>CM059603.1:15000-1215000 GCA_030412105.1 Cyclura pinguis | reverse complement strand
TCACATCTGTCAGGTGATGGGTGGAACCTTAATGTGGTTATGAAGTAGCTTTTCTCATTTCATTCCCTGAAATTTTGAAAAAGGTGGTAGTGTAGTATGACTTTACAAGAGAGGCGGCCCAGTACTCCTCCTGAACAGGCACTAGAATCAGCAAGAACATCCAGTCCATTTTGCTTTTTGCAGCTGCCAGCAAAACCCACAACAATTTTGCACTCACTGCCAAGTGGGCATGTGCTTAGTTGTTTTCTTGTCATCTCTCAGTTGAAGTCAGCTGTCAGCCAGCAGTCCCTCCCACCAGGTCTCTAGACTTGAGTCTGTTCTACTGGAAAAGGCAACTGGTTTCAGGCATGTTGCTTATTAGGATCGGTATCAGCGGGTCAGCCGTTTGCTGCTCTCTATTTTGCCCATCCTTTGACGAATGCAGTCAGTCAGATAAAAAGAGCTGCTGCAGTACCCATGCTCTGCAGGCAGGATCCAAACCCTGGAGAAACCATTTCTCCCCCGCCAGACTCTGCTGAAAATCTTGCTCCTCCATTGAAATGGTTCCATTTCCCTTGTGAAAAGTGTGCCTAGAAAGTTTTTTTAAAAATTGCTCTTAAGCAGTTTTCAGTCTTAATCAAATATGTTTCCATGCAAATATTCAGATGATGTTTGTTCCCACTGAAATGAATAGAAGCAGTGGTTAATTCTGGCTACACCATAGCCTGTTATTAAGTTCTGTCTCAACTAAAAGAACAGTGGTTTTGAGGACGGCACCCATGTGCTAAGAATTTATTTCTTCTGGATAGAGTGCTGCTGTTTTAACAAAGCATTGGCCAGTGACAGTATCTGAGAAGATGCTCCTAAGATTGCTTATGCCCACCATTAAAAACACTCCAGCCTCTCGACAGCCCTCTAAGACTACTCACCATTTGACCAGCAAAGAATGCAAGCAGTTTCAGACACCACTCCTTGGCTCTGCAGGCCATTCCCACTGCCCGCTGCCTTGCCCAGGGGTTTCCAGGTCAACTCCAGTTGCTGTATGCACCACTGCAATGACAGACACCACACCACATCCCATTCCACCTCTGAGAGGCCAAGGTGTGAATTATTGGGGGGCTGAGCACACAGGGAGTGATTACTGGGAGCTTTAGAGAGACTGAACCTAAATGAGGGTTAGAGATTAAATTGGTGTGGCAATTTAAAACCCAGGTTCTCATCCAAATATCAATGGCGGTCTCCCCGCCATGACTGCTGCTACCTGGTATGGCAGGAGCACTGTGGCCTGGCAGAGACGGCTGGGGGCTGTTCACTAAGGATGGTGAAGCCACATTGGTTTTACAGAAGACAGTCCCAATTTTTCAAATGCTATCCAGAGTACAGGGCCTATTTGAGGAGAAAGTTCCAGCACCATGACTGGTGGTTGTTACATGCTGTCAAGTTGTCTTTGACTTGTGGTAACCTTGTGAATGGAGGGGCCTCCAAGAGATGCTTGGCAAGTGTGTTGAAAGACTGTGGCATTCATTGCTGTCATTCTCAGGACTTTTTAAAATACCCAAATGACCCTTTTGTGGTCTAGTGTCAAAGCTGGACAATGAAAAAAGCGGACAGGAAGAAAATAAACTCCTCTGAAAAGTGTTGCTGGAGAAGAGTTCTATGGATAGCCGTTTACTGCCAGAAAGACAAATGAATGGGTCCTAGAGGACATCAGACTTGAACTCTTACTAGATGCTAAAATGGCTAAACTAAAGCTGTCATACCCTAGACATACCACGAGACAATGTGACTCACTGGAGAAGATGATAATCCTTGGTAAAGTGGAAGGCAGTAGAGAAAAGAGGAAGAGAATCACAGAATCCATAGGGCTGGAAGGGACCACAACGGGCCATCTAGTCCAGCTCCCTGCAATGCAGAAATACTCAACTGAAGCACTCCTGAAAGATGGTCATCCAGCCTCTGTTTCAAGACCTTGAAAGGAGGACACTCCACTGTTTTCCGAGGCAGCCTACATTCCACTGTCAAATCGGTCTTACCATCAGGTGGTTCTTCCTAATGCCTCTCGGAGTTTGAATCCTTTGCTCCATGTCCCAGCACAAAACAAGCTGGCTCCATCTTCTTCAGGTCACCTTCTTAGCTGTTTACAGATATCTACCACACTACTTTTCAGTCTTCTCTTCTCCATGTAAACATATCTAGCTCTTTAAGTCACTCTTCGTAAGGCTTGGTTTCCAGACATTCCATCATAGAAATGCAGAGTTGGACGAGACCACACGGGCCATCCAGTCCAACCCCCTGCCATGCAGCAACACCCTCAAAGCACTCCCGACAGATGGCCTTCCAGCCTCTGCTTAAAAACCACCAAAGAAGGAGACTCCACCACACTCCGAGGCAGCAGATTCCACTTCCGAACAGCCCTGACTGTCAGGAAGTTCTTCCTGAGGTTCAGGTGGAATCTCCTTTCCTGCAGCTTGAATCCATTGCTCCTTGTTCTGGTCTCTGGAGCAGCAAAAAAACAAGCCCTCTCCTTCCTCTACATGGCATCCCTTCAAATATTTAAACATGGCTATCAAGTCTCCTCTTAACCTTCTCTTCTGCAGACTAAACATACCCAGCTCTCTAAGTCTATCCTCATAGGGCCTGGCTTCCAGGCCTCTCACCATTTTGGTTGCCCTCCTCTGGACCTGCTCCAGCCTGACCATGTCCTTCTTGAATTCAGGTGCCCAGAACTGGACACAGGATTCAAGATGAGGTCTAACCAAAGCAGAGTAGAGTGGTACCAGTACCTCCCTCCATCTAGACACCAGACTCCTATTGATGCAGCCGAGAATTGCATTGGCTTTCTTGGCTGCCGCATCACACTGCTGACTCATGTTCAGCTTGTGGTCTATTAAGACTCCTAGATCCCTTTCGCACGTACTGCTATCCAGCCATGTGTCCCCCATCCTATATTTCTGTATTCCATTTTTTCTACCTAAGTGTAGGACCTTACACTTCTCTCTGTTGAATTTCATTGTGTTAGCTCTGGCCCAGCTCTCCAGTCTGTCCAGGTCATTTTGAATGTTGATCCTGTCCTCTGGCGTATTAGCAACCCCTCCCAATTTGGTGTCCTCTGCAAATTTGATGAGCATGCCCTCTATTCCTTCATCCAAGTCATTGATGAAGATATTGAACAGCACTGGGCCCAGGACAGAGCACTGGGCCCAGGACAGAACCCTGTGGCACAGGACAGAACCCCGTCTTGGTCACCCTTCTTTGGACACATTCTGCCTTGTAAATATTCTTCTTGAATTCAATCAAGGAAGCCATCGCCCTCAGTCTGAGCACCTGAGCAGGTCAATTAATGGCTGGGGTTCACAGGTGTCTCTCATCCAGAAGTCAAGAACATCAACACCAGTTGCAGCATTCTGTTCTCATTCTTGGGTGTGTTTCTTTTTCTTTTTATACGAACAAAAAAGTACCTTTCTCTACTCCTTTTTCTCTCTGCTTTTTAAAAAATCAGAATTACAGAGCTATAGTGCATCCATAATACAGCACTTTTGCACTGTAGCATGCAAGACTAGGAAGATAAAGTCTGTCCTTCAAACCACCGGACCACCTCAGCAAACTACAGCCCTGGTGCAGATCAAAGAAACCACCATAAGAAGTCTCCCAAAGGAACAGAATGAAGGGGGAAGTGACAACAACTGGCAAAATTCACAACCACACTTCTTTGGACCAATCAAGAAGAGACCCTTATTGGATTTTGTTATTTTTGCCTTGGGAAAAAGGCAGGATATAGATCAACTGACTGACTGTTATGTACCACCAAGTTAACTTCAACGTAATAGTGACTAGGGATGGAAAGAATATTTGAACAGTTTTGAAAAATTGTCAGAAAGAACACTTTTTGGGGGAAGGTGTCAAAAACCCTGATGAATGAGAATCTTCGTGAATAATTCTGAGCAAAATTTACACACAGATGTATTGTGCAGAAAATTATTTCCTGTACAGGAAATGCTGTTTCTGGCACAGAAAATGTTGTTTTCTGTGTGAAACAACCATGTGTGAATTTTGTGTAGAATTAGTTCCCAAATTGTGGGTAGGCCTTGAAAACTTTATGATTTTTTAGAAAGACCTTTTTCACAGCAGTAAAAAAAGTGCTAAAATTACTGACTGCTTCCTTCAAGAAGAAACTTAGTGAAGAATTACACCTCTAATTGTGGTATTATGAATAAGAGAACTCCTTGACCACCCACCCCACCCCCGTCATCATCAACAGCCCTGCTCAGGTTTTACAAACTGAGGGCCATGGCTTCCTTCACTGAGCTTATCCCAAGTCTATAATGCAATCTTCCTCTTTTCCTACTGGGTTCAGCACTATCAAGCATTATCATCTTTTCCAGTGATGTTATTAAATAACTCTCCATAAAACCACAAATTATCTCCTACGAAACATAGGGCAAATTCACCGCCACAAAGTAAAGGAGCCACAGGCTAAATCTGCTGCCGGATCAGCTTGAGACAACCAAATCGCAATTAGATCAAAACTCTTAAACCACTTCCACTCTCCCTTTCAACTGCCTTGTAGTCCCAAGAACAGGAACAGAGAAGGTTCCCTCCACCAGATACTAAAAGAATTGTACCATAAAACATCTGTGAAGGCTCATAGGAGTGAGTCAGGACACGTGCTATATGAGATACCACCTAAAGTCTGCCGAGCAGCCACATGCCAGAGGACAAGTCTCCTTTGTGACCTCCTCACTTTCCCGTGGGGACCGATTCAAGTCGATTCTCAGCACGGGGTACGTTTAAAGGCAGCTGCCCAGTGAAATGGTTCTTTGATTAAGCCGTCATACGCTGGGATGACTGCACAGTGAGATGAGTGGAGGAATGCCTCGCCTCCTTGGACACTAAATGAGATCTGGCCAGCACATGGCAAGCTCCTCAGAGAAGGACAGCCCTCACGTGTGGCTGCCTATGAGCACAGACTGCAGTTTTATTAAAGTCGCTGCATAATGGAGGATCCTTTCTGGTTTTCTCCACAGGCTGCCGTTCCATTTGGCCTAATTCCCTGATGGCAGCAAAAAAAGACTCTCCACCCACCACCACATACACACAGAGCCCCTCTTTTTCATACTGCCTATGGTCTCAAGCAATAAATTCTAAACTCACCGTGCCACTGCAGTGCACAGATTGTGTCACTGCAATGAAACGCACACATACGTAGTGCCACTTCGGCATCCATCAACCGTCATTCAAACCACGTCACAGAAGTGTCAGCTTCAGGCCTGGATCTGAACAGCCAGTTTCAGATGCAGAATTATGGATAAAGCAAGTTTTGTTAAGTGCTGCCCTGAAAGTTAAAATATCACACAGCTCCCCCACCCTGCCACTTGCAGGTTCACAAAAATCTTTTATGGTAGCTATTTGTTTTGTTCTTTCTGCTTGGGCTGAGGTGCAGTTTTGACTAGGAGCAGGACAGCCTGTTCATCAACGGCCATGAAAGACAAGGCTTGGAGACACCTCAAGTGTTCCCCAGCCCCGTGATCAGTACGTGTGACATCAGGCCAAGGATATAGGTGATGGAGGTGCTTGTTTTTGTTCTGGTCTCAAGGCCTGGAGCAACTGGCCCTCTGCCTCAGAAGTCCAGCTGCCACCTTCTCTCCCAGTCAAACTGTTATCAACTCAAAACAGTTCTGTGCCCTGAGCTTCCAGTCTACTTCAGCATTAGTGTCCGGTAGCGGTGGGAGAACAGAAAAGGAAGGGGAATCTTTGGACACACACTGCAGAGGTTCTTTCTCTAAGGTCTGGCACACACTTGCTCTGGACAGGGGCTCTCAGGCACTGGCTCAGGTGAGTACAAGCACAGAGGCACCCTTACTCAAAGCAGCACCTAGAGAGCAAGGACAATTGTTTCAAGGCAACTGATCATATGTAGCATTGGCCAGCAAACAGTAACACACTTAGGACAGTATTTGCATTTATAGCAGTGAAGAGATAGAGTTTAAAAATTAAAGCCACTGAGCCGTCTTTGCAACCAGGAGCAGACTAGCACTTTGGCTTCCCAATGGAAGGAAAAAATTGTGGCAAAGTGGCAGGTAACTTGCTTCTAGTCCCACAGTCACATATGATCAGATACAGAGGGTGCAAGCATGAGAGTAAAGGAGTTCCTCTTGAGATGGAAGAACATGAAGGGAAAGGGATGACCACAGTCGCATGGGAGGAGTTACCAGGGCAAAACATACTCGCTGCCCTTTTGTGGTCTAGGAAACTGCCCTCAGCAAACCCACAACCCACTCCCAGCACAGAAAAGGGGGGGGGACCTTTCCCCACACCATTTTGCCTATTGCAGAAGAGATTCTTTGGGCTTCCTAAAACCCACAATGGTTTTCCAGAAATAAATAAAATGGAGGATTATCCGAGACCTTCCCACACACTGCTATTTGCCTGCCTCACCTGAATACACACACAGCTAACTTCACAAGCTAAACCCACTTTTGTTGTTTGCTCCTGTGTTCTTTCAGGTTGTTTCTGATTTGTGCAACCTTCGGGTAAATGTGTAACTCGGTTTTCTTGGCAAGATTTGTTCAAAGGGGGCTTGCCTTCACTTCTCTCTCAGACTGAGAAAATGTGACTTGCCCAAGGCCATCCAGTGGGTTTCCATGCCCGAGCAGGGATCTGACCCCTGGTCTCCTGAGTCCTAGTTCTATACCCAAACCACAATACCACACTGGCTCTCACCCACTTTGCCTGACTCAAAAGGAGGATAGCTCAGGAGCCATCGGAGAGGTTGGGAGGACGCTTTCCACTTCAGTGCCTCCTTACAAGTCCAGCCGTAGGGACACAAGTTGAAGATGGACTTGGATATCGGATGTATTAACCTCCGGAAGGAAGCCAAACCTGTTAGCATTAAAGAATTCCCAGAACTTCGCTATTTTACTTAATATAATATTTCTATCCAACCCTTTTATCTGGGGACCTTGGGGTGGTTCTCCTTTCCGTGAGGAAGGACTAGTAACTCAGTTGACAGCAGGAGAGTCTGAGAGGGTTGTGCCCACTGTTGCCTTGGGGTGTAAGGGGAGCGTTCCCTAGGGGCTCTGCAGGACCACGGCAGTTCCCTGCTTTCCTCTGTAGATGTGTGTGGGTGTGTGTGTGGGTGTGGGTGGCGTGGTACCTTGGTGCCTCTCTCACCCTTGCTTTTGCTTTTATCTCTCTCCCTTTCTCTCCACAGACTTTTCAGTAGTTTAGGAGAACTGAGCACCATTTCCCAGCGCAGCTCGGGCACCACCTACACCGTCCGGCCCGGCAGCCGCTACCCTGTGACCCGACGCACTCCCAGCCCGGTAAAACCCGCCCTGGACAGGACAGACCCGCTCAGCACCGTACGGCCCTACGGGCTCACCCCACCCACCATCCTCAAATCTTCCAGCCTCTCCATCCCCCACGAACCCAAGGAGGTGCGCTTTGTGGTGAGGAGCGTGAGCGCCCGGAGCCGTTCCCCGTCGCCCTCTCCTTCTCCGGCGCCCGCTCTGCACGCCCTCCACCCACCCCGGCCTTTCATGCAGAAGCCCCTTCACCTGTGGAACAAGTATGATGTGGGGGACTGGCTGGAAAGCATCAACCTGGTGGAGCACCGAGACAAATTCGAGGACAACGAAATTGAGGGCACCCACTTGCCGGCCCTGACTAAAGAGGATTTTGTTGAGCTGGGGGTGACGCGGGTCGGGCACCGCATGAACATTGAGCGGGCACTCAAACAGCTGGTAGACAGCTGACCGTCCCAGCTGGTGCTGGCCTCCTCCGTGCAGGGGCCAGACGGGACATTTCTACTAGACGAGTAAACAGGAACCCCTGGGATTCTCTTTCTATTCTGCTCTGACCACTGCACTGAAGGGCGGGGAGCTGGCAAGTACCTACTCTCTCTCCTCCCTCTCTCTCACGCACATACACGCGCGCACACACACACGCAGACCCCTTGGGGAACAGGAATGCTGCATGAAAATGCACCCCCTCACCCCACCCCTTTGTTTTGTCCAGAGCAGGGGAGGGGGAACTGGTGTTTCGGCATGCCCTTCCCCAGGAGAGTCACTGCGGGACAGGTGGTTCCGGGGGAGGGGAGAGGTCGCTTCGTTATTGGGGACCGCCTCCCAAACGTGGTGCTGTAGGCATATGGAGCGCACTGGTGTAGGCTCAGATGACGGGCAGGCGGCTCTGAAGAGGAGGAATCCTGGAGACCAGTCAGTTTAGGGGGGTTGGGGCTGGGGCCGGGGGAAGCGGAGCTCCAGAGGGGCACGGAAGGGGCACAGGATTGGTTATGTTCTTGCAGAGCCATTAACAAACAACAGAGTTCACACTTTGTAGCTCTAGGGTGCCAGCTTGCTTGCATCTGGGTCTGTCTCTCAGAAGGTAAAATATGCATCCTTAGATAGGGGCTGAGCCTGCTGCCGGTGGGCCAAAGGCGTGGGCCCGGGTGCACGTTTTGCAGGTAGCTGGGGAGAGGGTGAAGCTGCTTCGTGTTGCAGGGGGCTGCTGACTGGGAATCCCCCTGAGACTCAGAAGGGCCACACGGGTACATTTGCGGGGAAGCACCTCCCAAGGTGCTGGGGAGAGAGATGGTGCAATACTATAAAACACGCATTGGTTGCCACGCTGGCAAAGAGCAGTCTTGGTAGTGAAGCAAAGAAGGAAAAACTGGTTTGTAGGCGAGTCTGAGGGCCTGCCTCCCCACCCTAACGCATGCACACACACATACGCATACCACACCAGTTTCTCCAAATCCTGCCCCAAGAGAGTCATCTCACTGACAGGAAGACCAGAAGACTGATAACGACTGGGGTGCGGGTGCGGGAGAGACGCAGAGAGAGAGAGAGAGAGAAATCACACACACACAAAGAGAAGGACCTGCCTTTTGGAGGACTGTGTTCCTTTGCCCTGGTGAGAGGGGGCTGAAGTCGCATGGATAGAAGCATGTTTGGGGGCATAAAAGGGAGGCAAGTGGAGAATCCAGCAGCTTCTGCTTTGCCAACGTTCATGGGGGAGGGGGGAGGTCACATTTTCTCTGGGGTTGGGGGACGCATCGAAGGAGTCTCTATAAATCTCTGTGCATTTCTGTAGACTTGGTGGTCCAAGTGAGAAGGATGCCAACGCAGGATCCCACCCACTCTGTCTTAGTCACTCATTTTTGCATCTTTTTAATCAGCTATATATTTGAGAAGGAAAAAAAGAACAAATATCTATATATCTATATCTATAGCCACATTGTTTTGTTATGGTTTACTAAAGCTATATCTTGCTAGAGGGGGAGGGGGGCTCACTACCCCCTTCCTGCAAAGCTTGTGGGAGTTTTTAGTGACTGACTGAATGAATGAATGTGAGAGACACAAAAAATTAGTCTTTTTAAAACTCCTTTCAGATGCTCTGAATTTTGCAGATTTCGGGGGTGGGGTGGGGTGGGGGAGGGGAAACCAAAAGACAACATTGCACTTGGTTTTGGGGACACACCCAGTCTTCCATTCTTGCTGGGCAGAGCTGCGGGACAGACCCTGGCCAGAGGGAGCTGCCTCCACCTCACGCCGTGCCCTTCCCTTGCCTTAGCCCCATCTCTTGCCTCCGTTCCCGGGGGGTGGGGTAGGACAGAGGGGGAAGGGGTGGGGCGGAAGCCAGAGGGGAGGAGACGGCGGCTCCTTTGCATCTACTGTGCAAAAAACTACCAAGTGCCAGGAATGCCCAAGTTGCAAAAAGGAGACGAGTCAGAAGCAGGGGAACGCTCCACGGGGAAAGCTGGAAGAAGGCGGAGGAAATCTAACTCCCTTTCCAGGACCCAGATCCTGAAGGAGGCAGGGTGGGAGGCGACCTGCTCTGAATTGGGCTCAGGCGGCATCCCTCAAAGGGCAGTTCCAGCTGGTGGGGCTGGGTCGAAACACTGACTTGAAAGCCATCTCGGGACTGCAGTAGATAAACTCTTGCGCCGCTGCTAATCCCCCTGTCGAAAAGCCTCAGCTAGGGAACGGTGCAGTTAACGGGAGGGATCGCAGCTCCCGGGCCCGGGCCACTTTGCCAGCTCTCCCAGGTGAGCTTTGCTTCCTTTACGCTCCTGGTCTGTTCCTTATGATACAGACAGGGGTGCAGGGAGGTGCCAGGCAGCGGTCACTTGGGAAGGAAAGCACCCATGAGACATGGCCAGTCTTGACGTGGTCTGCTGGGGGTTTGGAAGGGAAAGGTCATCACCGCTTTCTCTGCCAGAACTTCCAGCGACACACTTCCAACCCTCAAAGCGGCCCAGGAAGATAGTGAAGGAGAGGAGGCAGGTACCAAGGAAGGTAGATGGCCCAAGGCCACCTCTGCAACTCAGAGGCTGGCTTCTGGCTTTGCTTGTGGATGCTGGGCTCTGCCACTGCATTCATGACCCAGAAGCCCACGTGCATACCAAACTCTCCACTCCGTGTGAGAACACTTGGAAATGTTCTGCCCCTACAGTGGGCTGGGGTGCCCCAAAGTGCATTTCCTTAGAGAAGGCATTAATTCTTCTGGTGCTAGAGGGGCGGAAGAGGGAAATCCTCGCTAACCCTCACACATCTCTTAATCTTTCCAAGCTTATTCCCGTGGGGGATGGGATGGGATGGAAGTGGCGGGTAGTCAGCATAAGGATGCGCGGAAATGAACAGGATATTCCCATCCCCTCCCAAAAATATTCTCGCTTTTGAATTGCTCCTGCTGGGTGATGGTGGGGCCGCTTTGCCAAGTTTCCTCTCAGCAGGCAGAACTGAAGAAGGGACTGAGGGGCTGGTCGCTCTATCTTCCAAAATCAGACCCACTGTAAACACTCCAGTAAAACGAAAGAGTTTCATAGTGGAGACATTTCAAGGAGAGCTGCTAATTTCTACCCTCAAAGGGGTCCTGAGGCTATTTGTGCCTGCACCCCCAGGAAGAAGCGCAACGGGTACTTTATACCTGCTCGCACTTCTGTGCCATTGCCCTGTTGAAAGCAGAGGAGCCTCTGTGAGCCAGAGGGGCCCGGCCACTTGGCATTCTGGTACTCAGGAGCCACCCGGCCACTTCTGATAACTGGGGGGATGAGGAAAGGCCTATGATCCACCTGAACAGGCAATGTGAAGGGGGCGTTTTAGGCCTCTCCCATACACACCAGTTGTTGTTTAATCAATTAACATTTTCACAGGAATAGGGTGGCAGGCAGAATCACTGGTATTAAAATTCTAAATTTTCCAAACTTGTTTTCTACATCAACGAATCCCAATGTGCCACTGGCACATAGCAAAAAGAAAAAGGAAGTAACTTTATTTTTTAAAAAAATCCATAGTTACATGTATTTGTTTGCATCTGTGCTCAATCTACACAGTTGACTTTTTAAATAGCATGTTTGAAGACAGTGAAAGTAATATGTATTGCAATCGTTCACAGTTTCTTCCCACACTATAGCCTAGTTACAAAGCCTATACAATAGATGCTCTAAATGCCGTAACAGTCTTTCACACCCTGGTGTCCTCCAGATATATTGGTCCACAAGTTCTGTCTTCTCCAACCAGCGCAGCAGTTTAAGGTGCGCTGCCCTGTACCATCGTCTTCACAGAGAACATAAACACCACATCTGTAGATCCTGTCTCATGACTTAACACTGAATATTCATACATTTCCTGCACAATTCTCTGTATGTCTACTTGTATGTTAGTCCAACCCTGCTCACTATGGCTTACTCCCTTGCAATTCCTATCTTCAGACAGCAGGCAGACATATCGTAAGGCCAAATGTCCACCCTACCAAATATCAGGGTGCTGACCTCAACCTCAAGAGCCTCCTCCCACACCTAAAATCATCCCAGTGTAGAATCTACCAGTACCAGTTCTCCAGCCTCAGCCGCCAAGTATTGTAGTCTCTGTCTCCACAGTCATAACCCTTTCTCTGTCTCTTTTCCTCTCTCCCCCTGCTCTCTAGTCTCCAAATTTAAAGGATCCAAGATGGGTTCCAAATTAGTGCACGAAATGCACTAACCCATAAAATAAACCTAATGCTAGCAGATTAAAACCATACTTTGCATTCCTCTTAAAGCTTCCAGAAATAAAAACACTTTGCCTTTCCTTCAGGAGTTTCCGGGCAATCATGTAGGCAAGAGGAAGTCCACAAAAAGGCACCGATCCATTCCAATTTACAGCCAACCTCCTCTTTGAGACCGCTGAAACCGGAAACAAAAATAACAGCAGCAGGGTTGGTAGAGGCCAGTGGTGTACTCACTCCAACATCACACCCCATAACCAACACAGGGGAGGGAGGGCTTGGTTTTGGTTTTATCCCTAGTTACCTAGGCTGGCGTGCCTCTTAGGAACGAAAGAACGCTCTTATTTGCAGCCTACTCCACCCGCTAGGATGCTCCCTTTGCCGCAGCGTGCTCTCCCACAGCCATCCACTCCCCTCCCCGCCCCTGGGCTCTATACTGTTAATAAGAGTGCTTGGAGTCTTGTTGATTGGCTATTAGCCTGAGGGCAGGCTCTTGTTAAGCCCACGCTGTCTGTCTGTCGTGGGCTCGGTCTCTCTGTCCCTTCTGCAGCTGTTTCTGGGACAATAGGCAGAGACCTTGCCTGCACCCCACTGCCTCCTCCTCCCGATGGAGGCTCGAAGACTGCAGACTGTAACTTATCTGCAGGAAGTTCACTTCAGGACTGGGAAAGCTGGCTGCCTTCTTCCTTCCTCTAGAAAGCCCTCTGTTGCCCTGGTGCTCTTGTTTTCTCCTAGGGAAGGAGGGCCAAAGAGCAGCGTTGAACCCTTATTTCTGCTGCTCCCCTTCGAGAAGGCCGGCTAAGCCTCCCCCTTGCACGGGGAGGGCCGCTCAGCTTTACCCCATTAAGCAGCTGCAGCCGTAACTGTGTTTGCAAACACTGGGTGACACCCTGGACCTGCCTCTGAGGCGTCAACACGCCGGTCACAGGGACGCCACGGCTAAGTCCTGGTCAGGCATAGCGCTGAAAAGGAAAGCAACTCTCGACCAAAGCAACTTGAAGCTGGACTACGGATAGAAAAAATATTCATGGTTACTCATTCTTAGGTTGATAAATGAGTTTCCTAACAGTCAGGAGCCCTTACCAGGAAGAATAATAGGCCAGTAAGGATTTTGCGCAATTTTCTCCTGTTGTTTGATGTCCCAAAGTGTTGCGCAAGACTTACTCTGTAGGGGAAAATGGGTTTTCTATGCCAAAAGAAAAGAAACTGGCTGGAATCTTGTATGGGAGTTATGTTTTCGGAACTGGAATAACATATGCGGGAATTAGAATTGGTCAGTTTTCGGATGTCTGTATCCAGGAGAGGGCTGCTGTAGAAGAGCTGGCAAAGTGCCTCACGCATCCCACCCACCCAGATGCACACTGGTCCCCGTGTGCGTTAAGCCAGTGTCCCCGGGTATCTTAGCACCTCTGTTATTTAGCTAAGCATACATAAAGTTCCATTAAGTATCTGTCTGTTTTTGGGGAGAAAATAGGTTTCCTATGTAGAAAACAGTTTCCTGTATAGAAAACTTGTTTTCTCCACAGAAAATAGTTGTTAGGGTTTTTTTTGTTTGTTTCTTTGTTCAAAACCATGTTTTTCTGACAGAATGATTCCTCCACAACACTATGAAACATTTTAATAGAGGGAGAATACTGTGGAGAAATATACATTTTTCCTCACAGCTGGGAGAAAACATCATTATCCGTCCTCACATGCAAGGAGGAAATAGTTGAGGATTTACACCTCTAGTTGTAACTCTCCCTCAATCTCTCTGAAACCAGACCATTTTCTGTAGTTGCCCCCCATTTCAGTGTAAGAAATTGTAAAACATTATTATAAAATGTAAAGCATAATGTCAGTGAATCATATGATAAAGAAATAAATACAGTGCAACCTGAGGACAGAGCCACTGAATTCACAGCTGGATGAGACTTTCAGGTCTCAAGAGAAACCCCTGGCTGAATCCCGCTATCCCCCACTGAAACAACTCAAATCCCGATGTACATTTGTCAGACCCTGTGCCAGTCTGGAGAATGCCACAGCTTCGCTTGGGAGGCATCCATAAAATCAGTCCTTTGGCCAGTTTTGGTCCTCTCCTCAATTCCAGTGCCATGCTTGCTTACACGGGAGTAAGCCCTACTAAACTCAGTTGGACTACCACTTTAGGAAACGTGCTTAGGATTGTGCAGTTTGGCACTCAACCCGATTAGCATCACAATTTCAACACTGACACCATTATCTCAAGATCATCTAAAATGATTCACTCAGCTCTTCACATACTCCTCATCCCACCTTTTTATTTACAAGGTTAAAATGAGCATTTTCTTCTCTTTATGGAAACATGCTCACAAATTTTGTGCTGATTATATTCAGCACCTGATATCGCATCACTGCTACATAATTAACAGACGTTCTAGTAAATTAACCTCAAGTATTCTTTTCTCCTTATTAATGCAAACAAGAGTTTGACTCGCAAGGGCCAAAATAGCTCAGCTGTTTGTTATTTTACAATAGTAAACATCTGATATGTTACTGCCAAGTACTCAGCATACTATCGGGGACCAGACCAACCAAAAAGCCCCTTTTCTTCCTTTTTTAACTCAACTGAGTCGTCTTGGAAGCAACACCCTCCCAGCAGGAGCTAGAAAGAATGGGAAAGGAGGCAAAGATTTCTTACTTGATGGGACATCTTTAAAAAGTTCATCAAACACACCCTCAAAGAAATGGGCAGGGAAAACAGAGAGGCAGCAGCTCCCCTGGAAGGGAAACTGACTTCCCGGGCTCTCCTTAGAGATCTGTGAGACATGCTTTAATTTCTAAAGGAAATTCTTGCCTGTCTGCAGAAGAAAAAATGGCTGAGGCAGAGCCTTCTACTTTGGCTCAGCATCAGGAACAGAAAAGGGACTGAGCATGGATCAGTTTGAGGCAGCTTGGATTCTCCCATTTTGGCCCCAAAGGAATAAGATGGGAGAGTGGGGAAAGCTGTCTCTCCTGCCATGTTCAGTCTGCCCAATGACTAACAGGCTTTGTCTTGATTTCTAAACAGAATGCTTCTTTGCTCCACAGCATTACGGACTCTTGCGTGAGTCACATGCCACTTCAGTAGCCCACACCCAGGGCTCTGCCCATTGGCTCTTGTTTTTGCTTTCCTGGTTGCAAAAAAGGCTTTTTGCATTGTTCCCTTCCGCTCACACTGTGCTCCAAGATGGCTGCTTTGCATCAGATCCCTCTGTTGCCACCACAGCCGGCTCTGCAAGTGTCCGTGTCTACTTTCACCTCAAGAAGGCTGCTGGCTTTTTCGACCGTTCAGTCGGTTGATGTTCCTCAGCGTTTTGCTCCCAGCTGGAGCAAAGGGTATTGGTTTTCATTTGTAGATAGCTCCTTCCCAGCTTTATTCTACCCACAAGGGCAATTCTGTCCCAACTCTCTCCAGAGAAAGTCACACCTTTCATTTCAAAAAGCCATTCTGGAGAAGGCAGGAAAAGGAACCTGACTACAACATCTGAGCATGAGGGTCATTCCTAGAACTAACCCCAGGTAAGCAGCTGGGGAAGGACCAGCTGCACACGGACCTACTGTGATTTCTCATGGCTTCTCATAGTACCTTTTTGTTACCTTCTGTACAAATTAAGGACAAGAGTTTCTTTCCCTTTGGAAATTTTATTTTTAAGGTTGTTGGGCTTTATTTCCATTTGGTCCTGACTAAACCCATTAATTTTCTGTAGTCAGAAACTTTGGTTTGTATATCTAGACTTTCAAAGCAAGAAATTAATTCCTCTCCACAGTGAGCTGCTGTACTAGCTGCTGCTCACTCAGGAAGGGAAACAAAGTATGGTTTAATTTCCCCCCACTCTCCTAAACACACACACACACACACAACACATACACAACACACATGCAGAATATACAGAAGAGGTATACACATACCAAGAAGCAGCTCCCGGTCTCATCCCCTGTCTGTCACACACACTCACTGGTGCCCTTTGGTTTGTTCAATTGTTTTTTAATTGACAGGGTCAGTTTGACTTTCACCCCTTATTTTATATGGATTTCCCAAGGAGATCTCTCCTTCTGCAAAATAAGAGAGGAGTGGATCACGCACCTCCCTCTCCCTGACGTTGTGATATGCCCCCCACACACACAGAGATCTATGTTTCTTATATTATATTATTATTATTATTATTATTATTATTATTATTAATATTATTATTATGTAATAAATTTATAAGAAAACTTTTGACTGAGTCCTGCTTTCTTCATCTCATCAAGGGGGAGGATTCAAATCCTGCACAAGCATGGAATGTTAATGTACCGTTATGCATGCTGCACAGTGTATGACTCATGTGATCCCACAGATCTGCCATATGGGTAGGCAACACAGGAGGGCAGCTTGGCTTGGCAGAGCTTTATGTGTGTATCTGGCCCTCTTTCTCAAACTCTGTACAAATGGTCCTTTTGGAAGTAAGATACCTGGGGCCTGAGCCTCCATTAGCAACACTCCAACTGCTGTCCCTCCGATTAGGTATCTCAGGTCTGACATGTGGCTTGGAGATATTGCGTTTGTGGACTACAGCTCCTAGAATCCTTGAGTCACTGGACCTGGCAGCTGGAAGTTTCCAGGAGCTATAATCCAAAACAGATGTTTCCAAACTATAAACTGACTGGAATCTAGGTAGATGTTGCAGTTTGTCATCAACCTTGGGCTATTCATGGATGTCTATTTTTCCCCATAAGAACAACTGGCAATAAAGCATAGAAAAGTGGATACCAGATACCGCATTTGAGTTTGACTCACCACAAGGATCAAATTGAATAACCTTATTTATAACCCTATCTAGAATTCCTTCAACAAAGGAAGTGATTTATTGAAAATAGGTCAAGTATTATCATCATAATCATTATACCCCAGCTTTTTCCTAGTTAACATAGTTAAAAATTCATAGCATACCCAGGTTAAAAAGGAAACCATCATAAAATCTGAAACTAGTTAAAACTGAAACCACAAAAAAAAAGGACAAATGAAAGTCCAGCATTTTATCCAAGGCCCCTCTCTCCAAAAAATCAATTCTTAGAGGCCTCCTGAAATAAAAAGGTCTTTACCTTGCAGCTTGGAGAAAGAAGGTATCAGTCTAACCTCTCTGGGAAGGGATTTCCAGGGTCTGGGAGCAGCCATTGAGAAAGCCTTCTCCCATGTTCCCACTAGTTCCCTGAGAAGGTGAATGGACAGAGTGCAGGGCCTCCCAGATTTCAAAACATGGGCAGGTTCATAGAGGACAGTAGAGTCCTTTGAATAACCTGGGCCTGAACCATACAAATAATGGCCCTGCTACCACTTGCCTGCAGTCTCTTAGCTGGTGAGTCAAGCGTTCTTTGCACCCTTGATTTGAATGTGCTGTGGCAGTGGGATCGCAGCCTGTGCCATCTGAAAGTAAATCAGAGGCTGAAAATGCTTCAGAAGTGAAGGTATGAACTCACCTCACCCTAATCATTGATACTCTGCATAGGGCTTGCCCAGCCTTAATTCTGCAGATACTTCCAGATTACACTCCCAAGAGCCTGTACTTAGCCAAACATAAGCACTACTCATAAGGACCTCAGATTCTTATTCTTGAAAAAAAATTGGGGGAACCTACCTCCACACCTCTTCAGGCTGCTGCACAAGTAAACTGGGGGTTCTGTACACAGCTGCCTTATTAGTCCCCAAGGGCCTAGCAAGTTCTGGCTGAAAAGCTTCTGTAGGTTCTTCTTTCTTGGCTGCCTGTAAAGCAAGAAAAGAAAATCCTGAAATGTCTCAGAGAAGAGCATAGCTTGACTTTACAGCCAAGACCCCAAAGGTGTTGCTATGGAGGGAACAGAATTGCCTCTCCAAACCAAATTCTTCCCTACGAAATGATCAGTCCCTAAATTTCTAGCACTGCAGTGAGTCAGTCATTGGAGAATGCTATTTACACCTAGTAAAGACATAACATTGCAAAAGTTGTTCACACCTAAAACTCTTATACTTGCCATGTTCACATTTTCTGCATGCCCCTTTTCTTTGGATGTCTAATCTCTGTTTCTAACGCTGAAACGAGGTTTGCAGTTACTGCAGTGCTAGACATTTCGGGAGTGAAGGAACATTTCATACAAAGTCAGAATTCTGGACAATGCATACATTTTGTCCCTGCCCCTCAAGAGGTACCCCCATTACAGTAGCCAAGGCATCACTATAGCACAACAGGGCTAAAAAGGTATCTGGTGGGAGCATCAACTTGGACAGTGCACTGTAGCATTCAATCATCTTGATCCCTCTGTGGCTTTTTCTCAATCTTCCACCTTGGAACAATGGTCCCGTCTGTTTAGTACATGGATGGGAGTACTGGGGATCTCCTGATAGGGCCAGGAAAAGAATCCTCCCTGAAACCTGGAGAGCCACTGCTGCTAGTCAGGGCTAGCAATGGTAGGCTGGACAGCCAGCCAAGAGCCTGACTCAGCAGAAGGGCCACTCCCTGTGTTTTCTGTTCAGAAGGTCCCACATTCAGTGCCTGGCAGCATCTCTGGTTAGGGTTAGTGTTACCCTGTGAACTGGGGGTCACGGGAGGGACACCAAAATGTGCTCAACTACAGTTGAGGAAAATTAGCTCAGAGCACTGCTTAGCGTTACGAGAGGCAGGGTAACGTAGCGAGATCTTGAACCCTATGTCTACGGGGTCGGGTCGAGTCAAGGAGAACACAGAAGTTGAAATACTAAATGATGTTTATTAAATACAAGCAAAACAGTGTATGCGGCACACTCATACAAGATAACTAAAGAAAATAAAGGTTGGAGTGGTATAGAAGGATTTTTAGAGGGATTGTTGGTTTGGGTGATACTTCACCTGTCCTGAAGCCCGGAAAAATAGACAGCGAAGCTGGGGTGCGATGTACCTCAGCACGTGGAGCTGAGGGGAGGCTCGCCAAGCAAAGTGGCAGCAAGGCGGGATGAAACTCGGGAGCGATCCGATGAAGGTCTCGGAATCAAGGGTTTTTATAAGGAGAATTGTGACTGCAGGCTATGCCGTACTTGGGGGAAAAAATAGATTTGGAGACAAAGCCTCCCAAAGGTCAGAATCTGAATGATTTGAGTTATCGTAGCGGTTTTCAATAGAATAGCCAGCATGCAAACACAGAGTACTTGGGTATTGTATAGTTTACCCATCAAGCTGCCATCGCGGGGCAGAGGCTCTTTTGTAAGGAGCGTGCATACTTAATTAGAGTACTTGCCTGGAGGTCTCCTAAAGCAGTGAGTCAGCTATTTCTGGCCTGCCTGTATTGTAGTTTGAATATTACGGCTATTAACGGCCAAGCTTGTTTACGTGCTTGTCCGGTGGCCTCGCAAGCACGTGGAAAGGAATAGAGAAGTGCAGCCGAATTGTGATATCAAGGGATATCTTTAATATCCCCAAAGCTCGGACTAACCAGGGCAGTAACATTAGGAAAGAATCTTGCCTGAAACCCTGAAAAGCCATATTGCCACTGGTCAAATTTGACAATACTGGACTGGATGGACAAGCAGCCTGCCTCCGTGTAAAGACAGCTTCTTTTGTACATATTTTCCCAATTCTATCTCAGTTTGCAAGCCAAGCAGGGCCAAGCCTGACTGGTTTTTCAAAACAAGACCAGCAGGAGGGAAAATTGCCACTGGAGAGCCCTACTGCACCCAGTCGCAGTGGGTCACATGGGGCAAGACAGATCCCCATGGGTTTCACTTAGTATAAAGGTGTTTCATCTGTGCAGGTCTCGGGTTAAATTCTCAGCAACTCCAGATGAGGCTAGGAAAGAATCTTGCTTGATACCTCAGCTGCTCCTGCCAGTCAGAGTGAACGATACTGGCCTAGATGGACTCCCAACAATAGAAAGATAGCTTCCTGTGTTCACAGGACGTTGCTGAAAATGGTCTTGGGTACGTCCAGAGAAGGCTGAATAAAATGGTCAAAGGCCTGGAAACTGTGATGCCCTATGAAGAGCAGATTAGGAAGACAGGTATGTTTAGCCTAGAGCAGAGGTTAAGAGGGGGCATGATAGCTATGTTTAGATAGTTTTGTTGTATGGAGGATGCAGCAAGCCGGTTTTCTGCTGCTCCAGAGACTAGGACATGGTTCCAAACAATGGCTTTGAACTTCAGGAAAAGGGATTCTACCTAAACATTAGGATGAACCTCCTAAAGGTAAAGAGCTGTTCGACAGTGGAAGACTCCGCTGCCACAATGGCGTGTGGTGGAGTTTCGTCCTTCTTTGGAGATTTTTTAAAGAGAGGCTGGAGGACTATCCGTCAAAAGGAGTGCTTTGGTTGTGTCTTCCCGCATGGCAGACGGAGTTTCGACTAGACATACCTTGTGGTCTTTTCCAACTCTTCTCCAATTCCAAAGATTCTACCAAGTTCCTATGCCATCCCACTGTCTGTTGTGCAGTGCAAGTCATCCCCAGTCATCCCCCTTTTCCAGCTTCTTTCAAAACGTCCCATTTTTCCTCTCCTCCTCTCGTTTCTCCCCTTTGTCTCCAGCTTAACTGTACTTCAGTTGCTGCAAACTGAGCTCAATACTTGAAAGTAATTTTTTCACTCAACTCAGCAGCAGGGAGAGGAGAGGATGGGAGCAAACTTCATCCTTCCTCTAAGGCTCAGGCAAAAAGGAAAGTGCTGCAGCCTCTCTTAGCTCCTCCAACCTTCTTCATCAAAAAATCCTTTTGTTCTAGTTAGTGTAGTTGTGTTTATGCTAAGAGATTAGCATTTTAGTAATGCCTTTTAGTATTCTGCCTTGGTATTAGTGTGGTTGAGTTTAGCATAGTCTTACCTTTAGTTACACATGTATATTGTTTGTGTATAGATTTTTCTTTTTTCGCTCTCTCCTTTTCCTACTGTTGTGAATAGTTTGGGGTTTATAGGCTCCTTGTGGCAGATGTCTCAGTCAACAACAATCTAAACAGATGTAGGCTAAGCAAACCACCACAATCACACCTCACAGCGAGCGAGAGTTTGGAAAAAGTTAAACCTTTTTAAGACTGCAATTCCCAGCCTCCCCATCAGCTATCCTGGGTGGCTGGCCATGGAGGCTTCTGATTATAGTAGCAAACTCCGAATTACACCTAGATCATAACAAAACAGTTCTTTTTATTTCATTTGCGCAAGCAGAGAGTACCTGTGCTCAGGCACCCAAGACAAACCACTCCAAAGACATGGCTGCACGCAGCCAGGCATATACCCAGCTGAGCATGGCTACAGAAGCAAGACAATGCCAGTCAACTGGCTAATCCAAATACATATGTGTAGGAACTATGTCATGAATACATTATTACATCAGCATTCAAGCACTGCGCATGTCCTATAGGTGGTCGCAAATTATAATCATAGAATCATAGAACCATAGAAATGTAGAGTTGGAAGAGACCACAGGGGCCATCCAGTCCAACCCCCTGCCATGCAGCAACACCCTCAAAGCACTCCCGACAGATGGCCCTCCAGCCTCTGCTTAAAAACCTCCAAAGAAGTAGGAGACTCCACCACACTCTGAGGCAGCATATTCCACTGCCGGACAGCCCTGACTGTCAGGAATTTCTTCCTGAGGTTCAGGTGGAATCTCCTTTCCTGCAGCTTGAATCCATTCCTCCTTGTCCTGGTCTCTGGAGCAGCAGAAAACAAGCCCTCTCCATCCTCTACATGGCATCCCTTCAAATATTGAAACATGGTTATCATGTCCCCTCTTAACCTTCTCTTCTGCAGACTGAACATACCCAGCTCTCTAAGTCTAGCCTCATAGGGCTTGGCTTCCAGGCCCCTCACCATTTTGGTCGCCCTCCTCTGGACCTGCTCCAGCTTGACCACGTCCTTCTTGAATTGGGGTGCCCAGAACTGGACACAGTATTCAAGATGAGGTCCAACCAAAGCAGAGTAGAGTGGTACCAGTACCTCCCTCGATCTAGACACCAGACTCCTATTGATGCAGCCGAGAATTGCATTGGCTTTCTTGGCTGCCGCATCACACTGCTGACTCATCTTCAGCTTGTGGTCTATTAAGACTCCTAGATCCCTTTCACACGTACTGCTATCCAGCCACGTGTCCCCCATCCTATATTTCTGTATTCCATTTTTTCTACCTAAGTGTAGGATCTTACACTTCTCTCTGTTGAATTTCATTTTGTTAGCCTTGGCCCAGCTCTCCAATCTGTCCAGGTCATTTTGAAATTCGATCCTGTCCTCTGGCGTATTAGCAGCCTCTCCCAATTTGGTGTCATCTGCAAATTTGACGAGCACGCCCTCTATTCCTTCATCCAAGTCATTGATAAAAATATTGAACAGCACTGGGCCCAGGATCGAACTCTGTGGCACCCCACTAGTCACTTCTCTCCAGGATGAAAAGCAGCCATTGGTGAGCACCCTTTGGGTTCGGTCGGTCAACCAATTACAAATCCAACCAACAGTAGCCCTGTCCAGCACGCATTTTACTAGCTTCTTTGCAAGAATGTTGTGGGGAACTCTGTCAAAGGCCTTACTGAAATTGAGATATGCTACATCCACAGCATTCCCTTCATCTATCAAGCTAGTAACTCTATCATAAAAAGAGATCAGATTAGTCTGGCATGACTTATTTTTGAGAAATCCATGCTGACTTCTCATGATTACCGCGTTGCTTTCTAAGTGATTAGAAACTGACTGCTTAATGATCTGCTCCAGAATCTTTCTGGGTACTGATGTCAGGCTGACTGGGCGATAATTATTTGGGTCTTCTTTTTTTCCCTTCTTGAAGATGGGGACAACATTTGCCCTCTTCCAGTCTGCTGGAACTTCTCCTGTCCTCCAAGATTTCTCAAAGATTATAGCAAGCGGTTCCGAAATGACCTCTGCCAGTTCTTTTAATATCCTAGGATGCAATTCATCTGGCCCTGGAGACTTGAATTCATCCAGTGTGGTCAGGTATTCCTGTACCACCTCTCTACCTATTAAGTGCCTCACTTCCCCTGCTTCCTCACCTGCTCCCCAACCGCCAGGTTGAGTGCTTGTATCCTTCTGGGAAAAAACTGAGGCAAAGAAGGTGTTAAGTAGTTCTGCCTTTTCTCTTCCCCCTGTTAGTAATTCGCCATCTTCTCTGCAAAGCGACCCTATCGTCTCCTTCTTTTTCCTTTTGCTACGGACATATTTAAAAAAGCCCTTTTTATTGTTTTTAATGTCTCTGGCCAGCCTAAGTTCGTTCTGTGCTTTAGTCTTTCTGACCTCCTCCCTACATCTCCTAGCTACTTGCTTAAATTCTTCTTTGGTGGTTTCCCCCTTCTTCCATTTCCTGTACACGTTTCTCTTAACACTTAGCTCAACTGAGAGTTCTTTAAGTCAACCATTCTGGTTTCTTCAGATGCCTTCCATTTTTCCTCCTTATTGGCACAGTTTTAGACTGTGCCTTCAGTATCTCCCTTTTAAGGAACTCCCATGCCTCCTGGACTCCTTTCCCTTTCACTATTCTTGACCACGGAACTCCAGCCAGCAGCTCCCTAAGTTTACAGAAGTCCGCTTTTTTAAAATCTAAGATGAATGTCTGGCTACACTTATCTTCTCCGTTCCACTGAATGCCAAATTCCAACATGGCATGGTAACTCCCCCCTAAAAATCCAACCACTTCTACCTCATTAACAAGGTCATCCCTGTTGGTCAGGATCAGATCTAGAATATTTGATCCCCTTGTGGCCTCTTTCACCTTCTGGGCCATGAAATTGTCTGCAAGACAAGCAAGAAACTTGCTGGACCTCGCTGTCTTGGCAGAGTTTGACTGCCAACATATATCCGGGTAATTGAAATCTCCTATTATTACTGTATCTCTCCTTTTTGAATGCACGGTCATTTGGTTGAGGAAGGCGTCATCAAGGTCCTCAGTCTGGGCTGGAGGTCTGTAGTAAACCCCCACCAGAATATCCCTATTGTTTCTCGCTCCCTTAATTTTTACCCAGATGCTCTCGACCTGGCTTTCTGGGTTCAAGTCATGGATCTCTTCACAGGTGAAAACATCCTTGACATACAAGGCTACTCCTCCTCCTTTCTTGTTTGGTCTATTTCTACAAAATAGGCTATACCCCTCTATTCCTACATTCCAATCATGAGACTCATCCCACCAGGTCTCAGTGATGCCTATCAAATCGTATTTATTTTGTTGTACTGGGAGTTCAAGTTCATCTTGCTTGTTTCCTATACTCTGCGCGTTAGTGTAGAGACACTTAAATCCCCGGGCCCTTCCTGCAAGTCCTGTACTATAGTTTCTACTCCTCCCACCACTGGCCGCTTGTACTACTTGTCCAATATCATTTGGGCCTTTTCCCCCTGCGCTCGCTGAGTCCTTGCCCTGAATAATATAGTCTCCCTCCCCAGAGGAACTTAGTTTAAAGACCTCTTAATCCTCCTTGCGAGACTGTTTGCAAAAACATTCCTGCCAAGTTTCATGAGCTGCAGCCCATCCCTTGCCAGAAGCCCACGTTCGTGGAAATTCAGGCCATGTTCCAAAAACCCAAACCGTTGCCGGCGGCACCATGTGTGGAGCCAGTTGTTGACCTCTGCTATTGCCCTTTCCCTACGTGCGCCATATCCTTGAACAGGGAAGAGAGACGAAGTGACCACCTGCGCACCAAGGTCCTTAAGCTTCGTCCCCATAAGCTCGTAGTCCTTTGCGATGTGGTAAAAGCTGCTCCTCGCAGTGTCATTGGTTCCGACATGAACCAAAATGAGGGGCTTATGGTCAGTGGGCTTGACCAGCCTGGTTAGCCTCTCCGTTATGTGGTTGATCTTGGCCCCAGGAAGACAGCAGACCTCTCGATTGAGCTTGTCCGGTTTGCAAACTGCTGTTTCGGTTCCTCTGAGTAAGGAGTCCTAAACAACCAGAACTGGCCTCCTCTGAGGCTTCTCCAGGGTTCCTCGACGAGCATGTTCTTCTACGACAGCCTGGGCATTCTGTTGAGACTGGGAGCACTGATCTAGTTCCCGTTGCCGAAGTTGGATTCCTTGTTGACATTCTGTTCCCTCCTCCTGGTGCTCCTCGTCGTTCACGAGGCCAAGAACTTTGAAGCGACTGTGCAGGTTGAGAGTCTCTGTTACCTTCCTGGACCTTCTGCTCCTACGTGTGACGTTCCTCCAAGCCTCCGTTTCCTGGCACAGTGTGCTGACTTCCTGATCTGGCAGCTCCTCCGCGCATTCGGTCTTCAGGAAGGTCTTCTCTGCCCCATCCAAAAACTCCTCACCTTCCCTAATAAGACGAAGATTAGAAACTGGTGCCTCCAGCTGGCAAACCTCCTCCTCCAAGAAGGTCACCAGCTTGCACCATACCAGATCACACCTTGGGGAGGTGTAAGTTAAAGTTCTAATGAAGCATAATTAAGCTGTATTTAACTAAAGTTCATGGCTAGCTGCGCCCCCTCCCAACAATCCGATTTAGGCTGACTCTGTTAACTACAACGTTTCAAGATGACCAGGCACAGATGGTTTCTGACACCTGCAATTCTATTTTCAGCCAGCTTCTGTAGACTCCCATTGTTTCAGTTTCAAAATGTAACTTTTATCAGTGTCGATGTCTGTCTGCATTCCAAACAGAATGGCACACTTCCCAGGACTAGAATAAACAACAATGCCCTCTCAGACCGGATTTAACATGAGTTTTAAAAGAGTATTTGATTGCATGGCCCATCATGTTCTAACTAGGACTTAAGAGATTTCCCCTCACAGAATCCATATTTTTATTTCACGCCGTCAGGATGATCCAAACACAAGGCGCCATTCCCTATCTTTCCCCCCTCCGTGGACAGCCACGCGGGCCCCATCCTGCCCCCCCCCCCCGGCCGATGCCTCAAGGCACTCAGCACACCTCCTCCTCTGCATCACTGTTAGACTCCTGTGGCGGAACTCATGAGGTTGACTAGGCCGTCCGGGGACATCCGGCTACCTGAGGCACTGCGGAAAGCGGGCACGCGCACTCCGCATAATCCGGGCGAACAGGATTCGAGGCGAGCGAGCTTTTTTAGGCACTCCTGAAGCAAAAATGCCCTCAAGTTCCTCCACGGTGGTTAAAGAAAGCACAACAATGACTAACGTTCGGGGGAGGGGAGCTTTGGCACACAGCCCAAACCAGCAGCCTGAGCTAATTTCCACTATCCTGTGTCTTATGGCCTGACCGGCCTCTCTCTTGGGGAAGGAACATTAAAGGGAAGCAGCACCGCTTCTAAAATCAACCTACAAAGTTGGCCCCACAAGCTCCTTCCATCACAACTCTCGCCAGAGTTAGCCGCCTAGGCCTTCTTCTTTGCCACTGAGGAGTTCTGGAGATTGTAGTTTTGCAACGGGGCTGGGCCTCTACTTGAGATGGGCCATGGTGAGAACCTAACACTACAATTCCCAAGATCCTCTAGGAGAGGCGGGGAGGGATGCGGCTCTTAAAGGAAGACGTTGAAGAAGAGTCCATTTTGTTTTTGTTCCCAGCAAGGCATCATGGGAAGAAGAATGGTGGGGCGTTGGTAAGATGGCAGCGGTTTGCCAGAAGGAATCCCTGGGTCTTTATTGTATTTATTTATTGGGCTTTATTGTAAAATGAGCCTTTTAATTCAGAAGAAGCTCTGACTGGAGGACAAAATTATATCGTTATTGCATCTTCTGCCAACCTGCTTCCTGCTGTTTTGGGACTCTAAATAATATTGGGACTTCTGGTTTTATCCAACCGTGCCTTGTGGTTAAAAAAAAAAAAGCTTTAAATCAGTTTTTTTAAGTTTCATGTTCAACTTGTGTCAAATTGCTTAATACACTTTATGTTATTTATTTACTTAATTCATTTGCATCTCACCTTTCCCCCAGTATTGGGACTGAAGGCAGCTAACAACATACCTAAAAACAATACACGTTTTAAAATTATGAAAAGCAAATAATAGAAGTGTAAGTTATTTTAAAAGGAGGGGTTAAACAATGTATAAGGTTAAAACATTAAAAAATTAGAATTGAAAGACAATATACACGCCTTTAAAAAAATAGCATTAACCGCCCTCCCCAGACAGTTTTTTCAACCCTGGCGGCATAGAAATGTTTTAACCTGATGGGGCCACCCTGGCCAACCTGGCTTTTAGTCTGTTTTGAAAAAATATATTGTCTAAATCAAACATCTGATTTGTGGGCTCCTCTGACATAAAGCAGAATATACATATTTTTAATAAAAATAAAATTTTAAAAAGTAAGCAACTCCCTAATCCTGCAGTGTTGTTACCTCCAAAGTAGGGTTCTTTCTTCCCACGCAGCTAATAATCCACACATGGGAGGAGATCTAATGTCTTTTATTAGCACAAGCAAATAAGGTACCCAGAAATAGCTTTCCAAAGTAGGCACCTCAAACAAAGCAATCAGCAAGCGCTTCTACATTAACCAGCAATTTTCTAAAACTATTTCACAAGCCCTATCATAGTTACATGGGTTAGGCAAGGATAAGGGGCCTTGAGCCTGCATATTTTTTTCAACTCAAGTATTTTGAGTTGGACTGCATGGCCCCTCTGGTTTTTCCCAACTCTGTTCTATGAGTCTATCTCCATCCATAATAACCAATGGTGGGGGCAATTAATGTACTAAATTTTCCTCCTTGGATATGATTTTTACCGTTTAAATGAGCTTAGAAAACAGCTTAAGAGGCTCTCTTTGTTCTGTGCCTGGCACTTATCTTCCTTGCCTTGGCCAGGTGCTAAATTCCTTACAGCTAGCAAGTTGCCTGATACTCCTGTGTCCCCCTTCAAGTCCATTTGCCTGGGACTCTCAGCATCAGGTAACAGAGCAAGCTGTTATTTAAAGCATCAAAGCAAGTAGGTGGCTTTAAATTTCAGTTATTTTCCCCCTTTTACAGCATGACTCTATGTCCCATTATCCAGGCTTCTCTATCAGGGTTGAGAGGGGTGTAGCCTTTGTTAACAGCAAACAGGCAAAGACCCTCTTAGGTCCACGCCTGGCACACCCAAAACAGTGACCACCAGGTGAGTACCTTCCAACAGAGGCTTTTATTGATATACTGCACAGCAAAGGTCCTGGGCCAGAACACAGACAAGGGATTTACAGTCTTTTAAATACACTTGTGCCAACACCTGAAGCATCATTTGGTTGGTTACTTGTTCACGATCCACTATTTTATTTGTTCCCCAAAGCTGAACCTGATTGGTTAATTCATTGACACACCTTTTCTTCCTCTAGCTCACATGTGTCAAACACAAGGCCCGCGGGTTGAATCTGGCCCGCCAGGGCATTTCATGTGGCCCTCACCCCTCTCCTGCAGATGCAGCACTCCCCCCCCCGGTCTGGCAAGCCCAATCCCCACATTGCAGGCCCCCAGCTGTGGGTATTCTGAAGAGGGGCCCAGCAGCCAGCACTCCCGATCTACTTCTACTTCTGACTGCTCCTCTGTCCAAGTCTCACCATCAGAGCATTGCTGTGGGTTACCATGGCAACACCCTGCGTGTCTCACAAGAGTTGGACAGAGGAGCAGTCAGAAGTAGAAGTAGATTGCGAGTGCTGGCTGCTGGGGGCCTGCAGTGTGGGGATTGGGCATGCCAGGTACAGAGAGGGGCGGGGGGGCAGAAAGAGGCACAGAGGGTGGCTGAAAAGGCACAGAGAGGGGCAGAAATATCATTATTTAACATGATAAAAGAGTAGCCACATTTATATAGTCTTACAGATACGACCGGCCCTTTGGGGGCGACCGTAATGCTGACGTGGCCCAAGATGAAATGGAGTTTGACACCTCTGCTCTAGCTCATAGCTGTAACATGTCTCAGGTCATATTGACAATTTGGCTTTTCTTCTTAGCCCATATCAATTCGGCTTCTTCCTGGGTTTATCTGCCGGGGACGCTTTGATCGTCACTGCTAGGCACAGCTCGTTGACTTTCCAGGTGTCAGTTGGCTCTTTTTCTTTTCAGCATACCACCTCTGTGAACCTGCTTTTGCAGTTTCAATATTAACTGTTTCAGCAAAGCTTCCTTTCATTCTCCATAACCTCCATTGCTTCACCTTCAAAGTTCTCCCTTCATAGGCGGCTGGCTGAAGAGGCTGTTGAAAGTGTTCTCAGATCTCAGTGCCTTCTCTTGTCCTCAGGGCAAGATGGGGGAATCCCAAGGTGAAAGCGTTGCCTTAAAAAAGTGTATTCATTTATGTATAATTTCCTCACTTGTTAGGTGATGTATTATTTGAATGGCCTACACCAGAACTTTCCAAACTTTTCATGCTGGTGACATACTTTTCTGACATGCATCATTTCGCGGCACAGTAATTCAGCTTCACTGGCCAATCGGAGGTACCTGGAGATGTATCTAGGGTGGGGAAAGGCAGCCGCCCTGATCCTGGCCCACTGCTGTCGCCCTCACTAGGAAAGACCCCAGCAAGACTGATGGCGGGGGGAAAGGCAGCCCACTCCCACCCGGTCGTTGCCGCTGCCATCGCTCTTGCCGGGGAAAGGCCCCAGCGAGCAACAGCAGCGGGACAGGCTCGGGTGGGGAGGTCTTTCTTGGCCAGGGAGGCAACACGCTAATGGGTCGCAACACACCGTTTGGAAAGCCCTGGCCCGCGCTCTGCAACCGTGATGGATGCTTAAGGTCTCCTGCTTCGTGATATCACCAGGAGCTGTCCTGTGATGTCACCCTTGCGACAGTGCTAGAGCGCGCCTCCTCTGGCCTCCAGAGATGTTGTTCCTAAAGCTCAGGGCTTGGCCCTGAAATTCCAGGGCTTGGAATAGTCCTGACCCGGGAATGGTAGTCCGGCCCATGGCTGGACCTGACCTCTGCAAGGCCTTACCCGCCAAATGTTCCAGTGTGGCAGGGACAGTCCCAATTAAATAGCTGTCATCTCACCTTTTCAGTTTCCCTCCCCGATCCTACCTTTCCCCTTTGTCCTCAGCTTATTTCAGTTGCTGCAAAAGTATTTAGTGCTCAACCAACTCAGCAGGGAGAGATGGGGCCATGTCCTTCCCAGTAGGCTCAGGCAGAGGCAAAATGCTGCCCCCCTCCCCAGTTTTTCTAATTCTTCATGATTAACTTTTGCGTCCTGACCACACGTGCCCCGGTTTTCCTCTGTGAAATGTTGGCGGGGGTATGAGGACGCAAAGTCTTGAGGACTCCCAAGGGACTGGATTTTCCAAAAAGACATTTTAATGCTTTCAGGGCAGGCAGTGAATGTAGAGAAATGGCAATTTCTTGCCTGTTCCAAGCTGCACTTCTCCAAGAGCTTTTTATTTTTAACTTTTAAAGGAAGCCCTCAAGCTGTTTATTTCTTCCCAGTGTGTATTTTGGGCCCGTTTGGGGTGAGGGAACAGGTTGGTGGGCAGTTCCATTTGTGTGTCTATTTTTACCTCCTGGAAAGGCTCAGCGGCGGCCCTTCCTTCCACTCCAAAGCACCCTGCCTCAGACAGTACTGGTTTGGATTGGCCCTAATCCTGACGGCAAACGCCCGTTGGGGGCGGCAACGCTGACTGATGGACCCCCGTAAGGGATTTCCTGGGTAACGCTCGGAGTAAGGAGCAGAAAGTGTAGCAGATGCTTCCGGCGGAGAGGAACAGCGAGTTACCCTTAGCCTTGTGGCCTGACGATAGTGACGGCCGCCCTTTTACTCAGTTTGGACTAGCTGCGCGCACGTCTAGAAGCAGACTGAGACCTCATGGGGGAGGGGCCTTTAATGATGTGCTGTGCCGTCTGTATTTGTTGCTTTTTAATGCTTACACTTTTAAATTGCTTTTAATCCTATTGACAGTTTGATTGTATTTTAACTTTTTTCTTATGTATTATTATATATTTGGTATTATTATTATTACCTCCATCCCCGGCAAAAGGTAGGATGGAAAGAAATAAACTGATATATTATGATCAGTTCCAGAGTGTACCAGGTGTTTTAGGAGTACAGTTTCCGTCTTTCCCTTGAGGTGCTGAATCTTCTCATAGCTCCTGATATTTCATCATCTTTTCCCTGTTTCTGCCTTCAGTTCCTCTTTCCCCTGAGATTGCCACATCTAGAATCCAAGCTTTGTTTTGCTCAACCACAGTTATGTCTCCTTTACTATGTTCTAACTGTTTGTCAGTCTGAATCTTAAAATGCCATAACGTTTTTAAGTCACCATTTTTGATATCTTTTTCAGGCCTGTCGTGTGTTCTCACTAGATCTACACAGAAAGCAAATCTTTTTTTTTTTTTTGCCTAAATTCCAATGTACCACATTGCAGCCACTTTATTATGGTATTTCCGATATTCAGTCTGCACAATCTAGCTACATGGACAGATAAAAGTGGTCAACAGTTGTTTCTTTTTCTTTACACCAGCAACATTTACTACATTTACAATTGTTTTTCCAAATATTTGCCTTGATGCTGTTTGCTTGAAGTGCCTGGTTCTTGAACCACAAATGTAAGTCATTCAGTCTCATTGTTCAGCCTCCCATTTTGTAGCCATTTCCATGTCTTCTCCTTCTCAGCTTTTCCTTCCATGCTTTTAAGGTACTGATCATGGAATGGTTTGTTTTGCAATTTTTCATGATTTTCTTTCTACAAATGTTTTTCGTTTCTTCAGTGTTCATTGTATTCTCTTTGTATACATCTGTCAACATTTCTCAACATTACCACACTTGCAAATCTCCTCCCCCCGAAACCCACCTTAAAAGCCAAGCAGCTGTGCTGAGGGATGGAGTTCTGCAGTGCAAAGAGATGGATGCTGAAGGATGATGCATCCAGCCCCCTCCCACCACCAAGCCCTCCTTGTGCAAACCAGACCTTGTGGGAATCCTGGCTTCTGCTTTTTGCACCATAGCTCCCTCTGTATGGCTGCCTGGATTTTAAGATGGATTGTGGGGGATCAGACTGGGAGGCACAGCATAGCCATAACATTGTAGCTACATAGCCGATGCTTGATTTCAGCCAAACAGTTTTAATTAATTGACCGATAATTAAAACATGTGGTCACCTTTTTAAAGAATCAAATTGCTGTTCTAGAAAAAAACATTCTAACACATAAGCAACTAGACTTTTGCTGCCTTGCTCTCAGCTAACAAACAAGTGCTAATATGAGAGTTAGTGGCATGCCATTCATAAAAGTTTCCCTAGAAGTGAAGGTGCCCAAACCTATGAAGAGGCACTCAGAGCAGACCTGAGCCCAAAGGAGAGTAGAAATATCCAGCTGAGAAATGGGATGAACTCACAGCCCCTTCCTCTATGATGTCTTTTGTTTCAGAGACTAGAGTGTTGGTGAGACAGAGGAGGACTGAGATCCTTGGGCTGGCTTACCATGACGGCCCTGAACGACAGCTGACTCCTTTGCTGGGCAGGTGGGCTGATTGTATCTGGTAGATAGCTCAAGACCTTTATGGAGCAGTCCTTCCATTACCACCACCACATTAGGGGTGAGGCACACCACATGCCAAGAGCCTGGCCCTTCTCCTCCAAGGCTCAGGGCAAGGGGAGGAATCTCAGAGTGGGAGCACAGCCCTGAAAATCATGTTTAAACAACGTGTGCTGCTGGCCCTATTGTCACAGGCTATGTGGAAGTGTCTTCTGTACACTCTCCAAAAAGCTTGTCTCCTCCCCTCCCTCCCTCCCTCCACCATTTCTGAGATTCGTGTTGCTTTTATTGGAAGATCATGATTGGTGCAACTGTAGTTGGTACTCAAAGTCTCACCCTTTAATGACAGTCACCAGGTACTGTCCCTCAGTCTCAGGCTTTGGTCATAAAACCTCAGGGCCCAACCTGGTGACCCTACACATATACAGGCTCCCCCTGCCTATCTAACAGGTTAGGAATGGGGCACCACCAGAAATCAGAATGGGTGAAAAGCAGATCCCATGTGCTGTGGGGAACATGACTGACTTGGGGAGGCTTGCTTGGGACTGATGGTACATGCGCACACATATGTGGTTTGCAAAGTCTCTCAGCTGGCTTGATGCCTCCCCTCCCCCCCGCTTGCTGTGCAAGTGGTGCGTGTGCTCCCAAGTGAGCCTCTGCAGGCAAGAACTGATGGAGGTGTGCTGTTCCAGTGCTTGCAGAACAGACAAGTTCTATTTATTCCACAAGGGGTGTGCTCTTTCCGCAAGCAAGATGTGGGACAGCATGTGTATGCACGCAAGTGGTCCCAGGTGAGTCTCCGTAAGCAAGAAGGACTAATGAAAGGCCAGACCCCTCACTGGATTAATGGAACTCGTTTGTAATTTGCAAGCATTGAAACAACAGAACGTTGAAAAACAAGTTGATGAAAAGTAGGGGATGCCTGTGTCTCCACCACAGACCACTCTTGCTGCTTCCTATCAACAGCCGGCTCCCCGACTAGGAATTAGTCAACATGTCCTCTGGAAATGGAAGGCCCTTCAGGAGAAGGATCGTTGTTTTCTCCCTGCCCTGGTGGGAAAGATGCCTCTTTGCAAACTTGCTTATGAGTGACACGGAGGCTGAAGGTTGGGAATGATACAGAGAGCTGAGTGGAGAGGCTCTGAAACATATTATGGTTCTACCTCTCCCCCCAGAAATCTGATGGGCAAGCTGTGAGTTTGGGGCATCTGCAAGGGTGTAGCTATGGTGAGGAGCTAATGAGGGCATTGCCCCCTCCCCCCAAATAAGAATTCTGCACCTCCAATGAAATTTTCCTTCAGTTTCCAAGGCTCTAGCCTGGCAGAAAATGAGACACTGAGAATCATTCACACCCAGAACTCTTCTGTTTGCTGTGTTTTTTGCATTCTCTGTCTCCTTTTCTTTGGATGCCTAACTATATTTTTAAATGCTCAGTGGAAATTTTGAGTTACCACAGTGCTTAAATTTGGGGAGTGAAGGAACAAATTCACAGAGAAGGGCAGAGTTCTTGTTTGGTGGGGCCACGTTCCCTTCTGGCCCTCCTGTAGCTGGACCCTGAATGTCCAAGGCTGCACCCCACCCAGACTCAACCGGCCACATCCATCTGTTTCCTCCAAAGCCAGGTTAGTACCTAATCCTTGAAAAATCACTCCCTTGTGGCATTTAGTAGTTTTAGCTCAGTAGATAAGTGCGCCCTGAATCCCGTGTTTTGTGGAAGGGGGAAGATGGTAGGGCATGAAGTGTGAGTTGTCATGGGTCCGGAGTCTTGTGCACCAGGATGTCTTATGTTGCACTTGCAATGATGGGATACCAAGCTGTTGGCATCGTAGCACAGACAACGCTGTGCCCGTAGCAGGGGCTGCTTTGTCCGTTGGATGTCTGCCAAGACCTAATGGCTCAAAGCAGACAGACGTTTTGTGACTGCAGGAGTTTCCACCTCTTGCGGCTCTTTCGCAGTACAATTATAGCACTGATACCACTTTTAACTGTTGTGGCTGCCGTCCTATGGAACCCTGGGATGCGTAGTTTCCTGGACTATTGAGAATTCCCTGGCAGAGAACAGGTCCAGTGCTCTCCCGCCAATTACAGATCCCAGGATTCTGTAGAAAGCAGATATGGCAATAGCACTGAAATCATTGAACTAAAGTGGTGTGTGAAAGGGACCCAAATCCTGCAGTGTCTACTCTGGAGTAAACTCCAGAGGCGATCGCGCGCACACAGTGTCCACAACTCAAGAGGTCATTAGCTAAAGTACTGATTTAAGTCTTTAAGAGAAATGAGATTGTGTTCCTGCCCAGATATTTTTGGACTGCAACTCCCATCACCCTGGCCAGCATAGGCAATGGTGAGGAATGTTGGGAGTTGCAGTCTAGCAATGTCTAGAGGTCTTCTCGACTCCCACCCCTGCCTGAGAAAGAAACCTTGAGCTCCGAGCTGTTCCCACCATACACACAGGCACGCAATCCACCACGACATGTACACACATGCAGGCACGCCGGAGCCGCTGGCCTTCTTAGGAGGGCCTAGGGATGGAGCACGCGGCTGTCGTGACACCAAGCGTATATTTTTATTGAAAGACCAACTCCATGACAAGGCAGTGAGGAGGGAGGGCCTCGAACCAGGGTTTGTACAGGTGACTGCTCTGCTTGGTTTAACGTTACAGATAAATATCATTACATAACACGGACAGCAGTGAGCGCTAGTCGGTCAGCTAGTACTGAGTGGAGACAGGCGGGGCTGGCAAGCAAGGAGTTCACCAGGCACAGCGATGGGGGCGGGCGGGCAAGAGGAAATGGAGGGCAGGGGCGAGAGAGACGTGGGGTGGGTGGACTGAGGGCAGGCCAGTGTGCCTCCAGATGCACCCTTGATTCCACATCTGAGCAGAGTGCGGACGGCTCATTCTGACGCCACTGCAGATTCGGACACAAGGGTGCTGTAAGACGAGGGTGAACTGGCCCACTATTGCCGGTCTCTGCTTCACATCCTGGGGCAGAAAAGACCCCCCTTGACACATACACATACAGGAGAGGACAAATGGGTCCCCTGTTTTCCTTCCCCATCCTCCCCAGAAAGAAAGAAAGAAAGAAAGAAAGACCATTTGGCTCTCTGCCCCCATGCAGCATGCAGAGTCCCACCTTGAATCATGTCTTCCCCCCCAGCCCAACCCAACCTTATCTCTGGCAGGATATGTAACAGCAGAAAGAGAAGCCGTTGTCTCTCTCTCTGTATGTATTCCTCATGGCGCTGCACAGCATGAAACTGTGTACACCGAGAGAAAAGAGAGAGAGAGAGAGGGAAATACAAATGCACACACACACCCTGCTCCCCGTGGGCCACCAGCTTGGTGAGCACGGTACCAAGGCCATGGCATCGAGGCGTGGAGCAGCGCGCATGGATCAGGAGGGGGGAGGCACAGGCCACCAAAGGACAAAGAATGTGGCAGCCGTACTTTGCTCCACACCCAGGAGCACATTTCCAGAAAGGGGGGCACACAGACATTCACCATCATGCTCCAAGCCTTCCTCCCAGCCCCAAAAAGGGACGCCATGCAAAGGCTGTAGCTCTCTGGGGAAAAAAGGCCCCAGGCTCCGTTGGTGTCTAAGCCGTTCCATCCTGCAGCTCCCCCATCCTCATTTTTCTTGGTCCCTCCTGCCTCCGTTATGCTCACTGGTCTCCTCCTGCTCGCGAGCTTCAGGAGGGAAAGACCTCCCACCACCGAGGAGCACTGCCGTCTCCTCCTCTCTCAGCCATGGTTTCTTTTGGGGGGCAAGGGGGGATGAATCAGGACAAAGAGGAAGAAGAGAGACCAAAGGGCAAGATGCCATACCGGGTGGGCCAGCAGCTCTGCCCCCTCTCTCTGCTGGCCCCGGACCTTCAGTGGCTGGCAACGGGGTCTAAAAATTAAAAATATGGCGGCATGGTTTGTGGTGAGCCTGGCAGAGCAGAGGGTCCTGGAGCACGGGGGTGGTGGGTGAGTGGGTGGGTTCAGAGTCTCTGGATGGGGCGTGGAAGCAGGAGGCACGCCAGCTCACTTCCTCCTACTCCAGGTAAATGTCTTCTGTGGGGCAAGCGAATTCCAGGTGCTCTTGATAATATTCCTGAAAGGCGCGGCTGGAAGAGAAGGGAATGGAAGGGAAATTCAGCACTGGCAGAAAGTGGCCCATCTGGACACAAAGCAGTCTGAAAGAAACAGGGACACAACTCTGATTTCATTCTTACGGGCAGGAAGAAATCAGACCAGAAGTTTTCTCCCCGTTGGGCAAAATTACATGATTCTTCACTTTGGGACTTCCTGGCCTAGAACCTCCGTCACCGAATAGGGGAGGCAGAACTAGATGATGGCTCCCTGCCCCCAGGGCTCCCTCTGTCACTGCAGCAGCCGAATCGGAGGAGTGTCTGGCTATGTGCCGGTATGACATCCTCCGATGAGGTCCACAGAGCTGCGCCTAGCCATGTGGGGGACACAGCCAGGCTCTTCCCCAGTCTCCCCGCTTGGCTCTCCACCAGCTTCTTAAAAGTGTAGAAGGTTGGCTATCGCAGCAAAACACTGAGTCTTTGGGGGAATTTGATTGCTGCAGAGTGTGGAAGAGATACCAGCCTCCACAATGACCCAAAGGGGAGAGAGAGAGATGTACACTGGATTTACACTTGTGCATGTTAGGATGCTGGGCTTTTTTTTCTTTTTCTTTTTTTGCAAGAAAAATATCATTTGTGGAGGAGAGAGTGCAAAAATGTCCCTTCTATGCAAAAATCAACTTTTTGCACAAAACCCAATTTTTTTTAAGAAAAACATGATTTTTTTTAAAAAAGCCACATCTTGCAAAAGAATCTTGCAGTGAATGACCAGTTTCTCCAAGGGAGTGGGGGTGACAAAACACACTTTCTCATCTTAAGGATGAGAAAATTTACAAGCATTTTTTGCTTCTCTAGAAATGATCCCAGTGGTCCCACCAAGCTGTAAGGAAAGCAAAACCCCGCTCCTTCTCATCCCTCTTGATTAGGAGAAGGGAGGGACTGGAGGGAGTTGGAATTTAGTCCGTCCTGGACCCTCCCTTGCTCCCTTCCCCACTGCTGAGTCCACCCCTAAAATACCAAAATACTTTATATTTTATGGCTATTTGATATTAGTACAACCTTTTGGTTTCTATATTGTGATGACCTATGGTTACAAGCAATTAAAATTTGAAAATTTGACCTATGGTTATAAGCAATTAAAATTTGAATTGCTGCACTTAGGTAACCACATGAGTAACCTGATGCGAGGTGGACCCACTCAACTTGCCGGGCTCTCTGTCCCCACCCCCCTGTGCATGACCATGCATTTGCTAGTCCACCCACTGGAGACTGAGCAAGCCAGTGAATGGATGCCAGCACCAGTTTTTGCTATCATCTTCCCTTGACCAAGAAGAAGCCTTTCCCCACCGTGACTGGCCAATACAGAGAAATCTCTCTGCGGAGATCCCAGTAGTCCTGGCATGAGCTCCATCGCCCAGAGGTGCCTTGGCCATCTACCAGCCAGTCAGCGGTAAGAATATTTAATATTAATATTAAATATTAGTATTTAATATCTAAATTGGCAGCAGGGCTACTGCAATGTGAGCTTGTGGAGGAATTAGGATGCTCTTGTGAAGTGAAAAAAAGAAAATTTACATTTGTCGTCTAGGAAGCCATCTTAGACTAGGAAAGGAGATAGGCAAAAGAAGTTGACCTACTCTTGGTCAGAACACCTCCTAACAGCTGACTCTGTCATATGTAGTTGTAAGCTAGTGTTCATTACTGGGGTTGGAGCCCCATGGATGCTCCCTTCCCAAAGGGAACAGAGACTAACTTCTTGAGAGAAGGGAGAAGTGGCTTCTGCAGGCAAGAAGGAAGCAAAAGCCTTAGTACAGAGAGCAAAGAAGGACTCAGGTGAAAACAAAGGGGAGACTCCCCTCTCACACTCATTGCTTTATACAAGCGTTGATGCTTCCTTGCTTCTGACTTCCGCATCCACACACGTATGGCAAAAGAGCCAACCCTCTGTGGAACTCAGGAGAACCAGCTCCATCCAGTGGGTACCTGGGTAAACTGCCAGAAGGGGAAGCAGCAGCCACAAGTGTTGTCAGCCTGGTAGGTACGCCAGACCCCTAGGCTGGGCTCAAGCCAACTCTGGATGAACCTCTTCTACCTTGTGCGTGGTACAGAGCCGACTATAAGTGGCTTCCGTCATTAGCTCCCCGCCTCCACTGGTCCCCACTGCCACACACTCACCCGACACACTCTGCAACATGCCGCATGGACTCCTGGGAAACAAAGACGTGGCAGGCAAAGCGACTCAGCACGGGGTGCTTGGTGATGAAACCAAAATAGCTGCAAAGGAAGAGGGCCAACAGTCACGATGGACATACAAATACATCACACCCTCCAACTGTGCCACTGCCAGGCCAACCCCAGCACACAGCCTTGCTAGTCATGCCAGTTAGCACCATAGCATGGTATTGTTCAGGATGGCTACGTATCATTTCTAGGACCAGAGGCAGGGTGTCTGTGGATCAGTTGCCCTACTCTTCTACCGATGGGCTTCCCACTGGGACAGCTGGGAGAGTAATATGGGAACATAGGTGGGAAAAGTATTGGTGACATAACTCAAGATTACACACGCATATGTCTTGTTGCATAAGCAGCCATGCAGTAGCTCCTTGCAAAACATCTGAAATTTGCCCCTTGGGTAACAGTCAAGGCCTAGGTGCTGCTGCAGCCCTTTGTGGACTGGAAGTGGACACAGTGAGGCAGCGACCACATTAACTGCACTTCTGCAGCCAGGGAAGTAAAATGACACTGCTCTCCTGGATTTCTAGAAGAATGGCCCTGTTTCTGTTCCTAGCTATAGAGCTGCAGCTAAGCGTAATTCCCTCTCTCTCCTTCCTTCCTTCCACTCCCACCAGTAAGTAGCCACAAAAGACCTCTCCCGAGGGCTTGACAGCTGCCTTTGCACTGGGTGAGGGCGAGGCAAGATATGCAGAGCTACACAAATGGACCATTACACTCCAAAGACCCCAGTGTCATAATGTTGGTCTAGAAAGGCATTTCGTCTGAAACTTACAGACTAGTGTATTTACCCGGCGTTGCCTGGGATTTTATTTTCTCATAGGTTACTCTTGTTAGAAATACCTTAGGAATTTCTTCACCTTATCTTAGGAATTAGATACAGTTGAAATACGCAGATTTGATATCCTGTATCTCTAATTCCCCAAACTGCGTTGCCCAGTATCTGTAACTTTTCCCCATATTCCTCAATCCAATCTGAATTCAGGGTTGTTAACATACAGAGGTTCGGTTTCTGAGAGAATACACTGCCCTCCTCCATCTTGCTGTGAGGCCTCATCTCCATAGCAACCAGCCAGGCCCAAGAGTTCTCTGGCTGAGAATTCTAAAGGCCCCTCCCTAAACTGCCAACCCCAGCATTCCATAGAATCTTCACGGCCAGCCAATCATATGAGGTCTTCTTGCCCAACACAGCCAATCATATGAGGTCTTCGCCGGCCTGACACAGACAAACTCACCAACTTTGACTTTTATATATCAGATATCTAGGCAAAGACCGCTTACAAATGATACAGTTTTAAATGTACCCCTGATATTTAACATGAGGATGTTGCTGAATGAAAGAATGCTCGGTGGAAACACAGTCAGGATGTTCCATACAGATATCTTTCCTAGAAATCCAGGAGCGTGCGTGTGAAGGGAAGAGCTGGGCGAGCCTGGCCGAAGGCTGCCAATCACAGCTCAGGGAATGCTGGGAAGGTGGGCCTGTGGGGAGGAAATGTCACAAAACCTGAGGCTTGTCTCTGTAAAGATGCAGAAAAGATGGCAGAGAGATGGAGAACAGATTTCAGAGAGATAGGGATGGAGTAGAGGGAGGAGAGTCAGACAGAGGGAAGGGCTGACCATGGTTTTGAGAAGCTGCAAATAATTTACTTGTTCAAGGATTAGTGCATAGTTTTCTTGCATCTTAATAAACCTCCATTTGTTGGTTTTTAGCACTGTTTCTGTCTTCACATACTGAGTTTGTTGGAGAGCCTGGTCCTGCTTGCTACTTCGAACCTACTAAAACACTGCAGCCGCTGGTCCACAAAAGGGGGTCCCCTTGAGGCCCAAGTATGCCATCCAGAAAGGGATTAAGAGGGAGCCTGCTTCTCTCTGTCCAGCCCTCTTGATCAGTTGGTTCTCTCTTGTGCATGTGAGAAAACGGATGTTTCCTTGCAAGTACATGCACCTTTGTTGCTTCTCTCCTTCCTCTCTCCAGCTTCTGCCCTTCAAGGAGATGAGCGCAACTTATGCGGGAGAGGCTCATCTCATGCCCGCCCTCTGGCCCAGCTGGTGCCCCTTTCACGAGAGGGCATTGGCAACAGGTGCATCAGCTGGGACAGCCCAGGAGGTCAATCCCAGGATTTGGGGGCAGGGTGGAAAAGATGGCCTGATGCCTGACTGGGCCACACAGACAGACTGGTTGGAGGGGGACCTGCCTCTGGAGCTGGGCAAGGAAAGGGAGACAACAAAGGCACTTACCAGCTGTTACGGGGATGGCAGCCGCAGAAGGAGATGTTCTTCATCTGGAAGAAATGGCTGCAGCGCTCAAACTGGAAAGAGAGACAGGGAGCATTCAGGGTCGTGCCAGGCAGCCTCCCTTTCTCCTTCCAAATCCCCATCATCCATGTGACCCTCCTACATTCCTGGTCAGATGTGTTGGGGGTGGGGAGAGGCAGTGGTTTAGGATCTAGCCGTGTGGTTACTCAGAGATCCATAGGGACGCATCTGTAAGTGGGACGGGAGCAATTTCGCCCCTGTGAGACATGCAAGCACCTCTTCTGCTTCTTCCCCTGCATTCTCATGCCTCCAGGCAGGTCATGGCACGGGTTCAAATGCTAAAACGGGCACCAGGAGCCTGCAATAGCCAGTGGGTTGGGGGACAGCAAATGAGCAGGGAGACTGAGGGTGGGGGAAGCAGTGCCAAGGTGGGTCAGGCGAATCGAGCACAGCAACACGGACCCGGGATGGCTCCCTTCCACCTCCAGCCCTCACGGGACCATGAGGCCGCTCACAGAGTAAGGCCATTTCCACACTACATTGTTATAGCGCTGTTATTCCACTTTCAACATCCTATGGAATCCTGGGGTTTGCAGTTTAGGGAGGGGCCTTTAGATTTCCCAGCCAGAATGCTCTTGGGCCTCAGGAAACTACGAACCCCAGAATTCCCTAGGAGGTTGACAGTGGAATAATAGCACTAGGGCAGGGCAGGGCAGGGCAGGGCAGGGCGGAAATGGCCTAAAGGTGCAGTCCCTCTCTCAGCCCCAATCTCATCACCCTCTCCCGTGCACCCAGGTTAGGGCCCGGTGCTGCTTCTAACTTTCTAACTCCATCTTCTCTTGATCTGTGTAAGCAGGAGAGCTTCCTATCAGGATGCTTTATTTATCTTTTAAAACTTCTCTTGTGCTTTCAAGATGGTTTTATTACTGCTTTATGCGGTGATCTTAGTTGGTTTTAAACCTTGTTGTGAATGCCTTTCTAATCAGTTCTCTCCGGAAGATGCCTCGGGTCCCACTCTGGGAGAAAGGCAGCATACAAATGAAATTAATAAATGAGATATTCCCCGTGTGCCTGTGTGCAGTACAAGGCGAACTCAGCGCGGGGAACCGTGCCTTCATGGCACCCCATTCCCTGCTGGGCCCCAGGGCTGCCTCCGGCACGCAGGGCTGGGCGCCTCAGCCAAGCCTCACCGTACAAGAAGGTCACGGAGGGAAGAGAAGTCCCCCTCGGAGGCCTTTCCTCCTAGCCCTGGCCCGGCCGCCCGGCCGCCCGCCCGCCCCTCACCTCTTCGTCTCGGCTGTACTCGTTCACCGTCAGGATGAGCTTGATGCCCTGCAGGCTGATCTCCAGGTCGCAGGTAGCGGGGGGCCTCAGGTGTACCGTTAGCTTACGCGTGGTAGCAATCTGCAAAGCACAGAGTTTCGGGAGGGGGGAAGAGAGGCCAGCAGAAGGGCTTTTTTGTTAAAGAGGAAGCGGGCAAAGAGGACATTGTCCTCAAGAGAACCAATATGCTGGACTTCCCGGGGCTTGGGAAAATTACTTTTTTGGACTACAGTTCCCGTAACCCTCTGTGAAGGAGGCACTGGGCAAATCTGGCTGAGGACAGTCAGCTGCAGCTCAGGGACTGCCGCGAAGGGAGCGTGTGGGTCAAAAAGCCCCACTGAGGCTGTCTCTGGGGAGCAGAGAGGGTTTGGAGCTGATGGAGACATTGAGTGGACTGGAGAGAGAGGAAAACACTTGGCAGGGATACGATATGGTTTCACAGAGACAGGACAGTCAGAAAGGAGAAACAACTCCTGTGGCAGAATAGATTGTTCAAAAGCTAATGTCTTCTATTACTGAGTTTCAGTAAACCTACATTTGTTTTTTTAAGAAACTGTCTCTGTCTGTCTCTTCCAAGCCTGCTAAGGAGTCAGGCCACACCTACCCCATAAAGAACCCACACAAGAACAACAGCCACAGGTCCACATTTAATGGATCACCATGAGGTGCAGGAACCCAGTCCAAAAAAGGATGTGGCAAGGGAACAATTGCAAGGTGAACAGAAAGATTCCAAGAGCTGGAACTGTGGGGCCAGCCTGGGAAAAGAGACCCGTTACGCTTTCTACCCCCACTGAGAAGGAACATTTCCAAGGTCTGGGTAAGCGTCTCTATCCTGTCTTCTATAGCAAATAGTCCTCCAGACTGGGTCACAGGCAGGGCCGGCACAGCACTACGGGACAGCCATCCCCTTTCCAAAGGATCAGTCCCAGAATGGAACGAGCAGCCAAAGGAGGCTGTGGAATGCTCCTGCGCCCGGCAGGCCCCACCTCCTGGGGCATTTCCAACAAAAGGCAGCTTGGGAAAAGGGTGGTGATGACATTCAGAACCGGGTGGAAAGAGTAGCACGGAGAGAAAAGAGACAGCAGAGAGGGGTGGGCGTAATATTAGGTCCCTGAACCTCCTTCAAAAGCTTTTGCACACTTGAGGGGTGGTCCAGAAATGGCTGAAGAGTGGGGGCCATTGCTGGGTCCCTGGCGGGGGCAGGCAAGAGGCTACAACAAGCACCTCGAGGACTCAGGGCTCCCTGCTGTGTTCCTGGACAGCTAGAAGGAAACGGCAACCCAGTGCGGTGTTGAGTGGTTGGTGAGTTGGTCAACACAAGAAAAGGCCTCAGTCCCAATCCTTCTTTGGTCATGAAGCTCACAGGGTGACTGCAGTGCTCTCTCAGAAGGCTGCTGGTCCATGGGAGGAACGGCAGGACACTTTTTTTTTAGAAGTTGCCACCATCAACTGAGGCAGCATCTTGCTCACTTGCTCTCACACAGAGAGACCCCGCCCTTTTGCCCCTCCCCGGTCTCACCTTCTGCATGGCTGCGCACAAGATGCTGTTCCCCTGATGGTAAGGAACCTCCACGGAGCCCAAGAACTGGACGTTGAAACGCTCCACCCAGCAGGGATTCCGCTTCAGGCCTGGAAGGAACCCAAGAAGATCACTTTGCTGCAGAAGAAAAAACACACACACACACACACACACACACACACACACACACACACGTATGCATGTGCATCTCAAGCCCTGAACCTCATGACAGCCTCTGGCACCCAAAGGAGAACTGTTTCAATAAAAAAAGGTGGGCAGCTGAGTGTCTCCCATCCAAGTGGAGTTCTTGAAGGATTTCTTTACAGAAAGCATAATCGGCATAAAAAGGATACAACAAAATTAGACGGTCCCTGCATCTGATGCTGTAGCGGTGGGATGGGAGGGTGTCCTCCTCTTTAGTGGCAGTGGTGGGACGGTTAGAAGCCCTCACAGAAGGCTGTAGTCTCCCCCTCCTCCACCGCCACCGCCACCTCCCGTGCCCGCCACGATGAAGGGCGCGTACCTGTCACCTCCTTGGCCTGGCTCACCACCTCATGTGCATAGAAGGCTGGGAAGATGCCGCGCTCCCCCGTGCGCATGTTGTAGCCCCGGTACCAGTAGTCGTCCTCCTCCAGCTCCACGAGAATCGGATCATCCACGTCCAGCTCCAGCTCATCTTCGTGGCGAGGGATGAACCTGGAACAAGAGCCCATGGGCTGGCCACTGAGAAGGTCTTTGGGGCAGGTAGCCCAAGGGCGCCATCCTGTCCCCTCTGGGAGGACTTCTGGGCAGACTGTGTATCACTTCAGAGGGCCACCCTCCCCAGTGCCTTTGCAACACCAGCCAGTCCAGGAGCCAATTTTCTGCCCCAGGACACTTCCGGGTCCACACGAACTCCCCCAAATGCCGGAAGTGTTTTCTAAAAAATCCTGAAACTGTCTGAAAGTCCACTTCTGGCTTTCAAACATTTCTGATATGGGGAAGGGGCACAACCAATTCAGTTCTACTGAATAACTTTAATTAAATTAAAATTCCTATTTATTTTATACCCCGCATTTTTACTTGCAGAAGACCCCAAGCAGCCTAATTTCATTTGAAAGGTGAACTGCTGCTCCTGAAGAGAGAAGAAATCACTTACTTCTGTTTTGGGCAGAGAAATCCAGAGAGTCTGGGCGGGGGGGGCCAAGGGCCACAAAAAAGGGCTGGGGGCTGTAATAGACAACCAGGACCACCCATAGCCAAACCCTGTCTTACAGGGATGCTGACTGCAGGCACCCTGGCAGTCCCTCGCATTTGCTGTAGAGTAGGGGTGGGCATAAAACAGGTGGCACGTGGCCCCTGCCTCCCCCTTTTGGGGTCCCCAAAGCCCCCACCACCAGTCCTCCGAAGCCTCCCTATTCCCCCAACTTTTAAAAAAAAAAATTGTGGCATGATTTTCAGACAATCTTTGCCCCCCAAATACATGAAAACAGACAAAAATATCCACACCCCATGACTACACACACCCCAGAATCCTATACTGTGATGCAATGTCACCCTTTTCAGAGGGACTGGAGAAAAAAAGTAAGTCTTTGGGCTTGCTGGGGAGGGGGGCTGCAGCCCACAGGGGAGCCTGGTGCAAAAAACTGGTAGCAATCCTCACGCGCTTGTCCATCCCCATATATATGTGATCACTGCGTTTGCCACGGTACTTCACGAAAACGAGAAATGCCGCCGGGCCGAATCAAGACGGCATCGGTCAACTGCGGTTTCCCAGCGGAGGAACTGCAGCGGAATTGTGCTACGCATGCTCAGAGGCACTCTCTGCTCCAATGCAGTGTTCCTGGCACGCTGCCGCCACTGAGGGTGGCGGTGGGGCACGAGGGACCCCGGGAGGGCAGGGGCGGGGGGGAGCGGGGGGGTGGCGGCAGGCTGCCGCCGCCGCCCCTCCCATACTAGGCCGGGAAGGACCCTGGTGGTGGCAGGAGGCGGCAGGCGGGGGGATGGCGGGCAGGAGGGTCGCCGCTGCCGCTGCCGCCCTGCCCCCCACCCCGGGCCAGGAAGCACCCGGGCAGGGGCACAGGGGCGGACCAGACCCGGGAGGGAGGATGGGAGGTACGGCTTTTTTGCGTCCCCCTGGCATTGATGCCCAGGGGCGTGCCCCGCTTGCCCCACCCTAGATATGCCTCCTCCATTGTGCTGTTCCACCGCATGGCTTTGTGGCATGGGACCGGGGTGCGGGAAGAGACCGCTCCCCACAGCACCGCACTGCTCTCCTTGCCCGTAGGGATAATAGCCCCGGGAGGTTCTCTCCCGCCTCTCCGTCCCTGCGAAGCCCCTCCGCAGGGCCGTACGCGCTCCCGCGCCACTCCACTCCGCACCCCGTCCGCCCTCGCCCCTCTCACCTGAAGACCGCCCGGTGGGTCTGTTCTCGCTCCTCCCCGTTCACCATGCAAGAAAAGAGGCCAAAGGATTCTGTACCTAATGGGGAGGGAGGAGGAAAAGAACGGATCGATCACTCGACTGACCAGCCACCTTCTCCCCAAGGGTGGGCCTCACGGCAGATTACAGAATGAAGGAGATACAAGTAGAACCCACGTGCACCTGAAAACACACCTACAGGTAAGAGTAAAGTAACACTGAACGGTCTATAGAGTTAAAGCCATACAAAGCATCAGTTTAAAAGCATGACGGGGAACTGAAGATACCCGTTCATGCAAAGCAAGAAAACGAACCCACGGGGCAGGGGGAGTGTGGCATATTTTGCCAATCACAAACTGGGGGCGGGGGGAAAGTGGGTGGGCAGATCTGTTGCTTCTCGTGACGAGGGCCGACGAGGACACCCGCTTCTGGGCAAGGAAAGGACCATTCACGGTGGGGCACACTGATCGGGGGACGAGGGTGCAGCCCTGGGAGGGCGCTGACGTTCGGAGAGATGGAGGCTAATAACGAGCGACGCTGAGTCCTCGCAGCAGTGAACGGGTCCCGATAAGAATCGGTTCTTCCAACGCCCCCAAATACCGAGAGAACCCAGTTCGGACCCAGGCGGCCAAAGAGGGAATACTTGATTCCTGGAAGACTGGAAACCCCTTAGGGACCTTTCGAGGAAAGATAAAGATGATCTGATTGTTGCTGGACTTGGTGATTAGTAATTTAATGATAACAGAAAGAAGTGTGTAGCCTAGCAGGGGAATTAGAAACGTTGAGATAAGGTTGTTACGCAGACCAAAAGTATTTTTCCTTCTTTTCTTTTTATTTGCTTATAATTTTAGTTATAGATAATGTTTACTTTTTCATCTTTGTTGTTATTTTCTTAAAAGTTAATAAAAAGAGGGAGAAAAAGACGGAGTACTTACTGGAGGAACGAGAGGTGCTGTTGACAAAGACGTTGAGGAACTTCTTGGAGAAATGGAGGTCAGCCTCCGGTGACGAGTCCTCCGACGAAGAGGAGGAACCGCGCCCATCGGGGGCCACCAGCCCCTCCCCAAAGTCACTGGCCACGTCCTCCAGGTCGGTGGCGTCGCAGGCGCGGAGCAGTTCGCTGTCGTCGCTCAGCACCGAGGTGCAGCGCTTGAGGCTGACCAGCTCCAGCTGGGTGTTCTCGTCCACAACCAGGGTGTACTTGATGGAGTCGTAGGCCAAGGAGTCATCCAGGACCACCGCCGGCGGGGGCAGCGGCAGCTCCTCCGAGAACGGGGAACCCTTCAGGCTGGCCAAGCAGGGCGGCTCCTCCTCCTCCTCCTCGGGGGAGTAGGCCAAGCTGAAGCAACGGTTGGTCTTGGCGGTGGAGACGTCCAGCCCCTCGCTGCGCTCTAACCGGATGTCGTCGATCATGTCATTGTCCTCCAGGATGCCCGAGTCCAGGTCTCCGTCAATCCCACAGTCCTCTGGCACGGCAGCCGGCCCAGACTTGCCAGGGGCCTCCCTGGAATGCAAGCTTTTGGGGGAGGCAGTTGTGTTGGTGCAACAGCCTGAAAGCGGCCGCCCCGGAAAGATGGGGGTGATGGTGTCATTGGTGGGGTTGCTCATGAACAGGTAGGACGAACCCCGGTCGCCAGTGAGGGGCTCCTTCTCGGTGGCCGTTGGCTTGGGCTCTGGGGGCTTTTCCTCCTCGGCGCCCTGCAGGGAGCTGCGAAGGGTCTCCATGTCCACCAGCTCAATGCTTTTCTGCGGGCAGGGCTGGCTCTCCGCCAGGGCCTCGCTGGGGATCTCGGGCTCCATGTCAGAGGCCGGAGAGATGGTGTCTGCGAGGGAGTGAGCCACGGGGAAGCATTCGTCGGCACACTTGATGGGATAGGAGCCCTCCGAGATCATTTTGTTCACCAGGTTGCTGAGCAGCCAAGGGGAGTCTGAGTCCTCGCTGAGATCCGGCTCTGACTCAGAGTCCGAGTCTGAGTCGTATTCGCTGTTTCCATCTTCTTCCTCATCATTGTCGTCATCCCCCTCGGGCATTAGCTTTGGCCCAACCGGCAAGTAGAAAGAGCGGCGCAGGCTTTCCAGGCTGTGATCGGGGTTTATCTCCAGCTCCAGGTGGGCTGAGAGGGAGACATCAGTCTGGTCAATGGGGGCGGAGGGGTCCTCGTAGAACTCCTCTATTTTGAGCCCGGCCAGGCTCTCCCTCCGCACCACGCTCTCGTCGGCGGGCAGCTCCGTGCCCTCCTCTTCCTTGCCTGCATCCAGCAGGAGGGCATCCTTCAGGCCCATCACACCCTGAGCGTCCAGGTCTGCCTCCAGTTCGCCCTCCGAGCCCGGGGAGCTGGCCTCCTCGATGGAGTTGGTGAGGTGGGAGGAGCGCCCGCTGCTGCTGTCACTGCTCAGGTCCAGCTCTGTCTCCGAGATGCTAGAGATCATGTTGCTGGCCAGGCGGTTCCCACCGCATGCAAAGGCGGCTTCGATTTCGCCCTCCACATCCGAGTCGGAGCCCGGGGAGCTGAGGTCCTCGCTGTGCCGCCCGCACGGGGGGAAGGCCTTGGAGTTGCGGCTGGTGAGGTCTGCCTCGATACCGGGGTCCGAAGACGGGGACGTGGTGTCCGACGAGGCGGAGGGTAATCCTCGCACGCTGGGTGCTCGGCTCCGGTGGGCACCCTCCCCTTCAGAGCTGAGCAACTCTCTGGCTGCCCTGGTTGGGCTTCTGTTGACAGCCGAGGGCCGGCGCCCTCCAGACCTGGCATCTCTGTAGCCCTTTGCTGGCTCATCCTCAGAGGGCGGGGTGCCACCGTGGTCAGTCACAGGGACAGGGGACCCATGCCCCGGTTCCTTGCCGGTAGAGACAGCTGGACTCCCTGCTCCCTTCTCTTTCTCCCTGCATTCTGCTGCATCCCTCTGGAATCTGGCACAGTAGCTGTCTGTGGCAGGCGACCTGTGAGGGCTGGCATGGGGGGACCGGGACTCCTGCGAGGCTGCGTCAGGGCCTTTTGGGGCACAAGGAAGCTCTGTGGGTGCTGGCCCAGAAGAAGCTGAAAGAGGCCGTGAGCAGGAGACGGCAGAGACGATATTCATGTTGTAGTCCTCCCCGGCTCGAACAGCGGGGGAACCTTCCTGCGACTCCTGGCTGTTCCCTTCTGCATCGTAACAAGATGGCGGCTTGCACAGAGCGTGGACCGGACTGGCCTGACCTTTGCTACCCTGAGAGTCCAAGCAGGGCCCGTCCTGGAGACACGGGTGCGAGGGAGAGGTTCGCCCTGCGAGCAAAAGCAGACAGATGTGTATGTTCAGATCTTGGGAGGCACCTCTTCTCTTGCCCTTTTAAGAGGTGTGGTGGGGGTCTCCATGCACAAAATTGCCATCCTCCCCGCTCCCGTTAAATCCTAGCCACAGTGCCTAGGCTGTACACTTTGCATCTAAGTTCTTTTAAGTTTCTTGAAGCCCCCTTCCCCAAATGGCTCAAAGAAAGATGAGATCTGGCCGGGTTCCACCTATACGAGGGCTGGGGAAAGTGCAGCTTATGGGCCATAAGTGGCCCCAGAAGACCACTTCGGTGGGCCCTGAAGGCTCTGACACTTCTCCGAGTCCCCCTGACCCCTCCACCATTTTAAAGATTCCCCCCCCCCCCCAGCATGCTTTTCTCCCTGAAAGCCACAGAAAACCAGACGCTGGTCTGGCAGCTTTCTTTTTCATACGCATCCAGAGCCTCCCCAACTGAAAAATCTTTTGGATGGGGGCTCTTCTGGCTGAGTGCCGTCACGTAGCGGTGCAGCCCACGGGAGGGCAAACTGGGGCACATGCATCCTAGGCACGGTTACCCACACACCCTGCCTGACATGGTGGGAGCTCCGCAAGGGCCCTGTCTCCCCTCTTCTCCCCAGGAGGCAGGAGAACATGCAAAGAGACGTGAGCTGGCTGCTGTACTCTGGGAGGCCAGGGGGATTTTCTGCCTCCCGCTGCAATTCCCCAGGATTGTTTAGCAACGGCAAGGACGGTCTTTCCTCCCGGACTCTGTGATTTTACTGCAAATCACAAGACATCCACGTGCCGCCGGCAAGAGCAGAATTGGCATCCCAGGAGGCTCTCAAACAAAAGCAAATTAAGCTCACAGCGGCGGTGGCTGAGAAGGAAGATGCTCTGAGAGGGCTTCTCAGCGGGAGCGCCACAGTGGTTTCGCTGGCTCCCACACGCGTCTTAGGTGGAAAAAAGATTCTGCTTAAGAACCACGTTGACTGAAAGGGGCTTAGAGCTGCTATTTTTTAAAAATAGTTGTAATACCTCATTGGCTTTACATTTATTCCCTAGGAACCTGGGGAGCAGTAGTTCTTTGGATGGGGCAGGGGAAACTAGGGATCTTCAGCAGAACTGTATTTCTCACAGTCCTTTGGGGGGAAAGCCATAAGCATTTAGGCTGTACAAACCCCACGGTAAAAATACAGAGAATGGAAAGGCCAGACGCAACACAGCACCCGCGCCGCGGGCTGCTGCCCGGAGAAAAAGAGGAGGAAAGCTCACCGGCGTGGGATCCGGAGGAGGAGGAGGAGGACGAGGAGTGGAGGAGGGTCTCCTGCCAGGTGGCCCGCTGCGGAGGGGGGGCTGGGTTGCAGCCGCTGTTGTTATTCAGGGAGTCCTGCTCGAGGGGAAAGAAGAAGGAAAACAAGGGGTTCAGAGCAGCCACGTCTCCTCCCAGCAGGGAGATGGTTTTCAAAGACGTAGCCCTGTTAGCCTCTCGCAGCATAAGATGGAGGGCGCCTTTGGGCTCTCTGGTTTTAATTTTAGCACAAGCTTTTGTGGATATGAAGCAGAATGTACGTATTTTTGTGCCTTCAACAGTCACATAGGGACGGGGGGGGCAGGAGGGGCGGTTCGCCCCGGGCAGCAATGTTTTTGGGGCGTCCAGCCCACAGCCATATCCCTGCATGCCCTGGCCCCGCCCCCACACAGTGGCCACGCCCCTCTTGCCGTGGCCACGCCCCCTTCCGCCCCGCCCCGCCCCGCCCTCCAAGCTCCGCCACAGGCCTTCCAGTTGCCTGTTGATTCAGGGCGACCTCATTAATTTCCTAGGGTTTTCTTAGCCCAGGAATCCTCAGAGGTGGTTTTTCCCATCCCTTCCTCTGAAATATAGCACCTAGGATTCACCAGTGGTCTCTCATCCAAGTACTAACTATGCCTGACCTTGCTTAGCTTCCAAGATCACATGGGATCTGGTGACTTTAGGGTATTTAGACAGTCTGATTCAGAATGACCTGATATGAAGTCCTCAGGCATGAAGCAGATCTTGTACACTTGTGAGAATGGCATACCACGTAGTAGGATCCAGAAAGAAGCAAAGGGCTCTTTTGACACTTTCAAAGGGCTCTTTTGGGTTCTTTTACATCCTAATGACTTCAGGAATCAACAATGCCGACTACTAGCCAGTGGGCTGAAGGTTTGGCACCAGCCCTCCCCAACTGAGCCCAGGTGCTTTTGCACAATTATTTTTCTCTCTGATGACTTGTTTGCATAATTACATTTTTTTAAAATCACTTTTTTGTTCATAGATTCTTCCACAAAGAAACCAGCAGTGGTCAGTGGATCTTATATCAGTGTGGTTGTTTATCCACTCTGGATTTGAGTGCAAACTTGGAAGGCGTTGTTCAACATACTGAACCCTGTCCTCAAAGCAGGTTCAGTGCCTTGGATAGGAGCGTTAGAGTCCAGAATGAGCACCCAGCGAATGGGAGGACCGCCTATTAGAAAGCCAGATAATCTTATGGACAAGTCTTACATTCTTCATTGTCCTCCCAGATTTGTAATTAAAAAATGTTTTGCAGTAAAATGCAGCGTAAGCATCGCCGTGGCTCCTGTGCTCAGGAAAAAAATGCTGTTAAGGCGATTCCAAGCTAATGCGCCTTTAATCAAAAGCTTCCTCTTTGCAGTATTTGTTCTTCCAATCGCTTCCAATTCAGCACTGCTGGAGCATTAGTGGTAAATTACTGGTTGATTAGTCAGTTTCCCTGCCCTGTAGAAGGGCTTTAATTACTGGTTTCTTTCATTGCTGATTATATTTTCCAAATGCTAGTTTGTTATTTTTTTAAAAAAAAAGAAAGAAAACTAGCAATTAATCTCCCAACCAGCCAAAATACCCAATGTAGGGATAGATGTTGATTAATTAATGGGCAATTCAGTACTGTCATACCCTCCCCCTTCATTGAACAGAAAAGAGTAGAAAGAGTAGAAACTGTAGCGGGGAAGCCATTAAGTAACATTACTGAACATGAAACAACCAAAAGAGGGGAAGGTGTAGGGAGGAAGCTACTGAATAACCCTCTTGAACAGGAAGCAATAATAAGAGCAGAAGCCGTAAGGAAGAAGCTAGTAAGTAACACTACTGAGCAGGAAAAAAAGAAGAGATGAAGCTGTAGGGAGGAAGCTACTAAATAACACTCCTGTCGAGAAAGAGTAGACATAGCAGAAACTGCAGGGGGAAGCTACCGCTTAACACCGTTGAACAGGAAGCAATAAACAATAAAAAAATTGAAAACTGAAAGCTTTAGGTAGGAAGCTGTTAAACAACACCACTGAACGGGAAACACTAAAAAGAGCAGGAACTATAGCAGGGAAGCTTCTAACTAGTGCTGCACATAACCCTTGCCAGATGGGACTTGTGTATCAGTACATATTACAGAAGGATCTTGTTCATGAGTGCTGCTAGAACCACAAGTAGTTCTATGGGAAGAGCCGTGTTAGAGATCCACATTATATGGCCTTCCCATGCAGCTCTCAGCAGCCCTGCCCAGTGTGGCAGCCAGTGGGGAGACTATCGGCAATCTCAGTCCCATATCTTCACGTTGCAGGCCCCTGGACTCCCAGCCCTGCGTGATGTGAAATGTTATGTAGAGTCTATGAAACCTGGTAAGCAAATGACCAGACAAAAGAACACCTTCACAGATACAATGCACCCATACAATCCATGCACAGAACTCATTGTCCCTGGATTCTGCTGCGGCCACTACTGTGAGCCACTATAGGGAAGGATTTTAGACTCCAGCTAGGGAAGGCAGAGGCCTAGCTAGGACTGCCTGCAGGGCGACCTCCTTGCTTTTGCAGCACAGTTGCTGCTCTCTTTCCCTGGACTCTTCAAAAGTCATTCAGCTTCCAACTGGGGTGCAAGGAGGACGGTGCTTCTAGTCCCTCCTCCCAATGAATGAGGCAGGACAACGGCTTGTGACAGAGGCCCTGCTTCTCATTGGTGTGTGTGTGTGTGTTTGTGGTTAAATGTCATTTTCCATGCACCCCAATAGGAAGCTGAACAGACCGTCTTCCCCAAGCTGGCAGCTGGCTCTTAAGCTGGACAGAGAGGGCATTTGCATAGATTTAAATTAAGACTACACGGTCTTACTGAATACTGACAAGTTACAAATCTGTAACTGCAGTACCGAATACCAGCCATCCTCTCTTATAGTCTAGAAATGTAATCTTTTCCCAGCTCGTCTGAGTGGGAAGGGCACCTTTTTTAGAGGTGAACGGTCAACCCTTCCAAGCTGCCGTGAGACTTTTCCTCATTCACGGACTCGCGCCTGCTCCCTCCAGCCGCCCGTTCAGGTAAAGCTCTCGGGGGCCCCTCTCGGCAATGGCTTTCCTTTGCTGTAAAACCCAGTCCCTGCTGCATCTATAGGCTCAATTTAATAACCCACAACAGCTCCCGCTCCTGCTTTGCTTTCCCTCAGCCCTGCCTGCAGATTTCCGCTGCTCCAGTTTACCAAAAACTCCTTTTCTGCCTTGGATGCATTACGCTGTGCTCCAGTTTGGGCAGGAAAGGAGGAGGATTAGATTTGGGAGGACCAGGCAGACCCTCTCGACTAAGACACACACACACTCAGTCACAGAGGGTTAATGACTCATGAGATTAAGCAGAGTGGGGGGGGACATGGATGGAAACGTTAATCCAGAGAGGGGGATTAGTGAGCGGCACACGAAATAACACGAGATTGGGGGGAAACAGCTGGAGCATTTCAGGAGAGACCCCCGCGGGCTCACGTTCCTTTGTGGTGGAGGCGGGAGGATGCAGAAGGAAAGAGTCCCAGAGGCAAAGGCTAGGGCTTTCAGAGGGGATTCTGAAGATATCCCCCTCCCCACCCCTCCAACGCTTCCCCGGTGAAAACTGGGACAGGGGCGGCCAAGCGACGTCAGCGTTCGGTCAAGATGGCCAAAGTTGTGAGCGAGGAAGAACGCAGAAGCTACAAGAGGCTACAGCACTCGGCTTTTGCCTGAGCCAACTGGGATGGGCAAGATTTTGCCCTCTCTCTTCCCCTTCCCCTTTTTAAGATAACTAAGTGCAAAGTACAGTTGGCCCTCAATGTCTGCAGGTTTAACTTTCACAGATAGGATTATTTATGAGTTTTTCCAACCCCTGTCCCCCCGACCTCAGTCGCTTCTTTTTCTGGGCCACCCTCCCCTCTCAGTGGCTCCAGTCAGACCGTGCAGCCCTTGAAAAACCCACCTCTAGTCTCCACCAGCCACTGCCTGCCCCGCTAGGAACGGACCGCACCCTGATTTCTCAGCCGTACGCACCCAAGGAAGGGGACGGGCGAGAGAGAGGAAGCACAGCGCTCCCATGCCAACCCACCGCCACTGCCTCTCCTTTCCCCGGCCCAGTCTGGATCCCGGGTGTCCCCTCTCCCCACAATGCCTCAGCCCCCTGCCCACAGACATGCTTTGTGATATTCGCGATTTTCCCACTTTTGTGGGGGTCTTCTGCCCCTAACCCAAGCAAACGTGGAGGGCCAGCTGTACTTTTGTACTTCGAACTCAGTTTGCAGCAGTTGAAGTAAGCTGACGACAAAGGGGGACAGTGAAAGGAGGAAAGAAAGACTGGGACATTTTAAAAGCAGGCCGGAAAGCGGGATGACAGAGAATTAATTGGGGCTGCCCTTGGCCAGTCAGGATGGTGGAAGGGTACGCAAAGACGCCTTATCAGCCACAACATGTATGCGTGTTTGGAACGATGAATCTGCTTTATTCAGCCCAAATGCAACGGGGAAGCAGATAAATAATACTCAGGAGCCCTTCTTTGTGAAACAGCCTCGCCCCAGGGGTCCAACTGGCACTCTCCAGTGCCAAGCCAAAACACGGTTTCTTCTTTAAAACCTGGGGGTGGGGGCAGATTGTCTTTCCAACCACGTATTCATTGTTTTAAGCTGTTTTAATGTGTCTAATGTTTTTATCCCATTCAATCCATAGCCTTGTTTTAAATCTGGAAATGTTTTAAAATTGTTCTTATCGTTTCACTTGCTTTACTTGCACCCTGCCCTGAGGTCCCATGATAAAGGACAGGATGCACATATTTTAATAAATAAACATTAATAAATAGTCACGCATCAGTGGTGACCAGGTGCTGCTGGGCTGCAGCTCTCAGCGTTCATCAACCATGCCTAGCGGTTGGGGCAGAGAGCAGTTGCAACCTTGACAACATCTGGAAATCCACACTCCCCCCTCTCATCATAGACCGGTGCCTTCACCGGAAGAATCACAGATTCATGCAATCAAGGAATTCTAGAACTGGAAAGGGCCAGCAGTGGCATCTGCTGTTGCCTCCATGGAGCGTGGCGGAGCCTCCTCCTTCTTTGGAGGTTTTTAAGCAGAGGCTGGGTGGCCATCCGTCCGGAGTGCTTTGAGGTGGGTTCCTGCATGGCAGGATGGGGTTGGACTGGAGGGCCCCCATGGTTTCTTCCAACTCTATTATTCTACGATTCTACGATCAAGTCCAGCATTCTTCTGCTGTGCAGGAAGACACCATCAAAGCATTCTCTTCCACAGGTGGCCATCCAGCCTCCCTTTAAAACCTCCAAAGGAGGAGACTCCACCGCACTCCATGGAGGCAGAGGCAGATTCCACTGTCAACAAGCTCTTACCATCAGGAAATTCCTCCTAATGTTTTGGTGGAATCTCTTTTCCTGTAGTTTGAAGCTATTCTTCCTTCACCTAGTCTCTGGAGCAGCGAAAAATGAGCTTGCCCCATCCTCCCTATGACATCCTCCCAAATATCCAAACACAGGAGCTGCAGGCCGATCCGGGGAGGACTGGAGTGTTCCTCTCCACAAGGGCAGTTGCCTTGCCAGCTGCCTTGCCACCTGCCCCGTCTCTGTGGCTGCACCTGTTTATGGGCCGGTCATCCAGCAAGGCCCCCCCCCCCCCCGCTGCTTGTCCTTTGGGCATTCAGTGCTTTCCACACATGCCCGCCTCCCCTCCCCTCCTGGCTCTAGTGTGCCAGGGTTTTCTCTATGCTATTTGCTCTTCTGGAGCACAGCCAGGTCCTCAGATCCCCTCTCGCTCTCCCAGCTGGGCTCTGACTTCTCTTCCCTCCGGTTTTGCCTTGCACCTTCGCCCGGTCCTAGGCGAAGAGACATAGGGCCTTTCCGCCCTGTGCTGTTGTAATGCTGCTATTCCGCTTTCAACATCCTGTGGAATTCTGGGGTTTGTAGTTAAAGGCCAAATAACTCCCTGGCTGAGAATGCTAAATGCCCCTCCCTAAACTGCAAGCCCCAGGATCCCATAGCAGGTTGAAAGTGGGATCATAGCACTATAACAGTGTAGGGCAGAAAGGCTCTGAGAGGCCGATCCTGCCAGCATGCCACCACTGTCTCCACTCTCAGACCCTTGGCTGGGAGCTGGGTGGCTCTCCGAGGACAAAATACTCCTGGGATCATGGGCAGAATCCATGAAATCATATTTCGCTAAGTTTCATATTCACGATGCCTACGTATTCTCTAGTTTAGGGGATACATAGGGACTGTGAAAGTCCCCTAATCCCCACTTCCCAGGCGGCAGCAGCAGCAGGTGATGTGGGTTTGTTTCCCTTTTGAATGGGAGGCAGCTGACTGACAGTCCCAGCCCTTAGCTCACAGATGAGCAACCTCTGGTGTGAGAAGGGGTTGCAACAGGGACTCTGCTTCTGCCTGTTGCGCTGTCGTGGGAGGGGAAGCGAATGCCAGTCAGTTGCTTCTCAATTGACTGGGGAACAGATCCCCCTAGATTGCAGCAGCTGCTGCCCAGTAAGTTGGGATGGGGGGGGTATGCTGGGAATCTCTGCTTAGCTATGTAACTATGGCGGTTAAGCATCGCAGCTGCCCAAGCGCATTCCAGCCTGTTTCTCTTCAGATGGAACCCTGTGGGTGTTGTCCACGTCTGTGAGCTCAACCTGCAAAAGCGGTCGGACCTTTCTTGTCCGACGCATAGCAGCCGCATTCAGTCCAGGGTTGCAGGGGGAGAGCCGCACGTGTGACGCCATCGCACAGAGAGAGAGAGAGAGGTGTGTTTAGCTGTGCATTTGATTGCACACTGGGTACCCTGGCTCAGTTGTGGAGTGTTGCCTTCCAACGACATGGCTCCCTAGCACGATACATAACTATGCAGGCAGGGATTTCACCCGTGTTTCTGTGTTTGTGCGTACGTGTGTGAACTTCCCAGCATCCCAGCCCTGCCTGCTGGAACTCTGTGAATTCCGTCTTGCTCCAAAAACTCATCAGCCAGGGAAGAAGCCTGACAGCAGCGACAGCCAGCTGGATGCGTGCCCCCCCATCTCGGCACATATCCATTTGCATAACGCATTGTGCTGTAGCCTCTCTGCTCGCCGGGCTGCAGCTTTTAACGTGGACAAGCAGCAACTCCGGCATGGTTTATTTATGATGCGAAGGGCTTCCGGAGCTTTTTCCTCCCTCGTTAAGTGGGGGCAGAGCCCTGCTGGAGAGCCGCCAGTGCCCCTCCTGTCAGGCTGGGCCTCCCTCTCCCTCCTCGGCCCCCAGCCTCACCCCCCAATGGAAGAAGAACAACAACACACCCGCACACGGTTTTAAAAATCTGGTACGCCGCCCTCCTCAGAGCAGCCTTTCGGATGCCTCGCAGCACATCGTTTCCCAGCGCTCTCTTCTTCTCTGCTCCTGTTCCCGCAGGCCCGTCGGCAAAGCCGCCGGCCGCGACGGCCGACAGGCCTGTGAAGCAGAAGCAGAGGAGGAAACAGCAAAGAGGAAACGATGGGGTGGTGAATCTCCTCTGTTCTGATCTCCCCAAAATAGGATCCGGCACCTTGGATGGCTCCTTTAAAGTTCAGAGCAAAACCTGGAGCGGACTGGGACAACATCAGCCACCTCTGACTGGAGGGCCACGGTGGGCATTACGAGCGCCACGGGCTTCCGGCAACCCCTGAAACACATTTTTGTGGCCTTTCCACCCCTGAGTCTTCCAAAAAAACCCTTATCTCTTTTTGAGCGATTTTGCTCCAAACAACACAGGAAGACCCCAAATTTGTGAATTTTTTTGAAAATAACCTCCCTCCACAAACACCCCTGAACTCCATACTCCTGCTAAATACCTCCTCTACAGTCCTGCTCAAAATGGTGACAGGAAGCGATGGAACGTTACTTCCTTTGGCCATTTTGAGAGGGACTACAGAGGAAAACAGGTGACAGGAAGTGATGAAATGTCACTTCCTGTTATCGTTTTGAAAGGGACTGCTGGGGGGGGCAGGGTGGGAAGGTCTGGAGGGGGATTCGGCCCCCGTCGCTCCTCTTGTAGGGCAACGTCCTCCTTCCCCGTCCCCTCTTGTTACATGGCTACTTTCCTTGTGTGGCAGAAAAATGAGATGTAAATTTTCAGAAAATAGAAGTGGATGAAATGAGTCCCGGGAAAAATCTGCTCTCTCCCTCTTTCAAAATTTGGCTTCTGAGGATCAGCAGTCCCCCAGTCCGTGCCAAACGGGTCCCTTTCACACCGTGCGGTTGCATCGCGTTGGTCCCAATTTAACTGCCGTCCTGACTCCATCCTAAGGAATCCGGGGATCTGCCGTTTGCAGGGGAGGCCTTGACCGTTCTCTGCCACGGAACACCTCTGGTGCTTCTCCAAACTACAAATCCCAGGTTTCTGTAGGAGGCAGCCACGGCAGTTAAAACTGGGACCAAAGTGCTGCAACGCCGCGTGGGGCGAAAGACGACTTGGCGCTCGGTGCTGGGTGGATGGGGGCCCTTCCTGCCTGTCGGGAAGCGGCCCTCCCCAAACCAAGAGCCCCTCGAAGCCCTCCCGAGCGCACCTGCGTGCCGGTCACGGTCAGGTTGAGAGTGGTGGGACGGTGCTTCTGGGTCTCCTCCGGTGTAGGGGAAGGTATCGGAGACGCCGAAGGGGAGGGTGGCGCTTCCTCCGATCCGTTCCCTTCCTCCTCCTCTTCCTCCTCCTCCTCCTCTTCCTCCTCCTCCTCTTCGTTGTCGTCTATCATCTCAAACTCCTGGAAGTCATCCTGGAAGGTGCAGGTGGGGTGGGGCTGCTCGCATCTCTCCAGCACCAGGCAGTCCTGGAAGGCAGAAGACACACGCAGTCACAGAGTGGAAGATGACAGCAGGGCCAGCCAGTCCAACCCCGGAGGAGGGCGAGAGGCGACAGGCGAACCGGGTCTAAATATCTGAAGGGAAACGGAAGAGGGGGCGAGCTTGTATTCTCCTCCTCCAGGGACAAGGAGACTATGGAGCAGTGGCTTCGAACTTCAGGAAAGGAGATGCCCCCTAAACATTAGGAAGAACCTCCTGAGGATAAGAGCTGTTTGAGAATGGAGTCTGCAGCTGCCTCAGTGGAGTAGGGTGGAGTCTCCTCCTTCTTTGGAGGTTTTTAAGCAGAGGCTGGATGGCCATCTGTCTAAGGGAGGACTTGGATTATGTCTTCCTGCATGACCCGGGGTCTCTTCCAGCTCTAGGATTCCATGATATTATGGCTAATGGCTCCTGCTCACTCAGGATCAGGCCACAACAACATACTTTGGATTACAGCAGGGACAGCTATCACTGGGAAAATCCATTTCCCCCTCCAGCTTCTGTGGGAAGGTAACCAAACTTAAGAAGGGCAAAAAAGGAATCTGGGGGTGCAGGCGAGCTCTCAGCCCTGCGCTCATCAGGAAGCCCTGGTGCTCCCACCCCACTGGTCCAGTGGCTCCCCAGCTCCGCTGGAGAGGACTCCTCTGTTTCCCTGTGCCCCCCTCCCAAACCCTTCTAGGAAGATCTGCAAGGAAAACAACAGCATAGCTTTCAGGGTTGCTGGTTCTTCCATCACTGAACTGGATGGCTCTTTCTCAGGAGCTCTAACATAGGGGTGGACAGCCTGCCCTCCCCGGCTTGCCAGACTCCCTGATCTTCTCTTTTTCTGCCGGGAGGGCATAAGCTGCTATGTCTGGGTGTCTCCAGGAGTGGCAATTCCCCTTTTAAATAGGTTTCATGGCTCCACAACACTGCCTGATACTTGAAAACAAACCCATTTTGCAAAACTAGAAATAGACTTCTGGACCCAGTTTTCCAGGTTTTCTTGCCATTGATGGCAATCTCTGTAGGGCCCTTGGAGAGTCCCAGGGCAAAAAATTGTTGCCCAGATTTTTCCATCGCCATGGATCAGGATCACAGGAGCACTGAGTGCTTGGAAATAATGAAACAAACTCTTGGCCACCTTGAGACCACAGGAGTGCTCGTTAAGAATCGTGACGTAGCCGTGCCCTTATCTCTGCAGGAAAGATTTCTCAACCCCACAGCCAACTTGCAGAAATACCCCAGTAATGTGGGGCCCTGTTGCACCTGAGGAATAGGGATTAATTAATGGGTCTGACTGGGGAACACCACAGAGGGCAGCCCTAAGAAGCATCTTTTTTCTACCCTGGATGCTTAGAACCATTTTCTCTCCACATACACTGGTGGACGGCTGCTGGCATGTGTCTGCCGAGTTCCCTTCTCTTTCAGAAATAGACCCCCAAATTGTCAACTCCCTCGGTACACATCACCAGAACTCTTGATGTGGGATGAAAAGTGGCATCACAACACTGTGAAAACATTTTATTGCTGTTTTAGGGGGAAGCTGTGAGGCCCCGAGGGGAAACATACACATTTAAGACCTCTAAACTGAGGAAAGAGAATAGCATTCCCTAATGACAAGGAGTTATATTTGATGCAGTTAATGTTTCAGTAGGGCTTAGCAATGGACCCCACGGGGTGAAGATGGGGCTGGCTTACTGCGGTGCTGATCCTACATCTGGCCTTTCTCACTTGGATGAAAAAGAAGCATATTTCCTCCCTTTCGTCTGGTTTGGAAGCGTCAGGAACACCCCAGGCCCTGAGACTGTGGGGTCAAAGCCTGAGAGCAAGAGAGGCCTCCTATTGATTCCATTCAGCCTTGTGTATTATCCGCCGACCACAGCTGACTCAGAGCGTTAAACACAACTAAAGACTAACACCAATTAGAAAGTATTTTCCTGGTTGGAAACTGAGTTTCTCAAGCTGTGCACTACTGAAGAAGAAAGCAAAATTTTCCCGGCTCTGTTTTTGAACACCTTCATAAAGGCCACTAGTAGGAACACAAGGGAGCTGTAGTCCAGCCAAAGGACTTTTTCTGAGTTCTGCTCTGAACAGGAAATGGTCTGTAGCAGCTGCTCTAAAGCAGCCGGTGGCAACCGGAGACCAAGAACTCGCATTGCACGCCATTTTCGAAGCACTGCTCTCACCCTGAGATTCCTCCTCTCCGCCCTGAGGGCCAGAGAAAGGAGGGCTGTGTGTGTGTCTGTGTGTGTGTCCCCCATTTGTTAGATGGGGTGTTTTCTGTTTGAATGGCATGCTCTGAGCAGCTGGGGTTGATGCTTAAGGTATGGTGCTGAATAATGACCCAGGGGTTTCCTTGTGAGATCACCAGCACCTGCCCGTTGTAGAATCCTGGAATCACAGAGTTGGAAGAGACCCCAGGGCCATCCGGTCCAACCCCTTGCCATGCAGGAACACCCATCAAAGCGTTCCCGACAGATGGCCATCCAGCCTCTGCTTAAAAACCTCCAAAGAAGGAGACTCTACCACACTCTGAGGCAGCCGATTCCACTGCTGGACAGCTCTGACCGTCAGGAAGTTCTTCCCGAGGTTCAAGTGGAATCTCCTTTCCTGCAGCTTGAATCCATTGCTCCTGGTCCTGGTCTCTGCAGCGGCAGAGAACAAGCCCGCTCCCTCCTCGACATGACATCCCTTCAAATATTTAAACGTGGCTCTCATGTCCCCTCTTAACCTTCTCTTCTGCAGGGTAAACATACCCAGCCCCCTCAGCCATTCCTCATAGGCCTTCATGGCTTCCAGACCCTTCACCATTTTGGTCGCCATCCTCTGGACACGCTCCAGCTTGTCGACATCCTTCTTGAATTTAGGTGCCCAGAACTGGACACAGGATTCCAAATGAGGCCTAACCAATGCAGAATACAGTGGTACCATTACCTCCCTCAATCTAGACACCACACTCCTACTGATGCAACCAAGAATCACGTTGGCTTTCTTGGCTGCCGCATCACACTGCAGACTCATGTTCCGCTTGTGATCTACCAAGACTCCTAGATCCCTTTCACACGTACTGCTATCCAGCCACGCATCCCCCATCCTATATTTGTGCCTTCCATTTTTTTCTGCCCAAGTGTGAGACCTTATATTTCTCTCTGTTGAAATTCATTTTGTTAGCTTTGGCCCAGCTCTCCAATCTGTCCAGGTCATTTTGAAATTTGATTCTGTCCTCTGGGGTATTAGCAACCCCTCCCAATTTGGTGTCATCTGTAAATTTGGTCAGCATGCCCCCCACTCCTTCATCCAAGTCATTGATGAAGATGTGGAATAGCCCTGGGCCCGGGAGAGAACCCTGTGGTACCCCGCCAGTCACTTCTCTACAGGATGAAAAGCAGCCATTGGTGAGGAGCACCCTTTGGGTTTGGTCGGTCAACCAATTACCAATCCACCTAACAGTAGCCCTGTCCAGCCCGCGTTTTACTAGCTTCTTTGCAAGAATGTCATGGGGAACTTTGTCAAAGGCCTTACTGAGGTCAAGATATGCTACATCCGCAGCATCCCCTTCATCTCTCAAGCTTGTAACCCTATCATAAAAAGAGATAAGATTCGTCTGGCATGACTTATTTCTGAGAAATCCATGTCGACTTTTAGTGATTAGGCATTGCTTTCTAAGTAATTACAAACTGACTGTTTAATGATCTGCTCCAGGATCTTTCCTGGTATTGACATAAGGCTGACTGGGCGATAATTATTTGGGTCCTCTTTTTTCCCCTTCTTGAAGATGGGGACAACATTTGCCCTCCTCCAGTCTGCTGGGACTTCTCCTGTTCTCTGAGAGTTCTGAAAGATTATTGCAAGTGGTTCAGAAGTGACATCTGCCAGTTCTTTTAACATCCTTGGATGTAATTCATCTGGCCCTGGGGACTTGAATTCATCTGGTTTAGCCAGATATTCCTGTACCACTTCTCTACTTATTCTGTGCTGCATTTCCCTCGCTTGCTCACCTGCTCCCCACGCCCCAGGTTGGAAACTTCTATCCTTTTGGGAGAAAACCGAGGCAAAGAAGGTGTTGAGTAGTTCTGCCTTCTCACTTCCCCCGTTATTAATTGGTCACCTTTTCCACACAGTGATCCTATCATTTCCTTGTTTTTCTTTTTGCTGCAGACATATCTAAAAAGCCCTGTTTATTGTTTTTCATATTTCTGGTAAGCCTGAGTTCATTCTGCACTTTAGCTTTTCTGACCTCCCTATATTTCCTGGCTGTTTGGTTGAATTTCTCTTTGGTGGTTTCACCATTCTTCCACTTCCTGTAGATGTTTCTTTTAACACTTAGCTCAGCTGAGGGTTCTTCAGTCAACCATTCCGGTTTCTTTAGAGACCTGCCATTTTTCCTCCGTATTGGCACAGTTTTCAATTTCAATTAATTGCCAAAACAATGCACGTTCCTCCTTGCATTGCAGCTCCCCAAGCCCACCGGCTGGCAACAATTCCCAGAATCTCCCATGCTTGCTGTTTGTTTGTTTGTTTCCAAGCACTGGCTAATGGTGGCCCCTTCCACAATTCTGAGTTTAGCTCTTTCTGGCAATCCACGGTCCCGTCTCTCTCTCTCTCTCTCTCTCTCTGTGATTCATTCCACCTCCTCCCATGCAAGGCCATGAGTTAATTCCTTCCCATCTCTGCTGCTGATAATTTCCTCTGCTTCGCTGCCTCCTGGAAGTGCCGACTACCCCGAAGGATGGCGTGTGTGGTGGAGGCAGGAGAGAAGGGCAGGGAGGGCCAGAGAGCGCTGATGGGAAATGCAGCCGCAACTCAGTGGGTGCTGCTGACCCGGGAACATTCCTCAGGCGGCCGTCACCTGCTCAGCCGCAGCTGAAGGGGGCTGACGACCACCCCCCGTTTCGCACCCTGTGCAGGGACAGCTTCCACACAGCTTCCCTCCCTGTGCACACCCAAATGCACACACACATCACGTCCACCCCAGACCGGGCACCACGATTCAAGAATGATATCGACAAGCTGGAACACGTCCAGAGGAGGGAAGCCAAAATGGTCAAGGGCCTGGAAACCATGAAGCCCCCTGAGGAGCAGCTGGGGATGTTTAGCCTTAGCTTTAAAAGTGAGCATGACAGCCATTTTTAAAATTTTGAAAGGCTGTCATAAGGAGAATGGGGCAGGCTTGTTTTCTGTTGCTTCAGAGATCAGGACATGGAGCAATGGCTTCAAACTCCAGGAAAAGAGATTCCACCTAAACCACAGGAAGAACTTCCTGAGGGTAAGAGCAGTTTGACCACGGAATCCACTGCTGCCCCAAAGGAGTGTGGTGGAGTCTTCTCCTTCTTCGGAGGCTTTTCAGAAGAGACTGGGTGGCCATCTGTGAAAGGAAGGGGTTTGATTGCATCTTCCTGCATTGCAGTATGGGGTTGGACCAGATGGCCCTTGGGGTCTCTTCCAACTCTGTGAGTCTGCAATTCTATGAATTTTAGCCAACAGATTAGCTTCAGTAATTATCATTATTAATCAATTAATGTGCCCTATTCCTCCTCTTCTACCAAAGCCACTGCAAGGAGAGGCTGCCCCCCTTCCTTTTAAACTAGCTCTGTTCTGCTCTCATAATAGCCTTGTGCATCAAAATAATCATTCCTTTTTGTCTCCAATCTAAAAAAGGCTGTATGCTGCCCCAGGGAGGGGCAGTTCATATTCCTTTTCCCCCCTTTTTTCTTTCTTTTTTGCCATTGTGTGCACAGCTTCTCTTGCCCAATGACTTCGTTGCATGTTGGGCTGCTTTTAGCACTCATGAAGAAAGGTCAGGGAGTGACCCATGAATCCAAAGAAAGGCAGAGCCATGCTAAAGAGAGAAACATCTTCAGCCAGGGAAAACTGCAGAAGCTGCAGCGTTGTCAAGCTCTTAGGAAGCTCCAGGAAAAATAGTTCAAGCATTTTCAGCACGTCCTAATCCTATCACTGACTATCTGGCGCTTTCTACAGGTAGCAACAACAACCAGAAATGTAAGGGAAAGGTTCAACATGAATAGTTTTTTTTTTCTTTGTACTTGCTTGAGAATTTTCCACTATGGTTTAATCATTGCTGTTTACTGATTGGCCAAAACATGTCTAGTATATCTCTTTTAGAGACCCGGGCCCGTTGCGCACGGCATTTTCCATGCGAAAGGGTGCCTGGAGCGTCGTGCGATTGTGAGGAGCGATCTGCACAACGCACTCACAATCATGTGACGCTCCAGGGGCCAGCAGGGGCCGATCGCGCGCCTTTTCATTTTTGGCTAGAAGCTGAAAACGGTGCACGATCGCGCATTGCTCCAGGGCCCCGCACGCACTTGCCATGCGTGCGGAGCCTCCGGAGCCGGGCCGGTCGCGCTTCCTGCCCCAGCACAGCCTGGGAAACTCCCAGGCTGTGCTGCGGAAGGAAGAGGCAGGGCTCTCGCGCGAGCAGGCAGCTTGTGCAGGGCTGAAGGATCCGGGACACGAGAGCCTCTCGCCGGAGGCTGCTCGTGCGATCCCCGCACCCAGCGTCGGAAAAAGATAAGGTGCGGAAAGGGCCCTAGTGTAGTGGCCTGAGCGTTGGACCTAAGGCCCCGGAGACCAGAGTTCAATTCACTGCTCAGCCACGGAAACCCACTGGGTAATCTTGGGTGTGTCCACACTCTTCAGCCGCAGGCAAAAGTAGCCGGAAGAAAGATGAGTATACACACAACAAAAACCTGATAAAATCACCAATATAACAGAATAACAATCTAAACTCAGGTCTGGTGGTAAAAGAGAGGGATGTGGACTTAAATCTGGGTGATCTGGGTCCTGCTTCAGTGATGCTGATGGATCAGGCCTGTGCTTTCAGGTAACTTCTCCTCTTCCGTTCAGTAGGAATAGCAGCAACCTTCTGCAAGGCCAGACGATGTTAGAGGTGACATTAAGTGTCTGGTTCAACATCCGGAGCAACCTTTTTAAAAATTCTAATTGTAAACAGCAGCTGCTGGGGGCCCAGTCAAGGCTGGGACTGCAATGTGTGAAGAAAAGGATTTGATGCTTTATTCCCAAGACAGGATGCCAGTGAATCTCTGCCCCTTCCCCAAAAGCTGCTACTTGGCAGTGGCAGGAAGGGTCTTTAAATGCCGGAAGAAGCTCCCTTTGGCACCAGAAAGAGCTTTCCTTGATTGTCAAGTAATAGCTTTGGCGCTGGGTGAGAAGGTTCCTCGGGACCATGACTCAGGCCCTTTCCGCACCTTACCTTTTTTCGGCGCTGGGGCGCAGGGATCGCACGAGCAGCCTCCGGCGAGAGGCTCTCACCTTCCTGCTGCTTCAGCTCCGCACGAGCTGCCTGCTCCCGAGCAGGTAGTGCAAGCGCCCCACCTCTTCCTTCTGCGGCACAGCCTGGGAGTTTCCCAGGCTGTGCTGGGGCAGGAAGCGCAACCGCCGCAGCTCCGGAGGCTCCGCACGCATGGCAAATGCGTGTGGGGCCCCGGAGCAATGTGCAATCGTGCACCATTTTCAGCTTCCAGCCGAAAATGAAAAAGTGTGCGAGCGGAGCCTGCCAGGCCCTGGAGCGTCGCAAGATTGTGAGTGCATCATGCGGATCGCTCCTCACAATCGCGCAACGCTCCAGGCACCTTTTTGCATGGCAAATGGCAAACGCCATGCGAAAAGGGCCACAGACAGAAAGGATGAAGCCCCCCGACATCATCAGGGCGCGTACAACAAGAGCTGTTACTTACATATTTTGAAAAAAATCATATGTAGCTGCTCCTCAATTCCAGCGTGAGAGTAAACACTGCATGGCTCAGGTTATAAGGCCCGGATCCAGCTCATCTGGAGGGCGATATTCAGCCCTACAAACTTTCCTGGGTTTTGAGAACTTCGTGGGAGTTTTCAAACCCATCACCCTCAGAAGGACATTGGTGGGACCATGGGAGAGACGGGGCCTTTTCAGTGGCTGCTCCCAGGCTCTGGAACTCCCTCCCTAGGGAGACTGGACCGGATCCTATAGCTCCCTTCTAGAGGAAGCCTTTGTTTGTTTGTTTGTTTCCATAGGCCTTTGGGAACCAACAGTTCAGGGGGAAAACACTTTTGACAATGTGCTGTGTTGCCCATATTTGCTCCTTTTTAACGGATATCCTTTTAAATTGCTTTTAATTCCACTGATAGTTTAGTTATACTTTATCTTTTGCATGTTTTTAGTGGTGTGAATTTTTATCTGTATGTGTTTTAACTTTTGGAACTTGCCTTAAGTCATAGGGCTAAGAAAAAAGCAGAGAATAATAAACAATAGATAGAGAGATAAGTAAATAAATGTAAGCTACTGTGAAGTTTGTTCTTTGTTTACAAAGGTTCGCATTCTTGTATCACCTCTCCTCAGCCAAAGGGCATTTGCAATTGGGCCTTCGGTGCCAGGATTTATATCCTGCTAGGAAGCTAAATTCACAGCTACATTTCCTGAGCCTCACAAGGACTCAAGGGCGCCTGGATATTTCATGGAAAGAAACATGCAGAAGGCAATTCAATGCAAAACAGAGGACTTGGGAATGGTGGAAGACTCCTGTGGGAGCAAGAGCTCAGCCCATTTCTCTTGGGGGCCGTCCGAGTGAGACCATTTCTGCACCGCATTCTTCTAGCGTGATTATTCCACTTTCAACATCCTATGGAATGCTGGGGTTTGCAGTTTAGGGAGGGGTCAGCCGGCCCCTCCCTAAACTGCAAACCCCAGGATTCCATAGGATGTTGAAAGCGGAATAATCGTGCTATAACAGAGCAGTGCAGAAATGGCCCTAGTCGGGGCCCAAGTGGCCAAATACCCATTCCTGGTGGCCCATCCACCATCCATCCCTGCCCCCTCCGATAGCTGCTCCTCTCACCTTCTCGTAGTGGTCTGAATCATAGTTTAGGCCGATGCCGCAGTCATCAGTGATTTCAGACAAATCCTCATCATCAAATTCTTCCAGGCTGATGTCCTGGGGGGGCCTGGAGGACAGAAAACCAGAAGGGACATTGAGAGAGAGAGAGAAACCAAAAGGGAGGACCAAACTACCCATGGTGCAATTGGAGCAAATTCTCCGGGGCCCTCGGGGCCAGGGCCCCCTGTTATAGGCCTGCCTGAGGACCACAATCTGCTTGAGGGGCCCTCCCCTGTCCCCCACCGGCAGGAGCGAGAGGCCGTGCGAACGCGCAGGAGCAGATCCTCCTCTGGTGCGGTCCCCCGGCTGCGGAATGCCCTCCCCCTGGAGACCCGACTGGCACGGACACTGACTTCGTTCCAGAATCAAATTAAAACTTAAAGCTTTGTCTCAAAAGCCCTGTGGCCCAATGACGCCATCCAGTAGACACATGGTTTCAGATTGTTCTCACTCTGATATTTTAAATTATTCAAATGTTTAACATCTTTTGGGAATGTTTAGTTCCAATGTTTTAAAAATTGTTCATGGTCTTGTATTTTAAATGGTTCAAGCTGCTTTTATGGTAAGTTGCCCAGAGATGGGGTGTGACAGAAATATTTGAAATTAAAAAAAATGGTTGGTACTGCCCACGTGTGTACATGCAGCAAGATGGGCACACACCTTCTCGTAGTGGCAATGCCTCTCGCTCTGCCCTTTCCAAGACTGGCAGCCTGGCCGGCCACCCCAACTCTATTTCCCAGCTGCAGAGGAAGCAAAGAGGTCGGCACCATGCTGCTGAGACTCTGTCCCTCACCGTGCCAGCTGTGATACAGGCTGTGGTACGGGGTGCCTGCCTGGAGCCCCCTGCCCACTTTCTCTGTGGCCCCGGGGGGGCATTCCTCTCGGGCTTCCTGGCAGTACCGCCCAAGCCAGAACCGTCTTAGCAGTGTGTCCACCTGTTAGTCTGTTCCTCTGAGCAACAGTGTTTGTCAACGCTCCTCTTCTAAACAACTAAATGTTTACATCCTTTTATTTACCTGCGCCGACTGCAGCAGAGAAGCCCAGATAGTTATGGGTGGGAACCTGCACCCAGGCAGAAAAAAGACCCTGCCTTTGAAAGTGTCCCCAGACCCCAAGCGCCTTAATCCACCCTTGAGAGGGAACAATGGAGGGGCCACACGGGCGCGTGCAGTCGCGTAAGGAGTGGAGACGGGGGGTCATTCATCCCAGGCGGCAACGTTTTTGGGGCGTCCCGGCCCACAGCCACACTCCCACGCACCCTGGCCACGCTCCCACGCACCGCAGCCGTGCCCCCGCACACAGCGGCCACGCCCCTCACGCCGTAGCCCCGCCCCCTGCGCACACTCCAAGCTCTGCCACCGGGCACACGAGCCTACTCTCCAATTGTTCCCGCCGGGCAGGGACAGCCCCAGTTAAGCCTACGCCATCCCACATTCCCAGCCGCTCTTAAAATGTCCCAGTTTCTCTCTTCTCCTCCCGCCTTCTCCCTTGTTTCCATTCCTGCAAACTGAGCTGCCAGGCACAAAATTCATCTGAACTCCAATAACTCAGCAACAGAGAGCGCAGAGGAGTGGCTGCAAGCTTGCCCTTCCCAGTAGGCTCAGGCAAAAGTAAAAGCCTGCAGCCTCTCCTAGCTTGTCGGTTCTTCCTCATCAGTAACTTTTGCCATCTTGAACACGCTCCCACATTGCCTGGCCACGCATGCCCTGGTTTTATCTGTGAAGTGTTGGGAGGCTATGCGTGAGAGCCAGCATGGTGTAGAGATCTGAGTGTCTGACTACGACCTTGGAGACCCGGGTTCGATTCCCCACTTGGCTATGGAAACCCACTGGGTGACCTTGGGTGTCTCACACACTCTCAGCCCCAGAAACCCAGCCTTAGGGTTGCCATAAGTTGGAAATGACTGGAAGGGCATGCAATAGCAACAACAGCAACAATTTTCTGGCATCCAATGTCCAGAATCCATTTGCATCCCGTTCGGTTTGGCCTCTTAGCAGAATTTTGATGGAAGCAGGGAGAGAGGGAGGGAAGGCAGAATTCAATTATGCACAAAAGTAGAATCAGGGCCATTGCTGGCAGGGGGGGAGGAAAGCACTTAGAATCATACATTCTTTGAATCCATAGGGTTGGGGGAGGGGGAACAACAACGCAAGGACTCTCCAGTCCAGCCCCATTCTGCCAGACAGGAATGTACAGTGGGTCAAGGGCCGTTTCTGCGTTAGCCTGTTACACCGCTATGATTCCACTTTCAACATCCTATGGAATCCTGGGGGGCCAACTGGCCCCTCTGGAAACTGCAAACCCCAGGATTCTATAGGATGTTGAAAGTGGAATCATAGCGCTATAACAGGCTAGTGCAGAAACGGCCAAGGTGTTCCAAACTTACATTTAAAAAAAGGTTATGGAATATCCCCTGCTTGGAGGCCTGATTGGTGCTTACTTTGCTGCCACCCAGCAAAAATCCTTTGGGTCCTTGTAAGTTTTACTCAGATCCACACAGGTGAACTGCTTTGAAGTATTTTAACTGGTTGTAATCCATCTTCTTTTACAGTGCCAAGTAGTTTAATCCTTTTTTCTTTTCTTTTGTTAGCCTTTTAAAGTCATTTTTAACAGTTTAAACCATTGTGTTGATTTTATCATATGCCTTCCAGAGCAATTTAGACAGAGGGTGAGATATAAGTACTTATATAAACAAAGGAAATGCAAAAGGATTCCTAACCAGCTGTACTGAACAGCTTCATTTCATGAATATTACAGGATGGTAAATGAGCTAGAAGGGATTTTTCTTCTCTCTCTTTGTAACTTCAACTCCCTCTACCCAACGTTTCTCTCCCTAGGCCAGTTCTCAGCAGGGTGCAACACTCTCTCGTCCCCACCGTGCTCTGCTTCAGAGCCCAAGCAGGCCAGCAAAGGTGCGGCCGCCATTCTGGCCCGAGCAAAGAGGAGCAGGCCTCTCTCTCTTCCTTAACAGCCAGCCTTGGACGCAAGGAGAGTCTTGGCTGCTGGATCGTCTGAGGAGGCCCTGCGGCGGAGAGGAATTAGCCTGACATTGGGGTCGGGGTTGCGGGGTTATTCCCTTCTGCCTTCCTCCTCCTTTTCTGGGGATGCCGGCAACCCTGCTTTGCAGGAGAACGCGGCTGCTGCGGTGCGCTCTTCTTCGGCACCAAGCAGGATCCCACGCGCTTGGTTCCCCCAGTCAGGACAGAAGCCGAGCGTGAGGGTTGCCTCACGGTCTTCACGTGGAATTTTAGTCGCTGAATCTTCCCCTGTTGTAGTGCTCCATGTTGGAAGCCAGCGTGGGAAACCAGAGATACGTCTTATTAATGGATGGTTTATTGGTAAAATAAAGCCAAAAAACACCAATAAAACATTCATCAATTGAACACCTTGAGATGTGTCTCTGGTTTCTTCTGCGTAACTTTTGATATGTAACTTGTTGCAAAAATGCAGAGAGTGACAGAGAGAGGAACTTGTGAGAGGCAAGTCCATGCATGATGCATTTTGTGCGTTTGAGTTGGCCATATCCGGAGGCAGCACAGCTAGTGGTTTGAGCACTGGACTAGGACTCTGGAGATCGGGGTCGGAATCCCCACACAGCCCATGGAAGCCTCCTGGGTGGCCTTGGGCAAGTCACGCTCTCTCGGCCATAGAGGAAGGCAACGGGGGCAACCCCCCTCTGAACAAATCTTGCCAAGAAAACCCTGTGATAGGTTTGCTTTAGGGCAACCACGAGCAGGGAGTGACTGGAAGGCACACAACAACGGGTGCTGGGAGGCGGTGCATCCCCCTCGATTCCCCCTGAGCCACACTCACTTCTTGGAACGCTCCAGGTGGGCTGGGCCCCCACCCCTGGAGTCCCCCCCTCACATCCTGGCTGCACCAGCCGCGGAAGCATTGAGGGACCCGACGGGGAGACTGTTGTTATGGAAACCTGCCTCTGAAAGCGAGAAATCCCAGGCTAATCCGTACATTCAAATTATGTCCCCGTGATGGAAAGCCAAAGAACGCGAGAGAAAGATCCCCCCCAACTTGCCCCCGCCTCTCCCATCGCCCCCCCCCCGCTCCACCGGCCGCATCCAGCAGCATCGAGAGAGCGGAAGAGACTTTGCCCCCACCCTGAGTCCCCTTAATGAAGCCTCACGTGCCGCCGGCCGCTATGGCCTTGGACCACCGGGACGCCGCTTGAAGGACAGCTCCATGAGGGCGGTGGGCAGAGAGAGAGGACTAGGCGGCCAGGATAGCACCTCCCTCGCCTTCCCCTCCCTGCGAATAATTCCTGTTAGGCAAACTCAGTGGGCAGGAGTTTTGCTTGGGGAGACCCGTGCGCTTTCCAAGGCCCCCCCTGCAATGGGGCACTGACTGATGGTCTACATGGTTGGATCCCGCATGCTCTGGCTGTTGCAACAAGGGCTCACGCACCCCCAGGGTGAGGAGATCAACATTCACCATGTATTTTCAATTGGCAGAAGCTCTTCACTGCTTTAGCCATGCACAAAGCGTGGATTTTATAGACACCGACATCAAGCAAACATATTTTTTGGAAACAGGCTGGAATCCAGTTGGTGCGACTGGCCATTGGATGTCATCCAGTACGTTTCAAGATTGAGGGGGATTTGGAGCTGGATCTCCAAAGTCCCAGTCCAGGGCTCCAACCACTACACTACTTTGCCTTTCTTTGTTGGTTATGCTGCGGCTGGCCAGGATCCTACGGGTGCCCTACACCTGTGTAAGTTGCACGGTGGTTCCACTTTTTGACCACTGTGCAAGGCACATATTTAATTCATGGTTGTGGACCTGGAGTTGTGTAAGGGTAGCTTTCACACAGGGATCAGTCTTATTCTGAACGCTGGCTAGAGGGGGGCCATTGAATCCGTAAGATTTACCTATGTGTTGATTTGCATATCAAGTATTGCTTCCACGGGTCTCTAACCAGCAGCTTCCCAGCCCTGCAGTTGCACACTCTTGGATGATGCTCAACGCTTCATCAGCGCACCCTCCGTGGTCCCCCTTCATTCATTCTAGGATAGCCCTCCCACAGCATGATTCCCGACAGCACCAGCAGGGACAAGAAGCAGAGACACAAGCGGAGGCTGCACAGGGCTGGTGTTCAGAAGAAGGACGCTCTAGTGCAACCGCCATGGAGTCTAGACTTGCGATTGATCTTGGTTGCCTTCAAGTTGTTTCCAACTTATGGCAACTCTAAGGTGAACCTTTCATGGGGTTTCTTGGCAAGATGTCTTCAGAGGGGGTTTGCCCCCATTGCATTCATCTGAGGCTGAGAGAATGTGACTTGCCAAAGGTCACCCAGGAGGTTTCCATGGCAGGGTGACAATGCAAACCGTGGTCTCACAGTGTCCCAGTCCAAAACTCTCAAGCCAATGCATCACACTGGCTCACAGTACACACACGCGCGCACACACGGTACACGCATACCCATACAGATATCATTCTCATACACACAGACACACACACATTAATTACTGTGCCCCTGCCTTTGGACAGATAGGATTTCTAGCATCCTGTCCCAACCCTCAGACTTCTGCCCCACGCTGGCACCGTGACACAAATCCTCCCTTGTTCCCCGGTTGTTGCTTCCTTACACCAATATCCTTACACAAAATATTTCGAAACTGCCATCTAATCCTCCGCAGCCCATCTCAAACTACCCCAAGACCAAATCTATCAGTTTCACCTTTTGGAAATGTAGTCACATCTATCCATGCATATATTAATGAGAGATATGCACAACTTCTCACCACAAAAGGCATCTCAAAGTGGCTCAAAGGAAAGACACCCACTAAAGATCAATAATCAGCCTAACAAGGGAAGAGGGGTCAACCAAAAGAAACCCTGGACCGTGTTTCTAGACCGCTCAAACCACTCACCAGTCGAAGGACCGGGTACCGCCAGAGGGCCCCTCCCCTGTGTGTCCTCCCGCCGAGTGATGCACGGGCCATTTCCGCACTAGACTGTTATAGCACTATTATTCCACTTTCAAAATCCTATGGAATCTTGGGGCCAGCCGGCCCCTCCCTAAACTGCAAACTCAGGATTCCGTAGGATGTTGAAAGTGGAATCATAGCGCTATAACAGTCTACTGTGGAAACGGCCACTGTGGGAAGACGTTACAACAGCGGGGGCTTCTCCACTTTGGTGCCTTGGTTGTCCAACACTCTCTCCCCCGGAGGCCCAATGGGCGCTCACGTTGGCTTCACCGTCGTGCCAAGTTAAAAATGGCTTTTTATTAAAGCCTTTGGAATCTCGTGCTTTTATCAAGTTTCTTAATATATGAGGTTTAAAACTGTTTAAATTTATTCCAAATTGTTACAGAGTTTAATATGTTTTTAAACTGAAATATTAAATACCAAACGCAGAATTATCCAGACCTTTGTGTTTCCAGTTTCTACATATTGTTGTGAAAGCTGGATAGTGAAGGCAGCTGACAGGAAGAGATTCAACCTTTTTGAAATGTGGTGCTGGAGAAGAGTTTTGCAAATACCCCGGACTACTGAAACAACAAATGAATGAGTCCTGGAGCAAGTCAAGCCTGACTGTCCTCATAGAAGCCAAAATAATTAAACTAAAGCCATTCCACTTTGCACAGGAGACAAGACGAGCCACTAGAAAAGGTGACGATGCCTGCTAAGTTCGAGGCGGGAGGAAAAAGGAAGACCGTGTTACGGGGGACTCCGCCTAGGAAGCCACGGCTGCCCTCCTGAGTTTGTAAGACCCGAGTGGGGCAGTGGATGACCTTGGAGGTTAGGAGCTCCACAGGTCCAAGGCAACTTGTGGCAAATTACAGCAACAAATACGGTTCAGTCTGGTTTTATTGTACGCCACTCCAAGATCCTTGGTTGGAGGGCAAGAGAGAAAGATTTTGATAAGGAAAGGGTCTGTTGAATAGTGAGTCAACGCTTATGTAGCTCTCACTGATTCAACAGGTCCGCTCTAATTGGGGGCCTCCAATACATTTCAGACCATCATCCAAAACTCTGGTAATAAGTGTTTATCCACAACAGACAAATCAAAGACTAAATGCCCCACAACCTAGAATGGACACCACACAGACACACACAGAGCATAAGGGCTGGGTCATAACTCAAATGCTTAGGAATAGAAAGGGATCTCTACTTTCCACCAAAAAGTTTGACCCCTGGGTATTTCCCCCGTGGGGCTCCCACAGCAAAACAATTCCTCCCAGTCTGCCCCACCCAGAACGGCCTTCCCCAGCCGTGCCCATCCTCTCTGTTTTGCCCACGGCACACACTGCACATCCAATTCCGCAGAGGTGATCAACAGGGGAGAAGCTGTCCAGCGGGACAGAAGCCAAATCCTGTCCAGATCCTTCTGTTGATTCATTAGGGCCTCGCAGTGATCTGGCCCCAACTAAAAGGCTTGCCCCGGTTTAGTGCCACTTGAAAAATAAAAGCATTAACCTGCAGCATCCAGCAGTCACTGCCAGGGTTTAATTTAAGCTGGAAATGCAGTCCTTGAATCTGTTTTTGGTGCCAGGGTCAGCACCGAGAGAGATGACCCAGTTACAAAGGAGAATGCGACCGAGCACGTGCCACGCAAGCTACGGAGGCTACGGAAGGGCCGCCCACCGCTGTGCACGGAGGTTGAGGGAGCCCAGAGTTGGGTGCAGGTTCAGAGCCCGGCATCTCTTTCTCTCTTTCGCTTTCAGAGTCGAGCGCTCCGCTCAGGCGAAGCAGGAGGAGGATCTTGGCTCTTGGCTTCTTCCCCGCCTTATGCTTCTCCTCTTTCTGCAGCTGATCCAGGCGAAGGACAGAGGCTACAGACCAGAGTCCAGAGACGGTTCTTCCCAGCACGCAGGGCGGCAATGTTGCGAGCGTCTCCACTCCAAAGACCCCGAGACAGCGCTGCCGTCTATGCACTCCGCATGCCGTTGGTCCACTTGTGCCACAACGTCCTCTAGTGACAGGAGGTCCCCACCTTTCGGTTTAAACGTGGCTGTTATGTCCCCTCTTAACTTCCTCTTCCCCAGGATAGACATGCCCAGATCCCTCAGCCGCTCCTCCTTGTAGGGCATGTTCCACAAAAGGAAAGAGGGTGAGGCTCTACGATTTGAAGGCCAGTCCAGATCCCACAGCTAATCTGGCTTCTCCCACACGTTGTGACATGGACCTTGGCAACTCTCTCTGTGTATGGATTCCATTATCCCAATACACAGAATCACAGAATCCTGGTGCTGGAAGAGACCCCCCAGGGCCCCGCGGTCCAACCCAGTGCTGCCATGCAGGAAGACACAATCCAAGCCCTCCCTTGGACAGATGGCCATCCAGCCTCTGTTGCAAAACCTTCAGAGAAGCAGGAGACTCCAACACATGCCATTCAGGCAGCAGCATCTTTTCCACTATCAAACTGCTCTTTACCATCAGGAAGTTCTTCCTAAGGTTTAGGTGGAATCTCTTTCTCCAAGATTTCTCCACATGATCACAAAATCACAGAATTGTAAGGGTTGCTCCATCTAGTCCAAGCCCTTGTTCAGTGCAGAAATATGTAACTGCATCACTCCTAAAAGATGCCCACCCTCCCTCAGCTGAAAGACCTCTAAAGATGGAGAGATTCTGCCCCCCCCCCCGGAAGTGCACATTCCACTCTTGAACAGCTTTTGCACTCAAGAGTTTCCTTCTAATGTTTAGCTGGACTCTCACTTCTTGCAGTTTGAATCCACTGGTTTACATTCTAGTCTCTGAAGATGCAAAAGCCAAGAATTTGTTGCAGGAAGATAGATTTGTTGTGTTGCTAAATTTAGAATAATAGAACTGGCAAGGATCCCAAGGGCCATCTAGTCCAACCTCCATCTGGCCACACAGAAAGACACAACGGAAGCGCTCCTGAAAACTGGCTGTCCAGCTTCTGCTTAGAGACTTGGGAAGAAGCAGGGAGATAATTCCACTGTGGAACTGCTCTTAATATCAGGAAATCCTTCCTAATGTTTTAAACTATAAATGACACTAGCTGCATTTATTCTTCCCTGTTACTTGGTGCTGCAAATTGTTTTACCAATCCCATTTAATTTTTTTTAAACTTCTGGATAATCAATAGTTTCAGCTGTATTTTATTTTAAACTCTGCTGCAAGCCACCAGGGGTTCTGTAGCGGAAGCAAGGCGATACACTGCTTAATCAATCAATTAGCTAAAGTGGCGCCTGCCCTCCCCTCACGATCAGCATTTAGGGACAGCATATGGGAATCCGGACCCCTTCTGCCCACCTGAGGAGGGGGAGCTGGGGAGTCTGGGGGGTTTCCTAGCTGCTTAAGGAATATGAGAGCAAGATGTCAGCTCTTCTCCTTTGCAGCCGCCTGAGGCCATTTTTGCACTACCCAGTTATACTGCTATTATTCTACTTTCAACATCTTATGGAATCCCGAGGTTTGCAGTTTAGGGAGGTGCATTTAGAATTCCCAATCAGAGAGCTGTTTGGCCTCAGAAAACTACAAATCCCAGAATTCCACAGGTTGTTGAAAGTGGGATAATAGCACTATAACAGAGTATTGCGGAAATGGTGTGAGGCTCCAGCACTCTTTGGAGAAAGCCAGCTTTCTGGCAAATGAAATAATTTTATCCCAGGAAAAACATAATCTCTCCCAGGAGTGGACGGCTGTGATCTACCCAGTTTGAGCACAGTGTTTGAAAATAAAGATCCAGAAGGGGACAAAATTCTTCTGGAGGGGATTTGAGTCTGTGATTGACCACCCGGCTTAGACCTCATTTTGATTCCTCTTTTTTCCCTGGGTTGCACTGAGCTGTCTTCTCTCTTTCCTTTTCCATTTGGTTTTGTGGCATATACCAGGAACAGCGTCAGGCAGCTTTCCAGATGTGGCTGGACTGCAACTCCCAGCATTCCTCAGCACTGGCTATGTTGGCTACAGGCCGCTGGAGATGCCTGGAGAGCTTCATGATTCCCACCTATGGTCTAAATCATGCATATGTTTATTCAGAGACGCAGGAAGATGCTGCCTCACACTATGGCCATTTCCGCACTAGCCTGTTATGGTGCTATTATTCCACTTTCAACATCCTATGGAATCCTGGGGTTTGCAGTTTAGGGAGGGGCCAGCTGGATTCCATAGGATGTTGAAAGTGGAATGATAGTGCTGTAACAGGCTGGTGAGTAAATGGCCACATGTCTCTGATCACTGGCCCACCTCCTCTGGCATTTCTCTGCTAAGGCCAGCAGAAGTTCTCCAGGGGTTCCAGTGGGGGTCCTTCTCCTCTACCTCGCCCCCCAAGAGACAGCCAAGGACTAAATTTGGGGGCTCTGCATGCAAAGTGCGCATGCAGCTCCCGAGCTGTGGCCGAAATTCGTGCCGGTCTGCTGCAAGCCTTTGCATATTTTAGGAAATTCCTCCTCTGTAACCTGCTGTTCTTCACCTGGTCCTCTCCTCCTCTGGGCCTGAGACAGGCTGGGAGGGCTCTTGGGGTTGTTGTTTCCACCCTTACACGTGCCCAGGGAACCGCCTTCCATCTCTAGATAGGAAAAACACCAGAAGGGAGAGGCGTGTTTGAAAAAAAAGAAATGCTAGAAACAAACCAGGAAAAGGAAGGAGAGGAAATAAAAACAAGCAAAGCACCCATGGAGAAAGATTGCCAGAGAGGTGGGCCTGTCCACCATCTGATTCAGAAACGGAAAGGAAAAAAAGATAAAGCAAGGAGTTCACAACAATGGAGAGAAGCTGCGGTGATGGAGCTGGAAGACGCAGGTGGAGGCCTCCCTCTGGGGGCCAATTTCTGAGTTGACAGCCTACACACACACACACACACACACACACACACACACACACACCTCTCCCATTAAATATCTCCAGCAGTGAACGCAGGGATCCATCTGTGTCCTTGCCTGTTCCACAAAGTCCCCAGCATGGTCAAAAGGGCACTTGGATTCCCCTCTCATTTGGACACCCTTTGAACACCTTTGCCGCTCATTTTGGAATTCTTCTCATTCACGTCCTTTTACCATTTTCCATCATTTTTTCTCTTTAGTTTTTCTTTTAAGTGTCTCATAATAAATGCAACTGTGATTCCGTAAAAGCCCAGCCACATCACACAGCCTCCTCTAAGAGAGGGGGGTTTAGCTTATATGCACGAACTCTTATTCGCACACAAACACAAACGTATAGAGAAAGGAGACCTAGACCTCACACGTAGAGGTGGAGGGAGTCCACTGAGGAGGTCAGAGCTTCTGCCCCGAGTTTCCAGGGTGTGAAGAACAACAGGATCTCTTGGAGACCCCCCAGTGCGATGTTGGGGGAGAGGCGGGCAGATACCGTGGACTAGCAAAGAAACAGCATACGCGGCTCCTAGAGCGAGACACCCAAAGTGAGAAGCGTCAGGTTACGATCCTGGAGACTGGGGTTCAGTTCACCCTCAGCCAGGAAACCCACGGGGTGACCTGAGGCATGTCACACACTCTCAGCCCCAGAAAACCCTGTAGCGGGCTCACCTTGGAGTCGTCATCAGTCCGAAACGACTCGGAAAGCACACGGCAACAACAAGAGCAGTTAAAAGCTAAACACTCCCTAGAAGCAAAAATGGCTCAACTGAGGCTGTCATTCTCTGGAGGCATCACGAGACAATGTGACTCCTTGGAAAACATGACAATGTCCAGCCAGGTGGAAGGCAGCGTTGAAAGAGGGGGGCACATTACAGGTGGATAGATGCCCCCAAGGAAACCACAGCGGTCCCGACTTTGCAAGATCCAGAGACTACGACACAATGGAGCAACGATTCCGCCTAAACTTCAAGAACTTCCTGATGGTAAGAGCAGTTCGACAGTGGGATCTGCTGCCGGCTCAGTGGAATGTGGTGGAGGAAGGGGCCAGCTTATGGGAAAAGAGATTCCACCTAAACTTTAGGAAGAACTTCCTGAGGGTAAAAACATTTCAAGAGTGAAGCCTCAGCGGGGTGTGGTGGAGGCTCTTTCCTTCTTGGGAGGTCTTTAAGAAGAGGCCGGATGGCCATCCCTCAAAGGCAGGGCTTGGATTGTGTATCCCTGCCTGGCAGGATGGGGTTGGACTGGATATGGCCCTGGAGTCTCTTCCAGCTCTAGAGTTCTAGGATTCTAAGATCTGAGCAGGCCTGTTATTTCTCTTTCTCTCTCTCCATTGTTCTATCTAATGAACTATCTGTCACTTTATATCTATACTGGTATCGATATCAATATAGATATAGACATCCCATCCTCAAAAGAGCTGGCAAGAGAGATCTCTCGGAGGTCCCTCCTTCAGAAGGCTGTTGCACGTCGAGGCTGCCTTGATGACACCAAACAACAAAACTTCACATGACTTGTTTAAATACATACAGAAAGCCAAGCCACATTCGCAACGCCATTCATCTAAAAAGTTTATTCTTATATTATTCTTTCCAGGAGTTTAGTGCAGCCCCTTTACCTAAGGAACAAAAAGAAGCACCTCAGACAAGTGAATGCAGCAGCCGGCTGGATCTCAGCAGGCAAGGGACACGGGGCTCCCCCGGGACCCCTGTAATGTCACCCAAGAGTCTGTTGCCTTCTCCCTGGCAGACCACCACTTTCTCTGCTGGGGACTCAGCCACAGACCCTCTCTCTCTCTCTCTCTCTCTCTCTCTCTCTCTCACACACACACACACACACACACACACACACACACAGATCCTTTGACTGGAAGTGCCAGATGCTGAACTGGGAGCCTAGCAGGATGAATACCCCAGAAAGGAGTTGGACCCTCGTGTGTTGGAGGTTTTTTAAGCAGAGGTTAGGTGACCATCCTTCAAAAGGTGCTTTCACTATGGAATACTCTTTGCACTGAGATGGGAGATTGGACTAAGTGATCTTCAGAGATCCCTTCCAGCTCTGCAGTTCAATGATACTGAGCAGCTGGAGGATGTTCAGAGGAGGGCAACCTAAATGGCAGAAGGCCCGGAAACTATGAAGCCCTCTGACGAGCAGCTTAGGGAGCTCCAGGGTATGTTTAGCCTGGAGAAGAGATGGTTAAGAGGGGACATGAGAGCCATGCTTAAAAGATTTGATGGAGCACATGGAGGGTGGAGCAAGCTTGTTTTCTGCTGGTCCAGAGAGCAGGACACTGTGGAGCAATGGCTTCAAAGTTTACAAGCAAAGAGATTCCACCTGAACATTAGGAAGGACTTCCTGATGGCAAGAAAAGTTTGATAGTGCAATCTGCTGCTGACTGCATGGTGGAGTCTCCTTTGGAGGTCTTATGGAGAGGCTGAATGGCCATCTGTCCAAGAGAGTGTTTTGGTTGTGTCTTCTCGCGTGGCAGAAGGGAGCTGGACTGGATGGCCCCTGGGGGTCTCTCCCACCTCTATCCCTCTATGACTCTGATTCTACTACAGTTGCGGCCTTTTCAGTACACAAGTCACTTTATAAGTGCTCCTTCTGTCTGTATGTTGTCTACTTCAGCCTCATCCAATATGAGTTGGACCAAAATATCCACCGTCCCTGACCGTTTGAGGGGCTAATGGGAACTGTAGTCAAAACCATGGGACTGCATATATTGGGAAAAGGTGCTATATACACTGCTGCGTTTCCCCCCACTTCTCCCTCTTTCTTGCTGACAAGCTTTCCCTCTCTCTCTCGCACCCCGTAAGGCCTTTTTGATGTTGCTGAACTACAGTTCCCATCATCCCCCTACCCAGAAAATGGCTAATAGAGAGGAATTTTGGGAGGGAGAGTACTGAAGGACATGTGCAGAGCTGTACTTCCTGTATCCCTGCTTTAGGATGCTGGGCTTTCTTACACCGTCTGCCAGGCAAGAGCTTCTCAGCCAGAAAGCCCATGAGAGGCTGGAGTTTGAGCCTGGGGCTTCCAGCGCACAGAAGTGAGCTCCCTGGAATAGAGGTTCTCAAACTCTGGTCCTCCAGTGTTTTGGACTTCACTTCCCAAAAGCTTCTGCTGCCAGCTTAGCCAACAGTCAGGAATTCTGGGGACTGAATTCCAAAACAACCAGAAGAGCAACATTTGGGAACTACTGCCCTAGAGGGGAGGCAGGATCCAGGAAATTTTTCAAAGAAATAAATGATCAGGGCCAGGTCAGTTCTTGTCCCTCCAAAATCACAGAATGACAGAATCCTAGAGCTGGAAGAGACCACCACAGGGCCGTCCAGTCCAACCCCCTTCTGTCACGCAGGAAGACACAATCCAAGCACCCGCTTTGGCAGATGGCCATCCAGCCTCTCTTTAAAAACCTCCAAGGAAGGAGGAGACTCCACCACACTCCATGGAGGCAGCAACGGATTCCACTGTCAAGCTGCTCTTACCACGAGGAAGTTCTTCCTAACTTCAGATGGAACTGCTTTTCCCGTAGTTTGAATCCATTGCTCCATGTCCTAGTCTCTGGAGCAGCGGAAAACAAGCTCGCTCCATGTTCCCTATGACATCCTTTCTGATATTTAAACATGGCTGCCATGTCATACCTCTTAACCTTCTCTTCTCCAGGCTAAACATTCCCAGCTCCCTAAGCTGCTCCTCAGAGGGCTTCTCTGGATACATTCCAGATTGTCAATATATTTCTTGAATTATGGTGCCTGGAACTGGACACAGTTCTTCAGGTGAGGTCTGACCAAAGCAGAATAGAGTGGTACTATTATTTCTTCCCTCAACCTAGACATTATACTCCTATTGCTGCAGCCAAGAATCATATTGGCTTTTTTAGCTGCTGCATCACACTGCTGACTCTTGCTCAGCTTTTGGTATACTAAGAGTCCAAGATCCCTTTCACACGTACTGTGGTCAAGCTGGGTGTTACCCATCCTTGTTGTTATCGTGTGCCTTCCAGTCATTTCCAATTTATGGAGACCCTAAGGTGAACCAATCACAGTTTTCTGGGGCTGAGAGTGTGTGACACACCCAAGGTCATCCAGTGGGTTTTCATGGCTGAGTGGGGAATCAAATGCTCTTCCCCAGGGTCATAGTCCAACGCTCAAACCCCTACACCACACTGCTTCCATCCTGTATCTGTGCATTTTTCTTTTTTTTCTTTTTTCTTTTTTTGTCTAAAACAAAGTTTTGAAACAAGTTCCAACGAGTAGCCCACAAGTGGCATTGGACACACACACGCTGAGCTCTTCAGAGAACTGATTTGGTTTTCCCAAGGCAATATCCACACACACATACTCTCCACCGTCAGCAACCCACACGCTAAATCTCCACGCAATCCAAGGAAGCCCCAAAGTTTGCACAAAGACCATTCCTTCGCTCCCATCCCAGAGTCAGCCCACCGAGTGGAGAAGACGACCGTTCACGGAGGGCTTTGAAAGAGAGGTTGGGTGCCACTCTCTTGGGGTACCTTAGAGGTGGACCCCTGCAGCGGCATTGGGGGTGGACGAGATGTCCTCTGAGGTCCCTCCCAACTCTGTGGTTCTATGATGGGGCACCTGGGGAAGTCTGAGCAAGGCACATCTAATTCTGCAGCTGCCTTGGGTGTGGCCAGGATGCAGGAGAGGCCCAGGGAGAAGGCACACTCTCACAACCACGGCCCTCCCGACAGCGGGAGTCCAGACCTCAGGGTCTGCAGAGAAGACTATAGCTCTTTAAGCACAGCTCTCATGTCCCCTCTTAACCTTCTCTTCTCCAGGCTAAACGTACCCTGGAGCTCCCTCAGCTGCTCCTCAGAGGGTTTCGTGGCTTCCAGACAATTCACCATTATGGCAAAACTCCCCGTAAGGAGAGAGATTACAAGAATTCGGTATGGAGGAGCATACAGAAGAAAAGTTTGGGTCCAGACTCTCTGAAAGAGAATATCTCCCCACATGAGCATGCCCAAGTTCTGACATCTTTGTGGGGAGGGCATCCCTTCAGTCCCACCACCGTCACAGATCTATTTGGTGTTGACATGTGGGGCAGGACCTTCTTGGTGACCGCTCCCAGCCTGTGGAACTCCCTCCCACAAGGAGCAATGCTACCTCCCTCTCTCCTCCCCTTCTACCTCTGAGGCTGAGAGAGTGTGACTCATCCAAGGTCACTCAGTGATCTTTCCACAGCTGAGCAGGGATTCAAACCCTGGCCTCCCAGAGTCCTATTCCAGCCCTCAAACTACTACACCATGCTGGCTTGCAGATTTATGGCAAAAACCCCTTGCGTGTTTTCTTCGCAAGATTTCTTCAATGAAAGTTTAGTATTGTCTTCCTATGAGGCTGAGAGAATGTGACTTCCCCACAGTCTCCCTCAGGGGGTTTCCCTGGTTGAGCCAAGATTGGAACCCTGGTCTAGTCCAACACTCAAATCATGGTGACGCTGGCCAAGGAAGAGAAACACAAAGGGTTGACTGTGAGGGATGTAACCACCACCTCGGGATGGATTCTGAGCTCAGGAAGGACGGAAGGACGGAAGGCTGGCTCCCTGTGACCATTACAGCAAAATAACTCATTTGTTATCCAGCGAGGATTTGACTGCTGAGGACAGTCTTTCCCAGCATCCGTCCTCACAGATCATATCTCCCTGTTAAGAAAACAGGTTTGCTATGAGATGCAATACACACACACGCGCACACTCATCTCTGTACATTTTCCCATCTATTTTCTACCAATAAAACTATAACCTGCACTCTCAGTGACCCCGTCGTACTTCACGGTAACCTTTCTCCCTAAGCTGAGCAGGACCTTAGAGGAAGAAAAGTTACTTATTGGCCTAGAGCTCCTAGTGATGCTGCTGCTTGCGGAATTCTGGGAGCCATAGTCCGAAAGGGAACTCTTCCTAGCTCTGTCCCATTTTTTATGGAGGTGGAAGACATGCTGGAAAGACAGAGGAGGCTTTTATCTCTGATTCTGCATCCTCTGCTACAGCCATTAATATCTGTGAGAAGGAAATCTCCTTCCGCATAGTGTGGAATTGGCTTCCTCAGGATATGGGAATGGCTACCAGCACAGGCAACCTTTCAAGAAGATGAGTGAAACTGGTGGACTAGCCAGCTACAGGCAACCTCCTGTACCAGTGGCAGGGTGCCTCTGGAATGCCAGCCACTGAGGAATGTGAGGAGGAGGAGGCCGTGGCCACAATGTCTTGCCGGAGGTCCCACCGAGGTACGTGGCTGACCGTAAGGTGAACCAATGGCCAACTTGGGAGGCCTTTCTTCTTACTCACTGTGGTTCTTCTTAAGTTCTGACCCAACCCTTCCATGCCCTTCACCATCATCCCAAACTAGGCCGTTTAGCAACCCCTTTGTGCCCTGGCCTTGGCTCTTGGCAAGTGACTGAATGGGTGCAGTCCAGATGTCCTTCTAAACACACATCACACTGGAGCATGGGCCACGCACCAGCCGGAGGGATGTCTGCCTCGGCCTTCCTTGTACAGAGCGTCTGCCCAGCAGGGAGAGCGAAGCTGTCTGTCAGGAGAAGCAAGGGACCCAGTCCGGCTCCCAGCAGGCCAGGAGAGATTCTGGCCACTTGGTATCTTGGAGCACTTGACACTCGAGTTCTGTGTTCCTAAGCGGCAGAAGGGGGCTGGGCTAGGCGGCCCTTATCATCTCTTCCAGCCCTAAGAGTCTGGGATGCGGTGTGTCTCCAGGGAACGGCCATTCCTTAGGGCTAGAAAACACCTGCTTTTGGTGTGCGGAAGCACCCATTTCAACCCCTGGTGTCTTCAGTCTGTCCAGGGGTAATTACTGCATCAGAGGGGTGTTGAAACTGCTCTCGATTTAGTCCAGATTTCTGGGGTACCGAGCCCCCAAGTTAGGTCCAGCACTTTGAAGAGCTCCTTTCGACTTCCTGCCCAGCCTGCAAAGGGTCCCTCCGAGGTGCTCTTCCACTCCCCATTAGGCTCAGCCCCTAGAACACCAACTTCGCAAGTCAGACATGAACCTGGACCAGATTCACCCCCCCTCCCCAAATGCACACATACATGAAGGGCCCCAGCCTCTGCTACTCCTGGGGATGAGGCTGCTGGTAGCCGCAGTCCCGCAACATCTGTAGGCCACATAATTTTCACTCCTGCCTTGAAAGAAAAGACTCACAAAAGGAGATGCAAAGAAGATGTGAATCCTCCTCTCTGGATAATTCTTCCATTAACCAAGAGAGGAAGTGGAAAGAAAAGGAGATGTAAGGATGTAAGGTCATTGAGAAATGATGAAGTTGGCTCAGTCGGCTGGCTAGAACGATGAACCCGCACCCAGCCTCTAGGCCGGAGCCGCCACCGTCCCCTCTGCACTCGAGGGGCTTCGGCTCCGGGCTGAGGTGGCCGCCATCACAGCCTCCAAATGCTGTTGGACTGAAATGCCCAGCATCCCCCAGGTTCAGCTATATGTTTCCCAGGTCTGATGGGAGTTGCAGTCCCACAACACCTGGTGGGCTGCCTGGTCCCCAGTCCTTGCTCTGCCCTGACTACCATCCGAGGTCAAGGAGGGCTTTCTTGATGCCCAGGGCCATAGACGTACCAGGGAACGAAAACCGGAGGAATCTGCGGCCCTGAGAACCATGCACGATACTGACAGACCCCCCCTTCCATATAACCTTCATTCTCGCCTGGTGGCCACAGCACTGCAACTATTTGTTTCATTTTGTACACAGACACCGCTCAGGCTGCACTTGGAATGGGCCACCAAATGCAGACAGAAACCAGGGCAAGGACAACTTAAAATTTGCTTCCAGAGTGAAGACACCAGTCCTGGACGGCCTGGAAACCATGAAGCCTGGACGGCCTGGAAACCATGAACCTATTAGGAGCGACTTAGGAAGCCGTTTAGCCTGGAGAAAAGAAGATGGAGAGAGGACATGAATACCGTGCTTAAATATTTGAAGGGATGTCATCTGGAGGGTGGATCAAGCCTGTTTTCTGCTGCTCCAGAGACTAGGATACGGAGCAACAGATTCCAAGTACAGGAAAAGAGATTTCATCTTAAAGGGGAAGATTCAGCTGAAACTTGAACCTTTTTAATTGGGTCTGACTGCTGCCTAGGAGTGTGGTGGCGTCCTCTTCTTTGGAGGTTTTGAAACACATGCTGAATGGCCCTCTTTTGGGAATGGGGTTGGACTGGATGACCTTTGAGGTCATTTCCATCTCTGTGATTTCATGATTCTATGGTTCCTCCTTCACACTAAATTATTTTTTTTTAAAAAAAAATAACCTAAGTGTTACATGGCAGAGAAACGGTGGAGGGAACGGAGGGTGGGCTGGCTGCCTCTGCTCCACAGGCAGCCCAAAGGAAAGCCTGCCCACTGCCCCCTCTCTGGCTGCCAGCCGCCCTCCCCGGGCACTCCCTCTGTGCCAAGGGCCGGTCCCCAGAGGCCCTGCTGTCAGCAACCTCTAGGAAGGAAAGGGCTCCCTCCACACAAACAGACACGCACGCACGCACCCCGTGTGCTCCAACCGCATCCCGCACGCCCAGCCTTGCCAATTACAGCCCTGCCTTTCACCGTTATCACCTTTCCCAAAATGCTTCCCCTCGATCTTCCTGCCGTTGCCCCAGGACCCGACCGGGGCACCTCCACTCGACACGGCCCCTTCCCAGCATCGTCTCGCTGCATTTTTCCTTCCTGTTCTAGGCAACAACCTCTTGCGCCCAACCACATCTCCCCAAATCCATCCGACCCCCTCGGAACAGACGCAAACTCAGCCTGGTGCTCCCAGCCCTCATTCCCCCGCCACCCGCCCCCTTCCCTCTCCTTCCCCCTCCCCACGGGGTTTCCCTCTCCCCGCCCGGAAGGTGGAGACCCCAAAGGCAAAGGCAGGCCCGCAGAAACAAGCCGGGCCGGTTTGGCACTGTGGGGGCACGCAGGAGGAATCTGACAGGCCTCCCCCCCCAGGAGGAGGAAGCGGCTCGGGGGCCGGGGGTGGGCCTGCCTTCCTGCCAGCCCCTGACGGAGGTGGCATGTCGGGGACGGGAGGGGCGAGGGGACGCGGGGGGGGAGACAAGGCCCAACCCGAGCGGCGAGGAGGAAGGGAGAGCATCGGCGCCCGCGGTTCCTTGGGGCAAGGAGCCAGGGACGCTGCCCGGCCGCCCGGCGGGCAGGCCAGCTCTGAATCCGGGCCCCCCCCGCTGCCCTCCGTGCCGCAGATCCCGCCCCCGGTGTGCTCCTCCGCATGCGGCCCCCTTGCCCGCGGAGACAGATATTGGGGGACTCCCGCCTTCGCGGAGGCCCCGAAACTAGGCTGGGGCCGGGCCGGGCCGGGGGCTCGGCAGACATCGCTCACCGGGCCAGGCGCCGGGCCAGGGGAGGGCAACGAGGACAGGCGTCGTCAAGCTCCCCGGGGAGGATCGGGGCCTCGAGGGGAAGAAGAGGAAGGGGAGGAAAGGAAAGCGGCGGGGAGGAGGAGGGCTCCTTCCCGGCAGCCGGAGAGGGGCGCTGGCAGCGACGCCACCTCCGCCGAGGGAGCCTTTCCAGGATGAGGGGGAAGTCGGCGGGGGGGGGCACAGGGCCTGGGGGGAGGGAGCTGCGAGGGGGGACCCCAAAGGCCGATGCGCGTGCCTGGGGTGGGGGGGAGACAAGGCTGCTCCAAGTAGGGAGGGACGGGGGGAAGGGGAGCCGAGGCGGACCCCATTCCCCCCCCCTCCTCAGGGTCCACCGGCCCCCTCGCCCACGAAAAGGCTGTTGCGAGGGAGGGGGTCGCGATCCGAGCGGGGATTAGGGCCGAGGAGACCCGGGCTCAGGCGGGCGCTGGGGGGGGGGCGGAAAATGGAAGGGACCTCTCCCCGAGCCCTCCCACCACGGGCCAAGGGGGGGGGCGAGGCTGAGGCCCAGAGACCCAGGCCCACCCCCGACGCCCGTGGAGGGAGCCTCGGCCCCACATACGGAGAGACGGAGACACCCCCCCCCATAGACACCGGTCCCGGCCCTCTCCCTCTCGCCGGGGGGCCGCGCGCCCCTTCCTCGGCCGCCCCCCCCCCGCTCGGCCGCGGCCTTGGGGCGGGAGACGTCGGAGGGTGCGGCGCCGTCCTCCTCCCGCCCCCGCGTCGTCCCTCGCCCCACCCGGCCGCCGCCCTCCTCCCGCTCCGGCCTTTGGGGGGCCAGCCCCCTCCCCCTCTCCCTCCCTCCGAGGCCCCGCTGGGCCGGGGTGGGGGCCCGCCGCCGGGGTCCGGGCCCGCCGGGGGGGGGCGCGCCGTGCCTACCTGCATCCGGGCGGCGAAAGCGAGTGGAAGGTGGAGAGCGAGAACATCTCCGCCCGATCCGCCATCTTCTCCGCGGCGGCGCAGCCGGGCTGGGGGGCTGCGGGGGAGGGCGGGCCGGCGGGGAGGGCCCGCGGGGCGCGGGGCGGCGAAGACGGAGACGGAGGGGAGGAAGGCGAAGACGAGGCGGGTCCGGCCGGGCCGCGGAGGCGGGGCGCTCCGGACGGGGGTCTCCGGCGGCGGCGAAGCGGCCTGCGCGGGGGTGGCCCCTCACTGTGTCCTCGGCGGCGGCGTGGAGGGCGGCTGGCGCTGCTGCTGCTGCTGCTGCTGCTGTTGCTGCTGCTGCTGTCCGGAGCCGCCGGGAGCCGCCGCAGCCATGGCGCGCCCGCACCCGCACCCGCGCCCGCGCCCGCCGCCGCCGCGCTCCCTCCGCCCAGGCCCAGTAAACGGCGGGGGGGGAGGAGGAGGAGGAGGAGGGAGGGAGCCGCTGCGCCGCCTTCCGGCCGCCGAGGGGAGAGAGGGCGAGGGGCGGGCGAGGGCCCGGGGGCGCAGCTCACAGAGGACGACCCCCCGTCAAAGCCCGCCGCCAGACCGTCGTGGTCGCGCCCCGGCTCGGCGGCTACGCGCCCGGAGGGGAGGGGGAGGAGCGAGGCGTCGCCGCGGCCCCTCCCTCCCCCCTCCAATGCAGATGCGGCGCGGGGGGGAGGGGGAGGGCGAGAGAGGCGCCGGGAGGGACCCGCCCCCCGCGCTCCTTCCTCCCCCGCTCCCCTCCCCTCCCTTCCAAATGGTCGCGCTGCCGCCGCCACCGCCGCCGCCTCCTGCAGGCGAGGCGGACAAAAGGAAGCCCCCCGCCCTGGGCCGGGGCGCCTGCCGGGGAGGGGGCCCTTGCGGGGGCGGGGGCGGCCGCGGGCTGGGCTGGAGGGGATTCGGAGCCGGGGGACCCTTCCTCGTGCCCTCCCCGACCCCCTCTCCCTCCCGGCCGGACGACGAGGCTCCCTGCCGCCGCCGCCGCCGGCCTTCCTCCTCCTCCTCCTCCTGCTCCTCCCCGGCGGGGCTGGCGCTGTCCGGCGGCGGCGGTGCTGCAGGGCGCGGCGGGCGGGCGGGCGGCCTCGGGGCGCTGTCCCGGGTGCTGAAGCGGGAGGGAGCCGCCGCTCTGCGCCCCGGGGGACGGAGGGGAGAGGGGCGGCCGGAGCACCTCGGGGCCCCCCGCCGCCGCCCCGCCCCGCCCCTGCCCGGCCGCCTCCCCGCCCCCTGCCCCGGGTGTGGGTCCGCCCCTGGGGTCTCCCCCAGCCAAAGCGCCGGGGAAACGCTCTGAGGAGCGGGGACGCCAGGGCCTCCTTCGGACCTCCGGAGGGGCTTTCGGGGAGAGGGAGGAGACCGGCAGGCCCCCCGGAAGACCCCAACCCCTCCCCGATCTCGAGAGGGGGCATCGGGGGCGAGGCGGCATCGCCCTCGAGGGGCGGCCGGAGAGCGGGGTCCCTTCGCGCCCGCTTCTCCGGCGTCTCCGGGGGGTTTCCCTTCCCCTCCCGGGTTCCAAAGGGCTCTGCGTCGAGGGGGAAGGGGGGCCGGCCTTTCGGGGGCGACGTGGGGACGGAGGCGCCGAGGCTGGCGCCCCCTCTGCGCAAAGGCCGCCTCTCCTGCCGGCTGGCCGCGGAGTCTCCGGGCCCCGGGAGGCTCCCGCTCGCCCCGGCCGGCCCTCAGCCCCCCGCCCCCCGTCGCCGGAGTTAGCCTCTCCGCCAAAGCGGGGACTTCGGATGGCTTGCGAGCTGCAGAGGGTGACAAATGAGAACCCGGGGGGCTCAAGGCACGCACAAAGTTACAGTTAAAACGGGGCTAAAGCTGTCGACAACGTGAATATGATTTGAAACCTTGATTTAAAAACGAAGGGCAAAAGCTCACACGGCGCACTGTCGTGCCAAAGGATCCCTTTCCCAAAGGCTGCGGGAATCAAAACGGGCAGCAAAGGGGGAGCAGCCAGCGGGATCTCCTTGGGGAGGGTAACCCCGACACCCCCAGAGGGCCCCGCCTCTCCCGTTCCCCTGAGACAAGCCTGCGAAGAGGGTGGGACGGAGAGAAGCCCCTCCCCTGAACATCCTATTCCTGAGGCAAGCTCCTGGGGGAGAAGGCCACCTGCGTAGCACAGGGCATCCCGTTGAAGGGAAAGGGGGGCCCCCTCTGAGGAGGAGGCCCCGGGAGGCTGCTGGCCATTAAACGCAGGGCGAAGCAGGTTCTAAGTGGCACGACTTGCCCATGAGCAGGCAGGTGGGCTGGGGGTGTCTCTCTGCACTTCCCCCTTCTGCCAGCCAGGCGCCTCTGACATCCTCAAGGCCGCTCAGAGTGGGGGACCAGCCGCACCACCGCAACCATCATAACTCCAGTCAGGGTGTAAGAAATGTGGTTGCCAGCCCCCCCCCGCCCGGTACCACCACTTTGTGCATCTGGAGCCTTTGGGGTACTCGTTTGTTTACCGCTTTATTGATACCCGACCCTGTCCACAAACTTGGGACTGAAGGCGGCTCACAAGATAAAAAAACGAAATGGGGGGCGCAAAGACACCCAAAATGTTGCGGCTGAGAGTCTGCGGTGAGGAGATGGAGTGTAACTTTTTTACTCACAGAGTTACACGGTGCCACCTCATTAGTGAACGGTAATGCCAAAGAGGCATGTCCGTCTGCACACGCAGGGCGCATCTGGCTCAAAATGCACTCTCCGCGTGCAATTCTGCTCCCACGGCCTTGGGACTGATTATGGCCGCTCCACATCAGACAAAAATGTCTGCTGGAGGGAGACCGCTGGGCGCCACCGAGCACGTGCATTATCTAAGCCCAGTGCGGAAGCAGGAATCACGTAGCCCTCTGCTAAGTGGTTGCTCTGCAGTTCCCAGTAGGCCTAGAACCAGCCAGTCAATGGTAGCGACTGCTAGGAGATGCAGTCCAACGACATCTGGAGGGCCACAGGATTGCTCACCCTTGGCCTCTTTGAGGTGGAGCTGCCGACCACAGTGTTTTTCTACATGCAGCGAAATGAGTGGGGTGAGGGACAGCACAGCGTAGTGGTTTGAGTTCTGGGCTAAGACTCCAGGAGACAAGGGTCTGAATCCCAGTTTGGCCACTGAAATCCCCTGGGTGAGCTCGGGCAAGTCATATTCTCTCAGCCTTAAGGGAAGGCAAGGGTGACGATCCCCCATGGAGTAAATCTTCCCACAGGATCCCTATGAGAGGCAGCAGGGAACAGCGGTTTGAGTGCTGGCCCAGGAGTCCAGAGTCTGAGCTCCTGTTCAGCCGCAGAGCCCACAGAGTGACCTTGGGCAAGTCACTCTCTCTCCCAGTCTTAGAAGGCAGCAACCGGAAAGAACAGGTTGCTTACCTGTGACTGCGGTTCTTCGAGTGGTCATCTGTGCCCTCACACACTAGGAGCTTTCGCGCATGTGCGGTACCGTTCGGAAAATTCTAGAGCTTAGTAGCTTGGTGGGAACCCCTCCCCCTCTGCCTGCACTGAGCATGCTCAGCCCGCCGAGCAACGGTCTCTCCTTAGTTCTAAAGTCCGCCGAAAAAAAGGGACCTGAGAGAGAGGGGACGGCTGGGCGGGTGTGTGTGAGGGCACAGATGGCCACTCGAAGAACCACAGTTACAGGTAAGCAACCTGTTCTTCTTCTTCGTGGTCTCTGTGCCTCACACACTAGGAGACTTTGTAGCTTACCAGCAGGACGGTGGGTCAGGTCCTAGAGTACGGAGGCCAGCACCGCTTGTCCGAAACGGGCATCTCTACGGGACTGGCAGTCTAGTCGGTAGTGGCACACGAAGGTAGACGGCCTGGACTAGGGCGCCACTCGACACAGTTCTTGCAGGTCCACACCTCGCAGGAGGGCTGCAGAGGATGCCACGGCTCTGGTGGAATGAGGACGGAGCAAGGCTGGCGGAGGCTGTTTTGCCAGTTCGTAGGCCAGCAGTATAGTCTGGGCCACCCATTTAGAAAAGCGCTGGGTGGATACCTTGTGGCCTCTGCGGCGCTGACCATAGCACACGAACAAGTGCGGGGTCTGGCGAAAAGACGCAGTCCGGTTAGTGTAGAACGCCAAGGCCCGGCGAACATCAAGGGAGTGTAGGGACCGCTCCAGAGGTGTCGTCTGGTTTGGATAGAAGGTTGGCAGAATGATGTCCTGGTTGAGGTGGAAGTGAGACACCACCTTGGGCAGGAAAGAGATGTCAGGTCTGAGAACTACCTTGTCCCTGTGGAAAACAAGGAAGGGCTCGTCGGCTCGCAACGCTGTCAGCTCACTGGCCCGCCTGGCTGAGGTGACAGCCACCAGGAAAGCAGTCTTGATCGTCAAGAGCCTGTCATCCTCCGTGGCCATGGGCTCGAATGGTGGTCGCGTCAGCTGCGATAGCACCAGGGAGAGCGACCAGGGCGGTAACGGCGGCGATACCGGCAGGTAGAGATGCTGTAGGCCCTTCATAAACTGCTTCATGGTAGCGTCGCGGAAGAGCGCTGCCGATGGAGAGCCGCGAGGCTGATGCGCCACGATGGCGGCAAGGTAGACCTTCAGGGACGAGAACGCCAGTCCCTGCTGCCGAAGGTGGAGTAGGAAGTGGAGGACGGTACGTTGGCCGACAGGCGATACCGGCTCACCCCGTGTCTCAGCAAAAGCGACGAACCTCTGCCACTTATAGCCGTAGTTACGGCGCGTCGACTCCTTCCTGGCCGCGGTCAGGATGTTCTGGATGACCGGGTCGTCTAAGGTGTTATCCGCCAGGCGTGGAGGGCCAGGAGCGGCAGGTCGGGATGAAGAACGAGACCGCCTGAGTGTGACAGAAGGTCCGGAGTCGAGTGGAACCGGAGAAGTCGGCCCCGAACAGCCTCGAACAGGGGGCCGAACCAGTGTTGCCTCGGCCAGTACGGGGCCACGAGGACAACGTCCACTCAGTCCGCCAGGATCTTGGCGACCACGCGACCCAGGAGGGGAAATGGAGGGAACGCATAGAGAAGGCCGCCGCTCCACTGGAACTGGAAGGCGTCGCCGAGAGAGGCCGGGCCCCGACCGGCTCTCGAGCAGTACCGACGGCACTTCGCGTTCGCCTCGGTGGCGAAGAGGTCGATCATGGGTTCGCCCCAACGGTCTCGAATCAACCGGAACGCTTCTCTCGAGAGGGACCACTCGTGGTGGGAGGAAGTGTCCCTGCTGAGGGCGTCCGCTGTGGTGTTGTCCTGGCCCGCCAGGTGTACGGCTATCGGGTGGACCCGAAGCAACACACACCAGTCCCACAGTTGGAGCGCGATGGACAGGAGCGCAGTGGAATGGGTCCCTCCTTGTCTGTTGACATAACAGACAGCCGTCGTGTTGTCCATTAGAAGCAAGACAGTGCGTCCTGCGACCAGGTTGCGAAACGCCCTCAGAGCCTTCAAGATGGCAAGCAGCTCGAGAGCGTTGATGTGAAGACCGGTCTCATCGTCGGTCCAGCGTCCCCGTACCCTGAGACCGCGACAGTGTGCTCCCCACCCGAACAGGGAGGCATCGGTTGTTACCGTCAGTCGAGGAGTCGGCTCCCGGAACGGCATCCCTGAGAGCAGGTGGTGATAAGAAAGCCACCAGAGCAGGGAGCGGCGCACGTGCATCGGGATCCGGAGGTGACATCTCTGGTCGTCTCGGAGCGGATTGAAGACCCGGACGAACCAGTGTTGGAGCGGGCGCGCGTGAAGTCGAGAGAGGTAAGTAACTGCCGTGGTGGAGGCCATGTACCCGAGGAGCTGCTGGATCCTCCTCGCTGACACCGTCGGCGCGTCAAAGGTGGCGGCTGCCGCCCGGCGAAGGGTACGTGCACGCTCCAGCGGCAGGTAGGCTCTGGCAGAGACCGAGTCCAGGGTCGCCCCGATGAAATCGAGCACTCTCGCCGGCTCAAGGTGTGACTTCTTTGGGTTGACCCGGAGGCCAAGACGAGTCAGGAGGGACAGAGTTCTGTGGATGTCCCCGTACAGTTTGTGTCTGCAGGACACAACCAACAGCCAGTCGTCGAGGTAAGGGTAAATGGAGACGCCCTTCGTCCGCAGGTGAGATACCACCGGGGCCATGCATTTGGTGAAGACCCTGGGAGCGGTGGACAGCCCGAAAGGCAGCACCCTGTATTGGTAACAGGTGCCGTCGATCACGAACCGAAGGTACCGTCTGTGCTGCGGGCGAACGGCGATGTGGAAGTACGCATCCCGAAGATCAATGGAGGCGAACCAGTCCCCTCGACGAAGGAAAGGCAGGATCGAGGATAGGGTGACCATCTTGAACCGTCTGGGGCAGATGTATTCGTTCACCCCTCTGAGGTCCAAGATGGGCCGCAGGGTACCGTCCGACTTCGGTACCGTGAAGTACCGGGAGAAGAAGCCGGTGGTAGTGGCCGAGGGCAGTAACCTTTCGATCGCTCCTTTCTGCAGGAGGGACTGGATCTCTTGCAGCAAGGCCGGGCTGGCCGGGGTGGAATAGTAGACGCCTCGTGGTGGAATACTTGCAAACTCGATGGCGTAACCAAGACGGACGATGGAGAGAACCCAAGAGTCCGAAGTGATGTAGCACCAATCGGCGAGATGTCTGGCCAGCCCGGGATGATCTTCTAGGGCTGCTGGCAGGTGGAAGAGTGGCTGTGGAGGCGACCTGCGCATCACATCAAAAACGAGACTTCGTCCCCCACGAAGACTTCCTCGAAGAAGATTGGCGTCTTCGAGGAGGTCTCCGGGAAGAAGACGAGGCTGACGGACGCGACGGTACGGAGCGTGGAGAGCGCGATGGAAGGGTGGAGGAGGAGGACCTGCGCCAGGAGGGTTGTGAGCCAAAGCTGCAGCGTGGCTGCGGAGGTTGGTGGATCCCCATCTTCTTGGCTGTTAGACGAGCCTTCACGATGTGGTCCATCGCCTCATTGGTATTGGCGCTGAAGAGTCCCGTGCCATCAAACGGGAGGTCTTCAATCCTCCTCCTGGTGTCCTCCTGGAGACTGGAGGAGCGGAGCCACGCATACCGCCGGAGTGCGACTGAGCCCACTAGCACCCGTGCTGCCACCTCGACGGAGTGCCTGGAGGAGATGATCTGCTGATTGGCGAGTGCTACCGCCTCGTTGAAAAAGTCAGTAGCACTCGCCCGGTTCTCCTCCGGGAGGCTGGATAGGACCGGATGGAACCTATCCAGCAGGTTCCTCAGGTAGGCCGCGAGGCAGGCTTGCGTGTTAGACACCCTCGCTATCAGCGAAGGGGCAGAATAGAAGCGTCGCCTGAACGTGTCAAGCCTCCAACCCTCTCTGTCCGGCGGGGTGGTGTGCGCCCTCGTGCCCCCCTTGGTTTGGGCAGACTCGACCACCACGGAGTTCGGCAGGGGATGGCTGAAGAGGAACTCGGCGTCCTCCTTCTGGGTCCTGTAGAGATGTTCAAGCCTGTGCGGAATAGGCTGAGCAGAAGCCGGCTGGGCCCACGGCTGCTTCAGGGCCTCCATCAAGGCTGGCAGGAATGGCAGTGGAGCCGTCGATGGAAGACGAGTGTCAACATACTGAAAGACAGGATCCTGCACAGCCGGGGCCGGTTCCACAATCTTCAGACCCAGAGCTGCAGACATCCGAAGGAGGATAGCCGAGAAACTCCTGACGTCCTCTGGTGCCGACTCCGGGGCAGGGGCTCCAAACGCCAAGGGGGGGGGATTCGTGGGACGCCGGTGTCGACTCGTTTGAATCTGAGTCGGATTTGTAGGTTTGAGAGGACCCGGAGGATGACTTGTCGGGCGACCCCTCCCGTGACGGTTGGCGGGATGGCATGGCCAACGTCACAGTCGGAGCTGCGGTGGTGAGAGGCCTCGCAGAGGAGGAAGTGGTCACCGGTGCCTGAGAAGCTCTGGTGATCGGTACCACTGCAGGTCGCGGGCGCTCGATGGCTTGAGTCAGAGTCACAACAGCCGACGACGGTGGCACCTGGGCGGTCTCCAACGACGGACGGGTCACTGTGGAGGTGACCCGCGGCGGAGGAGAGACCGCGCGGTAGTGCGGCGAGCGGTCGCGTGAGCAACGGGGAGCCGGTGACCTGGAGCTGGAGCGCGGCGATCTGTGGTACCGAGAGTGATAGGCCCCGTGAGATGGAGAGCGGGAACGACGGTACGGCGACCAGTGCCTTACGTCGGGGTGGTACCGATCGCGATATGCCGGAAAGTACGAACGGTAAGACCCCGGGTACTCTCTCCACGTGTGCTCTCTGCCGTATCTGGTGATATGCGACGCCGATGAGTATGGAGAGTCAAGAGATGGCCTGGACCACTCGGGATAGGCCTCTCTACGGCGTGGAGAGTGTTGCCTGATCTGTCGCTCCGGTGTCCAGGATGCACTCCTTCCGGAGGATCCCCTCGGATGAAGCGAGGCCTGGGGTGAGGCCAGAGTATGCTCCGGGCGGGCCGCCATTTCAGGGCGTCCGGGCGGAGACACCGCGGCAGTCAAGAGAGGCGGGCCAGGGGGCGCCGCAAAGCCAGCGGACTCCTCCACATCGGAGACTTTCAGGATCTCCTGGTGCTCCGGCTCTTCCTCAAGTTCTTGCGGTTGGGTCAGAGGAGGCGTGGGAGGAGCAGGCCTCTTAGCTGGAGAGCCACGCATTTCCTTCTCCTTCCTCTTCTTTTTCTTCTCTTTCTCCTTCCCCTTTTCCGGAAGGGCAGGCCGCTTGCGTTGGACCAAGGTTAACAGCTTCGCCGGTCTCGGAGCCTGGGCCGGAGACTGTCCTGAGGTCGATGTCGAGACCTTCCGTATCTTCGGTAACGCAGAGATCGGCGTCCGAGGTGGCGGTACCGAGCCCGGTACCGCTGACGTGGTCGGGTCGACAGCCGTCGATGCCGACGAGGGCCTGGTCGAAGCTCGCCCCGATGCCGATGGCTTGGACATCGCCGAAGCAACTGACGGTCCTTCCTGGGCCTGTAGAGACTGCTCCCAACAGTGAGATTTCAGGCGAGCCAGGCGATTTCTCAGGGTCTGGAGGTGAAGTCTCTGCAGACTGGGCAGGCCCTGGTGTTATGGGCCTCACCCAGACAGAAAAGGCACTCGCTGTGACCGTCAGTTAGGGCGACCTTACGACCACACGCTCTGCAGGGTTTGAACAACGCCGACATAGAAGGACGAAGAAGACGGCGGGGAGGAAGAGTTGGAGAAGGCAAGATGGCGGAGGCGGAGGCGAAGACGACGAAGAGGGAGACGAAGACGGAGAAGAGGGGGGCAAGAGGTGAAAAATCCCGTAAAAACGGGTAGCCAAATCACCAAATCAAGTCCGAAATCCGAAAGGGGTAGTCCAAAGTCCAAATCCAAGTCCAAAAAGCCAGTAAGCAACACGAAGAAGCAAGCCAAGAGAGAACTAAACTCAGAACCTCCGTACGGAACGGCGGACGAGAAAGAACTGAGGAGAGACCGTTGCTCGGCGGGCTGAGCGTGCTCGGTGCAGGCAGAGGGGGAGGGGTTCCCGCCAAGCCACTAAGCTCTAGAATTTTCCGAACGGTACCGCGCATGCGCGAAAGCTCCTAGTGCGTGAGGCACGGAGACCACGAAGAAGAACCGCCTTTGGGGAAGCCCAGCTGAGGGAACCCTCGGAGAGCAAGCGTGGCGTCACAGCCCGAGTATTGGGCTAGGATGTTGAGAAACCAGGATCAGATCCTCACTCGCCCATGGAAACACACAGGGTGACCTCTGGTGCTGAAGGATGACCTGAAGGGCAGGCAGGCAATGGCAAACCGCTTCAAAATAAACCTTGCCAAGGGGGCACAGAGGTGCTGGCGAAAGAACAGAGCTAGGCACCCCGAGCACCCCCATTGTCCACTAATGAGACAATAGCCGTGCTGGGAGGGGACAGCTGTGATAGCAAGTTGAGGTTGGGAAATGCGGAGAAGAGGTGCCTTTGTCAGCAGTGTGATGCAGCAGCTAAAACAGCCGATGCGATTCTGGGCTGCATCAATAGGAGTACAGAGTCTAGGTCAAGGGAAGGGATAGTACCACTCTGTTCTGCTTTGGTCAGAGCCCACATAGAATAATACCGTGTCCAGTTCTGGGCACCACGATTCAAGAAAGATATTGACAAACTGGAACGTTTCCAGAGGAGGGCAGCCAAAATGGTAGAAAGCCTGGAAACCATGAAGCCCCATGAGGAGAGGCTTATGCAGCTGGGTATGTTCAGTCTGGAGAAGAGAAGGTTAAGAGGGACAAGACAGCTATGTAGAATTGCGTTGGTGATGCGGCAGCCAAGAAAGCCAACGCAATTCTCGGCTGCATCAATAGGAGTCTGGTGTCTAGATCGAGGGAGGTACTGGTACCACTCTACTCTGCTTCGGTTAGACCCCATCTTGAATCCTGTGTCCAGTTCTGGGCACCCCAGTTCAAGAAGGACATGGTCAGGTTGGAGCAGGTCCAGAGGAGGGCGACCAAAATGGTGAGGGGCCTGGAAGCCACAAAGTCCTATTAGGATAGACTTAGAGAGCTGGGGATGTTGAGTCTGCAGAAGAGAAGGTTAAGAGGGGACATGATAGCCATGTTTTAATATCTGAAGGGATGCCATGCGGAGGAGGGAGCAGGCTTGCTCTCTACTGCTTCAGAGCCCAGGACAAGGAGCAATGGATTCAAGCTGCAGGAAAGGAGATTCCACCTGAACCTCAGGAAGAACTTCCTGACGGTCAGGGCTGTCCGGCAGTGGAATCTGCTGCCTCGGAGTGTGGTGGAGTCTCCTCCTTCTCTGGAGGTTTTTAAGCAGAGGCTGGAAGGCCATCTGTCGGGAGTGCTTTGAGGGTGTTCCTGCATGGCAGGGGGTTGGACTCGATGGCCCGCGTGGTCTCTTCCAACTCCACATTTCTGTGATTCTGTGATTCTGTTTAAATATTTGAAGAGATGTCATGTGGAAGATGGAGCAAGCTTCTTTTGTGCTGCTCCAGAGACTAGGACAAGGAGCAATGGCTTCAAGTTACAGGAAAAGAGATTCTACCTGAACCTCAGGAAGAACTTCCTGAGTCTGAGCAGTTCAACAGTGGAATGTGCTATGCCTCCATGGAGTGTGGTGGAATCTCCTCCTTCTTTGGAGGTTTTTAAAGTGAGGCTGGATAGACATCTTTTGGAAGTGCTCTGATTGTGTCTTCCTGCGTGGCAGAGGGGGCTGGATGGCCCCTGGGGTCTTTTCCAGGTCCAATTCTGATTTGTCTGGGTTGATGGAGCTTCCTAGGGTCTCATTCTGCTCTGTGATCTGTTCAGGTTTAAATTTTCAACAGCCCAGCCCCAAATCCAAACTGGCAACCCTGGCTGCGTGAAGGAGTCTGTCCTTTGATACGTCCCAAATGCATTGTCATTCAGCTTCACTCCTGACCTCACCAGCACCATGAGAAGAGGAAAGGCCGTCTTCTCACTTTCACAGCATGAATAACGTTACATACCTCTATCGTGCCTCTGTTACCCTCTTTTTTGAAAAAGCTAAATGACTGCCAACACTGTACTTTTCCCTCTTACGCTGCCCGTTCTCTGTTTATTCTTTCGCTTTCTGGTATCAAAGGGGAGCTCCTGCCATGCAGAAGATGCGGTGCTGGGCTCTTTTTCTTTGGAGAGATGCAGCAGAGAGTTGTCCCTGGGCTCACACGCTTGGCACAAGGCAGGGCTCAGAGTCGCAAAGTTGGAAGCCACCCCATGGGCCAGTTAGTACAACCTCTTTATTCCAGCACACTCTACTCCTGTAACCTTCCCGAGGGACGGCCATCTAACATCCGCTTAAAAACTTCCAAACAAGGAGCTAGGTGGGTCTTGGTGGGACGCCAGCTCCTCTCCCCCCATAATCAGTTGTACTGCCACCGTCTCTGGCACGAGGGGGAAAGAGCAGGGCATACGGCGTCCGCCATCCTCGGTCTTTGCAACAACCCAGCAAGGTGGACACGGCTGAGAGACGGCGACTGTCCCTGGGTCACCCCGTGAGTCTCACAGTTGGGTGAAGATTTCAAGACGAGTCCCTTTACCCACCACGGTACACGGTCTCTCCCTGTTAGACAGCCTGTAGGCTGGACCAAAGCTTGCAACTGAGGCACTGCAAGCAACTCCTTCTGCAACGTGCTTTTCGGGGAGTAACAACACCACCATCCCTTTCAAAAAGCAATGAGGAGAAACATCACTTCAAGTGACATCACCTGTAATGAATTTTGGGGGAGCTAAAAAGATCACCTAAAACATCACTTTGAAAAAGTAATACCACACCTGGCAGCACAGCTACTTTTGGCACAATGTATGAAATTTACTCATTAATGACTCAGCTGTTATTGTGACAAATGGGTGGTCTGTTTCTGTATTTTTAAATCTATTTTTACTTTTAAAAAAACCCTAAAAAGTAATGTTCATGATGTGTAATTTTTTAAATAATTAGCCAAATTAATAAGCCAATCCCCACACAACAAACAAACAAATAAATAAATAAATAGCAACAAGTAAATCATTAGCCACCTGAAATAGTGTTGTAGGGTTTGGGCTAGAGGCACTCATAAAATCATTTGTGGAATTAAGCTGTTAATGAAACGATAGAGGATTTTCAGACACCAAGGATTACAAACTGGATTTCAAACTGGAGTCCTCTGTAGCCACGCGGTCTCAGTGCTGCCTCTTCATGCAGGCCACACACCTTGGGATGGTTTTACGAGGATGATCCCTCCCGCATCTGGTGCCATTTGAGTAAGAGATCCAGCTGCCAAACTGAGCGGATCCACTTCCGTTAAGGGGAGGACGGTCCCGCACGCCACCCCGGCTCCAGCCAGCCTCTGCCTTTTGGCTTACCACCCCGAGAACCACTCACAGACCGCAAACATTGGCTTGCTGGAATCCTGTCGAGCTCTTACACACATGTACACGTTCCTCAACAGAAGCAGCTGCACGTTTCTGGCTGATGGGACACCCCTATGCGGTTCGAGGCTGTAGGAGAGGAAATTATGCATGCAGTGCCAATGTTGCACGCAATGCACATGAGATGTACATCATCATTTTGTACACAATACAACCCCATTGTAGCTTCTCAAGCCCATGCCTGTGGGGTCAGTCTCCATGGCCCCTCCCTGTAAGTCAGCTTAGCCAGGGGGCCCTGAATGGAACAACAAATCACACAGAGATCTGCGATTAGGTGAACCTGCGTTGTTGTTGCGTAGAGATGTAGGGTAAAAAAAAATTTGGGACACACTAAAATGCTGTATTTTCCAATGCTATGTTTTTCTGTAGAAAACTGATCACTTACCTACACAAAGAGAGAGCGAGACTGATTCATAACTATCTGGACTTCTCTACTGCAGTCAGCTGTGTTAAATGGGCAAAATAAAGGATATAAACATTTATTCTTCCAAAGAGATGAATGCCGACAAACACTGTGGCTGAGGAACGGACTAATAAATGGACGCACTACTATGCTTGTTTCTGTTTCACAAAATCTCTTGATTCTAAAGCTGTCACAGGTACACGCAGTCAACACAAGATATGGCCATAGACTCACATCCAGCCTTTAATTAAGCAAAATGTGCATCTAGCCGTGCTGAACCAGTTTCTTCCATGTCCTGAACTGGAGCTGGAACACAGAGCTGAGAGTAAGTTAGTCAAGCTGAAGGGACCACAGTTAAACCTCAGCAAAAGAAACTTAAATGATAGGTACACCAGCTATTTAGTATGTAGCCTAAAAATAGTATTCTTTCAGATGTAGTCATTTGTAATTAAGTATAAAAGAACTACATGTTCTTCTGTTTACATGACTACAAAAAACCCAAACAAAATAATTTTCACACAAGACACTGAATGCATTGAAATACAACATTTAATCTAAAGGTACTAGATCAGGAAACATTATTTGGAGCACTGGACAATTTTCCAGTAAACCCACATCACTGGTTGTGTGGAAGAGAACATAAGCATTTTTGCAACCTGCAGGGGAACCTCTGCATTAGGCTGTTGGTGTTTCACACAGAATGAGCAAAGATTCTTGTGGCACCTTAAACAGCAACACACTTGGTTTCGGCACAGGCATTTCCTGCTCTGAGTGGTTGTGCTTCATCAGCCCAGAAGCCCTTCAATTGTTGCAGAGACCACAGGGACAAAACGATGTTTATCTGCAATCCCTTTTGCTGAGAAGCCAGGCCACCGTTGCATTTTCTTTTTCGTTTTGCATTTCTTATGTTTTAACAGGCTGATCTATCAACTGGCGAGATGTAACCCTCCATGTCCTCCACCAGGTGACCTTTAAACAGGCTGGAATGACCACGGCCATCACGGAGGGGATTCCCCTCCTGCCAGGAGGAGGTCCAAGTAGGCCCCGGCGAGCAGATCCTCCTTTTTCACACCCAGCTCCTCCATCAGCTGCTGAGCCACCCCTTCCCCATCCTTGGGACTCTGTCCTTCCTGCAACACCACCTGGAGAGATGGAGAAAGAGAATGGGAGACCCCCCCCAACCCCAAGAGAGAAAGGCTGGGGGGGAGGCGACGGCAGAGGAAGAGGAGGAGGACTGCTCAGGGGAAGGCCCAGTCCAGGGAAGGAAATCGAGGGCAAGTGGGGAAGCTCGGACAGCAGCCGGAAAGGCACCGGTGACCCCTCTCGGCCCCTCCAGTTACTACAGGGCCAGCAGACGGGGGTGGGTTGCACCCACAAATGGCCTCGGAGAGGCTTAAAACAGGGTGGGGAATGGAGCTCTCCCTTTCGTTCTTTGAGATCTGAGCTGCGGCTGGCTTTCTGAGTACGGCTAGATATATGCTCAGGGCCAAGCTATTAGGCAGGCCTTATTTTCCTGTGTGAGCCAGGTGAGACCTTCAGGAGAGGCCCTCCTCTCAGTCCCACCGCCACCCCAGGAACGGTAGGCGGGGACGCTGGAAGGGCCTTCTCGGTGGCCGCTTCTAGACTGCGGGAGTCCCTTCTCAGAGAAGCCAGAATGGCCCCCTCTTTCTCCTGCCTCTCAGCAGCAGGCTAAGACAGGATTTTAAAACAGAAAGTTTTAAAAACAGACCAGGGGGTGCTGCATTGTTTTAATTATTGTTTTTAAGAGTTTTAAAATCTTCTTTAATTGCACATTATTCTTTTATTGAGGTGTAATTACTGCAAAAACAATTAAATCTATTTTAATATTCACTTTTTGTATGTTTCTAACTGTGCTGTTCTTTTAAATTGTGAGGCATTTTGAGTCCCAATTTTGAGGACAAAGTGACCAGATTGGTCCATATAACGATCAGTGGAATATTGTCATAGCTTCTACCTGTACTATTTCTCCAGATTTAAAACTGAGGCTGGTTAGCAAAAGCCGAAGTGCACCGGACATCGCAACACCTTTTAGCGAAGTAGCTGGCTATTCTGGCCTGGTGTTGACAATATAATACAGACAATGCTCCTCCGTGGAGTACAACGTGGTTGCGACCTGTGCTGCTTTCCTTTCAGCTGGAAGTTATGATGCACGCTGGTGTTCAAAAAAAAAAGTCTTTGAGACTAGTAGAGGTTCATGCACTGTTAAACTGCATTTCTGTAACAAGGACTCTAAGAGAAGGTCAGTGTAAATGGATTCTCTGAGTCCTTGGGCTTGCAAAGAGGTTTGCCCTCCACAAATCATCATCTGTCAGTCCACGAGCATAAGACACCACTGCGACGGATCTGCATTTGAACATGTTTAGCTTGGAGGAGTCTGAGAGGTGATGCAACGCAGCCGCCGCTGAGCAACTGAGAGGCCGTCCCCAAGGGGAAGATGGAGGGAGGTTGTTTTCTTTCCTTTTTCTTAACTCTTTATTAATTATTACCATAAAAATTATATATGGAATTAGGACAACTATACACAACTAAACACAAAGTTACCAATGGATATAAAAAAACCAACATAGCAACAGACAAATAAGCAATAATAAGGTCCTAGTAAAAATAACTGATATCTGGTTGATTGCATAATACTTATCATAAATTTACTTCCTCTCACCTATTACTTGGTATATTATTGATTTACTCCTGTAAAGAAACACCTTTACCGTTCTTCTCTTTAAATGATCTGTTATTTCACTGTTGGATTTATCTCTACATTTGAAATTTTATTTTTGTTATCCCCCTATTATTAATTATAGTTTTCCCATTTCACGTCTAGTATAGCTGTTTGGAGGGAGGTTGTTTTCTGATGCTCTAGAGCAGTAGTTCTCAACCTGGCGGTTCGTGACGCCCTCCTGCTGGACAGCAACAGCAGCAAAAGGGACGCAGCCCTGTGGCTGGGGGGCGCGGATGTCAAAACCGCTCCCTCGTTTGCAGTGAGGGTAGAGGCGCACGCCCACACTACGGCTCTGGAAACCAGGGTCCGAATCCCCACTCGGCCATGGAAACCCACTGGGAGACGTCAGGCATGTCACATTCTCCCAGCCTCAGAGAAAGGCAAAGGCAACAGATCTTGCCAAGAAAACCCTCACGGTAGGTTTGCCTTAGGGCCACCTTAATCCAGTTTTCAAAGGGAAAAGACCTGATGGCCAGAAAGAATATCCCCTGTCGGCGGCACTTGGCTGTTGCGTGCCTTCAAGTCACTTCTGAGTCACGGCAACTCTAAGGTGGACCTATCACAGGGGTTTTTGGCAAGATTTGTTCAGAGGGGGCTCGCCTTTGCCTTCCTCTGAAGCTGAGAGAAAGTGACTTGCCTGAGGTCACTCGGTGTCTGAGCTGGGATTTGAATCCTGGTCTCCAGAAGCCTTAAATAAATAAATAAATATTTGAAAATATAAATAAATATTTGACTATTTAAATCCATATTTAAATATTTAAATCTCAGGTTAAGCCTTTGGGGTTCCTGCCAACAAATTATATTTACAGAGGGTCCCCAGTCAAGAAAAGGTTAGGAACCCCCCCTGCCACAGTCCTCCTTCTCACCTCCAGTTCCACGAAGTCACCCAAGCCTTCCACGTGATCCACGTGGATGCGCGTCTGGCCCACCAGGTAGAGGCGGCGCTCCTTCTTCACGACACCCTGCACCCCAAGGGCCTGAGAGAGGACCGCCTGCAGGAGAAAGGCAGGGTCAGCCGGTGGAAACAGGCAGGGGAATTCGCACACGCAGCCACCGTCCCTCCCTCAGGCAATCAGAAAGGGCCGGAGCATGCAAAAACGCCCCAGGGCCTCCAGTTCAAAGGACCCAAGGGACCGTGGCCGGGAAAGCACCCCACCACACACCCACACCTGCCTGACGACAGAGGTCTGCTGGAGGACAGGCTTCCTCTCGGCCCCACCGCCATTGCAGGCATGTCTAGCAGAGGCCTGGGAGACAGACAGGGCCTTCTCAGTGGCTGCTCTGGGACTGTGCAACTCCCTCCTGTCAGAGGATTAGTTGTCCCTCCTCCATTCTCAGTCTCAGCATGAGTCAGCAGCGTGATGCAGCAGCTAAAAAAGCCAACGCGGTTCTAGGCTGCACCGATAGGAGTATAGTGTTGGGATCAAGCGAAGTGACAGTATCACACTATTCTGCTTTGGTCAGACCCCACCTGGAGGAATACTGCACCCAGTTCTGGGCACTACAGTTCAGGAAGGATATTCACAAGCCGGAAGGTGTCCAGAAGAGGGTAACCAAAATGGTCAAAGGCTGGAAACCACGAAGACCTATGAGGAGTGGCTTAGGGAGCTGGGTAGGTTTAGGTGGGGTAAGAGAAGGTGAAGAGGGGGCTATCATGTCTCTAGACCTAGGCACTATACTCCTATAAATGCAGACTAGAATTGCATTGGAATTTTTAGCTGCTGCATCACACTGTGATATGGCTCTCGGCCGGGACGAGGGATCCGGAGGTCTGCCTGGAGACAGGAGGAGAACACCGAAGTCACTCAGTGCCTGTCCTGGGAGGCCAGAAGGTGTCCCCTGAGTACAACAGCCATGTCAGATGGGGTCCCAATCCAGGCAGACTGCTCTGGGCTTCCACGTGCCATCCACTCAAAAATCCTTTTTTTGAAGAACCACAGAGAACAACAGCTCCACCACCGGAAGGGCTTACCGCAAGTCCTGTTGGATCATCAGTGAGGGAGATGGTGTAATGGGAGAGCTTGGGCCCTTCGGAGTCGGGGCGGTTGTAGAACACCAGCTGTCCATGGCCATCCTACAAAGAGAAAGTCCATCAGCAGTCTCCCTTGCCTCTGAGTGAATGAAGCAGTCCCTTGCCAGACAGACAGACAGACAGACAGACAGACAGAAAAACAGCTCCTGGGAAGACCCTCTTCACCCACAGGGAATCTGGACTTCACTTGATTTTGTATTCGCTTATTAAAACACATGTATTCCTCAGCTCACAATGATAAAGAAATTCCTTTTTTTAAACCAGCCTAGCTTCTCCTCTTCCTCTTTGATTAGCTGGAAGTTTTTCAGCTGCATTGGGAGGATGGCAAAGGAGGCCAAGAGGAACACAGACTTCCGGTGTCTTTGGCGAACAGTGCAATATAGCTTGAACGGGAGAAAATGGGATTCTGCTCTTAACTGAGCCTACAACTACCTGAAACCACGGAGAGTACCGGTCTGCTCCAGCTCTGGCATTCCCAGAAATAGCCCTCTAGCTTCTCAGGGACCACAGAGAGATGCAAAAGATCCATACTCATACCAGACCGAATGAGGCCATTTCCGCACTAGACTGCTGTAGTGCTCTTATTCCACTTTCAACATCCTATGGAATCCTGGGGTTTGAAGTTTAGGGAGGGGGTGGCCAGCTGCTGCCTAAACTGCAAACCCCAGGATTCCATAGGATGTTGAAAGTGGAATAATAGGGCTATAAAACAGTCTAGTGCAGAAACGGCCCGAGTCTTTTGCATCTCCTTGTGGTCCCTGGGAAGCTGGAGGGCTACTTCCGGTGACACATGGGTGCCAGAACTGAGATGCTGGGGGACGGATTGGAGCAAAGGAAGGAAGAGAGGGAGGGAGGAAGTGAGTCTGTGAGGGAAGAGGGTATTTCTGAAATTTTCCATTTAAAATTTCCCGACCATGGTTGAAAGTGAAACCACGGATAAGGAGGATGACTGTAACTCCAGGATCCATTTCTACTTCCTTCCCTTGGCTGGAGGTGTCCGTGTCTGCCCAAGGAACCCACTGGCCAGCCTCGGGGACCTGCAAAGTTAGCCTTGGGATGAACCGGGCAGAATTTGTTGTTTAGCGGCCCAGTTCCACCATCCGCTCCACAAGGATGCTTGCACCCACCGGCTGAAGAGGCGAAATGCCACAAACCAGGTGCCACATCCATTTACCACCTGTAACTTTTTGTCTACAGCAAGGGTAGGTGTCAGACTGGGGTACCAAACCAAGTTTTGGGGAGGAATGGAATACCAGCAGCTAGTTGCTGCTCAGAAGGAAGACCACAAATTAGAACTCCCAGTTCTAATCAATTAGGCCAACAAAAACTCTTTGGTAGCTTGATCATCCAAGATGGAAGACCCCCCCCCCTCCAATAGTTCAAAATCAGGGACGAATCTGTAATTATTAACCAATGTAAGCTGTATAAAACCTTGATGCAGAATGCCCAACCAAATTAAAAAAAAAAAAGTCAAGAACAGAAGCCAGCCTGGCTGGTGGGCAACCGTGACCAGTTGCGACATTTCATTCCTCCTTAGTTCTACTTCCAAATCCTCCACAAGGGATTCACGTATGTGAATGGAGCTGGGAATACCTTCAAGTATGCAAATTTAATATATGAATAACTGTATTATCATTATTATGTGGGAATTTGGATGACTAGCAGCGCGTGAAAGGCTTCCCACCCGCTAGACAACCCTGACTGTAAACACTGCTTTCACAGGGAACAGGCCGGGGCAGCCAAATCGTGGCAGAACGCCAAAGGGACGCGTCCATCCCACTCCCACTGGTAACGGGGTAGCAGCAGCCCCCAAGAAAAGGTTTCTAGCAACCAGTTCCCCAGCAGCAGAAGAGACTGTGAGAAATCTACCAGCTAAGGTAGAGGTGGGCAAAGCACAGCCCAGGGCACTGCGTGCGGACCCCAGGGCTGTCTTTGCAGCCCTTGGCCCCTCCAGAACACCCTTTTTAAAAAGGGGGAGGGGGTGAATTGGCCTTCCTGGAAGCTCTCATGAACAGCCATTCATCTACTGCAGGGCCCCTGCTTGTCAGTTTGATCCCGGGCTCAATTCAGAGTGCTGGTTACAGCTCATAAAGCCTGACTCAGCCTGGCTCCAGGCTCTGGAAAAGACGGTCACCTCCCTCCATGAGTAGGGTTCTTTCTTGGTCCCAGGCACGCAGCCAGCCAGGGTGGGTGACCGTGTGGGGAGGGTTGATTCTCAGGGGAAGCCTAGGAAGAGGCAGAAGACGAATCGAGTCCTAACAGAATCTGGTCAGAGTGTGACCTAGATTGGGAGTTTTGCCTTTGGTGAGAGCATAGCAGCTGTATATGATATAACCAGCAGTTATATGATACTTGTGCTTTATATGAGAGACAAAGGATGTAAGTGAACTGTCTAAAAGCAGACTGAAGGAATGATTCTACGAAGAAATGTATTAACTTTGACCTGCATATGAATTTTAATGTTTATTTTTATTGTTATCTAAATAGAAGTTTACAGTTAATTTTGTCAATCAATTTTGACAATCAATTTCTCCTTCTTGAATCAAAACGTTTTTAAAAAAAGAAGCTTTAATTTTTTTCTAAAAGTGAGTAAAACCATTTCTGCACTAGACTGTTATAGCACTATTATTCCACCATCCTATGGAATCTTGGGGTTTGCAGTTTTGGGAGGGGCTGGACAGCCCCTCCCAAAACTGCAAACCCCAGGATTCCATAGGATGTTGAAAGTGGAATAATAGCACTATAACTGTCTAGTGCGGAAATGGCCTAAGTCTGGCCTACTTCACAGGAAGCTTAGGAGGACAAAAAAAATAGACTTCAGTGTATGTTGTAAATTAAAATAGCTCTGGAGAAGAAAGAATACATTACAGGTGTTACCATATCCTTGACTCTGAGCATTTTCCAATTCCAAATAAAGACACTCAGCTGCTTATCACACTGCATTGTTAATGGTGCTATTACGCCACTTTGACTGCCATGGCAACATCATACACAATGCTAGGTTTTGCAGTTTAGGGAGGAATTTCCATGAGTTCTCAGCTAGAGGGCTCTTGGGCCTCACTAACTACCAACCGACTGCAGAATTCCACAGGACGTCGTCACTGCAGCTAAAGAGGAATACAGCCCCGTAACAGGGTAGCATCCTAAGGTCCCCAGACAGAGCTCACAATGGCCGCTCAGCTTCCCCGCCCACCAGAACGGGCACTTTGCTCCCCTGGAGCAGAAGGCGCCTCTCTGCTGCCCAGTGAGGCCAACTAGGCGGGCATCACCAGGGCTGGGCTTCTAAGGGCGCCCTTTGTCTTGCCAAACACCCTGGACTTTAGGTAGGGGAGAGAGAGAGAAACGCCCTGCAAGGAGGCACACGGAGAGAGGTATCTGCAGCTTCTCTCGTGAATCACCTCTTTTCGCGAGAGAAAACGGAGGCCAGCCGGTCTCAGAATTCTGGGATAATGGTCTGTTGTTATTGTTATTATTTGTCATCAAGTCAACTTTGACTTACAGTAAGCCTCTGAGTGACAGGCCTCGGGGATCTCTGGCCTTCCACTGCCCGGCTCACGTTCTGCAAAATCAGGGTGGGCCACTGTGGCTTCTTTGATGGGGTCCGTCCACAAAAACCCTAATGTATTCTGGTCTTGGATACTCTTAAGGCTTCCTTCACTTAAAATTCCAGCCAGAAACTCCAAAACCATTGGTTCCTTGGTTCGACTTGTGGCTCAGAAACTTCTGCAATTTCAGTTTCAAGGGGTCCTTTGAACAAGGCCTTAAAAGATCACCCACAGACCAAAATACGTTGGGCTTTCTAGCTAACTAAAGACTGTCTTCTGAGCATTTTCAGAGGTGCCTCCTTTTCTCTCTTGAGGATTTCATCGGACTCTCCCTGGTTCCTAGCTCTTTTTTTCCACTCTCTTCACCAGCGACTTGTGGGTGGGAGATGCAGAGGATCTGCGGGGTTTTTCTTTTTAAAGGTATGGGCATCATGTCAGAAAACAATACTCAGAAATGGGATGAGAATTATGGGGTAGAAGAGCTGGAGATGGTATTACACCACCCTGGTGTTAATTTCACAGTCGCCTTAACCGTCTCTAGCAGCCCTCTTGTTCTTGTGTGCCTTCAAGTCATTTCCAACTTATGATCCACCCTAAAGTGAACTTCTTACGGGGGTTTCTTGGCACAATTTGTTCACAGGAGATTTGGTTCACTCAGCAGCCCTTTGTGGACTGACAGCTGATAGAGAAAGACCCCTTTATTTTATCTTACATTGTCTATATCTGCTTTTCTTTTTTAATGGGAATGCTTTTAAATTATTTTTAATTCCATCAATATTTTAATTATATTTTAACTTTTCTATGATATGCACTTTTATCTGTTATCTGTTTTAATTTTGACGTGCACAGAATAACAATAAATCACCACCAGCACCAGCACCACGCCTCGCTCGCCCTCTTACCCTGAGGTCTCGGAGTTTCAGCCGTCCGTGGGGGACGGGGAAGAACGTGTCCGTCTGCAGAATGAGCTGCCCTGGAGACCCGCTCAGACGTTCAGCTGTGCTCACGAGTTGCGCCAGGTCCCGCACCCGGGCCTTGATCTCCACGTTCTCCGGCATCTGGGAAAGGGCAGGCACAGAGGTCACAGGGAGCAAATGCAGAGGAGCTTCTTTCCGTGAGAAACATACGGCAGAACGTCCTTCTACACGCAAGTGTAAAGTCATAGAATCCATGAGCTGGAACAGACCCCAGGGGCCACCTGGTCCAACCCCCTTCTGCCCTGCACGAAGACACCATCCAAGCCCCCCCGTGACAGAGGTCCATCCAGCCTCTCCTTGAAAACCTCCAAAGAAGGAAGAGACTCCGCCAGACTCCACTGAGGCAGCGGCGGATTCTACCGTCAAACTGCTCTTACCCTCAGGAAGTTCTTCCTAACGTTTGGGCGGAATCTCCTTTCCTGGGTTTGAATCCATCGCTCCACAGTGTCCCAGTCTCTGGAGCAGCAGAAAACAGGCTTGCTCCATCCTCTCTACGACATCCCTTCAAACACTTAAACACAGCTGTCACGTCTCCAGACTAAACACACGCGGCGCCCTAAGACACTCCCCAGAGGCCCCAGGGAACAAAGGAGGAAGAGCTTCCTTCTGCGAGAGACCTATGGCAGGATGTCCTTCTGTGAGCAGGTGTAGAATCACAGAATCCCAAAGGCAGACGGGCCCACGGTCCAGTCCGTCCAACTCCCTGCTGGGCAGGAATAAACAGCTACAGCCTCCCCACCACTGCAGCCTCCACACACACGAACGCAGAGCTGCACAAAGCGGTACGTCCCACTACAGCCAGTGGGCATGCGCCTGCCTGCCGTGGGTATGCTTCCGCCACATCCATTGACTATAATGGGATGTGACGCTTTGCATCTTTTGTTTCACGTGGGGGCTCCTGGAATGGGACCCCTCATATAAAGAGGGCACACCGTATAGCACTCCTGAAAGACACCAATCCAATGGAGAGGACTCCAAATACGGAGAGTCCTCACACGGGAAAAAAGAGTTCTTCCTAGCGTTTAGGTGCCATCTCTTCTCTAGCACCTTGAATAAATAAAAAATATAGGATGGGGGACACGTGGCTGGATAGCAGTACATGGGAAAGGGATCTAGGAGTAGGTGACAAGCTGAGCATGAGGCAGCAGTGTGATGAGGCAGCCAAGAAAGCCAACATGATTCTTGGTTGCATCAATAGGAGTATGGTGTCTACATGAAGGGAGGTGATGATACCACTCTATTCTGCTTTGGTCAGACTTCAATTGGAATCCTGTCTCCAGCTCTGGGCACCTCCATTCAAGAAGGATGTTGACAAGCTGGAGCAAGTCCAGAGGAGGGCGACCAAAATGGTGAAGGGTCTGGAAGCCACGAAGCCCTATGAGGAGCAGCTTAGGGAGCTGGGGATGTTTACTCTGCAGAGGAGAAGCTTAAGAGGGGACATGAAAGCCACGTTTAAATACTTGAAGGGAGGTCATGTCAAGGAGGGAGCGGGCTTGTTTTCTGCCGCTCCAGACTAGGACAAGGAGCAACAGATGCAAGCTGCAGGAACGGAGGTTCCACCTGAACTTCAGGAAGAACTTCTTGACAGTCAGAGCTGTCCGGCAGTGGAATATTTGCTGCCTCCGTGGAGTGTGGTGGAGTCTCCTCCTTCTTTGGAGGTTTTTAAGCAGAGGCTGGAGGGCCATCTCTCAAAGGGGGCGCTTTGATGTGTGTTCCTGCATGGTGGGGGGTTGGACTGGATGGTCCCTGGGGTCTCTTCCAACTCTCTATGATTCTATGAATCCACTGGTTCTGGGAATAACTGGGTACAGCACTCTTGAGAGATGGACATGATCCAGCCCCTGTTTCAAAGGCCCCTTGACCGCCGTCTTCGCTGGAGCGACCTATATCCTGACCTATAGGGATGTCAAAGAATGCCCACAGATTTCGCTGTCCCTGGAGTGAAAAGAGGAATTGTACTGAGAAAGGGAAAAAAATCACTGGAATAGATGTTACACAAAACTTTCGCTCTTATGCACAAGGCTCTTGTAATCTCACTCAGTGAGGGAGCAACACTTTTGAAATGCTCAGTTTTGCACGTGAAATTAGAATAAGCACATATTCACATCCACTTCCTACATGCACGCGGCCATTCTTTGGGGGTTCAGATCTCGCCTCTAGTCCTAAAAAGAGCCGGAACAGTTGGACCGGGGGACATCCCAGAGACTGCAAGACCATCCTGGCATTCATACCGGGCCACTGTCGCCCCTAACATTTTAGCGTCTCCTCCCCGACTCTCTTCCCACGCCCTCCCCATTTTGGCCCCTTCACCCTTAAGTTAAAAAATGTCTAGACCCACAGAATTGCGTTACTGCTAAGTCCAGACGCAACGCTCCTTTACCGCTTTTGGTAACATCAGGTACAGTTGGCCCTCCACGTTCGCTAGGGACAGAGGACCCCCCCCAAAAGTGGAAAAATCACAAATATCAAAATGCGTGCGTGCGTCTGCGGGAAGGGCGCCAAGGGATGGAGGCGGCAACAGGAACTCAGGATCCGCACCAGGTTAGGGAACGGGTCGGCGTAGCGGCCCCGTGCTCCCTCTCTCTTGCCCGTCTCCTTCCCCAGGTGCGCGAGGTGCGTCGGGAGGGAGTTCGTGGTGCTGAGGAATCAGGGTGGGATCCGTCCTTAGGTGGCCAGGCAGTGGCCGGTCGAAGAGGAGGAGAAGGAGGAGGAGGAGGAGGAGGGCCAGAGGCAGGTTTTTAAAGGGCTGCAAGGCCTGACTGGAGCGGCCCAGAAGGAAGGTTCTCCCCAAAAAGAAGCACCTGAGGTGGGGCGAGGCAGGGGTTGGAGGAATTTGCAAATAATCAAATCTGTGGAAATTAAACTCGCCAATGTGAAGGACCAACCACTTATGCCTGCCTGTCCCTAGTTACTCGGCGCAACCCAAATGCTAACCCTGCCCTCAGCCTGACCACCCCAGAGCGTTGTCGGTTTCAGGACAAAAAGTGGAGACCGGTTGGAGCGGGTTCGGAGACGGGCAACGAGGACGGCAAGAGGGATGGAGGACAAAACGCAGGGGGAAGGGCTGGGGGATTTGGGTTTAGGTTGTCGTGGGTTTTCCGGGCTTTGAGGCCCTCTTCTATTAGTATTTTCTCCTGACGCTTGGCCTGCATCTGTGGCTGGCCTCTTCAGAGGATCTGGCGGGGTGGAAGCGAGACAGTCACACTTCCGCGCCACTTCCATGCCGCCTGTCTCACTTCCACGCCACCAGATCCTCTGCAGATGCCAGCCACAGATACGGGCCAAACGTCAGGAGAAAATACTAACGGAACACGGCCTCAAAGCCCGGAAAACCCACAACCATCTATGGATTTGGGTTTGTTCAGTCTGGCAAAGAGGAGACAGAGGGGTGACGTGATCGCCCCCTCCAAATACCTCAAGGGTGGTGACAGAGGGGAGGAGGCAGGCTTGTTCTCTGCCGCCCCAGAGGGGAGGACCGGTCGAAGGGTCTGAAGTTGCAGGAGAGCGGATGGCAACTGAACCTCGGAAGGAGCTTCTCGGTGGCGGGAGCGGATCGGCAGCGGAGCCCAAAGGGGTGGGCGGGGGGGTCTCCTTCCCTAGACACTTCCCCAAAGAGGCTGGGCAGCTACCTGCCGGGGTGCTCCAGCCGGAGCTCCAGCACCGAGCACGGGAATGGGCTCCGCGGTCCACGGGGCCCCTTCCGACCATTTGGGGAGGCAGCTCTACACGGAATGCAGTTCAAACACGGGGTCGAGCTCCCGAAGAGCGGTGCCGGGGCCCCTTTCTCCGGACAGAGCGACCGGGCAGCCGCCCGCCGGGGACGCTCCGCCTGGAGATCCTGCTCTGCGCGGGGGGCAGGGCTGACACCCCCGAGGCCCCTCCAGCGCTGGGAGGGATCCTGCGAGAGTCGGGGGACCGGGTAGCCCACCTGGAAGGCACTGGGGTACAAAGGCCGGAAGCAAGCAAAGGACCGGCAGAAGCAGCTGCTACCCTGTTTTCTGGGGGTCCCGGGAGGGACATCAAATTGCTGTAAGTCGGGGAAATTAGTTCAGAGCACAAGTCGGCAAAACGAGAGGCAGGGTAACTTAGCAGGATCTTGCAACCCAGTGTCTACGGGGTCAGGCCGAGCCAAGAAGCAGACCGGTTGGAAAATAATGAATGATCTTTATTAAATACAGGCACACAATGTATGCAACACAAACACACAGATAACTAAGGAAAAGAAAGGTGTGAGTAAGACAGCGGGATTTTCAGAGGGATAGTTGGTTCGGGTGATACGAAACCTGTCCTGAAGTCCGGGAGAAAATGGGGAGCGAAGCTGGGGTTCGCCGTATCTCAGCACGTGGAGCCGAGGGGAGGCTCGCCAAGCGAAGCGGCAGCAAGGCGGTCTGGAACTCGGGAGCGATCCGAGGAAGGTCTCGGAATCAAGGGTTTTTATAAGGAAAATTGTGACCGCAGGCTAGGTCGGACTTAGGGGAAAACAACAGATTTGGAGACAAAGCCTCCGAAAGGTCAGAATTTGAATGACTGAATTAGAGCCGAATTTATCAACAGAGTAGCCGGTACGCAAACGCGGAGTTCTTGAGCGTTGTATAGCTCGATCATCAAGCTGCCAGCGCGGGGCAGCGGATCTTTTGAGAGTGGCTCGCACACCTAACGGAGGTACCTGCCTGGAGGTCTCCTAAAGCGGCGAGTCGGCTGTTTTCTGGCCTGCCCGTATTGCCTAGGAATATTACGGCGGTGATCGGCCGAGCCTGCGTGCGTGCTTGTCCGGGGGCCTCACGAGCACGTGGAAGGGATATGTGAAGCCGAATTAGTGATATCAAAAGATATCTTTTTTATCCCCAAGGCTCGGGCTAGCCAGGGCAGTAACACGGCCCTCTGGCCCGCTCGCGCTCCCACAGAGCCCACCTGTACGCCGGCCCTGCAGTGAAGGCCCAAGCTGGGAGCCCGGAGAGGCGGAGAAAGTACCCGGCGCTTCCCGATACTCGCCACCCCGGGGGGTTCTGCGGACAAAGGGACCCCCCCGCCCCAGGGCTCAACCCTGGACCCCTCCCCCCCCGTGACCCCCAAACCACGACTTCTCTGCAGGGAGAGACTCACGGGGGCATGAGGCCCCCCAGGCACTTCCACCAGGCATCGCAAGGAATGTTGGTTTATGACTACAACTCCCAGAATCCCCCACCCTATCAGGGGATTCTGGGGGTTGTAGTCCAGAAAAGTTACCCCCGCCCCTCCCCCCACCGTGCACTCCATCGCCTCAGGATCGCCCAGCTCACAGTGTGGAGGGGGCGCGAGGATGCCCAAGCTTCTTATTACTTAAAAATAATGTCTTGATGGGGATTAGCCCATCTTCCCCACGTGCACCCACCGTCAGTCCCGACTCCGGGCTCGCTCAGTTTCGCAGAACGCGCCGGAGCTCCACAAACACCGCCCAGACCTCGACCCCGGTTCGCTGGCGCATTCGCACGAGCGCCGACCCACGCGTCCCCCGCGCCGGACCTGACTCCGCCCCTCGCGCGCCGCCGCTCTGCGATTTGCCCTCGCGCCGGCCACGCCTCCCGCGCCTCGTCTGCGCCGGAGCCACCCGATTGGCTCAGAACTTCGAGCGCTTGCTGCAACGCCCACCTCCTCGCCAAAACGGACGCCCGAGTTTTTTCCCCACAATGTTGGCACCGCGACGGGCCAATCAGAGCGCCCTACAGACGAAGCCTCCGTCTGGATTGGCCGCGGTGAGGGAAAAACGGGACGGTCCCGCCCAGAGCCGGGAAAGGGCGACTCCTCAGCGGCCCGGTCGCGCAAGGGCGGGCGGCTGAGCCGTGATTGGCGGGCGCGGAGACCGCCGGGGCGAAGTCCGGCGCCGCGATTGGCCGATCCCGCGAGGGAAGCGGCGCCGCGATTGGCGGGCGAAGGGCGGCGGCCGAGGAGGCCAGCGGAGCGAGTGATGGAGGTGCCTGAAGGGGACGGGCCCGCCGGCGACTTCGCCATGCCCAGTTCGCCCCGCGGCTCGCCGGTGGTGCCGGCGCCCACCCGCCAGCGGGCCTTCCTCTGGTGCCGCGAGTTCCTGGCCGGGGCCTGGCGCCGCCTGGCGGGGCCCGAAGAGCTCGGCATCGTCCCCATCAGGTGAGCCGCGAGCCCCGCCCCGCGCCCGCTAGGCCCCGCCTCCTCCGGTGCGCGCTCCGCGGAGGCACCGCCTACCCGAGGGGACGTCAGCGCGGCGGCTCCTCCTCCCCTCGCCTGCCCTGCCCTTCGCGCTGCTCCTACCGTATAGAGCCGAGTAGCGGCGCGCCCTTAACGCGGGCTCGTGGGACTCCCGGCCGCTGGTTCCTCTGAGAGCTGGGGCGGGGCGGGGCGGGGCGGGGCGGGGCTTGTGCGTGGGCCCTGCCCGCTCGAGCGGGACGGACCCCTGAGGTTCCACAGGGAGCCCAGCGTCTCTGCGTCTGGAAGCGCCGCAATTCGGTGACACCGAGCGGGAGCAGCGGGCCTGGGGACTGGCAAACACTGGTCGGGCCTCCGCCGTCCAGCGGAACTCCTTGCCGCAGGGTGGTCGGTTTAGGTGACCCCGGTGGCTGATGAGGGAGCGTTTGATGGGTTTTTGCTGAAATCTGGAGATCCTTCCAGCTCTGCAATTCACTTTAGTTTATGGAATCCAGTATGGCTCATAGGGTAAGTTAAAACACAGTTAAGATAAGGCAGAATGCAAAGATGTTTTCTATTTAAAAATAAGCAGTTACAAATGTCACATTACAAACAGTCATTTTATTCATTTATTGTAATATTAATATCCTGACGTATATCCAAAGGAATCATAGAATCATAGAATCATAGAAATGTAGAGTTGGAAGAGACCACACGGGCCATCCAGTCCAACCCCCTGCCATGCAGGAACACCCTCAAAGCACTCCCGACAGATGGCCCTCCAGCCTCTGCTTAAAAACCGCCAAGGAAGGAGACTCCACCACACTCCATCGAGGCAGCAGATTCCACTGCCGGACAGCCCTGACCGTCAGGAAGTTCTTCCTGAGGTTCAGGTGGAATCTCCTTTCCTGCAGCTTGAATCCATTGCTCCTTGTCCTGGTCTCTGGAGCAGCAGAAAACAAGCCCTCTCCCTCCTCTAAATGGCATCCCTTCAAATATTTAAACATAGCTATCACGTCCCCTCTTAACCTTCTCTTCTCCAGACTAAACATACCCAGCTCTCTAAGTCTATCCTCATAGGGCTTGGCTTCCAGGCCCTTCACCATTTTGGTCGCCCTCCTCTGGACCTGCTCCAGCTTGACCATGTCCTTCTTGAATTGGGGTGCCCAGAACTGGACACAGTATTCAAGATGAGGTCTAACCAAAGCAGAGTAGAGTGGTACCAGTACCTCCCTCGATCTAGACACCATACTCCTATTGATGCAGCCGAGAATTGCATTGGCTTTCTTGGCTGCCGCATCACATTGCTGACTCATGTTCAGCTTGTGGTCTATTAAGACTCCTAGATCCCTTTCACGTGTACTGCCATCCAGCCACGTGTCCCCCATCCTATATTTCAGCATTCCATTTTTTCTACCTAAGTGTAGGACCTTACACTTCTCTCTGTTGAATTTCATTTTGTTAGGCTTGGCCCAGCTCTCCAATCTGTCCAGGTCATTTTGAATTTTGATCCTGTCCTCTGGCGTATTAGCAACCCCTCCCAATTTGGTGTCATCTGCAAATTTGATGAGCATGCCCTCTATTCCTTCATCCAAGTCATTGATGAAAATATTGAACAGCCCTGGGCCCAGGACAGAACCCTGTGGCACCCCGCTAGTCACTTCTCTCCAGGAAGAAAAGCAGCCATTGGTGAGGAGCACCCTTTGGGTTCGGTCAGTCAACCAGTTACAGATCCACCTGACAGTAGCTCTGTCCAGCTCACATTTTACTAGCTTCTTTGCAAGAATGTCATGTGGAACTTTGTCAAAGGCCTTACTGAAATCAAGATATGCTACATCCACAGCATTCCCTTCATCTATCAAGCTAGTAACTCTATCATAAAAAGAGATCAGATTAGTCTGGCGTGACTTATTTTTGGGAAATCCATGTTGACTTCTCATGATTACCGCGTTGCTTTCTAAGTGATTAGAAACTGACTGCTTAATGATCTGCTCCAGGATCTTTCCGGGTACTGACGTCAGGCTGACTGGGCGATAATTATTTGGATCCTCTTTTTTTCCCTTCTTGAAGATGGGGACAACATTTGCCCTCTTCCAGTCTGCTGGAACTTCTCCTGTCCTCCAAAATTTCTCAAAGATTATAGCAAGCGGTTCCGAAATGACCTCTGCCAGTTCTTTTAATATCCTAGGATGCGATTCATCTGGCCCTGGAGACTTGAATTCATCCAGTGTGGCCAGGTATTCCTGTACCACCTCTCTACCTATTATGTGCCGCATTTCCCCTGCTTCCTCCTCTGCTCCCCAACCACCAGGTTGAGTGCTTGTATCCTTCTGGGAAAAAACTGAGGCAAAGAAGGTGTTAAGTAGTTCTGCCTTTTCTCTTCCCCTTGTTAGTAATTCGCCATCTTCTCTTCGCAGCGACCCTATCGCCTCTTTCTTTTTCCTTTTGCTGCGGACATATTTAAAAAAGCCCTTTTTATTGTGTTTAATGTCTCTGGCCAGCCTAAGTTCATTCTGTGCTTTAGCCTTTCTGACCTCCTCCCTACATTTCCTGGCTACTTGCTTAAATTCTTCTTTGGTGGTTTCCCCCCTCTTCCATTTCCTGTACATGTTTCTCTTAACGCTTAGCTCAGCTGAGAGTTCTTTAGTCAACCATTCTGGTTTCTTCAGATGCCTTCCATTTTTCCTCCTTATTGGCACAGTTTTAGACTGTGCCTTCAGTATCTCCCTTTTAAGGAACTCCCAGGCCTCCTGAACTCCTTTCTCTTTCACTATTCCTGACCACGGAATTTCAGCCAGCAGCTCCTTAAGTTTACAGAAGTCCGCTTTTTTAAAATCTAAGATGAGTGTCTGGCTACACTTATCTTCTCCTTCCCACTGAATGCCAAATTCCAATAGGGCATGGTCACTCCCCCCTAAAGATCCAACCACTTCTACCTCATTAACAAGGTCATCCCTATTGGTCAGGATCAGATCTAGAATATTTGATCCTCTTGTGGCCTCTTCCACCTTCTGGACCATGAAATTGTCTGCAAGACAAGCAGGAAACTTGCTGGACCTTGCTGTCTTGGCAGAGTTTGACTGCCAACATATATCCGGGTAATTGAAATCTCCTATTATTACTGTATCTCTCCTTTTTGAATGCGTGGTCATTTGGTTGAGGAAGGCATCATCAAGGTCCTCAGTCTGGGCTGGAGGTCTGTAGTAAACCCCCACCAGAATATCCCTATTGTTTCTCGCTCCCTTAATTTTTACCCAGATGCTCTCGACCTGGCTTTCTGGGCTCAAGTCATGGATCTCTTCACAGGTGAAAACATCCTTGACATACAAGGCTACTCCTCCTCCTTTCTTGTTTGGTCTGTTTCTACAAAATAGGCTATACCCCTCTATTCCTACATTCCAATCATGAGACTCATCCCACCAGGTCTCAGTGATGCCTATCAAATCGTATTTATTTTGTTGTACTAGGAGTTCAAGTTCATCTTGCTTGTTTCCCATACTCTGCGCGTTAGTGTAGAGACACTTAAATCCCCGGGCCCTTCCTGCAAGTCCTGTACTATAGTTTCTACTCCTCCCACCACTGGACGCTTGTACTACTTGGTCAATATAATTTGGGCCTTTCCCCCCTGCACTCGCCGTGTCTTTGCCCTGAATAATATTGTCTCCCTCCCCAGCAGAACTTAGTTTAAAGACCTCTTAATCCTCCGTGCAAGACTGTTTGCAAAAACATTCCTGCCAAGTTTCGTGAGGTGCAGCCCATCCCTTGCCAGAAGCCCACGTTCGTGGAAATTCAGACCGTGTTCCAAACACCCAAACCGTTGCTGGCGGCACCATGTGCGGAGCCAGTTGTTGACCTCTGCTATTGCCCTTTCCCTTTGTGCACCATATCCTTGAACAGGGAGGAGAGATGAAATGACCACCTGCACACCAAGGTCCTTAAGGTTTGTCCCCATAAGCTCGTAGTCCTTTGCGATGTGGTAAAAGCTGCGCCTCGCAGTGTCATTGGTTCCGACATGAACCACAATGAGGGGCTTATGGTCAGTGGGCTTGACCAGCCTGGTTAGCCTCTCTGTTATGTGGTTGATCTTGGCCCCAGGAAGACAGCAGACTTCTCGATTGAACTTGTCGGGTTTGCAAATTGCAGGTTCGGTTCCTCTGAGCAAGGAGTCCCCAACAACCAGAACTCGCCTCCTCTGAGGCTTGTCCGGGGCTCCTCGACGAGCAGGTTCTTCCAGGACTGGCTGGACACTCTGTTGAGGCTGGGACTGTTGATCTAGTTCCTGTTGCCGATGTTGGATTCCTTCTTGTTGACGTTCTGTTCCCTCCTCCTGGTGCTCCTCGTCGTTCATCAGGCCAAGAACTTTGAAGCGATTGTGTAGGTTGAGAGTCTCTGTTTCCTTCCTGGTCCTCCTACTCCTCCGTGTGACATTCCTCCAAGCATCCGTTTCTTGGCCCAGTGTGCTGACTTCCTGATTGGGCAGCTCCCCTGCGCATTGGGTCTTCAGGAAGGTCTTCTCTGCCCTATCCAAAAACTCCTCCCCTTCCCTAATAAGATGAAGATTAGAAACTCGTGCCTCCAGCTGGCGAACCTTCTCCTCCAAGAAGTTCACCAGCTTGCACTTGGTGCAGGTGTACCCGACAACATCTTGTGGCAAGAAAAGGAACATCCCACAAGTGCTACAGGTGACCGCGGCAGCTCCCTCACCTTCCATCCTTGATACTACAAACAGTAGTACAGGGAGTAGGTCTAGAAAGAATAACAGGGTTTTCTTCCTAAAATTCAACTGAATCAAGTACGTCTCCTCTGCTGATCACCAAGGGATGAATTCAAAGAGTTGAAGAAGAGGGCTTCAACTGCGCGCGCCTTTGGCGCACGCCGTTGGGAGCTCCTAATAAGACTCCTCCCCCCTAGCTGGCTCCTCCCCCTCGTTAGTCAGACCGTGTGCTCAGGGAGAGCACACGGCCAGCACAAGGGCACCTAGCAAAAACAAGCAACAAACAGACAAACAAGCAAGCACAGCCCCACAAGCCTGTAAACAACACCTGGTCAAGGATGTCTTCACAGACCCAGCTCACCCTCTGCTCTCTCCTCTGGGAATGAGCTAGAGGGCCGTTGGGAGCTCCTAATAAGACTCCTCCCCCCTAGCTGGCTCCTCCCCCTCGTTAGTCAGACCGTGTGCTCAGGGAGAGCACACGGCCAGCACAAGGGCACCTAGCAAAAACGAGCAACAAACAGACAAACAAGCAAGCACAGCCCCACAAGCCTGTAAACAACACCTGGTCAAGGATGTCTTCACAGACCCAGCTCACCCTCTGCTCTCTCCTCTGGGAATGAGCTAGAGGGCCGTTGGGAGCTCCTAATAAGACTCCTCCCCCCTAGCTGGCTCCTCCCCCTCGTTAGTCAGACCGTGTGCTCAGGGAGAGCACACGGCCAGCACAAGGGCACCTAGCAAAAACAAGCAACAAACAGACAAACAAGCAAGCACGGCCCCACAAGCCTGTAAACAACACCTGGTCAAGGATGTCTTCACAGACCCAGCTCACCCTCTGCTCTCTCCTCTGGGAATCAAGTTAAGGTGTACAATGAATCAAGTTAAGACCGTAGAATGACAATAACTGTAATATAACAAGCAATATATTGAATCGTTTGTCATTTAAAGTAATGCTAACCGTGACACGTGTGCAAATTGGATGTGGAGGCCTCAAAGGCTTTGGCTTGGCCCGGGAAGGACCCCGGTGTCGGTGGCCGTTGGACCTCTGCAGGGAGGGCGTTCCATAACGGGGGGGCCCACGGCACAGAAGTTACAGTTCGCACCGTCCTAAAAGGGAACTGGAACCTAACAGTGGCAGTTCAAAAATGCAGCCTGGCTTACACCACGGCCCCTTAACAGTCAACTGCCTGGGAAGAGAAGAATCTCCTCGTCTGCCAGCAGAAAAAAAGGGGGCCAGCCTGACCTTAGGAGGGAAGGGAATTCCCCAGGCTGGGAGCCACCACTGAGAAGGCCCTGTTCCCCCCGCTCTTCGACAGACAGGCTTGGGATGGCGGTGGGACTGAGAGAAGGCATTCCGCTTCAAGACGGGCTGGGTCAGAGGACGTCGTCTTTCAAAGACCCTAGACCCATGCCTGATAGGGTCCCACCGCTCTCACAGGCACATTTGTTGAGAATCCGGGAGAGGAGAGGGGCTCCTTGGTGCCTGTTCAAAAGCAGTGGGACCCTCTCCCGGGTGAGACTTGGTTGCCCCTTCCCTGCTCTCCTGTCACCAGCATAGAATCGTAGAGTTGGAAGAGACCCCAGGGGCTATCGAGTCCGGCCCCCTGCTATGCAGGAACACCCATCAAAGCATTCCCAGAAGATGGCCATCCAGCCTCTGCTTAAAAACCCCCAAAGAAGGAGACTCCACCACACTCCGAGGCAGCAGATTCCACTGCCGGACAGCTCTGACCGTCAGGAAGTTCTTCCTGAGGTTCAAGTGGAGTATCCTTTCCTGCCCTTGAATCCCTTGCTCCTTGTCCTAGTCTCTGGAGCAGTAGAGAACAAACCTGCTCCCTCCTCAACATGACATCCCTTCAGATATTTAAACATAGCTATCATGTTCCCTCTTAACCTTCTCCTCTGCAGATTAAACAGACAACAGCAGACAAAGACCTTTTTGTTTGGAATCGTAGAGCTGGAAGAGACTTTGGCCTTATTGAAATCAAGATACGCTACATCCACAGCATTCCCTTTATCTACCTAGTTTAGACAAGATTTTGATTGCAAACTGGCTGTGGCAGGAGAATCTTTTCATAGAGGGTGCTGTGCTTGGATCTTTGTTGTTGTTGACATATGCCTTCAAGCTGTTTCCAACTTAAAGTTACCCTGCGGTGATCCAATCAGGGGGGTTTCTAGGGCTGAGAGTGTGTGACTTGCCCAAGGTCACCCAGTGGATTTCCATGTCCAAACAAAGAATCAAACCCTGATTTCCAGGTTCCTAGTCTCATACTCAAACCACTACACTACACTATACTGGCTATATAATCAATTTGACTAATTATCAAAATTGTTCTAATTCTTTTCACCCTTTGAGTAGGAGGCAGACCAATCATTTTTTAAAAAAAGCCACCATTTTTCAGACTCCGTGGACTTTGTTTATCTGCTTATTCTCCAGAATTTTGCTACCCAGCTGCCACTGCAGAGGGATGATGGAGCTCTCCAGAAAGGCGGCTCGCTCTTCCCTCTCGGGCTCTGGCAGGACGGGGTCCCAGGGGCCTCCCCTGCATGTGGATCAGGGGACAGGGAGGGAAGATGCCTGGTTGCTGTGCTTCCTCTTCCGGTTGCTAATGCTGGTGTGTGAGTTTTAGGCACCAGATCCAGTCTTATCTTGGAAGCTAAGTGGGGCCAGCCCTGGTTAGTACTTGGGTGGGAGACCACCAATGAATCCCAGGTGCTATAGGCCACATTTAAGAGGAAACAACTGGCAAAGGCACCCCTGAGGATTCCTTGCCTAAGAAAACCCTGTGAAATCTATGGGGTTGCCAACAGTTGACAGGCAGTGTGAATGTGCATACACACATGATCTATCACAGGGCCTAAATTCCCTAAACGTGCCAGATCTCATTTGATCTTGGAAGCTAAGCAGAGGCAGCCCTGGTTAGTACTTGGATGGGAAACCACCAATGAATACCGGGTGCTGTAGGCTCTGTTTCAGAGGAAGGAACTGGAAAAACCACCTCTGAGGATTCCTGCTGTAAGAAAACCCTAGGGAAAAGTCATGGGGTGACCGTAAGCGGACAAATGGCTTGAAGGTGCGCATGCGCGCACGCACACAGAGCTCCAGGGGAATTGTGAGACCACTGCACAGCAGTAGCATCCGCTGCCGCTCCGGGCAGGCAGGGTCGCAGGAGCCTTCTGCAAGGATTAGGCGTGGGATTCCCGTGAGAGCGGATTCCCGTCCAGCGCCTGGCTTGGGCCGAGCCTCAGCTGCCATGATATGCGTGTCAAAGGGTGGGGGGAGCTAAATAAACCATTTTGGGAGGGGGGAAGCAACGAGCGTTGGGTGTCGGTCCCTCCAGGACCGGTTTTTGCCCCGGTCTCCAGTCACACGGGTGTGGCTGCTTGGGGGAGTGAGTCAAAGTGAGGGCGTTCTTCCCTAACTAAGGTTTCTGTCCCTCTGCCAAAATAAAATTCTTTCTAGCACTGGAGTGAAAATGGTTCCCCTTGGAACTCCTCTGCTTGTTCTGCCGTGCGTTCTCCTCGGCTGCTTTTCCTGCCCTTTTCCTTTGGGTGCCTAACTGTATTTCTCAAAGTTTTCCGATACTGTAATGCTAGAAATTTGAGGTTTCATTGGGGAGGGCAGAATTTTTGGGCAGAGGCATGCTTTCATTTTGTTCCTGCCCTGGCTTCAGAGACGCTTCCAGGGATAAAACAACTGCCGGAAAGGAGGGCACGAGGAGCCCAAAGGCATTGCCCGCCTGTCCGCTTGCACTCCGTCTTCCTCCTCCGGGCAGAGCAGTAGTGGGGGGGGGGACGTTGGGGGAGAGCGTACTGGAGAAATGGCCACGTAAGGACCCGTGCTTTCAGCCACTGTTGAGGAATGCATAAAAACACTAAAGTATTTAAAACCGGGATCCGTTTGACTGAATCTGTGCCTCTCTTCTCACTCAGTTGGCTTCCAGTGCACTTCCGGTCTAAATTCAAGGTGCTGCTGATGGCATTCAAAGGCCTAAGTGTTTAGCATGTAAAGTTACTAAACAAACAAATTACAAACTCCGTAAATTCTCTGGCCCGTTGCTTGAGGTACCCTCTCTTTTTCCTGTATCATTTTCTTCTTTCGTTGCATTCCTTTCTTCTCCATCCTCCCCACTCTGCTCTGTAGTGCCTCTTACGCTGGTGGGTGAGCTGTTTCTGACCAGTGCCTCCCAGTAATCACCATTCCCTCCCCTCCAGAAGCTTCAGGGGTTGGTGCATTCAATTATTTAATTCCTCCCAGTGCCAGACTCCCCAGGGTGGATGATCTTGTTAGCAACAAAATGCAGCTGAAAACTAACTTCCAGCATTAAAATTGCAAGCAAGAACATTTCAGTCAGTTGTTCGCTTAAAACTAGCCACTGAGTTGAAAGAACGGAAGGAGTATAATAAAGTATGCCAGATCGGTCTGCAGTAGCTGGTTGGTGATTGAAAAGCTTGTTGGGACAGGAAAGCTTTTGCCTGCTAGCAAAGCGAGCACCGGCCCAGCCTCCAGTGGGAGGGGGATCCACAGCCTTCCAAGTGTTGTGCTGCGTTACCAGGGTGGGGAGGAAGCCACCACACAGAAAAGGAATCCCACTGAGAACTGCCCCCCATCCACCTCCAGTCGCTCTTGTAAGTAAGCTTTGGGTTCCGTGTTGGGAGACAGACGTGGCACAAATTAAGTACAAAGCGCTGGAAGATATAGTGAGTTTGCAAAACTTGAGTGGGGCTGTTCATAACAAAGGGGTTTGGAAGTTGTAAAGTCGAAGGCTTTCATGGCCAGAATCCATAGGCTGTTGTGGGTTTTCCAGGCTTAGTATTTTCTCCTGACATTTCTCCTGCATCTGTGGCTGGCATCTGCAGAGGATCTGGCAGCGTGGAAGTGAGACAGCGTGTAGATACCTGTGTGGTCCCCGGGTGGGAGGAAGCAATTTGCATTTGTTGCAGTTGGCCTGTGTGATGGCCTGTTGTTAAATGGGATACCCCCCAGGGTTGTGTTGTTAGTCAGGGGATATGCATAACAGTGCGTTAAGTAAAATAGATGGCTATCTATTGTATTGTTTCTTGTAGAGGGACCTCCAGGGTCTGGGTGGTGTTCATTGGCATATTTTTGAATCTTGATTTTAGTGTTCTTCAGTACTGGTAGCCAATTTTTGTTTACTTTCTGAGTTTCTTCTTTCCTGTTGACAACTACTATATCAGACTACACAGAGAGACCATTGAAATCCATAAACACATGGACAATTTCGACTGCAACACATGCAAACTGCTTCCTCCCACCCAGGGACTACACTAGTATATATTCTCTGTCTCACTTCCATGCCACCAGATCCTCTGAAGATGCCAGGCACAGATGCAGGCGAAACGTCAAGAGGAAATACTAATGGAACATGGCCTCAAAGTCCGGAAAACCCACAACAACCTATGGCTTTGGAAGTCTCTCCTTGAGAGGGTCGCCACAACTCGAAGTCGACTTGATGGCAGTTAGCAAGAACAAGTTTATTTATTTGAAATACTGCTGCATTGCCTCCGAGCCCAAAATGGCTCCCGAGAATGGCCGTGCTTTCTTGCAGTCGCAGAGACAGTCTGATTCCCAGTAGCAGTTGCAGGGGGACGGGGGCCTGGCGGGAGGGCCTTACTGCCCCCCCGTCCTCCTGTTGGGCTTCTCGGGGAGGGTGGGGGACGGTTGGTTGACCACTATCGGAAGAGAAGGCTGGACATTAGAACGGCCTTTGACTTGCTGAGCTGGACTCGGGGCTCTTTTGAAGTTCTGCAGTGAATGCCGTGACATTTTATTAACTTTTGTTTGGGTGTTATGAGAGCCAGCATGGTGTAGCAGTCTGAGGAGTCTGGAAAAGCAGGGTTTGAATCACCGCTCAGACGAGGAAACCCAGTGGGTAACATTGGAGAAGTCACTCTCTCTCAGCCTCAAGGAAAGCAACGACAAAATCTCTGAAGAAAGCTTAGCAAGAAAAACCTTAGGAGAGGGTCAGCAAAAGTTGGAGTCAACTTGAAGTTTGAGAGACAGTGTTACCTAGTAGTCTTAAGTGTTGGACTGAGACTCTGAGAGTCTCATCCTTGGAAGCCTCCAGGGGACTTTGGACAAATCACACCCCCTACACCCCAGAGGAAGACGGTGGCAAAACTTCCTCTGGATAATTCTGGCTCTGAAAGCCCTGAGAGAGGGGCCTCGTGAACCGGAGCTAATTTGAAAGCATTTCACAGCAACAGTTCTAGTGGATGTCCCTATTTTGGCTTCTGTGTAGACCCCCTTTGAGGCTGTCCCAAAGAAGAAAGTCAGTGCACCAATTTCTGGATGGCACTTCCTACAAGTTTGCTGTCAGGTTGCATGACTTGTATCGTAAGTATGCTGGCTGTCTATTAGTATAGGTTATACAATAGGTTTTACTAGATGAACGGGTGACTATGGGCTGCTAGCGCTATAATGCACCAGTTGCTGCTTGCAAACATGAATCCAGTTGAGAGTTCAAAAGTATCCCAAGGTGCCAAATGGTTAATCCCTGCAGAGTTTGATGTCATTTTGTATCTGGCAAGGAGGGATGAGATCAGGAGGGGGAACGTGAAACCAGAGAGAAGGTGTTACGGGAATGTGCGTGGCAGAGGTAAGGTCACGGGAGCGTGTTCTGGCTTCCAGGATGAAAGACACGTAAACGACAGAAGGGGTCTAGCAAATTCTGGTACTGGTGGAGTAATGTGACATTTATGACTTTCACTGGTCATTGCTATGTGCACCTAAATTTATATAACAAGGTATAAAACCTGTAACCATCCACCATGCGGTAATCTTAGCAGCTTCTCAGGACAGTTGCTGTGTTGTTTGCTTTGCTCCAAATAAACACTTCCATTCAGACTCCCTGAGTGCTGTTTGTAAGCGCAAGTTAACCAAGACGTGACATTTGGTCTCCCCCAAGGAAGAGTTTGGGGCCGGCTTCTCACTTGCAGGCTCCCTTGTTGTGTTCTTGCCACCCGCTGCCTTCTAACCTTTTCCTCCCGGCTCCTGGGCTCTGCTCTCTCCGCAGTGGGGGACTCAGCAACCTCCTGTACAAGTGCAGCCTGCCCGACCACATTGCCACTGCAGAGACGGAGCCGCGCCAGGTGCTGCTGCGCATCTACGGGGCCATCCTTCAGGTGGGTCTCTCCCTGGCCCCCAGGTCTTTGGGACTGACCGTTCCTCAGTTGCTGCCCTGGCCGACAAGGCCTCACAAGGAACTAGGGCAAGGCAGTACCTTTGAAACATGCTGTGTTGGAAGGAGAGAAGAAATAGCATTTGGAAAGCAGATAACGTTGCTTTGAAAGGAATTGTGCTGACCGTCGGTGTGCTTCTGCTCTGATTAGAGGTGTTGCTGATGACATTAAGAGCCCTACACGGCCTGGGACCTCCATACTCTCTCCGTGTATACAGGCGCCCCCAGCTTGTTAATGCTCTGCTTTTCAGCCATTCACTCTTTCGACCCTTTTCCGGTTGCAGCCAGAACACATGTATTCAAGGCATGGTCACTCAGCACCATCTTTTTGTCAGTCTGCACAGAGATGCAACCAAAAGGTGGTGTTCAGTTGATTTATAGAACATCTCTTAGAAATTGTCTGCAGTGTGCCTTTTACGCAGTAGGTATATATTCTTTGTCCACTTTTGTTCATTTTCCTGTGTATTACTTTTGTCTATTTAAAGCTTTTGTTCACATTACTGTACTTCCATATAGATAGATATACACTGTGGTGTGTTATTTAGCATTCACACACATTTGCAAGTGATACTGTACATAGTATCAGTGGCACATATTTGTGAATGCTAAATAGCACACCACAGGGTATATCTGCATGAAGTGAGAGCCAGTGTGGTGTAGTGGTCTGAGCATGGAACTACAACTCTGGAGACCAGGGTTTGATTCCTCGCTCAGCCCTGGAAACCCACTGGGTGACCTTGGGTGCGTCACACACTCTCAGCCCCAGAAAACCCTGTGATAGGTTTGCCTTCGGATCACCATAAATTGGAAACAACTTGAAGGCACACAACTAAAAACCATATGGTGCAATATTTACATTTTTCAGTGGCCAAAATGCATTTGCAAGCGAAAAAAAGAGTGGATTCTGCATTTTGACAATTTCTGCTTCTTCACAGCACTCTGGTCCTCACCTGCCCATATGCAGGGGCAGGCATTTCCTTGAGTACTGAGGTCTCAAGCTGTGTAGGGCCTAAGAATTCAGTTCCACTGGAGGTGCTCCCCTCTGTGTTCCACTGGTAGGGCTAATACCTTGTGTAGGACACAGGGCAGAGTCTTCTTTGTGGTGGCACCCACTTGTGGCATTCTCTTTGCTCGAAGGCCTAATTGGCACCAACGCTGATGTCATTTTGGCACCAACTCAAAACATAGCCTTTTAGTAAAGCCTTCAGAACTTAAACTGATCTTAACCAGTTTATGCACGTAGAGGTTGGATGGGCATGTCTTAGAAGTGCTTTGGTTGTCTACCTGCATGCCAGAGGGCTGGACTAGATGGCCCTTGAGGTCCCCTCCACTTCTGCGATTCCATGATTCCATGAGACCTGGCAAAAACAGAGGGATGTGGTTATGTATGGTCTTGCCACAGTTCCGTCTGGCAGAGGATCCTGCTGTGGAGGAGAGAGAGACATTTTCCACATGAGGTCTTTTTGTCCCAAGCTGATGGAATCATAGGATTGGAAGTGACCTCTGGGGCATCCGACCCAGCCTCACTCTGCCATGCAGCTGTATACAGTCAAAGCCCTCCCTCTGATGGATGGCCATCCAGCCTCTGCTTGCAAACCTCCAAAGAAGGGGATTCCACCACACTCCATTGAGGCAGCAGCAAATTCCACTGCCAAACTGCTCTCACTGTTAGGAAGATCTTCCTAAGGTTCAGGTGGAATCTCTTTTCTTAAAATTTGAAGCCATTGCTCCACAGTGTCCTTGGCTCTGGAGCAGCAGAAAACAAGCTTGCCCCATATGACACCTGTTCAGATATTTAATCATGGCTACCACGTCCCTTCTGAACTGTCTCTTCACCAGGCTAACCATACTTGGCCCCTTAAGCCTTTCCTCAAGGGCTGCAGGGTTTCCAGGCCTTTTGCCATTTTGCTAAAAGCCCCCCTTGTGGATCCTCTCTGTTGGCTTTCTCTCCTGCAGGGGGTCGACTCGCTGGTCCTTGAGAGCGTCATGTTTGCCATCTTGGCCGAGCGGGAGCTGGGGCCACGACTCTACGGCGTCTTTCCTCAGGGGCGGCTGGAGGAGTACATCCCGGTAGGACATGGATTGTTGCCTGCTGCTCTCTTCCTTTTCTGTGGAACACTTACTCTGGTCCTGGAGGTGACACATAGCCATCTTGGCTGGTAGCCACAGATGGTCCTTGTCTTCCAGAAATCCATCCCAACCCCTCGTAAACTATTCCAAGATGGAGGCTGTTGCTCACAGTCCGAACTTGTATTCTGCATTAGACAGTTAAGTCTCTGTGCCGGAAGATAAATGGACATAAATTGGACATTAGGAGTGGAAATACATAGGAGGCAGCTGCGGAAGACTTCAGTCTTCCTGGGCATTCCATCTTGGATCTCAGAATAGCAGTCGTTGAACAAAACAAAACAAACTACAAAGGAAGGTTGGTAAGAGAAACAGCAGAATTGGAATATATCCATGCCATTTCCACACTTGACTGTTATCATAGAATCATAGAAATCATAGAAATGTAGAGTTGGAAGAGACCACACGGGCCATCCAGTCCAACCCCCTGCCGTGCAGGAACACCCCCAAAGCACTCCCAACAGATGGCCCTCCAGCCTCTGCTTAAAAACCTCCAAGGAAGGAGACTCCACCACACTCCATCGAGGCAGCAGATTCCACTGCCGGACAGCCCTGACGGTCAGGAAGTTCTTCCTGAGGTTCAGGTGGAATCTCCTTTCCTGCAGCTTGAATCCATTGCTCCTTGTCCTGGTCTCTGGAGCAGCAGAAAACAAGCCCTCTCCCTCCTCTAAATGGCATCCCTTCAAATATTTACACATGGCTATCATGTCCCTTCTTAACCTTCTCTTTTGCAGACTAAACATACCCAGCTCCCTAAGTCTATCCTCATAGGGCACGGTTTCCAGGCCCCTCACCATTTTGGTCGCCCTCCTCTGGACCTGCTCCAGCTTGACCATGTCCTTCTTGAATTGGGGTGCCCAGAACTGGACACAGGATTCAAGATGAGGTCTAACCAAAGCAGAGTAGAGTGGTACCAGTACCTCCCTCGATCTAGACACCAGACTCCTATTGATGCAGCCGAGAATTGCGTTGGCTTTCTCAGCTGCTGCATCACACTGCTGACTCGTGTTCAGCTTGTGGTCTATTAAGACTCCTAGATCCCTTTCACACGTACTGCCATCCAGCCACGTGTCCCCCATCCTATATTTCTGCATTCCATTTTTTCTACCTAAGTGTAGGACCTTACACTTCTCTCTGTTGAATTTCATTTTGTTAGCCTTGGCCCAACTCTCCAATCTGTCCAGGTCATTTTGAATTTTGATCCTGTCCTCTGGCGTATTAGCCACCCCTCCCAATTTGGTGTCATCTGCAAATTTGATGAGCATGCCCTCTATTCCTTCATCCAAGTCGTTGATGAAAATATTGAACAGCCCTGGGCCCAGGACAGAACCCTGTGGCACCCCGCTAGTCACTTCTCTCCGGGATGAAAAACAGCCATTGGTGAGCACCCTTTGGGAACGGTCAGTCAACCAGTTACAGATCCACCTGACAGTAGCTCTGTCCAGCCCACATTTTACTAGCTTCTTTGCAAGAATGTCATGGGGAACTTTGTCAAAGGCTTTAATGAAATCTAGATATGCTACATCCACAGCATTCCCTTCATCTATCAAGCTAGTAACTCTATCATAAAAAGAGATAAGATTAGTCTGACATGACTTATTTTTGAGGAATCCATGTTGGCTTCTCGTGATTACCGCGTTGCTTTCTAAGTGATTAGAAACTGACTGCTTAATGATCTGCTCCAGGATCTTTCCGGGTACTGACATCAGGCTGACTGGGCGATAATTATTTGGGTCCTCTTTTTTCCCCTTCTTGAAGATGGGGACAACATTTGCCCTCTTCCAGTCTGCTGGACCTTCTTCTGTCCTCCAAGATTTCTCAAAGATTATAGCAAGCGGTTCTGAAATGACCTCTGTTATAGCGCTATTATTCTACTGTCAACATCCTATGGAATCCTGGGGTTTGCAGTTTAAGGATGGGCCGGCCAGCCCCTCCCTAAACTGCAAAGCCCAGGATTCCATAGGATGTTGAAAATGGAATAATGGTGTTTCAACAGTCTAGTGCGGAAATGGCCTCAATCCATAGACAGTGGGTTAAACAGAGAGCGTGGTTTCCTGGCATGCTATAGGTATTATAACGCTAGTTAACACCCAGCCACACAAGGGCTCTCTTGGCCAGTTCATCACATCTCCTTTCTGGTTCCCAGCCAGTATCACACTGTATTTCAATAATTCCTTTCCACCATTTGTATAGTTACCTGCTCACCTCGGTTTTAGGCAACGTCTTTCTTCCTGCCTCTGTCCCCCAGTGACCATCCGTCCTTAAAACAGAACTTGTTACCTCATCACTGTACCCACAAATTCTGCACTTCTATTGCTACTCACACATACAGCTTGCTTGTAAGGTCTGATCCTGGGCACTTCAATTCATGCATCGGGTAAGGTAGACTTAAGTCTACGTATGCCAGTGCTCCCAACTTCTTTCTCCCAGTTAGTCTCAAAGGTGCTACAAGATCCCTTTCTACGTCAGAATATGTACTGTTGGCTGCCACCTTGGATGGCTTCAGAGGGGGTTTGGAGAAACTGGAGCACACCACCACAAGATGGAGCAATGGCTTGCAGCGTGGATAATTTTAAAAGGAGACTGGCTAAATTCATGGCAGATTTTGAGGGCCGTCAGCGGCTCCTGCTCAGTGTGGCTTTAATCACCTTCAGTATCAGAGGCAAGATACCGGTGCATCATCATCATCATAAAATGGAGGATACCATTGCCCTCATGTCCCACTGGCAGGGTTCCTGTTGGAGCGTCTGGCGGGCCGCCGCAGGCCCAGAATGGTGGACTCGATAGGCCGTTGGTTTGATCCGGCATGGCTCCTCTAAGGTTCTTCCCAGCTGTAGTTTCCCCTGCTTGTGACTGCTGCATATTCGTAAAGCAAACTGGCATTTGCCAGTCACCTCAGGCTGCTTGGCCCAAGCTGTGAAAAGTTGCCATATCCTCCCCCACCCCAGTAACCCTGGTTCCTCCCCCCAGAGTCGCCGCTTGCTGACCGAGGACTTGCCCGAGCCCAGCCTGTCTCGGGAGATTGCCGTGAAGATGGCTCGCTTCCACGGCATGGTGATGCCCTTCAACAAGGAACCCAAGTGGCTGTTTGGCACAATAGAGAGGTGAGGGTCGTCTCTCTCTTCTGAAGCTCCGGGCCGGACGGCTGCAGGAGGAGACTGAGTGCGGAGGGGCTCCCAGGGGGAGGGCTGAGGACAGTGCTGCCCCTCTCTAAAGGTACCTGCCCTGGTTCCTTATTTCCCACAACTTGCTGGGTTGCTTTTGATTTGCACACTCCCAAATGGCGCAGGCCTTGCCCTCTTCACCCCTTGAGGTTGGCTGGGAAGGGGTTATTCTTCCCATGGCAAGTATTCCTAGGAGGCAGCCATGCAGGGCAGACCCTTCTCAGACTGAGCAGAGCCCTTGGCCCTTCGGGGGACGGGCGGAGAAGAAGCATCAAGCACAGGCGTTGGGGACGGGGCCCTGCCGCTTGCCTCCCCCCGCAAACCATGGCTGACCGAAGCAGCGAGGCCTTGTGGAGCTGGGCCAAGCCGGCCAGCACGAGTGAGTAAGTGATCCTCCTTCCCGGTTTCATAGAATCGTAGAGCTGAAAGGCCCATGCAGTCCAACCCCCTTCTACCATGCGCGAAGACACAGTTCAGACACTGCCTTGGACAAACGGCTATCCGGCCTCTGCTTAAAGACTTCCAAAGAAGGAAGAGACCCCACTACGCCACACTCCATCGAGGCAGTGGTATATTGCACTGTTAAACAGTTCCTACCCTCAGGAAGTTTTTTCTGTTGTTTAGGAAGAGTGTCTTTTCCTACAGCATGAATCCATTGCTCCATTGTGTCCTCGTTTGTCAAGCAGGAGAAAACAAGCTTGCTCCATCTAAACTATTTTATTTCATTTCGTTTATATCGCCCCCCTTTATTCCAGTGTGGAACGCAGATTCCCAACCCCCATCAGTCACTAGAGTCAGGGAATCAGTCCACTTAAGGGCCGTCTGTCCCTCCCTGCTTCAGCCGGCCATCAGCCTTTAAAAACCTCCAGCAAAGGAGAGGCTGCCCCCTTCCCACTGCCACACAGCTCTTACCGCCAGGAAATCCTTCCTAAATGTTGAGTCGGGATCTCTGTCCTTGGCAGGTACTTGAAGCAAATCTCTGAGCTCACATTCCCCCAGGAAGCCCAGCTGAGAAAGCTCAACAAGCTCAAGGCGTACAACCTGGAAGCTGAAATGCGCAGCCTCAGGTGAGCAGGAAGGGATGGGGCAGCCGTGGGATGGCCTTGCAGGGACTCTGCCCGGTCTGCGTGCAGCTGTTCTGTGCCTTTCAGCCTTGGCCTTCCCCAGGCAGTGCCCAGAAAATGGCTAGAACAGGAGAGCTGGTGTGGCCCTTGAGCCAAGTGGGGCCCCTGAGGCACTTCTGCAACCCTCTAATCCTGCCCACTTCCTAGACCAGCCATATTCTGACCAAAAGCAAAACAAAACTCCCTTTCCTTTAAGATTTTGGCAAAGTCAATTGATTTTTTAAAATAACTCACAGGATCCTAACGACACCAAGTAGCCAAGAAGAGCCAGCGCTGGCTAGTATTTGGGTGGGAAATCACCAAGGAGTACCAGGTGCCATAGGCGCTGTTTCGGAGGAAGGAACTGGCAAAACCACCTCGGAGTGTTGTGGGGTTTTGGAGAGAATCAGGAGGACAAGAAGAAGGCACCTCTCTCCTGTTTTTGCTCCTCCAGCCATCCAGGGAGGCCCTGAAGCTCAGTAGCAGTGTGGTGGTGTTCTGTGCCGTCATGGCACCCCCGTGAATGAGATGCCTCCAGGAGTTCCTGTTGCTGTTAACAGCTCTGCTCAGATCTTGCAAGTTCAAGACAGCAGCTGTGGCTTCCCTGATGGAGTCTGTCCACCTTCGGAACAGTCTTCCTTTTCCCTACTGCCTCTCGTTTTGCCAAGCAGGATCATCTCTTCCAAAGAGTCTTATCATCTCATGATACCCCCAAAGTACAACAATCTCAGTTTAGTCACCGTGGTTTCTAATGAGAGTTCAGGCTTGGTTTGCTCCAGGACCCGTTCATTTGTCTTTGGCATGCATGGAACTCTCCTCCAACACCACCTTTCAAATGAGTTGATTCTCTTCTTGTCAGCTTTCTCCACTGGCCAGCTTTATGGGGGCAGCAGGTTCCCTCAAAGTGGCTTGTAAAGAGAAATAATCTTTGCCTTTTCCAACCAGATTATTGGGGTTGCAGCCTGGGAAAAACCACAGCCAGGATCTTGGAATTGTGGTGGCAGGGCCTGCCCCGAGCCACTCAGTTGGACTGGCAGCTGGATGGCATCTGCTTATAAGATGCTCCTGACATATGAGTGTATTTCTGGACAGAAATTATTGTCCATATCTACACCCCTCCTCCTCCTCCTGCTCACTTTATTTCTACCATTTCCCCTAGAGTCAAGGTAGTTTCAAAATTAAAGCAGATACAAAGCAAAGACCTTTTTGTTTAAGCAGGCTTTTAATATATAAGCAGGGAAGCTTCTTATTGGGATGTTTTTATTTATCTTTTAAAAACTTTTTATGCTGTGTTATGGGGTGACTTCAGTTGTTTTTAAATTTTGTCATGACCGTTTTTTAGTCGACTGGCTCTGGAAGCTGCCTTGGGTCCCACTCTGGGAGAAAAGCAGCATACAAATGGAATAGATAGACAGATAACTTCTCTTTCTCTCCTGGTGTCCTTCTAGGGCTCTGCTAGAGGCCACCTCATCCCCTGTGGTTTTCTGCCACAATGATGTGCAAGAAGGTGAGAAGTTTGGAGGAAAGAAAGGTGGGGTGGTGGTTTCTTTTTCCTTCCTTCCCTCTGGGTGCCCTTGCTGAGCTGCTCTCTCCTTTCCTTCCTTCCTTCCCTTTCCTCCCACAGGGAACATCCTGCTCCTAGCCGAGCGTGAGGCCTCCTCCTCAGACCGCCTGATGCTAATTGACTTTGAGTACAGCAGCTACAACTACAGGTGAGCTGATGCACTTTTGCCGGGGGAAAAGCCAGTGTGATTCTGGGCTGCATCAATAGGAGTATAGTATCTAGGTCAAGGGAGGTAAGAATACCAGTGTGTTCTGCTTTGGGCAAACCCCACCTGGAATCCCGTATCCAGTTGTGGGGACCACAATTCAAGGGGGGTGTTGAGAAGCTGGAATGTGTCCAGAGGAAGGCGGCCAAAATGGTAGAAGGCTTGGCAACCGTGAAGCCCTCTGAGGGGCAGCTTGGGATATGTTCAACCTGGAAAAGAGAAAGTTAAGAGGTTACCTGATCGCTGCATTTGAGTATTTGAAGCAGCGGAAAGCAAGCTTGCTGTCAGGTCCCTTCTTAACCTTCTTTCCTCACCCCTGTCCCAAACACTTTGCTCCAGTGGCGCACTCCAGAGGCAATGGGAATCAAGTGGGGACGCCCTCTGGATTCCGCAGTGCACCCACCCCCCATTTGCTGCCTACCAGCAAGCATTGCCCTACTCCCCTGCCACTGCCAGGGCACCGGGAACAACGGCCTGGCCGTTGCCCCCCGTCACAGAGTCGCCTCCATTTTGCTCACGTGTGCTGAAGCTAATCCTCTCTCTCTCTCTCTTTTTCTCTCTCCCCAACCCCACCCCACCCCCCACTCAACCAGGGGCTTTGACATTGCGAATCACTTTTGTGAATGGGTATACAACTATGCCCACGATCAGTGGCCTTTCTATAAAGCCAGCCCAGAAAACTACCCCAACCATCACCAACAGGTTAGCCACCCTTGCTAATTGTGGGGGAGGTGGACAGAATGAGGGGGAAAACGTTCTCTTTGATCCAGGGCAGGGATGTGCCCCCCAGGACTGTTTTTGTGGCTCCCAGGGCTCTCCAGGGGTCCGATGGAACACCCTCTGGGGGCGGGAGGATTTTTTGCCTCTTGGGGTCTCCTGGGCTGTTTTCAGCCCAGGGATGGCCTTGTTTTGAAATGAGGAGGTGAACAAATTCTGGGTCACTTCCCGTTTTTTAAACTGGAACTAAACTGGCCCAGGGAATCCAGAAAACATAGTGAAAACCCCCCAAAAGGTCATTAGGGGGCCATTTGGAGCCAAAAAAGTTTTGGTTTTGGGTTTTGTTTTTTTTTTTGATGGGGGAGGTGTGCTTGGGGTACAATCCTGTGAGGTCTCCTGAGGGGCCAGTGCAGCCCCTTAGCTTCTGAGAAACATCCCTCATGTCTCCCCTGGGTGATTCCATGCCTGATCTTTTCATAGTTGCATTTCATCCGGTGCTACCTGGAAGAGGCGATGGGGAAGAATGCTCCCCTGTCACCAGAAGAGCAGGAGCGCATGGAGGCGGACATGATCCTGGAGATCAGCCGGTCAGTGCCTGTGGGGAAGAGGGAGGGGAGCTGCTGTTGGCCCAGCAAGCTCTTTGTGGCTGGCCCGGGCTGGTGGCAGCGGCTCTCCCGAGGACGAGCCAGGAGTGGCCCTTCCGGCCCGGCCTGGAGATGCCGAGGGTTGCGACTGGGCTCTTCAGAAGCCCTCTGCTGAGTGTCTGATGGGTGGGAGATCCCTTTGGATCACTGTGTCTGGTTCTGATTTGAATGGGAGGGGTCCTGTTCTGCTTACTCTCCCACCAAGGCCCCCTCCCCCCCTCCCTTGCCCTGACTCCTCTCCTCCCTCTCCCCCTCTTCCAGGTTCACCATGGCGTCGCACTTCTTCTGGGGGCTCTGGTCCATCTTGCAGGCCAAGATCTCCACCATTGAGTTTGGGTACCTGGTGAGTAGAGTCAGAGAAGACAGGCACCTGCCCTCCACCCCGGCAGAAGGAGACGTGGCAGGAAGGGCACTTGCCTGGCATGAGATTGGCACCTTTGCGGCTGTCAACCACACCACCAGGGCTGTGGATAGTAGGGGGTCTTCAAAGTAGCTCGTTCCTAAGGTTGCTGTAAGCTGACGTCAATTTGCCAGCGGTTAACAGCAACAATCTAAACAGGGGAGAGGTGTGTCGGAGAAGGTGCTGCCGTTGGTAGAACAGGATCGCAGCAGCTGGCCAAAAAAGTTAAAAGCAGCTACTGGGATCGTGGGAGTTGGGCACCCTGGATTCAAGGTGGCCTTGTGGATGAGTTGCCACTTAATGCTCTTAAACTGCTCCTGGTTTTACTGAATGTGGCCCTTGTTCCCAGGCAGATGGGTTCTGGATTCCTTGTCAGCATCACGGCCAAAGACACACGGGATCAGTGTCACAGAAAAGGTTGTTTTGTGGGCTCTGCTGGGGGGTTTCCCTTTAGCCTGGCATTCATTTCAAGGATACAGAGGGAACTGGGAACAGACCTGGAAGACAAACCTTCCAGCAGGGAATTAGCTTGCCTGTTCTCCCATCTGTTAGCATGAGAGGCTGGGTCACACACCCGCACGGTTCGGTTTCCTTTGTTTGACCTCTGCCCAATATAACCCTCTTAAAGATCAGGCCTCACCTGGAGTCCTCCATGCAGTTCTGGGTGCCTCATTTTAGGAAGGACAGAGAGAAGTTGGAGCAGCTTTGCAGAAGCAATGAGGACAATGAGAGGGATGGAAGTATATGAGGAAAAGTCAAGGGAGCTGGGCCTGTTTAGCCCAGCTAAAGAGAAGAGAAGGCAGAGGGATGATATGAATATACACTTTAAATACCCCAAGGACTGGCCCAGAGAAGAGGGGGACCTGCCTGTTCTCTGCTGCCCCAGAGGGTGGGACCTGGTCTAATGGTTTGAAGTTACAGGAGGGTACATTTTGATTGAACATGAGAGCAAACTTCTTGATGGTAGGTTCAGCAATAGAACCAATCGCCTAGAAATGTGGCAGGTCTCCTTCTCTGGATGTCTTCCAAACTCGACAGCTACATGCTGGGGATGTCCTAGCTAGGGGTCCTGCGCTGAGCAGGGGGTTGGACTCCGCGGCCCATGGGGCCCTCCCAGTTCTTCTGTGACGCTGTGCCTCTGTCCATCTTGCATTGCCCTCCCCTGGAAGGGACACATCTCAGCACAAGGGAGGCCCTTTAACTGGCCGTGGGGACCTTGAATGCTGGCCATGAGATAGTCTGGATAGAATTTGTTGCTTAGAGACCTGGTTCGACCACTTTCTTGTCAGGACATGCTGGAATGCATCTGCTGAAGGGCTGAGGTAGTTTTCTCTGATGTAGAATCAGAGAGTTGGAAGGGGCCTCTTGGGCCATCGAGTCCAGCCTCAGTGCAGGATCTCCAGCATTCCAAGCAGATAGCGGATCACCTCCTGCATCCATTTATCACAAAAGTTTTAAAAACCCAAACCCTCCTTCATCTTATAGCAGTGACGTGTGTCAGCTTTTTGTTCCAAGTGAAGTCTTGAGGAGGGCGGGTGCTTCTGCCTATTCCAGCTCAGAACCTGGCCTGGTTGGATCTGTCCGGCCAGCGGCTGGGGTCTCGTCCCCATCCCCTTTTGGTCTGTATTGGTTTGTATGGTGGTGGGCTGCATGCGTTTCTGCAGACCAACCGCTAGGGGCCAATCTCGGCCAGAGGCTTCTGCCGCCCGGCCCTCTGAGCCTCTCTGCTTCTGATGGCCAGCCAAGGCCAACAGCCAGCTAGCTAAGGCCAACGGCTGGTCCCAGTAACAACAGGGGGAGGCATATGGATTCGTGAGCCCGGTGGTAGGGCTGCAGTCCTGTGAGTGTCCTCCACTTGTGCAAATTCCCTTTCTTGGCTGTTGGGCAAGAGACTTAGCCAGTGCCTGGTGGTGTCCTTGGAGTTCCACAAGCATCACCGTTTCACGTGGGCCTCTCTCCTGTTGTAAGTTGTGGCTAGAGTAGAGCCACTGAACCCATGGTATTTTCCTACGTGGTGACTCACTCTTCAACAATTGATTTAGTCGGTCTCTTCTAGGTGGGACTGACCCGCAGGATCCCAACGACATACTTAGCCATACATGGAGGGTGCGTAATGTTTAGTTTGTGCTTTCAGCTTCCGACGTGATCCTCTAGGGTGGCAGAAACAGCCCCTCTACATTAATATTTCCCACAATATTACACAACAGAACAAGAAAGACCATCGTTTGCCCAGAGTCAGTGCAGGTTGAGTATCCCTCATTGGAAATGCTTGGGACCAGAAGCGTTCCGTATTTCTGGTTTTGGAATACAGCACCTTTTTGGAGCAGTCTCACATCCCTTTCATTCACTCCTGGTGTTGTATATGAGACGTGTGGCTGGAGAGAGGCTCTGGATCTGAAATGCTGGGAATCCAAGTGTGTCCTCAATGCAAATCCATGCCTCCCGCCATTTCACAGATCTTCAGTCTCTCTCTTTTTGCCCCCAGCCGCCCACTTCTGCCTTTGAAGCAGCAGTGGCAGCACTCCTCCTTGTTCCTCTCTCAGATCCCAGCTGAAAAAAGAGGCAGACTGAGGATCTGAGGGATGAACAGGCAGGAGTGCTGTTACTGAGGCCTGTAAGGCAGAAGCGGGTGGCTGGAGGTTTTTGGATTTCTGGCTAAAGGAGTCTCAGCCTGTATTCTGAAGAAGGCTGGTGTAGTGCAGCCACCACAGATTCATACTACTCAGGCATGATGTAAACTTTTGGCCGTGGGCTCTGGACCTACCTCGATTTACTCCATCCTTGCAGGCAAGGGGGGCCGGGCAAAGTCAACAAACATCACCAGAGATTAAGAATGCAATGAGCACTTCATTTAAGTCTTAAGTTAATTTTAATCTTAAATAAAGCATTGATTATATTGTAGTTCTGTTCAGAGTCTGTGATGATGCTTCCCTTGTTTCTGTGTAACTTTTAAAAAAGTTACAGAATTTTAGAGGTCACATGAGAGTTCTGTAAGCTGATAACTTTTAGTACTGATTTATGACGAATGGGAGTAGCTCCGAGCTCTTCGTTGGGTGGTGATGTCGTCATAACTGAGGAAGAGATAACAAAAAATGAGGGGTTGTATGAACCCCCTTCTGTCATGCACAAAGACGCACAATCAAAGCACCCCCTTTGACAGATGTGGCCAGACGGGCTCTCTTTAAAAACCTCCAAGAAGGAGGAGACTCCACCACACTCCATGGAGGCAGCAGCAGATTCCACTGTCCAACTGCTGTTACCATCAGGAAGTTCGTCCTAAAGTTTAGGTGGAATTGCTTTTCCTGAAGCTTGAAGCCATTACTCTGTGTCCCAGTCTCTGGAGCAGCAGAAAATAGGCTTGCTCCATATGACATTCCCTAAAATATTTAAAAGTGGCTATCGTGTTCCTTCCTGATCTCCTCCCCTCCAGGCTAAACACACCAGGTTCCCTAAGCCACTCCTCATAGAGCTTCATGGTTTCCTGGCCAAATTAATAATTTCAGTAACTTGTCTGCGTACGGCTTACCTTACTGGCTTTTCCCTGTTCTGTCCCAGGAGTACGCCCAGTGCCGCTTTGACGCCTATTTCCAGCAAAAGGCCCTCTGCCAGTGACCCAGTGGGTCGTCCTGCCTCGTCTGTCAGAATCCGGCCTGGGAAGCAAGGAGGACCCCTCTCTGCGTGGACCTGAAGGGACTTTTCTGCTGGACCAAAGCTCTTCTTCCTCCGTCCCTGTCCCCCACACCCCAAAGGCAGGAGGGTTGGCTGGCCGGCCCTTGGCCTCCAGGATCAACGGTTTGCTTTAGGTGGACTGACTCCTACTGTGGCTGTCTGGGGGCTGGACCGCTGGCTCTGGGACCCCCCTCCAGGAGGTGCGCAGGGAGGGCTCCAAGCTTGAAGGCTGGGTGTCAGTAAAACGGTTTGGGTTTGGGTTCTGGTGCCAGGGGGGATGGGGAGCCAGGAGATTTCTGCCAGAGTTTGGGCTGCAGCTCCCAAAATCCCCCAGAAGCTTGCTGTTGGATTCTGGGAGCTGCAGTCCAAACCCAGAGATTTTCTGAGCACTGATCTCTGCACTTGGAGGCATGGAGGGGAAGGATTTAAGCCCGCTGGTTCCGCTCTTACGCTCTTTAGCAGCACAACCTGACGTCTCCATCACGGTGCCTTTCTCTCGGCCACACTCGTTCCTCGCCCAGGCAGGTCGATGGGCATCTCCCGCCCCCTTCCCTGTTCACCCCGTGCCATCCAAACACCGCCCTTTTCGCCTTCCAGAACAGGCTCTGCACCACGCCTGAGGTGGTCTTGGTGCCGGTCGGCAGCTGGCACGGCCAGCAAGGAGGGGGATGGCCCCGTCCGTCGGGGAGCTGGAAACCAAGGACTCAGGCGGGGGGTGCCGGCCGGCCTCCCCCGGCTGCCTGCCCACCGGGGTGCCCCCGTGCCTGTGTGAGGATTGATTCCTTGTTCTCGGGCGCCGGAGCTTTCCTCACAACTGCACCTCTTCCCACCTGCTCACTCCAAGGCAAAAGCAATAAGGCTGTTCTACTCTGAGCGGCAGAGAAAAGCCGAGGGGCAGCAGGGGAGGACTGGGAACCCCGGGGATGGGGCAGGCAGGATCCGGGGCACACAGGCCACGGGAAACACTCCAAGGCCAGTTGTGAAGGCCCTCCAGCACTGTCTCAATTTTTTTCCAAACATTTTTCAGAAACTTTTGGTGGGAGGCATGGGGGGAGAATTTTACTACATTTTGCTCCCCGTGATGACTTCAGGCTAAGGAAGGGCCTTTTTAAAAACGTAAACCAGAAGCTGTTTTTTATCAAAGGTGTCTCAGAGGCTTAAAGCAAAAGACAGGCGTCCCTCCACATTTGCTGGGGTTGGGGTCACAGGACCCTCGTGAAAGTGGAAGAACTGCAAATAACCCTAACCGCCGCCCCCCAACCGCATTTAACACACACAAAAAGTATGACCTGCGTATTCAGCCTGCCACGAATCCCTTTGGGGCATCGGGGTTCCTTCCGAAGGCGGGAGTGGGCAGGCCCTGCCGCCACCTGCCTCCACCGCCGCCCTGTGCCATTTTTAAAGGGGACTTGCAAGCCTCGTTCACAGTCTCACAAGGCTTGCAGTCCCCAGTAAAAATGGCACAGGGCAGCCAGCCGCAGAGGTGGCAGCAAGCAACCCACAAATAATCTGCAAAGGCGAAACGTGCAAATGTGGACGGCTGGCTGCAATTTGGCCAAATAGACCCCTGCCCCCCAGTGGGTGGGGGGGGAGATTTCTTCCTCTCCCTGCCCAATTTTTTAAAGCAGAATTCACTCTTTTTTAATGGATGGAGTGCAAGCAGGGGTGCAGCCTTCTATGATTGTTGCCCCCAGCCCTTGCCACTCATGGGGTACATGATCTTCCACAGGAAAACCAGGAGGGTCTTCTTTCCCCAAAGGTCGGGCTGGGGGTTGTCTTGCCTTTTCATTGCTTCCCAGCTGCGGGGGCTCTCAGACCCATTTTGGACGGCATGGGACGACAGATTGACAAGGCCAGTAATTTTTGTTATGGGGGACGGACTCCTGCAGCAGGTCTCGTCCCCTCCCCTCCCCCGGGGCCCCTATCCAGGCTTCTTGGCTGCCAGAAGCTTTGGAGAGTTCTTTGGACCTGGGTTGGGGGGGATGTCCACATTTGGGAGGGGAGCAGGAGGCAGGAAACTGAGTTCCCGTTTTCTCCTTTTCTAAATTCCTACTCCTTTCTTTGGGGATGTTTGCTTGCTGTGTCTGACGTCGGGTGGGGGGACGTGCTTTGATTTGGTTGATCTTTCTTCCCGCCGCCGCCACTGCCTCTGTATGGGTGTCCAGGGCAGGTGAGGTTGCCATGGGTCTGGTGTCCCACGCCAGCTTTCAAGAGGTCGCTCTACTGCCCCTCTGCCCCCCTGGTCTCAGGGTGGTTTTTCTGCTGCAGTGTCACTCAAATAACCGTGGAATGTAATCTCCGCCATCACCAATAAACGCCTGGCGCTTTGTGCCGCCAGAACCTTGCCTCTTACCTGCCTTGATTCCGTTGTGTGTTCTTGGGAGGGAATGACAGAAACATCTCAAGGTGCTCCAAAGAAGGTCTGATTATTACAGGTTGAGTATCCCTTATCCCAAAGTTCAAAAACCTCGAAAGGCGAAAGCTTTTTGTTGTTTTGTTGTCAGCCACCCTCTTCTGCCTTCAAGGTGGCTGCTGTGGCACCCCTGCTTGTTCATCTCCCAGATCCTCAGTCTCTCTCCAGCCTCACGTCTCAAACACGAGTAGCGAACGAAGGCGAGGTGAGGCTGGAGAGAGACGCGACGGTCTGCGAAATGGGCGGAACCCAAGCGTGGTGCTTGGTGCGATGCGGTGGCTGTGGTGCTCCCGCTCGTTCGTCTGGAAGCCCCCCCAGAGATCTCCTGTACAGGGCTGTATGTTGTGTATGTGCAAATATCAGTGTTCCAACATCATAAATAAATAAATAGATCTGAAATACAAGACATTTCTAGTTCCAGGCATTTCGGATGAGGGATACTGTCATTTCTGAACTGAGAAGGAGCAATGGATTCAAGCTGCAGGAAAGGAGATTCCACCTGAACCTCAGGGAGAGCCTCCTGACGGTCAGGGCTCTCCAGCAGTGGAATCTGCTGCCTCGGAGTGTGGTGGAGTCTGCTCCTTCCTTGGAGGTTTTTAAGCAGAGGCTGGATGACCATCTGTCGGGAGCGCTTTGAGGGCGTTCCTGCATGGCAGGGGGTTGGACTGGATGGCCCCAGGGGTCTCTTCCAACTCTACATTTCTATGATTCTGTGAGAACTTATAAATCATTTACTGGGAAAATTAAAAGTGGTGTTGTCACCCTGACTTCTAGGGGTACTCCCTGGGGGAAATTAGCAAAGCACTGGCTTCTAGCAGCGAAAGGCAGGGCAACAGCGAGACCTTAGAACCCAGTGTCTGCAGAGTCAGATCGGAAGTGACCAGGCTATAAATTCACTAAAGATGTTTTATTAGAATATATGTGTGACACGCTCTCTCGGCCGCAAACCCTCACGCAAACACACAAGAACGATTGAAATGGAGAGAGGTGAAAATGGATAGGGGAAAAGTAGAGGGAATTGGAGGAGAGGGTAATACTGTACCAGTCCCTGTGTCCTTGGCTGGAAAAAGATGGGCGGGAAGCGGAACTCAGCGCGCGGGAGGGGCCGAGGGGAGCCTCGACAGGCAGAGTGACAGCCTGCCAGCCAAGTCTGGGAGATCTCCGAGAATGGGGTCCAAAACGGGATCTAGTTGTAGGGCTGACTACGTCCTGGGGGCGGAAAGAACAATGGCCGAACACAGGTGTGATAGCCGCCCGATGGCTGCATGACATCCGCCTGATATCTGCCTGATGGCTGCCCGATGGTAGTAGCACCGGGTAACTGGACCTTGCTTTGATATGCCTTTCTTTGTTCCCGGCCTTCGGGGGGAATCAAGCAATCTCCCCAATGTATCGTTGTGCTGATGGCCCATTACCCGTGCCTGCGTGCCTTTCTGAGGCTTCCTATGGAGGCGTGACAGGGAGAAGGTTCAAGTCTTTTGATCTCTTGTCCCTTTGCTAGCCCGACTGTTGACGTGCCAACCTGGTTACCTCTGGTTTGCATGTATTTTTAATATAGAATTATTCTTCCCGGGACGGGGGTAGGCTCAAGGGGTAACAGTGTCTGTATGCTCTTTGCCTGGAGAGGATGACAAAAAGTTATGTTTTCAGTCCTTGTGGCTGAAAAATTGGAAAATGCGATAGCAGGGTCCTCGGTGAACGTGCAGAAGGTGTGTGAGAGAGCTAGCCAGAGTTTGTTGTTTCAGTGTTGCTTCTGTACTTTTGACGGTGGCCGCAAAATACAGAATGAATCAGAGTGATGGTGTTGGAAGGGACCCCCGGGGCCGTCCAGTCCAACCGCCTTCTACCATGCCGGAATCCGCATTTGCGGCACTCCGAAAAGATGCCCTCCCCAACCTCAGTTTCAAGACGTTCAAGGAAGAGATTCCACCCCCACTGAGGAGATCCATATTCCAATGTCAAGCTGCTCTTATGCCCAGAAAGTTCTTCCTAATGCTAATGAAGGTGGAATTGTTTTTAAGACTCACAATGGGGAAATTCTCTTCCAGGCTACAAATGCTGCAAAAGACACGTGACTTGCACGTACAGCTTTTCCCACACGATCTCTGCAAGGGACGCCTTGCAAATCAAACCATAGCTGTCTCTGCAAATGCACACATGGGTACACGCCTGGAAAAATGGAGAGGAAGGCAATAGGAGGATGTGGATGGGCAGGAGACTTTTTCATGTGGCTCTTTAGTGTGCCCAAAGGGGAAAGGATCCCCTGAGGGCAGAAAATTCCAGCAGGGAGCTGACTGGCGTGCTGCAGTGATCCTTTGAGCTAACCGGGGCGTCCGTTACCACAAAAGTGGCTGAGGTCTGGGCTGTTTGGTCGACCATGTCTCCTTGTATGAGCCGGCTGGAGCTCTGAGATCCACCGCCACCACAAGCACTGTTGGTGGGGATGCAAGAGAGGGGCTTCTCGGTGGCTGCCCAGGGGCACCAGAATGGCCCCCTCCTTGTTATCCTTCCATCGGCAGGCCAAAACCTTTTTAGTCAGGCAGGCTTTTAATACGGAAAAGCTTTTATAGAATGCGCTAGGCAGTGGTGTATTATTTTAACTGAATGGTTTAAAGAGCTTTTTATCTTTTTTAAAAAATTGCATATATTCTTTTACTGAGGTATGAATTGTTTTAATACTGTAAATCTATTTTAATGTTCACTTTTTGTATGTTTTCTAATTGCACTGAATTGTAAGCTGCTTGGAGTCCTAATTTTGGGGGGAAAGCAGGAGGAGAGGAGGTGGAACAGGTCTGCTGCTGCTTGTAAGTGCCACCAACCACAAGAAGAGGGGTCCCTTTCTCCGCTGCCGTGGCTGCTCTTTGCTAATCACGCCCCCGCCGCACACACACGCTATCCATGGGTAAGGGCTAGACTGGGGGGTGGAAGCCACCCCTGCTAGGACCCACAACTTTCTGCAGTCCCACCCAGGGCGGTGCGGGCGCCTTACTCCTCCTCGATCACACGGGGCACGTGCAAAGGTGTCTTCCAGGCCCCAAGTGTCACGTGGTTCCATTTGAGGCAGAACCAAGGACTCTCTCGAAGCAGCTTTTGCCCACTAATGGATTTGTTCCAAGTGACTTTAATCCCAGAGGCCATTTATTCCAATCCAACAATAACATTTTTGTTCTGGCAACAGCTCTTGGCCTTTTAAAGGATTTGTTTTGAAAGCTTTTAATTCTAGATAATAGCTTTAATCATATTTTGACCATAACTTTGGGCACGAATTTATATGCAATTAGATGTCTATTAATTCGTATTTGTCTTCATTTTGGTAAGCAGCTTTGAAATAGCCCAAGATTTTCCATACCTTGGCTCAGAATGGAGACTGCAGTTAAGAAATCAGAAGAAAGCCAGGACTTAGAAGGGCAGCTATGAAGGAACTAGACAAGATCCTGACATGTAAAGATATAGCACTGGATACTAAAGTTAGGATTGCCCGTGCCATACTATTTCCCATTTCTATGTCTGGCTGTGAAAGCTGGAGAGCGAAGGAAGGGAGCTGATAGGAAGGAAGCCAACTCACTTGAAATGTGGTGCTGGAGAAAATGTTCTACAGATAATACCCTGGACTGCTAAAACGGACAAACGAATGGGTCCCGGAGCAGACCCATTCTGCCTGAACTTTCCCCAGAAGCCCAGATGGCTAAACTGAGGCTGTCGTACTTTGGGCAGATCACGAGAAGGCACGACTTGCTGGGAAAGACAATAACACTTGCTAAGGTGGAAGGCAGAAGGAACAGAGGGAGACCGTGTTACAGACGGATAAACTCAACCAAGGAAGACACAATGCCTGCCCTGAATCGGCAAGACGCGAGCAGAGCGTCTCTCATCCACAGGGTGAAGTCAACTTGACGGCAGTTAACAACAACACAGGCAGCTTTGAGTTCCACTTTTGGGGGAAATGCAGCGTGTGAGTGAATACACAATAGCAACAACAACAGATTTTCGCTGACCCTCCTGCTTTGTATCTTGGTCTGGGGGTGCCCAGAAATGGAACATGCCCTCTGTCCTGGTCCTCGATCCTTGTGGTTTGTGCGTGCTGTCCTTCTTCCTCTGTTCTGGTGCTTTCTTCCTGCTGCAAAGTCTCCCACGAGTTGCCCAGGCTGACTTGGGGCAGTGCGGTCCCGAGCAGGCTCTCATTCCCCCGGCTGTGATCCACTTTTGCATCAGGCAACTGTAGGGATGCAGGCCAGGAGCGTCCCAGGCGGGGAGACTTCAGAGCCCAGACTTGAGAGCTGGAGACCCCCTCGGTTGATGCCTCGAAGAAGGAGATGCTACGTACACGTGCACCAGTGTTGCTCAGAGCATGCTGTTCACATAATAAACCCCAAGTCTAACATACATGAGAAACTATTTCTCTCACTGAAAACTGAGTCTTCCACACTCTGCTTTGAACGGGAAAAAAAGCACACCTTTTCTCATCTCTGTTTTTAACCCCTTTGCACTCTTTGCTTCTGAAAATACGTGGGGGTTGTAGTCCAACCAAGGAAATCTTCCCAAGGTCTGCTTTGCACAGCAGATGCTCCAAAGCAGCCAGCAGCAACAGAGGGTGGATGTGGTTTTCAAGGCAATGCCCTCACCCTGAGATTCTTCCCCTTTGTCCCGAGGACCAGAGAAGAGGAAACAAGCCCTGAGATGTGGGAAGCCCAAGGAGAAGGCTCCCATACCCTCCAATATTTTGTAGATGAAACCCAGGACTTGCGTGACCAGGCAACAGCAGACTGTAGTCAAAATGACAAAAGTCATTAGCAGAGAAGCAAGGACAAGCTAGGAGAGCTGGCAGCAGTCTGTTTCTGCTTCAGTCTACAGGGAGTGACCAGATTCTCCTCTCCCTCGCTGCTGAGCTAACTGAGAGCAGATTACTTTTGCCCTTTGTAGCAACCGAAATAAGCTGAGGACAAAGGGGGTACGGCAAGGAGGAGGAGGAAATTGGGACATTTTAAAATCAGCTGAAAAAGTGGGACAAAAGAGGACTGACTGGGGCTGTCCCTGCCCAAGTAGGACAGTTGGAGGGAGCGTGCTTTTTGCTGGCCGGCCCGGCTGCCCCGGCTCAGCTGCGCCTGCAAACACGGGCTAAAAATAGCCCCAGCATTCAGGCAGAGTCCTGTGCTCTTCCACGTCAGGAGACAGCGCTCTCTCGCAAAACACCCACCGTGGCTGCCTTCCCCCTTCCGTTCTCCCCCTCCAGCCATGCCCCGTGGCAGTCTCCGTGCCGCCCCCTTCGAGGGCCTTTCTGCTCTCTCGGCCTACCTGGGCTGGACCCATCTTGCCAAGCAGGTCCTGAGCTGGCTGGCCGGTGCCTTCCGGGCCATCTGGAGCCTTTGCCGGGGCCTCTGGAAAAGGCCTGGTGCCAGCCGGGCCCTTCCTGAGCCTTGGGAGAGCTGCCCCGAACTGAGGGTCTACAGGGGAGGAGATGATGATGCTGGAGGAGCTGAGCTGTTCACTGTCTACACAAACCCCCACAGTTTCCAGGTATGCGCCGGTGGAGACCTCCTCCACTCCAGGGAGAAGGTGCACGGTGATGGAAAGGGAGCTTTGCTTGGAGAAACGTTCTGGGATCTGGCTTGAAAATCACACCCACCCGTGTATTCTCGGACCCTTGTTGCTGCCAGCTGCTTCGGAGCAGCCGCTGTACTCAGCTCGCTGCTCAAAGCGGAGGTTTGAAAACTTAGTCAGACTACAATTCCCATGTCTTCTTAAAAGAACAGTAATGAAAAGATGTGTTCTTTTTCTCCAAAAAACTTCCCTCTCCCCTCTGAGAGCAAAGGGTTTGCAAATAGGGCACCGTCTCTTGGACGAGGCCACGCATAGCTTCCACCTGTCTCGGTTTGCAAGGGACAGCTCCAGTTAAACCCTCTGCTATCCAACTTTTCTGGCTGCTTTTAAAATGTCCCAGTTTCCCTCCCCTCCTCTCACTTTCCCCCTTTTGGCCACAGCTTACTTCTCTTGTGAAAACTGAGTGCCACGTGCAAAAGTGGTTCACAATTAATTCAGCAGCGAGGAGACGAGAGGAGAGGAGGGGGCAGGGTCTTGCCTTTCCCAGGACATACAGGCTAAAGCAAACTGCGGCAGCCCCTCCTGGCTTGTCTCTCTTTCGTCAGTAACTTTTGCCGCCTTCTCCCCTCTTGGATGTTGCTTGGCCACAGGTGTCCTGCGTTTCGCCTGTGAAATGTTGGAGGGTATGGTCAGGGGACTCCCTGTAGAAAATTACACATGGAGCAAGGACTGAATCTCTCCTGGTCAGCAGGTTGGGAACATCGCAGCCTTCCAGATATTGCAATTGGACCGCAACTCCCAACAGCCGCATGGCCAACGTAGCCGATGGAGAAGAATGCTGGAGACGGGAGTCCAACAGTATCCGGAAGGCTGCCCGATCCCCACCTCTGATGTTGGCTTCCCCCAACTCAAGCTGGCCGGTGGACTCGTTGGTTGAATGGTGAGCTGGCAGAGAGGTGAATCCCATTGATTCCATGGGTCTACTCTACTTTGGGGGATTCAGACCTAAATAAGTCTCAACAGCAGAACTGTGTGGCTCACCAGATGTTGCTGGACTGCAAGTCCCATCTGACTCCTACCCAGTATAGCCAATGTTGAAGAATGCTACAAGTTACAGCCCAAGAACATCGGGGGGGGGGGACATGATTCGTGGGGGAGGGCATGATTCCCCCCTGTTCTTTATGGAATATTTCAGTGAAAAAGAGGAGGGCAGGTACTGCCCACTCTGCTCTTCCCTGTCTGTGGAGCTGTGACTCCTGCTCTGGGTTCTAGTCCAAACTTTAAAGCTGCCATGCAACATGCTGAATCCCAAGTCACTCCCTTGAAAGATTTAAAGCATATTTAAAGTTTGAAGCAAAGCTTCAGGTGGACTCAATGTCCCCACTTTTTTAAAATGGATGTTTAATCACAAAGAAAAGAATGAAGAAAAAGAAGAAAAAGAAAAAAAATGGAAGAGTACATCGGATTTGGGCATGCACAAAGCAGATACATTAACATAAGCTGAACATATTTCTAAAAATGCATTTTCTCGAAACTGGTGGCTATAAAGTATGCCAGCCCCTGGCCTCTCCCGCTCAGCTCCGGGGCTTTCAAATTCCATCTTTCTATCCCGCCCTGATTGCTGTAGCTGCTGAGAGACAGGATTGGAGTGCTTAAATGGGACCGGGGCCCTTCCGCACTAGACTGTTATAGCACGATTATTCCACTTTCAACATCCTATGGAATCCTGGGGTTTGCAGTTTAGGGAGGGACATCTTTGGCCTCAGTAAACTACAAAGCCCAGAATTCCATGGGATGTTGAAAGTGGAATCATAGCACTATAACAGTCTAGTGCGGAAATGGCCTGAGTGGACTAGAAAGCCCTCGGGACCCCTCCGATGCTATTGCTCAATTTTTTAAAAATGTTTTGATTGTTTATTTAGATGCTCATACTCTGCCTTAGATCCAAGGAGGATCTTATGGTGGCTTATACGAACGTGAACCGGCAGTGGAATATGGTGCGTCAGTGGAGTGTGGTGGAGCCTCCTCCTTCTCTGAAGGCGTTTGAGCAGCGGCTGGATGGCCATTTGCTGGGGGTGCTTTGAGTGTTTGTTCCTGCACGGCAGGGGGTTGGACCGGATGGCCCCTGGGGTCTCTTCCAACTCTAGGATTCCATGAATCTGCATACAAGCATCTCCCACTTTTCAACAGTCCACTTTTCAATGATCTCCTCTTTCAGCCCTTTTTAATTATAACTGGAACCTGTATATTTGATGCATGGCCTGTGCTTTTTTCATCATGGTTCTACAGTCTTCTACATGCTTCTGCGGCTGTGTGCTACTTTTGCTCTCAATCAGCTGCGTTATTTAGCTTTTGCAAACGTTCACAAATAATATGGAGTGTCTTATTTAACATATTTTGGTGGTCAAACTGCATTTGCAAGCTAAAAAAAGACTGGGTTCCACATTGCAAACCCATTTCTGGGTTTTGAAAGCGCTCTGGTCCCTAACCTGTCAAATAAGTGGGGGACGCCTGTACTTTAAAGCAATTTAAAACAGTAAGAATAATCGGTAGGCTAAAAGCACATTAAATGCTTAAGACAGTTTAAAAGTGGTTAAAAGAGTTTAAAACCACTGATGTGCAAATTGTGACCAAAGCAGTTGTGCCCCCTGTGCATATTTTTGCCTGGTGTTGCGATGCAAAAACCGGGCTGGGCCATTTGGCCCTGGGGGCTGGTATTCCATAACAGAGAGCCTGCCATTCCTTCCGTGCGCTTGCTGCCCATGTTCCATCCCCTTAACGCTCCTTTCTCTGTGCCCGACAGGTGGATCTGGCCCTCCTGGCGACCAAGAGTGCCTATTTTGCTGCTCTCTCGCGATCCCGCATGCAGGAGTCCTCAGAAGGACAGCTGGCTTTGGACCACGTGCCCTCGGGCACCTTCCGCACCATTCTGGAATGGGTTTTCTTTGGGCAATTCACTCTGGCAGAAGAAGACCTCTTGCCCACCGTCCAGGTTGCCAGCTACCTGCTGCTGCCGAGCTTCCTGGATCGGTGCCGGGTGGCGCTGAGGCCCTTGCTGAGCCCCCAAAACTGCTTGTCTTACCTGCATTTTGCAGAGACCATGGCCTGCCCTGAACTAAGGGCAGAAGTGTGCCAGTACCTAAGCTCCCACCTCTTGGAGCTAGCAATGCCCATCACTGGACGGCTTGACCCGCAGCTACGGGAGGAACTGGCCCAGCTGCGCCTGGCGGGCCCAGCCCGGCTCTGCGTCCTGCGGAAAGAGAACATCAGCCCGCAGCCCGAGGACCCCAGGAAGCCCCTGCTGGGCCTCTACCACCGGCCCTTGCCCCCCAAGGAGAGCGACTGGCAGTGTGCCACCCGGCTGCCCTTCCAGGCTGAGAAGTGGAGCTTGAGCACCGCGCAGCTTCTCAACTACCTCTTTGTCTTGGGGGGCTACCGGGAGAGACGCGGGGCCAGGGGCTTCGCCTTCCGCACAGTGGCCTTTCGGTACAACCCCCTGACCAGCGTGTGGATGCCCATCGCAGCCCCCAACAAGGTCAGACCCTGCTGTGGTGCCATAAGGGGAAGGGAGCGGGGGGTTCACCCACCTGGGAACACCTGGACAAACTTCATTCCTAAATCTGGAAGCTCCTCCTGCTCCCAGCGGTGCTGGGAAGGGCCTGGCCTGGTGTTTTGCACCAGGCAAATTTCCTTTCTCGGGCCTTGATGTGCATTGACCCCAAAGGAAGCAGCCCTGGGGCCCCCGGATCGCTTTTGACAAGAGGGCTTGGGTGCTCTGATGATAACTTCCAGGTCGTCCTTCCCCAGGCCTTCCAGATGGGCTGGGAGAGGAAAGAAGGAAATGCCACGGCTGGGAGAAGAATCCAGATGTGGAGGGCTGGAGGGGGACGGAAGGCAAGAGATCCTGCCCCCAGCATGGCAGGAGTCTTGGTCCCTACTGCAAAATTTTCCCTGCGAAGTGCTGTTTCCTTTGCCTAAAATACAGTAATGGGGGACTTATTCTGAGCAAAAATCAGAAAGTGGTTGATTTACATAGAAAACAGCATTTTCTGTGCGGGAAACAGCTTTTTCAGTGCAGAAAATAAATTTTCTGCTTAGAGATACTAGTTTCTATTCACAATACATTGTTTTGTGCACAGAAAACGATCATGTGCAAATTTTGTAGAGAATAAGCCCTGAACTAGAAAGATCCCTATCAGTCCAGAATATGTTTATTTCTTTGATATATTTATTTGTACAGTGGCCCCTGGAGCACTGTAAAACCTGCAAATAACTCCCCACCCAAGTAAGAGCTTCCCCTCCCATTCCTCTTCAGGCCTCCCCTGCCTTTTGTTTGTGCTGCCTTCCAGACCCCCAGGGAATAGGAAGTGAATGGGAGGGGGCAGTGACACTCTCTCAGCTTTAGAGGAAGGTGCTGGTGGCAAACCTCCTCCGAGCAGATCTGGCCAGAAAACCCTAGCAGATGGTTGCCATATCGAAGCCAGTGTCTTGCATCCGGGAGACCAGGCTTCATATCCTCACTCAGCTTTGGGAATCCACTGGGTGACCAGGGTGAGCCACACTTTCTCAGCCTCAAAGGAAGGCAAAAGCAAACCCCCTCAGAAGAAATCTGACCGGGAAAGCCCCATGATAGGTTATCCTTATGGTTGCCGTGAGTCCGAATCGCCTTGGAGGCACGCAATAACCGACCACAGGCACCAACGGGATGCCAGCTGGCGTGAGCGAGTGGTCTGACCTGCTCATGGCTTCAGCAGCTCCTCTTCTTCCTTTCACATGTTAAAACATGCGGGCCTCTCCTCGCAACTGTCGAACAGGTTGCAACTTCTTTCTGCATCCCCTGTTTATTTCCTTCTCCCCTCCGGCGTCAACTCCGGTCCCACTCCGTTGCTCTTTGTCTCCGCTCTCCCCGCAGCGTCGGCGCCACTTCAGCACGGTGGTGGAGGGGCAGCACATCTACGCCATCGGCGGCTGGTACCTGGACTCTCTTTTGTCCCCGGACAGCACCACCCGCTTGTATGAGGCCGTGGAGCGCTACGACCCCTGGACGGACAGCTGGGCCTTCGTCTCCGCCCGGCCCATGGGGGACTTCTCCTTCACCGTCTCCCTGTCGCACGACCTGCCCCTCTGCACGGCCCACGGGGGCTTCGTCTACGCCCTGGGCAGCATCCAGCGCACCGGAGAGAAGCTCCTGCTACGCTATGACGTGGCCTCAGGTGAGCAGGAGTTGGGGGGGCAGCTACGGGGATGCCGGATTTGGGCGTTTCTGGGGGCATCCTTCTTTTCTGCATGAGAGCCACGTTTAAATATTTGAAGGGATGCCATGTTGAGGAGGCAGAGGGCTTGTTCTCTGCCGCTCCGGAGACCAGGACAAGGAGCAATGGATTCAAGCTGCAGGAAAGGAGATTCCACCCGAACCTCAGGAGGAACTTCCTGACGGTCAGGGCTGTCCGGCCGTGGAATCTGCTGCCTCCATGGAGTGTGGTGGAGTCTCCTCCTTCTTTGGAGGTTTTTAAGCAGAGGCTGGACGGCCATCTGTCGGGAGAGCTTTGAGGGTGTTCCTGCATGGCAGGGGGTTGGACTGGATGGCCCCTGGGGTCTCTTCCAACTCTACATTTCTATGATTCTATGATGCACTTTGGCCCTGCTCTCCACCCCTGTCCTTGCAATCTCTTACTGTGCCTTGGGATCAGGCAAAGAAGCAGCAGATAGATCAGTTGTGGGGACAGGGGAAGTAGGACTAAAATCGGATCTGTGTAGAGAAGTTTAAGAGGTGACATGATTGCCATGTTTAAATATTTAAAGAGATGTCCTATGGAGGATGGAGCAAGCTTGTATTCTGCTGCTCCATGGACTAGGACATGGAGCAATGGATTCAAACTTCAGGAAAAGAGATTCCACCTAAACCTTAGGAAGAACTTCCTGGTTGTAAGAGCAGTTTGACAGTGGAATCCGCTGCTGCCTCAACGGAGCGTGGTGAAATTTTCTTCTTCTTTGGAGGTTTTTAAGCAGAGGCTGGATGGCCATCTGTCAAAGGGAGGGAGGCAGAACGGGGCTGGACTGGATGGCCCTTGGGGTCTCTTCAGTTTGAGGATTCTAGTGGAATGGCTGAGCACAGAGAGAGAACTAGTTCATCATCTTTCAAATTTCATTCGGCCCAAAGAGCTGCAGCCAGATTGCTAGGTGGGAGCCAAGGGCTACAGGGAGCACACAGTTCCCTTGTTGCAACAGCACTCCACTGGCTGCCGGTCTGTTTCTGGGCATGACTGAAAGTCCTGGTTGTGACCTACGAAGCCCTGCGTGGCTTCGATCCACTCTACATCGACTAGCCATGTCTCCACATGTGGTCTTCTGCGGAGTCCCTTCTTCTCTCCATCCCACCACCTCACAGGTCCCGTCTGGTGGGAACAGAGGAGGCAGGGCCTTTGTGGTGGTTGCTGCCAGACCCTGGAACTCCCTTCCTGGGCCATGTCTGCACTGGACGGTTATAGCGCGATGATTCCGCTTTCAACATCCTATGGAATCCTGGGGTTTGCAGAAACTGCAAACCGCAGGATTCCATAGGATGTTGAAAGCCGAATCATCGCGCTATAACAGTCCAGTGCAGAAATGGCCCTAGAGAGGCTAGACTGCTCCCCTCCTTAATAGTCTTGCATAGTTGTGTGAAAACTCTTTTTTTTTTTTGGTCGGCGGGGCAGACCATCACAGGCGGGATGCTAAGGGGGAAACGGTCTTCCATAAAGTGATGCATTGCCTATATTAGTTGTTTTTCTTCCTTAAAAAGCATGTATTAACAAAGAACCCAATTATTCTTTATGCTTGATTAATCGAGTGTAGGGCACAGAGTAGCTTCAGCAAAAACAGTCAGAATTCTTTCCCAACACACACAAAGCAAACTTTCTTTTAAAAACTAAATTTCAAGTATCACCTATCTATTTATGTTACATGTATAAAACAATTTTACCAGTCATATCAAGCAGCATTTAGCAAATAGGCATGACATAAGAGCTTATGGGATAATTATTGTGTAGTTCATGTCTAGTCAAAGTCTTTATCGGCGCAAGGCAGCCACCAGCTTTCAAGGAAGAACAGATTTGGACCGAAAGCCAGAAACCTCTTGCTTAGGACGGAGAGACGGAGGGAGGCGAGACGGGCTTCCGGACGGCCAGAGCCGCCCGGCAGTGGAATCTGCTGCTGCTTCAGTGGAGTGTCCTCCTTCTTTGGGGGTTTTGAGCAGAGGCCGGATGGCCATCCGTCAAAGGAAGGACTTGGGTGGTGTCTTCCTGCATGGGAGAAGGGGGTGGACTGGGTGGCCCCTGGGGTCTCTTCCGACTCTGGGATTCTATGATTCTATGGACCAGGGAGCTCCATTGGCCTCATACGTGAAACCGCAAACCCCAGGATTCCATAGGATGTTGTTTGTACTGTTTGTTTAATTTATAGCCAGAAAAAGAAAAACCCTTATCGATTCCTCCATCTGGTACTTGAACGCCACTCAGGATGATTAACTGCAGTGAAAACTAATCACTGAAATACAATTGCCAAACAGCAGCCGTCTTGCAACATAAACAAACAGACACAGGAGATAAAATATCAGATAAAACTCATTAACCAAGTGGCTGCCCGAAGCAGGGGATTTTTGCCACGTGGCCAAATTCTGGCAAGGAGGTTGGCAACTGCGCCTGCCACCGGCAAATCTTCCGGCCCTTCAGGTATGGCGGCTCTTTCTCCTTCGACCGTCGGGCCCAGGGGAGACACGGGCGGAAGGGGCCGGAGCCAAATTTGGGGAAGGCTCCTTTACTGGACCGCGCTTCCTACAATCCCCCAGCTGGCATGGCCAGAAGACTGGGGGATGAGTTGGCCGGCCAAAGAAGAGCTGGCCGTGAGGAGAAAAGAAAAGGCAGTGCTGTCTTTTACGTCGCACAATTGTAGCACTATGATTCCGGGTTAACCGCCCACAAAACTCCATCCTGTGGAGTCCTGGGAGGTATAGTTTTGCAGGGGGCTTAGAATTCTCTGCAAAAGAGAGATCTACTGCTTCCCCAAACTCCAAATCCCAGGATTCCAGAGGAGGCAGACACGGCACTTAAAGTGAAATCATAAGGCTGTAATGACAAAGTGTGGAAAAGAAAACGGTGGGTCCCAGGAAGATTGGAGTAAAGCATGGATGGAAGGCCTAGAAATGAATGGATGAACGATTCAGGATGAATGACTCAAGTGTTTTGCATAGCTGCTGACATTTCACAGATGAAAACCGAAATACATGTCACCAAGCAACGCCAGGGTGTGGTCAGAATGACAAACGCATTAATTAACAAGAGCAGACAAGCTAGGAGAGGCTGCGACAGTTTGCTTTTGCCTGAGCCGCCAGGGAAGGGCAAATGACATTTGCACTCTGGACTCAGTTTTGCAGCGACTGAAGTTGGCTGCGGATAAAGGGGAAAGTGAGAGGAGGAGAGCGAAACTGGGACATTTTGAAAGCATCTGAAAAAGTGGGACAGCAGAGGAGTAATTCGGTCTGTCCCTGCTGAATCGAGACAGTTGTAGGAGATGCTGTGGTCTTTTGGCCCATCACAGCCCCCGGGGTAATGGCCCCATGGATAAAAACAATTAAAAAAAATACAAGCATGTTTTAGAAATCAGGCTTCCCCAAGCAGGGAAGTTTGTAGAATCACAGAACCCTAGAGTTGGAAGAGACCCCAAAGGCCCTCCATTCCAACCCCGTTTGGCCATGCGGTGAAAGCACTCCCTTTGACAGGTGGTACCCCAGCCTCTATTTAAAACCTCCAGTGAAGGAGACTCCACCACAAACTGTTCTTACCCTCAGGAAGTTCTTCCCAATGTTTAGATGAAATCTCTCTTCCTGTAGCTTGAAGTCATTTTTCCATGTCCTACTCTCTGGAGCAGCAGAAAAGAAGCTTGCTCCATCTTCAACATGACATCCCTTCAAGTGTTTAAACATGGCTGTCATCTCACCTCTTAACCTTCTTTTTGTCAGGCTAAACATACGCAGTTTCCTAAGCCTCTTCTCAGAGGGCTTCATGGTTTCCAGACCTTTCACCCTTTTGGTCACCCTCCTCTGGACACATTCCGGCTTGTCAATAACTTTCCTGAACTGTGGGGCCCAGAACTGGACATAGGATTCCAGGTGGGGTCTGACCAAAGCAGGAGAGAGTGGTACTGTTTCTTCCCTTGACCTACACACTGCAGTCCTATTGACACAGCCTAGAATTGCATTGGCCTTTTTAGTTGCTGCAACACATTGTTGACTCCTGTTCAGCTTGTGGTCTACTAAGACTCCAGAACGCACATCTGTTGCACATTTGGGGTGAAAGTGGAGCCCAGGGCAGGGCAAAGGGACGAGAGACCAGCTGTGCGTGTTGTGCGGGGCAGACTCTCACCCACCCTGTTTTCTCCTTGCAGATACTTGGCAGGAGCTCCTGCCCACCCTGACACGTGCGGATGCTGACCTGCCGGGGCTCTACTTCCTGGGTGGCACGGACCCCCTCTACGTGGTGGGGGGCAACGCACAGGACAACGTGGTCACCTCCTTCAGCCTGAGCCACCGGCAGTGGGGTCCAGCCCGTGCCCTGCCCAAGTGCAGCCTGGCGGGGCAGGGCCTGGCTCTGGATGGGGTGCTCTACATGGCCTCCCCGGACTTGGGGGCAGTTCTGGAAGTGGACCTGGAGATGCCTGACTGCCGCCCGCTGCCTCCGCCCCCCTTCCCCCTCTTCTACGAGGCCTTCGTCCTCCTCCATTTCCCTTTGACTGACCCTGGGGGGGAAGCAACAGCAGAGCAAGAGGAGATGCGGGGTCTCTGAGACCCCAAGCTGCCATTCACCACTCCTTGTTCTGTGTGCGCGCACACACATGTGCTGCTGTACAAAGGCTTTATTCCGTCAAACTTAAGGGTTTTATTGCAGGAGGCAGGTAAATTGCAATTGCAGCAGGGTAGCAGCCTCTTGGGCTGGGACTGACCACATCAATGGATTCCTCTTCTGTCGTTCTCCCAGTGGGAGACCATGTGGAAAGCATTTCTTTGACCATGGGTACCACTGAGCGATTGAAGGCACATAGCAGGAACAGTAGTGTCTTTGGCTGGGATTTACTACATGATATCATTCCTTTTCTCCTGTTCTCCCAGTGGGAGACCATCTGGAAAGCGTTTCTTTCACAAAGGAAGTCCTTGACAGATTTTTCACCCACGGGGAGAACAGAGGAGGAGTAACCTCCTAGCCAAAGACTGTATTATCCTGCCGTAATTGCAGTGTACCTGCCTCATATAATAAGCTCCAAGAAACTCCATTAATAACCTCTTTTGTAAAAGAAATGCTTTCCAAATGGTCTCCCACTGGGAGAACAACAGAAGAGGAATGAGTTTGGGTGCTAAGTCACAGCCAAGGACACTGTTATCTTGGTGCAATTGTGATTTTCCTGCCTCGTGTGATAAAGCCCCCAAAATGTGAGCCTGTTTGTTTGTCTCTGTGTCCGTCCAGATAACTGTCATTTAATAAAGTTGATGCGTTGATGGGCATTCCTTCTTTAAGAGAAAATTTGGGACTATGGGCAGAAATAACATGAAAAGAATGGGGAGAGGGTCCTACATCATAAGAAAAGGAAAGGAAAGGAAAGGAAACAGCAGTTCAACATGTTTCAGCAGATTTTTTTATTCAAAATGGACAATATGTCTCTGTGGAATGAAACAGCCAGATCAGGGAAGACTTGCCTAAGGAAATACACATTTTGAACCTTCCAGGGACCCCTTGAAGATTTCTTCCAAAATGCATCCAGGGGCAACTTTTTATTTCACGAACTTCCGCTTCTCTTATGACTTCCATGTCGGTGGCCAAACCTATAGACCTATAGGGTGTTTTCTTTGGCTACGGCGAGGGCCTAACCTGCTTTCCCCTCTTCTCTCCGTGTTGCTGTTCCTGCATCCTCCGCGAGGGATTCCGGAGGCGGACGCCCTTTGCAGGCACCGATAGCCCCGGCAGAAGGGGCAGGAGCAGAATTCCAGACTTACCACATTCCTTACTGCAGACAGGCTGCTGCAGCCCAACACGGAAAGTCCGTCTTTCTCCAGCCCTCTTTCACCATCCTCCCGGTGCCGACGCTTCTGAAAAAGCCTTCCAGCTAGATAAAGGATGAGGAGGAAAAGGGGGGTGGTTAGGCACAGAAGGACAGCGGCTGCACGGCCTTCCATCAAAGGGAGGTTTGGGTACCCTCTTCCCGCATGGCACACCAGGATGGGACTGGGTGGCCCTCTGGGATTCTGTGATTTAGACAGCTGCTGGCCCTACTGTCTGGGGATTCTGGGAGCTACAGTGACTCTTCCAACTCTAGAACGGGGCCAGGTGTCTCCCTCCCTCTATGGCCGGCTGAACCTCCTCTCACCAGATCAGCAGCACGTCTCTGGGCTACGCGGTTGCCAAGTGAAGCAAGGAGCAGGGCTCCTCTCCCTTTAGCGGTTGTGCTTCTTGTTCTGCCCGCAGCTTCTATGGAAATTCCCTCTTCTTAAGAATCGATCATTTTGATTAAGTAGACGGACAAACATATGACATACGGAGTAGCTAGGAACACTCGGAGTTGGACGGGACTGGGTTTTCTTTACACACAACGTAATAATGTAGATAGAAAATAACAATGTTTTGTAAACAAGTACAAAGAAAGTGTGTACGCAAACAAAAATTTTAATTCAGATGTAAGATTAGGGGAGTTTCTTATCTATTGGTAAAAATGAAATAGCGCAAAAACAAGATTCTGGATAGACGGCAAAAGGAAGTCAAAAAATGAAGTAATTTAAGCTTATTTAATAACTTTCCAATAGATAGCTAACAAAGATTAAGAATGAAATTTCTCTTATTATGATTTTCGCATGCATATATTTGGAAATGTTGAATATAAGAATAATTTTGAAACGTGTTTATTCTTTTTTTTTAATTATGTGAATGTTTTTATAAAAAAAAAAAGGAAATTCCCTCTTCTACACCAGCCTTAAAGGGACAGGAGCCTTCTTCCTTACTTTGCCTGGCAGCTCTGTTCCACGACAACCCGGACGCTGACGCTGCCCTTTCACCCAGATACAGGGCTCTATTTAAGGCCGCGGGCTTGCGAAAGAGCTCAGCAGCTGCCACCGCTCTCCCTCCCCGGGGGGCCCGGCGCTGCCTCCCGCCAGCCCTCCATGCTTCCTTTGCGTGCCGTGCATAGCGCGCATGCACACGCACGCACGCACACCATGTTCCCAGCCCAAAGGACTGGCCGCTCTGTCCTGCATGCAGGGTCCACGCGGTTTGCAACCTCCCTGACCTTTGTATTTTTTGTTTTTTAAAAAGTGGGTGCAAAGGCAGGTGGAGAGCAGGTCCCAGCCTCAGAGCACTGGAGGGAAATCTGGTCCGATCCCATCTGCCCAAAGGGTCCCTCTTCCTCCAGAACTGTGGCATTCGCACCTGTCCTGACTCATACACACATTCACAGTACATATAGAGGGTGTCCCCCCCCCCCCCCGCTGGCAAATGTATGCACGCTTTAAGAGCTAATAGTAGCTCTGGTGATTATTTGAAGGCTACGTAAATACATTTCTATTGAAGAGTAATGTTATAATAATGGCCATTTCTGCACTAGAGTGTTATAGCACTATGATTCCACTTTCAACATTGTATAGAATCCTGGGGTTTGCATTTTCGGGAGGGGCTGGCCGGCCCCTCCCGAAACTGCAAACCCCAGGATTCCATAGGATGTTGAAAGTGGAATCATAGCGCTATAACACTCTAGTGTGGAAATGGCCAACGACTTCATGAGAGCTACACATTCCACCTTAAATCGCAATTTTATGTAAGGCGTTGAAATTGTCTTTCCTGCACAGCAATGCTCTGCTCGCATTGCCAAACCCCAGAGCTGCAAACTTCACTTAAAGTTTCTCTTGTAAAGTTTTTTTTCAGAATTAGAAGCTGTTCAGGGCGCATACATTTTGCAAGGCAGGCGATGACACGTGCTGAATATGTATGTGTGTCCTGTGGGCCAGCTTGGTCTAGCAGTCTAGGACTTTGGGAGTCCAGAGTTCAAATCCTGCCTGCCCAGCCACAGAAACCTACTGGGTGACCTTGGGCAAGTCACACTCTCTCAGCCTTAGAGGAAGGCAAAGACAACCCCCTTCTGAACAAATCTTGCAAGAAAACCACCAACTAGGTTCAGCTTTGGGTCATAAGTTGGAAACAGCTTGAAGGCGCACAACAACAAAGTGTATACTGTGCAGTGAGTTAGAATTTTCCTGACTTGGGAGAGGAGCTCCCATTTGCTCAGCCTCTGCCTTCAATCTGGACCCCCAGAATCCTTTTCCAAAACTCAAACCATGACACCAGGCAGCTCTACAAACCTTCAGTTCCACTATAAATTGTGGCCAATCTCTAATAAGATTTTATTAGCAAGATTTCTTCAGAAGAGATTTACCACCGTTACCATTCTCAAAGGCTGAGAGAATGTGACTTGCTCAAAGGCACCCAGGGATGGTCTAAGCAGGGATTCAAACTCTGATCGCCTAGAGGATCCCTTGTTCAACACTCAGACCATTACACCACACTGTCTCCAATATGGTGACCCCCCTCTGGAGTTTTCTCAGCCAGATTTCTTCAGAGGAGCTTTGAGAGGATTGTCTTCCCCTGAGGCTGAGAAAGTGTGATTTACCTAAGGTCAGCCTGGGGATTTCCACGGCTGAGCAGAAGGCATCTGAATCCTGGTCCCCCAGAAAGTCCTAGTCCAACAGTTAGGGTACGACAAACATCAAACCTTCAAATAAACAAATCAGAAACCAACTGGTTGTTCTTGGTGCCCCAAGAACACCTAGAAATCACAAAAAGGCCTGGAAACCATGGAGTCCTACAAGGACCTGGGGATCTTTAGCCTGGAGAAGAGAACTGTTAGAAGGTGACACTATAGTCATGTTCTGATATTTGAAGGGATGTCATAAGGAAGATGTGGCAAGCTTGTTTTCTGCTGCTCCAGAGACTAGGATATGGAGCAATGGCTTCAAATGTCAGGAAAAGAAATTCCACCCAAATGTGAGGAAGAACTTACTGAGGGTAAGAGCTGTTTTGACAGTGGAACGCACGGCCTGGAGTCAGGCAGAGCCTCCTTCCTTCTTTGGAGGTTCTTAAGGAGAGGCTGGGTGGCCCTCTGTCCAAGGGAGGGCTTGGATGGTGTCTTCCTGAAGGGCAGAAGGGGGCTGGGTGGCCCCGGGGGTCTCTACCAGCTCTTCTCGGATTCTGTGATTCTAAGAGGAAGAAAACGAAACAAGGCGTCTTGGTCACCACCCTTTTGTTGAGTAGTCCTAATAACAGCTCTGCTCTCCCCCCTGTCTGAACACAGGCCCAGCCCGGCAGCGATTGGCAAGAGGAACAGCTCGGCCTGGCACAGGGAGAACCCGGTATCTCCTCCAAATGTCCTTAGGGGTGACTGCTTCCGATCTGCCAAGGGCCGGTGCCAACCCCGTGCCAGGCTAATCTGCTACTGCTGCGGCTGCCCAGCGGAGGAGGAAGGTCGCCTGCCACGTGAAGGAGACAGCCACGCACGAAGGGACCGTCCACTCGGAAGGCCGTGAGATGGTGCCCGCAGGACACTCAGCACAGCCCTCCAAGGAGAGAGTCAGGGTGCCCGTACGCCATCAGAAGGAGCCGGGTGCTCTTCTCTCTGTTCCACACCTGAAACAGACGGTGGACAGAAATTTTCAAAGGAAATCAGGGCTCACCTTGTGGTGAACGACCTTTGTGCTCACAAGAGCCCAGAAGATACGGGACTCAGAAATCTAGAATCCTGGAGTTGGGAGAGACCCCCAGGGCCATCCAGTCCAACCTCGTTCTGCCAGGCAGGAAGCCCTCCCTTGGACAGATGGCCATCCAGCCTTTGTTCAAGAACCTCCAAAGGAGGAGCAGACTCCACCACGCCCCATTCAGGCAGCAGCAGGTTCCACTCCCCCACTGCTCTTACCATCAGGAGGTTCTGCTTCATTTTTAAGTGGAATCTCTTTTCCTGAAGGTTGAAGCCATTGCTCCATAGTGTCCTAGGCCATTGCCGCACTAGCCTGTTACAGCGCGATGATTCCACTTTCAACATCCTATGGAATCCTGGGGTTTGCAGTTTCGGGAGGGGCCGGCTGGCCCCTCCCGAAACTGCAAACCCCAGGATTCCAGAGGATGTTGAAAGTGGAATCATAGCGCTATAACAGGCTAGTGCGGAAATGGCCCTAGTCTCTGGAGCAACAGAAAACAAGCTTGCTTCATCTTCCGCATGACATCCCTTCGAATTTGTGGCTCTCATGTCCCCTCTTCGCCTTCTCCGCTCCGGGCCAAGCATACCCTGGAGCTCCCTCACCCGCTTCTCAGAGGGCGCCGGGGTCTCCAGGCCCTCTACCATTTCGGCCACCCTCGTCCGGACACGCTCCAGCTTGTCCATACCCTGGGCGGCTTCTCAGAGCCCACGGGAATTCCTCCTCCCTCCAGACGCCGCTGGACTGCAAGTCCCAGCAAGGCCAACACGTAACGATGAGGACGCCGAGCGCTGGGAGGTGCAGTCCCAGCAACCTCTGCAGGGCTCCCGGACTCCCACCCTGGGCTTAGGTCGGGCAAAGGAAGCGGCCGCGGAGGGGGCGCGGGGTGTGAGCCCGGGGGTGCGTTTCGCCCGGGGCCCCTGCCGCGGCCGGCGGGAGCGCCCCGTTTGCCCTCCTCCAGCCGGGGCAAGGTCCCTCCGGCCCCCAGGCGAGCGGGGAGTCTCCGGCTCTGCGGGGACCCGCCCGGGGCGTTTCTCCGCGTGTCCGTGTCTCTGTGCGCGCGCCCAAGCGTGGGGGCTTTGCTCCGTGGGGGTCCCAGTTCCTCGATGGGCGCCCCCCCGGCCCACCACCCCTTTCCTTCCCCGCATCCCCCAGCTGAGGGGAGCTCTTCCCGGGCACCCAAATTACAGTGCCGGGGACCAAGCCGCGGGCCGGCCGCCGCCCTCGCCCTCCTCAGGGAGCCACCGGGCGAGCTCTCGGGCCCCAAAGGGAGGCTCACGGAGCGACTCCAAGGCGGGATTTGGGGGCGGCGGCGGAGGAGCCGAAGGTTCCCCCCTCCCGGCTGCAACCCGAGAGGAAGAAGCCACGGATTCACCGAGTCCGAGGGCGGGAAGGGACCCCCGAGGGCCATTGAGGCCGGGCAGGAGCGCCCTCCCCACACTGAGAGGTGGGTGGGAGTGACCCCTCGGGTGGGCGAGCCCGGGGCGCCCTCCCCGTCGGCGCGGGCGCGCGTCCCCGCGGCGCCGCGCCGGCCCTCCCTGCTCCCCCGACGGGCCTCCGAACAGCCCCCTCCCGGGGCTGGGGGGGGAGGCTCGCCCTTTTCTTCCAAGTAGGGCGGCCGCCGCCGAGGGATCGGGTTACAGTCGCGGAGGGGGCTCCCCGGCCAGAGCCAGCCGTCCCCTCGCCCCGTCCCCGGAGCGGAGCGGAGCGCCGAGGGCAGGACCGAGGACACCCCCGCACGCCCCCACCCCACCCCCGCCGACCCCTTCGGCCGAGCAGGTAGGGGCTCCCTCCGTCTCCCGACCCCACCCCCGCCCTTCTGGGCGAACGCGCCCCCGGTCCCTTTGCATTACCGGGGGGCGGGCGCGGAGATTTTGGGGGGCTGCGAAACGCCCCTTCTCCGCCGCCGCCGCCGCCGCCGCCCCGCAACTGGTCACAGCGGGAGGCGGCCCTGGGATTGCCCCCTTCCCCTGTGGGGTGGGTGCTCCGCGCCTCCCTCCAGGATCCCTTTAAAGGCGGGGGAGGGGGGCATTGACCTTAGTGGAAGTTCAACCAAGGGCGCCCCTGAGCGAGTACAGAGCGCACTCAACGCCCTTCGGCTGGTCTCCCAATCCAATCCCCTCCCTCTCTTCGGGGAGAATCACGAGGGAGGGAGTCGAGGGTCTGTGACTTTCCTCCCCGCACCCACTGCCCCTCCCCTCCCCTGTGCCCCCGTTTCCGTCGGAGAGGAGGGGCGTCCGTCGCCCGCCCCCCCGTCTGCTCCCCGGCCAAGCAGGCGCAAGGGAAGTGGGCGGGGGAGCGAGCCCCGAGAGGGGGTCCACCGCCCCCCCCGCGCACCCCCGCCCCACCGCTCCCTCGGGAAGCGATTTGCAAAAGGAGGGGTGGGGGGGACACTGCCGGTCGGGGGCGGGACCCCCCAAAGTAGAAGGGGGGCTGCTAAGACTTAAAATGCTTTAGCCGAAATGGACAAACTGAGTATTTTGGTGGAAAAAGAATCATTAACCAGGTTTTCGAAGAACTGGATTGACCCGATTGACTTTTTAAAAAATAGTGATTTAGGAGTGATTTGAGGGTTGTCGGTTTTATTAATCAATATGAGTTACATGCATAGATCAAGCGTAAGCTGTAGATAAGAGAGAGAGACGTGGAGCTGAAGAGCTAGAGATACCTCTGCAGGAAAGTTAGTTGGAAGTCATCTTTTCCCCCCTATTTTTTTTAGTTATAGTTTTTGTTTTATGTTTATAGGGGTTAGTGTGTTGGAATGTGGTGAATTTTGTAGTTTGTAATTTCTTTTTTTGTTTATTTGTTATGTGTGTTATTTAACATTTATTCTAGATAGATTTTGTCTAATAAAAATGATTGATGGACAAAAAGGAAATACGAGGGTCCCTTTGGCCCTCCCCGAGGTGAGAGCAAATGTGGGGAGAGAGGTTGATGTCTCCAAAAGCGGCAGGTGGCACGCAGCCCCCTCCCATTCAAAGGCCGCTCATGGGCAGCGATGATGGGACCCCCCCCCCCAGTGGGCAGGGGCCTGGCTGGCTTTGGCAGGGCGGGGGCTGCGGTCCTCCAAGCCTGCTTCCCTGCCAGGGGTGGGTTCACAAACACACACCCTCAGAGGGAAGTTGTGTCTGCGTGTGACACGCTCTCAGCCCCAGAAAACCCAGTGATAGGGTTTGCCTTAGAGTTGCCGTAGGTCTGCCGTAAGTGTTGTGATGGAGGGGAGCGGGGTGGTCTTGTGTGGGTTAAAGTCACATTTGTCTTCTCCCATCTGGGTCCTTGTTCAGAGTCCGTGCTTGCGACACCTCGGTCTTTTCATTGGGCAACAACATAGCATTTTGCAGGAGTGCCACAAACCATGGAGTTTTATTTGCTGCAGGAGACCGTTTGTATCTGGAACTTTGCAGAAGAAGCAAGAGGGTTTTGCCTTCCTTGTGCGACACTGTCCCGTACATGTCTCCTCAGAAGTAAGCCCCTTTTGGATCAGTAGGACTTACTCTTGGGTAAGTGTGTATAGGATTGCAGGCTTGGTCTTTCAATACTCGAAGCAGACTTTTGAGCCACACAGAACGCTTTTTCTCACGTAGGAACTATAATCACATTAACATCAGAAGGTGTTCAAGAAATTTGTGGTTGTTTAGAAGAACGAGAGGTGTGAGAGACTTGGACAGAGATGCCACCTTAAATGTACAAAAGTGTGCCATGCGTGTGTGTGTGTAAGTGCATATGGTACGTGCGTACGTACGTAAGTGCATATGTGTAAGTGCCACACGGAAAGACTTCTGTGGCACTCCCAACTCTCCCCCAAATGGGGCTATTCACTGATCAAGGAAATTCACCTTGTCCCTATCTGGGGAAAATAATTCTGGAGGGTTTTTTCCATCTACCAAGGCACCGTTTCTGCGACTGACTCACTGCAGCACCTCTTTCTGTCCTCCCGGTTGCTCATGCGCACCTGATTAGCAGGCAAGGAGCCGCGTGTGTCTGCTCCCCTTTCCCCCTCTTTAGCTTAGCTTTGTCCCCTTCCGCGTGCCCCCGATGGACAGATTCTCTCTTTCGAGATAAGGAACAATTCCCTCCAGTCAACACGTCAAAGGCTTTTGCCTGAGCAAAGCACAGGGAGGTGGGATGAGCCTGGGTGACAATTAGAAGTAATGAGTCTCCAAAGTGTTAAGCAGGGGAGGCACCCACAGGCCGTCCAGCCCACCCCCGGGTGCCGGAGGCGCGTCTGGCGAGGACACAGCCGAGGGCCTTCCCGGTGGCTCCTCCCAGGCTGTAGAATTCCCTTGGATGGGGCGCTCGGTGGGCCCCCTCTTGGCTCTCCTTTTGCTGGTGGGCAAAGACCTCTTCATTTAAACAGAGATCTGAGTGTTATTCGGCCTTTGCGGAAGACCCGTTAACTAAGGAGTGCTGGCTTAAATGCCTTTAAATTTATCCTTTTGATAGGTTTTTATTTAATTTTTTAAAAATACTTGGATACTGTAAACTTGTTTTGTTTCAACCTATCTTCCAAGCTGCCTTGGGCTTCACGTTAGGAGGAAGCTGGAATATGAACTCAGTAAATAGGCAAATACATGGATGCACAGCTTGAGCACCCCTGACCAACTTTTGCTTGAAATCCTCCAACAGAGGAGAGGCCGGGGGTGGGGGGGATGCTATCCCTTCCACCGTCTGCTTTTGGGCCACCCCAGATTGTCCACCCCCATGGCCAGGAGGAGGAAAGGGTCTTCCTGGCCAAGTGGGCAAGGAGCTCTCTGCAGCCCAGGGACTTTTCTTTGCATGCCCAGGGCACTGGGCCGGCAGCGACAGTAGCTTTGCTGCCCAATTCCTTGTCCAAGGGGGAGGCAGTTGGTGTCGGTGCCGCTGCTATGACCTCTCCCACTGGGCACCAAGCCAGACCCACGTGATGGAAACAAACTTCCCAAGTCAGCTGTGAGCCCTGATGCCAACAGCAGCGGCAGCGGGAGGAGGAGGAGAGATAAAGATGGGCATTGGGCACCAAGCGGCTGGAGGGTGATGGAGCCCAGCTGGAGAGCTGGTTTGTTCACAATACCTGTTTTCCCAAGAAGATTACCGTGGGCCCTTGATATTGACCAGGGTTTGGTTCCAAGACCTCTCCCCCATGGATTCATGGGTGCTCAAGTCCCATTATGTGCAATGGTGCAGCAAAATGGCATCCATTATATAAAATGGCAAAATCAAAGTTTGCTTTTTGGATTTTTTTTAACATTTTCAAGCTGTGGTTGGTTGAATCCATGGATACAGAATCTGTGGATATGGAGGGCCAGCTGTCCTGCTTAGTCCAATCAGGCTTTTAGAATCACAGAGTTGGAAGGGGCCCCTAGAGGCCATCAGGTCCAACCCCCTGCTCAGTGCTAAAGCTAAAGCTCCTCAGCTGGTAACTGTCCAAACTCTTTTTGAAGACATCCAGCAAAGGAGACCCCACTGCTGCTTTATGCATTTTGTTCCATTGCCAAACCAGTCTTTCCATCAAGAAGTTCCTTCTAATGTTCAGTCAAAATCTACCCTCCTGTTACTTCAAACCATGAGACTCGGTCCTTCCTTCTGGGGCAGCAGAGAACAGGCCTGCCCCTTCCTCTTTGTGACAGAAAGCAACAATGAACAACACCCCTTCTGTCTTTTAATTTTGAAAGCTAAACAATAAAGAATGTAGTTGGTACTGGGATGGGAGACCACCAGGAGGGACCATTGGGGATCTCTCCAAGGAAAACCGGCAGAGTAAATGCTGGGCTGAAAAGCTGGAGAAAGCCGCTGCTGCCAGTCAGAGTGGGCAGTACTGCCCAGGCGGACCCATCCCTGAGCGTCTGGCCCAGCATCAGGGCGCCTTCCTGGGTTGTCCTGGAGAAGAAGTTCCCAGGCTGGCTCCTCTTGGGCATCTCCAGGGTCAGCCAGGAAGGGATATCCAGCCGGGAAGCCTGGAGAGCGGCCAGTCCTTCTGCTGCCAGTAAGAGATCATAGAATCATAGAGTTGGAAGAGACCCCAGGGGCCATCCAGTCCAACCCCCGGCCATGCAGGAACACCCTCAAAGCACTCCCAACAGATGGCCATCCAGCCTCGGCTTGAAAACCTCCAAAGAAGGAGACTCCACCACACTCCGAGGCAGCAGATTCCACTGCCTGACAGCTTTGGCTGTCAGGAGGTTGGCAGCACTGGGCTAGGTGGGCCCCGAAGACCCAGGCAGAGCCACAGACCGACTCCTCTGTTCGTCTCTTTCCCAACCTCCTCTTGTTTTGGGAGCTCAGCAGGGTCTGGCCAGGTTAGTCCTTGGGCCAGGGATCAGAAGGAGGGAAGCCCAAGAAGCTCCAGGTAGGCCTAGGGGAAAAGCTGCCATTCAGAGCGAGCGACACTGAGCTAGCTGGACGCCTCAGGGTCTGAATCCAGAGAAGGGCATCTTCCCGTGTTCCCACGCGGAGGCTTCCAGGCTCAGTCCTCCGTGGCCTCTCCGGGTAGGGCGAGGGAATGCGGTTGGTGTAGCTGCCAGTCAGAGCTGGCATTGCTGGGGTAGGTGGGCTGTTGTGTCTGACAGTATGAGGAAGTGCTTGCTCACTTGCTTGCTTTTTTCCCCCCAGACTTCGTATTTATAAATTTTAGTAGGAGATACAAACAAATTAATCCACAATCAGAGAAAGGAAAAAAAAAACGAGAAAAGGAAACAAACTATCCATAAACAATATACGTGTATAGCTGGAATTAAAATTAAACTAAGGTAAATTGAACTAAACTAAAACTATGGCATAATAACAAAAACTGTTGCTAAAAGACTCATCTGTTACAGCGAACACACCTTGCCTACACTAACTAAATAAAAGACCAAAAACTTGGATCTCCCACGCAAGCTGTAATGAAAAAGAATATTCAATTAAAATCCCATGTCGTATTCTACCATTACAGATCTACCTTCAGCATACTATAATTGCTGATAATCATAATCACAGATTATTTCATCATTAGATTTCTTGTTTTTCCAAAAAATCCATAAGAAGTTTCCAGTCTTTCAGAAAATCTCTGACTGATGTGTCTTTTAAAACCTGTGTCAGTTTTGCAACTTGGGCAAGATCCGTGACTGTCACAACCCGCTGTTGTCGGTGCTTGAGCCTGCTTCCAGGTTTGGGCGAACTCCATGTTTGCAGCCGTTACCATGTATTTAAGAAGCGGCCCATACTTGCTCTCTGGTTCTTTATCAATAATTCAGTGTGGAGGTAGTTCTGACTTCACAGCCTCAGGACTGATCCCCAGGGGCATCTCCCAAGAGGGCAGAAAAGGATCCTGCAGGAAGCCTCGGCCAGCTATGGCTGCTGGTCAGAGCTGACCGTACTGGGTGAGCTTGACCAGTGGCCCGACTGAGCGGAAGGACTGTGTCCCAGGTTCTTCTCCGGGAGGGGCCAGCGGGGGGAACACCCCACCTCGTCTCAGCTTGTGCTTAGACCTCCGTCCCTTTAAATGGCCCCCAGTGCCGGGGTTCTATGGCAGTTGGAAGGCGGATGGGGAAACTCCCAGAAGACCTTCCCTGGCCCTGAAGAGGCAGAGGAGGTGAGCTCTGTCTAGGTCCAGCCTGTGCACACGGACACACGCTCACACCCCTTTCTGAGCCGGAACTGGCTGCAAGTCTGGGCCTCCCCGAAGCATTCTTTGGCACTAAAACTGACAGAGAGAGAGGGAACACTGTCGAAGGATAACCTTCATTGGTAGTCAGCCCACGTAGGAGGAGGTCTGCGGCAGAGGAAACCATCGCAGCCTTTTAGCTGGTAGGAACAGGGCCGCCTTGGTGGCTGCTCCCAGGAGGCTGTGGAACTCTCTTCCACAGGAGGTGAGGCTGGGTCCCCTCTCTGTTCTCCTCCTGCAAAGACCGTTTTTGTTTGGACGAGCAGCCTTTGGCTCTTGACCATTCGCTGCGGAAGGGTGTGCCAGGGCGAGGGTGCCGGGCTTCCGTCCTCCCTGTTTCAAGTAGTGCTCGTTTCAGAAACCGAGCTCTTTGCCGAAAGGCTGCTCCCTAGATAAATCCGCTTGAGGGTTGAGGCCTCCTGCCCCTGCCTGACCCCCGTCTTGTTCCAGAGCTGGACGTTGTTGTTCCAGGCCTCTCCAAGAATTCTTTCCGTGCAAGATGCAGTCACGTGTTACTGCTGTAGCATGGTTTGTAGGTGGTAATACCGATGTCTCCTGCTTTTCGATAATGTGTTTTTCAGCATTCTGCTTTTTCAACCATTGTAAATTATTGACATGTACTGTTCTTTGGATACGGTGTCTGTTCTTTCACCAGTTCTTCTCCTCTTGCCTCCTTCCTGGAGGGAACATGAGAGAATCATATACGTGGCAAGCCTCCATGATTCTCTCACGTTCCCTCCGGGAAGAAGGCAAGAGGAGAAGAACTGATGAAAGACTGGGTTCCGTTTTTCAACCAATTCTGCTCTCTGACCATGCTCTGGCCCCTAACCCGTCAGATAAACGGAGGATGCCTGTGTGATGCAGAAGATACCTCCGTCATACGTGTCAGTGTTTGGAACCGGTCCTACTTGGCACCCAAGCCAAAGATCTGAGGGTGGAAAGTCTTGTCCTCTACTGCCAGGCAGCTGGGTTTTAGGGTCCTTTGCTAGCATCGTGGCCAAACGTGAAGAGCTCTCAAGTGGCGCAAAAGAGAGAGCTTGTCCTTGCTGACCTTGCTGAGACCTTCTGCGTGAGCCTGGCTGTTTTGCGGCTGGGAAGAGATAAGAAAACTGAGACATGAGGGGTATTTTGAGGGGAGTGAATTTTCCACGCTGCGTGCAGAGTTCTTATGGCTGCAGGCAGGGAGGCGGTGAGTCACGCTTGCGTATTTTGGTTTTAATTTTCTTTGTTTGCCTCTGCCCTGCATGACTCTCAGGGCTCCATCTTCCATCTTCCGTGTGCACCCCAGCCCAGGTGGAGCCAGTAATGGGGGATTTGATGGCCAGCCAGGGGCCATTTCCGCACTAGACTGTTATAGCGCTACTATTCCACTTTCAACCTCCTATGGAATCCTGGGGTTTGCAGTTTCGGGAGGGACCGGCTGGCCCCTCCCGAAACTGCAAACCCCAGGATTCCATAGGAGGTTGAAAGTGGAATAATAGCGCTATAACAGTCTAGTGCGGAAATGGCCAGGGATAAGTCTGGGAGGAACTTTTGGGGGGCCCGATTCTGCCATCGGCTATGAGAGGATGCCAGGTACCCCATCAGCCAAACGGCCGGGAAGCGGCTCTGCTGTTGTGCATCGGCTGACACATCGCTGGCCACCAATAAAGTTTATCTGGTAGCGCTCATGTGTATGGCACCGAAAGAACCTCAGAGAGGCTGGAACCACACACCCAGATACGAAATCATTTGACTTATGTCTTCCGACGGGCCTACCCAGTCTATTTTTTATTGTGTTTTTAATTGTACTTTTAATTGCATTTTTAACTGTACTTTTAATTGTACTTTTAATCATGATACATTTTAATCATAGTATATTTGTATTAACCAATCTGTGTTTTAGTGTATTTTAATTATGATTTTTTTAGTTCTATATTCTGTACCCTGCCTCGAGCCTTGGGGAGAGGTGGGTAACAAATAATTTTTATTAGTAGTATTAGTATTATTATTATTACTATTAGACACTGTGAGAGGAGGGCATCTTGGCCATGGGACCTTGGTTCTGAACTGCGCTCCCTTTGCAGATTCAGGTGGTGCCCTCGCTGCCCTCGTTTCAGCATAAAGGAAAAACATGGCTTTTTATTAGGTAGAAAACAATGCATAGTCCCTGCTTACCAGCAGTTTCAGTCAGCCATGGTCCGAAAATATTAAATGGAAAATTCCAGAAATAAACAATTGCACACCGTTCTGAGTCGTGTGATGGAATCTCACGTGTCCCGGCCCATCCTGCCGGGGACACGGATCATCCCTTTGTCCAGCGTGTCCACGCGGCCTAGGCTGCCTGCCTGTCAGTCACTTAGTAGCCGTCTTGGTTATCGGATCGACTGTCACCGTGTCACGGCGCTTGTGACAAAGGCTGGGTGTCCGTCTGTCAAAGGGAGGGCTCGGATTGTGTCTTCCTGCCTGGCGGAAGGGGGTGGACTGGAGGGCCCCTGGGATTTCTTTCAATTCTAGGATTCTAGGATTTTATCTTTCGTTAAAAATGCCCCCAAGCCACACAAACGTCATCCTCGGAGTGTATGCGTAGGAAAAAAAACATTCTGTATAAAGGCTTTGGTACTGCCTGTGGTTTCATGCATCCACTGGGGGTCTTGTAACGTACCCCCCATAGATAAGGTGGGGGGATTATATCCAGCATAGTGTCGTGGTCCGAACGTTGAGTTACGGCCCTGAAGAGTCCCCGCTCAGCCGCAGAAACCCACTGGGCGACTTTGGGGGCATCACGCGCTCTCAGCCCCAGAAGAGCCCGTGATAGGCTCATCTTAGGGTATCCAGAGGTCAGGAAATAACTTGGAGGCACGTAACAACAGCAACTGTAATAAGAAGAATTGTATTAATGCTAATAGTAGCGATGCACCAGGAGCTATAGGACAACCCCCCAGCTCTACTGATGGTTTAATTTTAATTCTATTTGTGGTTTAATTCTATTTTGATTTTTTGAGTCCCAGTGCTGAGGAAACGTCCTGAGATTTGCTTTCTCCCTCCCTCCCTCCCTCGTCCTTCCTGGCTCCCAGGCGATAGTGGGCCCTCCACGATGGCAGAAGCCCACCAGGCGGTGGCCTTCCAGTTCACCGTCACCCCCGAGGGGGTGGACTTTCAGCTCAGCCGTGAAGCCCTCAAGCAGGTCTACTTGTCGGGGGTCTCCTCCTGGAAGAAGCGCTTTGCCCGGCTGAAGGTGAGCGGGGCGGTGGGCGGGAGGGCGCCACCGGCGTGGGGCAGCCCCCAACTCTCCGGTCTGTCCTCGTAGAGGGAGGGGCTGGGCGGGCCGCGGTGAAGGCAGCCAATCACAGCTCAGGGAATGCTGTGAAGGGAGGAGCCTACAGGGAGGAGATGCTACAAAACCTGAGGCTCGTCTCAGTCCAAAGGCAGAGAAGGAGAAGAACAGATGGAGAAGAGGCAGGAGGGTCAGTAGCGGGAAGGACTGGCTCTGATTTTGAGGAGCTATGAGTGATTAAGGAGTTTTCGTGTGGATTAATAAACTTCCACTTTTTACCACTTCTGTTCGTTTTTACCACTGTCTGTTTGTATTAAGCTTGGTGGAGGGCCTTAACACAGTGAGCCCACCGAAACCGCAGAGCCCCTTGGCCCACAGTGGGAGTCACCTTGGGGCCCAAGTACCCAATCCAGGAAGGGATTAAGGGAGCAGAAAGGGTAAGAGGAGTGACAGGACCCCACGGTTGGAACTGTGGGGCCAGCCTGGCAAGGGGGTCCATCATAGACCCCCTTGGGGTCACACACATTCTCATGTGCTAAGCTTGGGGAGAAGAGTGGGGGCTTACCACGCGTGGGCCGGCGGCTGCACCCGGTCCGTGCCAGGGCTTCGGCTCCTGCCACCGTATCCCCTTGCAATCGCTGATGCGCATGAGATGAGGAGGGACCCGGCATGTGCAGTGCAGCTGAGCGTGGCGGCAGTCACAGGAGCTACTGCCTCTATCCGCGCCCTGGCGGGGGCCCCGGGGTGAAACAGAAGAGGATAGCCGGGGCAAGTTGAGGGCCTGCTCTTCTAAACTGGTTAGCCTTTGAGGGCCAGATAGACTACCAAAATTTCCAAAATATTTGGGAGAAAGGGTCCAGGAGTCCAGTTTTTGTTATTTTCTTTCTGCCAAACCAGGAGCCAAGGTGTCTTTGGAGAATGTGTGGTTTCTTCTGATATTAGTGTTTGTGGGAGTTGCAATGTGTTCAAAGGGTCGATGGCCTTTCTTGAAGGTTTCCAAGAGAGACAATACACCCTCCCTTTCTTTTTGGCCAGGGGAGAACCCTAGAGTGGTCAGGGACGCACACAAAAAATTGCCTTTGGGGGCTGTGTGTAACCTGTGGGCCTTACTTCGCCCACTCCACCCCAGTTTAGAAGCCCCTACTCACCAGCAGGGAGAGCACCAGTTAATCCTCTGCGGTCCCATTTTCCAGCTCCTTTTAAAAGTTCTAGCTTCTTTGTCCTCCTCCTCCCACTTCTTCCTTTTGTCTTCATCTTGCTTCCATTGCGACAGACTGAGGCCATTTCCGCACGAGTCTGTTACAGCGCGATGATTCCACTTGCAACATCCTATGGAATCCTGGGGTTTGCAGTTTCGGGAGGGGCCAGCCGGCCCATCCTTAAACTGCAAACCCCAGGATTCCACAGGATGTTGCAAGTGGAATCATCGCGCTGTAACAGTCTAGTGCGGAAATGGCTTGAGTTCAAAGTGAAAAGGTCATTTGCACTCAGTTAACTCGGGGGAAACAAACTGTTGCTCCGTCTCCTAGCTTGTGTGTTCTTCCTTACGAATAACTTTTGCCATCCTGACCACACTGATGTTTTTTGGCCACACGGTTCCTGGTTTTCATCTGTGAAAGGAAATGGAATGGTATGTGGAGGGTATGGAAACATAGGCCGTTTCCGCACTAGACTGTCACAGTGCGATGATTCCACTTTCAACATCCTATGGAATCCTGGGGTTTGCAGTTCAGAGAGGGGCCATACCGGCTGGAGCTGAGCGGTGGTGCCTCTTTGCATTATTTATGGGAGGAGGGTGTGCAAAGGTGCTGTTTGTAAGGTCGGGGGTGTGTGAGCAAGCTGGCTGGAGAGAAGCGGGCCCCTTTCGGTGTTTCCCCAGGTGGAAAATCCCCCGTGGCTAAGCCCATTTCCTGCCTACTCCGTTCCGGCTGTCTGCCCGCCCTCCCTGCCTTCTCCACCTTTTTGACACCCTCAATTCCCACAGAACAGCATCCTGACAGGAGTGTTTCCGGGGACGCCTTCGGGATGGCTGGCTGTCGTGGTAGCCACGGTGGGCTCCACGTACTCCCACGTCGATGTGTCCATGGGACTGATCTTCAGGATCCAGGGGCACCTGCCCAAGAGGTGAGACCTGGCCCCGGCACCCTTCTGTCCCTGGTCCTGTCCCCCAACCCCAGTCCCATGTCCTCCAGCCACCGGAGAAGAAGGCAAGAGGAATGAAAAAGTGGTCTTGGAGTGACCCACCTCCCAACCCCTTGCTGTTGGGTGGGATGAGGAAGCTTTCTGTGGCAAAACCCAGAAATGGAGGGAGAACACTTGGGCCATTTCCAGACTAGCCTGTTATAGCGCTATGATTCCACTTTCAACATCCAATCGAATCCTGGGGTCTGCAGTTTCGGGAGGGGCCGGCTGGCCACTCCCAAAACTGCGACCCCCAGGATTCCATAGGATGTTGAAAGTGGAATCATAGCGCTGTAACAGGCTAGTGCAGAAATGGCCTTGGTAAAGAATGGGAGGGATTTGTCCGTAGACTCATAGAATCCTAGAATCCTAGAGCTGGAAGAGACCCCAAGGGCCATCCAGTCCAGCCCCCTTCTCCCAGGCGGGAAGACGCCATCAGAGCGCTCCCCTTGACACCCAGCCTCTGCTTAAAAATGTCTACCAACGGAAGAGATTCCACCGCACCCCATGGAGGCAGCAATGTATTCCACTCTCAAACTGCTCTTCCCATCAGGAAATTCTTCCTAATGTCTAGGAGGAATCTCTTCTCCTGAAGTTGGAAGCCATTGCTCCACTGTGTCCTAGTCTCTGGAGCAGCAGAAAACAGGCATGCTCCGTCCTCCACATAACATCCCTTCAGATCTTTAAACCTGGCTATCCCGATCCCTCTTAACCTTCTCTTCTAAATGTGCCCAGCTCCCTCAGCTGCTCCTCATAGGGCTTCATGGTTTCAACATGAGGGCTGCATAGGGAGGGCAGTAATTTGTACGAAAGAGGTCAGCCCCTGGGCTAAATTTAGATCAGGGTGAGCAAGTTTTGGGGACCAAAGTCCCAAAGTCTTGTAACGTCTAGATCTTCCCGGTGCGGAATTTTGACGGTCGGGAAACCTGACTTCTTGCTGACGGTTGGGAAGTATGAAGTCCTTGGAGAGGAAGCAGGAGAGCTTCGAGTGGGAAAACATGGCGTTCGGATCAGGGGCTCCCGCGCATTTGGGTCCTTCAGCAGGAGGGGGGGGTGAGCGACGTCCCCCTGTCAGGCGGTCCCCCTCTCTCCCCCGGCTGCAGATCTCTGAGCTTCCGCAGCCGCTCCCTGCTGAGCGCCGTCATCTTCTCCACGGGCGTCTGGATCGCGGGCATCCTCGTCTGCCGCCACACGCTCAAGCTGCTGCTCTCCTACCACGGCTGGATGTTCGAGCCCCACGGCAAGGCCAGCCTCAGCACCAAGATCTGGATGGTGAGTGGCCGGTGGGGCATTTGCGGGGAGGGCTCGCACGTACCCCTCTCCCCCTCCGCATCCACGGGGAGGAGGAGCATCTCTTCCCCCCGAGGAAGGGCAGAGCGCTGCTGTCTTTACCGCCTTGCCGGAAATGGAAATACGGGCCTCTACGAGGAACCTCGGAGGGCCACCGTCAGGCAGAGCAGCCGATTTGGAGCGGAAGAGCCGCGTGGTGTGAGTGATGGGCTAGGACTCTGGGAGACCAGGATTTGAATTCCTACTCAGCCCTGGAAACCTGTTGGGTAACCGTGTGTAAGTCACACTCTCTCAGCCTCAGAGGAAGGCAAAGGTGACAAACTTTTTGTGGATAAATCTTTTGGCACCAGAGTCGTGTCGCGGTCTGAGTGTTGGGCTAGGACACTGGGAGTGAAGGATTTGAACGCCTGCTCACTCCTGGAGACCCGCTGGGTGCCCTTGGGCATGTCGCTCTCAGGCCATGGCAAACCTCCTGTGGAAAAAGCTGGCCCAGGATAGACTTTCCCTAATTAGCAGTGAGCTGGAAAGTTGATAAAGGCAGTGTGCTGTAGCAATTCCCGTACTGGCCCGGGATTCCTCCGGGATTTGAATCCCCTCTCAGCCATGAAAGCTGGCTGGCCTCTCTAGGGACGGGGTCCCACAGTCGGAAGCAGCCGCCTGCGGGCCCACCAACTGCGCCTGGGAGGGTGGTGGGACAGAGGGAAGGGCCTCTCCGGCTGGTCTTGGGGCTCCGCTGGGCTCACGCAGGGGGATACGCGCCTTCAGATAACGGGGGCCCGAGCCGTATAGGGCTTCATCGGTCACAACCTACAGCTGAAACGCATCCTTTCTGGGCTTAGCCAGACTAAGGCGGCTATCTCTGTGAGGTCCTTTCTGTGTCTCTCTCTGCCGCCCGCCTGGAGGCCGGTGGGAAGGGGCCGGGGGCCGGCGCTGGCCAAGCTCTCTGGAGGAGAGGAGGGCTTCGCGGTGTGGGCTGCGAGAGGCCGGCCGTGGCGCTGGGCGGGGCCGGAGAGCAAGGGGGGGCTCCTCCCTGGGCAGGGGGCTACCTTGTCACTCTTGGGTATTTTGTGCCGGGGGACCGATCACTGTTTTTCTTCTTATTATTTCCTTTTCCCCTTGTGTTCTGTTATTTATTTTCCTGGGTTCTTTCTTCTCCATTCTTTCCCTTTTTGTTGCCAGTTTCTCCTTCTCTCTATTTTTTACTTTTTCCTTCTCATTTTTTTTCATTTTTTATTGTTGTTTTCTCTCTGATTTTTTAAAAAAACTTTTGTTTTCTTTTTCTCAATTTCTCTTCTTTTTTTTTTTTGTTTCCTTTATTGTATTGTTCTTTCTTCTTCTTCTGTTATTTTTTTCCCTTTTACTTTGTTTTACTTTGTTTACTCTGTTGTTTTATATTTCATGGCACTTTGAGCACTTTAAAGGCAGGATAGAAAAAAGGATCAGTTTGAGGTCAGCGAGAGCAACGGTCTGGGTGGCCCAAGCCCTACGGAAAGGGAGGGGCGCTTCTTTGACCGAATCCTCTTGTGCCGACTGACCGGCAAAACGCCTGCCTCTCTCCGCCACCCTCGGCCTTGCCAACCGCCTCCCCGTCTCCTTTCCAGGTCCTGGTGAAGGTGATGTCCGGCCGCCACCCCATGCTCTACAGCTTCCAGACCTCCCTGCCCAAGCTGCCTGTTCCCCGCGTGGTCGACACCATCCATCGGGTAAGAGGGACCGTGGCCGGAGCCCTGGGACTTTGGGCAGGGTGTGACCGGTTTGGGCAGAGGGAGGACGAGCGCCGTGCCACAGGGGTACGATCGTGCCGAGATCCCCTTTCTGAAGCAGCTGGCTCTGGGCTCCTCCGTCACTTTTAGATAGAATAGAACGCGGCCTCAAAGCCTGGAAAGCCCACAACAACCTGTTAGCGTTTGGCTAGGAAGATGACGGGGATTCCAAAGCCCATCTGTCTGGTAACAGGGGCCACTCTGCCTTTGGGGACAGGCATTTTCCAGGGGTGCCAAAGGGCACCCGCTTTGCATGCTGTGGAGCCACTGAGATACCCCACAGAGAAAAATGGTCAACCAGCGAAGAGGCTTTTTGTCATTTTTATAGGAAAATTTCATTCACATAAAAAATAGGGTTTTCTGCACACACACACATGCACACACACACACACGTGTTGCAAATAAAGCACTATCTCACTTCTTCTAAGTGGGGAGGCTCAAAAAACTCCTGGGCTAACAGGAAGAAAACTTTTTTGAAATGTTGAATTCCTGCACACGAGAATGAAGTAAGCAAAGATTTTGCCTCCTTCGTCCAGAGGGCACCCGCCTTGCTGCCCCCTTGCCTTGCAGTGGAAAGAGCGGGTCGGGGGCTTCCCTGGAGCTGAATTGTTCCTGTGTTTGGGGGGGGGGTCTGAAAGAGGTGAGACACCCTTCCCCAGAGGCCCTGGCCAAATGACCGGCCCCCTTCCTTTCCCCGCAGTACCTTGAATCCGTTCGCCCGCTGCTGGATGATGACAGGTACTACGAGATGGAGGCCCTTGCCCTGGACTTCCAGCAACAGTTGGGCCCCCGGCTCCAGAAGTACCTCGTCCTCAAGTCCTGGTGGGCCACCAACTACGTGAGTCCTCCTTCTCTGCCCGGCCCCTCCGATGGTCACTGGCCGCTGGCAGTGTGCCCGTGCCCCCCTGTACTCGCCTCCTTCACTTGTGGGAGCACGTGGACTAGAGCGGCCAGATCTCCAGGCCTGGGCTGCCCCGTCCAGTCCTCAGGACGAGGGAGAGGAATCTCTGGGTGAGAGCACCGTCTTGAAAGGTGGGCCTACCCTAGACTTTGTGTATTGTTTTTGAACGGCCTGCTCTGTGCAAGCGGGGGTGTTCTGTCGTAAGGTGTCGTCCTGCTTAAAGACGTTGCCAGGGGTCATCCCTAAATCTCTGGTAGTCCGGACCTGGCAACTCTGAGGCCGAGCCCGGGGCCTGCTCTCCTCCGTATTGGCCCTTCTCCCCTCCCGCCCTCTCCATCTTTTCCCTCATCAACCCACCCGCCTTCCTTCCTCGCCCCCCCCCGACGTCGGGCTGCATCTCCTTAAGGCTGAGCAAGGGAGCCCCCTCTCTTCCGTGGCCCCTCGCCTCGCCCTCCCCGGGCCGACCCCCAAAAGAGTGTCTTTGCCTCCCAGGTGAGCGACTGGTGGGAGGAATACATCTACCTCCGAGGAAGGAGCCCTATCATGGTCAACAGCAACTATTACGTCATGGTGAGCAGACCCCCTTCTGCAGTGGGGCTTCAGGGTGGCCGTGGGCATGTGTGGGTCTTCACTGGTGATAATCTGGTGGGAGCACTCACCAACAGGGAGTGTCAGCTAATGGCAGCGGTTGTCTAGTGGGTAGAGCCCAAAAGAGTCTGCCGCTCTCCCCTCCTGCTGCCGTCACTTGGGGATGGAGGTCCCTGCGTACGGTCCACCCGATGACCCTCCTGGGGGCCAGTGCTGGGGGCTCAACACCCACCCTTTCTCTCTCTGTCTTGCTCCTCGGCCAGGATTTCCTGTACGCCACCCCCACCTCCCTCCAGGCTGCTCGGGCAGGCAACGCCGTCCACTCCGTCCTGCTGTACCGCCGCCGACTGGACAGGGAGGATTTTGCGCCTGTGAGTGAGCACGTGAGGAGGAAGAGGAGGAGGAAGCCCCCCCCCCGAGGCAGGATCCCCCTTGCTTCCCAGGGGGCTTCCGTAACCCACAAGGGGCAAGGAGGAAGCCCCAGGACTGAGAAACCTTTTGGGCCACCTCTGACGTCCAGCGGGACCGAATGAGAAGGGGGGGGAGGCGATGCTGGGCTGGGTGGGGAAGTGGTCGGCCTCTTGCCGGACGGGTCTCTTCCACGGGGCTGGCACCCCTCTCGGATATCAGTGGGGTTCGGGACCCGGACTGCCGGGAGCACAGTTTCTATAGGTGCATGTGTATGTCTGCAACTTCAGGTCGCAGTCCAACTTCATGGAGTTTTCTTAGGCGAGGAATCCTCAGAGGTGGTTTTGCCAGAAATAGAGTCTACAGCACCTGGTATTTGTTGCTGGTCTCCCATCCAAGTACTGACCCAAGCTGACTCTGCTTAGCTTCCACAAACAGACGGGATCTGGTGCCTTTAGGGTCTTGGGCCTGTGCCTCTCTCTGTGTGTGCACGTGCCTCCAAGTCACCCTATGGCAACCCCGTGAATTTCACAGGATTTTCTTGGGCAAGGAATGCTCAGAGGTGGTTTTCTCAGTTCCTGCCTCTGAATTGCAGCCTGTGAGGAAGCTGGCGTTATCCTAGCTGTTTCTGGGCTTTTCTTGCTTTGCTGTATCCTTTTTTGAGATTTATTACTCCTTAATTTTTAGCAGAGGATGCAAACAAACCAACCCATAGCCACAGAAATAGAGAAGAAAAAAGAACAGGAGAGAAGAAACAAACACACAAACAATACACAAGTACAACTAGAACTAAAACTAAACTACATTGAATTGAATTGAACTCAAACTGGAAAATAATAACACAACCCATTACTAAAAAAACTCATCTCATACACTGAATGCGTCCTAACTAACATACAAAGAAACTTTGACACCCCCCAGTACCAACTATGAGGAAAAATAAAAAAGGATTAATAGCCCCTGTCTTATTCTACCATTACAGATCTATGTACATTCAACTTATTAGAATCACTGAGACTTGTAACCACAGATTATTTGTTGTTGTTTGCCTTCAAGTTGTTTCTGTGATCCTAAGGCAAACCTATCATAGGGTTTTCTGGGGCTGAGAGTGTGTGACGCACCCAAGATCACAGTGGGTTTCCATGGCCAAAGGGGAAATTAAACCTTGGTTTTCCGGGACGTATGGTCCAACGCTCAGACCGCTGCCCTTTTCATGACTGTGGCCATTTCTGCACTAGACTGTTGTAGCGCTATTATTCCACTTTCAAGATCCTATGGAATCCTGGGGTTTGCAGTTTTGGGAGGGGTCAGCCGGCCCCTCCTGAAACTGCAAACCCCAGGATTCCATAGGATCTTGAAAGTAGAATAATCGCTCTATAAGAGTGTAGTGCGGAAATGGCCTTTGTGACGTTCTTGTATTCTTTTACTGCTTGAAGCTACCGGGCGGATTTTACATTCTTATTGCTAGAAGTCTCAGGTTCTTTTAACAAGAAGGCGGGATGGCAATTTTAATGATCAGGCCAGTAACAGACAGACAGACGGACAGGTGCACGTCCTTTCTTGCCGGCAGGTGATGGCGCTTGGCGTTGTGCCCATGTGCTCCTATCAGATGGAGAGGACCTTTAACACGACGCGGATCCCCGGCAAGGAGGCAGGTGGGTGCCCTCTGGGCTGGGGAGGGGGCCGGGGGGGCACAGAAGGGGTCTTGAACAGACACCCCCTTCCCCAAGTTCCTGGAGACGTTTGCTGAAGGTCCAGCAGTTACAACATAGAAAGCCCTATGTGGCTTGGGTCTGGATGAACCGGAAGACCCGGTTTCCCTGTATGAGCCTGCCCAGTTATTAAGATCTTTGAGGAAGGGCTGTCTGCTGACCCCACCACCTTCGCTGCCATCTGTATTAGGGGCACAGGAGAGGGCATTCCCTGCGGCTGTTCCCAGGCTCTGGAACTCCCTGCCACAGGAGACTGGGCCAGCCCCTTCCCTGCTCTCCTTCCGCTGGCACATGGAAACCTTTTTATTTGGACAAGCATTTGATAACTCTGTGGAAAGGTCTTTGATGGGGTGTGTCTGCTGCATTTTTACTGTCCTCCTCATATTTTAAAGCAATCTTATATTATGTACTGATTATATTAATGTGGTAGTATATCCAATTGTTATTAGTTAGGTTTTAATTCATGTATCTTTATTTAACCCATGTTCTGAGCTGCCTTGAGTCCCATATGTGAGAACAATGAGATCCCATAAAATGGTGAGGCTGGGGGTGCATAACTGCTGGCACAGCTTTACCGGTGCTGGGGGGCTCAGGGGGGCTCTCTTCCTCCTCCTCCCCCATCTGGAGCAATCGGCCACGCAGGGGCACCTCTGAGTGGTCAGCCGTCCAAGCAGTGGATGCAGCCATCGCTCCCCAGACAAGGACTGATGCTGCTTTGCTGGTCCTAGAGGTTGCGAGGATGTCCAGGCAGCTTCTTGGTTGCAGCCCCTCTGTCGGGCAGTCCATGGCTCGGGGGACAGAGGGGACAAGGGGAGACAGAGGTGCGTCTAGGAGCCTCGGGCCTTTCTTGCACAATTGGGAATAAAGGTCTTCTTTTGTATACAGTGTGTGTGTTTGTGCACACGCACGTGCACATTTCTCAATTGTAACTCAAAATAACAGAAACACCAACTAACATTTTTAACATAAACATAAACTAAAATTAAAACACCATGCCAGTTGAGCATCCCTTATCCAGAAATCTGAAATACTCCAAAATCTGAACTTGTCCACCTGGGTGGCTGAGACAGCGATGCCTTTGCTTTCTGATGGTTCAGTGCATGCAAACTTTGTTCCATGCACAAAATTGTGAAAATCATTGTATACAATTACTCTCAGGCTATGTGTATAAGGTGTATATGAAACATAAACTGATTTCCTGTTTAGACTTGGGTCCCATGCCCAAGATATCTCATTATATTTGCTTTTATGCAAATACAGGTATTCCACAGTCCAAAATCCAAAACACTTATAGTCCCAGGCATTTTGGATAAGGGATATTCAACCAGTACTAAAATGGTAAACTAAATAACCCTGAACCCTAACTCAGTAGAACGATAAGTCATTAACTAACTGAACACTAACTTACCAAGCACAAAAGATCTCTGACCGCCTCCTCACCAAACTGTAATGAAAGAGCGAGGAAAAAAAGATAGAATAATATGATTCTACCATTTCAGATCTACCTAAACAAGCTACTGACAACCACATCCACAAATTATTGCCTCATTTCATTTTGTGTTGCTCAAAAAGTCTGGAAAAGGTTCCAGTCTTTCAAGAACTCTTCAGTTGGCTTATCCTTTAAAACCCATGTTTGTTTGGCCCTTTGGGACACTTCAGCAACCCGAACAGTCAGGGAACAAAGGTCCTGTTGAAGAAAGAGGTACAGAAATACCTCCTTCTGCAGTATCTTTAGAAGTAGTTACCCCGGCCTGGTCCTCTAGGGAAGGATGGGGGGCAAAGAGGCTCTCATCACCCCCAAGGGGTTCCATCTTGTCCTTCCTGCCCTCCATGCACTGGCTTTTTTTTTGTGGGGCGGGGGAAGTCTCAAGAAAGGATAGCTCCTTCTACAGGTTCCTTAAAATTTATTTATGTATATATATGATGGGTATCTTGCCCTTCTCTCAGCGTGGGACCTAAGCCGGCTTACTCTGTCGGATAAAAACAGGCAAAGCTAAAAAAAATTGCAATACGAAAAGTGTGTGTGTGTTTTAAAAAAGTAGGCAGTCCTACAAAAACACCAATTTAAAACTGCCTTAAATGCTTCTTAGACATGAAGTTAAGAGCACGGCACCCCCAGTGGTAAAACCCATCTGCAGTGGCCAGTTAACAGCCCCAAGGTGTTTGGAAAGCAGAGGGGGACAAGCTTTCCTTCTAGCGGGAGGGAGTTCCACACGGCCTGGGGGCAGCCACCAAGAAGCCCCTGGCCTGCTCTGGTGGGAGGGGTAAGGCGGAGACCTCCATTGAAGGACCTCGGAACTTGGGAAGGCTCACAGAGGGGGGTCCTTCAGACAGGCTAGACGCAAGCTTTGGGAAGGTCCCCGTGTGGGCCCCTGGGGGCCCGGGGGAGGGCGGGGTGTTGTGGTTAGCGAAGTCTCCGTGAGTTCCGGAGGCTCGGGGGGACCGCTGTGAGGGAGGCAGCCTGCCCTTGTACGGCAACCGTTTCTCCGTCCGCCCGTGTTCCACCTGCAGACACCCTCCTCCACCTGTCGGACAGCAAGCACCTGGCCGTCTACCACAAGGGCCGCTTCTACAAGGTCTGGCTGTACCACGCCGGGAGGCTGCTCCCGCCCCGCGACCTGGAGATGCAGTTCCAGCGCATCCTGGACGACGCCTCGCCCCCGCAGCCCGTCGAGGTCAAGCTGGCCGCCCTCACGGCCGGGGAGAGGTAAGCCTGGCGGGGAAGGAAGGGAGGAGCCCGGAGTGGGGCTCGGGGGGCAGAATCATCGGAGTTGGGAGGAGGGACCCCAGGGACGTCTACTCCGGGGCAGAGACCCCTGGCTAAAGCGCCCGGCAGGAGGACGGGGGGCACAGCAGCCCTGCAGGGAGGGAGGAGCTGCTTCTGGGAGTTAAGGGGGGGGGACTTGGAAGTGGGACAGAGAAACCGGGGTTGCAGGTTCATTTCTGAAACAGATTTCTTGGGCTGTCTTTGCTGCTATTAATTGCATTTTTATTCTTGGCCAAAAACGGAATAATGAAAGGGAATGATTTTGAAGCAATATGGAAGATATGTGTGGAAAAGGTATTAATAAAAGAAGAAGGTGTCACACCTCCACAAGAAGAGTTACAATTTTGGAAGGTGGAGTAACTTGAGATATAATTGGCTCTGGGGAAGGGGTACACTTTTTAGTTATTGCATACTTAGTAATAAGGTTACATTCAGTAACAGCAATAGGTCAAATTTAGTTTGAAAAGGATAGAAATAAGAATGAAATTAGTGATAGTATATTTTTTAAAATGCTAACTATGAGAATAAATAACAGTGGATATAATGAGAATGAGATTCAGATACATATAACAAAAATATATAATCAGTATGATTTGTAATATGTTGAATAAGTATATTATGTTAATAGACTTAGAGAGAAATAGAAATGTAAGCATTTTTCTGTTGTAACTTTTTTTCTTTCACCTTTATGTTTATCACGTTATGTATTTTTTTGTTTTTTCTTTTATGATTAAAATAATTAAAAATTGCATTTTTATTCTTTACTGTTATTGTTTTAATACTGTAAATAGTTTAATTCTACTTTAATATTCCCTTTCTGTACATTTCTAATTGTATTGTTTTTTAATTGTGAGCTGCTTTGAGTCCCAATTTTTGAAAAAAAAGGATACAGTTATTGTTTTTGTTAATTTCCAGATGAAAAGCTTTCAAAGAAGCTTGTGACTTTTTTAAAGAAATCAAGTTGTCATTTTAAAATAACAGAGATGAGTAGAAGCCACAGATAAAACAACCAATTCTGCAACAGATGAAGTGATGATAAATTAAAACCGCTGCAGCTCCTACCATGGCAGGTTCAGGACAGACAGGAAAGCGTATTCCACTCTCCTTCCTCCTCCTCCTCCTCCTTTATTAATATACTGTTGTTGTCATGTGACTTCAAGTCAACCTCATCTTACGACAACCCTTTCCCGGGCTTTTTCTGGACTGATTTGTTCAGAAGACGTTCACTACCATCAGCTTCCTTTGAGGCTGAGAGAGTGTGACTTGCCCCGAGCCACCCAGTGGGTTCCCATGGCTGAGCAGAGATTCGAACTCCGGCCTCCCAGAATCCTAGTCTGACGCTCAAACTCCTAGCTGTGCCAGCTCCCTTTGTTAATTTATATTCCGAAACTGGGACTCAAGGCGGCTTATGAAAAGTTAGAATGAGCACAGTTAAACGCACGTGCAAAGACCTAAACTAAAACATGTGAAAGGTTATGTATTAAAATACAATTACACTATCAACAGCATTAAGACCTTTCCAAGAAATCCAGTGAAAATGTGAAAGGTCAAAGTCAGTAGAAATGAATGCTCTCCTTAGCGCTTGCCGCCAGCTCCTAGAAGCTTCTCGGAACAGAAAAGTTTCCACGTGCCGACAGAAGGGGAGCAAGGAGGGAGCCAGTGTGGCCTCTGGTGGGAGGGAGCTCCACGGCCCCAGAGCGGCCACCAGAGAGGCCCTCTCTCTCACGTCCCTTCTCGGTGTGCCTTTCTCTCCCTGTTCTCCCCGCCGGCCCCCTCAGGCGTCCGTGGGCCGAAGCCCGAGCCAAGTATTTCAGCCGCGGGAGGAACAAGGCCTCGTTGGACTGCATCGAGCGAGCCGCTTTCTTCCTGACCCTGGACGAGGAGGCCCACGGCTTTGACCCCGACCGAGAGGACAGCCTGGACCTTTATTCCAAGAGCCTCCTGCACGGGAAGTGCTACGACCGGTAAGGCCCCGGCCGGGGCTGGCGGGAGGAGCCCTTCTGTGTTGCGCGTTGCATCCGGGCCTCTCCCAGAAAAGGCGGTGCAATCCCATCGCCCGTTTGATTGCCGTTCGCAAGGGGTGATTCCCCCTTGAATTAGCGTTTGGCTTGGCTCGCTTGCGTGAGTTGTCCGGGATGGGGGTTCTTTTGAGCTCCTCTGGTGTTGCGCCTCCTTCTGGCCATTCCTTCGGTGCCCATATCTGCCGTCTGCTCTTTGGCGTCCAGAAGAGTTGGCTACTTGCACGGCTCAGGTAATGAGAAGACAATAGTTTGGGGGCCCCGGACGCACTCTCCCCAACCCTATCTGCTCCTGCCCAGAGGATTACCACCTGAGCTAGGCACTGCCTACCAAGGGGGTCTTCGGGCATCCCGGTGCTGCCAGCGCCAGAGGAGCTCAAAGGAACGCCCGTCCCAGACGACGCATGAAGCGAGCCAAGCCAAATGCTTAGTGGCCACCCATAATTGAAGGGTGAATCATCCGTTGTGAACAGCAATAAACCGTAAGTCACCGGTTGCAAATGCCAGTAAAACATATGGCAATAAAACCATGACACTCAGTGCAGCAGGTACTGGTGACAGAAGGAGACCTGGCAGACGTCCTGCTTCCTGGGGCTGCTGTGTTTCACAAGGCCACCCGGAGTGGCAGAGGGAGGGGCAAGGATGGCGCAGTGCGGGGAGAGGACAAAGCCCTGGAGGGACCCGGGGGACACAGACTGCCTGGCTGCATCTGTCCCATGGGTGTGGGAAGGTTCTTTTGGGCCCCTTCCAGCCCAGCTGACATGCACGCACAGGGAGTTTTGGGCTGTGCTCCAGTCTCCACTTTTGCCAGAGGACAGGATCGAATTTCAAAATGACCTGGACAGGTTGGAGAGCTGGGCCAAGGCTAACAAAATGAAATTCAACAGAGAGAAATGTAAGGTCCTACACTTAGGTAGAAAAAATGGAATACAGAAATATAGGATGGGGGACGCGTGGCTGGATAGCAGTACGTGTGAAAGGGATCTAGGAGTCTTAATAGACCACAAGCGGAACATGAGTCAGCAGTGTGATGCGGCAGCCAAGAAAGCCAGTGCAATTCTCGGCTGCATCAATAGGAGTCTGGTGTCTAGATCGAGGGAGGTACTGGTACCACTCTACTCTGCTTTGGTTAGACCTCGTCTTGAATCCTGTGTCCAGTTCTGGGCACCCCAATTCAAGAAGGACATGGTCAGGCTGGAGCAGGTCCAGAGGAGGGCAACCAAAATGGTGAGAGGACTGGAAGCCATGCCCTATGAGGATAGACTTAGAGAGCTGGGTATGTTCAGTCTGTAGAAGAGAAGGTTGAGAGGGGACATGATAGCCATGTTTAAATCTTTGAAGGGATGCCATGTAGAGGAGGGAGAGGGCTTGTTTTCTGCCGCTCCAGAGACCAGGACAAGGAGCAATGGATTCAAGCTGCAGGAAAGGAGATTCCACCTGAACCTCAGGAAGAACTTCCTGGCGGTCAGGGCTGTCCGGCAGTGGAATCTGCTGCCTCCATGGAGTGTGGTGGAGTCTCCTTCCTTGGAGGTTTTTAAGCAGAGGCTTGACGACCATCTGTCGGGAGTGCTTTGAGGGTGTTGCTGCATGGCAGAAGGGGGTTGGACTGGATGGCCCCCGGGGTCTCTTCCAACTCTGCATTTCTATGATTCTGTGATTTGCCTCTGTGGGGTGGGGGAGCTCACTTCTCTTCCAGAGATCCAAACAGGGCTGCAGAGAAATTGTTTGCCCGCCCACCCCCCGAACTAACATGCAAACTGGGGCACACCAGCCGTGCTCTGCTTTCTTCCTTTCTCAGTGTTGCGAGGTGGGTTTTCCAGTCTGAATCTGGGCGCACAGGTGTAGGGAGGTTGATCCGCTCTCAGGCGGGGAATGGGTCAGGATACTGAGCCGTGAGCAAAATGCCCGTTGTTCTTGCGGCAAGGTTTTCCTAAGGTTTTTTTGGCGAGATGTATTCAAAGGAGGCTTTGCTTCCCTCTGAGACTGAGAGAGCGTGACCTGCTCAGGGCCATCCGTTGGTCTTCGGTGGTTGAGCGGGAGTGCAAAGCCTGGTCTCCGTGGGCGCTGGTACGACACTCAGACCACCCCGCCACGCTGGGCCGTAAACACCAGGTTTCTTCTGAGTTCTGGGAAGCCTCCTCTGGGCTCTTCTTCCCCAGACTTATTACACAAAGGGAGGTTTGCCGTTGCCGTTCTCTCTCTGAGGCTGGCATCCCCAGGTCACCCCGTGGGTTTTGAACCCCGAGCTCTTGTCGTCTCACCCTGACGCTCCGACCGTGCCATCGTGCCGGCTCCCTCGTATAGATATATACGAGATCCGGTCGGCCCTCCCCATCTGTGGGTTTAGCATTTGTGGGTTTGATTTTTTTACAGACTGTTTGTCAGCACCTCCGCTGCAGCCCCACCTCATTTTTAATCGGGATCTTATAAATAAATAAATAACTGAACTGTTTGGTAGCTGATGCAGAAAGGGGGCAGAAAGGACTTGTGCTTAAAATGTTTGGAGGTGGTGGGCGTGGGGAGAGACGGGTGTACCCCCTTCCTTGGGGAGTGCACGTGGGGGGGGGTTCGGGGGCTCCTCCCCTCTGCCGGTCGATCCCCGTTGCTCTTGGCCGAGGCCGCCGCCTCCTTTGCCGATTCTACCTTCTCTCCCTGCAGGTGGTTCGACAAGTCCTTCACCCTGGTGGTGTATCGTAACGGGAAGCTGGGGGCCAACGCAGAGCACTCCTGGGCCGACGCCCCCATCATCGGGCACCTCTGGGAGGTGAGAGGCAGGGGCCCCCTTTTGCCCCACCTGCGAGGGGGTGGGGGCTGGATCGTGCCCATCGTTCCGGAGGGAGAGGAAGCCCGGCCTCTCGCCCTCTGGTTCACGCCTTTGCCTCCCTCCCTCCCCAGTTCATGCTGGCGACGGACCACTTCCAGCTGGGGTACTGCAGCGACGGGCACTGCCACGGGGTAGCCAACGCAGATCTGCCACCGCCGCAGCGCTTGACGTGGGACATCCCTGAGGAGGTGGGCCTTGGCGTCAGTTCCCCTGTCAGGCAGGCTTGCATTCGACATTCCCCGGATGAGACCGATCGGGCAGGGAGACCTCCGAGCAAGGCTTCTCTCCACCCCGCCACCCTCACGGGTACATCGGAGTGGGGGAGAAATGGGGAACGGGGCCTTCTCGGTGGCCGCCCCCCAGGCTCTGGGACGCCCGCCTTAGAGAGGCTAGACTGACCCCTCCACGGCGTACGTCCAGAGGCAGCTGGGGATGTCTTTGGTCCAGCCGGCCCTTGGGATCCGACTACTTACAGGGACGTTTTTAGCCGTGTGCTCCCGGTGCGTCTCTGCCGGACCGGCTGTTCTGGCTTTGATCGTTCTCAGCCTCTGAGGAGGGAGCCTCACCGGGTGTGTTGCTGGAGCGTCCCAGGAGAGCAGCCAAGTCACCCTGCCCTTCACAAGGGGGTGCCCGTTGCCTCTCTCTAGAAGTCATTGTTGCAGGCCTGGTGGCTTTGCCTGGTCGGGCGCAGCCTCTGAACCATGGCTCGTGCAGAGGCACAACGGGGAGTCCTCTGCGGGAAGGTTGGTGTAAAGTAGAGCTTTCTGTGTGGAAGAGAGCCTCTGACTAGAATAAAGCTACCAGATGTCTGGAGGCAGTACAGGTTTTTGCCAGGCAGACCCTCTCTCTGTGGGCCCCGCTCCCCCCCATCGCTGCACGCTCCTCCCATCCTGCCTCCCCCTTGCTGCGCAGCGGTCTTCTCCCCGGAAAGGAGGGACCCTTGGGGCCTGACGCCAGGACTACTTGCGGGCTGCTTGTGGTGTTGCGGTGGGGCGGGAACGGGGGCAGCGGCAGGGTCCGAGACTCGCCCCGCTTTCTCCCACACGCCCCCACACTTCGCAGGGAGGTGGGGAAGGAGCTGCCCTCTCTTTCTGGCTTTCTCCGTGCAGTGCAGCAAGGTGATCAACGCCTCCTACAGCGTGGCCCGGGCCCTGGCGGACGACATAGACTTCCACAGCTTCCGGTTCTTTGAGTTTGGCAAAGGACGCATCAAGAAATGTCGGACCAGTCCGGACAGCTTCATCCAGATTGCTTTGCAGCTGGCACACTTTCGGGTAAGCGATGCCGGCTCCCCTACCCGCTCCCGCCTCCCCTGGGCGCCCGGCCGCTGCCCTGTCCCCTCCCAGCCCCCTCACGCCAGGGGCCGAGGCTCACCGGGTCAAGGAAAGACACAACCTCCTCCTTTCACTCTTTGTTGCCCCCCCGAATAGTTTTAGAGGGCCAGTGTCCGTCCACACCTGGCATCACCAACCTGTGGCCCTCCAAGTTCTCTAGGACTGCAGCTCCCACGATCCCTCAGCATAGACTGTGCTGTCCTGGGCTAATGGGCGTTGTGGCCCAACGGCATCTGGAGCACCCCTGGTTTGGAGGAAGCCTGGCCGTGGCTGCAACTTAGGAAGAGAGGTGGGGTTGCTGTCCTGGATCAGAGCTGCATGTACTCCACACGTTCCAGTATAGGATCATGGTCACGCATACAAGTGGGGGTGTCCTCGCTAAATCTCAGCTCAAGAGGAGGGGGGCTTCCCTGTTCCCTTCTCTGGACATGCCCCCTCCCCACACGAGGCAGGAAGGTGGGCATTTAAGGCAGGGTGGGAATTGGGAGCTCCCTCTCCTGATCCCCGCTGTTTCTCGTCACCTCCTCCCTCAGGACAAGGGCTGTTTCTGCCTCACCTATGAAGCCTCCATGACGCGACTCTTCCGGGAAGGCAGGACGGAGACGGTGCGCTCCTGCACCAAGGAGTCGACCGCCTTCGTGCGCAGCATGGCAAACCCAAATTGCAGCGTGAGTTCACAGCCAGCTGGGTGCGGAACCACACCCCGAGCCCATCTGCAGACGCATCCTCGGTCCCCGTTCCCTTTAAATTTTTCACCTGCCCTGCCCGAATCTTGGTCCTTGCTCCGTCGTGCTTTGTGGGGCAGAAGGAAGTGAGGGCAGCCCTTCAGCCCAAAACACCGAGGGTGTGCTCTTCAAGACCCCACAGTGTCAAATGTGGAAATAACCGGAGCCGTCTTGGATCTGAACAAAGGTCTCTCTGGAAGGCAGAAGGTTAAATGTGCACTGCAGTTCTCTTCATGACCTCTCTGAGGCCATTTCCGCACTAGCCTGTTGCAGCGCAATGATTCCGCTTTCAACATCCTATGGAATCCTGGGGTTTGCAGTTTAGGGAGGGGCCGGCCGGCCCCACCCTAAACGGCAAGCCCCAGGATTCCATAGGATATTGAAAGCAGAATCATCACGCTATAGGAGCGTAGTGCGCAAATGGCCAGAATGTAACTCTGGGTTACATCTGCATTTGTTTGTTTTCAGATGGGGTGCAAGTAGCTATTCTCTATTCTTCTGCCCCAAATCTCCCCCTGGCAGCTGTCCAATCCGCAAAGGGTGCTGCTGCTGTTTACCAACTGGAGGAAGGGGGCTGCAATACAGAAGAGGAAGGAGCAGCTGGTCTCGGCTGTGAGGGGAAGGGAGGTGAGAGCGTTGTTTTGTCAGGGAGAGTATCTTCGTTTCCTCTCCCGACGGCCAAGACAAACTGCCTCTTCCTCCTCTGATGTGGCAGCAGCCCTTCAGGACCTGACCAGGGCTAGAGTGGGGTATGACACGGAGCTGTGCCAGGATCATGTCTGTACTCCGGTGCGGTAGGAACAGAAATGACACAACACATCTAGCGCAGTTCGTACCGTGTTCAGTTGAAATTAAATGTGGACTGAACTCTCAAGTCCGGTGAGATGCTGCTGCTTTAAGCCACTGCCTCCATTCCTGCCTTTTGCGCATTATCCACGGAGAGTTCAGAGGTGGCCCCTGGCTAGCCTGGACCCTCACCCTCTTCTTCATCTTGCCCCCTCCCTCCTGCCCCCTCCCAGCCGTCCGAGTGCCTGCAGTTGTTCAAAGTGGCCGCCGAGAAGCACCAGCACATGTACCGCCTAGCCATGACCGGCTTCGGCATCGACCGGCACCTCTTCTGCCTCTATGTGGTGTCCCGCTACCTGGGACTGGAGTCTCCCTTCCTCGCCAAGGTGAGCGTGCCCTCGGACCGCAGAGCTCCCCTGTGGGTGGACGATGATGGGCTGAGTCTGGGGGCTCCCGGGGTGGGCACCCCAGCGCGTTCCAGCATGCAGAAGAAACGTCACGTGTTCTCCAAGAAACACTGCGAGGCCAGTCTTTCTCCCTCATAGCATCCCTCACCATTGTCATAACATCCTGGAACCCCAGAGTTGAAAGAGACGCCAAGGGCCATCCAGCCCAACCCTGTTCTTCTGCCGTGCGGGAAGACACCATCCAAGCCCTCCCTTTGACAGGGGGCCCTCCAGCCTCTCTTTAAAGACCTCCAGAGAAGGAGGAGACTCCACCACACTCTGTTGAGACAGCAATGTATTCCACTGCTGAATTGCTCTTACCATTGGGAAGTTATTCCCAAGGTTTAGATGGAATCTCTTCTCCTGAAATTTGAAGCCATTGCTCCACAGTGTCCTAGTCTTTGGAGCAGCAAAAAACAAGCTAGCTCCGTCCTCCACATGATCTCCCTTCAGATGTTTAAACATGGCTCTCATGTCCACCTCCACCACCACCCCCACAGGTGCTGTCTGAGCCCTGGCGCCTCTCAACCAGCCAGACCCCACAGCAGCAGATCAAAATGTTCGACCTAGAGGCCCACCCGGAATGCGCCTCCTCCGGAGGGGGCTTTGGGCCGGTAAGTTGGGGCATACGGTCTGCGTGTGTGTGTGCGTGTGTATAAATGGCTGGAAGAAGCTCAGAAAACACATTTGAAATGCATGAAGGATGCTGGGAGGGTGGCTGTGGGAGAAAGATTAATCAGAGGCCATTTCTGCACTATGCCGTTATAGTGCCACTATTCCACTTTCAACATCCTTGGGGGAATTCTGGTGTCTGTAGTTTCCAGAGTCCCAAGAGCTCTCTGGCTGGGAATTCTAAATGCTCTCCCTGAATTGCAGACCCCAGGATTCCACAGGAAGTTGAAAGTGGAATAATAGCACTATATAGTGTGGAAAAGCCCATATATTCTTAATCCATGTGGGGCCAGAGGGGTGACAGCCTTGCTGCACGAGACTAGGACAGTGAACTCAAGCGGTTGTGTGTCTTGAAAATAAGCGTGGAGATGTCCATGGAAGAGGGGAGGACGAGGGCGTTTCCCTCACCATTTCACATACCCAGCTTGATTCCTGCATTTGAGGAAAGGCAGGGCTTAAATAAAGATAATACACAGTCTTCCCTCCTCATTCGCTAGGGTTAGGGGCACAGGACCCCCATGAAAGTGGAAAAACCATGAATAACTCTAGGCCCTCCCAAACCATACTGAACGCAGGAAAAAAAGTATGATTGCCATATTCAACCCACCGTGGATTCCTTTGAGGCATCCAGGTTCCTCCCCAAGGCAGAAGTGGGGGGCTGGTGGGGCTTCCTGCCCCCTCCACTGCTGCCCCACACCATTTTTAATAGCCTCATCTGCAGTTTCTCAGGCCATTTCCGCACTAGCCTGTTATAGCGCGATGATTCCACTTTCAACATCCTCTGGAATCCTGGGGTTTGCAGTTTCGGGAGGGGCCGGCCGGCTTGCAGTCGCTGTTAAAAATGGCACAGGGAGGCAGCAGAGGTGGCAGCAAATAATTCGTGAATAATCAAATCTGCAAAACTGAAACCCACAAATATGGAGGGTGGACTGTATAGTTGAAGGCAGTACAGCACTCTTTTAAAAGCACTTCTGTAGAAACTTTCAGTCCCCAAATCTTATCAGAATTTTTTTTTTTTTAAAAAAAGCCTTTGTCTGCTAGAAAGGCAAGGCGGGAGCGGGGCGGCTGATCTAGTGGCACCAGGAGAGGAGTTCCAGAGCCTGGGGGCAGCCACGGCAAAGACCCTGTATCAGCTGTGTTAAGGTCGTAAGACTGCCCGTCTCTCCCCACCAGTGGCCAACAGTGCTGTGTTGTTGTTGTTACTACTACTGCTACTTCTTTCAGGGAGTGCAAAGGGGGCTGCAGCCCTTGGGGTCTCCTGTGGGAGTAATGGAGCTTCCTAGCACCCAAGGTCAGTAGAAGGTCACAGAATCCTAGAAGAGTTGGAAGAGACCCCAGGGGCCAAGTCCAGCCCAACCCCCTTCTGCTATGCAAGAACACACAGTCAAAACCCTCCCTTTGGCAGATGGCCACCCAGCCTCTGTTTAAAACCCTCCAAAAAAGGAAGAGACTCCACCACGCTCCACTGAGGCGGCAGCATCTTCCGCTGTCAAACTGCTCTGACCGTCAGGAAGTTCTTCCTAAGGTTTAGGTGGAATCTGTTTTCCTGGAGTTTGAAGCCATTGCTCCATGTCCTGGTCTCCGGAGCAGCAGAAAACAAGCTGGCTCCATTCTCCAAATGACATCCCTGCAGATATTTAAACATGGCTCTCATGTCTCCGCTTCACCTTCTCTTCTGAAGGCTAAACATACTCCTAGGGCATGGTTTCCAGGCCTTTTACCATGCTGGTCACCCTCCTCTTCAGCTGGGCGAGACTGGAGGGCTCACAAGCATAGCATCCTGCTTCACACGTGCACGTGCTGGATGACCCAGAGAGCAGGGCGGCAGAGGGGGCTTGCCTCACTGGACCACACTGCCCTTTGTGGACACGCTGTCCCGTCTTCTTGCCCTTCCAAACTGGCCGTTGGTCCGCAGCTGAGAGCCCTCACCTCCTCCTTGCCGCTGCTGGGCTTCCAGCGCCCGTGCCTCTGCCAGGGTCTGACCGTTCCTCTCTCCCCACAGGTGGCTGACGACGGGTATGGGGTCTCCTACATCATCGCTGGGGAGAACCTCATCACTTTCCACATTTCCAGCAAGTTCTCCAGCCCTGAGACGGTGAGTGTGCGAGAGTGCAAGGGGGCTGCAATAGCCCCGGGGGAGGCGAGGGGGCTGCATTCTGGGCAAGAGCACGCCAGACCAATCCAAAGGAGGGCCCACTCGGGGGCACATGTGGACATGTGCTGTGCCCACCTGCTAGCCCTGAGGATGTGGCAGCAGCCTGCTCCAGATCCTGCCCACCACACCTTGGCCATTTCCGCACTAGAGTGTCGTAGCGCTATGATTCCACTTTCAACATCCTACGGAATCCCGGGGCTTGCAGTTTCAGGAGGGGCCGGCCAGGATTCCATAGGATGTTGAAAGTGGAATCATAGCGCTGTAACACTCGAGTGCGGAAATGGCCCTTGTCTGTCTACCCCCCCCCACTTTAACCACCCCCTCCACCAGCACCGCCACGTGAAACGGCTCCGGCATCACTGGAGGCACCCCTCTGCCTTCCCAGGGACCGGAGGGAGGCTTCATTCTAGCAGGCGGTAGGGAGCCTCTCTGCAGTCCCTGTGAAACTGGGGGTTTGGTATCCGTGGGGATTCTTGAAGCATCTCCCCCGTGGATCGGGGGGAGTACGTAAACGGACGACGAGGCCAGCACAGACGTGCAGCTTGCGATTTCAGAGCTCTTGCCCCTCTCGCAGCTGCTGCAGGGCCTCCCTCTCAAGGGGCACCCTGAAGGCCTGGGGTGCATGGACCCCCCCCCCCGTTTCCTCTGCATGCCTGCACCGGACTGAGTCCTACCCTGAGGCGGGGAGAGCCGTTCTGCTGTGGAGAGCCTCATCTCTCTCTTCTCTTTGCCGCCTGCAGGACTCCAAGCGTTTTGGGAGGAACATCCACCAGGCCATGCTGGACATTGCCGCCCTGTTTGAGGTCCCCCCCAAGAAAATGGCCAACTGAGCCTGCAACGAGTCCCTGGACTGACCCGAGCCGGAAGGAAGCCACCTCCTCGCCGCAGAAGGGGCCGACCTGTCGGCAGACCTCTGGGGGTCTTTCTAGGGGCCGGGGCAGCCCCCCCGGGCAGTGACTTTGGTCTCTGGTCCTTCCTGCCTGAAGGAGCACCACAGAGGGAACCAAGGGGTGGTGGGGCAGCCAGGGAGGGGGCAGCAAAGAGGGAGGGAGGGTCACCGTGATGCGTCACTCATAAAGGAGGATCACTTTTGGGAGCTGTGAGTGTGCGGAAGTGAGTCCTTGTTTTGGAGCTGCTCTTCGGGGTGGGGGGTAGAAATGGTAGCACTGCTGTCCTGAAGTCTCCCCGTATACAAGATTGCGGGGGCTGGTCTGGTTTTTAGAGTGGGGAGATGCCACACTGAACCCCTCTCTGTAACTGGTCTGACTTGCGGAGCAGCCTCCTGCCAAACAGGGCTGCCAAACAATACCAGAAGCACGGGCTGCGCATCACAGAATCTCAGAGCTGGAAGAGACCCCCCAAGGGCCATCCCATCCAAGCCCCTTCTGCAGTGCAGGAAGACACAGTCAAAACCCATTCCTCTGCCTGATGGCTGCCCAGCCTCTCTAAAAACCTCCAAAGATGGAGAAGACTCCACCACATTCCACTGAGGCGGCAGCAGATTCCACTGTCAAACAGCTTTTGCCATCAGGAAGTTCCTCCTAATGTTTTGGTGGGATCTCTTTTCCTGTAGCTTGAATCTCTTGCTCACTAGCCTCCTAGTCTCCGGAGCAGCAGAAAACAAGCCTGCTCTGTCCTCCATATGGCATCCTTTCAGATATTTAAACACGGCTATCGTGTTGTTACCCTGATTTCTGGGGTCCCTTGGGGGACACCTCAGTGTGCTCCATGTGATGGGAAATGGAAACTAGCCAGAGCACAAGCAATAGCAATGCGAGAGGCAGGGTAACCTAGCGGGGTCTTTTTACCCAGTTTTTAAGGGGTCAGGCCAAGCCGAAAACCAAACGAAGATGTCCACTAAATGATTTTATTGAATGAAAGTCTCACGCACCAACGCAATCACTCACACACTCACTCAAGACCTATTAAGAAGCAAAAGAGAGGAAACTGGATAGGGGAGTATTGAAGGGGTTGCAGCTGGGGTAATACTGCACCTTTTCCTGAAGTCCTGGGTCCAGGTAGACAGCGGAGAAGTGGGGCTCAGCACGGAGAGGGCTGAGGGGATTACTCAACGGACGGAGAAACGGTCTGCTGGGATGAGCAGGAGCGATCCAAAGAACCGCTCAAAAACTGGGACTATTTGTAGGGGGAAAAGTTCCTGGAGGGCTAATCCTTTCCAGGGGAGAACAATGGGTGTTGCAGCGAGAGCGAAGATCCATAATGGTAACTTCCTTTGTGTGATGAGATTACAAGATGTTGCCAAAGTCTCAGGATCGTCGGCTGCATTTGGTTGTGGTGTGACTTCTTGTAAATGGTCCTCACCTGATAGGATATTTGCTCAACTTGGGGCAACCATGCTAATCCCCTCAAGTCGGCTTCTCGGGGGCTGAGGACCCTTTGTTTATTGTGGGCTTACATGTCTGGAGGTCTCCTGGGGCTACGCGACTGGGATTTTACGGGCCTGACCTGGTTTTCGGTCGTTCGTGGCTGCCTACGTGCTCATCCGGGTGACCTCTCAGGCACACAGAATCATATATAATATCAAATTGTAGACCCTGGGACAGAGTTTTTCCAGTGGAGTAACAGTGCCACCTCTTAATATTCTCTTTGGCCCCCGGACCTCCCCGCCCAGAGGAGCACCACACCCAAGGGACCATGGAGTGGGCAGGGTGGAGGGCGGGTCCCACTCTGAGAAGCGGCTCCTACAGGGGGACCCTTCGGGGCATCTGTGACTGTGTGAAAGTGAATCCAGGTTTGGGAGCCGCTCTCTAGGTGGGGGAGTCGGCTCTTACTGGAACACCCCGTCGCCTGCTCCTGAGTAGGGGTGGAGCTGCAAAGGGAACTCTGAATCTGATCGGAAAACACGCCACACAAAGTCCTTTGACCAAAAGGGTCAGACCCACCCTCAGGCTACACAGCCGGGCAGCGGATGAGACAGATTTATTGAACAATCTCAGGCCCTTTATACTAAGTTCAAAACAGCAGAAGCAAAATTCTAAGGAACTCTGCTGCCCGTGCTGGTCCTTCTGCTTGCATAGCCGAGCTAAGGCATCACGTTTGCTGCCTCATGAACCGGTGCAAAGCAGCTCAGGTCGGTCTTTCAGCTACTTTGCGTGCCCTTATTTATGTTTTACAGACATATAATTTGTGTCTGTAAAACATAATTTACAGACACATGGACCAAATAGAAAGAGTTGAAAGCATACAAAATGAATGCACTTTGGTTCAGTTTTTTAAAGCTCACAGAGGGGAGGAGAGAGAGATGGGGGCACTGCTCTCCTGAAACCTGCCAGCATACAAGTTGGGGGCACTGGTTGGCATTTTGGGGGTGGGGGGTGGCACACTGAACCTCCCTCTGTAGCCTCTCCTACTTGGGGATCAATCCTGCCAAAGAGGGCTGATCCCCAGCTGCAGAGCAGCACCAGAAAGTATAGGCCACAGGTCTTGGTTCCTCCCATTCACGGGCAGGATGGCAAGCGGCGGCAGCAGGGAGCTAGCCGGCCCTTCTCGGCTCCCTTAGCCTGCGAGGCAGCCTCTCCTCCCAACCCCACCCGCAGGGAGAGAGGGCTGGGCTTTTTGCCGAAGAACCCCGCCGGAGCACGCCGCCTCCTGGCCCCGAGCCCTTTTTGTGGAGCCAGCTGGCTGGACGCGGGGCCGCCGGGCGACCCCGGGTGGCCTAGCAGCAAGAACCTGGTGTGGCTGTGGGGTGAGTGGTACTTTGCCAGTGTCCACTTCTGAGTTCGTTCTCAGTTTCAGGATTCTGTCTGAACGCTCCCTATCTTACGCACGGTTACGTCAGACTCTAGAGTACTTCTAAGTCCTGCTGGCCCTGTGGAGCTTACTCAGAAATAAATCTGCCCCCCTCGCTCCCAGGTGTCCCCCAAGGAAATGGAGGTTTGTTCCCAAATCTCTTCTCGGCCCTGGTGCTGTGCCTGTAGTTGTTTTGGGGAGGGTTTTTTTTCCCCTATCCTTTTCTCTTTTAATTAGGAATGCAATTAATTCAGGAAAGAGGAGTTCCTGCTTGTTGGTCCCCTTTCTCCCTACACTGGAAAATTGGGGTGTAACAAAGACAAACCCTATCAGGAGACTGGGAGGTGAGTGGGAAGGGGCACCCCTGAATCTCACCATCCTTTTTGGCTTTTTAGCAAAGTGCACAAAAGGAGTTTCTCCCGGTAGATTGGGAGCAGTCCACAGATGGTTTTTCCACCCTGACGGTCAGAGCGCTTTGAGAGTGGAGTCTGCCGCTGCCTCCGTGGAGTGTGGCGGAGTCTCCTCTTTCTTCAGAGGATTTTAAGGAGAGACTGAATGGCCGTCTGTCAAAGGTAGGGCTTGGATGGTGTTTTCCTGCCCGGCAGGACGGGGTTGGACTGGAGTTGGTCCTGGGGGTCTCTCCCAATTCTGGGATTCTATGATCCAAGGCCCCAACCCCAGTCTGGAGCCCACTCCATCAGGGAAAGGCCAGAGGCAAATAGGACCCACCAGCACTCGAGAAAGTTCCCTTTTTCTCCCGGTAGTCTTTTGCAACCAGATCCCCCCTAGAAAGCATGGCCGTTTAGTTATGCCGAGTGAAGGATTCTGGCTGCTGTAGTCCAAAGAGACCCTTTCCCAAGCCTTGGCTGCTGCCTTAAGGAGCTTAAAGAAGCCAGCTGAGCAGCGCGTAGGGGCGGGAGTCACAGGTAAGGGGTGTCAGTGTCTTTCCCTACCATCTCCCCCAACCCCCTGGCCACTATGGTGCGTCTCCGAGTGCTAATTGTCTCCTGTAGTTCTCAGCAAGACCCAAGCAGGACTCACAGAACACCATCTAAAGAACTTTACACCTCTGCAGGTAGACCCAGTTTCTTTCTCTCCTTGCAGCTGGTTCTCTCGCTCTACTGGCGTGCGTGCGTGCGTGTGCGTGCACATGCGTGTGCACTGAATCCCTTCCTGGTAGCTGTCCCCTTTCCACGTGTCTTAGGTTTCCCTTCCTGCCTGCTATCTTAACTTTCCTGCTTAGTTCCACATATACGGAGACACCTGTGGTGTGAATGGGAGGGAGGGACAGGGGGAGGGGGTGAGCGTGCCTGCTTACAGAAGGAAGAATGGCGGGGCTGGAGGGAAAGGCATGGATGGATGGATGGATGGATCAATGTAGGTAGGTAGGTAGGTATGCATATGTGTTTGTTCCGGCTCCTCCCACTTTTGGTGGGTGGCTTTGGCCTCACCCACCGCTGGCATGTATCTGCCTCAGACGCTTTTGTGATCCCAAAGGAATGCAACCCTTGGGGAGTTGGGAAGGGATTATGGATGCACACGCACTCACGTCTGTACACGCACCACACACACACACACACACATTTGCACTTAACTTTAAGTGCTGTCACGTTGCACTAACCAAGGAAGGAAACCCAACTTCAGGGCTAGCTGTGGAGCTGGGAGCCCCGTCACCGGAGGCTGGGGGCGGGGAAGGCTGGCTCGGCTTCTTTCGGAAGCGAGCTGGAAATCAAGAGTGGATGGGGGGTGGCTTCTATTCAGGGTGATCCCCGGATCTCAAAGTGCAAGGCCGACGCCCCAAGAGAAGACGGAGCAGGCAGCGTGTGCTATACGTGCTCAGTTTATTGGATTTCACAAAACCGGGAGCCGGAGGGAGAGAGGGGAGGGGAGGGTGGGGAAGGGAAGGGAAGGGGTTTTGTCCAGGAGCAGGAGGGTGGGGGGGAGGCAGCCATGCAAAAGGGGGGTCTCTCGCCACGGCCCCCGTCCTCTCTGGCGGCGGCAGCAGCGGCCGCAGCAGGAGCCGGGCACCCTCGCTGCGGGAAGGGCCGGGTGGGCGTCTGCCTTGCCGGCGGTCCGGCCCTACGCCTTGCAGACGAAGGGGTTGCGGTCGTAGCAGGAGTCGTTGTCCCACAGTAGGAAGCCTGGGTTGGGGGGGGGGGAAGGGGAGAGTCAGTTTTAGAAGTAAGCAGCCGCCCCCCCCCAGTCCTCTTGCACCAAATGTGCGCATGGGACTTGGGGGGGTGCCTCCACAACCCCCTCGCCCAGAGCTTCCCCCTTCCCTACCAGGGCCCGTCGTGCACGGACTCTTCTCTCCCCACCCTGAGCATCTCTCCTTACGCCGCTATATATCTTTTATTTAGCAGCACTTTTGATATAAAAATATTCAAGACAGGCTCAGTTTAAAATAAATCCATCCTAATAATCCCACTATGAATTATTTTTATTCATGAAAAGTTACTTCTTAAAAAGTAACATATTGCGTGAAATGGCATCAAGCCCCCCTCCCCCCCCTCCCCCCAGAATCCATTACTGTTAATTTTGCAGAATAGGCTGTAGTTTTGCCTCCTACTTATTACTCTGGGCAGGGTAGAGACTCCTCCTTAAAAATGGCCTATAAGTTTTTCGGGTTGTGGTTGTGTGAGGGGGTGGGAATTCTTTGACGTGCCTCCCAAGAAGCAGGAAGGAAAGCAATCCTCAAATAGCTCTCTTTCAATGAAGAGCTAATGGTTTTAGGTGTCTCCAGTCATCACATTATTGTGCAAAAGGAATGGTGTCTCACTTTCTTAACCTCCAAGCACATTGAACTCCAAAGCTGTATTCTAGCACGTCATTAACTTGTGGAACTCACTGCCACAAGGGGGATGACACAAATCCATGGAGGAAGAGAATGCTGCCAGTGGCCACTAGTCACAAGGGCTATCTCATTTCTATATAATGACCAGGGTGGGGCTCTTGTGTGCACGGTTGGGAAATGGGGGGATTTTGGTCTCATCTATCATGCTATTTTTGATACTTTTTTGGCAAGACTTTTGGCAGAGATGGAGTGTCTTGCCCAGGCCTGGGGGGGGGGGAGGAACCAGCACACACACACACCTTTTCCAGACCTTGTGACTTCAGAATGTGTGTTTGGGGGGCCAATTTGACAGACTCTGGCTGTGGGATTGCCAATTCCACCCCAGCTTCGATAGACCTCCCGTGCCTTTGGAATGGCAAGCAGGAATTGCAGTCACCACAACCAGTGGCCGAGAGTTCCGTACGTGCACCGTATGAATCGGGGACAGAAGACGATCCTCTCATGGGTAGCCTGTTGCATCCGGGAGGGAGCCGCCTTTCTAAACCTGCCCTCTCCAGACACGGTGGAACTTTGCTTCCTCCCTCTCCCCCGCCCTCCATCTACTCACCGGAAGACTCATCCAGGACAGCGCAGTGCTCGCCTTTCAGGGCAAAATAGCCCTTGCTCTCCTCCCAGGCGGTGTAGCCCAGGGAGCTGCCGTCGGCCCACCTCCAGACACGGCTCTGAGAAAAGCAAGAGGCATCCCTTTGGCAGCCGCCACTCCCTCGGTACGCCGCCCCCACAGGGCCAAGGAACATCTGGGCCACCATCCTCCTAGCCTTGAATGCCTCAGCCGCCCTGGCCTGATTGTGGGAGGTAAGCGGGGTCTATCCTGGTTAGTCTCTGGATAGGAGACTGCCAGGAGGGGGGTCCAGGCATCTCCAGGTATGAGGTAGGAAAAAGAACCTGCTTGAAAGAAACTCAGGTAAGCCGTAGCTGCTGATCAGAGCTGACCATCCTGGCCTGGGGTTTGGATCCACAGAAGGACAACTGTCTAGGTTCCCACACAGAGGGGCCCACATTCACTGCCTGGCAGCATCTCCAGCAAAGGCTAGGAAAGAGTCCTCCCAAAACCCTGGAGCTGCCCATGGCTGCCAGCCAGAGTTGGCAAAACTCAGCCAGGTGGATTAAGGGTCTGGCACAGTACACAGACAGCTCCCTCTGCGTGTGGGTCCTCGAGCTCATCTCATTTTGGAAGCTAAGCAGGATTGGCCCTGAGTAGTACTCCACCCAGAAATTCCAGAGCTCCCCAGGGAGGGCTAAGAGAGGAATCCCACCCGAACCCCTGCAGAGCCACGGCTGCCCGTCAGAGTCAGGAAAACGGGGGCAGATGGATTCCAAAGGGCCCAACTCGGTGTGAGGGCCCTTCGCCTCTGTGTCTCTTTGCTGCAGCGGAGGAGAAAGCCTCCAACCCAAGCAGCAGGGGCAGCGGGGTTGGCGGTCCGGCCCCAGAAGCCCAGGCGGAAGGCCTCCCCTGGGGCTGGGGGCCCCCACGCTCACACACTCACCTTGCCGGGGATAGAGAGCCCGAACCAGACGTCGTCGTCGTCCCACCTCTGGGCCTGTTGCAGGTAGGCGGCAACGGCTTCGTGCTCGTTTTGATCGAGGATGGAGGCCAGGTGCCCCCCACTGCGCTGGCACTGCGCCTGGTGGTGGGAGAGGCAGAGAGCGTGTGCCTTCACTTTGTGGGTTCGGGGCCGGATTATCGGTTGTTTAGTTTGTGCAGTTTCTCCAAGACCCTACATAAGGTCGGGTGGGGGTGGCGAGGGGGACCAGTGCCGATGGGGGCAAAAAGGCAACTTCCTCCTCCCTCTCTAAATTCCTCCCCCCAGGTCCCTTCCTGAACCCCCAACGTGTCTGTGACCTACCACCATTTTGTGATTTCTCCAATGACTGAGCGAGACTGACCGGCTTCGGTCTTTCAGTCTCCCAAGAGGTGGGAGCGAACCCCGGAGAGACGGGTGCTGCTCTCCAATGTGCCTTATATTTTATTTAGGCCACAACTCCATGGGTGCTGCACACCAGTGTGTGTTCCTTTAAAGATGGTCTTCTTAAGACACTTTTTGGGCATTGTGCAAAATACATTCAGTTTGTATCTGCCTAAGGTACTGATGTTTGCTCTCCCTGCCGTGCCTTAGCTGGTCGCCTTGTGCTGATGTTTAAAAATGGGCTTTATTGTGTGGGGAGAGGGTGAAGGGATCGGCTGAGAAACGGTGTCCTGGGAATGTTGTTGAAACGATCTGTGGTATGAATGAGCAGAAGGGGCTGCAACGTCACGTGGGTGGCAGGCGGAATGAGAAAACGGGAGGGAGACGGAAGAGTCTGGGAGAAGTGTTCTTTTAATCAGGTGTCACGCAGAATACTTGCGGGCGCTGATTTGGAATGCTGCTTATAAGGTTCTGCAAATCCAATAGCTCTTTAGTCTTGGCAGTTGCCAAGGTGTGCTGCTGTTTGTTTGCTGTTCTGAATAAAGCTTTTGCACCCTCTGAGCCTCTTCGCCGAACTTGAAGCTAGCCCGTATATCACAGCCGCTCCCGCCCACCCTCCCTGCAATTCATGGACCCCCGTCCCCTGCCCCGCTCACCTCCGCCATCTGCCAGGTCAGCTCCTGAGAGAAGTAGCCGTAGCAGCGGCCGTTGTAGGAGAGCCAGTTGTTGGGACATCCAGCCGCACGGACGCCTGGCGGGACAAGAAAAACGGCACCCTGAATGCACACGCGATGAGTGCCACCCACCAGGACAGGGAATTATGGGACATATATTAATGGACTGCAAGTCCTGTCATCCTTCGCCGGCCAGGGGCTGCTGGATGTTGGAATTCGGCCATATCTGCCGGGCTGCCTGGATTTGAAGATACCCCATTTAGCCGCAACAGGGGACCCTTAAGACAACAGGACTTAACCCTTTGAGGTTTTCTGCCTTTCACTGGACTATAAAACTGGCAAGTTTTTCCTATACAGCACCTAAAAGTTTTTCCAGATGTAACAGTACGGAGACACCTTGAGAAATTCGGTGTTCTCTGCATAAGAAAGGAGCAATTAGTTTCACACAGGACGGGACGGCTGTATCTCAAGGCAAATTGCTTTTCTGTTGTTGATGGAGTTGAAATTTTATTTGTTATTGTGTGCCTTCAGCTGTTTCTGACTTATGACAATGCTAAGACAAACCTATTACAGAGTTTTCTGGGGGCCGAGAGTGTGTGACTCACCCAGGGTCACCTAGTGGGTTTCCATGAGGAGCAGGGAACTGAACCCTGATCGCCAGAATTGTAGTCCAACGTTCAGGCCACTACACCACGCTGCCTTTTATTGCTCTTTGTCCCTAGTCCTCACCTGGCCGGGAAAGGGAGTGGCCTCTGCCTGCATTGAAATCCCTCAGTACCGTCTTCACCGACAAGATCTCAGACTGAATACAGGTCTGGGATTCTAACCCCATCACAGCGTTTCTCCTGTATGACTTCTAACATTTTGCCCGACAAAGAAGCTAGCGACACTCTGAAAGCTTGCTTAACGTATGGCCCAATAAAGGTATCACCGCTTGTGGATTTTGTTGTATTTTGCTGTGTGGTCAATATGGCTAACCCTGAATACGTTCCCATTTTTGCTGTACACCAACCCTGTATGCTAAGTATTAACACCCCGCTAGAGACGAGAGGTGGGGGCACTCGACTCTTCCATACCCCTGGGTGAAAATCAGAGGGTCCTACACTTCCCCCGTTCCTTTGGGGAAGGTGGACAAGAGGTTTCAGGGCATCTTTGAGACTGGACGGAGGTGGCCCATTCTGCCCGTGGGTGGGGGGGTGGGGGGGTGGGGGGCGCCAAGACCATATTTCAAGGCCAAATCATGGGATCCCCCACTTGGTGATATCAGTGGGGTAAGTCCTGGTGAGACCATTAAGCAAGGAACCCATTAAGCCCCAACCAGAGTTGTTCATGCCATGCCATGCACATGCACCAGATCCATGCGTACCCAGCAAATCTTACACAACCCGAGAAAATGTTTTGGGGGTGGGGCAGAAACTGAGCTCTCCTATCTCTGCTCTGAACAGGAACAATCTCATACTATTTTTTCCCCAGCTTTGTTTCTCCAGCCCTGATAGTGAGAAAATTACAAGTGGAAACCACGGCAGAGCTGGCTTGCCATTAACACTTTTGCAAGCACTGCTTTTGAGAATGCACAGGGGTCTCTATGCGTGTATAGTGTTTCTTTGGTCTACCAGAATCCCTAAGCTGATCCACAATAGATTAAGGAAACTTTAAAAACATTGAGTAAACAACTAAAGTCCAATTAAAATACTCCAGGTATCTCTTTAAAATGAGTCCAACCACAGGACTTTCCAGCCTCTGCTTGGAACAGCAAACATTCTGCAGTGAGCACCCCAAATGGACAGACAGACAGATGGAAAGTGAGACAGGCGGGTAGGTATGCCATTCTCCCGGCAATGCTCCCCTCTGCCCTGAGCTCTGGGGAAGAGGGGCTTGGCCCTGAGACCTGGAAATTCAAAGGCGGGGGGGACAGATAGATGATTGGGAGGGGGCTGTTCTGCACATATACGACATGTTCCTCCCAAATGTGTACAACTTTAACAGGATTAAAGATTACAAGCGTAGAGAAGTATTGCAAAATTACGAGAGAAACTTAAAGTGAAGTTTGCAACTCAGTGCTTCAACAATGCAACCAGGGCACTGCTGAAAAGGGACGACAATTTGAACACCTCACAAAAAAATTGTAATTTAAGATGGGATTTGAAACTGATTAAATCATTATTAGAACATTTATTCTTCAATATAAATGAATATATATGAATTTTTCCAGGCTCTGCTTTGAATGGAAAACAGTCTACAGTAGCTTGTGGGGAGGGAAGCGTTTACAAAGCAGCGCTTTTGTCCTGAGATTCCTCCGCCTGCCCCTGAGGATTTGAAATGGGGAGCCTGCTCTGACATTGAGCGGAGGGAAGGGAGAGGAAGAAAGAGTTTTTGTTCCAAGCGGAGACTCTAAAGAGGACTCACCACCATCCATGAGGGGTCCGGCCAGCAGGCAGGCCAAGAGCCCAAGGCTGAAGTAGGCCGTTGGAGACATGTCGGTTCTTCCGCTCCTAGGAAAGAGAGAGGAACCGTGACGGGGCAGGAGGCTGAGGACGGATGAGCGCTTTACACTTTCCTCTCTGCTGGTGGGAGGATGGCTGGAAGGACGCACAGGCAACCCCGAAAGGGACCACCAGAGTGGCTTCTTCCACTGACGCAACCCCCCATCGCACGATTCATTTTTCTCCAGCCCTGACAGTGAGAAAATTACAAGTGGAAACCACGGCAAAGCTGGCTTGCCAGTAACACTGGTCGCCCGCCGTCCTTTCACTGCGGTCCCCGTTTTGAAGGCCTTGCCGGTTGCTACAGGGAGGCTGTTGGGAAGCCTCCTTCGGGTCGGCTGGGCTGCCAGAGGAACTCCCTCCCCCCAGGGAACTGGCAGCTGGGTCCAGGCTGGCATTTTAAACCAGAGTTGGTTTGGGACCGCCGGGTACTTGAGGACTCCGATTCCTCCCTCATCCCCACCCCTCCTTCTTCTCCCGGCCAATGTGGGCCAGTCCCTGGAAGGCCAATGTCCTCGAGGATGATTGCTCTCACTCTCCGAGTCCCCACCAGGAGGTATTTCTCAAGTTAGGTGAAAGAGGAGCCATGTTAAGCCACAGAAGAGTTTCGCGCTGCAGCCCCTGCCTGCTTTTCTCGTGACTAATCAGCATCCAAATCTGCATCCATTTTGCCCTCTTGCTCTGAAGGACATGAACTGTTTTGCTTTGATTTCAGCACCCACCCACCCAGTGAAAGTTGCCATTCCTAGCAGAAAGATCACAGAATCTTAGAGCTGAAGGGTACCCCAAGAGTGATCGTGCCCAACTCCCTTCCTCACAAGAATCCACAACTGAGGCATTCCCGGACAGATGGCCACCGGCCTCTGCTCAAAGACTTCCGAGGCAGAAGAAAGAGTCTGCCGCCCCGCAGGGGTGTCCGTGCCCCTCTCCCACCGCTCTCACCACCACGAAGGTGGAGGCAGGCTCATCTCTGCATGCACACCTGTGATGCCAACCTTGCCCTGAGCCTCTGCCACGGGTGAGATTTGGATGACCGTCTTGCTTCCTTTCAGCCACTGGGTTTCTTCAGCTCTGATGCTGAAGCGGGGAGGGGTCCAAGCAAAGTGCAGACCCACCCCAAGGTTGTTTGGGCACCCATTGACACCCTCCAGACTCCCTAGACCACACTTTTTGTGCACCCAAGAAGGTACATTGCCTCACCTGGCACCCACAATTTACCTTTTACAGAGGTTGCAGTTTCCTGCACTGTTAATACAAAAAATATAGCCCATTTCAATTTTATTTTGTTTTCCAATTTGTTGTAATTATTATTTTTTTGGCAATGCATGAGGCCCTCACAGCATTCTGGGGCAGAAAAGTGCCCCTTCGACCCACCACAATTGCTCACCCCTGCTTCCAAGGCAGCCACCTGCCAGTTTGGGCAGAATTCAAGAAGAGGGGCAGCCCCAAGCAGCGGCACTCTTTTGCAAAGTGCCACTGTATAGCTGGGCAGGGAGACAGTTTTCTTTCTGTGAGCGCTGGCCAAGCACAGGGGCACCGAGAGGTGCCAGACAAGTTCCCAAAGGCTAGGAACACCCCTCTGAGGGGCATGCTTTTAATGTCACTTGGCCAAGCCCAGGGATCCCCCTCTTAAGCCAGCAGTGCTGATGAGAAGCCCAAGCAGAGAGCAGGGGATGCGGCAGAGAGACTCACCTGTCTGCGTCCTCAGGGATGCCCTTGCAGGTTAGCTCTCCAGTGCAGGACCCTCTGGGCGTCCACTGTATTTATAGATACCTCCAGCTCACCCCCTGCCCCCCCCCTTTGGGGAGATCCTGGTTTTGGAGGAGGAATTGCAAGCCAGGTGATGGATGGAATCCCTCCCACCCTTCCAAACAAACAGAGATTAGAAAGGTTTTCATTTTCCCCAGCAGAAGGTCTGGGACTCTGTCCTTTTATCGGGGAGATCAAAGGCAGGGGCTTGGGATGAAAGGGCCGGGTCGGGGAGGGGAAGGGGTATATGGCCCCTCCACGTCTGGGACAGTCACTGCAGCCAAGCAATCCCTCCCCCCCATAGCTCCCCTCCTCCTCTCTCCCTCCCTCTGGCCAGCAAACCCACTCTCTGTCTGAGCCTCCACAAAAAGGGAATCCATTCTTCTTAAAACAACAAGGCAAATCCAGTAAAGGCAACACGTTTGTAACTAAGCACATTGTGTAATTCTCATCAGTGCATCAGTGTGCTTCTCTAAAACCACAGTCTGTCCAAAAAGTTTCCAAAAGATGTGCCAGGAGATCCACAAGCAGGTTGCACAGAGGGGCTAGCTCGGGGAGAAACACACATATTGCCTTCTCCAGCTAAGATGCAACCTTACAACTAACAACAACAACCAAAACAAAAAAACGGCCTCCCATAGATGTCCAAAAATGACATGTTTTCCTGCGCAGAATCAACAGCAAATCCAAAAATCCCCTATAGCAGACTGTCCCTAACTGGGACCATCCTTGCCAGACTGGGAAGGTTTGCGAACACCTCCAGAGCAGAAGCATTCTCCCAGGACATCCCGCTTGCACCACCCGGTTCGGAGGAAGGAAGAACCCCTCACAGCCAGGCATTTAGAAACCCGGCCACCTCTATGGAGCCCCACGCTAGGTGTTCCAACAGCAAAGCCTCTGCGTTCTGCCCCCTGAGACAACTGGCACTTTACTCTACCCAGTGCGAGAACCAGCTCTGGCTGGGAGCTGTCACTTCCAAGGGCCTGCACATGTCTGGCACCCTGAGTTGTTTCTTTTCCCCCTTCTCTAAGCAATGGGTGCAGAAATGCAACTTGCTTGGCAGCGCAGCCAGAGCGATTCTACAGAAAGTGTCAGAGGTGGGCATTTCTTTGGCACTCTGAAGTGGCTAGCTGCTGCCTACCCTAGAATCTGATGGGAGAGGAGAGTCCTTTGGAGGAGGCCTCCAGTGCCTCCACCTGTGCCCAGCTGGTACAGCCGTCAATATTGCTTGCAAATACTACAGAACTTGGGCCTCCAAAGACTTTGCTTAGAGGAAACAGAACCTGGTTGGCCCTGCACTCTTTCTTTGCTCAGAAAACTGAGTTTTGTGAGGCAGGGCTTTTGTTAGAAGTTCAGTTCAGGGAACAGAGCAGGCAGTGTGGAAGAACGCACACCTACGACAATTCTCCTATATTATAGGGAATGTACAGGTTTGGGGAGATCAATGCCTACTTTTTTTTGTCACTCTTGATCTCCTACCTCTGTTCCGCACTAGACTGTTATAGCGCTATTATTCCACTTTCAACATCCTCTGGAATCCTGGGGTTTGCAGTTTCGGGAGGGGCTGGCTGGCCCCTCCCGAAACTGCAAACCCCGGGATTCCATAAAATGTTGAAAGTGGAATAATAGCGCTATAACAGTCTAGTGGGGAAACGTGTATGCAACTCATTTTAGTCCAAGTAAGCTGCAAAAGAGCCACCATGGTGTAGTGGTTTGAGCATTGGACTGCAATCCTGGAGACCAAGGTTAAATTCCTCACTCAGCCATGGAAACCCACTGAGTGACCTTAGGTATGTCACACATCCTCAGCCCCAGAAAACCTTGTGATAGCTTCACCTTAGGGTTGCCATAAGTTAGAAAGGACTTGAAGGCGCAGAACAAGAAAGCTGCAAAACAGCAGGACTGGCTAGGCGTTCTCTATGGAGGAAAGAAGCTTTCCTTGCGGTTCAAAGGAACACCTTGTCAGAAGCCAAAGGGGGCCAGGCAAGACGCCTCAGGCATTAAGTGAGCCGCGGGGTTTTCAAGCTCAAAGCAAAGCTTTTCAGACCTTGAATTACCCTTCCTTTCTCTCCAAGGACCAATGTGCCCAAAGAGGCCATTTAGCTCCAGGTGCCCTCTGGGGCAGCAGCGGCAGCTGCTGTGCTCCTCACCTGCTCAGAAGGAGATCTTTCCGGCCATCCTGAGCGTCCGTTCAAGGGCTGGCGCACCTCTAGACAAATGGCTCTTGTTGCTCATCACTGAAGGGCATTGTGAAGTTTCCCATTGTTTTCCCTTAGCAGATTTTTTTTTCTTGCCAGAAAAATGGTGGAAATGAAGAACGATGGGAGAGATTTTTACTGCAGATGTTCTTATCGGGACCTCTGCCTCTCCCATTCAGTGGACGAAGGAGTCCGGTTGCACAGGGAGAGCTCTCTCTGGAAGCATCCTTGATGTAGGGGAACTGGACTTGGCCTCTCCAACATGCATTTACTCCTGAACAAAAGCCCTTTCCTGGTCTCTGTTGGACCGATGGTTGGTCTGCGTGTAGCTGTCTCTACTCCCCCTTTCAACAGGTTCTCCAGGTGCCTTTCTTTCTTGTTCTCAAGTGCCTTTGGGCCAATCCTGACATAAGGAGACCCTCTCTTGGGGTGTCCTCTGCCAGATTTATTCAGAGGAGGTTTACCAACATTTCTTTCCTCTGAGGCTGAGAGAGCGTGACTAAAGTCACTGAGGGGCTTCCAGGGCTGAGTGGAGATTCAAACCCTGGTCCTGGGAGTCCTGTGACAGCCAATGTGGTCCTGTGGTTTGAATGTTGGATTAGAACTCTGGGAGGCCTGGGTTCAAATCTTTGCTTGGCCCTGAAAATCCACTGGCAATCTTGACCAGGTGACACTCTCTCAGCTTGAGAGGAAAGTGATATCAAACCCCCTCCAAAGGAACCTTGCCAAGAAACCCCAGGACAGGTTCACCTTAGAGTTGCCATAATTTGGAGACGATTTGAGGGTACAAGAACAAGAGCAACAATTCCTGGAATCCTCATGAAATCCTGAAATCCTTGTAGATTTCCATGGCCAAGCAGGGACTCGAACTCTGGTCTCACAGAGTCCTGGTCCAACACTCAAACGGCTATGTCACACTGCCTCTCCTGGGGTTTCCTTGGCAAAATTTCCTCAAAGGAGATTTGCCACTCTGGTCTTCCCCTGAGGCTGAGAGGGTGTGACCTGCACAAGGCTATCCAGTGGGTTTTCATGGCTGAAGGAACCCTGGCCTTCTGGAGTCAAACCACACACCGCCCTGGATTTTGTAGTTCACCCAAGGCCATTGCTATTTCCCTATTTCAGAATAAGGAGCAGTGGTTGAGCACTGGTTTGCCCCGTTGCTCCCAGGCCAAGCTACGGTGGTCTTTTACCACACTTAGGAAAACTGGACCATTTGGGCACGGCCCATGAAAACCCTGCCTGTGTGGCGGCACCATGTGCATCTCCCTGCTGGGAAGATGCATAATTAAATATAATCTTTTAGGAAAATCCTTGAACAAGCATCTGGAGGGACAGTTTGCAGAAGCAAAAAGCAACTTCCTCCTAGAGAGCCATTCCACTCAAGAAGTTCCTGGATATTCAAGGATTTGCCTAAATACACACTCCTCTTTGCGTGCAAAGGAGAGCTTCTTCTTCAGAATATTCCCCATCTGATAATTCTGCTATCACCAGCACTTTCTCAGAACAAAGCCACTTTTCAGAGCCTCGTTCTGCAGCTGTGGTGCTGACGTTGGGTGGAGTCATCAAAGACGGGATGATTCAAAGATAACTCTCAAAGGTCAAGGTTGTATTTGATAACAACCCTGACAAAAGAGGAGAATCCTCAATTTTCTTTCAAGCACGCCGAGAGTGGATGCAAGTCCCCAACCCCCCAGAACACAATTATACATAGGGACACATGAACACAGCCAACAAGCGCACGTATACTTTACCTCTCCAGCTATCAAGCGTTTTGCACCGGTAGGAGAGACCTTACGGTGGGACTTCACTCAGGACGTCTTCAGGAGGTGGTAGAGCTCTGAGGTCGCCTGGCCTGAAACGGACACAAACTGCAGCAAACAGCGTGGGACACCTTTTCTCAGGGGTGCTCCCACGTTAGCCGTTCCTTTTATACTATTTTCAGCCACGCTACTAGAAAGAGGGAAACGCAAGCCCCTCCTTATGCCACCCTGCAGCCCTGAGGCCGCCCCTACTGTGAGTTCTGCCCACTCAGCAGACCCACGCAAGGGTGGCAAGCCGTGATTTCGCAACACGTCCTGTGACTGTGGAGGTCTTAAGCAACCTTTGGAGTCACTTCTGCCTGCTTAGGGATGCCTTTTCCACTTCACGGTTCTCACTGTATGCCCCCCCCCAGGCATATATCATCAGCTGCCAAGTTACCTATCCATCTTCCAGGGTTCAGGAGAGTTCTTTGGGGTCTTTGAACAGAGGTTGGGTGCCCATCTCTCGGGCTACTTTGGCTGTTGTTACTGCGGTGAACTGGCCCTCTCTCGGGGTCTACAATCTATTAATTCCAATATTTTATAAGAGCTCCACGTGTCTGGTATTAAAAATCACTCCACTTGTCTGACAGGGTCCCCCGGATGAGCATGTAGGCAGGCGCTGCATACAGCCAATACTGGGAAAAACCCGGTCTGGCCAGTGACTTAATCTGTCACGTAGCCCCAGGAGCCCTCCAGACATGCAAACAGTTTGAACACACAAAAGATCCTCTCCCCCGAGATGATAGCTTGACAGGATTAGCGCTCTCGACATTATGTCTGTCAAGCGAGGGCAATTTCCAGACTGCCGAGGCTTTTGACGAACCCCGGCAAATCCAATCAAACTAAGCACTCTGACATTTCGGAGCATTGTGCTCCAAATCAGGCACATTTTGGAGCTTTGTCTTAGCTCCTCAGACTATTATTCTCCCCAGGAAAGGATTAGCCCCCGCGGTACATTTTCCCCTATAAAAACCCCCGATTTTGAGTGGTTCCTCGGATCGCTCCTAGTTTCCTCCCCGCTTCCCATCACTCCATTTCCTGAGTGCTCCCCTCAGCCCTCCACGTGCTGAGACCCGTTTCCTCGCTCTCTGCTGCCATCTCGGACTCCCGGACTCCAGAACCAGGTGCAGTATCTCCCAAATCCAACCCTCTATAAACCCCCTATCAATTTTCTCGCTTTTATTTCTTTTTAGCTCTTGAGTGAGTGAGTGCAAAAGTGCGAACGTGTGCAGTGACTTATTTTTAATTAAAATAAAAATAAAAATAATTTCTTTCACAATTTGGTGTGGTTTTTGGTTTGGCTTGACCCCGTAAAAATTGGGCTTTAAGATCTCGCTAAGTTACCCTGCCTCTCGTCTGCTATAGCTAGTGCTCTGGCTAATTTTTAATTCCCCATTGATCAAAGTATATTAAGGTGTCCCTCACGGGACCCCCAGAAATCAGGGTAACACTGTCTCCTCCTGCAGGGCAAGGGGTAGGAGGCCCTTTCAACTCTGTGATTCTACGGAGCACTGCATGGTTGTCGCAGCCTGGTGCCATGCTTCACTATCATGTCTGCATCCTGTGGAACCCTGGGATTATGATCTGGGAGGTCCTTAGGATTTTCTGCTATCATCCAGGGGCGTGAGTGCACTAGATCTCTCCAGCAGCAAATGCTACTAAAGTCCCTCTCCAAATTACTAATCCTATTGTTCCATAGGTTGGAGCCCTGGCAATTAAACAGGTATCATAGAGTCATAGACTCACAGGCCATTTCCATCCTACACTGTTCTAGTGCTATTATTCCACTTTCAACATCATAGGGATTCCTGGGGTTTGCAGTTTAGGGAGAGGCATATAGGATTCTCAGCCAGAGAGCTCTTTGGCCTTAGTAAACTTGGAACACCAGAATTCCACAGGATGCTGAAAGTGGAATAATAGCACTGGGCAGTCTAGGGCAGAAATGGCCATCGAATCATAGAGCTGGAACAGATCCCCAGGGCCACCCAGTCCAACCCCCTTCTGCCAGGCAGGAAGACACAGGCCATTTCCGCACTAGACTGCTATAGCGCTATTATTCCACTTGCAACATCCTATGGAATCCTAGGGTTTGCAGTTTTGGGAGAGGCCAGGCCGCCCCTCCCGAAACTGCAAACCCCAAGATTCCACAGGATGTTACAAGTGGAATAATAGCGCTATAGCAGTCCAGTGCGGAACGGGTCCCAATCAAAGCACCCCCTTTGACAGAACTTCTCTTTAAAAAACTCGAAAGAAGGAGGAGACTCCACCACACTCCACAGAGGCAGCAGCAGATTCCACTGTCCAACTGCTTTTACCCTCAGGAAGTTCTTCCTAAGGCTTAGATGGAATATCTTTTCATGTAGTTTGAAGCCTTTGTTCCATATGTAGCAGCAGAAAAGAGGCTTGCTCCATCCCTTCGGATCTTTAAACATGGCTGTCATGCCCCCTCTTTACCTTCTCTTCTCCAGGCTAAACAGTCCTGGGGTCCCTAAACCACTCCTTGGAGGGCTCTATGGTTTGCAGGCCTTTTGCCGATTTGATCACCCTTCTCTGGACATGTTCCAGCTTGTCAGTATCCTTCCTGAAGCTATAACTGTATAACATAGATGCAGTCTACAATTCCAGTTTTTTGCACTGTGATTAGGACCCTATCATGCCATACCATTATAGCACTGTTACTTCACTTTGACTACCATGGCCACATTCTGTGGAATTCTGTGGTTTGTAGTCCAGTCTGGCCGAGTCATGCTGGAAGGGGGTGGCTTCTGGAGAGCAAAGGGAAGGACTCCAAAAAGGTAACTCTCCCACATTCTGCACCTGTCTCATTATATCAGCAGCACCCAAGCCTTTTTGCTGTATAACACACTGACATTTCCAAGAGAAGAACTTAGAGACGTGGCTGAGCAACATCGAAATATGGCCAAAAGAGCATCACCAGGCAACAAGAGGGCAAAAACTATTAAGGAAAAATGCATAAACCCACTATCTTAAAATAGGAAACCCTGCAATTTGTGTAATGGCTCTAGGAAAGACTGAAAAAAAAGGAGGGGGGAATCCAAATGGGAAATGCAAGACTCTGTTCCCCTTCCTCTCCTTTCCCACTAGCAGAGTTAATGGAGTGCAAACTCCTTTTTGTACTTTGAACACAATCTGCAGCAGCTGAAGTCAGCTGAGGACAAAGGGGGAAAGTGGGAAAGGGGAAAGAAACTGGGACATTTTAAAACCTGCTGAAAAGGTGGGATGGTTTTAATCAGGATTCTTCCCCTCCAAATTGGGACAGTTGGAAGGGAGGGCAGAAAGACACCACCCCCTGCCCCCCAGCCTGTCCCCCCTCACCGAGAGCCCCATCTCCAGCATGGACTTGGGCCTCCACTCCCTCCGTTGACAGCTGTCCTCCCTTGGGGGTGAGATGCCATCACAAATGCTAAATATCTGCCCACTTTTATGGAGTCAAGTCACACCAGGTATACCATGGTCCTTGCCCAGCAAGAACAGAGGATGGCCAAGGAAGAAGAGGCTGAGCTTTAGATGCCTATACACCAATGCACAGAGTTTGGGAAACAAGAAGAACGTGAAGTGCTACAGCAGGAAGGTAAATATGACCTTATAGGTCTAACTGACCTGATCTGCACTGCACTGTGCTATTATTCCACCTTCGGTATCCTGTGGAATTCTGGGATTTGTAGTTTCCTGAGGCCAAAGAGCTCTCTGGCTGAGAATTCTAAAGGCCCCTCCCTAAACTGCAAACCCCAGGATTCCGGAGGATGCTGAAAGTGGAATAATAGCACAATAACAGGGTAGTGCAGAAATGGCTACTGGATATCTTCAGAAAGTGGCAGGGCAGCCACCTGCTATCCCTGTCTCTACCCCTGTACCTACCTAAATATACACATCATTCTGTCTGTCTGCTGATCTCTCAAGTTCCGTACAGATATAGTTGTAACTTTCCCCCCATTAATTCTTACAGTGGAAAAAAACGTATTGTGCAAAAATCATATTAAGGAAAAGAAAGAGGGAATTGGGAAAAAAAATCAAGAAGTGAAACCCAATTAGCTAAAGCGACCTGAGAACAGGGTGGCAGGAGGGGGAAGTCATGAAGAAGAGCGTGGATGGAAGACCTGGAAAGTTCTGTTTGCGAGGAAGCGGAAGAGCCGTGACTAAAAGGAGGTTGAGCATTTGCCTAACAGCCAAATATAATTGTGGTCACAAGACGAGCGGCTGAACTTTGAGAACGTCACTGGATTTCTCCTACCCTGGCCCTCTGAGGTTTTAGCCACCCGTGCCAGCTGAGGAACAGATGTGGGTGAACCTCAGGCACGCAGTCTCCAATCTGTGTAACACACATGCTGCAAACTACAATTGGCTGTCCGCGTTCGTGGGGACTGGGGGGCAGGAGGCCCACAGATGTGGACAACGTATATCTGTCAGCCCCCCAAATAAGGTTCAACTCACAAAAAGCTGCAGATTCAACTCATGGCACTGCAGTTTCAAACATACGGTCCCCAGTACGTTGGAATCCACGGAGGGGAGTATGCCAGCTGCCTGATTCTGCCTTCGAGGAGGCGTGGTTCCTTTGCGAGGCAGAAGGGACGGCTCGCGGGGATTGCCACCACCTGTGCCATTGCCCTACGCCATTTTAAATGGGGACTTCAAAGCCTCACCTCGCTTCACCGTCGCTTGCGGTCTCTCACAATCTCACGAGGCTTGCAGAGAGACTGCGAACGCAAGGCAAGACTTATAAGTCGCTATTAAAAATGGCATAAGCTTCAAAAGCTTGCGTGATGCATTTTTTTGCATTTTAGTTGGCCAATAAATGTATAACACTTTTGTAGATTTTGAATTTTGTTGTACAGTCAGCCCTCCTCATTTGCTGGCTTAACATTTGTGACCAAATCTTACTAACTGTCTAAACCAAAAGTTACCAAATCATTTTCTTTTTTCTGCAAAAAGTCCATAAGGGGGTTCCAAACTTTTACAAATGTCTCCAACAATATTTCTCTAATGAAACCGGATAATGTTCCCATTATCTGCTAAATCAGTCAGTTTCAACAACTGTCCCTCCCTCATAATGTGTTCTTCCATTTTTGTGCACGCAACACACTTGCCGCCCTCTGGATGGTTTTGGACTGCAACTCCCATCAGCCATCAACAATCCTAGCCAACCATGAGGAATGCTGGAAATCATTTTCCAGTGACATCTGCAGGATCTTCTTCTTTCCTCCATTCATGTATTCCATTCACATATTTAATTCATTTTGATTCAACCTTCTCCTCAATTTTGGGACTCCGGGCAGCTTCTGTGTGTGTTGTGCGTCTTCACGTCATTTCTGACTCGTGGCAGTCCTAAGGCAAACCTTTTACAAGGTCTCCTTGGCAAGCTTTATGCAGAGGGGGGTTGCCCTTGCCATCCTCTGAGGCTGAGAGAGTGAGACTTGCCCAAGGCCGCCTAGCAGGTTCCAATGACCAAGCAGGGATTTGAACCCAGATCTCCCAGACTCTAACACTCAGGCTATTTCCACACTATACTCTTATAGCGCAATTATTCCACTTTCAAAATCCTATGGAATCCTGGGGTTTGCAGTTTAGGGAGGGGCCAGCCGGCCCAGGATTCCATAGGATGTTGAAAGTGGAATCGTTGCACTGTAAGAGCGTAGTGCAGAAATGGCCTCAGACTGCTGCATCTTGCCAGCTGTCACTTGAAGGAGTGCCTCCCCCTTTATATGCCTGCCTGAGGACTGAGGTCTCCTGGAGCCCCCCACCCACCATGTGCCCCACTAATGGGTGAAATGGGCTGTGGGGCAATGTGGGAGAGGGGCCTCTCCTGTTGTGGCACCACAATTACACCACACCCGCCCCTCAGAAGCCTGATTGGCGTCAAAACTGCTGCCATTTTGGCACCAAGTGAAAAAAGCGTTGTTTGTTGGAGCCTTTTGTAGCCTGATTGGTTTTACACAGATCCACACTTGCACGTGGTTCTGGATCGTTTCAAACAGTTTTAACCAGTTTTAAGCTGTCTGCTTTTAACTTGTTAATTTTTTATGTATAGTTTTAGCCTTTTAAAGTCATGTACATGTTTTAATTTGGTTAAACTGATTTTCCTGACAGCTGCCCTGAGACTCTTATGAAGAGGATATGATAGAAAATTTTCAAGAAATATTGTTTCCCCGCTGGCATACATGTGTTTGCATGTGTATGTGTGTTTTGTGTGTGCCTTTAAGCTGTTTGTCCACTTATGGCCCATGACTTTCTAGGGTTTTCTTAGGCCAGGAATCCTGTGATTTCTTTGCTGGTTCCTCCCTCTGAAATGGAGCGTATAGCACCTGGTCTCCCATCCAAGTACTAACCAGGGTGGACCCTGCTTAGCTTCCAAGATCAGATGGGATCTGGTGCTTTTAGGGCATTTAGGCTTTTGTGTATGCATATCCTGTAATATGTGTGGTTCTGGTTCCTTCATCTCTTGGAGAGGAGAGATGGCAGGAGGGGGGCCTGAGCCCCTCCAGAGTGATCTGCAGATATTGTGAAACCCAGACTACGTGATACGGAAAAGCCACAGGGCCTCAGCTCTGTGACTCTCAGCAACGAGACATTGCTGCAGGGAAGGTATTTTAATCCTTTGCTCCTGTCTGGACAGCTCAGCTGATGCGACTGTGCAGATTCCCGGGTCCTGGAAGTTGGGGGCAGGCCAGGTAGAGGGGCTGCAAGGGAGAGCTTGGGGCCCAAGAATGGGGGAAGCAGGGAAGGGTTTGAGCCCACCCACTCACCCACCCCCCGGCCAGACTAGAGGTGGCGTCTCCTCCCTTCAGAATGATTTAGTAGAATTGGACCACCAAAACTTCCGTGGAGTTGAGTCTCCTCTGGAATTCTTGTAAGTGTACTAAGTACTTAAATACCAAGAAATATTAAGGCAGCCATTGTGACTGAGTCCCCCCGGAAGCACAAAAGCTGCTGGCAATTCTGTGTCTTACGCACGCTCACTTGGGAGTAAGCTCCAAGAGAGACAGTGTGGGGCAGTGGTTTGAACACTGGACAGCGACTCTGGAGGTCTGGGACTGAATCCCTGCTCGGCCATGGAAACCCCGTGGGTGACCTCGGGCAAGTCACGGTCTCTCCGCCTCAGAGGAAGGCCAGGGGGGCAAACCCCTCTGAAGAAATCTTGCCAAGGATAGATTTACCTTACCATTGCAATAAGTTGGAAACAACTGCAGGCACACGACAGCAACCGCAAAGCTTCTGTCAACACATGGAGGGAATTTTGAAGTAGACCTTGTGTTTGGCTGTTTCCGCGCTGCCTGTTACAGTGCTATTATTCCACTTTCAACATCCTATGGAATCCTGGGGTTTGCAGTTTAGGGAGGGGCCTCAAAGGTCTCTGCTTCCTCCTCTCCTCAAAGGCTCTTCCTAAACTGCAAACCCCAGGATTCCACAGGAGGGTGAAAGTGGAATAATAGCACTCTAACAGTCTAGCGTGGAAATGGCCCTTGCCAGAGTATTCACAGGGAAGGAGCATTCAGCGATATTAAATGGGATGCCATTTACGCTCCTCTTCCTTCTCCTCTTCCTTCTCCTCCTCCTTCAGGGACCCGAAGGGAGGCAAAATCAGTGCCGACCCGCCTGCCAATGTGGAGCCCTCTCTGCTTCCCTCAAAACCAGTTCTGGACTCCCTGGGGAGAGAGGCTCACCCCACTGGTTGTAATGGAAAAGATTTTGAAGGAGGCATGCGGCATGAGTCAGAAACCTGGAAACTCTTCTGACTCTTTCGCGGGCAGCACTAGAATTGCACAGCTTATGGAAAATCACCTTGTCTGCTCTTTCGTGGTGTGACAGAATTGCATTTTCCATGCCTTGTCATCGCCGTGCCCTTGGACCTCTCCTGCCGCAAATTGTTGCTCTTTGCGTAACCTGTGAGGGAGGAAGGACCCCCCCACACACAGTTCCTCATGCGACCAGGCGAGAAAGACAGCCAGACCAGGCTTGCTTCAGAGAAAGAGTTTATTGCTGCCCCACTCAAGTGATGGGAAGGGAGGAAGGAAGAAGGATGGTGGCCCTGGCACCAAAAGGGGCACAGCGCAAATTGGACCTCTCCCTCCCGGCCCCCGAGCTGCTGGGCGAGGCGGTGGGCCAGGGCAGCGGGAAGGAAAGAAGGCACCCGGGCGGCCTTCCAGCAGCTCACAGGCAGTCCTCATCATAGTCCTCAGGCTCCACTTTGTATTTGCAGATGAAGCTGTTCTTACGGTTGCAGACTTCGTCGTTCCATTTTTTGAAACCTAAGCGGCAAGAGAGGAATTAGTCTCTGTGTGTGCGGCGGAGGAGTGCAGGGGTGAAGCTTGGCAGGAACAGAAATGGGGAGTCCAGCTGAGTTCCATTCCTCCCATTCTTGATGGATGCAAAAAATTATGACTCCCCCTTCTTTCCCTTCCATCCTCCACCCAGCGGTGCTTCCATGCATGGTCCCTCTCTTCCCCCAGGGACTCTCCCAGACTCACAGAAGGGGGTCCGGGTGCAGACAGAGGCCCACGGCCTCTAACAGGGAGCCTTACTCAGATGGCAGGCTGGGTCCATGAGGCCAGTGAGGCTTCCCCAGGTTTCAGTCTCAAATTTAAAGGCCTCTCCAAAAGCACTGACTCCTAGAATCCTCCAAATGAGTTCAGCACCTTGGAGAGCTGCTTTGAAGTTTGGACTGAAACCAGGAGCAGAACTCTCTCTCCCTCTCTCAGACACACACAGAGCACAACTTGTGTCCGTACATGCCTTCAAGTTGCCTGTCAAGTTATGAAGACCCCGTGAATTTCAGAGGTTTTTCTTAAGCAAGGAATACTCAGAGGTGGTTTTGCTGTTTGTTTCCTCTGAAATAGCGTTACCTCTTTAATTTTACTACACTCCCCCTCCCAAGTTTGTAGCCCAGCCTGTGCCACGTTCGTGCACCTAAGAGTTTGACCAGCTTCCCAACACATCCTGCTGAGAAGAACGTCTTTACTGTAAAAGCTGTCTGAATGTGCAACAGACCGCCTGGGAAGGAGGTAGAATTGCAAAGATTCTTCTCAGTCTTGGATTCCTCTTATCCAGGTTTCCTAACACTCAAAAAACCAGGTTTTTGACCATTTTGCGAATGTTTTATATATACTCTGTCCATTCCTCCTCTCTGTGCCCTCTGCCCGTCTCACCTGAGGATCGCCACAGCTCCGCGCAGAACTCGCCCCGGTCGCCGTAGTTGTTTGGCTGCCCGAGGCTCCACTGGGTGTGGTCAGAAGGGAGCCCATCCGTCCACTCCCAGAAGGAGGGGTCAGGAATCTGGGGAAGGGTGCAAGGAGAGAAGGCAGGAGAAAGGAAGACCGGTAGGGCCCACCTGTGGCAGGTGGGGAGTGGGAGGTGGGGGGCCAGTAGGGGAGACACTCACCTTGTCTGGGTTGTGGAGCCCAATCCAGACGTCACCATCCGGTTTGAAGGAGTCCAGGTACTTCCTGACGTGGCAACATTCCCGCTTGCTCACAATGGAGGCCAGGTGGGCATCCCAGTTTTGGCACTCTCGCTAACCGAGGGGCCGGCAGGGGAGAAAGAGAGACGGGTGAATTCCAGACCGTTTCCCCCCATACACACCCCATCCAGGCAGAAGAGGGCGCGAGGGGCCATGTTCTGTGCCTTTTGGGCTCCACTCACCTCCGCCTCCCTCCAGCACTTCTTCTCCGGGAAATATCCGTAGCAGTGGCCCTCGTAGAAAAGCCAGTCGGGCGGGCAGGGGTCAAAGTACGCTGTCAGGTCCACGGCTGCATTTGCAAAGAGGACGGGGAAAAGACCAGAGGCCAGCCTGAAAGGAGTGTCTGGGCAGTAGTGGCTGGTGGCCCCACACATAAGTGCTAGGGGTGAACCTGCTCTGGGTTTTAGTCTGAACTTTAAAGGATCTGACCAAGGTACCAGACCTACTGCAGGGGACACAATAGGATGTTAGCACCCAACTTGGATAACTCCTTTGACTTTCAGACTGAAAACCTGGAGAAGATTCACCACCCCACTGCCATGGCAGATCCCAGCCACCGCTGCACCAGGGCTGTCAATAAGGACTAGAGACCGGGAGCCCAGGAGGACTGAAAGCAGAACAGGTCTGCCTCTGGCCCCCGCCTGCCAGGGAGATACATGGTGGCAGGATATAGGAGCAGGGCCTTCTCCACTGTGGCGCCTGAGTTTTGGGACATCCTACCCCTGGCACTGGCATTGGCACTGGCCTATTGGCACTAGTGTCACTGGCACCACATCAAAATGTGGCTGTTCACTAAAGCTTTGGGACCCTAAGTGGTCTTACACAAACTATCAAATGTACATGGCTTTAACTTGCTTTAAACTATTTTAACCAGTTTAATTTAACTTGTTAAATTGCTAAATGTATTTTTAGACTTTTAAAAATCATGGGTGGAACTCATTATCATAGTTATGGATTAATAAACTAGGGTTACGCATCTGTAACTGATGTGTTTTCACAATCCCTGTGCATCCAAGATCATGGCATTGTTGCCATGAGTGTGTAAAAGTCCTCTGATCCTGATGAACTGGGCAGCAGCTGCTGCAAGCAACAGGGCTCTGCGCTCCTATCAACTGCGGCAGAGCAGACTGACATTTCCATGTCCATTCCGCCAGTGATCTCTGGTGCGATGAGGAATTGTGACAGGGATCCTGCCATTGGAGGCCATTGGAGGGAAGGGGTAGAAATGCCAGCCTGCTGTGTCCTGATTGGCAGCAGAACAGACCTTCTTTGCTCACAGCAGCTGCTGCCTGGTAAAGAAGGATTAAGGGAGTGGTCAGGCCAAGAGATGCTAATTAGTAAAGTATACTCAGCCAAGTAGCTGATACAGGATTCCAACTGTCATTTTTGTTATTTACACTGTTTTGGGCTGATTTTGTTGTATATCACCACAAGGTCTTTACATAAAGGGTGGGATTAAAATATTTTAATAAGATACATAAAGAAACATGGGGCATTCCTTTTCTTTGGACTCCCCTCTTGGTCTGTGGGGTTTATGCACACCCCGACCCTTCAAGCAGCTGTGAAAGAATCACAGGCCCCTAGAGTGGGAAGGGACCTTTGTGGCCATCTAGTCCAACCCCATTCTGCCATGCGGAGATCCACAGCTAAACCTCCCCCAAGAGAAGGACGCCAGCTCACCTTCTAGGAAGGGGACGGCCGCCAAACAGCCAAGGAGGCCAAGAGAGACGTAGGCAACGAGCCCCATCCCCGGCTTCTTTCTCAACCTGGAGAGAGGTGAAAGAAGGAGATAAATGGAGTGTAATGAAGGACTCTGAAGAAGCCCAGCTCCCCCAGCCCGTCCTTGTAGGGCTTCGAGGTTTCCAGACATTTTACCATTTAGGTCACCTTCCTCTGGACAATTTCCAGGGTTGAGATGTCCCCAGAACACAGGGAAGACACAAGGGCTGCCTGGATTGCCAGCAAAATGGGGCCTTAGAAGGAAAATGGAGCCCCTTCCTGTGCATTCATTAGGCCTATCTGCAGAAAACAGGTTGAGAGGTGCATTTTTTACCGTTTTTTACCATTTTTTACCATTTAAACCAGCAACAACATATTGATTGTCAGCAGGCAAAGGGGCTTCCAGCATGTTAACTCAGAGGACCAGATTCAAAAAGGCACTGAAGATCCACCTCCAAGATGCCCTTATGCCGGTGTGATTCCACTTTAACTGACCAATTTTAAGGAATCCTGGGATCTATAGTTTTGTGAGGTTCCCAGAAGGCTCTGCTGGGGAACTCCAATGCACTCTCCTGAACTACAGGTCCTAAAGCACCCTAGCTAAATCCTCACCCCTTCTTTTTTGGGGAACTTTGGGAACTGTAGTGCTGAGCACCGGGCTAAAGTACCCTAGCAGAGAATTTGAAAGTGTCTCCCAAAACTACAAATCCCAGGGTTTTGTAAGTTGGAGCCTTGCAGTTATAGTGGGACTAAACTGCTATATGACTGGGTAGTGCAGATATACCTTTACTTCAGTAGCACCTTTCTCTATAGCCTGGCAAAGGAAGTGCTTTCTCCTTTAACTTTGAGGGGTTTGATGGTGGTTTCAGTGGTGGGGGTGAGAATTTAGAAGTTTCAGTATCTGTTTCCTAAATAAACCAAACAGCATCCCACCAGTTCAAGCTGGGATGGAAACATGGGGTCCTCCAGATGTTCTTGGATTGCCAATCGCATTGGAGAAGACAATGGGATTGGCAGTCCAAGAGCATCTGGAGGACCTCATGTTTCCATGGAGTGGTGGGAGATGCAGTCCAAGAACATGTAGAGGGCCTGTGTTAAAGAGGCTCAGCAAGCGAGCAAGCGGCAGGGTTCACTTTCACACATTTACACCCACAGCAGCCTCTGCAGCCTCTGAGAGCGTGATGGTGTTGCACGCCCAGGAGTGCATGCAAGATATCTAAAGGGGATCTTAGCCAGTGGCCTCACACCCGGTCAGACGACGTTTGGCTTCCTGGCCAACTCCTGACTGCTCTGCCAGCAGCGGGGCTTTCCAAGGGCCTTGGGGACCTCTTCTCTTCTCCTCTCCCTGCCTGCCGCCACTTGGTGCTTCCAGCTCAAGAATCCAGATCTTGAACCAGGAGGCTTCCGTGTGTGTGCAGCAGCAGCAGCAACATCAACAAGAACCGGTGATCACCGATCCCACTAAGCTGTGGAGTGGGTCTCTGCCTTTGGAAACCAGCTGCTGGCAGATCTACGGCTGGCTTTGCAGCAACAGTTTCTCCAGCATTGTCACAAAGTCCTTGGTTGCTTCAGGTCAAACCTGAACTTGGAAGTGTTACTTGCTTGGACTACAATTCCCAGAATCCTCTAGTGGGGGGTGGGAGTGGGGAGTCATGGTTCAGAACAATAACTTGCTCAAGTAAATGAAGGATTCCATGAAGGAAATGAGACTCGAAGGGCTTTTTCACATGAGGCAAGTAAATCGCAGTGACCCTCCCAGCCATGTAAACCCACTGGATGACCTTGGGCACATCACACACTCTCAGCCCCAGAAAACCCCATGATAGGTTTCCCTTAGGGTTGCCATAAGTCAGAAACAACCTGAAGGTACAGAATGACAACAATAGTGTCTTTGACTGGGAGTTATCACGTTTCCTCTTCTATTGTTCTTCCAGTGGAAGATTGTTTGGAAAGCATTTATTTTACAAAGGAAATCACTAACAGAGTATGTGTATATGGATGTACGTTAATAAAAGAAATGCCTTTCAAACAGCCTCCCACCGAGAGAACAACAGAAGAGGAATGACCTCCTAGACAAAGACTCTATTATTCTGCTGTAATTGCAATTTACCTGCCTCGTGTGATAGGCTCCAAAAAATCCATTAATAACCTCCTTTGTAAAAGAAATGCTTTCCAAATGGTCTCCTACCAGGAAACCAACAGAAGAATAATGACATTATGTGATAAGTCCCAACCAAAGACACTATTATCCTGCTGAAATTGCAATTTAACTGCTCCCTGTGATAAAGCCCTAAGAAATCTCTGACTCCAGTGACTGCAAACTTGGGCAGGGAGGGAGGGAGGGAGAGTTACCCTGGCGGGCCAGCCACTCACCTGTCTGTGTATCCAAAAGTCTGCCTTCTCTTGCAGCCGGTCCCGCCACACCTGAGAGCAGGGAGGCAGAGGTGCCGGGTGTCTTTATAGCCTCAACAGAGGGAGGGAATGGAGAGGCCAAAAGGGAGTTTTCACTGACCCCAGGAGGCCTCAAAACCTCTTGCAAACAAAGGCAAGAGAGGAAGGATCCTGCCGTTCTCTCTCTCTCTGTCCATCCATGCACTGAGAGCTGGGCAGGTGCCCAAGGGAGTGGCGGGCAAAGCCAGGAGAAGGGAAGATGCCATCATTCCGCTTTCCCCTCAGCCTCCTCCGTTCCTGGGTGAGAGGCATTCCCAGCAGAGAAAAAACAATGACAATGAAACACCCAACACTAACAGGGAGCAACGGTGTGGCCTATCATGCGGGGGTGTAGCTGCCATCATTCCTGTGACTCCAGCCAATGGGGCCGCCCAGTGCTGCCCACCCCCCTAGCCCCCAGCCCCACAGGGACTAAAGTTCCCAGATCTTGGGAACTTTAGGAGGAATCTCAGGAAAGAGTGTTCCTTTGAAAATTGCATACATCTCTGTGTTCTTGGGCCTTGTTACTACAGCCTACTTTGGAGCAGGGACTGCAGGCTGTTGATGTTCAAAGCAGAAAATACTTCCTCCGCATTTTGCTTTCAAAGAACAAAACTTTGGCAGTTTCTGTACTACATTGTTATAGTGCTATTATTCCCCTTTCATCCTCCTATGGAATCCTGGGGTTTGCAGTTTAGGGAGGGGCCTTCAGAATTCTCAGCCAAAGAGCTCTTTGGCCTCAGAAAACTACAAACCCCAGCATTCCACAGGAGGTTGAAAGTGGAATAACAGCACTAGGACAGTCTAGTGTGGAAATGCCCTTTGTTTGGTTAGAGTACAATTCCTATGTGTTCTAAAAAACCTTACTTGCGAAAGTGTTAAAAACTGAGCTGGAAAACGTAAGGGTGGTTTTTTTTTCTGGTTCAAAGTTCAGCTTGAAACCCTGAATTTCCAATCAGAGAAATACTTTGGGATTTGTGGTTTATAGCTTGAGTGACATGCTCTGAAGAACCGTGGTGGATGCTTAAGGCATTGTGCTGAATAAGATTGGTAGTGGTGATTTTGTCAGGTGGCTTCGCTTCCCTGCCGCGGTGTTGTAAGGGATCGCATAGAAGAGAGTCTGGTTTCTTGTGCACTGATTCGTGCTTCATACGGCCTGCTGTGCGCTACCTGCTACATACAAGAACCTATCTACAGTCTGCATGCAGGGAGTGTCCCTGTATGCGTTGCGTTGTGATAATGTAGCCGAAGGTATGGGCCTGGAGAGGAAAAGAGGGGAAATGGGCATACTTGAGAAGACACGGACTGTGTTATGGAAACAGGTGAGTGTTGACATACGGAATTGGCCGGGGGAATCAACGACTGCCCAAGGTCTGGGAAGGGAACCAGCCTGGGAAAGAAAGTGTTTTGATTTACTAACTTTGATTTATGGAAGGCTTAGTGCCCACAAATTGTAGAGGATCACTCACAAGAAAATGTAATTTCACTTTGCAAGTTAGTTCTGGGAACTTCTCCCAAAGTGTGCAAATGGTAGCCATGAATTTCCACTGAGTAAACTTCTGTACATTTCTGTGTGCGTTCTCTGGAGAAAGGGCGTCTTATATAGGACGGCATCTCCGGCTGTGGGGTTTTGGCCCTGAAGTCTCAAGTCTGAGGGTGCTCCTCACCTGGCCGCCCCAGCCTGTGGTGAGAAGACGGCGGGAGAGCCTCCGGTCCTGTGCGCCTTTGACATCTGGGCCCCCGAGTGCTACGCGGGGCCCCTGGGGTACTAACGGCACAGCGGTAGAGCCAGGAGGTGCTGGTCTAGTCCAGCCATCCCTCCCCAGCTGGCGTCGGACGCCTCCCACGCGTAGAAAGCAGGAGGATCTGGAATCAGGTGGCAGAGCCTTTGCAAACATGCCCCTGGCAGCGGGAAGGCCCAGTTCCTGGGTTTCTTAAGCCCCCCGCATCCTTGCTCAAACAGCCGGGAGGCAGGGCGGGGGCCAGGCAGGATTGCTCCGAGATTAAGGCTCGGTGGAGCAAGACCCACAAGGGGATTTGGCCAAAGAGAAAAGCTCCTCTGGGCAACCAGGATCGTCAGGCGACCTGAGGTGCCACGGCTGGAGGCAGGGCTTTGAACCGCGGGGCAAAGCGTGCGAGGACGCCTTGGCACAAGGGCAGCTATGCTCCCCTCTCTGCAGCATGGAAGCAGAAGCCGTGCCCCTCTTCCATCTATGGGGGCAGTCACGGGGGGAGAAAAATGAGGGCATTGCCCCCAAATAAGGATTCTGTCCCCCCCCCTTTCATGAAATTTTCCTTTAGCTCCCAAATTTGTAGCATTGCATTAATGTAAAACTTGGGTTAAGCATTTAGAAATCCAGTTTAGGCCTCCAAAGAAAAGGGGGCAGCAAAATCACCAAGGGAACACAGGTGCTGCGAATGGAAGATTTCTGGGTGCAGACGGCTCTCAGTGTCTCCCTCTCTGGAAAGTCCAAGGTGTTCCACCAGTCCAGCTCACTGAGAACGTAGACCCCGGCCTAATCCCACTGTTGCTCTCAACAGGAATAGCCGACCTGCCAACGTCTCACAAAGGAAAAGCGGCCCTGTGTGGCTCGACAGCAGCAGAGTGTAGTCCGGATGGCCAAAGTTATCAGCAAGGAAGAAAACACAAGAGGGGAGGGGCTGCGGCAGTTTGCTTTTGCCTAAGCCTCCTGGAAAGTGCAAGATCCTGCTCCTCTCTCCTCTCTTAATGGGGCACAAGCTACTTTTACACCTTGAACTCAGTTTGCAGCAACTGAAGAGAGCCAATGACAAAGGGGAGAAAGTGGAAGGAAGAGGAGAGAGAAACTGGGATAGTTTAAAGGCAGCTGAAAAAATGGGACAGCAAAGATTTAAGTAAGACTGTCTTTGATAAACTGGGACCGTTGGAGGAGATGATGCTGGCCTGTTAAATCAGTTGGATCCACCTATATTTTGACTCTCCATTGGACAATTAATTTAATAGGTCTGCTGTAGTCGGAATGTAACCAGGAGGATCCTGGGCCCTGCCTGATTGCACACCCATCCAGCAGGAGAGAACGCACTTTGACCGGCCTGGTCTTCAAAAGGGACTTGATCCACTTTAACGCAGCCCAGGGGTTAGCAGAACCTGCCCTGGTCTGGTCCAGCCACAGGGCCCTTAGGGGCTAACAGTGAGGCCACAGAAATGGCCTGGGGAGAAGAGATCTCCCAGGGAGAGAGATGCACACCCCGGCCCTTAGCAAACTGAGTTCCAATCTGCCGTTGAGCTACCGCCCGGCCAAGGAACCCGACTGTCTGCTGCAGCCGGAGGGGTGGGCAGGAGCTGGCCAAGGGGCAAGAGTAATCCTCCTGTCAGCAGCCACAGGCAGAGGGAGACGCCCTCCCACCTTCCCCAAATATTTGCTCTGTCAATCTGCTGCCGGAGCCCCGTTCCTTCTTTCTGCTCTATGGGAAAATGGTGAAAGGATATCCCCCTACCCACCTATGCAATGCTGCTTTGCAACTGGCCAAGAGATCTCTCCAAGCGGAACAAGCCCCCAGCCCTGTGGAGGATCATAGCTTCCTGGAGCTGGAAGAGACCCCAAGGGCCACCCAGTCAAACCCCATTCTGTTGGGCGGGAAATGCTTGCAGGTTCTCCGTCCCTGGAGTTGAGTCGGACCCTTCTGGGGTCTTAGTTTGGCTCCTCAGGGGAGTTTCTAGTGACTGTCACCTCCCTGTTCCCAGTGGCATCCTTGTTTGGCAGTTTCCGGTCTTTTGGATGCAAAAGAGCAGGGGTCTAAAAGATTTATAAACTATTGGGACACCCATCCCAAGAGTTACAGTACTGGGAGTCAGGGCGTGGAGCTAAAATGCCGCTGGCGTTCTTGGCTCCACCCCTTTTGTCTCCAGCCCCACCCACCCCTGGAAGGGAACCCCCTCCCAAACTTCTTTGGAGTTGAATTTGGCCCCTAGATTGAAAAAAGTTCCCACATTTGGGGCCTGGACCATAGCAATGGGGGGAGGCATCACCTGCCCCACAGAACCTTAAAGGGATACACCCCAACCCGATTTTTGGGACAGCCTGTCCACCCTAAACATTACTTTTTCCTCCCTCTTCCTGTGAAAGGAACCAGTCAGCAGTTTTTAAAAAGCACACGTCTTTTATTGGCATAAATGCAGTTCCTTGGCCAAAGCCTTTGGGATTAACCTGGGATTCTAAAAACCCCACCTAAAAATAAACATGGCAAAAAAAAAAGTCCAAAAATGTGCCAAGGCCCTAACCCTTGCCCCCAGTTCCCAGGCGTACCTCCAAAGTCGGCCAGCAGGACCAGGACTAGAGATGGCACAACGGACCCTATATGGAGGGCAACTTTCAGGAGTCTGGGGGCCATATTAGCCCCCCACAGACTCTCCTGGGTTTGAAGTAGACTAAATGGCCTGGGGGGATGCAGCAAAACTGGCCACCATACTTTCCCAGGGGCCTCTGACAAGTATTTGTTTCCCCGTTTTTCCAGGAAACTTTGGGAAGGGGGATGACGAGACCACCCAAATGGCCTTGGTGCACACCCATCCCGTGGGCCAAACCTCCCCCACCCCTGAAAACTACGGTGGGGAACCCTTCCAATCCTCCCCCCACAACACAGGGGGCACCCCTCCCCTGACATCGCTCCCAAATAGCTCCACCGTCATTGGAGTCCTTCCCAAAATGGCCCCTGGAAGGTAGGCTGTGTCAATTTCTGTTGCCATTTTGAGAAGGTCTCCCATGCAAACCAAAGCACGTGGGGGGTCGTGAGGTTGTAAGGGGCTTTCTTTACGGGGCTGAGGGCGATGGAATATGTTCTGGGGCTTTCTGTGCACTTTCTGGATGAAAGACACTTGGAAATCACACCATTTTTGTGTGTGTGCAGTTTTTGGATGAAAAACATGGAAATCACGCCATGTTTTAAAATGGGAGGGTAGAGAGGACCAGGGGCTCACAGGCTGATTTTGCCCAGAATGTGCCCCCCTCCATCCCCCCACCTCATGTGCACCCCCCCCCCCGAACTGTGGCCAGAACTTGGTTCTTCCCAGTTTGGTAGATTTATTACGCTTTGGTTCTCTTGCTCTAGTCTCTCTCTCTCTCTCTCTCTGCCAACCGGTGCCTCTCCCTCCCCGGCGCTCTCTCAGCCGCCGGGTAGCCAAGCCCTGGGGGGCAGGACGGACGCACGCACGCACACCCCGGCCGCGCCCCTCAGCTTCCGCCCGCTGGGCTACTTGCCCTCCGCCGCCGCGGCCAGGCTGCTGAGCCGGCAGAGGGGCTGCAGCCAGGATGGAGTCTCTTGCTGCCAGAGGCCGTAGCTCTGCCCGTCCGCCCAGGGCAGGAGGTCCGGATCCGAGCCGGCGGCCCCGGAGCTGGCGCCGTCGCTTCTCGAGGGGCTCTTCGGCAGGCGACCCTTGCATCGCGCGCACACCAGCGGCGGGGGCATGTCGTAGAAGAGGACTGTGGAGCAGAGCACAGGGGCAGAAGCGCGTCAGGCCAGGCAGGAGGGATGGGCAAGAGGGATGGATTCCACAGGCCCAGGGCACAGCAGCTGATCTCTCCAAACCGCAAATGACAGGGTTTTGTACGATGGACTTATTGCGGTTAGAGTGAAATCGAACTGGTGTAATCGCACGGTGTGGACATGTGCCGGGTTGAAAGTCTGGAGGGTTCTGAGAGTTACGATTTATATACACAAACAGGGGTTCAGACTGTGTGTTCCTGCCTGGCAGAATGTGGTTGGACTTGATGACCACCGTGGTCTCTTCCAGCTCTATGATTCTAATTTTATGATTCTATGTTTTAGCTCTTCAAATCATTCAACTCCTTTAATTATTCAATGGCTTAAAATGCTTTCAAGGTGGATTACATTGTTTTCCTTGTTTCAAATTTTAAACTGCAGATTGCACGTCTTGCGATATAGGGCAGGACAGAAGTGCTTCGGTAAAGAAAAAAGTAACTCCTCCGAGGTCCATCGTGCAATAAAAGACCCATATTCTTCTTTAAGCAACTTTGCAGCTGCACACGAGCGGCAGGGCACACTCATCGCTTGTTAATTAACGCAGATGAATTGTTCTTGCTTGGTTGCAGCTGCAAAGTTGGGCTAGGGATTCCTGGAGCCAGTGTTAAGAAGCAACAACAATTGCCCTTTGAATTCCTAGTTCCCTTTTATCCTTCCAGAAGACTGTCCGGTTGGGAAGCTCTGATGGATCCTGCTCCGCACTCAGGTTGCTTTACAGAAGGTGGAGGAGGTTTTCTGGCCGGGGTTTGACTCCCTCTAAGGGTGGAAATTCATAGTGCAGGCGGTGGCCAGAGAGTCGGCCCTGCCCCTTCCCGGTAATTTCCCCTATCTTGCCTTCTCCCAACAGGGAACTCAGCGCCATTTTTCCAGAGCCCGGCACCATCTGCTTTGATGGAGAGCAGCTGTCCGAGGCCCCCCACTGCCTGAGGGAATAACTTCCAAGACAAAAAGGAAGGATTTGAACCCGGGTCCCTTTGCCGGCAGAGCATCCGCTCCAGCCCTGACCCTTCCCAGCTAGGCCTCCCCACAGACAGACTGGTGACGGGTGGTTTTGAGGGGGTGCTGGATGCCAAGAGGAAATGCGCTGCCCCTTGTCGGGGATCTCAGGGGAGCATCTCACGGAGACCATTTAAATCGTTTCCAGATTAAACCACAAATCTCGGAGCAAGACCTATCAAACCGAACAACGGTTAGAAGAGCTTTAAAAGCAACATCGGTTTAAAACCAGGTGCATGGACAACTTTGAAGGAAGTGCAATCTGGGCACAATTAACCCCCAAAGGCTTTAATGGAAACTCGTGTTTTGGGCTGGTGCCACAAAGGAACCAGCACTGGCACCAGTGGGGTCTTGAAGACCAGTGGCTGTTGCTGCGAGGGAAGGGGTGGGAGAAGAAGCCACTTACCTCTCAGGTCGTTGGAGAGGGCGGACATTTCCTCCTCCACCTCCGTCTGGAACGACACCCTGGCGAGGAAGGAGAGAGAGAGGCTGGATCGGGATCTGAACCCATTAACTCACGGCAGGAAGACATACTAATTAATAGCTGTTGCGCTCTCTTACGGAACGTCTCTTGCTTAGCATCACAAAGCCAGGCGGACCCTCCTCGCCAAAGTTCACAGGACATATTTTATGCGTGTGTGTCGGGGGCGGGCAGTGGCGGGAGGTTTAATAGCTCCGCACTGCTGTCAGGAGGAACCTGGATCCCAGAAGGGTGCTTTAAAACTGCATCTGATTTAAGAATATCAACGGCATCTTGGTGAACAAAACGTAAAGGTTCTGGCTCTGCCTTGGAGAAGGAAGGATCAAGGGCTCCCTGGGGCCGTTCCAGACTTCCCAAGGTCCAAGTGTGGGATTCAGAGCATGGGGCTGGGGGCAGCAGGGAAGCTGTCCTCTCACTTAATTAACGGGCTGGGTCCTCTCCTTAGTCCCAGCTTGTGGAAAGCCACCGAATTAACAGGATTTACCTAGACGCTGACTCACTGCTCTACAGCTAAGCCAATGGGTTTATTCTAGCTGTGACGGGGGTTCTTAACTGGGGGTCTGCAAACTCCTCACAGGGGTCTGCAAAGCCCCGCAGTGAGACACCAGCAGCAGAGGCAGCAACGGAGACATGGCAGTGGGGGGGGGGCAGGTGCCAGAACTGCTCCCTTCTTTGCAAGCAGGAGAGCAGCTGGGGCCCGCAGACGTGCCTTCCACTCGCCCCTCTGTGCCCGGATCCCCCCGCAGCCACGTCCCTGACGAAACGGACACAGCAGCGGGCATGTGCGCGCACCCGACCGTGAGACCAGGGTTTGAATCCTGCCTCGGCCATGGAAACCCACCGGGTGACTTCAGGTGAATCACATTCTCTCAGCCTCAGAGGAAGGCAAAGGCAACAAAACTTGCCAACAAACCCCCCGTGAAAGGTTTCTTATTGAGATTTCTTATTCAGTGGTCGTGCCAGCTTTCCTCTGAGGCTGAGAAAGAATGACTTGCCCAACGTCATCAGCGTCCAAGCAGGGATTTGAACCCCGGTCTCCCAAAGAAGTGCCAATCCAACACTCACACCACTATGCCGCACTGCCTGACCTGGGGCTTTCTTGTCCAGATTTCTTCAGGGGAGTTTTGCCACCGTGGCCTTCTTCTGAGGCTGAGAGAGTGTGGCTTGCCCAAGAGCACCCGGTGGGCTTCCAGGGCCCAGCAGGAATTCAAACCCAGTTCTCCCAGAGTCCCAGTCCAACCTCCCCCCACTGGACCAGGCTGGCTCCGTAGCGTGCTATCGATACTCTGGTGTTCACGACCACACACTTAGGCGTGGCAGATGCATCCCAGTGCACCCGTTAGTCTCACCGAAGTGGAGCTACTGAATCAGTTGCTGGGTGGTGAGTCAACATAGAGGTAAATGCCACTGATGCAGTGGGTCTGCCCTAGTTAGGACCAACAACAAGATTCAGGCCGTGTGTTTATGTGTGTACACTCACACCCACCCACACAAACAGGCATACACACACACACTCTTATCGAAGCAATAATATAGATATATCCGTATACATATGCATCCGAACACACGTCTATACAGCTATGGATGCATGTGTATAGAGCTCAGTGTGTCTGTGTGTGTCTTCATAGGACACTGTGGAGCAACAGCTTCAAACTCCAGGAAAAGAAATTCCACCTAAACATTAGGAGGAACATCCAGACGGCAAGAGCAGTGGAATCCGCTGCTGCCTGGATGGAGTCTGGTGGAGTCTCCTCCTCTGGAGGTTCTTAAAGGGAGCCTGGATGGCCGTCTGTCAAAGGCAGGGCTTGGACTGGGTCTTCCTGTGTGGCAGAAGGGGGTTGGAGTGGATGGCCCACGGGGTCTCCTCCAGCTCTAGGACTCTACGATTCTGTGTTGTGAACTCTGTGACCCATCACAAAATCCATCGTGCCGATGAAACTGCAAACTTCTTGGCCTGAAAGGAAGCCACTTAGCACACATGGTGGGATGGGAAATCATTACCCTGATCAAGCCTCTGGAGGGAGAGTAGAACTTGGTGGGCCTAAGACCCAAGCTCTAGAAGTCCTTTCGAACTGTAATAGATAATGGAACAGCTGGCATCTTTTGCAAATGGCCAGGGGTACCACAGCTTAATGGCATCAGCACAGTGCCCCCTTTCCCCGGCACAACCCCACTTACCTTCTCTGCTTTTCTTTTTTCTTGGGCGGTTTTCCCGAAATCTGAGAGAAGACGCCCGACATCGTCTTGCTGACCTTCTTCATCACGCTCCGGGTCTGTGGCGCCATCTCAGAGTACTGAGGGAGACGGTGACCATTGCAGTGAGTGCACACCATTAGATCCCAAAGCGGGCCCTCCAAGAGCGTCCCTCCCCTCTCGGTGCCCCAGTTCCCTCTCTCCAGCATCAGGCAGGCGAACCGGGTGTGTAGAAAGGCTTCCTCAGTGGGAGGCAACCATGCTACTGTGAAGACATCCTATTGCTATCATCAATGGCCCGTCTGTCTGCCCATCCCTGATCAGTGATCCAGCAGTTCGAACACCAAAGCACACAGGTCAAAGCAATCACTCTTTTGCCTGGCTTTTCATCAGGAGAGGTTGGTTGGTTGGGTGGTTGGTTGGTTGGTTGACTGGTTGATTGGTTGGCTGGTTGATTGGCTGGCACATGTTATTAATTTATAAAAATATCCATAGCCTGCCCTTTTACGGTGAGATCTAGCTGACAGATAAAATCAAATCAAGTACTTTAAAACAGCGTAGAATTTAAGACAGCAATGATGAACCAAGCAGGCTAAAAGCATATTGAAGAATTTAAAGGAAGTCAAAATAGTTCAAATCCATGTTACATGCACAATTTGGGATAAAAGCATTAGACAGCCAAAGGCACCGATTTCAAAAAACCACATTTTAACTTGGTGCTGGCATGAAGGAAAAGGCCTCTAAGGGGAACACGTTCCAAAACCAGGGTGCCCATTCTGGGAGGAAGGTGTTTCATAAATATAATACATACATGCATACATCTACACAACAACCCTGCAGGGCAGGTTAGGCAAGAGAGAGGCTCTTACTGGCTCAAGCTCCCCGGGCGCCTTTGGCACTTGGGGAAAAGAAACAGCCTGGGAAGAAAAGCACACCAAGGGCCACCTCCACAGGTTGCCCCAAAGAGACGAGCTCTCTCCACCTTCCCAAAGAAAGGCCAAGGCTTGGCTGGGGTCTCCCACCCACAGCATGGTTTCTGAGTGAACTGGCATCCATTTTCCGAGCCATCTGGACCACTTGAAAGAACCCCAAAGCATTGTAATATTTCCCAACCTATTGAAGCTCTGTAATGAGAGCGCTTGACTTGGAGCTCAGAGGAGAACAACTTTGGAGCCAACCAGGCCTCCAAGAGAAGAGCGGTCCATAAATGGGGGACGGGGGGCATAACAGAGAAGGCTGGACCTACCTCAGTAGAGGAGGTGCTGCTGGAGGGGCTGCTGCTGCTGCTGGGCACCAGGCTGTGCCGGATGCGAATGGCGGGGTCTTTGGTGGTGATGGAGAGCCCTCGCTGGAGGATGTCCACCAGCCGGGTCCAGAGGGCAAAGACGGCGTAGGGGTGCTCCTGGTGCAGCTGCAGGTAGTAGACTTTCCTTGTCACTGTCTGGATGCGCAAAATGCGCTGATTGGCATCATGGACGGATAGACGGACGTATCGCAGGGGGAGCATCCTGGGGGAAGCAAGGGAAGGGGGTCAGAGTTAGGGTGCTGCTGGCCAAAGGCCCCCTGGAACTGTGGATGTGCAAGTCAGGCTTGGAAAGGGGGAATCAGGGCCCCTTCCTCACTTCCAGGGAGCTCTGAATGTCAGCTGTCAGAACTATGGCTCACACGGGGCTCTTTGGGGAGGTGGCAAACCCCACTGAACCAGCACTCAAGAGGGGAATGCTGCAGCTGATCCCAGCACACTGAGTTCCAGGACACTTGACATGCTTTCTGGAAGCACCTTCCATTTTTGTAGTAGTCCTCCTGAAATATTTTATCTGTCCCTTTTGGGGGAAAGGACCAGAATTCCTTCAGGTTGGCCCATGCAAGTTACAGAGCTTGGCTAAGAACCCATGGTGAAGCAGTATTGCGCAAACTTCTGCAGGTGGAATTATGCTTTAAGTGTACGCTAGAACCCTTGTGTTAACTGGCAGCGTTGTGCATCCGAACCAACACCCCAAAAGTGCAGCCAAGGGAACAGTCAAATGTGTCTCTGCTTTTACGCACAATGCACATCCATGCGCCAGGAACATCTGTGCAGGCACATCAAACAAAAATGGCCAGTTGCTTCCACTGGGGAATTTATGCATGAACAAGACACCAAGCAAATTCCAAGTGTGCCTTTTGGGTGTCCTGAACACCTAGAATTTAGGACATAAATATCATTGAATCCTACTGGCATTTTTTTCCCCTAAAGCAGATATTCCAAAGGCACAAATTTTTCCCACACGAGCCTCCTTTGCTCCTTGCTTACGCCTTGGAGCATGGGCAGGTTTACCAACAGGAATTAGTGGTTCTTTTCTACTGCACAACAAGGATTCCCTGATGGTTCTGCCTTTCTTCATTCAAAATGGAGACATCTCAAGGGCTCTGGCATCCACGTCAGGTTCAGTCCACTGACGCTTCCACCAGCGTGAAGGAAATTCCTGCCTCCCCACCAGAGGCCCTTCCACAAGCCCAGCTCTGGCGCCAGGATTCTAACTGCTGAGGCTGAAAACTGCGGGATCCTGGGGCTTCTCACTTGGGGAGGCACTAGAGCTCTCTGCCTGAGAATTCTATGCACCTCTCCCTGAACTTCAAATCCCAGCATTCTCTAGGATGTTACAATAGTGGTTAAAGTGGAACCGTTGCTGCTAGGTTCCTTCAAGTCATTTCTGATTCATGGCAGCCCTATCATAGGGTTTTCTTGGCAAGATTTGTTCAGAGGCAATTTGCTCCCTTTGCCTTCCTCTGAGGCTGAGAGAGTGTGCCTTGCCCAAGGACACCTTGTAGGTTTCCATGGCCAAGTGGGGATTCAAACCCTGGTCTCCACAGCCCTAGGCCAACGCTCAAACCACTACGCTGCACTTAGTTGGCATCAAACCCACCTCAGCGATACTTCTTACTCTTGCGTAAGGGCCCTTCTCGCCGCCTTGTCAAATGTATACTGCTGGGATGGGTCCCTCTCCAAGGCGAGCCTCTCCCGTTTTCACCAAGATTGCCTAATCCTAAATTCTCATCCAAAAGCTTCATAAAAACCTAAGGTTTCCAGTTTTCCCAACTGCACACATGACCGGTCTTCAAATTGCACATTTTTCCCAGCTGCATATTTTGTTTTTAAAAAGCCTCACCTGTTGGGTCTTATTTGTGTACCGCCTAATAGAATCCTGTCGCGTAATCTCAGCGGATCATTGTTTCTGTTTCCCACTCGCTGGGCCAATGCAGAGGGTGGGGCAGGGGTGCTCCCCTCCACCCCCTACCCCCCCCAGCTGCCCGCTTTACCTGGTCAGCTCCATGAGGGGCCGCCCGGAAGTCTCGCTGGGGCCCCTGGCACGGGGTCTCCGGCGCTTGGCCATCAGCAGCACGTTGGGTAGCGGGAGGCAGGGGTCCGAGGAGGTCACCCCCATGGTCACGACGGTGGGCACGTTGGTGATGTCCACCCACTTCCCCCTCTTTGTGACCTGTTGGGGAAAGAAAAGCACCCTGCGCCTTCCACGGTCTGGACCGCGCAGAGGCACCGCATTTCCCCGCACCGCCCGCAGGCAGAAAGGAACAAATGCCCGCTCTCGCAAAAGCAGCAGGAACCGAATGAACGCGGCGGGGGAAGCGCCATCTCAGGACACACGCAATTGGGCGTATATGGGCACAACACCGGCTGCATTTGCCACAGGGCCGCTCCTCCTTTTTCGAAGATGGCCTTCTCAGATGTAGAACAGAGGAATGTTCACCTGGAGAGAAGGTGGGCTCTTTGCCATCCTGCCGGGTGACATGTGGGCCCCAGAACTGTTTCTCTGGTCTCCAGGGCTCCTCGGGGTCAGTTTTTGCCCCAACATGTCCTCCAAGTGGCGGGGGGGGGCATTTTTACCACGTTTGGGAGGAGGGGGTGGGCCATTTTAGGCCCAGGAGAGGCTGAAAGGAAACTGGAAGTGATTTTAAAAAAAGCAAAACCAGGCCTCTCCTAGACCCGAAAGAAGCTTTTTAAGTTTTCGGTAGGGGCGTGTGTGAGCACTCCCCCAGGCTCTCCTGAGGCTAATGCTCTCCCCCCCCCCAGACTCCGAGACTTGCCAACCCCTACTGGACGGGGACTTCATTTGCAAAAATCAGGCAAAATATCTAAGTTAGCTTCTGTTGGCATGCTTGATTCTCATGACCCCTAAATTTTTCTCCAGAGCTGAGAGCATGGGACCTTCCTGAACGGGGCCAAAACTAACAAAATGTATTTCAAGAGGGAGAAGCATAAGGTACTACACTTGGGCAGAAAAAATAAAATGCACAGATATAGGATGGCTGACACCTGGCTTGAGCACAGTGCATGCGAAAGGGATCTAGGGGTCTTAGTAGACCACAAGCTGAACATAAGACAGCAGTGTGATGCAGCAGCTAAAAAAGCCCATGCGATTCTGGGCGGCATCAACAGGAATATAGTGTCTACGCCAAGGGAAATAATAGTACCACTCTATTCTGCTTTGGCTAGACCCCACCTACAATATTGTGTCCAGTTCTGGGCACCACAGTTCAGGAGGAAGGATATGGACAAGCTGGAATGAGTTCAAAGAAGGGCTATCATGGGTCAGGACTCGGCTTCCCCAGGTGAACAGCAGCCTCAAAGGAGGACACGCGGGAGCAAACGTGCCAGGAGCTAATCAGGCTGGGATGAGAGCCAGCTGGCTCCAGCCTTCTTAAGGAAGGCACAGGGCAGTAGCTCGACACCAGAAACAATCCCTGTGCTCGCTTGCCCTTGTCTTGTGTTCACCGGATTCCCTGCCTGGGTTTTCTGACCCCGGAGTGTCTGACCGTGTGGCCGCTGGATTCCTGGACCTTTGGATTGTTTCTGGACCGCGAACAGGCAAGCGGCACTGACTGTTAGGCCCTCACTGCGCACTGCCATCCTGGCAAGAACACACATCGTTCCCAGTCCACAACATGTACTACTGCACGACATCGTTGCTGACCATGAGCTGTCGTGTCCCCCATGTGATGCAATTGTGCCGTATATTATTACTGGAAAAAAACCAGAGATGGCCCCCTTTCCCACAACAATCAAGTGCATCCTTCGGGTTGTCCTGGGGAAAGAAGGAGCACATCCCAAATGCCACCCATCTGCCGGCTGGGTGCGGTGAGGAGCATTCAGGTCCTGATCCCATCCCAGCAGTGGCACTGCTGGGATCACAACGGGCGGACATGGGATCCAGGTATGGTGTGGAAAGGGCTTTAGTGTCTCTGTCTGACTGTGAATGGCATCTTGCTGACCCCGCACTCTGTTGCCCGCATCTGCCACAGTTTTGTTTCTGGCCATACCTTAACCCCTGCTTGCCCGGAACCAACCCACATAGCAGCCGGCTAATATGGAGCCTGCTACAGGCTATGAACGGCTGCTTGCCAGAAAAAAACAGCTGGCTCAGCAAGTTGTAGACTTAACTGCTGAGCTGCAGGCTGCAGCTACAACCCTGGTAGTTCTCCGCCAGAAGTGCCCCCAGGTTGCCCTGAAAGTTCGGTGGAACTCTAGCAAATTTTCCATCTTTGGGAGGAAGTGTTTATGAGTCTGCAGGCAGAGGACTTTCCAACAGAACGGCACAGAGCGGGGTTGTTGTCAGCTTGCTTTCCGGCACTGCTGCCAAACGGGCATCACCGTTGGCGCAACAGCAGAGCCCCCTACTGGACGACTTTGCTGCCTTTGGCCAGCAGCTCCAGGCCATGAATACGGACCCAGTCCAGGCCCAGACCACCAGCCGCCAGATATGGGAGCTGAAGAGGGGAGCTGGTTGGTGGCAGACTATGCCAGTGATTTCAAGCTGCTGGAACAAGACCTAGCCTGGAATCAGGTGGTGCTAGTGGATCAATTTCAGGAAGGGCTGTCAAACCCAAATCTGGATGAACTGGCCCATACTGCATGCCCAGGGGAACCTGCAAGGCCTGATTCACTTGTGCCTCAAGACTGATGGCCGCCTGCAACAATGCAAAGCCTAGGACCAGAACCGGACAGGTGTCACCCTTCCACAGCATCTCTACCCATGCCAGAATTCCCACCTACAGAGCAGCCAATGCAGGTCTTGATTGATGGCAGTGAAGAAAGTGAAAAGACGATGACATGAGACGGCCTGTGCCTTTACTGTGGAGTCCAGGGTCATCTAGCAGCCCCGTGCCCAGCTGAGAGGGGCTCCTCCAACCAGCTGGGAAACGGAACTCAACTGGTAGGGGAGCCACTAAACCGGGGGCTGGCTTGTACTTCTAGTGCCCAGACACCACGCAGCACTCCCTCCGAACACCTGGTGGTACCTGTTACTCTGACACCTCCAGGAAAACCTTTGGTTCAAACTGGACTATGATAGACTCAGGGGCTACTGCCAACTTCATGGACATAGATTTCACAGACCCCAGGGGATTCCCTGGCATGCCCTTCAACCACCTCTAGTGATGGAGACCGCTGATGGCCAGACTTTGGCCTCTGGACTGGTGCCTTGGGCAATGGATAAGCTGCAGTTGCAGACGAGAACTCATGTTGAGGAAGCAGAGTTCTGTCTGGCTTCTGCACCTCAGTTCCCCATTGCTTTAGGCCACGAGTGGTTAGAGGCCCATGATCCCCACATCTGCTGGTCCCAGAGGGAAATTACTTTCGGGGCACCAGGCTGCAAGGCCTATATGTCTCATGCTATGGCAACAGAGTGCAGGGTCAGCAGGAGGCCATTCACAGTCAAACAGAGACACTAACTGTCAGTGCAGCTTGCCTGTTCATGGTCCAGAAACAATCCAAAGGTCTAGGAATCCAGTGGGCAACATCGTCAGACAGCCTGGGGCGAGAAAATCCAGGGAGACAATGAGCAGGAAATCCAGAGAACACAAAGACAAGTGCCAGCAAACATGCAGGTTGTTTCTGGTGTCAAGCTACTGCCCTGTGCCTTTCTTAAGAAGGCTGGAGCCAGCTGGCTCTCATCCCAGCCTGATTAGCTCCTGGCACGTTTGCTTCTGCATGTCCTCCTTCAAGGCTGCTGTTCACCCAGGGAAGCCGAGTCCTGGCCAGCCAATCAAGGGCAACCAAAATGGTAGAAGGGCTGGAAATCATGAAGCCCTATAAGGAATGACTTAGGGAGCTGAGGATGCTTAGATTGAAGAAGGGAAGATTACGAAGGGACATAATAGCTATGTTTAAGTATCTAAAGGGATGCCATGGGGGAAGATGGGCAAGCTTGCCTTCAGCTGCTCCAGAGACTAGGACACTATGGAGCAATGGCTTCAAACTTCAGGAAAAGAGATGGATAGTCACCTGTCAAAGGGAGCACTTTGTGTCTTCCTGTATGGCAGAAGAGGGTTAGACTGGATGGCCCTTGAGGTCTCTGCCAACTCTTCTACAGTTCTATGCTCACTGAACTGCACTAAATTAGGGCCTTTGGGATTCATACAGGACAGGGAAGACCAAAGGCCCTTCCACACTAGTTATAGTGCTATGATTCCACTTTAATTCTTGTGACTTCATCCTGTGGAATCCTGGGAAGTACAGCTTATGGACGGACTTATAGAATTCTCAGCCTGAGAGCCCTACCATACCACAGATCCCAGAATTACAAAGGATGGAATCATGGAAATTAGCCTGTAATGAGAATACTAGAATTGGAAAGCAATGGATTCAACCTGCAGGAAACGAGATTCCAAGAACTTCCTGATGGTCAGAGCAATTGGACAGTGGAATCCACCGCTGCCTCAGTGGAGTGTGGTGGAGTCTCCTCCTTCTTTGGAGGTTTTTAAAGAGGGGCTGGATGGCCATTTGTCAAAGGGAGGGCTTCGATGGAGGTTCCTGCATGGCAGCAGGGAGTTGGACTGGATGGGCCCTGGGGTCTCATCCAACTCTATGCCTCTTGTGTAGTGCAGAAGGACCACAGACCTCAATGGGAGATACTCTGTGGCTGTAAACAGAGAACAGCAATTTTACTGCCTTCTTTTCCTACCTTGATCCTGCTATTTTGGTTTCTTTTTTGCAGGGCAGGGGGCCGAACCTTTTGTCTGCATGGCACACACACACATACCCAAGCATCCCAGACAGGCAAAAGGCAAGCCTGTGATTCTAACACCCTAATTTTTCTTAACTCTGCCTGATTTTTAAGCCACCTTTGCCTAATGAAGAAGCCAATTCCAAAATCAGCATAACAGCGGGGCTGGGTGTGTGTGGGGTTGTAGCTTGTGTCCTGAGTTTTCAGGAGGCAAAGAAACTGCTGTAGCCAAAGGGAGAAATCTTGGCGCACAGTCGTATGCCTGGCAGCACCAGTCTGTGGCGTACCGAGAAACAAAACGGTTGCTCCATACCTGGACGAAGTTGCTCTCAAAGACTGCGGAGTTGGGGAAGAGGTTGTAATCTGAGGAGTGAACCAGCTGGCAGAGCAGGCCCCCTTCCAAGCCGAGCTCCTGGCCGGCATCGCAGCCGCCGCCTGGGGTTCCTTTAGCCATGGGGGTGCTTGGGAGCAGGACGCGAGGGGCTGAGCATGCCGTGGGGGACGCTGCCGCTGCTGCTCCCCCGCCTCCTCTCCTCTCGTGTCTACCTGTGCGGTCCCGGCCCACCTGGTTTCGCCGGCCGGCCAGCCAGCAGTGGAGCGGCTCTCCGGGGAGGAAGGCCCAGCAGTGAAGGCTGCGGCACGCATCACAGAGATGCTCCAAGGGGGCGGGGCCAGCTGCTGGCGCCGTGATGTCACACTGGCCCTCCGGTGGTGGGGGGATTCTTCCTTGGAGACAGCAGCTGCTGCCAGGAGAGCAGGCAACTCTGCACGTGCGGTGGGCGGGGGAGCAAAGGTCACACACAAGCACACACACTTAAAAGACCCAAATTCAGGAAAGCTGGCCCTCTGGGACCACTCCCAGAATCCACAGCCGGTGGCGAACTGAACCTGGAACCACAACCCAGTGACTAATCAGAATCAGAGTGTATCAAGTCAGCAGAAATTAGGGGACCAGGACCTGGAAGGGCAGGTGGGAAGGAATCAAAAAACATCCCCGAGTGTGAAGATGTCTCGCTGAAAGTCAGAACCACCCCGGCCGGGGTGGTTCTGACTTTCAGCGAGACACCTTCACACTCGGGGATGTTTTTTGATTCCTTCCCACCTGCCCTTCCAGGTCCTGGTCCCCTAATTTCTGAAGTCTAGTGATGACTCAAAATTCTGCATACGGGGGGTGAATGCTGGGTCCTCGGGGGCCTTCCAAAAGACAAAGGAAGGGTGGGACCGAGAGGAAACGAAGCCTGAACCCTCCCCAGAAGGCAAAATTAGGAAACAGAGAGCATTGTACTTTGGATGCGTCGTGCGTTGGCCTGACCCACCGGAAAAGAAAATCGTGCTGGGGAAAGTGGAGGCGGGGGGGGGAGAGGGCATCCACCCCACGGAGGGATGGACCCCCATCAAGGCCGCCACCCTGTTTGTAAGAGTTTGTAAGGGCTTTGGCTTCCGCTGCAGTCCTCACAGCAGCCTCCAGGGGGTGAGAGAGACCACCTCCTTTGCGGCAGCTGGAATCAGGAAGACCTCCGCCGCCGGACTGCAACGCCCAGCATGCTTTGTCATGGGCTACGCGGACCAGGCAGCCTGCTGGGAATTGCAATCCTACAACACCTGGAGGACTGCATAATCCCCACCCGACTTCAAAGGAAACGCTCGCAAAAGAAGACGTGAAGATGTCATGAAGGCTTTGCTTGCACATTTTTCTATTAATACAGAGAAGGAGGGAAAATACAAGGAATCAGGTCGTTAGGCAACGAAGGAGTTGACTCAGTGGGTCACCTGGCCTCAGTCACCCACACCCAGCCTTTAGGTAAGGCCGGCCATCACGCTGCCTCCAAGGGCTGTTGGACTGCAACTCCTAGCACTCCACACGCCCTTGGCTTGGCTGGTTGTAGGGCTAATGGGAGATGCAGTCCATCTGCACCTGGAGGGGAATGTGACTCCCATTTTTGCTTCAGAACCCACCATTATCCTGTCTGGACTCTGCTTTGCAACCTCCCCGCAAAATCCAACAACAGACACCATGCGCAAAAAAATTCGGCTCTCTACCCAAAACCACCAGGGCTCAAAGCCACCCCCACCCCTGCCGCCCCCAGCCCAGGAAAAAGGAGGAGGCTGAGGTCTGGGGCCAAACGAACCAGGCCCTTCCCCTGCGGTGCTGCGTGCATTTCCGTACCATCCTGACCCAATTTCAGACAGAGGCCAACCGCGGGTGGGGGCAAGGCACTTCGCCAAGGGGCCAGGCCTCAGTGGGCACAAGGCGGCCCGGAGGCCGGACCAGCGTTACACACAACAAAGCAAGCACAAAGGACCCAAACGCGTATACAGATGCCACTGTGCTCTTCTTCCGCATTACTGGCCCAGCAGCAGAAAAAGCAGCAGCATCCAGGAGTGTCACTTGCTACCGCGAGAGGCTCTGGGTCCAAAGTTTTCGGGGTTCCCAAGGTGAACTCCAGCTCTGTCCCGATCTGTCTCTGAGGCACAATAACCCAACAAAGCCGCGCGTTGAGCCCCACTTGCAACGGGCAGGTGAGGCATCTTCCTCCCGGGCCTCAGCTGCGGTCTGCCCCATGGTCCACTGGGGCACAGAGACGCCCAGCCCACATACGTTTGCCCCCCCCCATTTACGCAGATTCTCATGTCGTGTCCTCCTGGCGCCGTTGGCCGAGCACATCCCGCAGACGCTCAGGAGAAGGACCCGACGGCCTTGCTGGTCCTGACGTCCCCCACGAGGGCCTTGCGGCTGCCACCCTCGGAGCCCGTCCACCGGCCGGAGAGACAGGGAGCCAGGTCCTGGAGGGGCATCAGGTCACCCACAAAGTCCACCAGGCCGAGGACTGCCGAGAGGAGGGAGAGGAAGAGGCCCAGCAGGTACAGCTTCACCACCCAAGGCATGGCGGCTGGCGCGGGGGCCGGGGGGCACCGACAGATGTCCCCGGGGGGGGCACGGCTCACTCGGCAGCAGAGGTTTCGCCTGCGGGACTCCTGGGGCTCCTAAGGAGGACGGAAGAGACACTGAAAGGAACAGCATTCACACCCTCCATTGCTAAACGACAATGTATACACCCCGCGCTACATCAGTGGGGCTCGGGCTGCCCTCCAGAGCCTGGACTGCAACTCCCAGCAGTCCTCAGTGAGGAATATGGATCCTCACTTGTTCCCTTGCTGCACACATGCAAGGACGATGCGAAAAATGTTCTCCTCAGGGCAACAGGACATGAATGTTTCTCCACATCTTCTTTAATTCCGCTTTTTACTAGGGGATTTTTTTAAAAAATGGCACACAATGTGTGGGGGGTTTTTTTGCACACATGTTTTCACAGGGGTGTTTCTTCCACAAGGTCTTTTTAAAAAAACAAACACCCTTGTTTCCCCTCTGTCTCTCTGAGGCCATTTCCGCACTAGACTGTTACAGCACTATTATTCCACTTGCAACATCCTATGGAACCCTGGGGTTTGCAGGGCCAGACCCTCTCGAAACTGCAAACCCCAGGATTCCATAGGATGTTGCAAGTGGAATAATAGCGCTCTAACAGTCTAGTGCGGAAATGGACTGAGATTTCACCCCCAGCCAAAGAGACGCCCAAGATTTGCCTCGGGGAGCCTGTGAGTCACCCAGGAAGACCATCAGGCCAAGGAAAGTTGAGAAAAGGTGACATTTCTCTAGAGGAAAGTGTCCACAGCTTGCAGAGGATACTGTTTCCTGCACAAAAAAAATGCTACAATTTACAAAGAAAGCCACGTTTTCCACATAAAAAGCCCATGGGGTTTCATGCAAACAAACTTCACACCTCAAAAAAGTTCTGCAATGCAATTAATCCTACGGCTATTATGTTTTAAATGTATTCTTAACTATTTTAAACCACGTTTTTGAAACAATATTGCTATTTCATTTTTAACTTTTGCAAAATAAAAGCTACCATGCGTGTTGTGCATGTGTACACGTGCTTTCAAGTCGCCTGCTGATTTATGGCAACCTCGTGAATTTCACAGGGCTTTCTCAGGCAAGGCAGCACCTGGTATTCGTTGGTTGTCTCCCATCCACATCCTACCCATGGCTGACCCTGCTTAGCGTCCAAGATCAGATGGGATCTGGTGCCTTTAGGGTATTTTGGCCTACGCCTCTGCGTGCGTGTGTGTACATGCCTTCACATCACCTGCCCACATACGGCAACCCCATGAATTTTGTGGGATTTGCCTCAGACAAAGAAGTCCTAGCAGCGGTTTTGCTAGTTCCTTTCTCCAAAACAGGGCCTACAGTACTTGGACGGTGCTCTCCCACCCAAGGACTAACCAGGGCTGACCCTCCTTAGCTTCCAAGACCAGACAGGATCTGGTGCCTTTAGGGGAAAGGCAGGCTAGACATTCAGTCAGGTACTTCCCATCGTCTCCACAGGTCATCTCAATTCCAGGCTTTGCTTACAGTCTCCAGCCAACTGGGGAGGGGTGGTTTTAGACAGCCCTCCAGATGTGGTGGGACCGCAGGTCCCAGTTTTCCTCACCACTGTCTAGGCCAGTGAGGGCTGATGGGAAACGCAGCACAGCAGCATTTGGAGGGTTGTTCAAAACCATCCCCCCTCTGCTTAAAGTTAGTGGGAGACTTTAAGCAAAGCCCAGAATTGGGGGTTGGAGTAGGAGGAGGATTTTCCCGCTCTGTTTCAAGGGCAGAAGCACTTAAGATTCGGCACCCCTGAAATCTGATCTCTCACTAAGGAAGCGCAAAAGCCCCCAGCCCACCGGCCCGGCTCAGCAGCTCTCTAGCCCTCCAGGCCGCGAACAAGCAAAGCTCCGTTCCCATCCGCTTGGACCGCGTGCGGGCAGAAGGCCTGGTAAAGGCAACCGAAAAGAAACAAACCAAGCAGGGTTGACAAGGAATTCGGGGCACACAGAGCTCTCCCCCGCCCTGCCCCACTCCCCGTGACTGGGAGCAGATTCTTGCCTACGTATCTTTTCCAGAAAGAGGTTCTGCACCAAAGGAAGCTGGGTCCTGAAGCTTTCGCAGGCCAGAATCCTGCCGGTTTGTCACACATGTGTTAAGTCCACATACGGAAGCATTCGGGACATTTCAGCCCCGCTCAGTTCTAAGGTTGCAAAAAGGGAGCGGTGCACGCAAGTGGAACGGTGCACGCAAAGGCACATAACCATAGATGCATGGCGCCCGTGCCAGCGTGCATTTGGCCGCCAACTTGGTGGCATTCTGCAACCACTGTGTGACTCCGTTCTACCCGAAAGCCTGCGGCTCCCCACGTGAACCGACAGCCTAAAGATCTGCAGGGGGGAGGCTTCCTCTTGGCCCCACCATGATGCCAGGCCCGCGTGGCGCCTGCTCCCATCCTGCGGAGCCCCCTTCCATGGGAGACCAGGCCGCCCCCTCCCTGCGTGCCTTTTGCCAGCCGGCAAAAACATTTCCGCTGAAGCAGGCTTTTCGTGTGCGAACAGCACAGTTTCCTGTTGGGATGTTTCATTCATCTTTTTTAAACTTTTGCATGGCCTTTAAATGATTTTATACTGCTTTATGTGCAGATCGCAATGGTTTTTAAAATTTCACTGTTCTGCTTTATTAATTCTTTCTGGAAGCCACCTTGGGTCCCACTCTGGGGGAAGGCAGCACGCAAATGAAATAAATAAGTAACTAACGACGCAGGATCTGGGCCAGAGCTCAGAGCAGGGCTACTCAAAGGGGAGGTCCCTGGGCTGCCGCGGGCCCCTCGTGATTCCCAGGACAGAAAAAAGCTCGTGTAGCCCATGGGTGCAACTATGGTGCCAATCCCGAGCATAAAGGGAGGAAGAGGAACGGCTGCTGCTTCTCCACACCAGGCAGTTGGAAAGCCCTGGCTGAGAAGACAACCCACAGCCCCCCAGCTGTCGCCAGACGGCAACTCTCATCAGCCCCTGGGCACAGCTAGTAGCAAGGGATGCTGGGAGATGCAGTCCAGCAACACCCGGAGGGCTGCATGGTGTCCACTTCCACTTTAGCCAAACTGAAGAGAAGCTCCAGAAGACCTTTATGCCCTCTCCTTCCCCTGGGATTTGATCCCTTGGCGGCTGCTCCTTCCACCACGAGGCCAAGCCATCCAAGTGGCCTTTCTACCCGCGTTCTGGGCCTCTTCCAGGGCCGAAATCCATCTCCAGACCTGATGGCATAGAGGCTTCCTAAAGTGGTGCTCCTCAAACTATCTGACGTGCAGTGGGGGCACAGCCATTTCCCCCTCCCGGATGTGCCAGGGACTGGTACCCTATCTGGGTCATATCATACCGTATCACGCTGCCATTCTGGTCTTTCCCGGAAACCGGTCGGGGGCCAGCAAAGAAGAGGATCACGGTCTGGCACCAGTCCATGGACCAAAGGGACCCAGCCCACAGAGGGGCCTGCCTGTGGCCTCTCAGCGGAAGGTGTGTTTTGCAAGTCAAAGGTCTGGAGACCCCCAAGCCCTCCGAAGGAAGCCTTACGAAACTGGGGACGTTTAGTCTGGAGAAGAGAAGACTGAGAGGTGACACTGGATCCAGCCAGTTTTACGTATCTGAAGGGATGCCGCAATTCAGAAGGTGGGGCCAGCTTGTTTTCTGCTGCTCCAGGGACTAGGACGCTTTGGAGCAATGGCTTCACATTAAGAGTGATTCCACCTTGACTGTAAGAACGGTCTGACAGTGGAACACACTGCATCAGTGGGTGGTGCCCATGCAAAAACAAAAACCAGTTAAGTCTTAACAGTTCTGCCACATTCCTTCCTCCCTTTCACCTCCCTTCCTCCATTCTACGCTGCAAGAGGTCAACGGGTGACCCATCCTGCTTCAACGAACTCCCTTCCCTTTGGCATTTCTGACCATGAGGACTCACCCAGTCTTTCCTAAGTTTACCTAAACCAGTTTTCTTGAAGTCCAGAGAGTGTCTGCCTGCCTTTGCGTTCTCCTCTACTCTGCAAAGCAAATTCCAAGAGGACATGCTCGCTCGGCCCCCTCCTCCACCCGGGATCCCACTATTTCCACTCCATTGACCAGCTGGTCTCTGTTGGTTAGGAGCAGACCCAAAACAGCTCGATCCCTTTCTTGCTTCCTCTGCCTTTTGTTTATTAATAATAATAGTAATAATTATTATTCTCATCATATTCATTTATAATCTACTGTTTTCCTGGTTGGAAAGTCGGAAAGCTTCGCACGTGCCGCACGCCTGGCCCAAAGCCACCCCCGCCGTGACCCTTCACTTACAATAATTTAAAAAAAAAACATAGCTAATAATCACAGAATACAAAAGTTAAAACACAAACGCCCAGGTAAGAATAAAAACAAAGTTAAAATGGCTAATCAAAACTTGCACATCCAGAAATTCGGCACAGTTAACACTATCCAGCATCTTTGACCGGGCAGGCCATCATCCCAGGTTAAACGCCCCTTGGAGTAAAAACGCCTCCGCTCGGCTGCGGAAAGAAAGTAGCGAGGGGCCAGCCTGACTTTCACAGGGAGGGCTTTCCAGAGCCCGGGGGCGGCCACCGAGAAGGCCCCGCACCTGTGAGGGGGGCGCGGAGAGCGGGGCCCCCCGCGTGACCCGGACCGGGCCGCGCGGGGCTTTGAGGGCCACACCGCCCGCGGTCCCAGCGGTCCCCCGGCCCCGGCCGCACGGCCAGCGAGGGCTTCGCGGGCGGCGCGCGATTCCCACCGCACTCCGGGGAGGGGGTCTCCCATTCCCAGCGTCCCTCTCCTTGGGAAGCCCGGGTAACCCAACTCTTCAGTCCGGCGGGGGGGGGGCTGCTGCAGTGGGCCCCCACCGCGAGGTGGCACCTGTCGCCCCCCTCCCCTTTTCTCTTCACCCGAAGTCCCCCGCCCTGTTTCCGGCGTCCGGGGTGCGGGTCTCCCGGGGGGCGAGGGCGTCCGCTCCCGGTCGGTCCGTTTCCTCGCCTCCCCCTTCCCAGGCATCTTGTCACGCCTCCCACTTACAGCGCTACGGTTCCGCGTTAACTCCCGCGGCGCCGCGCGAAGGAGTCCCGGGATCCGCGGCGCCCGGCCAGAGAGCTTCTCCCTTGGGCCGCGACCGGGGGTCCGCGGCAAGGACGGCGGCGGCGCGGCGCTACGGCCTCGGGCGAGCGCGGGGGACCCAGGCTCCGATCCCGACACGGTGCCCGGCCGCCCCGTCCACGTGCCCCCCCCCGAGGAAGCGGCCCCGGGGACGACGCCCCCTTACCTGGGAGCGGGTCCCTCTCTCTTCCCCTCCGTCCGGCGACCCCGAGGCAGCGGCGGGCCCGCGCGGCGCCTCTTATCCGCCTCGCCCGGGGCGGGACGCCGAGCGCGTCGACCCCGGCCAGAAGCCGCCTGAGGCGGGAGCGCGAGGAAAGGCGTGGCCCCCGGGTGCGCGACTTTCTCCTCCTCGTCCTCCTCTTGGCGGGGCGGGAAAGGTCTCCGCAGCCACGCTCTCCCTTTCCCTCTCCTCCCGCCGGACTCGGGCGCCCTTCGGGCTCCCGCGGCCCCGATCCGGCTATTAATAGGCCCCGCCCCGCGGGGAAAGCGGGAGGGGGAGGGGGAGGGGCCGCCCTTCGCACGCCCCCCGCCGCGGTTGCCGCCCGGGCTCTGCACGCCCCGCACGTGCCGCACGCCCCGGCCAGGGCCGCCCCCGCCGCGACCCTTCACCCACTTTTATCTGGGCCGCGTCCGAGCCCGCGGGGGGGGGGGAGGGAGGTCGAGGGAAAAGCCCGGAAAAGCCACTTTCCCTTCCCGCCACGGCAGGGCCCGCGTCCAGCGCGCATCGCTTTCCTTGCGTTTAGAGGAAGGAGGCCGAGCGGGTGCGGGTGCCTGCCCGACTGCCAGCGGCCTCCCCACTGAACGGGGGCCCCAGGGGTTTCTTAGGCAAGGAGTCGCCGGTTCCTTGCCCCGAAACGGAGACGGCAGAGTCTGGCATTTGTGGGTGGCCTCCCATCCAAGCATCAACCGGAGGCGACCCTGCTTAGCTTCCAAGATCAGCCGGGGTCTGGTGCCTTTCGGGCGTTTAGACGAGGCAGCGTAGAACCCTTTTAGGCATTTAAACGTGGCTGCCGTCTCACCTGCTCCTCCCCTTCTCTTCTCCAGGCCAAACAAGCCCAGCTGCCCAGCCCACTCCGCCTTCTGCCATTTTGGCCGCCCTCCTATAGAGACGTTCCAGCTGGTCGGCGTCCGTCCTCCTCCAACTGGGGTGCCCAGAACTAGGCGTAATATTCCAGGTGGGGTCTGCCCAAAGCGGGATGGGGGACCTCCTTCTCTGGGGGTCTCTAGGGAGACCTCGGGTGCCCGTCTCTCGCAAGCGCTTTCCCTGTCTGTTCCTGGCCGAAGGAGGCGGCCTCGGGGACTCTATAGTTCTGCAGGGTGTGCCCGGGCCCCCGTCGCAGACCCTCAGTGAACCTGAAGAGCTGGAAGGGGCTGCCAGGGCCAACCACTCCTCCTGGTAGGACTTTGTGGTTTCCAAGCTGGTGGGAGCCCTAACTGTGCAAATGCGCTCCCGGCCACCACGGCAACCTGGGCGTCGAGGGCTCGGGGTGGAGTCCGCCGGCACCCCCAAGCTGCAAACCTCCGTCTTCCGGGGGAATGATTGTGTGTGTGGCCGGGCGTACGGGGGTCTCTCTGAACAGCAGAGGCAACTAATTTGGACCAAGTTTTAACACAACCCGTGCAAAGAACCGCCAAAGCGCCACCACGTTGCGTACAAGGGAATCCCACCAGCCACGGCCACCGAGGTCCCGTTTGCACGACGCGGCTACGGCACCCCGATTCGAGTGTCCTGGCTGCCTGGCTCCCCAGGTTTGTAGTTTGGAGGCACTAGAGCTGCTCAGGAAAGAATTCTAAACACTTTGAGAAACCGCAGATCCCGAGGTTCCATAAGATAGTGCCAGGGCAGTTAGAAAACCATTATAAAGCGGAATGAAAGCGCTATAATTATCTGCTCTGCGTTGCCTTGGGTGCCCTGCAGGCTGAGAGGCGATAGACAAATGCTGGAAGGAAGCTCGGTGGGTGTTGCGTGCAAGGGACCTCGCAACACGGAACAAGATCGGTGTGAAAAATGGCAACCAGAAGGCTTTAATTCGTGCTGGAGCTTGGGTGGCCACGAGGACGGGGGGATTCTGGGAGCCGTAGTCTGAAACGCTACTTTCCCACACCCCCAGCCTCTGGTCTGAAGAGAGCCTTATCTGGCCGAAGGGTCGTTTTGCTCCCGAAATGCCTCCGAGCGGTGGAATTCCTCTCCCTCCAAGACGTGCGGCGCGGCGCGGCGCGGGGCCGGGGCCGGGGCCGGGGCCGGAGCCGGGGCCCTGCGAGGGAGGCCCGGACCTGCTTTCTGGGTGAAAGGTGGCTGGTGGGCCCCGGGGGTTGCGGGAGGAGGCCGCGGCAGCGGCAGCGGCAGCGGCGGGCCGGGGGCTGAGTCACCCGCCGTGTCGCTCAGGGCTTATTCGGCGGCCGCACCTCCGCACGTCCCCCAAAGCGCCTCGGAGGCTGGCCCCGGGATCCCTCCCGGGGCCAGCCGGGGCGGAACCGGGGCAGCCAGCCACGGAGCGAGCGGGGACGGTCACTCGCGCCCCGCTTCGGTGTTCTCTGCGGCCGACCGGCTTTTAAAACTCGGATGAACCTCCCTGCCTCAGCGGCTTTCACGCCTTCGCCATCAGCTCCTGGCTGGTTCCTATTTTTGTCAAAGGCTTCTACCGGACCTTAAATGTCCCGGACGGGTTGGGTTCCAAATCCCAGAGCCTGGCCCGGAGTCCCGGGTTCTGGCCCCCGTTTTCCCATCCTCAGAACGAGGGGGAGGAACCTCAGGGTGGGAGCACTGCCTTTGAAGCATCTGGGGCTGTAAAGACATTTCCTTCTTTTGCGAGACTTGTTGGGTGGTGGTTGAAGGGGCCGCTCGGTGCACGTGGGGTGCCCCCGCCTGACGATATCACAAGAGCCCGCTCCTTGCCCTGGGGCCTGCCCCCGTGACATCAGAAGGGGCCCATTTTTGGTCCCCAAATCTCCTGCCTTGGCAACACTATAAAAGGGGGGAAAACACAGCAGAATTACCAGTACGCTGGCTTGTGGGGTTGGGAGGACGTTAGGAGACAATTCTTTTTTCTTTTTCAAAATTGTTTTTTGAGGGAAAAAAATGCCGGGTGCCAGAGGTCACAAAAGGAGGCTTGCTGACCACCTCGTCCATGTTGTTTTGTGCCTTCAACTCGTTTCCAACTTATGGGAACCCTGAGGTGAGCCTACCATGGGGTTTTCTGGTGCTAAGAGTGTGTGACATGTCCGAGGTCACCGGCTGGTTTTCCATGGCTGAGCAGGGATTCAAACACTCAAACCACTACGGCATGCCGGCGTCCTCACGAGGTGGGCGTTAATCAAGTAGATTACTTTCCCACTCCGCAAGACTGGTTGGCGCTCCCAGCTGCTGGCTTCTCCCAAAAGCTGTGACCTCCTCACGCTACACAATAATAGCACTGCAATTCTGTTTTAACTGCCCTGCCTCCATCCTATGGAACCCTGGGATTTGCCTTTAAGGAAGGCACCCAGAGTTGCTGTCTGGCTGAGAAGTCCAAATGCCCCTCTGGACCTGCAGACCCCAGGACCCCATTGGGTGGGCCTGCCTGCATCCGTCGGAATAAAGCATCTGGGTGGAGGGAAGCGATGGTCCCACTCTCTTCTGCTTTGGTCAGACCCCACCTGGAATAATACTGGGTCCAGTTCTGGGCACCATGTCCAGAGGACCAAAATGGTAGAAGGCCTGGAAACTGCAAAGCCCTATGAGGAGAGGCTGAGGGAGCTGGATATGTTTAGCGTGGAGAAGAGAAGATTAAGATACGTCGTGATAGCCATGTTTAAATATTTGAAAGGATGTCTCGTGAGGAATGGAGCAAACTTCTTCTCTGCTGCTCCTGAGACTAGGACACTATGGAGCCATGGCTTCAAGCTTCAAGAGAAGAGATTCCACCTAAACATGAGGAAGAACTTCTTGAGGGTAAGAGCTGTTTGACAGTGGAATCTGCTGCTGCCTCAATGGCACGTGTTGGAGTCTCTTCCTTCTTTGGAGGTTTTTAAAGGGAAGCTGGATGGCCGTCTGTCGAAGGGAGTGCTCGGATGGTGTCTTCCCGCATGGCAGAAGGGGGTTGGACTGGGGGGCCCTGGGGGTTTCTTCCACCTCTGGGATTTGACAACTAGTGTGCCAGCTGTGCCCATTTCTGGAGATGCCAGATCTGGCTAGAGTGACGCGACTTGATTGCATCCTGTTTGAATTACAGCTGCACACTTTACACGGGGCTGCCTTTGGAACCAGTTCAGAAACTTCAGTGGGTTAAGATACTGTGGCTCAACTACTGACCAGCGCTACTCACAGAGAGCAGGCAACTCCTTTGCAGAAACGTCTTTCCTGGCTACAGGCTTATTTACGGGCACAATTCAAAGTGCCAGTTATGACCTCTGAAGCTTGACTCCTGGCTGTCAGAAAGACTGTATTTTCCAATGCGAGTTTGCCCAGGTTTTAAGATCTCCAGGCTTTCTCTCTATCCACCATCATCACAGGCGTGGGAGGATGATGGGGAGGGCCTTCTCCTTGGCTGCACCTGGGCTGTGGAACCCCCTCCCGCTGGAGGTTGGGTTGACCCCCCTCCCCTTTCCACTGATGGGGAAGATATTTGTGTTTATGCAGGACTTTGGCTCTTAACTTATGTGGCAGAAGGAGCTTTCAACGGGATCTGCTGTGTTTTCCCCCCTTCAAATTATGTTTTAAATGAATTTCGGACGTTCAACTTTGTGTGTTTAATAGAACAGCCTGGGTTTTTAAACTTTTGCACTGATTTTTTTTAGCTTGGCAGGATGGTGGGACGTAAGAGAAATGCAGAAAGGAATCTGTTTGGGGTGGGCCAGAAGGGGCCTGGTCCAGTTCTCTGGGGCAGTGCAGTGGGGCCACTGACTTCCTCTTCCCATCAGAGTTCTGTCTCTCTTCTTTGAACAGATGTGACAGGGAGATATTCAGCCCAAATGAAATAATCGGTGTTAAACCGGGAAGCAAGGATTTGTTCTCAGGGCTGGTCCCATTCTAGAGAAGCCCTGTCCTCTTCTGGGAAGTTTTCTCTCCTCAAGAACTGGAGGGGAAACGGTCACAGTTGCCTCACAGATCTTGTGATTTCAGGCTTTCAAGAGACGTTTTGCAAGATTTTGCAAGGAGGCAGCCGGCTGTTCTCTGGTGAAGTGGGCACCCCGTCCAGATCCGCGCCCCCCCACCCGCCGCCTCCGCTCTGTTGCCGACGCCGCCGTGCCCTCGGCCATCACCCCTCCCGCAGGCCAACTAGGGCCAGGATGAAAGGGCAACCGAGTGCACGGCAGCCAGCCAGCGTGCCGCAGCCCAGACGGGACGGCCTCCTCCCTCTGATCTCGAAACCGCCGTGACAAACGGGAGCGGCCGGGCTCTGCCTGGCAGGACTGAATGTGCTGCCGGCCCGGGGACAGACGGGGGCCGGGTGGGGCCACGATGTGCCACGGGCAGGGTTCTCACGGTGGAAACGACACCCCTCTGTGCAGGAGATGGGCGTCCGGGGAGGCTGGGCAAGGAGGCAGCTCTAAGTAACCGGTGTGTAGGTGTAGCTGAGAGTAACCCTGCACGCGAGCGGAGCAGAGCGGAGTTGGGGCGTGTTCAGCATACGGGGAGAGTCTTTTAGTAATGGGTTGTCTTGTTATGTCTCCAATTTAGTCTAGCAGTATTGTGTAGTGTGTGATTTGAGCCCGGTTTGCTTCTTTTCTTCTATCCGTTTCCCCTCCTGTTGCTATACTTTCTGTTAAAACTAATAAATATTAACTCTTTGTTTAAAAAATGTATAGGTTTATATCCCATGTGGTGTCATGGTTTGAGTGTTGGGCTATGGAGCCTGGAAACCAGGGTTCGATTCCCCACTCAGTCATAGAAACCTACGGGGTGATCTTGGGCACGTCACACACTCTCAGCCCCAGGAAAACCCACGATGGAATCACACAACAAAATCCCACCCAGAGACGCCGTTTGGCATACTGGGCTAGGAGATGAGAGTTTGAATTCCTGCTCAGCCGTAGAAACCCCCTGGGTGACCATAGGCAAGTAGTCCCACTCTCTCAGCCTCAGAGGAAGGCAGCGGCAAACCTCCTCTGAGGAAATCTGGCTGGGAAAACCCAGAGAAAGGGCCACAGCTTAGTGTTGTGTGTGAGTGCTGTACTAGAATTCCAAGAGACCTGAGTTCAAATCCCCACTCAGCCATGGAAACCCCAAGTGACCTTGAGCATGTTGCACTCTCTCAGCCTCAGAGGAAGGCAATGGCAGCAAACTTCCTCTGAATAAACCACGATGCCGCGAAAATCCTGGGTTAGGGTTGTCGTAGGTCGGAAACAACTTGGAGGCGCTCGAGAACATCCCGGCCAATCTCACAAGTCTTGGAGCAGCTTGCAGTAAAATCAGTTGAAGCCCTTTGAAACAGTTTTCTTTTGAAACAACATTTCAAACATTAAAAATAACTTTAAAACACATTAAATAATTGAAGGATTTAAAAGTTGGACAATTCAAACATTAGAAGAGTCCAAATCCCTGCATGTATATGGACTGGGATGGATCATGAGACACTGAAGGCTGTAGCAAAAAGCTGGCTTTTAACCGGGCTCCGCAGAGGAGAAGCCAGTCCGTTGCCAATCAGGCCTCCTCAGGGAGGTTGCTCTGCAACCAGGGTGCCACAGCTGACGAGGCCGTGCTCCCATCTCCTTCCCAAAGAGCATCGCCCCACTTGGGGGGCACAGGGGTTGGCTATTCCTCCAGTATGAACCCTCAGGCAGGTGTAGGCCAGGAGGCTGCCCAGAGCACAGTTACAAGGGAAGGAGGAAGGGATGCAGCTATTGCCCCTCGCAAGTAAGAAGTCTGCTCTCAAATTTCTAGCTTTGCACAGAACTGAACATGGAAAATCATCCACACCTAGAACTCTTCTATTTGCCGTGTTCACATTCCCTTGACAATTGTGCCTGCTCCTTTGCTTGGGATGCCTGAACTGTATTTCCAAATGCTCAAATCAAGTTTGAAGTCACTGCAATGCTAGAAATTCAGGGACTGTAAGAAAATTTAATCGGGCAGGGCAGAATTTCTCGGGGGCGGTCATCAGGTTTCGAGATCCCAAGCTGTTGAGGGCTTAAAAAAAAAGTTAGAACTCTTCTCCCTGAGATGCTAGATTTCTATATGTGGGGATTTATTTTAATTTCTTTAAAAACAATGGAGGAGCACTCGAGCACATATAACTCCACACTGGCACTGAAAAGTGGGGCAGCTCAGAGACAGGCTGGCCCTCTCAGTGGGGGTCCCAGCAAACAATATGTCAAAAATGAAAACGGAGCGCTGTCAGCAGTGGATCGGTGCCTGAGTCATCTGGGTCAGAGATGGCTGAGGATTCCTCGAGTGCACCGCCCCGCCCCGCACACAGAGTCACCCCAGGGTGATGCAAGAGAAAAATCACGACTTTTAAAGGAATGGGCCAGGCAGAGAAGGGGAACAGGGCGAAATCCTTTGAGGACAAAACGTACCCAGTTGTAACTACGAAATGAAAGGGACTTTGCTGGCGGGGCAGCTGAATTTCCCAGGCTGATTCAAGACTCTGAAAGCAAACAAACCAAGCAGGCGGAGGAGGAGTCAACAGTGTTTTGTTGGCAAATATTGAGTGTTTGTTCCTGTACGGCAGAAGGCGGTCGGACTGGATGTCCCCCGTGGTCTCTTCCAGCTCTATGAGTCTGTGATTCCGTGATTCACAGCCGCTTCCCCAGCGTTCCTCTGGATGAAGCTCTGGTCACGCCTTCGCTTTGCCTCGTCCGCAGAAAAGTTCCTGGGGGGCCCTGCCGGCTTAAGCCAACTCGGGAGAAGCCACCAACTCTCCCATCTTTCTTCTTCATTCAGGAAGTCCGTCACAGGAGAAAAGATTAGACAGCTTTGCATGACGGCACCCCCTTAAGCGAGACTCCTGGCCTTGCCAGACTGTGGAAACTAAGCTGAGTCAGGCCTTGTTAGTCATAGAATCCTAGAGTTGGAAGGGTCCCCAGAGGCCATAAAGTCCAACCCCTCGCTCAGTGCAGGCGCTCCAGCCGGAGCTCCCCGGCAGCCGCAGGAGCCCCCCAGCTTCTGTTTGAAGACACCCAGAGAAGCAGATTCCAACACTTCCCTAGGCGGTCGGTTCCATAGCTAAACTGCTCTGACTGTCAAGAAGTTCCTTCTAAGGTTCAGTTGAAAACTGCTGTCTTGTAATTTCAAACCCTTAGACCTGGTCCTACCCTCCGGGGCAGCAGAGAACAGGCCTGTTCCCTCCTCTCTGTATTTAAAGACAGCAATTATATCGCCCCTCGGTCTTCCCTTTGCCAAGCTGAACGTGCTCAGCTCCTTCAACTTCTCCTCACAGGTTTTGTTCTCCGTATCTCTCTTATCATTTTGTTGCCCTTCTCTGAACCTGATCCAAACTGACTCTACCCTTCTTGAAATGAGGTGCCCAGAACTGAAAGCGGTACGGTTGGCCCTCCATATCCATGGATTCTGAATCCGTGGATTCAGCCAACAATAGCTTGAAAATATTTTTTAAAAATCCAAAAAGCAAAGTTTGATTTTTCCATTTTATATACAGGATGCCATTTTACTGCAGCATTGCACACGATGGGACTTGAGCATCCACAAATTTTGGTATCCACGTGAGGTCCTGGAACCAAAGCCCAGCAGATACCAAGGGCCCTTCTGTACTCCGGATGAGGCCTGACCAGCGCAGCATACAGGGGGACTGTTGCTTCCCTTGACTTGGAAACTATGCCTCCATTAATGCAGGCTAAAATAGCATCATCATCATCATTATTATTATTACTATTATTATTACTACTACTACTACTACTATTTCTATTCTGACTTTTCCCCAGTTTGGGACTCAAAGCAGCTCACAATAGATGAAAAAAAATAATTGAAAATTCACAAAATACAAAAACTAAGACATCATTAAACACATACACAAATACACCAGCACAATGATAATCAAGGTCCAGCTTCTTGCTCGGGCGGGATGAGCCTCATCAAATAGGGGGTAAAACAAAATCTCCCCGAAGCCCTGCAGTAGCCCTGTTGCTGCCAGTCGGAGCGGCAACTCTGGGCTTTGTGCCCCTGACCCCGTCTGATTCCAGCTGGGCATGTTTGTAAGTTCCACATTTCACCTCGTTTGGGAAGGCAGCCAGGGCGAGGCGGCCTGCTGAGTGCTCGGATCAGGGGCACCAGGGGATGCCAGGCGTTGCTCCAGGGAGGGCTAGGAAATCCACCACTTCCGGTCGGAGTTGGGAGTCCTGGGTTGGACGAAGGTCCGGGGGCCTAACTTGGCAAAGGGAAGGCTCCTACGCTCCTGCCTTCTGGCTGAGAGTGCTGGGAGGCTCCAGCTTCCCCCCACATCTGGAAGCACCCCAAGGCCTGGGCTGAGGGAGGTGGCGCTCAAACGCACGCAACCGTTCCTTAAAAAACGGGAAGCAAAGGGATGGGGCGCGGGGGCTCCAGCCTTTGTTTTGCTTGCCATTTCGCCATTCCAACTTGCCTCTTTCCCAGCGGCTTTTCTAGAGGCGACACCCTTGGAGAAGCCCCGCAGGACAAAACCTGAGGCGGGGGTTGATCTGGGGCAGGAAAACGCCTGGAAAGGAAAAAGGGTGAAGTACCTTCCCTCTCCCCATGCAACGGCTCAAAACTGCAGCTACTGTTGACCGCTCTTCTTTCTTCGCTTTTAAACAGTGCGCCAAAGTTGCACCACAGGTGTTGCTTGTGGCTTCGCTGTTGCTGCTCACTGAGCAAGATCCTCTGGGAGGAGAAAAAGGCCGCCTTGCAAGCTGCTGTGGGTCCCAGTTTGGGAGGAAAGGCGGCATATAAATACAACCGGTCAACAAAAGGAAAGGGCTGGCTGACCAAATCCCACCTGACCTCAGCAGAAGGATCTTGGGCCAATTTTCCCCATGCTTCCTCATCTCCCCCCTCCCACACGCACACCTTGGAGAGGGATCCACAGCTGTAAGCCGGAGGTCTCCTGGGACGAGGACGGCCCCACGCCTCGGCCCCGTGCCCAGGCTGTCTGGAGGGCCAGGTCCCCCCTCCCGCCCCCAAGAGAACCTGCCTGGCACTGAACGTGTTGGGGAGGGGGGTGTCCTCCCCTCCGTTCCCCCCGCCCACCTCGCCGGCCCCGCGACCCGGCAGGGCCTCCCCAGCGGCGGCCCCCAGGCTCCGGCCCTCCCTTTCCTCCGCGCCTCGCCGTGGCAGCGGTCCGGTGGCGGGACTCGGTGTGGGTTTCTGGGCAGGATTTGCTCCCGGCGGGGAAGGGGTTTTACTCGTGGTGCTGCTGCATTGTGGCCATTTCTTGCCTTTTAAAAATGGCCAGATTTCAGTTTTTAAAAATGGAAAAAATTCCACTGATGGTTTAATTATATTTTAACATTGGTTTTTGTTGATGCGTGCTTTTACTTGTATCTGTTCTAATTTTTGTAAGCTGTATATTTTTTTTAAAAAAAAGTATTAACCCAAAACTCTGTAGTACCCAAGATTTCCATTTGATCCTGCTGTAAAGTTCTTAACTTCCTATTATTATTAATCTTATTCTTACCTTTTTCACTAATTAATCCTATTTTTTAAGTTCTATTCTGTTTCTATATAATGCCACATACTTTCATTCTAGTATAGTGTCACACTATACCTGCTTAAGAAAATTCCTAATTGGTTGCCACTCTTTTAATACTCGGTCTGTCTTCCCTTTAATTCCTAATAATAAAACAGAGAACAACTCTAATTAGGGATAGAGAGGAGGTCCTAAATTTATTTCCCGTAATCCATACTTCTTTTCTCCACCTCTTCTTTTCTTTTCACTATTCCCCCCCCCTTTTTTCCTTTTCGTGCTTTCTTCGCTTCCCCCCCCTCCCCCCTACTCAAGATGTTGTTTCTTTTGTATGTTATAGTTATATTCCGTTATAACTCTATTACGTTCTATCACGCTATGTTTTAAATAAAATTTTTAAAGAGTAAAATAACATTTATATTTATTAATGTCAGCACAAACAAGCCCACTACAGGAGAAAGGAAGGAAGGAAGGAAGACAACCCGCGCACCCCGTCCCGAGCCCGGGCGGGGGGCCTTCCTCTTCCGCGCGCCCGGCGGGCGTCGGCGCCGCGGAGACCCCCCCCCGGCTCGCTCGCTCGCTCGGCCAAGTCCCCCCCCCCGCCGGCCGGGACTCACAAGCCGCAGGACCCGCCGGTGGCCACCGGGGGGCGGCAGAGACGCGCACGAGGCCGGCGCCCGCCCGCCCCCCTCCCCCCCGGTCTCCCCGCCCGGGGGAGGGAGGGCGAGGTCCGGGGCGCGGGGGGCCCCTCCTGGGCGGGTCGGGGGCCCCGCCGGGCCCTCCGGCTCCCCCAGCCTGGCCGCCTCCCGGCTGAAATAAAAGGAGGGCGAGCGGCCCCTCCCAGGAGTCTCCGGGCAAAGCCGTTAGTATTTTAAAATTCGCCTCAGGGACCCCCTGGCGCCGTTTCTGAAAAACCGCGTTCCCGAAACGGGGGGGGGCTCCCAGGCGCTTCGGGGGCGCGCGTTCTCGGCAGCAGCCCTCAGGGGCCTCGGGGGCAGGCCCGAGGGCCTTCCCCTCACCCTCGCCCTTCCTGGGGGCGGCCGCCGGGCTCTGAACCGGGGCCTCCCGCCCGCAAAGCCGCCGGGGCGAGGGGCGGCTTCCTCCCGGCCGCCCTCGGCGCCTTGGAGGGCGCCTCCGGAGGGCGCGTCCCGGAAGAGGGACGCCACCCAGCCGCCCGCCGACGGGGGAGCCGCGGCCTTTCCCTGCCGCCTGCCGCGGGTCCTCGGAGGCGCCCGGCGCGGGCTTCCCGCCCTCCCGGCGGCCGGTGCCGTTACGTAATCCCCGCGAGCGTCCTTGGCCTGCAAGTGGCCGCTCGGGGCCCGGGCCGCTAAGAGGCTTCGGCTCGCCGCCCGCCCGCCCGGCCGCCCCCTCGCCGGGGAGGCTGCTTGTCGCTAATCCCCGAGCTCGGCGGCGGCAACAACACCAGCACGCGGGGGGGGGGGGGCTTCTGATCCTCCTGCTGCTGCTGCTGCTGCTCCTGCAGCGGCGGTTGCCGGGAGCCCGGGTGCCCGGGGGGCGCGGGCGCCGGAAGGCGGCGCCGGGAGAGTCCCCACAGGCGGGGACCCCGGGGGGGGGGGAGTCCGAAAAGGCCGGCAGGTGGAGGGTTCTCGAGCCCCGCCTCTGTCCCCCCCCCAACGTCTGTCTGTCTGTCTATCCGTCCATCCCTCCATCCCCCCAACCATCCTGTGTCTCCATCCCACTCTGACTTGCCTTACAGCAGCTACAAGGACGCGACCGCTGTGAAAGAAGGGAAAATCCATTCTCCTCTTCTGTCTGTTTCTCAAACGAAACTTTTGAGCTCTTTTACCACAGCTTAGCTCCTTTTCCTTTGGTCACATCTTGTTTTTATCAGCCATCTGTGGCCTTCTTTAGTTGCGAGTTAACTTTGGTACAGTGATACGCAAGATCTTGTACATTTGTTCAGAATGGACGCGTCCTTTGTCCAGAAATCCCACTTTCTCTTTAGAAGGATCTGTTTCTTAAGAAATCTCAGTCCTTGCGGAGTACATTGTATTCAACAATTATTCCTGGGGGGTAGGATGCGTGAAATTCCCTCCTGGTCATCCTTCGCTGCTCGTGCACCAGCTGATCGCGCTCCATACAATCAGTCAACAGCGTGATGCGGCAGCTGAAAAGGCCGATGTGATTCTGGGCTGCATCAATAGGAGTACAGTGTCGAGGTTAAGAGAACTGATAGTCCCCTCTATTCTGCCTTGGTGAGACCCCGGCTGAAAACCTTTGTCCAGTTTTGGGCAGCACCGTTCAGGAAGGATATGGACAAGTTGGTGCACGTCCAGAGGAGGGCGACCAAAATGGTGAAAGACCTGGAAGCCGTGAAGCCTCTGAGGAGATGCTTAGGGAAATGGGTATGTTTAGCCTGGAGAAGAGAAGGTTAAGAGGCAACATGATACCTATGTCGAACTACTTGAAGGGTTGTCATATGGAGGATGGAGCAATCCTGTTTTCTGCTGTTCCAGAGACTAGGACATGGAACAGCAGATTCACACTATGGGAAAAGAGGCATGTTAGGAAGAACTTCCTGACCGTACAGGCAGTTCATTAGCAGAATCTGCTGCTGCCTCCATGGAGTGTGGTGGAGCCGCCTCCTTCTTTGGAGGTTTTTAAACAGACGCTGGAGGGCCATCTCTCAAAGGGGGTGCTTTGATTGCGTGGCAGAATGGGGTTGGACTGGGTGGCCCCAGAGGTCTCTTCCAACTCTTAGGATTCTGTGCTTCTGTGATTCCTCTCAGAGTTTTAAGTTCTTTCATCCAAAATGGGCAGCGGTTGTAAAAGTCTACTCAAAAAGTCCTTAATTTAACCAAAATGATTGCTGTGGGACACATTCCCACTAAGGAGCTGTTATAAATATTGAGGAATAAAGCTCTTTTATCCATCCAGGGACGTATACCGTCCTTCCCAGTGGTACCATTTTGGAGCCACTTTAACCACTAGGGCTCCATCCTCTGAAATCCTGAGATGTATAGAAATTGCTGCTGTAGCGTGTCTTCCAGTCACTTCTGACTTATGGCGACCCTAAAGCTAAATGACCCTGGAGTTCTCTAGGCTGAGAGTGTGTGATGCACCCAAGGTCACCCAGCGGGTTTCCACAGCCAAGCAAAGGGTCCAATCCTGGTCTCTGGGGTCATGGTCCATGCTCAGACCACTGCACCACGCTGGCTCCTTTTGTAGAAATAACTAAGTAAATAAATAGTTTTGGGAGGTAGTTGGAATCTCTGTGCCTGAGAGATCTAGTACTGTAGTTTGGGGGAGGAGGCGTTATACTAGACAATGCTAAGTCACAAATTACACCTCCCAGGATGGAGCCCTGGAAATAAAAGTGGCATAGAACGGCTATAATTGTGCAGTGTGGACACACCCTCTGTGTTTCCTTTGGGTCCAGTTCCCTGGATGTGCCCAGTTCCTTCTCCCTTTTCCCCAGTGGGATCCCAGCATAAGGCAAAGACGGCAGGAGGCTTGTAAGGTGCTTGTTCTAGCACGGTGTGTATCTTTGGATTAGATCTGAACGTGGGATTTCAGCAGGATGCTCTAGGCTTAGAGTCTAATTCCAGCCATTACCTGCTCTGAATCCTTGAGAAGGGCTGTTCATTAAAACAAGGGTGCAAAAGTGACGAAATAGCCATTTTTCTGTGCTTCCAAGTTGTGTGATCCTATCCAAATTTCCTCCTGGCCTGTGTTTTGTTTTTTGTGCTTGCAAACAGGGAGTTGGACCAATAGTTTTGTCGGAGGCAGCCAAACCAGCAAATATTTGCTGACTTCTTTGTGATGCTTGCGGGGGGGGGGGGGAGACCTGGATCATCTTGTAAACAACCCTCAGGCCTGGGAGCAGAGGTTTTCTTGGCATGGATGAGGAGCACAAGGCCAGGCTGGGGAAGGGTCGCTCTGGCCCTTCTGACTGTTTTTGGAAATCTGGGAGGAATGAGGCCTGACTGGCTAGCAAGAAGAGCATGGGAGGCCTGGAGGGGGCCTTCCTTGCCACAGAACATGCAGCTGTGGAATGCTTTTCCCTTCGAGGGTCAGTGAGCACCAAGCCTGTTTCTTTTCCCCCAGCGCTAAGTCAAAACCTGGCTTTTAATTAAAACCTTTGTTTTAAAACCTTTGTTTTCTGCTGGTCCAGAGACCAGAACACAGAGCAATGGCTTCAAACTACAGGAAGAGAGATTCCATCTAAACGTTATGAAGATATTACAACAAAAATTACAAAGACCATCCTGATGGTGAGAGCAGTTCAGGAGCGGAATCCGCTGCTGCCTGGGAGGGTGGTGGAGTCTCTTTCTTTGGAGGTTTTTAAACAGAGGCTGGATGGCCATATTTCAGGAGTGCAGCGTATTGTACCGTTGGTCCATGGCTGCAGAAAAAGTTAAGAGCTCTTGTTCCAAAGTCAGCTAAAGTCCACCTGCTCGGTTGGAATCCTTTCTGATCCTGCCTTGCGGGAATGCCCTCTGCCCAGCCTTTTCCAAGCCCAGAGTGCCACCTGAGGACACCTCATCCGGTCAGCTTGGAAAGGCTAAGCGGGACCCGTTGAGGTCGGCAGCACCCAGACCGGTACCTTCCTTGCAGAGAGCCCAGTAGGCCACGAGTCAGACAAATATTAACATTTGCTGGCCACTGATCGAGAGACTGCACAGCAGCAGAAAGGTTGGCAAAAACAGGAAGTCACGCATTTGAGGGGTGCTGCTGTTTTTCCCCTTTGCCTGGAGGAACTTTACAGCTGCCCCTTGCAACCTCAGCTGTGGAATCACAGAACGACCACAGGGGAAGGGAACCCCAAAGGCCATGTAGTCCAGCCCCCTCCTCACGGCACAGGAAATCCACTGTCAAAAGTGCAGAGCAGGAACTCTAACGCGATTAACATTCCTGACCAAGTGGCCAGCCAGGCTTCGTTTTTAAAAAAATAAATCTCCCCCACCTTTCCTCTGAATCTGGGTGGAAGAGTGCGGTCCCTGAGTGGGCAGAGGAGGGGGATCAGTGATCTTGGATGCAGCTGGAGGAGATGGAGAGGAAGGGAAAGGGGGTCCTCTCTATCCAGCCTCCCCTCCGTGGTGGGCTGGACTGGGCTCTCTGTGGCTGAGGGTCCTAGCCACGCAGGGACAGAGGGGGAGAGAGAGGCACTTTGCCCCCTCCGAGGCAGCAGCGTGCGGCATCTCTTTGCACGGATCCCGTCCTTGGAAGCTCCGTGTCCTCAGCTGCCCCACGTGCAGGGGTCAGAGAGACCTGGCCTGTGGGGGGGGGGGCACAGAATCCTAGAATCGTAGAGTTGGAAGAGACCCCAGGGGCCCTCGAGTCCAACCCCCCGCTATGCAGAAACACCCATCAAAGCATTCCCAGCGGATGGCCATCCAGCCCCTGCTTAAAAACCTCCAAAGGAGGAGGAGACCCCACCACATGGAGGGTGCCCTCCCCCTCCCTCCCAGCTGGGGCGGGGAGGGTTTGCCCTTGCCATGGTGTTGCTGTGTTCCTTTCTACCCCACTTTTCTCTCAATAATGGGACTCAGGTGGATAACGACATGGTTAACACAACATAATTTACAAAAAAATACAAAACATTCAAAAAAGTCTACATACAAGATTTAAAAAACAGTTAAACAATTTATGAGGTTAGAACAAAACACATAAAAACACATTAAAAGCCTGTGCAAACGCTAAGAACAGAACCGCTCAGCGTTACAAACCCAGCCCCGGTCAGTTTGCCAAAGCCGGACAGCACAAAAATGTTTTAAGGCGCTGCTGGCGGAGGGAGAGCAAGGACGGGGGCCCCCGGCCTCCCCGGGGAGGGGGCTCCAAAGGGCCGGAAGGGGGCCGGGGGAGCGCCCCGGGACCCGGGGGTGCCCCCTCCTTCCACGGGGCAGGGAAGCGCGCGGCCCTCCTCCAGCCGTCGACGGCGACGCCCGTTAGCCCCGCCGGCCCCAGCAGCGGTCGGGGGCAGGCGGGACGTCTCGGAGGGACGCAGGCTGCCCTTCCCCGGCCCTCCTCCCCGCCCCCTGCCGACCCAGGGGCTGCGCGGGGGAGCCGCAGGGAGGTCAGCGGGACCGATCCAGCGGGGGATTTTCCTCCGCCGAAAGCGGGCCGGACCGCATGGCCCCCGGAGAGCCCTTCCGACTGTGTGAGACCGGGGACCGCCCGCCACCTACGCTCGGAAGCACCGTCCCCGCCGCTCCCTCGAGGGCCGCGCTTTCAGCCCGTGCGTGGGGCGGTGCGCGTGCGGAAGAGACCCTCCCTCGGCCCCCTTCCCCGCTTTCCCCGCTTTCCCCAGTCCCGGACGAGAACCTCCGCCACGGGCTCCCTCCCGACGCCCCGACCCGAAAGAGAGAATGGGGGTCTCGCGCGCGTGTCTGTGTGTGTGTGTGGGGGGGTCGTGGCTCTAGAAGCCGCCCTGGCATGCCTAATCCCAGGTCTGTCGGGGGCAGGAAAAAGAAAAAAGAGGGCGCTCTGCACGTGCGCAGCGCCTCTCTCGCCTTGGCCCCTTCTGCCTCTCCTGCGGGAAGAGGAGAGCGGAGCGGGCCCGGAGGGAGGCTGGTCCGAGGAGTGGAGGGGAGAGAGAGAGAGGGAGCCGGGAACCCCTCACCACCGTCGCACCCAGGGGTTGGGACCCAGCCGCCTCGGGCGGCACCTCCCGTTGGGCGGCGCTCTCCTCGGGCGGGCCGGGCGGGCGGCGGCGTCCCTCTGCCCGGCGGTGGGTGGAGACTCTGGGCCCGGGCGGGGCGGGGCGGGGCGGGGCGGGCGGCGGCACCTGCCAGGCGCTCTCCGAGGCGGACGGACGGAGGGACGGGAGGCGCCCTTGGCCGGAGCGCCGGTGGCGGCAGGTGCGCAGCCCTCGCCCGTGGCGGCTCATGGAGGCTCAGGCGGCGGGGTTGGCGGGGGCGGCGCCTTGCCCCGGGGGCCAGGAGGACGGGGCCCCCGGCTACGACTACAGCCGGATCGTGGGGCCCCTGCGGGAGCCGCCGTCGCCGTCGTCGCCGTGGGGGCTGCCCTGGGGGCCGGTGGGGCAGCGAGCGCGGCGCCCGGGGGGCCCCGGGGGGGAGGCCTGGGCCCCGGCGCCCCCCCACCCGCACCCGCACCCCGCGGGGGGCCACGAGACGGCGGCACAGCGCTACACCGCCCGCCTCCTCCAGGCCGGCTACGAGAGCGAGAGGTGAGCCCCACGCCGGCCCTGCGGGGGAGGACGGAGACCCCCCCCGTCCCCTGGGGGGGGGCGGAGGGGAGGGGAGGGGAGGGGAGGGCGGCGCGCCCCCCAGGAGGAGGGAAGGTCTCCCGCGCGGCCGCCGCCCCCTTCCTTGCGCCGGAGACCTTCCTCGGGCTGTGCCGGTGCCCCAAATCCCGCTCCCGGGGAGACGGAGCCCCCTTCCCCCGAGCAGGACAGGCCCGCCCCTGCGCGCCCCACACCTGAACTGGCGCAGGGGGACCCCCGCCCCGCCCGGCTTTGCTGCTCCTTCGGGGCTTTGCGCCCCTTTCCCCCGAGGCTGCTCGCGAGTCACCGGCGGGCGGGAGTACCGCGGGGGAGGGACCTGTCCAGAAGAGGGGGGCCCCCTGCGCCCCCGCCCCGCGTCCCCGATGGCGCCCGAGGCAGAGGGGAGCCAGCGGGGTCCCTGGGGGGCTCCCCCGGGTCGGCTGCCGCTCCGGGGCCGACTGACGGCAGCCCAAGGGTGAACCTGTGGCGGGGCTTTCTGGCGAGATTTGTTCGGAGGGGGCTTGCCGGGGCCTTCCCCCGAGGCCGAGAGAGTGTGACTTGACCGAGGCCAGCCCGCGGGTCGCCCGGGCCGAGCGAGGCTTTGGAGCCTGGTCCCCGGAGCCGCAGTCCGAGGCTCAAACCGCCGCGCCGGGCTGGCCGCGCCCCGTTGCCGGGGAGAAAACCGGGGAGGGCTCCTCCGCCTTTCGGGGCTGTTTGGCAGCGCCAGCCCCTGCGGCCTGATCCCCGGTTCCCCGGCAGAGGTGGCTCCACCCTGCAGGATTTCCACCCGGAAAGGGAGAGGGGCCCCCCCGGCCTCCACGGCGGTAGCCCCCCACGAGCACCCCCGGCAAGCCGAAGCGGAAGAAGCCCTTAGGCCTCCTCGGCTGGTAGCAGGTGATGAACTGCGGAGCCCCGATCCCGGGAGAGGAGGGGGAGGAGCAGTTTCCATGGCAGGCCCCCGGAGAGAACAGCGGGGAGGAGAAGCAAGGGACCCCCCCCAGCCCTGGCTCTGCCCTGGCGGCCCCTGTCCTCTGGAGACTCAGCCGCTCAACCGCTTTGCGGAACGCAGCGAGGTCAGGCTCACCCGCCAGGTGAGATCCTGCCGGGATGCTCTCGGGGCGGGTCTGGGCAGTCAGTGGTTCAGCTGCCCCGGAGGGCAAGGCAGCTCTCCAGGCCGGGTCTCTTCCGGCTTGGCTTGGATCGCGTGGTTCCGGGTCTGGCGCCGGTTACCTCCTGAATTCAGAGGCAGGGATGGGGAAAGTGCCCTTTCTCGGTCAAAGCCATGGTCCGCCCGAGGCCAGCGTTGCCGGCTCTGTCCGGCAGCAGCCGCCACCTCTGCTCTGCGGGGTTGTTTTCCTTCGTCCTTCCTGGAGGGGTCCCGTCCCAGGGCCAGCCAGGCCTGATCCCTCCCTCAGGGCAGAGGAGCCGGGGGCCCTGCCAGAGAGGCGTGGTGGGGCCTGAGAGGGCCCCGGGCCCCGTCTGAGGCCCAGCGCACACCGTGGCTGCTTGGGGGTCCCTCCTGGCCTGGCTGCGACCGAGCTGGCCCCGGCAGGGCTGCCGTGGAGGAGGGAGTGCCTGGGACGGAAATGGGCCAGCTTTGGCACAAGACGGATTAGGGCTAAGTTCAGACCCTTGCTATGGCCGGGGTGAGGGCAGGAACCCCAAATTACTCACCAGATTTGCGTATTTAGTTTATTTGCTCCTCCTGCCCTACAAGCGCAGGGGACACCATGTTTCAGGCAGAAAATTCACAATAAAAACACACCCAGCTTTTAACATTAGGCACATTTTTAAAAATATACCATATTCTAAAAACAAAAGCATAGTAAAAATCATACTATATATATACTGTGCACACCAAGACATATACATACACACCATATTCTAAAAATAAAAGCATCACCATCTTTCAAAATATTTTAAATATACCATATTTTTGAAAGAAAAGGATATATTGGCTGGAAGCCTGTTGGTTAGTCCCAACTAGAGTAGACCCATTAATCAAGCATTAAGAGGCGAGTCAACACACGGGTCAATCTGACTGATTCAGTGAGTCCACTGTACCTGAGAGAGCCGAGGCGGTGTAGCAATTTGAGCACCAGACTACAGCTCTGGGGTCCAGGATCTGAATCCCTGCTCAGTCATGGAAACCCACAGAGTGACCTTGGGGAGGTCACACTCTCTCAGCCTCAGAGGAAGGCAGACGTGGCAAATCCACTCTGAAGAAATCTTACCAAGAAAACCCCAAGATAGGTGTGCCGTAGAGGTGCCGTAAAGTTGCCGTAAGGAAGGAAGGAAGATAAACAAGAACTCTGCTTCAGTCTAACAATAGGATTGGGACCCTTGTTTTTAGCCCTAATAGCTTGAAACAAAGGAAGGAAGAAAATCTAAAAGTGATGCTGTGCACGAAAGCATGCGATAATGTTTACGGCCACACTGCGGCCCTGGATAGAAACTGGTTTTCCCTGCAGTCCTGGATAGAAAAGAATAGGGTTTACTTTTGAGGAAACATGCTTGCGTGGTGATGATGATGGTGGCGGTGGCGGTGGTAACATCGTCATCGTCCCTCCCTCTTTGTGTCCAGTCCTGGAATTCAGAGGGACGTCCTGCCCTTGCTCTCCGTTCGTCAGCAAGCCAAGACACTCTTCCGTCGGCCAGGCTTCTAGGAACTGTCTGGGTTGGGCTTTCAGTGACGTGTGGCGCTGTTTCTATGCTTCGTATGCAGTCTTTTAACAACTGTCAATGTTTTTAATTTCATAAATCGTTTAGTTGTTTTTAAATAACTTCCATACTTTATTAAGTTGTTGCATAGTTTTTAATATGTGTTTTTAAAATACGCTGTGAGTTGGCCGTGGGGGCCCTCTGGGGAGCCTGGGTGCGTCACACTCTCCCGGCGGCCCAAAGTCCCGCGACGGGTTGGCCCTTGGGTTGTCGTAAGTTGGAAATAATTTGAAGACACACAACAACAACAACAACGTTGCCTTGAGTTCCATTCGTGGAAGTAAGGCAAGGTATAAATGATTGAAAGAATAACAACCGTTTGCAAAAGTTAAAACAGACCCAGGCAGGAGTTCACATCGTACAAAAGCTAAAAATATAATTAAACTGTCAATGAAATTAAAAGCTATCGAAGGTATGCCCGTAAAGAAAAGACACAAATGGATTTTTCTTTGTCTGCGGTGTGCAAGCGAGCCCATGGATTTCCCAGGGTTTCCTTAGGCCAGGCGTCCTCAGAGGGGGTTTTGCCAGTTCCTTCCTCTTCGGCACCTGGGATTTGTTGGCGGCCTCCCGTCCAAGGACTAACCAGCTTAGCTTCCAAGATCAGGCGGGGTCCCTTGCCTTTGGGGTATTTGTGGCTGGGTGGGGCTGTGTTTTTGGATGGTGGGAGCTGCTAAGGTTAATTTTACTTCCAGTTCTTTCATCCTGGGGGAGTCAGCTCTTTTGGGGAGACGTGCCTTCAACTTAAGGTGCTGGAAGGGGTGGCAAACGGGGTTCCTAGCTTTGTGCGAGTAGGCGAAAGGACCGGCTTCCAATACTGGAATTCTGCCCCCGCTCAGCCCCAGCTGGACCTCACGGTGACAGTGAGGATGATGGTTTCATATCCTTCCTTTTCCCCGGATCAAAAAAGGTACAGATCAAAGCTGAAATCTTTAAAAACCAGCAAAAGTGAAAGCTCTGGATTCGGCTGGTGTTCTTCCACTCAAGCTCTGTTGCCAAAGTGAAAACAGGGGAGGGCTCCTCTCCCTTTCCTGGCTCTGCAGGAGGGGATTTCAGCGCCTGTTGCTTCTTATCTGGTTGCAGGAGACCCCTTTTCAGCACAGTGTTCAGTCTGGCTCCCCTTCCTAGAGTAGAACCATTGAATCCATCGGATTTACATAAGGCCTAACTACCCGTTTCACGGTTGATTCCGTGAGTCTGTGGCTCTCCCGTGGTTGGGGCTAAACCATGAGTGCAGCTAGTATTAAACTACCCAAAAATGAAAAGCAACTTTAAAGTGTCCTCATGTTGTGATTTTACTGATGAGCAACAAGGAGGGTCTTTCTGATATGGTGTGTGTGTGTGTGTGTGTGTTTCCTTCCTAATCATCTGCAGCTTTGGGGAGGACGATGGGTTGGTCGTTAGGCAGTTGTTGCAAAAACAGCAACAGATTTTGTGGCGTGCGGAGTCAGGATTCTGTGGCTGTAAGGGATGCCACTCCAAATGCCCGTATCGCCCAGGCTTAGGAGAGGGATCCCGCTCTCCAGATGGCACCCGCTGCTCATCCCGGAGGCTGCGGGGGCACCCAAGCAGGAGGGCGGGGGCGGAAAGGTATTACCGGGTTCGTTCCACAGGAGATGCCGATCCGAGCGCCTTTGATGGGGGGGGGTGCGGCGAGACCCCACAGAGCAGGCCAGGGTGAGAGCTCAGTGGGGGAAGAAAGAGCTGCACGCCCCGAGCTGAGCGGGAGCAGCCGGCTCCGGGCTGCCATTGGCTCGAAGGCTGCCCGAGGCAGCCAGGGCTGCGGAGATGATTTAATTCTTTCTTTGTTAAGTGGCATTTGACTCTCCATCTGCTGAAGGCCCTTTCCTCCCTCCCTCCCTTCCCGGCCGCTCTGCAATGGCTGGTCTGAAGCTAGTTAGGCCTCAGCGCCCAAGCTCCGCTTACGTAATGACTTTTAAAAGCTTAATACGAGTTTGTCGGGTGTTGGGTCGTCAGGCCTGCGTGGCGGATGCTGGCTGTGCGGGAAGGGTGTCTGGGGGGAGATGGGGAAGCGTGGGGAAAATTGGCCCGGGACCCTTCTGTTGAGGTCGGGTGGGATTTGATCAGCCACGGCCAGCCTGATTTGGATAGCCCGAAAGAGTCACACCTTGAGGCAAAAGTCCAGTCAAACCCGGGCACCATCTGTTACTTATTGGACTTACTTATTCAACTTTTCTCCTGCTTTTCTGCCAATATGGGGCCCACCTAGCAGTGAGGCCAGGCTGTGGCCCCATCCTGTAAGTGTGGGCGCAGGCGCCATGCAGGACCTGCACCTGGAACTGGGCATTAGCTCTGTCCACCCCGCTTGCTTGGGCTGCGGAGTCTGGAAGCATCTCTTCCAACATTTTACAGATGAAAATGGGGAAACGTGTGGCCAAGCAACACCAGAGTCTGCCCAAGGTGGCAAAAGTTATCCATGAGGAAGAACAGGCAAGCCAGGAGGGGCTGCAGCAGTCTGATTTTGCCGGAGCCACCATTTGGCTCCCTGCCCTCTTCTCCCCTTCCCTGCTGAGTTAGTGGCATGCAAATGACGTTTGCACTTTGAACTCAGTTTGCAGCAAGGGAAGTGAGGAGAAAGGGGGAAAGCGGGAGGAGGAGAGAGAAGCCGGGACATCTTAAAAGCAGCTGAAGAAAGGGGACAGCAGAGGATGAAGCAGGACCGCCCCTGCCAAACCAGGGCAGGTGGAGGAGATGTGGAAAGGAGGGGAGTCTGAAGGATCTCTTGCAGGTCTTTGAAGCACCACAGGTGTCTGCATACCTGAACTGGGGGAGAGGCAGGGTAAAAATAAGTGTAAATACTGCTGCTGCTGCTGCTGCTGCTGCTGCTGCTGCTGCTGCTAATAATAATAATAATAATAATAATAATAATAATAATAATAATAATAGTAATAATAATACCTATGCTGTCAGAGGAGCAGCACCTGAGGATAAAGTCTGAATCCATGAGCTCCTTCCCAACAGGGCCTTCTCAGTGGCTGCCCCTGGCTCTGGAATTCCCTTCCTGGGAAGAAGGCGAGGATGGCCTCTTCATGATGCCCATCAGTCAACAGGCAAAAACTTAAAAAAATCAGAACTGAAATTTGAGAACTGAATGTTTTTTAAGAAAAGACTTTGAATGGGGGGGCTGTCATTGTAGTGTTTTTAAAATTATATTTAATTATATGTTTAAAGTTGTTTTTAATGCCACTGATTGTTTAATTCCATTTAATATTGACATTTTGCATGTTCTAGCTTTGTTGCATTTGTTTTAATTTGCACTGGAATCTGTGACCATTTCCACACTACACAGTTATAGTGCTATGATTCCACTTCCAACATCCTGTGGACTTCTGGAGTTTAGGGAGGGGCATCTAGAATTCTCAGCCGGAGAGCTCTTTGGGCTCCTTAGGAAACTGCAAGCCCCAGGATTCCACAGGATGTTGAAAGGGGAATAACAGCACTATAACAGTGCAGGGCGTAAATGGCCTAAGTCTGAGAAAGCTGTTGAAACTGATAAAATAAAAATCTTACAGAACTTCAAGATTCAAAGTGACAAACAATTAGAACATAGTAAACCAGACATAATTATGGTTTAGAAAAAGAAAGTTGGAGTCTGGACAGGGCCGTCCCTGGGGATAACAGAACTGAAGACAGGGAGAGAGGAAAATCTTTCCTAGGTTAGGAAATAGGAATGGCACTAGATCCAATCTGATCCTGGAAGCTAAGTAGGGTCAGTCATGGTTAGTACTTGGGTGGGAGGCTGACAACAAATACCTTAGGCCCCGTTTCAGAGGAAGGAACTGGCAGAACCACCTCTGAGTGTATACTCCTTGCTTAAGAAAACCCTGGGAAATTCAGGGGTCACCATAAGCCAACAGGCCACTTGAAAGTGCACACGGACAAATATATGCACACCAACGGAGATTCAGTGCCTTTTGAGAAAGAAGCCTCGTCTGCTGGTTGCAGTGGCGAATGGTGCTCTGGGATGTTGGAATGAAATTTCCATAAATGGGATCACAAGACGAGAGCATGATCACAAAAAATAACCCTGCTTAGAAGAGGCCCAATTATCCAGCAATGCCCCAGTGATTTCTCGGTTCTTGGACAGAACGCAAACACTGATGGCCCAAAATTCCATCCAGTAACCCTTGACCGGCTGTAAAAGCAAGATGGTAAGCACCGCATCCCAGCAACGCCCAGTACGGAGCGCGCAAAGGCACCCCAGGAGCCCAGGAGAGCGGAGGGGAAGAGCCGCGGTGCGATGCCAGGAGGGGCACCAGAGGGGGGTCGCCTTGTACACAACCCCACCTTAGGGAAGGTGCATGGATGCGTGCATTCTCACTCTGTCCTTCTCTCTCCCTCTCCACCTCAATCTCTCCTTCACAAACTTGTACACAACTGGGACATATGTGTCGAGTTGTGTGTACACACACAGCCGGAAAGACCGTGTGCTCAGGAGGAGCTTCCTGTGGCACAACCTTGCCCCGCAAAGCTGCTCCCGGCTGGGCTATTTCTGCTCCAGGATAGAGCCGTGACGTGAGCCTGAGATCTCTGTAATCTCCGTAGCTCCGACGCCCGGCTAATTGGGGTCTTCTCCCGGGGACGGGAGGGGCGGAACGGGCTGCACCAGCCTTCCTTGGGAAGAGGCGGGGGGGCAAAAATGAGGAACTGATTCCTCCCCTCCCCTTTACTCCACGCCCCGTCTGATCAGAGAAGGGTTTTGCAAATTCCAGGACACCCAAAAGGCTCGAGTCAGGAACCTTTGGTCCTGCGGCAGGAGTTCTTTTCCGCCTCTGATTCCCCCCCATGATCTTGTAAGCCCCTTGGAGGCTGGGATGAAGCCAGGTACTTGAAATAGTCACAAAGGATGTTGGCAGCTTTTTTATCTATTTATTTTAAAGCTTTTTCATTAAGGTCTTTTCCAACACACGATAAAAATTTAAATAAAACAGCACAGAAAGAAAGGAAGAAATAGAAAACTAAAGAGAAAAAAGTAGGAAAAAAATACCTACAAAAAAAAGTAGAAATACAGATAAATGGCTTCTGCGCTTGTTTTCTGAGACTATGTTGGTGGACTTAGGATGGTCCTGCCCCTCCCTCTTCACGCACTTCTTGCACTAAGTAACTCATGTTTATTCTCAGAAACAAAGGTTATGAAATCACTTTCTTTTCTTTCTCAAAACATCTATCAAAGCTTTGCAATGTTCAAAAATACCTCTGATGACTTTTCTGTAATCAGACTCAATAACTTATCCATTTCTGCTTGCTCATTCAATTTTAACAACCGTTCTTCCACCATAGGAATTTCTGAATTCTTCCATTGCTGAGCATCTAACAGTCTTGCTGCTGTGATCGTGTGCTGGGGTTCCCTTCCACGGTTCCCCAAAAGGTGCTGCCGCTCTACCAGCCTCCCCCCCCTTGGAACAGGTGCCCTTGGACCCATTCAAACTGATGGGATGACCGACCGATTAATTAATATGCTATCTGTTGGCCCAACATGGCGGCACTTTAGGCAGCTAGCCACAGAATTCAAACAAAAGCCAGAAGCACAATTAAGACAGCTTCAAAACATATAGGAAACATGATTTGTTGCCATATGCCTTCAAATAGTTTCCCATGTATGGCAACCTTCTTGGCAAGATTTGTGCAGAGGGGGCTTGCCTTTGCCTTTGCCTGAGGCTGAGAGAGTGTGACTTCCCTAAGGCCACCCTGTGGGTTTCCAGGGTTGAGTGGGGGCTTGAACCCGGTTCTACCAGAGTCTTAGTTCAGTACTGGCTCCCATAAAAACAGACCAGTAAAAAGAAGCTTCTGGAATGGTAGGGGTGACTGCTTTGCCCTCAGTTGGTAGTCCAGAGTAATTTTCCCATCCTTTCTTCCAGCTTTTGGCTTTTCCAAGAGAAATACCCATTAAGGGATGGGAGGAGATGGAATAGCTGCACGGGGCCTTTCAAGTGTGAGATGCAAATGTCACAGTTTTGCACAGATGGAATTGTGCTCTGAATTCTGAGCACCTAAATGTCAAACTTCTTCACAGAGGAGGAACTGGCAACTGGTAGCCAGTTTCAGCCTGGCTGTAGCCAGTGATACTGCAAGCCTTTGGGGGAAGGCTGGGCAACCACTAGCCTGGGCAACCACTGGCCACAATGGGAGATTCCTTATGAAGAGCTACAACTCTGGCTTGTGGCCTCTTGTGAGTGGACAAGAGCCACTTCTGCACTAGCCTGTTATAGTGCTATTATTGCACTTTCAACATCCTATGGAATCCTAGGGTTTGCAGTCTGGGGATAGGCTTTTAGGATGGCCTTTGAGCCCCTCCCTAAACTGAAAACCCCAGGGTTCCGTAAGGATGTTGAGAGTGGAATAATAGTGCTATAGCACTCTAGTGCGGAGATGGCCAAGCTGGGTTTTTGGAAGCAGAAGGAAGAGAAGTCCCTGGGGAAGTGTGTGTTTGTGTATGCGTTTTCGTCAGCTTTTAGCCACGTTTTGCTTGTGGGAGGTGGCAAGTATTCTCCGTCACCCCATTTATTTCCATGCCCTCGAAGCTTCTCTCCCCCTTATCCTAGATTGCTGGTAAAGGTACAAGGACAGAGCTGTCTGTCTGCCTCCTTCTTTCTGTGTGGGTGTGCGCGCGCTTGCGAGTTTAGTGAAATCTTTAATTTTGCTTCCAAGAGGAGGGGACAGACATTTGGCCCTGATCTGACTTGTGGCTAGCAGCGATCTATTTCACTGGGGAAACGGGTCAGTCAAACTGGTGGGAATGAGCCCATCAGGCCATAAGGGGGCAGCAGTGGCCACCCAAAGGCAGCGCACTGCTCTGGTGTGCGCACAGGCGCTTTGTGGGGGGGAAACGCAGGTTCTTGTTGCCTCTTAAAGTCTAAAAAATGCATTACGGCGCAAGCTTTCCGTACCATATGAGTCTGCTTCATCAGATTTGTCAAGCTGGCAGGTCTCTATACGGGTGCCACCCTCACACATAACAGCCACATCTGAATAAATACTTGCTGTTGTTAACTGCTATCAATTTTGACTTACGGCACCACTCTGAAAGAGGGGGCCCCTCCAAGATCCCTCTTACTATTGACAGTCCCACTCAGGCCTTGCAGCCTCCGGGCAGCAGCCATGGCTTCCTTGGCAGAGTCTCTCTCTCTCTCTCTGTACTGGGGTCTTCCTATTCTCCTTCTTACTTCTATCTTACTGACCACTGTGGCCCTTTCCAGTGAGTCACGTCGTCCCATGATGTGTCCAAGGCAGGACAGCCTCCTTTTAATCATCTTGGCTTCTAGAGGCAGAGTGTTGGATTGGCTTGCTCTCAGTCCCATTCGTCTTTTTAGCTGTCCAGGGTATCTGCAGAACTCTCCTCCAGCACCACATTTCAAATAGGAAGAGGAGTCTGCTCCAGGAAAGCTGAACTGGAGTGGGTTGCAAAACCAGCTTCCCCAGGACTTCCCCTGATACCAAAACCTGACCCCCATCTCCACCATAAAGTTTAACTGGTGGCAAATGGATGCAGTGGGGGGGGTCTCCAGCAGAGGGGAGCATCTTGTCCCCTTGAGTAGGGGGATTCTGGTGCCCCCTTGGAATGGGTGGCGGAGCTGGGCTCCTAAGCTACCTTCCAGACTGTCCTCTGGCTGACCTTCCAGTCCGGTACATCCAGCCTGGAGAAGAGAAGGTGAAGACGCTGTGTTACCCCAAAACGTAGGTGCCACAAGGGCCACCCCACGATGCCAAATATCTCCTTGAAAAAGTGGGGAATTAATTAGCTCAAAATCAGGAGGCTGCGAGGGGGGGCAGCTTAGTGAGCTCTTTCCTACCGGTGTTTACAGGCACACGCAGGAAAAGAACCGGACAGAGATCCAGAAGTAAGCTAAAAATGTGTCTTATTGAGGGGAATTCATTCGCTCATGCATGCACAGAAGATACACACAGTCACGCATTCACACAAGAGCTAGCTGAAAGAGAAAGGGAGGAAAAGTCATAGAGCGGCTGAGGGGTCTGGGGGGATGTATCAGGACCAGCGCAGAAGAGCAGTGAGGAGCAGAAATGCGTTTTGGCTCAGGCAGGACCTAAGGACGGTTCTCAGCCAGGAGCCAGAGGGACAGAGCGACCGGTAGACCTTCGAGGGACTGCCCTGGGCATCCTGGAGTCAGGGGTGTTTGTGCCCTGGAAAGAGCCTGTGGCCGGGAAGGTTCCGGATGCGAGCCAAGGGGAACCCGTTGTGGACGGTGGGTCTTTCGCCTGTTGATGGGCTTAGCGCTTGACTGACAAAGACATGGTGGGTGTTGTAACAGCTGTCTGCTGTGGGTGCTGTGAGGGAAGAGGAAGGAACCCAGCTGTACAAAGGACGGATATCTGTCAATCAGTGTCCCGGTGGGCTCCTCACAGTTGGGTTCCCTGGAAAATTCCAGCTTCTACTTAAGCCTATTGTCCACAGGAATGGTGTGTATTTGCCTGACAAGTGACTCAGTCTTACCTGGAGGAAGTTTTGAGTTGACCTGTCCTTCTCACATTTACAGTCAAATTCTTTCCCTCGCGCGGTTTGGCCTCTCTGTCACCTCTCAGGTTTGAATTTGATATCCGTGCCAATAAAATGTGTTGCCAATTACGCATGATGCCAATTAGATATGGTGCCCATCCATGCCATACTAATATCAGGGACCCCCGAAGCAGGGTCTTACAGGTAATAGCTGATTGCTCGAGTATTTCAAAGAATGTCCTGCGGAAGCTGGAGCAAGCTTATTTTCTGCTCCTCCACAGACCAGAACCCTTTTGACACTACACTGTTATAGTGCTATTATTCCCCTTTCAACATACCTTGTGGAATTCTGGGGTTTGCAATTTCCTGAGGCCTAAGAGCTCCCTGGCTGAGAATCGTAAAGGCCCCTCCCTAAACTGCAAACCCCAGGATTCCATAGGATGCCGAAAGTGGAATAATAGCGCTGTAACAGGCTAGCGCGGAAGTGGCCTAGGACAGAGAGCAATGCCGTCAAACTTCGGGCAAAGAGATTCCACACGAGGAGGAACTTCCTGATGGTAAGCGCTGTCGGAGAGAGGAATCAGCAGCTGCCCCATGGAGTGTGCTGCAGGCTCCTTTGGCCTTCGTTGGAGGTTTTCGAAGAGAGCCTGGCCGGCCGCGTCTGTCAGAGGAGGGGCTTTGATGGCGTGGGCTGGACTGGGGGGCCCTGGGGCTCTCTTCCAACCCTGTGGTTCTCATTTGGAGCCCCACGGCCGTGTGCACGTGTGTGTCACGAGGTGCCGGCTGTGCCCAGCAGCGGTTCCAGGCCGGTCTGCTGCCAGGTCAGCTGCCCTCCAGCCCCACGCGCTCCTGGGCTTCTCCCTTTCCCTCCTGGCCCCCCTTGGAAGAGCATCAATTAAAGGCTTGTTTGCCGGCCAGGATCCCCCTTGGGCTTCGTGCCTGACCAGCTTTTCCCGTCTGACCGGGCCCAGGGGGGAGGCGGCAGGGAGTGGGGGCCCAGGGCAGACGAGACCCTCCGCCCCTCCTCGGCTCAATGGGTGCCGTTGTCGGCCTGCGGCAGAAATGCTAATTGAAATCAAACGGAAAAACCGCTTGGGCTGCGTCTCCTTGCCAGGCTAATTTTTCAGTTCCTCCTCCTCCTGTTCCTCCTTTTTCTTGGTGGAAAAGTTCGGATGAAAGGGAGTGGCTGAAGAGCCGAGAGGCGGGGTGGTGGTCATAGTCATGGTAATAATAATAATAATAATAATAATAATAATAATAATAATAATAATAATGATAATGATGATGATGATAATAATAATATTGCAACACATTTATTTGTATCCCATCTTCCTTCCCAAATTGGGACTCAAGGTGGATTACAGTTTGAATGAGCAACACAGTTAAAAATACACAAGAAGTGAAAATTCAGGATTATAAAATATAGAATAGAATTAAGCTAGAGTAGGTTGAGTCCTGTTTTCACTGAGGGCTCTCTTCCCCAGTTATCCTTCCTTCCCCAGCAGATATTATTATTATTAGTAGTAGTAGTAGTAGTACTGGTAGTACTAGTATTAGCATTATTATTAGCATTTTGATATTTATTTATATCCTACTTTTCTCTTGAGAATCACACTCAAGACAACGAACAGCTTGTTTAAACAATACAGATTAAAAACAATGCAAAACATTTAATAAAAGTATAAAGAAAAAGTTACCTTTAAAAAACAAGCCATTTATAAAGTTAAATTAAAATGCATGAAAAGACTATCTGCAACCTTAAAACAGCACCCCTGTCAGCAGGCAAGAAGCAGCTGGAACATTTTCCCTCAAGCATTTTATCCAAACTTAACAACAGGGGCAGGAGGAATGAAGCAGCCAGATCAGGCAAGCTTTGCATTAGTAAACAAAAACATTCTGAGCCTTTTTTCCCCCTATAGCCAGCCTCCACTCCGCCTATATTTCCAATTGGGTGGCAAAACGTAGAGACCTGTGCTTATTTAGTGTGCTGGGGGCAGCCAGGGAGAGAAGCTTCTCTGGCTCCCCTCCTGTCTGTCAGCTTTGGCTGTTCTTGGATGCCCGACAAAGGAGTCTTCTGGGGGCAACTGCTATTCACCTTGCCTTTTGTCGTCAGGCACACCCACCTGCAGAAGGACTGGCCAGAGGGGAATCCCACTCTCTCCTGGCTGAAGCTTTATTGCTTTGTTTATAGCAGCCTGACACCAAAAATCTGTGTTCCTGTAGCCCTTCCGCTCCACCTTCCCAATGCTGATGCTGCTAAATACCTTGCAGCTAGACAGAGAATAAGGAGGGAAAGGGAGAAAGTAAGGTGGGTTCCATGCTTGGAGAAAAGCAGGCTATAAATTAAATATACAGCCTGTGTAAGACCCAGCATGATGTAGTGATTTGGGCATTGGACTACAACTCTGGAGACCAGGGTTTGAATCCCTGCTCAGCCATGAAAGCCCGCTGTGTGAGCTGGCCCAAGGCACACTCTCTCAGCCTCAGAGGAAAGCAAGGGCAAACCCCCTCTGAGAAAATCTTCCAAGAAAAGCCCATGTTGTCTTAGAGTTGCCATATGTTGGAAACAATTTTAAGGCACGTAGCAACAACGACAACTCTCTTCTTTGTCAGAGACTTTGTAACTTGAGATATCTCTGCCTGGTTATTAATACGTGGCTCTCATATTACCCTGTCATTGCATCTGGAGAAGTGGATAGACATCCACAAAAGCCGATGCTAAAATATAAATCTTGAAGGTGTTGGTAGATTTCCTTTTTTCTCCTTTTTCCTTTTTGCTTTTTAAGCTGCAACAGACTAACATGACTGCCTACTTGAAAAACAGCTCATGTGGGTCTTTGTCACTCCTGACTAGATGGGAATGATTGAATCCATGGGATTTATCTCCATATTGACTCAGAATTTCACACTTGACTCAAAGGGTCTCCTCTGGTTGGGAGTAATCCAGAAGATCCCAGCCCTACCGTTGCACATCCTTGGACGGTGTGTAACTCTTCCTCAGCGCCTTCAGTGTGCCAGTTGATTGAATGAGATTGAACCAATGGCCCCTGTGCATTATTCCCCATGGTGCCATGGGGCAAGCGGCAGGGGCAGGTACACAGTCCCTTGCACGCTGGGTATCAAGGAATCAAGAAAACCCTAGAGCTGGAAGAGACCCCATGGGCCGTCCGGTCCAACCCCCTTCTGGCATGCAGGAAGACACGATCCAAGCGCTCCCTTGGACAGATGGCTTCATGGTTTCCAAGCCTTTGACCATTCTGGTCGCCCTCCTCTGGACACGTTCCAGCTCGTCCACATCCTTCCTGACTTGTGGTGCCCAGGACTGGACACAGGATTCCTCCAGGTGAGGTCTGACCAAAGCAGAAGAGAGTGGAACTCTATATAGCCGGGCTTTCCGCCTGAAGTGTGTAGGTGTGTCGCCTACAATCTTGGAAATGTATGTTACTATTTATAAATCATATATTTTTAAAAACATATGAGAGGTTTTCATGAGATATGTTGTGTCCCCATACATTTCGTTATTACAATTTATGTTTGTGTCTGTATCTCTTACAAGGGGTTAGTTTAACCTCTGGTTTGCTAGTAAAACTGAATTACTGTGTCGTGGCATGATGCATGTCTAAAAAAGCATGTCACCAACATGAAAAGTTTGGAAAGCTCTGCTATATACAGTACAGCACAACCACTGTGAAACTAGGTAAAGGTAGATGGGCACTATGTGAACACAATGGGGGATGTGGCCATGGTCATTTCTGGACTAGCCTGTTATAGTGCTATTATTCCACTTTCAACATCCTATGGAATCCTGGGGTTTGTAGTTTAGGGAGGGGCCAAGCGGCCCCTCCCTAAACTGCAAACCCCAGGATTCCATAGAATGTTGAAAGTGGAATAATCATGCTATAAGAGTGTAGTGCAGAAATGGCCCATGTTTGGAGCCCTGATCCGTGGCTAGGAGGCAGGACAGAGCATGAGAGAGAGCAAAGAGCCGGGAGGGAGGGAGGGAGGGAAGGATGGATGGATGCGGGGGGGGGGGCCTGCAAGGTGAGCAAGGCATTGATTCTCCCGTCAAAGATGCTCTGAAGAGAAGCATTGCTCAGCCAGAGAGGACCCGGGTGGATCTGAACATCAGCGAGGGGCTTATTTGCTGGGGAAGGAAAGCTGCGTTCTGATGGGAGAGAAAAAGAGACCTATTGCTTTGGAAGAGGTTTCCGGTGCAGCCGCAGGCACTGTGTGTGTGTGTGTGTGTGTGTGTGATAATATGATCATCCTGAGTTGTGGGCCCCATCCTTTGATGGGCACATGTGGCCTTTAGAGCAGGTTTTCCTGTTTCGCTCTCTGGCTTCCAACAAACCACAACCATGATCTTAAAGTTTAGTATATTGATAGATGAGCCTACGTAAATCTTTAGCTCTGAGATCTAGAGAAAGGCCTTGGCTTTAAAAGGCAGCTCCCCCGACAATGGAGGAAAAAGCTGAAGTCGGGGGGCCCATATGGGAGTTGTAGTACTCTGCAGATGGAGGTGAAGCTTAGTATGAAAGACTGCTCTCCAACTCCCAGTTGTTGCAAAAAGTCAGTTTTTGGACAACAACTCCTAGAATTCCTCAGCCACAATGGCCATACCAGTTGGGGGATACTGGGAGTTCCACAGGAAAATAACTTTTTCAAGCTCTACCTCTTCCTACTCATCTTCCATTGTCCCCTTCCCCCTTTGGAAAACATGCAAATGCCATTCCCTAGCAATTATGCCCCTTATTTTTCTACTTCATCATGACGCTAATTTTGCTAACAACATTCTGGGGAGATTCGGCTTCCTTGGGCGGATTCTGTCCCCCCGGGACCTTTGCCTGGGTTCCAGACCCTGCTGTGCGGTGTGTGCAGATCAAGGGCTTGGTGCAATCCTCCCGCAGCTGAGCCCCTCCCCCAGGCGGGAGTGAGGCAGACCCCACCGGCACGATACGCTTGGCGGGGGGCTCACAGACCTCTAAATTTGGGGGACAGAGGCAGGCATTTGAGGTATCGTGCTGCAGAGATCCAGTGTGGCACGATGGTTTCGTAGAATCCTGGAGCTGGCAGAGACCCCGAGAGCCATCCAGTCCAACCCCCTTCTGCCATGCAGGAAGACGCCGTCCAAGCACCCACTTTGACAGATGGCACCGGAATCCGCTGCTGCCTCCGTGGAGTGCGGCGGAGTCTCCTTCTTTGGAGGTTTTTAAACAGAGGCTGGAGGGCCATCTGTTAGACCCCCGGTCCCTATCATCACTGTTGTCCAGACTCTGTCCAGGACTTCAAGGAGGGGGGGATTTTGTGGGGGTGGGTGGGTTTATCCCCAAGACGCAGAGGGTTAAACCTTCTCTAGGCAAACCAGCAAGCTTTGACCCTGGTCCAAAAAGGACAACTGGAGGAATGAAACTCAAGAGGATTCTAATCTGGGGGAAGGTAGCTGTCATCTCTTCCCCAGCCTTCAGAACGAGAGGGAGGAATCTCATGGCAAGAGTGCTGCCTTTAAAAGTGTGTGCGTGTGTTCCTCATTTGTTAGACCTGGTGTTTTCTGTTTGAGTGGCATAATCTGAACATCTGTGGCTGATACTTAAGGCATTGTTCGTAATAAGCTACTGTTGTGACATTACCAGTGCCAGCTCCCTGTCCTCCCAGGGTCTTGGGGTTTGGCCCTCAAATCTCTGTGCCTGGGATCGTCCTGACCTGGCATCCTGAGCAGGCGTGTGAATTGGACTGATTGTGTGATGCTTTTTAAACTTTTGAATTACATGTTGCTTGACCTATTTTGTTTGTTTGGATTGGGGCCAAAGCAGGGGTAAAAAGGGTCTCGTCCATCGCATGGAGTCTCCTGGATCTGAAAGATGCCCCCACCCCTCAATGTATGAGTTGGCTCAGAATTTAAGATTCCCAGCAGAGGCCACCCTGCATGCAGAGCCTTCTCTGTTGTAGCTCCTTGGCTGTGGAACATCTTCTCAAGGGAAGGCCGGCCGGCCCCTTCCTTACAGAGCTTCCTCTGCTGGGCATTTCAGACTGTATTACACTGTCTGGCACTTGGTTTTTAAAACTAGCCTATAGAACTTGTTGAAAAAAATCTGTTTTTAATATATTTTTTTCTGAAGTGTAAATATATAGCACTTGAAACTAAAGTTAGGATTGCCCATGCCATGCTATTTCCCATTTCTATGTCTGGCTGTGAAAGCTGGAGAGCGAACGAAGGAAGCTGATAGGAAGGAAACCAACTCACTTGAAATGTGGTGCTGGAGAAAATGTTCTACAGATAATACCCTGGACCGCTAAAAAGGACAAACGAATGGGTCCCGGAGCAAATCAAGCCTGAACTTTCCCCAGAAGCCCAGATGGCTAAACTGAGGCTGTCGTACTTTGGGCAGATCCTGAGAAGGCACGACTTGCTGGGAAAGACAAAAATGCCTGGTAGGAGGTGGTGGGAAGACCACACTGCAGATGGAGGAACTCAGTCAAGGAAGCCACAATGGCTGCTGCCCCGAATCTTCAGGACCTGAGCAGCGCTGCTGACAACGACGACAGGGTGGTCTGGAGGTTTGCTGTTCATTAAGTTGCCATAAGACAAAATCAGCTTGAGAGCGCTGAAAGCAACAAAATCTTCACCTCACTATGGGGACCCAAGTTGCAAGAAAGCAATTAATGACAAGTACTTGTAATTCATAAGTAATGCCCAAGTTGCCTTTCCCTGGAGCTGCTATCAGCCATATGGGAGAAAAAAATACAGGGCCAGGATGGGGGTTCCGACACAGTTCCCCTTCCGCAGTTAATAACAGCTTGGTGAAGCGGGGGGGGGGGGTGGAATATTCAGAGGAACAACACAGGCAGAAAGGATTTGGAAAATTGTACCTGGAAACCCACCAGTTTGACCACTTTGATCCTATCAAAGTGGCTATCCCTTATCCCTTCCTTCCCTGCACCCACGGCCCCAATCCACATTAAATTGGAGTCTGCAATCAACTAGGAGAGGCAGGGAGAGACGTTATTCCCCCCCAGGGGAACAAAAGCACCATTGCGGCAGGGAACAAAGCCAGGAGCTTGAGTAGGCAGGCTCCCCTTCCTTGCCAATTTGCATTTTCACTCTGGCCTGATGCCCTTTTGTGCCAAGAAGGGAATAAATACACCCAGGCGAGTGGAAGGAATGCAAAACAGGGACACGCCTGGGCTGGGTGAGTTTGACACCGGCCAAATGAAATGCTCACACCATTTAGTACCTTCTGGCCAACAGGGCGGAATGAGCTGGACTTTTAAAAACCATTTAATACCTTCACTTGCTTAACAGATTAGGGAGGTGGGCCAGAACCACAAGGGCCAAAGGCTGACGCACTGGAATCAGAGGACTGCACCGCTGGGGGGGGGCCCCAGGGGTCAGCCAGTCCAGCCCCCCTGCTGGCTATGTAGGAATCTGCAGCTCCCCACAGTGGAGCTTCCACCAGCAGGATGGGGGATAAAAAATGCACCAGATGGCCTGGCCTTGCTTACCTCCCAGTTGGACTACTGCAGTGTACTCTACATGGAGCTGCCCTTGAAAAGTGTTTGGAAGCTGCAGCCTGTGCACTATGTGGAGGATGGGCAGTTGTCGGGAGCGTGTGTGTGTAGTTTGCAGATTGTGTATGCCAGCTCTTGCAGGAACTGCACTGGCTTCCAGTTTGCTTCTGAGCTCAATTCAAGGTGCCGGTCTTGGCCGGCAAAGCCCTAAATGGCTTGAGGGCAGGACGTCCAGAAGACCAATGCCGCCTCCCGCTCAAGCCTGCCATAATCTGCAATCATCAGCGAGGACCTACTACGTACACCATCACCCTGTGAGGCTACGCTGGAGAGCGCGTGAGAGAGGGCCTTCTCCGTAGCAGCACCCTGACCGTGAGGCTCCTTCCAAAGGGAAGTTTGATGGGTGGCGTTTGGTCTCCGAGGCCTTGGGGGCGGTCAGGAAGAGATGCTTGGGAGCGTGCCCCCCTTCCCTCCAGCGGGATCCAAGTGGTGCTCGGAAGAAGTTGGAAAAAGGGCGGCAGCGAGTTCCAAAATCCTGTGAGGAGGGAGGCTCACACGGAAAGGAAGAGAGGCGTGTAATCTGAAATAATTGGCATCTTGTGGCCAATTAGTCACATTGAGATCCGGACCTCACTCCAAACACATGACGGGGAACCAGAAAGGACAAGCAAGTGAGCAACCAAATTGGGTATGTGTGTGTGCGCATCCATCCTTTCACAGGGATGGGTGGTCCCTTATGGCCTCTGGGGACACACACGTTGATAATGGCCAACCTCGCTTTTTTGGGTCTTCATTGGTGAAAATGGAAGGAATATCCTCACCATTATTTTGGCCCAAAAAATAGGCTCCCTGAGCCTTGGGAAACCTGGCTGGGAAGAATAACCCAGAGGGGAGAATTTCATACAGTTTTCACCTAGTATTTACATATCCTGAAGTGTTTCCAGAAATTATTCTATGGAAAATCACAACATCCCACATTTTTTTCTAAAAAAAGAACAGTGTTTCAGCAAACAGGTGTTTTTGGGTACAAGAATCATGAGCGTTTTGAACAAAACATTACTAATTTTGCAAATAAAACATTTCTCTTTCTGGAAAAGTTTTTTTTTAATGAATCATAGGATGACAAAGGTGGGAAAGACTTCAAGAGCCATCTACTCCAGCCCCTTGAGACCACAGCAGGGATCTACAACAAAAGCAAAACATGAAAAATATGTCTTTTGTACAAAAGCTCGAAAATTTTACTCCCACCACCTCCCACATATATTTCTGTGCGAAATAGTTTCCCCAAAAACACTTTAGGATCTGGAAATACCTGGTGGAAGATGCACGGACAGATATTTGTTATCTCCTGTGGTAGAGAGAAAACGGCAAATTTTTGGGTCCTCACACACACACGTGAGAACGAACTGGTGGAAGATTAACACTCTCTGGTGAGAGGGAGCCGGGCCCTCTCAATCTGCCATTGGAAAGGAAAACACAATAAATAGAAGAGAATGAAACTGCGGAATCTTGTGGCACCGGAGGGAGTCACACCCCTACGAGGGCACACACTCGCCTGGACTGTGGCAGTTTCCTTTGGAGGGGACATGAAGCGTTGGCTTCACTGGCAGGGATGGCTGGAAGTGGGCAAGCAGTGGCCAGAGGCAGATTCTGGCAACCGTAAAGATGACATGTAAGCAAGAGCAGGAATTTCTGTGGCCAAGGCCTCTTGTGTTTCCTTCAAGGCCCTTCCCCTCTAACGCCTGCCAGCCCAGCCCTGCTCAAGATGGTAGCCCAGGGACAGTGAGTCACTGGCCACTGGCCCCTGGGGAGGTTCCAGGAAAGAAAGAAAGGAAGGTAGGCAGGTAGTCAGTGGGGACAAATACGGGAAGGCAAAATAATTTGCCTATCCCCTGTATCAGATAACTTAGGAAACTACCAGGTGTCTTGCAGAATGGGGTTTCACAGGCAACTTTTCTATTTTTACTTCTTTGCAGGTGCTTTATCTGCACGGGCTTTAAATTTTTGTAAGTTGTTTTGAGCTCCCCTTTTTGTGGAAAAGAAAGGGTACAAATCCCTCCTCCTCCCCCTCCTGCTGCATCCCCATGGCCTTGCCCTTGAAACCCTGTTCCGGGACAGACCTGGTGGCCTTGAAGATCTGAGGGGCCTTTTGCTATTTATGGGGCTGGTGAAAATCAGGAACCGGTGCAGTCAGAAATCAGAATGGAGACTGTGGTCGAGAAATCAGAAGAAGACTTAAGACTTGGAAGGGCAGCCAAGAAGGAACGAGAGATGCTCCCCCGTACAAAGACGTATCACTGAAGTCAGGGTCACCCGTGCCGTTGTGTTTCCAATTTCTCTCGTTGTGAAAGCTGGACAGCGAAGGAAGCCGACAGGAAGCAAAACACCTCCCCTGAAACGTGGTGCTGGAGCAGAGAGTTCCACGGACACCCCGGACCGCTAAAAAGACAAACGAAGGGGTCCCAGTGCAAATCAGGCCTGAGCTCTCCCTAGGAGCCACGATGACTAATCTTGTACTTTGGACGCATCACAAGACAACGCGGCTTGCTGGAGAAGACAGTCATGCTTGGCCGGGCGGAAGGCAGCAGGAAAAGAGGGAGGCCTCGTGACCGGCGGATGGGCTCCGCCAGGGAAGCCCCGGCTGCCGCCCCGACTTTGCAAGACCTGAGCAGGGGCGAGGATGACCGGGAGGCCTGGAGCTCTCTCGTTCCAAGGGTTGCCGTAAGCTGAAGCTGACCGGGTGGCACTTGAGAACAACAGCGGTCAGGGAGGAGCCGCCTTGACTCCTCGAGAGGAGACTTCCTTCCCACAGAACAGACAGGGAAGGAGGCAAGCACAAGGGGATGGAGGTGCAATTTCTCCTGTGCCAGAGGGTGTCATTCATGCCGTTTCAGAATTTGTATTCCAGCCCATGGGGGGTCTTCAGGGAGAAGGGTCCTCAACTCCCAGCCATCCCCACCCCTACAACTTCCCCCAGTTGGGGGGCACATCTGTTCCTTCCTTTGCAGAAGCCCAGCGATGGGTGGGAGGGGAAGGGGTGGAAAGGGACCCCTGTGGGGAGCATGGGACCCTCCAAGTGCCTTGTGGGGGGGGGGCTGGAACACTCACAAGCACAGCCAGCCACTAGGCGCCCTTCTGGATTTTGTTCAAATGGTTTTGGTTCCTACGGATAATTTGATTGCAATTATAGTAATAACTTTCATTTTTTGCCCATCTTAACTTTTCTTGTAAATTCTTTTATGTGTACTGGCTTTACTTTTTATATACTGTTTTGTGTCTTATTCTTATGGGAAAGGAAGGGTATGAATCCACCACCATCATCATCATCATCTTGCAGAATTATGGGGATACAGGGCCATACGCAATGTAAAATTTAATCCGGGGTGATCACTGCACCTCCCATCATTCTCTGCCCTGAGCTGGTCAGGGGGCTGATGAGTCTTGCAGTCCCACCCCACAAGGGCTAGACAATTCACACACACACACACACACACGGCTCGATCCAAAGCACGGGTTGGGGGCAGATGAGAAAGACCAGAGCCCCGGAGAGGGGAACGGACGGGGGTGCCGACTCTGAGGAGACCCTGACGCGCCATCGGGCAAAGGGCGCGGCAGCTCTCTGTCCCCCCCAGGGGCCAGGAAGGGGGTGCCCCAGAGGACTGGGGGGGCGAGATGCCAGCATCCCCCTAGGGGGCCCGCTCTCACTCCCGAAGGGCCTCTTCTGCTAGAAAGGGGGTTTTGGTGGGCCTGGAAGGGCACCCCGGCCCTTCGGAGGCTTCCATCCTGATCCCAAGGTTCTTCCCCTTTCCAGAGTGTCACACCGCATTGTGATGGCGCTGTTGCTTTCCCTTACGGGCCGCGGCAGCGTCGCGTGGAATTTCGGGGTCTGCGATTCAGTGCGGCCCGGAGGGCTGAGAATGCGAAGCGTCCCTCCCTAGAACGTAGATGCCACAGTTCCACAGGATGTTGCCACGGCGGTTAAAGTGGAATAAAAGCGCTACGACCGTGCAGTGCGACAGGGGTGCTTGCCTACAGGGGCGGGGCGGGGCATCTGGCTCTCCGCCGGGGCAGCAGCCCTCGCAGGAACGCCCCTCGCGCCCCCCGAGGAGCCCCAGAACGCAGGCCACCTACCGACTTAGAGGCTCATCTCCCCCGGGAGACGCGGGTCTTTCGTGACCTTAACGGCCCTCGCCCGCTCGGGGAGAGCAGCGAGCCCCTCCGGGTCCCCTCCCGGGAGGCAAGGGCGCAGGCCGCCGCCCCTTCCGCGGGGCACCGCGCGGCGGCTGGGTCCCCCGCGGGGGGGAGCGGCAGCCCGGAAAGGAACGGACGAGCAGGCGGCCGGGCGCGTGCTGCGGGCGGAGCGGGGGTTCCGGGGCGGGGGGCTCCTTCCGAAACGGCCGCGGCCGCACGCGCGCTCCCGCCCGCTCCGCGCGCCGCAAAGACCGCACCCCCGTCCGCGCCCCCCGCCCGTCCGCAAGCGGGGGCTCGCGGCCGCCCTCCCAGCCGCCGAGCGCGAGCCCGCGCCCCCCCCCCACGGGGAACCGCAGGAAAGGGACCAAACCCCAACGCCCGGGAGGCGGGGCGAGGCCCCCCGCGGGGACCGAGCCCCCTTCCCCGCCCGCAGAGACCCGCGGGGGGCGCGGGACCCCCGAGGGGCGGGGCTTTCCCCGGGGAGGGGCGGGGCGGCCGTCCCCCCTCCGGCGCCGCCGCCGCCGCCGCCGCCGCCGCTCCTCCCCCTCCCGCTCCTCGGGGCCCGCCGCCTCCGCCCGGGCCCGCATCCCGGGGGGGGGAGGCGGAGGCGGGCCGAGCGGGGCGGGGGCGGTGTCGCGGGCTCCGCCCTGGTGCGTGGCGCACGAGAAAGACCCGGAGCCGACGCCGAGGCCGCCGAGGGGAGGGAGGGAGCCAGGGAGGGAGGAAGGAAGGAAGGGAGGCGGGCGGGCGGGCAGGCGAGGGAGGCGGCGGCGGCGGCGGCGGCGGCGGCCCCGGGCAGAGCGAGGCGCCGCGCCGCGCCAGCGGGAAGGCAACGGAAGGGCAGCCGAGGCGAGGCGAGGCGAGGCGAGGCGAGGCGGGCAGGGCAGGCGGCGAGCGGCCAGGAGGAGGAGGAGGAGGCCCGGCCGGGCGCCATGGGCGAGGGGGAGCCCCCGAGGTAGGCGAGGCCGGGCGGGGCGGGCGGGGCGTCGAGGGGGCCCCGCGCGCCTCGCCCGCCGGGGGGCGGCCAGGGGGGGAGGGGGAGGGGGCGCCGCCCGGGCAGCCGCGGCGGGGGCCGGGGGCAGCGTGCGCCCGGGGGGGGGGCCGGGCCGAGGGCCGCGCCCGCCACCTTCATCGCCTGTCCGTCTCCCGTCTCTCCCCTCGCTCGCCCCGCGGCCCGTCTCGCCGGCGGCGGTCTCCCTGCGCCTCCGCCCCCAGCATGGCCGAGTACCTGATCAGCGGCGGGACCGGCTACGTGCCCGAGGACGGACTGACGGCCCAGCAGCTCTTCGCCACCGCCGACGGACTCACCTACAAGTAAGGGCGCGGCGGGGAGGCGGGGGCCCCGGGGGGCAGCCGGCCCTGGCGGGGGGGGAGGGAGGGGGGATCGGCCGGCGGCAGCCGCACTCCCGCGCTCGGCGCCCCCTCCGCCGCCCCGCCCCGCCGCAGGGCGGGCAGGCGGACCCCGGGGCGACCTTGGTGTTCCCGCAGGAGGTCCGCGAGATGGGCCCGCGAAAGGGCGGGACGGATGGAGAGCGCGGAGTGGCGGCAGGCGCCCCCTCCCCGAGTCACAGAGGAGAGGGAGCGCCCCCCGCCCCCCGCCTCTGCTCTCCGGGGGTCCCCGCCCCCTCTCCGGACCACCCTGCCGGGGGGGGCTGGGGGGGAGGAGGGGGAGACGGCAGGACTGTTGCCCTTCCCAGACTTTCTCTTTTTTGTCCCCCCCCTCCCCTGCTCCTCGTGGCGCCTGGGGTTGTCCCGGGACAAGACGGCGGGGGGGGCCTCGTGTGGGGCCCCGCGCTGGTTGATCTCTGGGGGTCCCGTCGGGCCCTCGCGTTCCCGCCCTCCGGGCTGGGCGCTGCCTCCGCAGGCGCGCGGCGCCCTTCCCGGCCAGCTGGGGGGCGGCCGGGCCCCTCCTCCGCCGCGCGCTCTCGCCGGGCTCGGAGGCGGAGGCGGGGCGCGTCTCTGCCGGTGTGGGGCCAGACCCCTCCTTCCCCTTGCGGAGTCCGTTCTTCCCGGGGATGGGACCAGCCGGAGCTCTTGCTGGCGGCCGCCTCTGCGGGGCTGCGAGTTCCGCGGGTGAAATACGTGTTGTTTGAAGAAGTCCTTTATTAGAAGGAGCAGTTTCGGCAAGTAACCGCATGCTGAAGTTTCCGCGCTTTTAACGGCCCTCGGGCCTGTTCGGACTAGTGGCGGCCCCCTGAGTCGGCGGCGCCCCCTCCGTGAGTCCCGGTCCTCACGGCGCAGCTCGGGTCTTGCAAAGTCACGCTGAAGTACGAGGGGCAGGGAAGAAGGCCAGGGATTTACGCTCCGTCATCCCCCCTCCCCTGCTTGCCAACCCTGTTCCGGTCCGGCCGGGCTCAGCTGCCTCCCCCCCTTCCCCCTCCGAAAAGGCCCGGCGTTTAAAACTTTTGGTCCGCAGGACGAAGATGGGCCTATCAACCGGAGTCGTCATCCGCATCCCTTTTCCCACCCAGCCCTCTTTTGCGGCCTCGACCTTTTACCGCCTCCCCCCAAACGCTGGGTGCGTTCTCGCTCACGAAAAGGTTAAACTGGGTTCCGGGAACGGAGGAGCCGTTCAGAGAAAAATTGACGATAAATTGTGGCGTTTTAACATGGGTGTGCGATGGGGGGTAGTTACAGAGTGGGTGCAAAATGAGGATGTTGCTCCCCTGGATAATAATTCTGCCCCAAATGAATTTTTGTTTTGCTCCTCAAACTTTTAGTATTGCAGAGAGACACTGAACATCACCCATGCCCAGAACTCTTCTATTATATTTGCATTTTTTTGTTCATTCTGCACGCCCCTTTTTTTTCTTGCATGCCCAAAGTGTAGTTTCTAAATGCTTAGCTGATCTTTTCATTTACTGTAAGGCCAGAAATTAGGAAACTGGAGGAAAATTTCATGCAGCAGAGGCTGGATTCTTATTTGGGGATGGCAGTGCCCTGACATCATAGAATCCCAGGATTGGAAAGGATCCCTTTTTTTTCAGATCTCTAGAAAAAGAGACCCCACTGCCTCTCCAGATCATTGCTTCCTTTGCCCAACGGCTTTTGCAATCAAGAAGTTGTTTCTAATGTTCGGTTGAAATCTGCCCTCTTGTAAGGTTAGGCCTGGCCCTGCCCTCTGAGGCAGTAGAAAACAAGCCTGCCCCGTCCACTCTGTGACGGCCTTTGAGGTATTTAAGGGGTGTAATCCTGTATCTCCTCAGTTTTTGTTTGGTTGAGCTGAACATTCCCAGCTTCCTCAGTCTTTACTCATCTCTTGTATTCTTCATAGCCTTTATCGTCCCCATTGCCATCTCTGAATCTGTTCCAGCTCTCTGTCCTTCTTAAAATGGGGTGCCCAGAACTGAACCAAGTACTCCAGGTGAGGCCTGACTAGCGCATACTGTAACGAGACTATTACTTTCCCCAACATGGAGGTTATGGTTCCGTTAATGCAGACTAAAATAGCATTTACATTCTTTGCTGCAGCATCACACTGCTGGCTTATGTTCAGCTTATCGTCAATATTCTGTCTGCCTTGTATAACTGCATCTCTGGATACGTGGCTGAAAAAAGAGACAATTTGGAGCCCAAACAGAGCTGTAGAATTCAGCCCCCTCTCTGAATTTTTCCTTCAGTCCCAAAATTTCTAGCATTGCAGAATGTGAGCCATTAAAAGTGACATACCCTCAGAAAGTTTTCCTGTTGGCTGTGCTTGCGTTACCTTGGTTGCTTTTCCTGCCCCCTTTAGACACCTAAAGTGTGTTTCTAAATGCTCGACAGAATTTTCAAGCTGCTGCAGTGCTAGAAATTGAGAGGCTGGAAGAATATTTCATGGAGGGAGCTCCGTGTCCTTGTCCCCCCCTGCCCCCTTTCAGTAGTTGCAGACCTGAGAAATCAGTTGGTGCTTGTCCGCTGTGGGGGGATGGAACCCAATTAAAATCCAGATCAGCACCGTGGACCGGGGCAGATGTTTTAGGAAACAAGAGGCGTGTTTCTCTCTCCGTGGAACCGGGCAGGAGCTGGGCGTCTGTGCAGGGCCCTGTTGGATGAGATGGGCCAGATTGAGGGGGCGGGGGTGCCTTGTCTTTCTCAGCACCCCTTTCCCCGATGGAGATGTCGGCAGGTAGGCTGTTCCTGAGGCCAGAGGTTCCGCTGTGCTCTCAGGACGACAGCTGCTGATGGAGAGGCCGCCAGTTTGCCCAGTTCTGTAATGATACCCAACTTGACCACAGTACGTGTGAAAAGGATCTAGGAGTCCTAGTAGACCACAAGCTAAACGTGATTCAGCAGCGTGATGCCGCGGCCAAAAGAGCCAACGCCGTTCTGGGCTGCATCGGTAGGAGTAGAGTGCCTAGGTCAAGGGAAGCGATAGTACCGCTCTGTTCTGCTTTGGTTTGACCTCACCTGGAATCCTGTGTCCGGTCCTGGGCACCACAGTTTGGGAAGGATTTTTGCCAAGCTGGGACATGTCCAGAGAAGGGCAACCAAAATGGTTAAAGATCTGGAAACCGTGAAGCCCTGTGAGAAGCGGCTTGGGGAGCTGGGCGTCTTTGAATAAAAGATTTTTTTTATTAGTTCTGGCTTGTGCGCTGGGTGCAGTCCTGTCTGGCCAGAGGTAGCCTAGCTTCAGTGGCCCGAATATCCTGAAAACTATCTGTTTAGGCTACGACAGTTTGTTGGATGCGGGGCTGCCCCAGAGGCGAAATGTTGGGTGGTACAAAAACATGGTGATGAAGAGGATACCAATGGGGACTGGTGGGCCTCTACTTTGCTTTGGCACCGGTGGGGCTGGGGGTGGGGTGTTGCCCAAGGATCCCCCAGCCTGATTTTGCTTGCGTTTGTGAGGACTGGAAAGAAGCCAAGGGCAGACGGGACTGACTTCTGTTCCCTGCCTGCTCAGAGTCACAGCTGGAAATGCTTCCATTTATTGAGTCTTTGATGCACAGATTGAGCCACCTTTATCCAAAGTACTTAGGACCAGAGGTGTTTCAGATTCCAGATTTTTATTTTTATTTTTGCATTTTGCATTTTGCAGTATTTGCATATACATAGTGAGTGGGATACGCTCTTTCGCCAGTTCTTCTCCGCTTGTCTTCTTCCTGTAGGGAGCATGAGAGAATTATGGAGGCTTGTTTGGTACTGCACACACGCCGCTTGAAAAGTCTCTCGGTTGGCGTGGTGCCTTTTTTCCCTTCTCAGCTTTCTCTGGACTGCATGTGCATGAAAGCATGGATGATCTCGGGGCAGTTCTTTTGGCAACTCCTTGGCAGGTCAAGATACTCAGCTCCTGCAGTGGTCGCTGTGGGTCGCTGGGCTCAGCCTCCGTCCCAACCCAAGATCCCTGTCCTGGGTGTTCGCGCCCCCGGCTCAGACAGCCTTACCTGCGTGTATAAAGCTGGGGTATTTTGCCCCCAGTCTGCCTTCCTTTACGCTTATTTGTACTGAATCCCATTCATAGAGCTGGAAGAGACCCCAAGAGCCGCCCAGTCCAGCCCCCTTGTACCATGCAGGAAGACACCTTCCAAGCCCTCCCTTTGACAGGTTCTGGCCATCCAGCCTCTGCTTAAAAACCTCCAAAGGAGGAGGAGATTCCACCACACTCCATTCAGGCAGCAGGACATTCTGCTCTTATCCTCTTCCCAATGTTTAGATAAAAGTTGGAAACCATTGCTCCATGTCCTGGTCTCTGGAGCAGCAGAAAACAAGCTGACTCCATCCTCCGTATGATATCCTGTCAATTACTTAAACATGGCTATAATGTTGCCTCTTAATTTTTTCTTCTTCAGGCTAAACATACCTGTAATCGTTTGAATTTCCATCTCTCCCCTCACCCGGAGTTTGGAGAAATCTCTTTAGCGCTCTCTAGAGTCAAGGTTTCTTTTTCAAACCACCTTGAATAATTTGCAGTAATCAGCAAAAACTGACGACCTCCCTGTTTCGAGAGATGTGATTACGATGTGTGAAGGATTCAAAAGCAGCTCTTCCTGTACAGACCCTGGTCCCTCTACTCTAGTAATTTCCAACTTAAACTTATTTCCTGCTCTTGTTTCTTAAAAAAAAAGTTGTTAATCCATAAGCAGTTCAAATTTCAAGAAAAGAAATTCCGCCTAGACATTAGGAAGAACATAGTTACGGTTAAAGGGCTGTTCAGATGTGGAACAGGCTGCCCCAGAGTACAGGGGACTCTCCTTTAAAAAGAGATTAGAGGGGGATCTCTCAGGGGTGCTGTGATTACAGTCTTGCATGCCAGGGGGTTGGACTGGGTGGTCTTTGGGGGACCCCTCCCAAAGAAAGTAAGCACCTCTGTCATAAACTTTTCTGGCAATCTAAGGCACCCATCCAAAGCGATGGAACTTGCTTGCCGGTAGACAGTTACGGATTGTGCTGTGTCAGATGTAATGTGTTCTGATTATTACAGCCCTGTGTACAATTGAATGGCAGTTGCCTCTTCTTGCATTCACCTTAGATTTACTTCTGAGTAAGCATGGATAGGGCCAGGCTGCAGCTGGTATGTAATGACTGCCAAATTATTTAGATTTGCATTTTGAATGACTCACTTAATTGCAAATGTTTGCGAGACAGGCTTTTCTGTTGCAAAAGGAATGCTATTTTCTAAGAAAAAAAAAATCTTTATGAAGGCTCATTCTTCTGTATGCTCAGTAATTCTGCCCTGAATTCAGTCGTTAGTCCCAACTAGAGTAGATCCACTGAACAGTAGACCCACTAAAGATATTGACTAATTATTTAGCAACTAGTTCCTTGGGTTTAATCTAGTCGGTTTTAATAAGGTTTTCCCACCAATTCACCTGTTGTTTGGGCTGTTTGATCCTCTTAAAAGTCTCTGCCTACTTTCTTTCTACAAAGTGCAGCCCTCCATTTCTGGGTTTTATTTGCAAGCTGCTTTTTTTTAAATTAGACAAACATGTTATATCCATATTTTTTGAAATTTAAGAACCCTTGGGCAGATACTGTTTAGAGCTCACAAACTTTTGATTCTTCCCTTATCAATTTGCCCCTCAGATGCTTATGTTTTGTTTTGTTTTTGTACTTTAAAGATGAGACATTTTCGGTTTTTTTCTTTAACAAATTTTACAAGTGGGGGGCGAGGTGAGCTCCAAGCATAAACCACCCCCAGACTCCCGCAGAATTAATTAGCTGTTGTTTCGACAAGATTCATATATTTTAATACATAGTTCATGAATTGCAATTCATTCAGACTTAAAAATAATTTGTTGTCAAACAAATTGCGTTCTTAAATTGTGCGATGATTTTTGATTACAAATCTCCTTGGGAACTCTCATACAAGCAGCTGGCCCGGCTGCAACCTGCAAACTGCTTGCAAAACCACGGTTTCTGCTGCTAATGAGAGGCTTCCCACCTGAATCAAGGTAGCTGGCTGTGTTCGTGAAAGCACATTTGGCCTTTTGCTGAAGAAATCCAGTGGCAAACTGTGGCACTGATTTTCCAGGGTTTTTAAATATAGTTTTTACCTGAGTGTGTGTGCGCGTGTCCAAAGCGAGGGTCTGGGGGGGGGCTTGTACCACTCCAGCTGTGCTTTGCTTGCCTGGGGTGTAAAGGAGACCTTGCTTTATGTGACTTCCTTGGACTCGTGTCAGGGCATCCCTTGGAAGCTCTCGGAGGTTTTCTTGATCTGTGGAAGATGTTCTAGACGAACTGGCCGAGGGCGGCCCCTCAGAGACCGAACTGGGTGCCAGCAACTCGGAGCTTAGAAGAGTTTTACTTTTGGCGCTGAGTATTTATTTAATTTATGTCCTTGTTGCTGTGTCTCTTCAAGTCATTTCTGACTTACGGAGACTCTGGGGCGAACCCGTCACTGGGTTTCCGTGACAGAATTTGTTCTGAGAAGCTTTGCCTCTTCCTCGGTCCTCCTGTGAGGCTGAGAGAGTGTGATTTTTGTCCAAGACCACCCAGGGGGTTTCCACAGCCAAGCAGGCGTTTGCCCCCTTGTTTCCCACTCTCCTAGTCCAGTGCTACTACAGCATCTTGGGTCTCAGTTTATAGCCTACCTTTTTCCAAATATGGGACCCAACCTGGCTAATAACACAGATTAAAACACAATGCAATTTTAAAAAAACAATTTAAAAAAAAGTGTTTAATATTTATCATGCCTTATGTCTGAGGATTTCAGGGTGGCGTACAGAAAAATTGGAACAGTTTAAAACAATAAGAAAAAAATGTAAAAGTCTGAAGGCATATTAAGCCATCTGTCACTTTAAATCAGACAAGACCAGTTAAAAATAATGTAGACCGTAACACACATTCGGATCGGATGTAATCAGCGAGGCCCCTGAGATTTAATTAAGACGGTGTTATGACTTGGCGCTGGATGTACCCCTGTGTCGGCGCCACTCAGGCCCCTGCGGGGAGGTTGCTTCCCAACCCGGGTGCCACAGCAGGGGAGGCCCTGCCGTCATGCTCTCCCTTGGGTGGGACATGGGGGGCCCACCTCAGCAAGCCTCTGTCCTCAGACAAGCCTTCGTAGGGGGAGGCGCTCCCCCAGGCACTGGGGCCCTAAGGCATTTAGGGCTGGACTCACTGGCATCTTTAAAAAAAAAAGTGGCAGGCTTCACCTGCTTGCTGGACAGGCGGGGGACCAGAGCGCTATTGAAAAGTGGAAATGGTCTACATTTTATGGGAAAATTCAATAAAATTATTTTTTTGAAAAAGCAGAAATCATCGAAATTTGGTAGTGAATTAATCTGGTGCGGTTAGTTGGTTGAGAGGAAAAGCAGTCCATGGTCACTTTCTGAAAATCCACTTTTTCAACCCTTTTCAGTTACAGTGGTAACCTGTATATTTTATGCTTGGTCACCACATGTCAAGTATATTGGTTCTGGCTGTAACTGAAATAGGTCAAAAGTCCAGACTGTCAAAAAGTGGGGAATGCCCACCTTATATTAAACACAATATTAATTTTTAGCACTTTGGAAACATTTAAATCCATAATAAAAAGAAAAGTACAGGATCCCCATTCAGGGATTTTCTCTAGCAACGCAGCTCCCAAAATCCCCTCCTGGTATGGCCTCTTGAAGGTGGATGGAGGACCCCTCCCCTCCCCAGCCCAGTGCTTATTATTTTTAAGAACAGCTGAGTCGCTCCTGAACTCACCGGAGCGTGGCCTGGCGGGGAGGTGGGTGTCCCTACGATGGCGCCTTTAGTCATTCGTATCCTTCCTTTCTACCGATGGTGGGACTCGAGGCAGCTGACAACATTAGGAGCAGTACAGACTGTTCATAAGAGTACAAGTACTGGTTTTAAAAAGCAATTTTTGAAGTTACAGCCTTGCACATTAAAAATATTAGAATGCATCGAAACACTATCCAAGCCTTAAAAAGAGAACGGCAGAGCATTAAAAGCCCAGCCCTGGTCAGTTTGCAAGAGCCTGGTGGCCAGAGTATCTTGACCTGCTGCTGGGAGGAGGGCAGGGGCGGGGCTCTCGTGGCCCCTCTAGGAAGGCGGTTCCAAAGTCTGGGAGCGGCCACCCAGACCGAGGCCCCGTCTCCCGCGTTCCCACCGAGGCCCCCGAGAGGGTGGGGGGACGGAGAGAAGGGCCCCTCCAGGCGGGCTTAAGACTTCTGCGGGGCACACGCGGGACATTGTTGAAGGAACTGTTCTTGGCTGCCCATCCTCCTGTTCAGAAGGTTCATACGAGGAAGCTTCTCTGGTGTGGGGTACAATCTTGACATTCAGATTGTGCTGGGAGGGCTTTGAAAAAAGAAATCGAGACGGACCTGCAGATCCATTTACGCACAACACTATCCTAGGATTTTTCTTATCCTACCCACCACCAGGAAACACTTGGGTTAAAAAGATGTAAGATCTCTAGGAGTCTTATCAAAAGATAGAAAAATGATTTAAAAAAGCAGAACTAACTGATAAGGGATTGATAAATGTATATACTTGGGGCTTGTTTTTATTTTAAGTTTGCAACGACTTTCAGGAGGCATTGGAACGGGGTAGGAGTCAGTGAATAGGTCGTTGTGTGTCATTTTTTTCCCCACTGGGTGGCCAAAATCTGGGAGTGGGTGTCCATTTGGACACATAACTCTTTATGTTTAAAAAATCCCTTATACTTGTGTGTCTGTGGAAGACGATTCCGTCCTGAGAATGGGACTGGGTGCCAGTTGGAGAGTCTCGCATTCAGAACTGCCAGAGCTTTTGGAGCGCTCCCGTTTTTGCAACTGAGATGCTGTTTCTTGTCCTTTGGCTCTGGAGCAGAGTAATGCGTAAGTGGAAGTGAACATGTGAGGGACGATCCAAGACTCCAAAGGGAAGGATGCAATTAAAAGATTGTTTTGGCTTTGCGGATGTGACGGCGAAAACTTCTGCTGGAAGCCGACAACTTCCTCTGTTCTCCTTTGGGAAGCAGAGGTGGGATGGTGAAGTCAGCGGCTTAGCGGTGGTGCCAGAATAATCTCCCCCGTTACCCTAACGAGGCTCCTTTTCCTTGTGTGTAAATGTGGTGGGTGTGCAAACGAGAAGAGTGACTGAGTAAGCATGTGGGATTGGAAGATTTTCGCTTGCTCTGACGTTAATTGTAGAAAGAGTGAACGAGTGGATTTTTGTCTTGGGGTGTTTTTCCTGCCCTTGCTGCATTTCTGCCTCTTGTCTCCCTGTCTTGGTTTTGTCTCCCTGCCCGCATAATCCGGGTGGTGCCTTTGGGGCCCCGCTCCGTCCTGCAGGATGCCTGGGCAACGGGGGATATTGGGCTTTGCTGCTACCTTTGGTTTCAGTTGTATATTGCTGTTGTCAGCATGGCCTTAGCATTCACATCGAGAAAGGTGGGACTGATAAATCAGTCACTCCTGACTGTCAGGCCTGACACCGGTGTACCTGCATCTTTTTTTTATTGTCTCCTTTTTGCATTTTGCTCAAGCAAAGCTCTTGCCGGTTCAGAAAACCAGGCTTCAAAATTCAGCTCTCTTAAATTGTTGTTCAGATATCTTGTTTGAGATCTGTATGTTTAGCTTGGAGAAGAAAAGATTAAGAGGGGACATGATAGCCATGTTTAAATATCTGAAGGGATGTCACGTGGAGGATGAGCAAGCTTGTTTTCTGCTGCTCCAGAAACGAGGACATGGAGCAATGGCTTAAATTTCAGAAGAGATTGCACCTAAACCTTAGGGATAAGTTCCTGATGGTAAGGGCAGTTCAGCAGTGCAGTCTGCTTCTGCCTCTACGGAGTGTGGTGGAGTCTCCTCCTTCTTTGGAGGTTTTTTAAAGGGAGGCTGGATGGCCATCTGTCCAAAGGAGGACTTTGGTTGTGTCTTCCTGTATGGCAGAAGGTGGGGGGGTGGACTGGATGACCCGTGGTGGCTTTCCCAAGTCTAGGATTCTATGAGCTGCACCCTTTCCCAAAATCTACCTGTTCTTGTTACCTTGCACGTCTCTTCAATCACCTGCCTGTGCTGTGAGGCAGGGCTGGGTGAGGCCCCAACAGCAGCTGGGAGTTTAGCATGGAGTCATCCAGAAAGGCAGTTGCAAACTCAGGGATGTTGGAGGTGTGTGTTTCTGTTTGCACCTCCCCAGCTGGTGCGCTCATGTATCCGTGTGTACAGGTGGGATGCTGTTCACGAGCCACCTTTCCTTCTGCGAATTCTATGATTCTATGAACCCCGCACCGCAGTTCCGCTAATTCTGCATCCCTGGCTGGATTCCACGTGAAACTTGATGTCTGTGGACAGCGAACAAGGGTGGAGGCCCGGAAGGCCAGGCTCCGGCGGCGCTCTCACGCTAGATGGCCATCTTGCAAAGGGAATGCTTTGTCTTCCTGCGCTGCAGCAGGGGGTGGCTCTGGGGGTCTCTTCCAACGGCAGGATTCTAGGATTCTCAGCCCCTTGGCTGTGCTGCTACTCTGCTTCAAAGTAGGCCTTCCCCTAAGCCTCATTACCTTTGGCTGGTGCACATGAATGCGTGGTGCCCATCAGGAGTTTTCTGCTCCTCCTTTGTTTGAGGCATCAGAGCAGGGATGGGTCCTCTGGGTGAAAGCAATTGTGGATTAACCATCTTGGTCCTGGGGACGGCAGGAGCCGGAGCCGGCTCTGCAGTCACCCCACAGTGGGGTCTGTTTCTGCCTCTGTTATATCCCCTCTTCTTCCCAAGACCAGGGCTCAGGGTGACTCTCAACAAGAGGAATCACAGACCGCAGGGGCCCTCCGGTCCAGCCCCCTTCTGCCCTGCAGGAAGACACCGTCCAAGCCCTCGCTTTGGCAATTGGCCACCCAGCCTCCCTTTAAAAACCTCCAAAGAAGGAGGAGATTCCACCAAACCCCACTGAGGCAGCAAAGTCTGCCACTGTTGATCTGCTCTTACTCTCCAGACGTTCTTCCTAATGTTTAGATGGAAGCTTTTTTCCTAAAGTTTGGGGCCATTGTTCCATGTCCTTGTCTCTGGAGCAGCAGGAAACAGCCTTACTCCATCTGACATCCTTTCGGATAAAACAGGTCCAGGTGTAAGCAGAAATTTGTAATGCCAAAGCATTGCAAAAGTGTTTATTAAAATGCTAGGTTTAAAAAAAGCACTATAGAAATAGATTTTAAACAAGAGTTCCAGTCTATTAAGTTCTAACATTAAAGGGCAGTTAAACTATTCTAGTATTATTTATTTATTATATTTATATGTGCCTTTCTCCGAGGCAGCTCATAAAAAGAATTGGGTAAAAGCAGTAAAATTTTAAAATGCAATCAAAATCATCCCATTAAAACGTTAGTTTAAAAATGGTATAAAATCACTGAAAACATACAAAAGTTGAAAATAAATCTTCCCCCATAAGAAGGTCTCCCTTCAAGTGATTACACACCTGGCGAGCCTCTGTAATTCCCTCACATTCCCTCCGGGAAGAAGGCCAGAGGAGAAGAATGGATGAAAGAGGAAACCCCATGTTGAAAGAATGGCACGTGTCTATAATTTACAACAGTCAAAAGAGCAGAACATTGAAAAACAAGTTGCCAAAAAGTGGGGGACGCCTGTAGACAAGCCTGGAGTGCTGTAGGTGGGCTTTGGGTTCGGTCAGTGGGGCCGACCAGGGCAACCTCCATGGCTCCTTCGAGGAATAAAGATCTCTGCTGTCCTGGGCGTTGAAGGTGATTCCCCCTGTCTCTCTCTTTCCGCAGTGACTTCCTGATCCTTCCTGGCTTCATTGACTTCACGGCCGATGAGGTGGTGAGTTCGAGTCTCCGGCTGGCCTGTGGCATTTGCGTGTTTGCTCTTTCTGGAGGTGGGCTGGCGCAGCCTTAGGTGGGGTTGGATGGACAGTCCCTCTTCGGGAGTGTTGTCTCCTCTGCGAAGTGCCCAGTCAGAGGCTAAAACAATCACGTTTGAAAGGAACTTCCTGGTAGAAAGAGCGCAGCAGCAGAGTGTGGACCCATCCGAAGGCATTAGTTTAATCTTCATTGGAGGCTTTTGAGTAGCGATTGGATGCCCATCTCTTAAGAGTGATTTATCTGTGGGTTTTTGCATTGGTGGGGGTTGGACTAGATGACCCTTAGGGCCCCTTCCAATGCCGAAGGCGTCTTCCTTCCTGCAGTCTCCCGTTGGAAAGCCCGGGAGAGGACATGAGCCCGTCAGTGTCAGCTGGGATTCAGAGGGCTTTGAACCCCGAGGGCCCTTTGTAACTGTTGTGGCCAGTAGCCATCGATTGATGTGTGTCCGACGCATACGGGTTGAGGAGGAGGTTGCCTCTGAGCATCGCAGGCACTCTGTTGCTAGCCTCCGCCCCCTCCCACTTCAATAACTGTTGCTGGAAAAAAGTACCTTTCCATGCCCCTTTTCCTCAACAGAGGGGGGGGGCTAGATGTGCACATATCCTCTCCTATTCTCACAACCCACCTGTGAGGTAGGTGGTGATTGGTGCATGGTGGCTCACCAGCTGCGGAGCTGAGCACAGGTGTTTAATTTTGCTTTCCTGAAGTCCATCTAGCCTGTTTTAATTTGCATTCATGAGGACTAGGAAGATAACGCCTCTTTTAAAATGGAAAGCGGAAGCAGGCTGCATCGCTGTGCCTGGATTCCAGCTCTCTTCTTTCTTATAGTCACAGCTGGGAATATTCCCTGGCCACCAAGTCTTTCATGCGTTCTCTGTTGGCAAACAACCAAAGTCTGTGTGTCCCTGTGTGTCAGGGGCGCTTGAGTGGTGGATTCTTGCACTGGCAGGGGTCAGACTAGATGGCCTTTGGGGTCCTGCATCATTGTACAATTACATTTAAGGCTTTGTAGTGGCAGGGAGTAGTGGCAGAATGACGGTGGCACTATGATTGCGCTTTACCTGCCATGGTTCTGCCCCACGCTGCCTTGGGATTTGCCGTTCAGGAACGGGCACTTAGGATTCTTTGCAGGGCGTTGTAGTGCCTCCCCAAGCTACGAAGCCTAGGATTCCATGGAATGCAACCATGGCAATTAAAAGTGGAATTGCACCTATGTAATTGTGCAGTGCAAATGGGTCCCTTGAGAAAGCTGGAAGAGAGAGAGAGGGACCGGCAGGCAACCCACGCTAGAAAGGAGGGGGCAGCCCCTGCCCCGTACTGTGGTGACTGGCTCTGGCACAAGACCCTTCCCGGGGCAGGACCCGCCACGGCGTCCCCGAAGCATTCCTGGCCTCCTGGGTTGCCGGACTGGACGCCGGACAGTCCTCCTGTTCCCTTAAGGTGGCACGGAAGGGGAATTTCGGCAGGCATTGCTTGTGGCCCCACCGCATGAGAAGCAGCATCTCCTGAAATTCCCTGCTCCACGCAACCTCCAAAGGCAGAGGAGCCCCCTCTAGTTTTAAATATGGCAACGCTGCTCCTGACCCGGGTGTTTTTGGGGCACAGGTAAGCTCGGTGTGGGGGCTGCCTGTGTATATCATTTCTGAGACCTCCGAGGGCTCCCTGATTTCTCTCTCTATATATATGTTTTTAAAGAGAACAAATATGTTTTAGCAGTGGGGCCTTTCCACGCGCTCTGGAGGGCCTGGGGTGCAACGTCGTCGGGCTTTTGCCCCCACGGGGGGGGGGCTCCTGTAGGCCCAGGAGGGGCGTTTTTCTAAACCAGGAAGTAAACAGGAAGTTGGCTTTAGGCCACTTCCTGCTTTAAAAAGAGGCCGTTCCTGGGCCCAAAGCAGGGAGGGCAGGGGCAGGAAATGCCTCGCGTGGGCTGGGCAACTCCCCCAAGTTATTCTGCCCCCAAAGGCCCCCAGTGGGGGGGGGCAATTTCTCCACATTTCGGTCCCGTGAGAGGCCTGTTTTAAAAAAAGGAGAAGTGACCTGGAAGTCAGCTTCCACGTCACTGTCTATTGGGGAAATAACCCCCTTTCCTGCTCCCAAAACAGTCCAGCCCCCCTTCCTCACGAGTGGGGAAATTGCTCCCGTCTCCCCTAGGGAGGCATTTAGAGGTGGGGGGGGTTAAAAAAATGGATTGAGGAGAGTCCGAGGGGGTGAACTCTCCCTGCCTCTGACCTAGAACGTGTGGGAGGGGGCATTTAAAATTGAGTTTTTTAAAAAAATAATTAATTATTTTGCTAGAAGCCATAATTGCAAGAGGGAATGTGAAATGGGGAAAATCCCACAGGGGTCCAAAAGCAGTGCCGCCCGCCAGCCTTGATAGGGAGGCGAGAAATGGTTTTGGGTCCAGTCTGGGCAGCTGGGCCCTGCCTTTGAGCCCCAGTCAACACTCTGAAGGTGATCCTGGAAGCTAAGCAGGGTCAGTCCTGGTTAGCACTTGAATGGGAGACCACCAAGGAATAAGGATGGCTGTAGTCTCGGAAAGAACTGGCCAGTCCACCTCCGAGCGCTCTTTCCTTGCTTAAGAAGACTGCGTGAAGTTCTCGGCCTTGCCGTGAGTCGACGGGCAACTGGGCGGCGCTGACGCGCGCAGGGGCCCTTGTGGGGTCCTCCCCCTCGGGGCTGGAGCGTGCGCAGACGTGGGGCCGGGGAGGGCGGCCGTGAGGCTGGGGGAGTCCCAGTGGCGGGGCTCTGCTGCCCCCTAGTGCTTGTTTGATGGCACTGGGGGGAGTTGCCGTTTGGCTGAGAGAGGTCCGGAGGGCGCAGAAAGCGGGGGGCCCCCAGCCCCCCCAAGACCCCCCATAATCCCCCCGATGGATGCCTGAAGGCCAGCCCAGGAAATCCGTTGCTCCTCGCTTATTCGCTGACACGTGACTCCAGGGCACCTGGACTCAAGACTAGCTGGTGGTTTTCGTGTCTTTTCCTGGGTTTCATTCCAAACTTCCAAGGAACCTCCAAGGTTCCAGTTCCTGTTGCCCTGCTGAGCCCACAGTGTTAGGACCTTGGATAACTCCTTTAAAGTTCAGACTAAAATCTGCAGCGGATTCACTTCCCCTGCTGGTAGGGAGCCCCAGCTGCCATGGGGCACTTCCCAGACACTTCCTTACCTCACTTGCTAGGTTGGCTTGGGATATTTATAAAAATGTAAATTATTTTCAACAATTAAATAAATCTCCCCACCCCCTGGAATGCTGGGAATTAGGCAGCCAGCTATTCAGGGTTCTCCTTCAGAGGAATTAGGGTGAGTCGGGCAAGTGACTTTCTCAGGGACACGGAAAGGGCTTGCGGCAGAATTGGGGCCTCAGCTTGAGTCCCGTCCAGTGGCCGCCGTATGCGCGCTTCCACCACTGTTTTTTCTGATGCCAAATAAATTTGTTTCTTAGCAGAGCTTTCAGGAATGGCAATTGCTTTGCTTTAAATCTGGGATTTTTGTGTTAAAGAGGATGGAGGCTGTGTTCACCACATTGTGTCTTGCAGCGCTTGGGATGATACCCACCAAGGGTGGGCAAACATTGGGGCCCCCGTTGGCCCTCCCTGGGACCCTATCCACCATGCCGCACGCACCCCAGCCCTGACCTTTTTTTACTTTAAATGGTATTCTGCCATGCACGTTGCCTGGGGGCATGGGGTCACGCCTGCCACACCCCCTCTCCATTTTAGGCCACAGGAGGGAGTGTTTGTAAGAAGCCAAATGAAAATGGGCATGGATAATACAATAATTCTGGGCATGCACTGGGGGCACAGGCCGTTCTTCCCCCTGCCTCACTCTAAATGAATTGTAATGAGAGCAATCCATGGGCCCAGTGCTTGGGAATCTGGTCCAGTGGGGATAAGCTCATCAGAGCTAATTAGGCCAAACAGACCTGATGGATAATCTGTGAGCTGAGCTGGTGAAGGTCAGGCCAGGGAGGGGAAGAGAGAGAGAGAGAGTGTGTGTGTGTGTGTGTGTGCACGCACATGTTTGTGCATTGGGGGAAGTGATGGCAGTGAGAAATGCTGGTGGCTTGTAGGGTGTGGAGGGAGGAGATGGTAGAGTCACAATTAGGAGGCTAGGTCTACACGTGAGTGGGTGTGCCGCCCAGGGCGCCTCTTCCATAGACCTGGATGCTGGGGGGCCTGGCTGTTGAGGAGACTCCGGTAAGCTTGGGAAAGGGGTCTTCCTGGCTCTGCTATGCCTTCCTTGCTTGGCCTTGCCCCGGGTTAGCCGTCCCCATTCCTGAGTGCAGCCAAGGGCTGGCATGCTTTCTCTCTTACTTTTATTTTTTTTGACGGGGACTCAGAAAGCGGCGCAGGCACCTTCCTGCGGTGAATGTGGTGGATGGATTTGCAGTCATGGGTCTGCAGATCACAGTGGGCAGGCTTGCTCTTCTCATGGACTCTTGGTTTTTCTGATGATGATTATAAATGGCCCCCCTCAGACCCTTTCCGCACGAGGGAGTTAGAACGTACCAGTGCGTCCTATCACGGAGGTCGTCTGCATCTTGGAGCGGACTAGGTCCGGACTATTTACCTTAGTTCCACGCCTCAGTCCGCTCTGAAATGTCCCCAAGTGGTCGTCCAGCGTGCTTTTTGAAGAACGGAAGAAAACCGGTGTTTTATTTTTCTGAGCGCGCCGTTGCATTCCTGCTTACTCGTGCAGATGCGCAGGTTCGCACCAATGCGAACCTGCGATCTGCGTAGGGCGGGCTGTAGGCGTGGTGAGCTTCAGCGGTTGGTCCGGACCCGGAGACAACCAGAAGCCGCCATTTTGTCAGCCGGAGCGGTGCGGATCTAAGACCCTGCACTGCTCCGATTCACCCTGGACGAAACGGAGGAGCCCTGCAGAAGGGCTTAAGGGAGAGTCCACGTTACTGCAGACCCAGAAGAAGCGGCAACTAATGGCACGGAGTGATTCCCTCGCCTCGTGCGGAAATGACCTCTGTGTAGACGGTCTCCCTGACCTCACCGTCTGGCAGGTTTTGGGGGGTGCACTCTCTCTTTCCCCCACCACCATCGCGGGCATGCTTGCTGAGAACAGGGAAGGCAGGGCCTTTTTGGTGGCTGCTTCTGGGCTGTGGATCTCCCTCTCACGGGAGGTTTGTTTGGCCCCTTCTCTGCCCTCTTTCATCCGCCAAGGAAGGGCCTTTTTATTTAGGAGACCTTTATTTAGAACTCATAACTCAGGTGGCAGAGGATCTTTTAACGGGCTGTGTTACACTTTTATCTTTTTAATTGTTTTCTAAGTGTACTTGAAATTATTTCAGTGTTGCACTCCTAATAAAATTGTTTATTCAGTTTTTAAAGACTGTTGTTATCGGTGGGAACCCTATGGCGAACTTATCACAGGGTTTTCTTGGCAAGTTGAGGCTGAAAGAATGTGGCTTGTCCAGGGTCACCTGGGGGTGTCCGTGACCCCACAGGGGTTTGAACCCTGGGCTCTGCAGTCTGAGTCCAATGCTCAAACTGCTGTACCGTGCTGGCTCCCAGAGATTTTAGCTGCACTTTATTTTAATTGTTGGAAGCCACCTTGGGTCCTGTTTCAGAAGGATGGCAGGATAGAAACAAAACAAAATAAAGTGAAAATAAAATAATTGGTTAATAAAGGGTCCTACCTCAGAGCTGACGCTCTTCTCCCCTCTGCAGGACCTGACCTCGGCACTGACTCGCAAGATCACCCTGAAGACGCCCCTCATCTCCTCGCCTATGGACACAGTCACGGAGTCGGACATGGCCATCGCCATGGCGGTGAGTGCCCACCCTGGCTTGGGGGTGGGGGTGCATGAAGGGACCACTGAAGAATTGCCAGGAGGCCACCCTTCCTTCCTTGCATCTCTCTCTCTCCCCTCATCCTTTTCAAAGGCCTGGGCAGGTTCGTGCTGCCCCCCATGTAGCCAACTTTGTGCCTGTTGGGTTTGAAGCAGAAATGCCCATATCCTGGGGAACGGAGGAGGGCAGGCTCGTATGGCCCATCAGCTGGGGGTAGACTGAGTCCGTGGGCTCAGTTAGGAGCCCAGCAAGACAAGAAAAGATCCACCTCTGTCACACACACGTGTGCAAATGCGCGCGCACACGCATACACAGAGCCAAGAGACCCTGATGCTGGGCACTGGGAGAAACTACGACCAGCAAATCTTTTTCTGCCTCTGCCAGAAAGGTTTTGTTTTGGTCAGTGGCCACAAATGGCCAGAGAAGAGAATCCCGTGGCCCAGATGGGCTGGCAGCTCCTGCCTTGCTGGGCCCCGTGGGTGGAGAGAGTGCTCAGCAGTGCTGGCCCTTTCCTGCTTTGACAGAGGCTGGGGGCTTAGGCTGGGTGGTCTCTGGGTGCTGCCTGGCTTCGGTGACTTCAAGGACCTCTGCTGCTCTCCTAATGTCTGTTCCCACCTGCAGCTGATGGGCGGCATTGGGATCATCCATCACAACTGCACCCCCGAATTCCAAGCCAACGAGGTCCGGAAGGTGAAGGTGAGCGATGGGGAAGGACTCTGGGGGTGGCGGGGGGGTGGCGGAGCAGGACAGGAGAGAATTTTGGAAAGCCAGCTGAGAAGGGTTAGGAAGCACCTTCTGTCCTGAGCTGGAACTGATTATAATTCTGGGCTTTGTTTCGTTTTGGTGCCAAGACCTGACACTCATGAGTGGATTTGCAGCATCTTACAACCTTGAGATGGATAAAAGATCATAGAGTTTGTCATGGAATAAATCAGGAAAGTATTGTTCAGAATGACTAAAGGGAAGTTTATTTTTTGTGGGAAAGGAGGAACAGGTATTGGCGTTTGAGAAATATACTAGAAATGAATTAGTTAATTCATTTGATTAGAGAAAAGTTGTTGATGATAATTTTCTTAAGGTTTGGAGAGGAATGAAAAATGGAAAAATCTGGTGGTTTGGGGGGTTTATAATTAATGAGATCAGTTTATTGGAAGAAGAGGAGAGTAGTAATTGTATGTACTTGTAATGGCCATAAGGAAGATGGGAAGTTGTCTGCTCGCTTCTTTCTTTTCTTCACCCTTTCCTTTCATTCATGTATTTTCCTGCCTCCTTTTCCTTTTTAGTTTATGTAAGCTTTATTGTATTTTTAACCTTATAAAAATCGTAATAATAAGTCCAAAAACTGATACGTGCGCACACACACACCCCTGCTAAAGTGTAGTGGCGTTGAGTGGAGGTGGCAGGCGGCAGGCGGCAGGGGAAAGTGCCACAGGCCTGCCTTTGGCTGACGCTCTCCAGCGCCCCCGGGCAGCCGGGGCTGACCCTCTGGGCCCTTGAACAGCAGATCCTATGCGGAGAGGATCTCCCAGGGCCAGCGCACGCTCCATCACTGTGCGGCAGGTTCTCTGGCCCGGGGGCACCCAGCTTGCAGGGAGAGGCAGGGCGAGGCTGGGTCCCTGAGCTTTGCCAGGGCGGGAGCAAAGGAAGGAGGTTGCGGGCACAGGCCAGCAGGGAAACCTGCTGGGGGGCGTGGCGGGGGGGTGGAGAAAGAAGGGTAGGGGGAGCAGAGAGGGTGACGTTGTTACCATCATTTATTAATATAGCGCTGTGACCCGTATATGGCCCTTTACGCATGAAAGAACAGCAAAACAGTTCCCTGCCCTCAGGGTTGCAGCTGTAATTAAAATAGGACACCAAAGGGGAGGGCTGTGGGGGGGGCTCCATCAGATGCTGTTTCTCCCCCTCCCCCCCGCCACGGCTGAGGCAGTTGGGAGGGAGGGGGAGCCTCTCCTCTGTCTCATGGGGGTTCCCCATCCCAGCCATGATTTTTGGGGAGTGGAGTGAGGTCTGGCCTTGGACTGTGTTGCGGCGATTTCGCTGGTGGATCTGAGAGTTTGTAAGCTTCTAGATGCCAAATGAGACCCTGGGGACTCCCGAGGCGTGACTTGCCTCCCAGAGGATATACCAGCTGTCGTGCAAATTGTGGGGTATGCTTTCGGCTTCAAGGCTGCCTCTCCACAGAAGCCCCAGATCTATTTTTAAGGAGAACCGGTTGCAAGATAACAGCGGTTGTGCTATGGAAAGCTGACATGTTTGCATCTGAAGCGTACACGGAGGGTATGCTGAGTGTGCAGGCGTGACCACCAGTGGAGGCCAGGCCTGGAGGCAGTCCTTGATATTTTATTGGTACTGGAGGCAGCAATTAATTAATTTAAATACGGCAGTCTCACCCGCTTATGGTGTGATCTCGGAGAAGTGTCTGTCACAAACCACCTGAAATACTTCCACATTAAAACCATAAATAATTGAGATAAAAACATACTGAGCAAGGTAACAATTGAGAAGCGGCAACAATTTATAACCAGGAACACGTACCTTTTAGAATAAAAAGTAGTTAATTAAGTAATTATTTAATTATTAGGCTCTAATAAAAAGGTGTGTGTTGGCTTGGTGCTAGAAAGAAGCCAATGTGGATGCCAGTGAGACCCCCTAAGTAAGGGTGTTCCGCAATTGGGGCACCAAAACCAAGAATCTGGGCCAGGAAATCACAAAGGCCCCTCTCCGGATTCTCTGCTGGTGGGGTAGCGGGGAGACCTGATGGTTAAAGGAAAGTGGAGGCTGGGGGTGTTGGTAGGGGGACTGAGTCTAGCACATTGGGGTCAGTGGGTGGGGATTGGCTTCACGTAAGGTTGTCTCAAGAGGAACACTTAAACTTTCTGCTTAAAAAGAAAAAATACAGCAGTAGTAACGAGTGAGGACTGGCTAATCAAATTGACAGACTTAGCTGAAAGGAATAAATTAACAACAGAGAAAAATCATTGGTGAGTTTTTTGAAAGACTTTAATAGGCTTTTTTCCAGAAAAAGAGGAAAGTATGCTGCCTGTAGACTTCGATAATTAATATATCTGGGAAAATAAGCATTAGAAATATTTGAACGGTATTTACAATTGAAGGAGTTATTTTAAATTGTTGCCGTGTGCCTTCAAGTCGCTTCCAAATTATGGCGACCCTATGGAGAACCTAACATGGGGTTTTCTAAGGCTGAGAGTGTGTGATGTGCCCAAGGTCACCCAGGGGGTTTCCATGGCTGAATGAGGAATCAAACTCTGGTCTCCTGGATTGTAGTCCAAGGTTCAAACCATCATAGCACGCTGGGTCTGTTTTATATAGTCATGTATAATTTTTGCTAGGAAAACTAAAAGTCAGATATATATTCTTTTTCATTCTTTATTGTCTTTGCTTTGTCTTCATTATTTTCTTTCTTGTTATTTGTTTTTTTGTATGTATCTTGACTCCTTATTGTAGTAGAAAAGTTTATTGAAATTTACTTTTTTTAAAAAAGAGGAAACTTCATGCTTCGAAGAGTTCCCGGGTCTCTCCTGCCCACTGAACCCCCAAATTCTTTGCCCTATAGAAATTTGAGCAGGGCTTCATCACGGACCCCGTGGTGATGAGCCCCACCCACACCGTGGGCGACGTCTTTGAGGCCAAGATCCGGCACGGCTTCTCGGGCATCCCGGTCACAGAGACCGGCAAGATGGGCAGCATCTTGGTGGGCATCGTCACCTCCCGGGACATCGACTTCCTCTCCGAGAAGGATTACGGCACCCCGCTCGGCGAGGTATTCGGGGCAGGTGGGCGGGCGGGTGGGTTACAGGGAGGAGGAGGAGGTGGCTCAGACTGCCCTCCTTGTTTAAGAGGCCTTGCCCAACCCATCCCCAGCAAGGGTGTCTTAGGAAGCAGCTATCTCTTTCCGTCGCCCTGGAAAGGGGGGCACCAGGAATGCATCTAAACTGCACACCTGCAGCAGTTTGATGCCACTTTAACTGCTGCAACTTCATTCTGTGGAACGGAGCAGGCAGAATTCTCTGCTAGAGAGGTCTAGTTCACTTTTCCTGTACTACAAATCCCAGAATTCCATAAGATGCACCCATGGCAGTTAAAGTGGTAGCAACGTGAAAATTGCACAGTTACAGGAGGTTAGCTGCCGTGACTCCCTTTTACGGAAGCCTGGGGTTTGCAGTCTGCTCAGCGGTACTGAGAATTCTCTGCTACAGGGTCCCTTGAATGTCAGCTGCTGTAGGTTAAATTAAAAAGAAATTAAATACAACAAATAAGGCATTAGAGCTTTCTGGCAGAGAATTCTAAGTACCAGCTGGAACTGCAAATCCTAGGATTTCCTAGGACAGAGCAGCGGCCGTTGGAGTGGCATAAATGTCTATGGCTGCGTTCAGACAGAAAATTGGGCCCCCTGGATTTGTCTCATTTGGCCACTCCTGCCGTGTAGACTGTTGCCACCCACTGAATGGATGCAGATGGCACTGATGGTGTTTGCCTTGCACTAAGGCCTCTCAGCCAGAGAGGGGGCCAGCAATGCTGAGACCCCATTCCACTTCATTCACCCACCCTGCAGCTTTGTCAAGATTGGGCCTGTCGTGTTCCCGGGATCAGGGAAGGGTCTCTTTCTCTGCAAGCCCCCAGGATTCTGTGGCTAACTCCCCTGTTCTCCATTCCATGTTCTTTCTGAACGCAGGTGATGACAAAGCGCAATGAACTGGTGGTAGCTCCTGCTGGCGTCACTCTAAAGGAAGCCAATGAGATCCTGCAGCGGAGTAAAAAAGGTACCTTAGTGGGGGGCAGGATCTAGACTGAGCGTTGGAAGGAGCATCTGTGGGGTGGGGGCCTCGGGGTAGGGGGTGAAATTTCAGGAGGGGTGTAGCTGGAGGCTGAGATTGGTCCACCGCTCTCCTAGGCCTGGCAGGTGAGGCTTTTAGAATGATAGAATGGTAGAGTTGGAAGAGACCCCAAGGGCCCTCCAGCCCAGTCCCCTTCTGCCACGCAGGAAGATGCAATCAGAGCCCTCCCTTTGGCAGACGGCCACCCAGCCTCTCTTTAAAAACCTCCAGAGAAGGAGGAGACTCCACCACGCTCCGTGGAGGCAGCAGCGGATTCCACTGTCAAACTGATCTTACTGCACTCCAGCTTGTCGGTATCCTGGCTTGACCGCAGCCAGCTGGGCACGACAGAACAGTTAGGCGCTTGGGGTTCACAGTGGGAATTCCATCCCCCTGACACGCCCCGCATTCTCCAGGGGTTGGGATGATACCCCCTCATCCTGCATTCAGATCAGCCCTGTAAGGAACTGGGAGATGGGAAGCTGCCAGGGCTGGGGGGGGGGGCCCTGTGTGTGTTGGCCCTCCGTGGGACCTTAGACACCCTCCGCCTTCACAGCTGTTTTATTTTGTTTTTTTAATTCTGATTTTAAATTTTGGCCCCAAAGGCCAAATGCCATCCTATAGGATGCGGTGAGGGCATTTTTGCCAGTTCCTGTCCTCCCTCTGGGCCAATTTATGCCCTTGGGGAAGCTGTTTTTGAAACAAAAAGCCCGAAAAGGCCCAACTGGGAGCAAGAAATGTGCCAAATAAGCCGACTTGGGCCCCAGGTTGGGAGAAGGGCAAGATATGAATTAGGATAAATGAATGAATGAATTCTTCCCTGTGACGATGGGGAGAAAATCCATGTAAGCACCGAACTCTACCCGTTGGGGCTGCTCTGTTGCTGAAAATACTGCTGAGATGTCCTACCAGGCCACTCAGATTTAGAGACCAGTGCCAGGCACCCTCCTGCACCATAAAGTTCTGCAGACTGGCGGGCCAGAGTGTGTCCTTTCCTCTCAGAAAGGAAAGGAAGGAGGAAGTATGTGTGAGACAGAGAGGAAATTTTCCACCAGGTAGAACTGTAGATGAAGGCTATCCCAGAAGAGAAACCTAGTCCTTTGGTTCTCCATCGTCGGCCCTCCGTGTGGTTTGGACTTCAGCTTCCAGAAGTCCCACCTGGTACGGCCAGTGGTCAGGAGTTTTGGTAGCTGGTGTCCCACAGTCTGGGGAGCACTTATCAAGTCCAGCCCTCTGCCAGTTCAGGAGATCCACTCTTAAACCATCCCCAGGAGGCAGCCACCCAACCTCTGCTTTAGAAACCTCCCTGACAGAGGGGAGCCTGCCAGATTGTATGAGGTAGCCCATTGCGCTGTGTCCCCTTCCTCAACGCAGGGAAGCTGCCAATTGTGAACGACGAGGATGAGCTGGTGGCCATCATCGCCCGCACTGACCTCAAGAAGAACCGCGACTACCCGCTGGCTTCCAAGGACTCGCGGAAGCAGCTGCTCTGCGGGGCCGCCATTGGCACCCGGGAAGACGACAAGTACCGCCTGGACCTCCTCATGCAGGCGGGCGTCGACGTGGTCGTGCTGGTGGGTGCCCCCCTCTGCCCTCCCCTCCTGTCCCGGTTTTTGTGGCCGACACACCACCCTCGGGATGTTCACAGGGGGAGCAGGGGGGACACAAAATTTTGCCTGAACCCCACCGGCGAGGCTGGGTTGGTGCAGTTGTCCCGGTTGGTTGACTGAGCTGAAAGGGGGACGTGCCCTTCTGCAGCGGAGAAGGGATGAGAAGCGTGGAAAGACCGGTCTGTCGGTTGGTCGCATTTGTGTGTATGCTGCCTTTCTCCCAGAGTGGACCCGAAGGCAGCTTCCAGAACAGATAATTAAGAAACATTTACAATAAAATTAAATAAAAATAAAATCAGCCACATAAAAGCAGCATGAAATCATCTGAAAAACATAATAAAGTATCCTAATAAAAATAAGAAGGTCAACTCACGCATTAAAATCCTGCTTAAACAAAAAGAATTTTGCCTGCTGGTGAAAGGAAAGCAGGGAGAGGGGGCTAGCCTAGCCTCCTGTGAAAGGGAGTTCTAGAGGGTGGGAGCAACCACGGAGAAGGCCCCGTCTCCCATTTCTGAGCCTGGGATGGTAGCAGGACCAAGAGAAAGCTTGCCCCTGCGGATCTTAGAGCTGTTTCCACACTAGACTGTTATAGCGCTATTATTCCACTTTCAACCTCCTATGGAATCCTGAGGTTTGCAGTTTAGGGAGGGGCCTCAAAGGCCCCTCCCTAAACTGCAAACCTCAGGATTCCATAGGAGGTTGAAAGTGGAGTAATAGCGCTATAACAGTCTAGTGCGGAAATGGCCCAAGACAGGCAGGTTCATATATGGATATACGGTTTTTCAGATGGTCTGAATCTAAACCGTATAGGCCTTTACAGGTCATGACCAGGACAGAATTCTGTTTAAAGAAGTTTTGCTTCATTTCTGTCAGTCTTGTTCTTTAAATAGTGACAGTGCAGGAGCGTAGTAGGGAGTACTCAAAGCTTTGCCCCAAAGCACCAGAAATCTTGCTGAGATTCTCCTACCTCCCATCTGCTCCTTGATTACAGGGGATAGTAATGCAGTCAAAAAGAGACTGGCAAAAATATGAACAAGGCTAAATACACAAAACCATGTTAGTTTGTTGCAGTATAAAAAAATATAAAGGAATCCAGTAGCACTTTTGAGATTAACATAGTTAGAAAATAGTTCTAGCATATGTTTTTGTGGAACCGCTTTGCTCCATGCATCTGATAAGGTGAGCTGAAACCCAGGAAAGCTTAAGCTAGAACTTTCTTTGTCTCAGTCTCAGAGGTGCGTCAGGATTGATTTAAGTTTCCATGCATGTGCATGCGTGTTCATAAAATTTTATTCTTTATACTTTACGATCTGTGTTTTAGGAAAGTGTGATTATAATAAAAGTTCCCTACATGAATTACTGTATGTCAGTGGAGAATAGGAGATATTGTTATTATCATTACTTCTTATTTTATGAGGTAATGAATTAATTGTTACACTTTTCTGCCGGCGTGGGACCCAAGGCAGCTACTTCCGTTGGTGGGGTCACTCAGACACACGTTCAGGTGGTTCTGTTACTCTTTTTTAGTTTTGAAAAGCAAAAATGGAAGCCGAGATTTCTCTTGAGGTTGCATTCTGGGCCTGTGCCCCTCAGCCCGGTGCTTCTCTGCAAATTCCTCCAGTCGTGTTCTCCGAATGTTCTGTTGCTGAGCCACCTTTGCATCAGTTCATTTCTCTTCCGTGAAAGGGTGTGTGTGTCTGTGTGTGTGGTTATTGGTATTCTCAGTTCTTTGTCTTTTTTGAGGGGGAGAGGGGTGACACTCTGGGGAACGCGGTTTCTCTTATGCCTGCTTTGCGCTAATGAGCTCCTCTCTTCTTCTTTTTCGTCCCCCCACCCACCGGTCCTCTGCCAAAGGACTCATCTCAGGGAAATTCTGTCTATCAGATCAGCATGATCCACTACATCAAGCACAAATACCCGGAGCTGCAAGTCATCGGTGGCAATGGTGAGCATCTGTGTGGCCTTGCCAGGGGTGGCCCCCTTTCCCTGCTCCAGTTCATTTTATTTTTTCCCCCTTACTCCTGTCCTCTGTCTCAGGAGAGGCAGCCTGTCCGTCCCGCTCCATGCCTGGCCTTTGCGTCGCTTGGGGAGCAACCATGCCGGTGTGGGGCCGGGGGGGTTCCCTCTGTTCCCCTGCTGCCAGAGCCCCCTACCTCCTCCTCTCCCAGAGAGATCTGTGTTCTCAGACTTGCTGCCTCGCATGTGCGCACCTTTGCCTGTTAGTGGCCGGGTATTTCATAGGGTGCTTTGTTTTCTCTCCTATGGGATGCACAGTGGTGACAGCCGCTCAGGCCAAGAACCTCATCGATGCCGGCGTGGACGCCTTGCGCGTGGGCATGGGCTGTGGCTCCATCTGCATCACACAGGAAGGTGAGGCACTCCCACACCCCCCAAGGGGAGCTGGGAGGGACTCCTTGGGATGGCAGGCCCTCATCTTGCAAGGAGGGAGGAGGAAGAAGTCTGGCTGGAGGTTTGCACAAATCCGGAATCTCTTTTCACCCCGGCAGAGGCGTCACGTTGATCCCACCAAGGTTGACGGGGTTGGACTGGATGGCCCTTAGGGTCCCTTTCCAACTCCACCTTTATATGAATCTCTCTCCCGACTCCCCAAAAACAGAGTGACTGGGCCGTACCGTGCATCTGCTGAAAGGGGGGGTCAGAGGGGGAAAGCGGGGGTGCGGGTAGAGAATGCGGGGTTTTCTCTGTCTTCGTTTCCATCCTCTTTTCTTACCTGGATAAAAGTGTCAGTTTGGGTGAGTTTTTTTAACGTATTCATATTTATTTATTTATTACTTACTTGCTTGCTTATTTTAACACAAAATAACATGAACTCAGACTAACGTCTTTTATATGAAGTAAAATTAAAGCACAATGCTAAAACAGTAAATTTTAAACACTAAAGTGCTAACTTATTAACTAAACACTAACATGCTAAAACACAAAGGGGCTTTAAACCCCCACAATCAAACTGTAATGAAAAAGAAAAGAATAAAGAAAAAAAACTTTTCTACCATTATAGATCCAACTAAACCATCTTACTAGAGTTACTACTAACCTCATCCATAGATTATTGTGTCATTTTTCTATTGCTCAAAAGATCCTTAAACCATTTCCAGTCTTTCAAAAAACCTTCTGTTGATTTTTCCTTTTAAGACGCACTTTCATTTGGCCTGGTTATTGTGTACAAAGACACATGATGCTTCTCTTGTTTGAGCAATCTGATTTGTTTCACTTTTAAAATTTCACTGGCGTACACCTATTAGCAGACCTTGTGTTCAGTGATCTGATACTTTGGCAAGCCCGGTGAAGACAGCTAATTCAGAGTCCTGTGTGACTTAGAAGGCCTGCCTGTTGTCCCTTTGCGCTTGGAAGCGGTTCTGTTGTTTTGCGATCTCCGCGATCAGAGCTACACGAGTGGCCCCATTGGTGCCGTGGGGCTGGGGAGGCTGCAGGCGGGTGCCCCGTGAGACTCGGTGTGGCTTCACAACTGACAACTAAACGGCCCCCCTCCTCTCTCGCTCTCCTTCCCTCTCTGTGCTTCAGTGATGGCGTGTGGCCGTCCCCAAGGCACAGCCGTGTACAAAGTAGCAGAGTATGCCCGCAGGTTCGGCGTTCCCGTGATTGCTGATGGCGGCATCCAGACGGTGGGCCACGTGGTCAAGGCCCTGTCGTTGGGGGCCTCCACAGGTGAGCGGAGAGCATTTTGGGAAGGCTGGGTGCAAGCACAACGGAGGAGAAACCGGTCAGTGAATCTCAGCAGGATTCCTGAATGGGTTGTTGTTGTGTTGTTCTTGTGTGCCTTTGAGTTGTTTCTGACTTACGAAGACCCTAAGGCAAACCTTTCGTGAGGTTTTCTGAGGCTGAAGTGTGTGATGCACCGAAGGTCACTCAGAGGGTTTGTGTGGCCGTGTGGGGAATTAGAACCTCATCTCTGGGGGTCCGTGGCCAGACGCTCAGACCTCTGCACCATTCTACCTTGATGGTAAATACACAGGATGACAGTGGCATGTTTGCCTGTCAGTTGGAGTAGTGAAATGTGCTGTGTGTGGGACTGCCCTCGAAAGATGTTTGGAAGCTGCAACTAGTGCCAAATGTGGCAGCTGGCTTGGTGCTGGTGTGTACTTTGGAGACCGTGTATTGCAGTCTTGCAGAACGGCATTGGCTTCCAGTTTGCTTGTGGGCCCAGCTCAAGGTGCTGGTTTTGACCTACAGTGGCCTAAACAGCTTGGGGCCAGAAGGTCTGGGAAATGGCTTCCTCCCATGTGAACCTGCCTGAAAATTGAGGTCCTCAGAGGAGACCTGGTTGCGCAGCCCATCGCCTGTGAGGCTTGGTTGGAGAGCGCCCCAGGCAGGGCCTTCTCTGCAGCAGTTCCTTGAACGTGGAACTCCTTGCCAAGAGAAGCCAGGCTGGCTCCATCCCTCTTGATCTCTTGTGGGCAGCGGAGACTGTGTTACTTTTCATGGCCTTCATTGTTAAAATCAGGTGTGGCTGCTCTCACTGTTTTCACGGGCAGTGGCTTTAAAACTGGCACTCTTCCCTGTTGAGTGTCCTCGGGTTGAATCATAGGAACGCTCTCTCTGGGTTTCCTGTCCGGGTTTATTATTCCCAGGGGGTGACCACCTTTCCTTCCCTCTAAGGCTGATTACTGGTGGAGGGGATCGGGGAGGCATATCCTGCCATGAAGTAGCTGCTGGACTCGGTGTTGTGAATAGGAACAAGGCAACATCCTCAAGCTTAAAGAAAATATCACTAGAGCCTAAGCTCAGAATTGTCAATGCCATCATATTTTCATAGAACGCTAGAATCTTAGAGCTGGAAGAGACTCCCAAGGGCCATCCAGTCCAACCTTCGTCTATTGTGCACCATCAAAGCCCTTCCTTGGACAGATGGTATTTGGAAAGCACTTGCAACAATCATTCAAACAAAACACGCACTAACCTTGGGATTTACTTATCATGTTATGCCAAGGCAACTGAACTAAGACTTCTGTGTTGAAACACATCTCCCTTCTGCTGTTAATGCGTTTCATGGTTTCAAGGCTGTCTGAGGTTTTTAATTTATGGTTTCTATGTACTTATGTATTTAAAGTAAGAGACCAGCGTGGCAGCACAGTGGTATGAGTGCTGGGCAGGCAGCCCGTTTGTGACAGGCATGTAAATGTGGTTTGTGTGCGCATGTCCCTTTCTGGACAGGGAGCTAGGGGCTCTTCTTGTGCTCCTGCGCTCCATCCGAAAACCTCACCACAGGTCGCTCTCAAGCTCTGGGAGGGGGCTGCTGCTTCTTGCTGGTGAGAAGGGAGGAGGGGGGCAGTCCAGAGCATGGAGGTGCAGCTGCCTGAGGCTCCTGAGGGAAGGAAAAGGAGGGTGCACCACGTCTGTGACCGTGCTCTTGCTTCTTCCACCCAAGTAAGCATGGACGAGAGCTTCCATCTTGCCATCACAGCCCTGCTCAGCTGTGGCCAACTCTGGATAATGGTGGCTTCCCTGGTTGAATGAATCCACCTGTTGAATGGTCTCCCTCTCGTCCGACTGCCTTCCACCTTACTAGGCAGGTTCCTAAAGAGAAGCTGGGTGGACTTCTTTCAACGGGAGGGCAGAATGGCATGACAGAAGAGGTTGGACGGGATGGCCCCGGAGTCTCTTCCCACTCTGTCATTGCAACCAACCGCTGCTGAAATTCTCTCCTATGCATAGTCATTCAAGCTACGGGAGACCTCTCCAGTTTTCACACTGGCAGCCCTACAGCAGACTAATAATCCTGGGATCCCGTTTGGTGGAAGCATAACAGTTAAAGTGGTATCAAAATGCTGCAGCTGTGTGGTGCAGATGACACCCTCTGGCAGTCCTTCAGATTGCCTGAATTCCACTCATGGGGGCTTTGCGCCTTGTGGCCAGAAACAGACCCTAGACAACAGAGCTGCCTTCGCCAGGAACCTGGGTTGCCCTTTCAGCTCTTCTCACCCAGCAAGCAGTTTGGCTGCAGTATTTGGGGCCCACTGAAGTTTTCCATACGTTGTTATCTCTCTACTAACCCCTTCATTTTCCCAACAGCCCCACAGAGTAGGCTAGCCAGAGAGGGCGTGTGTGTGTGTCATCGAGTGAGCTTTTTTGGATAAGTGGGGATTTGAACCTGGGCCTCTCTGGCTCTCTCTGGTTCTCTCTGAGATGCTAAACCTTCCCACCCTTCCTCTCCTGATCCTCGTTTTCTGTCCTTGTCGCAGTCATGATGGGCTCCCTGCTGGCGGCCACCACAGAAGCTCCCGGCGAATACTTCTTCTCTGACGGGGTGCGGCTGAAGAAGTACCGCGGGATGGGCTCCCTCGATGCCATGGAGAAGAACAGCAGCAGCCAGAAGCGGTACTTCAGGTGTGCTTTTTTGGGGAGGGGGCCTTGGCCAGCATGCACAGCAGAGGATGGTGTGTGTTTGTGTGTGTGTGGCGCATGCTTGCGCATGTACGTGTGTACACACGTGTTGGTATCTGCTGATCCTCTGCCACGGGTGCGAGAAAGGATCTGCAGACGGCAAGAGGACAGGTCCCTGACCTCCAGGGTCTTCCAATCTTGGAGAGTCTGTGCAGGGCTAAAAATAGAGGCTGTTCGAGCAAATGGGGAAGCTTTGTGGGTTTTCTTCGACGGATACGGGTTGTTTAGCTGACCCACAGAAGGGCAGGGGACTGAAGGGTGTGTGCGGGGGTTGAGGAAATAGAGCAGAGGAGATAGTGATGGCTTAAGGTGGGCAGGGCTGGAGAACTTGCTGTGGGCTCAGAATCCAAAGTGAGGTTTGTGCAATGTGATACAAGCACTGGTACTAGGATTGCACAGAATTACAGATACACGTAGGCCAGAGCTATGTGAATATTACAGTAAAAAATGCTGAGTTCTGACTTCTCAAAAGATTTTTATTTTTATTTATCCTTTTTAAAATTTTATTTTGAGCAACTGAAGAAGGCAGAAGCTGACACTTTTTTGCTATAATAGTTAGGTTGTCCTGTTTGCTAATCATTCTAGTAAGTATACATGATTAACTGATTCCTTCTGGTATCCAGAACAGGCCTGTTGGAAGAGCTTCCCTCCCATGTGAGCTTGTTCAGCCTTTAAGGGCTACACAGCCCCTCCCGGGGGGAACCAGAAGCAACCAGGCTTCTAAGTAGACCTGCTGTTTCCACTCAGAAAAGATGCTGTGGGCAGCATATCGTGGAAGCTTACAGGAGCATAATTCCTATTTAAAATCCATCCCAGTTTCGGGCGGTGAGAGGACGAGAACGAGGCTCTGGGATTTCACCCCCTGCCCTACCTACAGCAAAGCCCAGTAGTGGGGCATTTTGTGGGCCTTGCTAGGGTCTGGTTTAAGATTCCCTCAAGGAAAAGTGCCCCCCGCCATGCCTCTTTAAACAGAGTCACTGTGGGCATATAGCTATGTCCCCAGAGCCCAGCCCATTCTTGTCATGGATTGATGCTCCAGCTGGGTTGGCAGGAGGCAGATTTCAGATGCAGCTGCTGCAGACAACACAACTGGAAACGGTTCCCTTGATTTGCACCTAGCACCTGGGCAGAGTTGCAGAGCAGACAAGCGGGGGAGTGAGTGTGGCATCGGTTGGCACGAGGCTGTTATCAGGACTACAGTGATGAGATGACTGAGGCAGGATGGGTGGCTGGATCTTCTTTTGGGCCGGCCTTGAAGAGACCAGGTATTCAAGCCCATCGCTTGGGTTGCCTTGTCTGTCCAGTAAGAGCCTCAAGGCAGATAATTTTTAGAATGCATTTTCAATGCAGAAGATGGTTCACAACATATTGGTCTTATAAACCTTATAAGGTAGGGTACGAATTGCATGAGAACCCTGTTAAGGTAGATGACAGCCCTGCAAGGTAGGTCATTAATTGGAGGTAGACTACCTGGAAGGCCAGGGGAAGGGATCCAAGAGAGAGAAGGCAGCTGCCCGAACAGTCTCCAGATGGGGTTTGAACTGGGCACTTGCTGGTCAGCAGCCCTCGGGCACTTCTGGGTGGGTGGAGTGCCCGGGCGTGCCACCCAGCGCCCCTTTTCTTGCCTTTCCTTTGCCTTGCAGTGAGGGGGACAAGGTGAAGGTGGCCCAGGGGGTCTCAGGCTCCATCCAGGACAAGGGCTCCATCCAGAAGTTCGTGCCCTACCTGATTGCCGGCATCCAGCACGGCTGCCAGGACATTGGCGCAAAGAGCCTCTCCATTCTGCGGTGAGTACACCTCCCCAGGGGGCAGCCCTCTTGCTGAGATAGGGTGGGAGCTGTTCCACTTTCCCTCCCCGCTTCCAGGGTGTTCAGAGTGCCAGCCCCAGAAGGGATACAGATGCCACCATAATGCTTAAAATCATAGGATGCTAGAGCTGAGAGAGACCCCAAGGGCAATCCGGTCCAACCCCCTTCTGCCACACAGGAAGACACCTTCAGAGCACTCCCTTTGACAGAGGGCCACCCAGCCATCTGGTTTCCAGGCCTTTTGCCATTTTGATCATCCTCCTCTGGACGCGTTCCAGATTGTCAGTATCCCTCTTGAGTTCAGGTGCCCAGAAATGGACACAGGATTCTTCCAGGTGCTTCTGGGTGACACGCCTGTGTGTTTTTCTGTCCAGTGATTAGGAGTTGCACATCCTTGGAAATAATTTCTGCCCCCAGCAAAGGCTGTGGGAAATGGGGAGGTGGCCTTTGGGGTCCCTGTCTGTCCAGGCTGGACCCTCTGCTCTCAGGAGCCTGGGTGTGGACTCAGACATCCTGACACAGGTAGAAGCTGAGCCTGGCTTCCTTGTATCACCCTGGCATCGTGTACAGAGGGGGGCACACACGATTGACACAGCAAAAGCTGGATCTGCAACAGCCCCCCTGAGCTGGGGAGGACACGCAGGAGGATGGTGGATTGGGCCTTCTCGGCACCTCCCTTGTGGAAACGGCTCCCTTTGGAGACCCGCCTGGTGCAGACCTTGGTTTTGTTCTGGTGCCAACTGAAAAAAATTGCTTTCTATTCAAGCCTTTGGAGGCCTAATTTATTTTTTTCCAGAGTGTACATACGGATAATTCTAAACTTTTGGTAGTATTTGTTAGTTTTGACACAAAATAGCATAAATACAAACTGCATTTTTAGTAGAAATATAAAATTAAAATGCAGTACTGTACACTAAAAAACACTAAACACTAAGAGCAGAACACTAACTTACTAAACGCTAATTTACTAAAACACAAAAGGGCTGTGACTCCTTCCTCCGAAAACAAACTGTAATGAGAAAGAGAAGATAAGACAAAAAATAATATTCTACTCTTATGGATCTAACTAAACAAACTTGCTAGAGTTACTAGCAAGCACATTCAGACATTAATGTATCGTTTGATTTCTTGTTACTAAAAAATTCCATAAACAGGTTTCAGTCTTCAAAGATATCTTTAATTGGCTTGTCTTTTGAGCATTTTAAACTTCTAAAAGCTACTGTTTGGTATGTTTTCAGTCTGTTTTAAATTATTTTTGCTGCTTTAAATTCAGTTAAGAAAAAAGCTGGTGTGATGACTTGAGATCCCATGATGGGAGGATATCAGTATTTTAAATAAATAAATGATAAACTGTACATCTCCCCTCTCCTGCCTTCATGCAGGGAGACCACCACCCTATGGCAGATTGCATGCTGATCCTTTTGCTTACCTGTAGACCAAAAAAATCCGCTGGAAATCTTGCTTAAGACTTTTGGCTTTCTCGCTCAGAAGCTGTAGGGAAAGGAAGGGGAGCCGGGGGCTGGAAATGCGTGGGCGAAATTGGTGGAAGTAACGTCAGTATTTTCTTGCCTGTCAGCACCAACCTTGGCGTCATCTTGCTTTTGCGACTCAGAAACCTCTGCATAAAATAGACCCGGCCTGATGGAAAAGGCACAGATCTCATTATTCCTCCCCGTTGTGCCATTTTGGATGGAAAAGGAGTGGGTTGGGGGTACAACGGGGAGGAATAATGAGACTCATTGATGGAACTCATTTGCATCTGTAGCTAAAGAATATTTTTAATCCTTTTTCTCCCCAAGAATGTCACACACTCACACTGCCAGTCAGAGCATGAATGAGATTTTTTTTCCCTTGCCATTTTTAATTACCGTTGTCTTCTGGCTTCTTTGGGCTCTTAGCGCGGCCACCTCCCCTTGCCTCCTGGGTCCTCCTCCCAGCCGGGAAGTGCGGGACTTCCTCCCTTGGTCACTGCCTCTTTGGAAGAAGGTTTTTCTGGTACAAAGCGGGAGGAGGGCCAGCCTAAAGGGTTTTTTATGCCGTGGGGATAACATGGGGGTTCTTACTTCTTCTTAAAATGCTATTCTTAGGGGTTTTTAATCGACTGGTTTTTTGGGAACCCCCTTGTGTCCCACCCCGGGAGGCAAATGGAATGAAATGTAAAGCCAGGTGGAGACCCCCCCCACTCCCCAAAATGTGGCAAAATGGCCACCGGGATCCTCCAGGGCTCTGAAGTGTACTGTGGGCTGCTTGGGGGCAAAAAAAAAAAAAGAGAGATAATAATTCTTGGGGTCCCTCAGTTTTGAAGAAAAGAGTGTGAAGTAGTGTTTTGAGTGTTAGGCTACTACTGACCTGGGAGATCTGTAGCCGTTCCACACTAGGCTGTTACAGTGCTACGATTCCACTTTCGACATCCTATGGAATCCTGGGGTTTGCAGTTTCAGGAGGGGCCAGCTGTGGGGACCTTGAGGACTGCCACTGCCACAGCCTTTGCAAGGGGCTGCTCAGTGTGGTTGGTGGCCCTTGTGGTGGGGGAGAAGGAAAGGGGGCCGGAGGGCTAGCAGAATCTTTGCCATAGAGGAAGAGTTCCCCCTAACCTCCTCTTGGGACTTTCTCTTTCCAGGTCCATGATGTACTCGGGGGAGCTGAAGTTTGAGAAGCGGACGATGTCGGCCCAGATCGAGGGGGGTGTCCACGGTCTCCACTCGTAAGTGTCCCCCCTTGGCTCCTGCCGCCCAGGGCTCCAGGGCTCCCCCTTCCTCAGTCCCCGCTGCTTTCCAGAGGCTCCCCTTTTCCCCTGCCCTGCGCCTAGTCCTTCCTGCTCCCAAGTGTCCTTCCTGGCACCGTCTGGCCTCCTCCTGCCCTTCTGCTGTCTGTCCAGGGAGAGAAAGGCCACCGTGAGAGTAGGGAAAGGGGTCCCTGGTCTCTCCTGCGGGTTTTGGAGTGCCCCTTGCCCCAGACCCTGGCATTTTTCTGTGCCAAAAAGCCCAGGTGGCTCTTTGCTGGGTCGGGTGACAAAAGGGGCAGCCGGCTGCATTGCCCACCAGGCAAAGAAGAGGAAGGCACCAGCAGAGGCCCTAGTTCTTGTCCTGGGCTAAAGACACTTGGGCTCCTTCCCGTGCACGAGCGGGGTCTGCCGCAGATGCACTTGGCCCCCACCCTCGCCACTGATGTGCAAGGCGGGAGGCCAAGAGGGGCAGGTGGGAAACGGTCCCAGCTTTGCCCCTCGGATCCTCCGTGCGAAGGGGCGTTAGCTTCTGCTTTCCGAGCCCCTCCCTCCTTTCGCAAAGGGCGTCGTTGGCAGCTGGCCGTCTGGCATTCGCCCCGTGAGCCTCGGAAGCCCCTTGGACGGAGTACCGCCAGCTGGGGGTCTTTCTCCCCCTCGTGCCAGGGAGTGCGGGCGGCCTCGGTAGTGCCCGCTGCCCTTGTCTGATCCGGATGCTCTGCTCTGCGGGTGGCATCTGAGCGAAAGCTGTGGGAGGCCCCCCCCCGCCCGCACTCTGTGGGGCAGCCCAGCCAAGCCTCACAGGAACTTGTGTGGTACTTGTTAGGAACACAGCGTCAAGAAACCCAGTGGCCAGGCGGAAGGTGGTGTCGTGGCAGAACTCCATCGTCCCTGCACAGGCTTAACCTGGAGCCCCGCCCCCGCCCCCCCGAGCGGGCCAGAGGCAGGAGACACAGATGGTGGCACGCAAGGCTTGGGGGCACCCTCCTTGGTTTCCTCCCCTCCCCGTCTGCCCCTTGGCCCGCTTCTGCCGCTCCACAGCCGGACGGGGACGCCCGTTGGCTTGAGTTGGGGTCTGACTCGAGTTGGGGTTCCCGAAGAGGCGGGGCCGTCCGGCGGTGTGGCTGCTGGGCTAGGACTGTGGGAGACCGGGTTTCGAATCTCTGTGCTGCTGTGGAAACCGCTGAGCGACTGTGGGGAAGTCACGCGCTCTCAGAGGGAGGCGAGGGCAAACCCCCTCTGAAGAGGTAGTGCCGAGAAACCCCAGCGGTTTATTAGAGCTGCTCCAGCGTGCTCGTTTGATTCTGTGACTGGGACTCCGGGAGACCAGGGTTCGAATTGCCACTCAGCCCTGGAAACCCGCCAAGTGACTTTGGGCAAGTCGTATTCTCTCGGCCTCAGAGGAGAGCAAAGGCAAACCTCCTCGGAATAAACCTCGCCGAGAAAGAGTGGTAGGGTGGCCGTAACTCGGAGCCAGCCCGAAGGCACGAAACGACAGCACGGCAGAAGCCGTTCTCGTGCCAGCCCCTTGCAAGCGCAGGTGGGGGTGGGGGGTTTTCAAGAGGATTTTCACCTCTGGGGCTGGTCCTTGCAAGCCCCCACCCCCCACTGCAAAAGGCCGTTTCTTTAAATAGACCCCGTACTTACGGTCCCTCCTATTTTCTCTAGAGAAGTCTGTTTCCAGCAGACTTACCTGTTGGTGCCCAAAAGGCTGAATGCGCGAGCCTGTGTGGTTTGCTGAAATTGCAGAAGGCTCCTAAAACTGCAGTAGGTTGCTGATCGCCCTCCTTTGGTGGAAGGGTCCCAGGGAGTGGTGTCTAGATTCTAGTTTGGGACTCAAAAGGTTTGTAGTTTCCATGAGCTGGAAGGCTTTGGGTCTGGAGCTCGGGTGAGAAAGGAAACCGATCTGAAGGGAGCAAAAATCACGCTGAAGCTCGGCAGCGGCAAAACTGGCCTCTGAAACTGGCCTCTGAAGGTTTTGTGTGGCCCAGAGAAGGGGAAAGGACTGCAGAACTGGCCGACTGCTCTCTTTCTCCTCTGGTTTTCTCCCTGGCAAGGCATGGCTGTTGGTGGGATTCTCTGGCACTGTAGGGATTATCCCTCTCCCAGCCCCCAGTGAGGTCATGTCAAGAGCAGAGGGGGAACTGCGGAAAGGCTAGGCTGCTCCTGGCTTTGAAAACTTGGTACAGACGAGGATTTGACACACCTTTGGGGGAGTTAGAACTTCACAGACTTGCTGGGGAGGGGATTTATGGATGGGAAGAGCTGCTATTTGTAGACCTGGATGGGGAACGTGTAGGCTCTCCATCAGGCCATTTTGAGAGCCTAAGCCTGCAACAATCCTTTAAAAAAATGTTTTGCAAATATTTATGTGTGTGCATGTGTGTGTATGTTTGTAAGAATGATCCCCCTGGCAAGGACAATGGAGCCATTTTGCTGTTGCATTTTGCATTTTGGGGGAGAGCCCTGGGCCCGGAAGAGACCTCTAGTGACTTCCTGGTTGGAAGAAAGAAAAGTTCTCCTGAGCCTAAAACTGTCCATGGCAAGATCCCCAAATGTGGCAGAATTGTCCCATAGTCCCAGTAGGGTACCCGCAGGAGGACATTTTAACAAGGTTTATTTTTTTTAAAAAAAAGGTTTTTAAAATTTTGGGTGGGGCATGTTGGAAGGGATTCAGCCTCAGTTGTAAGCCTTGAAAGCCTTTTTAGAGACAAAAACTGACTGGTCCGGTGCTTTGGGGGTGTACAGTGGGGCATATGGGAACAATTCTCTTCAGGGCAGGATGTCAGCAACATACAGGGAGCCCTAGGTGGGGGGCTGCTTGCACCCCATGGGCCTCACTTAGGCACCACTGATTTAGAAGGTGTGAGGAATGACATACAGGTTGAGTATCCTTTATATCTGAGATGCTTGGGACCAGAAGAGTTTCATATCTTTCATTTTTGCCAGCTTTGGAATACCTGTATTTGCATAAGCATAAAATGCAGTGCCGCACAGGTTATTTCCAGGCAGCCCTGCAAATGAACAAGCGGGAGCGCCACAGCTGCCGCTTTCCACCAAGCACTGTGTTTGGATTCCTGCCGTCTCACAGATCCTTGCGTCTCTCTCCAACCTCTCCTTCGTTTGCTACTTGTGCTGTGTGTGAGATGCAAGGCTGGAGAGAGACTGAGGGTCTGAGAGACGAACAAGCAGGAGCAGTGCAGCTGTGCTGCTCCTGCACAGCTGCCGCCTCAAAGGTAGAAGCGAGTGGCTGCCAGCAAGAAATTCCAGTTTTTGGAGGTTTTGAGATTTCCAGATACGGGAAGCTCAGCCTGTATTTTTAAAATGGAGAGAAGCAGAGCCTTGCAACTCTTGTCATAATCATTAGGGACTCAACAAGTCTGTAGTCACTGTTTGGCCGTGGGCCAGAAAAGAAGGTAAGCAGCCACTTATGGGGACTTAAGAAGACCCAAGGGCCCTCTGGGGGAAAGGCAGGGGTCCCCGGGCTTAGCTGCTCTGCCCTGGTCTGTGTTCCTTCTCCCATTCTTTTTCTCCGTTGGATTCTGTCCCCATAGCTCACTATTCTCCACCTCCTTCTAGTCCCACAAACCTTGCCAAAAATTCCACAAAATCCTGGTCTCCTGTGCAAAGTAAAATAAGCATACTTAACCTTAATTTTGGTCCTTGAAGTCAGTGCAGAATTCTAACTGGACCCAAGCATTAAATAATTTTTTTAAGAAAGTCTAGCTGGTGGCCTCCAGAGCCCAGGACTGTCATAGCTGGCTGGGTAATGGTGGAGAATGAGTTGGAATGTTCCTAGCCGTCCTCCTCACGCATAGGTGCATGTTGTGGCGTGTGTGACCCCAAAATGTGGCTGTTTCCCCCCAACACTCCACTTCCAGAGCCTTTGCTCTGGTTCCCTGGGCAGGGGGGCTGTTGCATTCCCAGGAAACGCATCTCAGAAGTGTGTAGCTTGGATGGGTTTTCAGAAGTCTTTGATTGTGAGGGATGCACATCCATTTGTCACGGTGTAGCCGTCAGGGAAACACCGTGTGCTAAAGGAGGTTGTTCATTCCAGCCCAAGTCAGAAAAGAAGCAGAAACTGGGGGCATCCAGTGGAATCCACAGAAGACACAAGGAGACACCTCTCGAGATGTTGAGAAGGTGGTGGCACATTTTGACCTTTGCACGCTCCTGAGGCCTTCTTTGGAAGGCTGGTTAGAAACAAACTTCCGAAACTTCTGAAGTATGTAGAGGCCAAAACTTGTTGGCCTTTTCTACTATTAAACATCTTTTGGCCAACTGGACTAGATCTCTTGATGTGTTAAATCACCAGTTATGCTGAGTCCCGTTGATTCTGTGGGTTTGATGTAATTTTTTTTTTAAAAAAAAATCTTTAATTGTCAGATTTGTAGCTGTATCTTGTTTTACCTTCCTTTGAGTTGGTTTTAGTTCCCTGTCAGGAGGAAGGCGGGATATAAATTAAATAGATAAATAAACCCAGTTTGGTTTGGCTCCTCGAGAACGGCAGAGGCTCCCTTCCTCCCTCAGAGTCAGCAAAGCAAGTGGCAAGGAATGCTAGGAGTTGCAGTCCAAAAACATTAGGCGGGCAGCTGCTGTGAGCGGCAGTTCAGCAACCTCTGGAGTAGCACAGGATTGGCACTCCTGTCCTAAAACCAGACTGAAATGTTGACATTCTCTGCCTGCTTTTAAACTCTGCCTGTTCTCTTCCTTGCTTCCACCAAAGTGTGGTGTGTTTTCTCCATTGTGCAGCCTTCTTTTTAGACAGCAGTTCCTAAAATCAGTGTTACCTGGAAGGCGCAGAAGTGCCGGCTGAGGACACAGGGAGCCGTTCCTTAGCGGTGGTGGCCGGGTGCCGAGATGGCTCCCCACTCTTTGTGTGCTAGGGTTTAAATGCGGTGCCAGTGTTGGGGTATCTTCTGACCCTCACGGCTGTTTTCTCGCATTGGGAGTGAGGGTTTGAGCTCCTGCCGGCCCTGTGAGAATTCCAGTGTACCCCTCCGCATGGAAGAATGTTCTGTCCTCCCCCCCCCCCGACACTGCCAGACTTCTGAGTGCATCGTGATTTTCTGAAAAACAGCCCAAGTCATAATTTTTTTTTGGTCCAACATGTTGCACTGTGTGGGATTTTTTAAAAATACAACAGATTGGTTGGCGGGGGGGAGGAGGATAACGATGATCACGATTTTACAAAATTCTGGCTGATTTTTGTCTGAAAGAAAAGCCACATGTGGCAAGCCCCCCAAATTTGTGGGCAGCATTGTTTGCAGTTCTGCTGGTGACGATGCGGCAGGGGCCAGATGCTGCAGACGCTCTAGTTCTGTTTGGGTTAAATCAGTAAAGCGGGGCTCCAGGGGAGACTAAAACGGCCCATCTTGGTGGCTGACAGCTAGTTGAGGTGTTGCTCTTCGTTCCTCTGTGTGTGTGTGCGTGCGTGTGTGTGTGTAGGAAGTAGGATGCCAGCTTGTAGCAGTAGTTGGCTGTGAGGGGGGCAGCTTGGGGCACAGCTGCAATCCAGGGGTGTAGCTCTGGAGAGGTGCAAAGTGAGAGTGTTCCCCCAGAAAGAATTCTGCCCCCCACACATGAAATTCTGGTTCCCAAATTTCTAGTATTTCAAAGAGATGTGAAAATCAGGTGCAATCCAGGGGTGTAGCTCTGGAGAGGTGCAAAGTGAGAGCATTCCGCCAGAAAGAGTTCTGCCCCCCACACATGAAATTCTGGTTCCCAAATTCCTAGCATTGCAAAGAGTGAGATGTGAAAACCATTCACACCCGGAACTCTCCTTTTTGCTCTATTCGCATTACCATGTGAATGTCACCTGCCCTTTTTGGTCTTAAAGCCTAAACTGAGTGCTTAGCTGAAGTTAGAAATCACTGCAGTGCCAGAAATGTGGGGGCTGAAGGAAGATTCTCCGAGAGGCCCGTGCCCTCGTTCCGCCACCCCTGTAGCCCCGCCATAGCTCCCCCCCGGAGCGACCCCAGCCTTAGCGTGTCGTGCCTGTCCGCCTGAAGCCCGGTAGCGCCACTGCTTCCTCCGTCGCGCGCGGCCCCGCTGCTCCCGTAGGCGCTTGATGGTGGTGGGCGCTAGAGGGCGGCCATGCCGGGTGTAGGGGGCCAGCCGGGGTGCGGGCTAGCCGGCTCTTGGTGCGGGATTTGTGTCTCTTTCTCTCCGTCCTAGACGGGAACACATTGACCTTGTAACGTTCTCTCTCTCTCCTCCTGCCCATGCCTCGGCCTTCCTGTAGCTTTACGTTTCTGCCATGTAAGTAACTGGGATCCACAAATGCACCCCCTCATCGGTGCCCCCCCATCCTCCCCGCTGTGTGTCCTGGATGCGGGTCAGTCGCTGCATCCTCCCCTCCGCCCTTTCTCCCCAACTGCCCCCCTCCCACACTTTAGGATGATGGGGCGAAGGGGGTTGGGGGGTTGGAGGTGATGGACTCCCGACTCGTCCTCCCTTGCTCCCGTGGCTCCGGTCCTCCCTCCGCTTTTGCAGACTTCTCCCTGCTTCTCACACCCTCACCGACCCACCCACCCCCTGCCCCCCTGCTTTGCCTTCTCCAGACATCCACGGTGGGTCCACAGGTGAGCCAGGTGCAAGGAGCGCTGCCAGGATTGTGTACCTGTGGAGTTGGGAGGGCTCCCCAGAGGCTGTCAGGCCCAACCCCTGCCCCATGCGGGACCTCCAGCTGGACCGTCCTCAGCAGCCTGTTTCTGAAGATGCCCAGAGAAGGGGGGAGACCACCCTTCCACCTCTCTCGGCAGTTGGCTTCTTTCTTTGCCAAGCCACTCCGGCTGTCCCGGAGTTCCCTCTGATGTTCAGTCAGAATCTGCTCTCTTGTTAACTTCGTGCCGTTAGATTTGGGGCTGCCGTCTGGGGCAGCGGAGAATGAGCCTGCCCCCTCCTCTCTGTGACAGCCCTTGGGGTATTTAAAGGGGGCCATCGTGTCGGCCCTCAGTCTTCTCTTCCCCGGGCCGAACACGCCCAGCTCCTCCTCACGGGTTTTGTTCTTCGTACCGCTCATCGTCCTTGTGCCCTTCTCTGAACCTGCTCCAACTCCGGTCCCACGTGGGGAGAGCCAGGATTCCAGATCCGCCGGGTCCCCCGGCAGTCCTGGTTTCATCCAGAGGGTACGACGCGCTCCGCTGCCCCCGAGAGGAAGAGGTCCCAGCGGATTCCTCCTTCCCGGTTTCCCCTCTTGAAGCCCCTCGCCACGGCCGCCACGGCCTCGGTGCCGCTGGGCGGGAGGGAGCGGAACTGCCCCCTCTCTGGCTCTTGCGGGCAGTCCACGGGTTCTAATCCGCGAAGCCCTGCGTGGCTTAGGCCCGGGCTGGCGGCCCCCGTCTCCCCGTGTGAGCCCGTCCGGGGCCCGAGATTCTGGCTGCCCCCCTCAGGCACGGCTGGTGGGGACGCAGGGCGGGGCCTTGCCTTCAGAACGCCTTTCCCGGGAGCCCGGAACAGCCCCCTCCTGGCCATTCTTCTGCTGCCCAGCAAAGGCCTTTTTAGTCTGAAAGGCTTTCAGAACTAAGGACTTTTAAGGAGGGGGTCATACGGTTGAAAACTACTGTTTTTAATTCCTGTTTTAGTGTTACGTTTCAGATTGTCTTAATATTGCTAATAGTATTTGATTCTGTTTTAAAGATTGCCTCTGGTATGTTTTTAACAATGTTGTTTTAATTTATAAGCTGCTTTGAGTCCCAGTTTGGGGGAAAAGGCAAGATGTAAATAAAGGTAATAACGTGGGTATGGTTACTGACGATAATGCTGCTTAAGAGCAGCCTTTGACACACACACCCCAACCACCATCCCTGAGCCGAGGAGGATTCTCAGCCGGGGCTGCTTCCGGGAACCAGCTGAGCTCCCCGAAGTCAGGTGAGGCAGAGTCGTTCCAGCCTCACCCCTGATCACAGATCAGAGACAACGTGGGAGGCACCCCGGCACTCGGGAGGGGAGCGCCCGCTCTCGTCTCTCGTCATTGATTGAGGAGAGGGGCTCCTCCCAGCCCGGGCGGAGAGGAGCGGGACCGGCTTTGGACCATCTGTAGGACAAGAGGCCCCCCCATCCCCGGGCCCTTCTGCAGAGACGATGGGGGAACTGGCAGACCGAGGGGGCAGGGAGGGAGGTCGCGTATCCCCTTTCCGGGCCCACTCACACCCTCCCGTAGCTCCTGTCCCTTGTCTGGCCACGGGGGGGGGGCAAATGTTTAAAATTGCTGGGAGGAGGTGTGTCTGCTTGCAGAGCAGTTGCTCGCTTGCACATGGAAGCCCGTCCGCCCCATAAGAGCGGGGCTCTCACTTTGTCTGTGAGAGCACGTCCATATATCCACGCGTCCGAGCGCACGCGTGCCTGCAGCCTGAGGCCCAGAGCACCGCCCCCCGTCCGTGTGCTCTCCCTTGGGCAACCCGCTTTGGTCCCCTCTGGACGCTCCCTGGCTTCGTTTGGGCCGGATCGGTGGCCGGAGTCCCGTTGAGAGTCTCTGCGGGAGCAGGCCTGTCAAACCAGTGAGATTTGCCCGGGCGTTCCCTCCGGTCAGCGATGGATCCGCCGGGTCTCCTCTAGCCGGAACGAAACCAGCTACGGCTTAGGCCGGCGTGTGGCGAGAGAGGATTCTCTTCGTTTTGGATAGAAAATGAGGTTTCGGCCTTGAAGGTCGAAAGCTCCCCCGGCCACAGCCGTGCGCGCACGCTAGTACGCGCACACGCGCTGTGGATCGAGAGGCCCCGCGTGCAACCTCTGGCGGACTTCGCTGACCGTCTTACTAGAAGGAGAGGTTTCTTCCTCCCGGGACAGGGACCGCGGGGTCTGACCAGGAGGGAAGTGACCCCGCCGGAAGGGCAGAAGGCGGCTGAGGTCTTGCCCCCCGTGGAGCCGGAGGGCGGGGAGCGGCTTCTGGCGAAGCCCTCCGTCTCTGAGCAAAGGGGGGGGTCAGGGCCGCCGCTCGGCCCTTCCACGGGGGTCTCCGGGAGAAGATCGGGTTTGGCCGAAGTCCCGCGAGGACGCTAGCCCCTGGTCCGTGCTCATCTGCCCTCTCGCCGTGGGGAGGGGGGGCGCGGAGGGTTGGGGGTGGCGGTAGAGGGATTGTCTGTTGGGGTGCGTTGTGGGCGTGATGGGGATCCCGGGAGTTTCCCGGCCCTGAGTCTGGGATGTTGTGGGACGACAGGGACGACGGCCACAAGATTGGGAGGGACTTTAAGATGGACGAGTGTTCAAGGACCCCTGTTCTCTTCAAATCTAAAAACAGGTAAAAGCCAGATACGTGCAGGCGTTTCATGCTTACCTGATGGGATAGGGACCAGAGCAGTGTCAGGAAGTGGGACTGGTTGACAGATGGAGCCCAGTCTTTTGCAGTTGTTCTCCTCCCGCCTTCTTCCTGGGGGGAACGGGAGGGAATTTCTGAGGGTTGCCTGGCGAGCCCCCGTAATTCCCCCCGATGCCCCGCGTTCCCTCCGGGAGAAAGGCAGGAGGAGAAGAACTGACGGGAGAGCAGATCCTGCATCGAAGGAATGGTAGATGTCTGTAATTCCCAGCAGTCGAAAGAGCAGACTGTCAAAAATATGTGGAAGTGGTTAAAAACGAGCTGTAGTCAGTTAAAAATTCTTCCGTTAGACGCTACTCAGTTCATGGCCCATGCCCAACCCTGACAGACCTTCGTTGCCAAATGAACTCTTTCCCGACTGTACCTGGTCATTATGAAATGACCGTATCTGCATCTCTCAGCTGCACATGCACTTAAAACTGGCTTCACAATAACAAAATTACCATTATGCTCGTTGCCGTTTAGGTATGTTGTGCCATCGAGGTACCTGGTGCTTTACAAGTCAAACCACCCAAATAAACAGTGGGTCCTGCCGAAGGCCTACAGTCTAAAATATATGGAAAAAACACAGAAACACAAAGGGAAGGAAGGAGCATGAGCGGTAGTAATAGTAACCATGGCTGTTGATTTTGCACCGAAAAGGGGAAAAAATGCACTGTTAGGCATCGGCTGTGCCGTTGGCTGTGCGGCATTTCATTAATGTTTCCCCTTGACTGCAGTGCATTTTAGTAGCTTGAAAGTCAGTGGCCAACTATGACTAGTTTTTTAAAAATAAAAAAATCTGGGGCAGCGTGCGTGACCAAAGATGAGGGGCCGACTTTGTCCCGGACGCTGCTCTGCCGGGAAGGAGTTCAGCTCCCTGTAAACTGGGAGGGCGGGGGAGAGACTGCAAAGGTGGTTTGTTTTCTCCCCTCCGGGACCCAGGAAAGTGGGGGGGGGGGCTGTTCCTGTTTCCCCCTCTCTAAGAGACTTTGTCATGTTCAAAGGCGCCCCCATCACAAACCAGCTCCAGCCCCCCCCCCCATGGCTGTTGTTTCACTTCTGCGCTGCTGGAGCTCTTTTTCTCTCCAGGTCTCTCCTCCGGGACACGGCACCCCTTCTCTGACACCCCCCCGCACACACACTGCTTGTCCCTGCACTAGCCGTTTGCCAACCCACTGCCCCCGGCCCCGGGCCCCAAGCTGTCCGTTGTCTCCTGCCCCGCCTGTTTGGCTCCCCGCCTCTGCCCCACCGCCCCCCTCGGGCACCCTCGTCCTGGCCTTGCCTTCTCTGCTGGGAGCAGCAGGGAGTTTTCCCTCATGGGGATGATGAGCAAGCTCCCCCTCGAGGACAGGGACTTGGGGCAGTGGGTCGGGGGGGGGCGGTGGTAGAGCAAAATGCCTCCTCTCCTGGTCTGTGGGGATGGATTGGGCCCCAGCGGGACCGGCAAAAGGGCAGAATTGGCGGAGTTGGGCTTCCTTGGGTAATGGGGTGCTCCCCACCACCACCACCCCGGCAAGCTTGGGCTGTCCCTGCCCCCGTCTGCAGAGGGGCTCGGAACGGCCGCGGTCGGGGCGCGATAAAGTAAGGGTCTCCGTTTTGGCCTGGGGAGCAGGCTCTCCAAAAGGGCGGTGGGGCCAGTTTGGGAACGAGTGGCACGTGCCCAAAGGAAATGCAGAGTGCTCGTGTGGGTCAGCCCAGAGGCTGCCCGTGGAGCGCACGGTGGGAGTCCGCCAGCTGGCCGTGAGGGGGATGCCTCTTGCCAGTCGGGCGCCCTGCCTCGGATAGCCGGAGCCGTCCTGGCCGGGAGCCGCCGGGGGTCTCTGAATTTATCGAGACCCTTTTTAGGAGCCGCCCGAGTTGGCAGCAGCTGTCGCTAAATTTTGTGGCAGTGAGTTCCATGGCTCGGTGACTGCCGAGTGCAGGGGCTGCCTGCCTTCTCCCCGCCGTAGAACGGCACACGGAAAGAAGGAAACGGGCACAGAGGCGGAACGTGGTGGCATCTTTAAAAGAACGGGGTTTGTTTCAGGATGATCTTTGTGGATATTAACCCAGTCTTTTCAGCGGCGTTGACGTAGTACCTGAAGAAAGGAATCTGAAATCCAGGAAGGCTGGAATAAATGTCTTAAAGGTGCCCCTCGGTTCCCCCGCGTGCTCCCTCTTTCCTGCACTGGGACTGGTGAGAGTGCCTTTTTGAGTACTCCCCCCCGCCCCACACTGTTGACTTCCCCCAACCTGGCACTGAAGTGGGTTTAATTGCCGGCGTTACCACTTGAGGCACACAAGAGGCTCGACGCTGTGCAAAGGGGAAAACTCGCAAAGGTCAAGGAGGGGGGTGGATACTGGAAGGCAGGGGGTCTCTTTGCAAACAGCTGCAGGCGCCCTCCGCAGCACCGGGCCTGGAGGCCAGAGGGTGGGCCGCTGCCCCAGCAGTGGCGCTGACCCCCTTTTTTCTCTGTCCCCCCCTCCCTCCCTCCCCCTGCAGTTACGAGAAGCGGCTGTACTGAGGACGGCTTCCGGAGCAGCGGCGGCGGCCAGCGAACTGGTCCCACCGTCCCCGCCCCCCTTGCTGCCGCCGGCGGGCACTGCCGTACTTGACTGATCAGCTGACCCGCCTGCCCCCAGTGGGAGTGGGGTGGGGGCTGCCGACGGGCAAAAGACTTGCACTACGGACCCCCGACCGGACCCCCCTGGGTTCACCACGCCGCCGGCTCCGGGAAGGGCTGCGCGTTTCAGACTGCTGGCAACCCAACAGGACTCTCTTTGGTGGGGTAGTGGTGGGTCTCTGGGCGGGGGCAGCGGGGGCACAGGAACCCCACCCTCTGACCTTTTTTCCGACTGCCGACTCCCTGTTCTGGAGGCGGAAGGAGGCGTGTTAGTGGAGCACCCGTCCCGGGAGTTGCTGCTGACCAGCCCAAGACCGCCTCTCCTGCTGATGGACCCGGTGGACCCCCCCCCCCGTGGGGAAAGCCTCCGTCGTATTTCTGAAGGCCATTGGGGTGAGAGGCTGCCCCCTTGTGTCCTCCCTTTCCATTTTCTTGGGGGATACCACTCCCCCTGTTTGTCTTGGACCACCTTGTGGGCCTCTTTCTAGCTGCTGGGTGGAGGGGGGAAGTGGAACAAGACCCCAATGCAAAAGTGGGTCCCCGGGAGAGTCCATCTGTCCCCTTGCACTTCTGGGGTCCTTGCTAAGAGGCCAGGTGGTAGTCACTTTGCTCTGGCAGAATTGGGGGGGGGGGCTGCATGGAAGGGGCTGTCTCTGACTGACCCAGCAGGCAGACCCATCCTGGCCACCCCCTACCCTTCCCTGGGTCAAATCCTGGATGGCTGCATGGATGAACGCTCCAAGCTGTGTCCAGCAGCACCTTTAGCCAGAAAGCCCCCTTCTGGGGTCCCCTCCTTCCCCCTTTAGCAAAAGCAGGCAGACCCAGCTGCTGCCCCCCCAGACAAGGGGTGGGGGAGATGAGAGGGGTGAGATGGGGACCCCACCTCCCCTTCCCCCTCCTGGGATAAATGGCCAGAGCGCTACAGCCTCTTACAGATTGCAAAGCCGCCTTCTCTCTGCTCTGCGCCCCGCCTGGAAGGCTGCAACTTTGAGCATGTTAGGGTCCAACGTTGTGTCTCTGTGTATTAATTAATAAAAAGGCTACAGAGCATCCGTGGCAAGGCTGCTGTGACTCATCCAGGGTGGTACCAGGGCTGGGCCAGCAGGGGCTGTGTGTGACCTATGCCCCCCCCCCCATTTCTTGGCATTTTGATCTGTAAATCAGGTAAGCCTAGGAAGGCTGCTCAGCCCCAAGTGTGCATTGGCAGAGGGGGCAAGGGGGGCCACATTCTGTGCCATCCCTTGCTGCAGTGGCGTCTCTTCAGCCTCAGAGGATTCATAGAATCCTCAGAGAGCTCGAAGAGAGCCCCGGGGGCAGCCAGTCCAGCCCCCTTCTGCCACGCAGGATTACACACCATCAAAACTCTCCCTTTGAGAGATGGCCACCCGGCATTCCTTTCAAAACAGCCCCCAGAAAAAGGGAGGACTCCACCACACTCCTTTGAGGCAGCTGCATATTCCACTGCTGAACTGCTCTTACTGTCAGGAAGTTCCTCCTAATGTTTGGCTGGAATCTCTTCCTGGAGTCTGAAGCCCCTGCTCCATTGCGTCGTCCCTGGAGCAGCAGCAGGAAGCGGGCTTGCCCCTTCCTCCCTGTGACCTGCTTTCCGATACTTGCGCGTGGCTTTCGCGCCCCCTCTTGACCTCCTCTTCCCCAGGCTGGATGTAACCAGCTCCTAAGGTGCTGCTGCTCAGAGGGCATGGAGTACAGGGGCTCTGACAGTGTCATCACCGCGAGTGTTGACGTGGGGGCGGCTGGGAGGGGCAGCTGATTGCGGGGCCAAATTCTGTAGGCACGGGGGTCAGCCAGGAAGCCGTGGGCTGGGTTCCTCTTAGCAGCCGACACGCAGCTGAGTTTGGCAGTGGTTGGACACCAGACGGAACATCCTCGTTCAGCTCCAGTGCAGAAGCAGGATTGCATGTGGTGCAATGTTGCACCTGGGGGGTGCATCATGTGCTATGCATGTGTGGATAGTGTTATAATTCAGAGTTTGCCATCAATGTCTGTGACACACGGCTCTGCCTCTCTTGGTCGAGTTGTGGAACTTTGCCATTCAGCACAAGGGTCGTGTAGCACAGTCAGGCCTGACGCCACAGAGAGACATAGGATCCGCAGAACCTGCGTTCGCTTCAAAGTCACGGAGGTGCAGTTGCACGCTCGGCCCTCTTTACGATACCGGGACTGATGGGGTTGTGCAAGATTTCTGGTCGACGCTAGGGTTGTGCAGTGCAATCCACGCGTAGCCCTGTGTGCAGCTCTGAGGTGGGTTTTTGCCCTCGACGCCCATCCCTTGCTGTGGGATCTGGCCTTTGCTAGCACCGATTCCCATGTTCCACCTCACTCAGGTGGTACAGTGCAGACTTAGTGCTGCGATCCTTTCTGAAGTGCAGCCTTTTAGTGTTCAGCTGACAGTCTCCCTGGGGTGCTAACCAGACCCTGCGGGGGAGACTCAGGAGGTTTCCTGCTTGAGCAACAGGCCCAGGATCAAATTATCCGGGGCTTCCACAGCTCAAGTTGCCAGCTAGAGGCTCCTGGTGGGTTGGAAGCCTAGCCAGGAGGTGGGGAGAGGCTGGAGTGGAGAATGTGGTCCACGCCAGAGGGGTGGGAGCGTGGCCAGGCTTGGTTAAGGTGGAGCTCAGACCTGGTGGGAACATTCCCCCGTTTCCTTCTGGAGCCAGGGGCAGCTGACACACCAGGGGTGGGTGTGAGGGGGGTGAAGACCACCTAACCCCAGGCATTGGCATCCTGCTACTAGCCCAGCTACATGGCTGTTCCTTCCACAGGGGTGGAGAAAAGCAAAGATCTTGCTCTGGGCGCTCTCCATCCATGATGGCTGGAATGGTGGGAAACGGGAGCTGCAGAGCTCCCCCCCCCCCGGGGCAAGAATGAGGTGAGGGGGCAGCCACCCAGAAGGGCTTGGATTGAGAGCACCCAGCCTTGCTTTTTTTTCCTAAGAAAAGGGTGCCCGTTTGGAGATGTAAACATTCAACTTTTCGGCATCACAAGTGAACGCAAATAATTTCCACAGGGCCCTCCCCCTTTTTTTTCCTGTGGAGAAAAGAGTATTTCTGCAGAGTTCCTGCCTGGTTCCAGGTGGCCACACAGGCTTTTTTGCTCAAAATGGTTAGTGGTTCTGCAAAAACCCATAATCTTGCACTTTAAAAAAGCCCGCTGGGGGAGGGAGTTGGTTGGTGTTAAAAGTGATGATTTGTGCACAAAACGCTGGTCTAAAGCCGCACACAGCTATCAGGGAAACACGGGTTGGTGAGTGGTGGGAGAGATTACACCCTCCCCCAAAAATACCTCTTGTCCCAACAACCCACCTGTATTTCCGCACAGAGTAATTTCCTGAAAAATTTCAGGATGTGTGACCAGCGGGCAAGACACACACCCTGCACAGCATCCTCGCCACTGGATTTCCTCTCAGGAAACATATTTCGGCTGTGAATGCCCGCGATCGTTCTTCCCGCTCACACGGTGTGCAGAAATGCACGGTCAAGGATGAGGTCTTAGAAATGCAGAATTGAAGAGAGCCCAAGGGCCACCCAGGCAGGAAGGTACCACTGAAGCCCTCCCCTGGCCAGGTGGCCACCGAGCTTCTCTTTAAAAACCTCCAAGGAAGAAAGGAGGCTCCACCACGCTCTGCGGAGGCGGCGGCGGCGGCGGCAGATTCCGCGCTCAGGCTGCTCTGGCCCGTCAGGAAGTCCTTCCTAAGGTTTAGGTGGAGCTCTTCGGAAGCCGTTCCTCCACAGCGTCCTCGTCTCTGGAGTAGTAGAAAACAAGCTTCGGCATATTACATCCCTCCAGATATTTAACCGTGGCTGTCACGTCCCCTCGTAACCCTCTCTTCTCCAGACTGAACGTCCTCGGCCATTCCTCGGAGGGCTTCACGGTTTCCAGGCTTTTGACCATTTCGGTCGCCCTCCCCCGGAGACGTTCCAGCTTGTCCGCATCCTTCCCGAACTGTGGCGTCCAGAAGCGGACACAGGATCATTCCCAGCGGGGTCTGACCAAAGCAGAACAGAGCGGTGCTGCTGCTTCCCCCGGCCTGGACGCCGTACTCTTGTTAGCGCGGCCCAGAATCACCCGGGCTTTTTTTAGCAGCCGCGTCACACGGCTGACTCGCGTTCGGCTCGTAGAACCGAGGGGGTGAGGGGGCCAGGGGGGTGTCCTTCGGGAGCGGGGGAGGAGGGGGGAGGCGGGTCCTTCAGCTGTTCCACCACCTGTTCCCAATTTGATCTGTGTCTTCCCATTTGTCTTCCCAATTTGATCTAATGCTGGGCTTGGCTCAGCTCTAACGGGGGGAGGGCTTGGTGGAAGGAGGCCAGGTGCGCCCCCCGGGGAGGCGGGAGCCGCCGCCCTGACCTGCAGCGGGGGGAGGCTGGGAGCAAAGCCAAGCACATTTTGGGCTCCCCTTTCACAACTGTGACCGTTCAGCCTCCCTTCACGTAAGCTGAGACGCCCCCAATTCACCCTTTTGGGCTGATCCCCAATTGGGCGGCGGAGGAGCGGGTGTCTGTCCCACCCGTTCTTACGCGTGTGTTTCAGCGGGAGAGAGGCGACGCGTATTCCGCGGCCGGACTGACCGGAGATCTGTCGGCTGTTCTCCCTCTTAACGCCGGACGCCTGTTGTAATTTGGAAACCTGTCTCTGGACCCGGCTTCATGAAGTCAGAAGGGATCCGGCCCCCTTCGGCCCGGCCTTCCGCACCCCTAAAAGATGGCCCTCCAACTTCTGTTCGGTGAAGGGGAATCCATCCCTGCTGCCCTCTGGCCGTGCGGCTCCCAGCCCGAGACTGGCGCCCCCTCCGCCCGCCGGCGACCCTGACGCCTTTCTAAGAGGGGCTGCGGGCAGAGCCGCGTGCTCTCTCCCTCCGAAGCTGCCCCCGGTCCGTCTCGGTGCCGAAACCTTGCGCAGACAAACCCCTTGCAAACAGCAGCTGGTGGGGAACGGTTTTTATTGTGAGAATTGTGCTTGGACAGAGAGGGAAATTTCCCTCCCCCCCCCCAGCACGGTGAGAGTGCGATCCTGGCTCCGTTGCAGCCGCCCTTGCCGTCTCCAAACGCTTCTGGGAAGAGGCCGGCCCCCGAGGGACCGTCCCGTGTCTTGGTCCCACGGTAGTGGTGCTTTTTTTCCCGAGGAAAGAGACTGCGCCAAGTTGGGTTTTTTTGCCGCCCCTGTCTGGCTTCTGGAACCATGTGGCGCAAGAGGAAGAGATCTGCCCCACCTCCCCTCCCTGGGCACCAGGCTCTCCCCTACAGACAAGGGGGTCAATCCTGGTTTTGGAATAAGGCCACTGCCCACCCGGGGGGCCCGGGGGGCAACCCCCCCACGACATTCCCCCCTTCCCGTCCTCTCTAGCTGTTCCGACCCCATCCTCCGCTCCTTTGCGGATCAGGGCCCGTTTGTTCCCGCGCCCAGCTACAGCTTTGCCTGGAGCGCGCGAGGGCCCAGCTTCAGCTCCCGCAGGAAAGTGTCCAGGGCCCGGGTGTAGTCCTGGGGGTGGAGGCGTAGGTGGGCGGTGTGCTGGGAGACCTCCCACTCCTGCACCTGGACGGGGATGCCGCCCGCCCGCCAGGCGTCCAGGAGCTGCCGCATGACCCCCGGGTCGCTGAGGGGGTCATTGCGGCAGAAGAAGACCAGGACCGGGCAGCGGAGGGGCGGGTGGTGGCAGATGTCCACGGCGGCCTCGTAGTGGGTGACGGTCCAGCGGCGGAAGAGGCTGAAGTACAGGAGTGTCCCCCGGCGGATGAGCTCGCCCAGGACCGCCGAGCTGGTCATCTTGGCCACGCCTGGCAGAGAGAATAGAGGGGGCACGCTCATCAAATTTGCAGGTGACACTAAAATTATGAAGACCCCGGAGGACAGGATCGGAATTCAAAATGACCTGAACAAATCAGAGAGCCGGGCCAAAACTAACACAATGAATTTCAACAGGGGGAAGTGTGAGGTATCACACTTGGGCAGAAAAAAAAATGAAATGCACAGATATAGGACAGGGGACACCCGGCCTGACCGCAGTACATGCGAAAGGGATCTAGGAGTCTCAGCAGACCGCAAGTTGAACGTGAATCAGCAGTGTGATGCAGCAGCTAAAAAAGCCAGTGCAATTCTGGGCTGCATCAGTAGAAGTCTAGGGTCTAGGTCGAGAGAAGAAATAATAGCTCCGCTCTATTCTGCTTTAGCCAGACTCCACCTGAAAAACCACGTCCAGTTCTGGGCATCACGGTTCAGGAAGGATACGGACAAGTCGGAACGCGTCCGGAGGAGGGCGACCAAAACGGTCAAAGGCTCGGACACCACGATGCCCCGTGAGAAGCGGCATCCCTACGGCAGGTGTCGCCCAGCGTGGTAGGTAGCCAATGGTGTCGCCCACCCCCGGGCGCTTCTCCCATACCAGACCGAGCAGAATCCTTAGTCGTTATTTCTGTACTAAGAAAAGGAAAAAGGGGGGACCATTTCTTGCTTGAGGTGGTAGGAGAGAGGGTGGAGGGTCCCGAGGACCAGCACCCCCCCTCCCTCTCCTCCCCGACTGAGCAAGCGGGGCGGGGCGAAGGAAGGAGGGCGTCGTGTCGGAAGAAAACCGAGGGGGCAGCTCTCAAGAGTCTCAGGCGGTGGGTGGGGCGGGGAAGGGGAGAGAAGGGACCACAACTTTGAGGGTCACCCCTTCCCCCCCAAAAAACCCCGCACGCGCAAGAGGAACAAGGAGGCTGGCTGGGCACAGCACCGGGGATATTTCCTTTTATAAAAAGTAGTAAATTTCTGCCAAAACACCGCACAAAAAATTTATATACAGTCATTTTGGCGTCGCCCCCTCCGACGCCGTCCAAAGCCCTCGCGACTCCGGGCCCCGTGACAGCACTGAGACGCGCTGCCCTGAGCAGGGGGCTCTCCTTTGGGAAAGCAGAACCGATCGGCGTCAGCGGGCGTTTGCCTCCTCGGGGAACCCGTCTCGCGCTTTTAGCAACAAGCGCAGGAGGGAAGGGTCTCTCACGCAGCAAGTGAGCAGGAGAAGGGCCGGGCCCCGCACGGCTGAAATGAGGCGACCCGACCTCGGTGAGCTCTCGACGGAGTACTCAAAAAGAAGTCCAAGGAGGCAAAGTGGGCGGGGGTAAGGCAAAAGGGGGGGGCCGAAACTTCTTTTTTTAAGGACAAATTTTAACTCTTCCAAGTTAAAAGAAAAGTCAGATGGTGCCTCCTGGCACTGAACCAAAAATTCCAGCCTGTTCACTTTTCCGGAGCAGTACCGGCACGATCACGGCTCAAGATCAGCAGACGACAGGCCTCAGCGTGCCCTCACGTAAAAAAGAGAAACATCGTGTGGAAACAAGCTCAGCTTTCTGACTCGGGTGCATTCCCAGCCGCCAGCACCCAGCAGATGGAAAGTCTCCCCGAGGATGCCGGCTTTCAAGCAGCCCTGCGAGGCAGGGACTAACCGCTCAGCCCCATTTTCACCTGAGACGCAGGACTGCGGACAGGACCACTGAATGCCCAAGTTGCAGGAAAAGGTGGCGTGTAAAACCCTAGGGCTGGGAGGGACGCGCAGGGCCATCCAACCCAACGCTCTTCTGCCACGCGGGATGACACCATCCAAGCCCCCCTTGGACAGAGGGCCCTCTGACCTCTGTCCCCACGGAAGGGCAGTCCAAGGCAGACTGTTCCACTCTCAAAACGTTCTGAAACTCCGAAGTTTCTCCCTAACGTTTACATCAAATCTCTTTTAACATGAATCCATTGGTTCCTGAAAGACCCCAGATTATCCCAGAATCAGGGAGCTGGAAGGGACCTCAAAGGCCACTCGGTCCGACCCGCAGGCACACACAACTAAAGCACCCTCGTGAGTTGTGTCTCGTAGGTTAAGAAAGTTAGAGGTCTTTGGTGAACGGCATAAAAATCAAGGACGACCGGCTTTAAATCCCTGCTGGGCCACAAAGCTTGCTTGGGCCGGCTGCCATCTCTCAGCCTGCGCTTACTCGCAAGATTGTTGTGAGGATGAACAAACGAACGCTGAATTTCAAAAGTGTGAAAACTTTACTTTGGGCTGCGGCTGACATTCACATTCCCTAACCTAGGGAATGGGAACTCTCCCTAGGATCAAAAATGGCTATGCTGAGGCTGTCAGACTTTAGACGTGTCACGAGAAGACACGATGATGCTTTGGCCTTATGGCAAGGCCATAAGGTCAAAGGAAGAGAGGAAGACTGGACCATGGGTGGACTGCAAGACCTGAGCTGGGCTTCCAAGAACACAATCTCCTGGAGGCCTCCCAGCTGTTGCTACTGTTGGTTTTGACTTCTGGCGCCCCTCTGAAAAAAAGACCCCCAAGACCCCCCGTCATTCACAGCTCTGTTGAGCAAAGCCAGGGCAGCAGCCACGGCTTCCTCGACAGAGTCAATCTGCCTTTCGAGTGGTCTTCCCCTTTTCCTGCTATCTTTGATTTTAGCAAGCGTTGCTGTTCTTTCCAGCAAGCCACGTCTTCTCACGATACTGCTGCCAAAGTAAACTGTCACTATTCGCTCTCCAGCCAGCTTTCACTCATGGTGCCCCCCTGAATGAGAGACACCCCCCTTGAAGAAATCATCCTAGTACCAGCCCTGCTCAGGTCTTGCTTGCAAAGGCAGGACAGCTGCCGTGACCTCCCCGGTGGAGCCAGGCCACTGGGACTGAGATCTTGCCCTTTTCCAGCTGCCTTCCACTTTGCCAAGGCCATTTCCGCACTAGCCTGTGATAGCGCTATGATTCCACTTGCAACACCCTATGGAATCCTGGGGTTTGCAGATTCGGGAGGGGCCAACCCAGGATTCCATAGGATGTTGCAAGTGGAATCATAGCGCTATCACAGGCTAGTGCGGAAACGGCCCACGTGTTGTTACCTTTTTCCAATGAGTCACGTCTCCTCTGGAGAAGAGAAGGTCACGAGGGGATACGACAGCCAGGCTTGAACATTTGAAAAGATGCCACATGGAACAGGAGAGCAAATGTGGCACGGTGGTTTGAGTGTACTCTGGAGACCGGGTTTCGATTCCCCGCTCAGCCATGGAAACCCACTGGGTGACCTTGGGAGCTTCACACACACTCAGCCCCAGAAGACCCCACAATAGGTTTTCCTCAGGGTAGTCATCAGTTGGAAACAACTTGAAGGAACACAACAGCGGCAACAACATACGAAATATGAAAAAACCTGTTTGCTGCTGCTCCAGAGTCTAGGACACGGAGCAACGTCTTCAAACTACAGCAAAAAAAGAAAAGATTCCACCTGAACATTAGGAAAGGCTTCCTGACAGTCAGAGCAGTTCAACAGTGGAAGACTCTGCTGCTGCCTCCACGGAGTGTGGTGGAGCCTCCTCCTCCTTTAACGATTGCTAAACAGAGGCCGGGTGGCCCCCTGTCCAAGGGAGGGCTCGGATGGTGTCTTCCTGCGTGGCCGGAGGGGGTTGGCCTGGACGGCCCAAAGTTCAGTAGGCTCGTTTGAGTCATTTTGCCAACTCCAGGGGCGCCAAAAGCTGACTTGAGGGGAAATAACAACAGCTGACTGAACGGGAAGCCGCCCCGTGACAATCAGGGGTGCGGAAAGTCCGGCTCCTGCGTTCCACCCGCGGCCCACGGGAGCCCCCCGAGCAACCAAAATCAACATTTTTTTTTCGATCGCCCGTCCCTTCCGGGGGCTCTTGATCTCCCTGCCTTGCAAAAGAGATCCACGTACGCGTCCCACCCATCCCCCTCCTCCCCATCCGCCCGCACGCGTCCCGGCCTCGCACGCCCCACTCACCCCGCGCCATGTCCTCCAGGTTCCCGGCCACCAGGCTGTCGTAGACGAGGCCGCGGACACGGTCCCGCACGCCGGCGTGCTCCTCGGGGCGGCTGGCCATGTGCAGCATCATCTGGGCAAAGGTGTACCCGCCGATGGAGAAGGCGTGGACGAGGAGCGGGTGGCCCCCCAAGGCCTTCCCTTCCCCGAGCAGCCCGAGCACGCGGGCGGCGTGGTCCATCCCCCGCCGGGGCCGCAGGAAGAGCCCCACGTCGCTCTCCGCCACCAGCACCGGCCAGCCCCGCGAGAGGTAGAGAGAGAGGTACTTGGCCAAGGCCCGGAGCGGAGCGCCAAACCAGGGGAGCAGCAGGACCAGGGGGCCGCACCCGGGGGGGGGACCGCCGGCGGGACGGTAGAGGCGGACGGCGCGGGAAACCGTCGTCACGGACACGCCGGGACCCGGGAAGGCCGGCGAGGGATCGGGACCAGGAGGCGACGTCTCCTCCTCGGGCGGGGTGGCTCTGCGGTGGCAGGGCGGCGCCTCTGGGGGCCCTGCTTTCGATTCCTCGGGGGTCATTCTAGACGGCGTTCCCGCCCACGTCCGTCCCACGGCGAGCAGCCCTGGGAGAGAAGCCGGGAGCGTGACGCCCACCGTCGCGGTTGGCGTGGGACGGACGACAAGCTGACGGGAGCCCGAGGGCCGCGGAGGCCGGGCTCGTCGCTTCTCCCCAAACTCCAGCAGGGTGCTGTGGACGGGGCTGGACAGGCGCAGGGCCCCTCGCCCCACTAAACACTATCCAGCCGGTCTTAAAGCAGGTTTTCTCCAAAGAAGCCTCACACCCTACGGAGGGACTGTTCCTCGTGGCTGGGGGGGCGTGAGGAGATCTCCCCGGAAATCCTCGTGGGGGGTCTCTCTGCACTCTGCCCCCCATCTCCAGCGCTGCGATGGCTAAACTGCCCCCCCACACACACCTTGATTCTCCTGGAGCAGGTTTTTTTGGGGTGGTGACCAGGTGCGCCCCCTTAAATATTTTTGGTCAATCGCTGGGGATATTATTCCTTGGATTGTGGGGGCTCAAAAACAGCCGTACAGGAGACATGCTCCCCAGGGGGCCACTTGTTTGGGATGCCTGCCCATTCCCGTGTGTGTGTGTGTGTGAGAGAGAGAGAGAGAGAGAGAGAGAGAGCACCTAAACCCCCAGAAGAGATTCTAGTCCTCCATGGCTGAGGCAGACTCCAACGTCTGCTGCTGGTCCAAGAAATGTAAGTGGGCCGGGGAAGAGAGTCAATCCAGACCCCCCCCCCGAGTCTTGCTACCCCAGTCCATGAGGAGGACGGGGCTGTTGCCTTGTGCACGGAGGGCTGCCCCCGCCCTCACCCTCGGCCCTTGCCTCCCACCTCCCCGGGCCTTCTCAAAATAACCTACTGGGCTCGGGCCAAACCCTCCTCAATGCACCCGGGAGACCAGGCCGGGACAAGAGCAGTTTCACAAGCATCTCCAAGGCACCCTCCCAGTCACGTAATTCTTACGACAGCCCTGTGAGGTAGGACGATGGCATGAGTTCATGCCTCTCGAGGCAGTTCAGAGCATAGATTAACAAAGAAACAAACAAAAAAGGACAGCTTAAATACAACACAGGTGAAAACAGGGTACTACTAAAACCAGGGCCTAAATACCTTAAAGGCACCATCAGATCCCATCTGATCTCGGAAGCTAAGCAGGGTCAGCCCTGGTTAGTACTTGGATGGGAAACTGCCAAAGAATCCCAGGTACTAGAGGCTCTGTTTCAGAGGAAGGACTTGGCTAAAAACCACCTCTGAGTGTTCTTTCCGTGCCTAAGAAAACCCCGTGAAATCCATGGGGTCACCGCAAGCCCACAGGTGATTTGAAGGCGCGGACACACACAAAAGCGGAACACTAAAATTGTCTAAAAAGGGATGCCACGCAGAGGATGGAGCAAACCTGTATTCTGCTGCTGCAGAGACTGGGATGCACTGGAGCAATGGCTTCAAACTTCAGGAAAAGAGATTCCATCTAAACATCAGGAAGAACTTCCTGACCAGAAGAGTGGTTCAAAAGCTGAATTTGCTGCTGCCTGGGAATGGGGTGGAGTCTCCTTCTCTGGAGGCTTTTAAACAGGGTCTGGGTGGGCATCCCTTGGGACGACTTTGATCGTGCATTCCTGCATGGGAGAATGGGGTTGGACTGGGTGGCCTTTGGCGTCTCTAGCAGTTCTAGGAGTCTGTTCTATGATTCAATGGGCCCTGCATAAGTGAACCAAGGCACAAAGGCTGGAATTCACTTAGGGGCATGCATATGTGTAAGTCAAGGTACGTAGAGGAACTTGCACATGCATGAGACACCCACAGGATTCTGGCTTTCACCAATCTCAAATTTTGGGCAACTCCACTGTTTGCTTCCCTCCATCAAGAAAACTGAGCATTTCTTCTTCCTCTCAGTTCCCTGCTCTCTAAGCAGTTATGTCAGGCTCTAAAAGGATTGCAAAGTCTGCTTGGAAGTCTTTAGCTGGGGGATTCGAAAACAAACAAAGCTTTGCTCAAAATCCAAGCTTTCCCAAACCAGCCCAGCCTCCCTAACGCTCCCCCACACTTACCATATGGAGATAATGTGGGGAGGGGGGCTCGCCAGAGCCTACCTAGAGCATGGGTGGAAGGGGAGAGAGAGAAGCCGGAGGACCCCAGCCAGCCCACACCCACTGGCACCATTCTGGCTGTTACAAGCACTTAGCAGACACCCATCTAAGCACAGTATTCATTCATTTAGCCTGCAAGAGTACTCATATTCCGGCCTCTCACAATCCCGTATCAGCCTGCCTGGGTCCACGGCACTCGCGGCCCCTCTCCCTCTTTCACAAGCATGGCTGGCAGGGAGGCGAGACGGGGGCTTGCCGGTGGCTGCCCCAGGCTCTAGAACTTCCTGCCTGAGGAGGATCCAGTGGCTCCTTCCTTGTTCTCCTCCCGCTGGCAGGCAAAGCCTCTTGTTTTCATTCTGAGACACATTTAAGAAATGAATCTTTTTGAAGAAAAGGCCGTACTGCTTTGAACCGTCCTGTTTTTAAAATAAAAGCTGAGCATCCTTCATCAGAAAGGCTTGGGACCAGAACTGTTCCACACTTTGGGTTTTTTTAAGCTTGGAATACAGTACATTTTTGGAATAGCCTCGCAACTCATTTCTTCATTACTTGTATTGTGCGTGAGCTGTGTGTGGCACGACAGAGACTAAGGATCTGAGAAATGGCAGGAATCCAAGGGTGGTGCTCGGTGCGAATCCAACCCCTTTTGCAGTTTCACAGATCCGCAGCCTCTCTTTCTGCTGCCGGCCCCCTGCCTCTGTCCATTTCTTTTTGTGGCGGCCAGTGGTGGCTAAAGGGGACAGACTGAGAATCTGACAGATGAACAAGAGAGGAGTGCCACAGCGGCCACCTGTGGAGCTGGGCAGCTGGCAGCAAAAGTTTCAGGTTTTGGAGGTTTCCGGACTTTGGATTTCTGGATAAGGGATACGGAACCTGTACTTTTCATTTTTAACTGTCTCTTAAAAAATGTCAACACTGCTGATAGCTCCGTTCCACGCTAATTTTGGCCCTTCATCTTGTTCCACTGTGTTGTGTTTGTCAGCCGCCTGTAGTACCAAGTTCTGGGTAGAAACAAGCATATAAATACTAACGAAGATCACGGCCAGACTCCAACCGGGGACTTGCATCTTCGTAAGTGAGCGAACTGACGTCTGCAGGTCCATAATGTCCATATCCAGTCGGGGTCTGCTCTGACATTCCCACACAGCACAGCCAGCAACGTGTCCAAGGGACAACAGCACTCCCGGCTGGTGTCCCCATGTACAACGGGGTTGGCGCACACCCCAGGATCCTGGCAGCCTAGAGAACTGGAAGAGACCCCCAGGGCCAAATCTAGTCCAACCCCCTTCTGCCATGGGGGAAGGCACAATCCAAGCACTCCCTCTGGCAAGAGGGCCACCCAGCCTGTCCTTGAAACCCTCCAAAGAAGGAAACCACGTAGGAGCAGCAAAAGGAAAATCAACCTCATTCTGTGCCTCTCTCTCTGTGTCTTACACGGACTGGCACACGCACACACACGCCGACACACCCGGCAGAGCAAACAAGCAGAGCGAACAAGCGAGCAGCGCGGGCCTCGGCGGGGTCCCTTCCCCAGCCTTTGGGCCAGGAGGCCACGGACACCGGGAAGGACAGGAACGCAGAGGGGCCGCTGTGGGGAAATCTGCATGGGCGTGGGGGGCGGCGTTCACGCTCTAGCCACACAGGGCCTCAAGGGTTTCCCATACAGACTGGAGAAAGGCAACTGGCCTCCCCCCCATCTTGTTTCTGTCTGCCCCCAGACTGACCCTGGCATTGTAATCCCTCCAGCAAAGCAAGAGGACAAGGAGCCAAGGGAGACCGGCAAGGAGGCAAAGACATCCCGCCTCGCCCCCGCTGCAGGGTGGGCACACTGACTGTTCCCGCCTCCAAACAGACACAGAGAGAAAGAGGGTGTCCAGCTCGGCTCCACAGGCACATTGACTCCCCGGCTCCCAAGGTGGGAACAACGCACAACCCGTGCACCCAACACGCACACATCTCCACAGCCAGGGCCTCCCAGACTTTGCCCTCGTTGCCAGAGGCTCAAATGCTCGCTCTGCGTGTGCGTGTCTGTGTGCGGGCAGGTCCGGGCCCTGCGAGCAAAGCTTCGGCTGATGAATTATCCCAATTAACCGAGCGAGTCCTGAGCCACAAACGGTCTTTGTTTCCTGTTTCATCTCTGCAAGGTCAAGCAGTTCACTCCTGGGGGAGGTCAGCTTTCTCGCTTTCAGCCCAGAGCGGAACCGGCTCCCAACTCCCAGCAGGGTAACTGGAGGGGAGGCGCCCAGAGAATGCCAGGAGCTGCTACAGGTCTGAATTTCAGAGAAAGGCAAGGACAAGCCACCTCTGAGGATTCCCTGCCTAATAAAACCCTTTGGAATTCACAGGGTTGCCGTAAGTCAACAGGCGACTAGAAAGCACGCTCTCTCGTACACAAAGAACAACGAAGTCAAATCTCTGTAGGTCTCTCTGCACCCCTCCCTGGCCACGGGCAGCGCCTGTAGCAGAAAGAAAACAGGCCAGGACTCCACCCGTGTAAGAGTTACAGCTTTGGTTGTGTTAGGCAACCCTTGTGTTGAATGGCAACATTGTGCAGCAGAATGCACAATGAGTGATTTTAATTTCACTGACATCTTAATACTCTTTCAATCTTGATTTCTGTATGTATTCTCTTTCATCTACAGTATAACTGTCTTGGATGAAAATCAGGGTATAAATAAAATGACAGACTGACGTACAATCGGGCGGTTGCAGAGACACAGAAATGGCTTCAAACTACAGGAAAAGAGGTTCCACCTGAACATTTGGGCCATTTCCGCACTGGACTGTCATGGTGTTACTACTGGCCCCTCCCGTAACTGCAAACCCCAGGATTCCATAGGATGTTGAAAGTGGGATAATCGCATTGTAACAGTCTAGTGAGGAAACGGCCTGGGAAGAACTTCCTGAGGATAAGAGCACTTTGATAGTGGAATAATACACTGCTGCCTCTGTGGGGTGTGGTGGAGTGTCCTCCTTCTTTGGAGACTTTTAAACAGGGGCTGGGAGGCCGTCTGTCCAGGGGGGGGCTTTGACAGTGTCTTCCTGCACGGCAAAATGGGGTTGGAACGGATGGCCCATTTTCTGCTCTCCCCCAGCTCTAGGATTCTATGAGCCCGAGTGCTCAGCAGCCGGACAGAGATAACTCTGCCTCCCTGACCTTGAGCTAAAGCTGCAGCAATCGGATCAGACTAAAGCACCCAACCTCTGCCAAAGACACCTGACAGGGTTCTTTTGTAATTAATCACCCCGGAAAGGTGCACATTATTTGAGAATTGGTATAACCAGATCAACAGCCCGGCCTCCCTGAAAACCAGCCAGGTCACATTCTCTTCTGAGGCCAGCTGCCTTCCTTGGGGGCAACCACAGGCCCTCCTGTCTGTCTCTCCATCCACCCGTCCGTCTGCACCAGAAGATGACCCTCTGCCCTGCTAAAGGCCCCTCTCTGGGCACCAGATCAGGCGAGGCTCTGCCGGCCAGGCCAGAGCACACACAGTTGCCATCTCTGCCTGCAACAGGGGTGTACCTCCTCGGGCAAGCCACACCATTCCCAACTCACTTTGCCTACCATATTCATTTTTATTTAGGCACAGCTCCGCCTTGCCTGTCCTCCAGGGAGACCAAAGCAGTGCTAATGGTTCTGAGCCCCACCTGGTAATCATTCTTGGTTTCACAGCCCACCTGGTGCTACTGACTGGAGATTTCGACTCCTGGAAAAATCCAGCATTCTCTCTGACCCTCCCCGCTTACCGTTAGAGCAATTGGGATTTCGATAGGACAGAACTGCCTGCCTAAGAAACCCTTCTGTTTTTCTCATCTAAAGTCTCCCCATTTGCTCTTCCTACCCACTGAAATAGAGAAAGAGAATGGCCATTTCCGCACTTAGACTGTTATAGCGCTATTATTCCACTTTCAATATCCTATGGAATCCTGCGGTTCGCAGTTCCGGGAAACACACGGCCCTAAACACCTTTGTGCATCCAATTAGCCAGACCCTGAGACCCGGCAAAGTGCCTAGCCTCATCCGTGGTCGTAGAAAGGCTCCTTGCATCTCAGCCTCCGCTGTCCTTACTCCGCTTCCTATTCCCGCTCCACTTCCTCTTCGTTCCTCCTCCAGCCTCTTGCCTTGCTTCCCCTTCAACAAGATGGTGAGTTAAGAATGAAGCTTTTCCTAATCTTTTCATTAGCTTGTTAGGACGTAGGCTCTTCCTGCACATGCGAATGTAAAAGCCATCAGCAAACTTTTTCTAAGTCTGTCCACTGAATCTGCCTGCCTTGTTCATTTCTCAGTTGGTTTCAGTTTTGGGAAGCAACTTGAAATTAGAATCATAGAATCATACAGTTGGAAGAGACCCCAGGGGCCATCCAGTCCAACCCCCGCCATGCAGGAACACCCACCAAAGCACTGTCTTTGACAGGTGGCCATTCAGCCTCTGCTTAAAAACGTCGAAAGAAGGAGACTCCACCACACTCCACGGAGGCAGCCGCAGATTCCACTGCCGGGCAATTCTGACCGCCTGGAAGTTCTTCCTGAGGTTCTGGTGGAATGTCCTTTCCTGTAGTTTGAATCCATTGCTCCTTGTCCTGGTCCCTGAGGCAGCAGAAAACAAGCCCACCCCCTCCTCAATATGTCATCCCTTCAGATATTTAAACATGGCTCTCATGTCCCCTCTTAACCTTCTCTTCTGCAGATTAAACATACCCAGCTCCCTCAGCCGCTCCTCATAGGGCTTCATGGCTTCCAGACCCTCCACCATTTTGGTCGCCCTCCTCTGGACACGGTCCAGCTTGTCAACATCCTTCTTGAATTGAGGTGCCCAGAACTGGACACAGGATTATTCCAAATGAGGCCTGACCAATGTAGAATAGAGTGGTACCATTACCTCCCTCGATCTAGACACCATACTCCTATTGATGCAGCCAAGAATCGTGTTGGCTTCCTTGGCTGCCGCATCACACGGCTGACTCATGTTCAGCTTGTGATCTACCAAGGCTCCTAGATCCCTTTCACACGTACCGCTATCCAGCCACGCATCCCCCACCCTATATTGAGGCATGCTTAATCTGCTACTCTGCTAAAAGAAGCGTGAGTCCTAACAGTTTTAGCTTCCTATTTTTTCCTGAAAGGACCACCACCCTGGGAAACGCTAATTCCCAACACTGACCATTCAGATTCTATCCAAGAATAATTCAGGGAAGCTCATCACTGGGCCCTGGAGCACCTTCTAAGCAGTGTTGCTCTTTCTATGTCCTTGTAGCCCTATCTACGGTTTGTCTGTGACTGCTCCCAGAGCACCAGTTGCCCCAGAAACCACGGCTGGTGTCTCCTCCCAGCGGCGCTGGATCTCCACTTGTACCTCTCCACATTTCATAACCTTTCCTTGCTCTTTGTCTTCCATTCTGTTATCTACAGGGATTGGTATATGTATAATAAAAACATTTTTTAAACCATAGTTACATCTGATATATTCTGATTGTTAATCAGTTGGAATCTTAAAGTACTTTTAAGATTTTTACTTCCTCACTTCCAACTATTTTCTCTGTTATTTTCTCACCACTTCTCTGGAGATGGTAACTGATACACTGGAATTTATGCAAAAAGTATTATTGCAGCCACTTTATTATGGTTTTTCTGATATTCAGTCCACACAATCTTGCTGCATGAATGGATAAAGTGGTCAACAGTTGTCTCTTTTTCTTAGCAGAGAGAACACTTACTACCCAAAGTTATTTTTCCAGTATTTGGCTTCATGCTGCCTGCTTGATGCACCCAGTTCCTGAGCCACAGATGTAAATCCTCCGTTCTCATTTTTCAGTGTCCCATTTTGTAACCGTTTCCAGGTCTTCTCCTTCTCCACTTTTCCTTCTATGCTTTTAATGATCATGGAATGATCTGTTTTGCCAGACTTCAGGGCAATTTTTCACAATTTCCTTTCTAGAAATGTCTTTTGTTCCTTGAGCACTCAATAGATTCTCTTTACATCAACATTTTTTTCTCTTTGCTTTCTTTCATGCATTCACCCTTCTTTGCCTTCTTCAACACTTTGCTTCGCTGGTACTAACCCCCAGCCACCAATATTCAGTGGCGGATACAGGCAATTAATACCACTTTGACAAAGTAAAGTGCGGTTTGCTGTCACCATCTTCCCAGGTTTTCCATCTGGTGCACTTCGTCCAGTCAAACCATTCCAGCACCATACTGAATAACTGGCATAGCCCAGGAGTTCACAGCCAAATTATGGCCATTTCCACACTAGACTGTTAGAGCGCTATTATTCCACTTTCAACATCCTATGGAATCCTGGGGTTTGCAGTTTAGGGAGGGGCCTCAAAGGCCATCCTCAAAGGCCCTTCCCTAAACTGCAAACCTCAGGATTCCATAGGATGTTGAAAGTGGAATAATAGCACTATAACAGTCTAGTGCGGAAATGGCCTATGTTTCTGTTGTTAAGTCTTGACTTTAAAGCTTTGCATCCCCTTTTGGTACAGATATTCTCTTCTGCTCTCACATGCTGAATGTCCTCTGCCAGCAGCAATTCCCACATATTTGCCATTTGTATCCTCTTGATGATATTTCCTTCAGACTGAGCCATTGTATCTCTCTTTGGTGGTAGTGAAGCCCGATTGTCAATTCCAAATTCCATTTAAATATCTTAATATTCTTAACAGTATTCAATATGGATTCAGGTTCTGATGGTGACGTTCCTTACAGTTTTAACTCATCCATGCAGAATAAATGATTTATTTTTTCCAGTTTGCTTTGGTATTTCAGATCCCTGATATGTCTCCTTCAGTTTTACAGAAAGCCATATTGTTGCAATAACAAACTGCAAAGGAAATGGAGAATCACCCTGGAAAACTCCTTGCCTGCTATTGACTCTGCTCAGTTCTTGCCTGTTTGCTATTAACATGGTGATTTCATTACAGCTCAGAAGAATTTTCTGTTGGTTTTCTTATTCTTAATACTCCAAAACACTTTTCAATCCATGTGTGTGGTACAGAACCAAATGCCTTTTTTACAGTCGGTCTGTACAAGTTTGTTTCTAATCTTTGGAATATTTTCATTTTATCAATTAACAGTTCAACTTTTCTTCCCCAGGAAGTTGGGCAACTGCATTTTTTTTTCTTCTTTTGGATCAAGAGAATTCTGAATTGAAAGGGACTGGAGTGAGTTGGCCATTTTTCTCGCTAACACTTTAAACACTGTTGACAAACATTTGGCAAATGATAGTTAACCTTGTTACTTTATGTCTGTTTGACCTTCTCCCCATCCCTGGGACTCAAAGCGGCTTAGAAATGTTAAAACAGTTTCAGATGAAAGTTCACATGGCAAAAAAATGTGCAAAACTGAAGATGCAATTAAACTGTCAATAGAATTAAAAGCAAACTCCTTTTTAAAAGGACCCCTACAAGTGTTGTCCAGAATCCTATATACCTTACACTGCTCCGCACTACACTCTTATAGCGCTATCATTGCACTTTCAACGTCCTATGGAATCCTGGGGTTTGCAGTTTAGGGAGGGACTAGATGGTGCCTCCCTAAACTGCAAACCCCAGGATTCCATAGGATGTTGAAAGTGCAATAATTGCGCTATAAGTGTGTAGTGCGGAAATGGCCATATGTAACTACAGCAGTTATCTAGCTCCATAATGACTCCCATCCCAGTCCTCCCAGTCCTGGCTTACCAGTCAGCAGCTGCTGCGACTGACAAGGGTCTGTTCCCCCTGTTGCTTGGGAAGCAGCTGGCCGCCATTTCCACTCCGTTCCATGAGCGATCCCATTGTAATGGGCAGAAATAGGGTCCCTCCTGCAATTCACCTTCACCCCAGAGATCGCTAGTGGACGGGGGGAATAGCAGCCATCTGCTTCCTGTGTGATGGGGCACGGACCCCCATCGACTGCTGAGATGGCTGCCTGGCACGCGGAGATGGGGGCACTTTCTCAATCATTATACAGCCCCTGAAACAGGGGCTACGCAGGGACCATGAATTCAAAGCAGTCACGAATGCGCAGCCCCAGCTCACGATTCTGGCCTTGGGAAGCAGAGCACCTGACTGAAAGAGCTTTTCTTATAAATTGCCATCTCCCAAAGGCCTGTTGTCATTGTGTGCCTTCACGTTGTCTCCAGCCTATGGCAACCCTGTCACAGAGTTCTCCTGGCAAGATTTGTTCGGGGAGGGGGGTGCCTTTGCCTTCCTCTGAGGCTGAGAAAATGTGACTTGCTCAGGGTCACCCGGTGGGTTTCGATGGTGGAGCTGGGATTCGAACCCTGGGTCATTTCCGCACTACGCTCTTATAGCACGATTATTCCACTTTCAACATCCTATGGAAACCTGGGGTTTGCAGTTTAGGGAGGGGCCGGCCGGAATAATCACGCTATAAGAGCGTAGTGCGGAAATGGCCCTGGTCTTCTATGCTCAAACCACTATGCCAGTTACAATCTTGCTTAATATAAAAACTGTTTCCTACCTGGACAGCCAGTGATCTGAGTCTAGAGGCCAGGGTTCGATTCCCCACTCAGCCAAGGAAACCCCTTTCCTGCTTTTTTCCCCCCAGGCTGTTTCTCATACTAGAGGGTAACCCAGAAACTCTGAGAGCCTTATTCTCCATGAATTTTTGAAATCCCGTCTTTGAAAAGTTGCCCAAACTGGTTGCTTTCATTCTGATTCTCATGGTCACTAATTCTACCATTTGTCTTTGTGGGTGAATCCACACCACACAATGGCAGCACTCCGATACCACTTTCACTGCAACAGCTCCGTTCTTTCAAATGCTGGGACCTGTAGCTTCATGAAGTACTTGGAATTCTCTGCCAGGGAACTCTAGTACTGTAGTTCAGGGGAGTGCCCTAGAGAACTCTTAGGTTCCTCACCAAACGACAAACCCCAGAATTTCACGGCATCAAGTTTGGTGTTACAGCACAATATTACTGCTGCTGTTGTATTTATATTCTGCTTTTCCCACAGTTTGGGACTTAAGACAGCTTACAATAATTAAAACAAGCACAGCTAAAAATCCATAGCATACAAAAGTTAAAAATGTAATTGAACTAACAGAAAATTAAAACCAGATAAAACTGTAAGCCATTAAAAAGAAAACAAGAAACAGACAATCGAGCACATTTTGCAAGGCCCACTCCTGCCCCCACCCCTGGAGCTTCCCCCACAGAGGGGGAGCAAGGAGGGGGCGAGTCTGAGCTCCCTGGGAAGGGAGTTCCAGAGATCCTGGGGACAGCCACGGAGAAGTCCCCGTCTCCCAGGTTCCCACACTAGACATCCCTCCCTGTGGGGGTGGGTGGGACAGAGAGAGAGGGGGGCGGGTGACACACCCTCTGTTACTGGAAGAAAACTTTCCTCCCATCTAACTTGAATCCCCCACCATTCAGCTTCACTAGATGACACCGACTTCAGGATCCTCCAGCTGCTTCTTCGCCTTCTCTACACCAGGTGTAATTTTATGCTCCTCCGCCCCATCTCTCCTTATTTACCCTTTTTTTCCCCCATGGGGATCAGCTACAAGCAGTGTAACCTGTCCTCATAGGGAGTTGCTCCTGTCCCTGGGTTGTTTCAATTACCCTTTGCTGGGCCTCTTCCAGGTCTGCAAGATGGATTTTGAGATGAACTTACTCAATGCTCCAAGTGTGGTGGTGCCACAGGTGTGCATCAAGGCAGGCTGCACATATTTCTGGCTCCTTTCCTTTTGACTGGCAACATGCTCTGAACTCTACTCAATGCTCCAAGTGCGATGGTGCCACAGGTGTGCATGAAAGCAAGCTGAGCATTTTTCTGGTTCGAGCTCCCCACCCAAGAAGCTTTTCCACAGGCAACCTCCCTGCCTCAGAATTTTATGGGAAATTATAGAATCATAGAATCACAGAGTTGGAAGAGACCCCAGGGGCGATCGAGTCCAACCCCCTGCTATGCAGGAACACCCATCAAAGCAATCCCAACAGATGGCCATCCAGTCTCTGCTTAAAAACTTCCAAAGAAGGAGGAGACTCCACCACACTCCGAGGCAGCATCTTCCACTGCTGGACAGCTCTGACCATCAGGAAGTTCTTCCTGAGGTTCAGGTAGAATCTCCTTTCCTGCAGCTTGAATCCATTGCTCCTTGTCCTGGTCTCTGGAGCAGCAGAAAACAAGCCCGCTCCCTCCTCAACATGACATCCCTTCAAAGATTTAAACATGGCTATCATGTCCCCTCTTAACCTTCTCTTCTGCAGACTAAAGATCCCCAGCTCCCTAAGCCGTTCCTCATAGGGCACGGCTTCCAGACCCTTCACCATTTTGTTGGCATGCCCTCTGTTATTCTCCTACCCTGGGTTCCTCCCCTCTTTTCTTTTCCCACCAGAAACAAACAAGCAGGCATAACGAAAAAGCATTCAGGAGGAAGGAGAGGGCAGCAACAGGGCAACTCTCCCAGGAAGGGCCCCCTCCTGCCAAGGCTGTGGTGGGACAGGTCCAGGCCCTACGCGGCACGGATGCAACAGGCATAACGCTGTGCTCACACGCAACACTGCCAATCCTCGTGTGCACCTGTATCTGCAAGGCACAGCCGTGTGCAATCCACACCTGCAACTATGCGCAACCGGATCACATGTGCAACTTCACATCTGCAACCTTGATACGAATCCTGCTGTTCCCCACCAGACAAAAACACCCAATTGCTTTCAGGGGGGAATTTACAGAGGGCTAAGGAGCCAGTACGGTGTAGCAATTTGACCACCGGGCCACTACAGCGCTGGAGACCAGGTTTCGATTCTGCCCTCGGCCACGGAAACCCACTGGGTGACTTTGGGCACATCACGCACTTTCCGCCCCAGAAAACCCTGTGACAGCATCGCCTTAGGGGTGCCATAAGTTGCAAAGGACTTGAAGGCACACAACAGCACAAGATACCGACAGCTGTCTAACTGTCAGTGCCACTATTCATGTATTAATTATTAATATCATGCCTTCCCCCCCTCCAAAAAAAAATTAGGGCCGCACACCGGCCCCCACAGTCAGCCTCCTGGCCCGAAAGGACTCTGGGCTCCCCAAGCCCCCTGCGGCCGCTGCCTTTGCCAGCCGCCAAGGAAGGGGACAGGCGCACACCCCTCCCCGTCCCCCACGGCAAGAATGAGGAAGCTTTGGCCCCTCTGGCCCTGACTCCCACCGTCCCTTGCCTGGGTGGGGATGACGGGAATCGTAGGCCGGGACTACCAGAGGGCCAAAGGGTTCCCACAGACTGGCGCTGGCTTCGGCAGCTCCTCCTCCTCCTCCTCATTATTATTCTTAGAGAGCCGGTGGGGTGTAGCGTTTGAAGGGTGGACCACCACTCCAAAGACCCGGGTTCAAATCCCTGCTCAGCCATGGAAACCCCCGGGGAGCCTCGAGGAAGCCGTGCTCTCTCAGCCTTAGAGGGTGTAAACGTCTGAAGGCTGTGATTCTGCCCCACAAGGATCGAAAGGAGTTTTGCTCTCGGTTTCCGTACAGGAATTTTGGGAGCCCTTTGGAGGTGAACAACGCCCTCCAAACAACCAAACGCAATAAGATTCCGGAAGCGTCTGAGAGCCTGGCTGGAATCCCCGTGGAAGCCCGCCGGGTATCCTCGCGCAAATCACGCTCTCTCAGCCTGGGGGGGGGCAGGAGCAGGCCCGCTCCAAACAAAGGCTGCCTAGAAAACGCCGAGATTGGTTCGCCTTCAGGTCACCATCGGTCGGAAGAAATTCGAAGGACCGCGGCCGCGGCGGCGGCAGCGACCACAACGCAGCCAACGACAAGGACCTCCAGCCCCCCCCCCCGGCATTTCCCTGGCCGGGGGCCCGCCTCTCGGCCACCGGAGGCCTCGGGGGCGGCACGGAGGCCCATCCCCGCCGCTCCCCCCACCTTCTCTCCCACGGCGGGATGCGCCGAGGAACACTTCTCATTTCCTGGGGGTCGGGGGGTCGGGAGCCTCACCACGCGCCCCCGGGGCGCCTCAGGAAGTTTTCGTGCAACACAGCGGCCCCGCCCCGATTATACTTTGCCTGCTCCCCCAGCCGCCCAAAGCATCTGAGGGGGGATCAGCCCGCTCCCCCTGCCCCGGGAGAGTCGGGGGGGCGGGCTGCCGGGGGGGCTGCCGGGGGGGCGGCGGAGGGACACCCGGCCCGCTTCCCCCGCTTCTTCTCTAGGAGGGCCGGGGAGGACGCGCAGACGCGGACAACACTCCCCGTCGTCCCCCTCCAGCAGCTCAGCACGGCCGAGGGAAGTGACGGGAGCCGGAGTCCCGGCAAGAAAGCCAGATCCCCCCGCCGCCGCCGCCTTCTCCCGGGCCCCGGAGGGAGGGAGGGAGCGAGGGAGGGGGGCGGAGGGAAAGGCAGCGGGGGGAGAGAGGTGGTCTCTCGGCCCGGCTGCGCGCCCCGGGGCGTGTGCAGAGCGAGGGTCCAGGTCCCCAGCGGCCTCCCTCCCCTCTTCCCCCCCGCCCCCTCCACCCACCTCGGAGGGTCCGGAAGCGAAGCCCCCGGGAGGCGGGCGAGGGGCGGGTCGGGACGGGAGCCGGAGAGGCGGCAGCTCCGTCCGGGTGGCCCCGGGAGAGCCGAGCCGGGCCGGGAGGCGAAGAGGAGGAGGAAGAGGAGGCGCCCGCCGCGCCCGCCCCCTCCCTCCCTCCCTCCCTCCGGGGCTCAGTCGGGGGGCAGGGAGGCCCTCCTCCCGGGGGTCTCCGGGGTCTCCCCTTCGGCGGCCCCTCCGCGCAGGGCCTCCGCCCTCCCCTTCCGCGGCCGCCCCCGTCCCTCTCCCTTCTGTCTCTTTCGCTTCTGCTCACCCGCCTCCCGGCGCCGGACGCCGCCCGAGGACTCTCCTCCGGGCCTCCCGGCCCTGCCGCCCCGCCTGGCGCGCCTCCGACCGAGCGAGCGCCGAGCGCCGAGCGCCTCCCTCCCCGCCTCCCTCCCCGCCTCCCTCCGGCCGGCCCCGCCGAGGAGAGGCGAGGCGAGAGGGGCCCGGCGAGGCGGCCCAGCGGGCGGCGAGCGCTCCGTCTGGCGGCCGGGGAGCGCAGGCGGCCGGGGAGCGCAGGGAGAGACGGACGGACAGAGGGGGGTCCTCGGAGGGACTGGGCCCCCCCAACCCGTAACGACCCCGCCGCCTCAGGATTTCCCAGGGAGCCAGCGCTCAGAAAGGTCTCTGCACGGCGAGATTGCCGCACTTCCAGACCGCTTTAAGAGCTTCGCCTCTGCCCCGGGAAACCCTGGAGTTTAGTGGTCGGAGCGCTGTACTACGGCTCTGGAGACCGGAGTCCGAACCCCCCTTCGGCCACGGAAATCCACTGGAGTCACACCCTCTCAGCGCCACAGAGGGGCAAAGACAAGCCTCCCTCCGAACAAAGCTTGCCGAGAAAACCAAGAAAAAGGGTCGCAGTGCTTCGGAAACGACTCGAAGGCACGAGAACAGCAACGGCTCCACTCCCCTGAACAGAAGGCTAAGGATCCCACCGAACTCCGTATCCCAGGTTTCCAAAGGATAGAGAGAGAGATCGCTCTTAAAGTGGCATAATTGTGCGGTGTGGACGCATGGAGTTGCTGTGGCTGAGGCCCCCTCCATCATAAAGGCTGGCTTCCCTCTGTCCTCCGCCCACTTACTTGGGAGTAGGCGCCGCTGGGTGGGCGCACAGGGGGTACTTCTAAGTACACGTTTGTGCTTGCAATCGAATCTTCGTATCATCATCATCATCATCATCACTATTATCGCTCTCCAATAAGGGATACCTGGCACCTCTGTTTGAAAAGGAAATGCAAGGGGAGAGAAAAAAAAAACAGTATCTGTATTTATGCTTCATGTATTTATTTAAAATGCTTCTCTAGCTGCCCTCCACCCCCTAGCTCTGTCCCAACAGAGGCCATGTACAAACAGATAAAAACATTTGAAGTGTTAAACGTAGTAGTAAAAACCTTTAAAAGCAAACTTCTTGAAAGCAGTTCCAAAATGACATTGTACAAAGCACTCGTGTACCATCCCTCTCAGCCTGCCGGAGTTTCCGAGGGGGCGTGCCGCAGACAGAAGCGCAAAATGGCCGGATAACACTTAAACCGAGACCGACAGAAATCTTTCGGGAGCCACGGTGGGCTGAGCGCGGCCAGAGCAGCCCCCTCCCCACAGCTGGGAGGCCCGCAGGCCCAGGGAAGCCGCCCCCCGGCGGCTCCGAAGGACGGGGAGCAGGCCTGCCTCCCCTCTGTTTTGGTGAAGGGGAGGAGGAGTTTCGGGGGACCGTCCAGGGTCCGAAAGCCGCCCGGCGGGGAGGGACGGGCGCGCGCTCGTGCGGCTGGACCCGGAGAGCGGAAGACGCCCCGCGGGGAGGGCGGGGGCAAAGGACACCCCGGGGCGCGAGTGCGCGCGCGCAGGCGACAACGGGGAGGGAGGGGGTGCCCGTTGGCGGTTTTTGCTCCCGGACGTTTCCTCTGCTTGCTTGTTTCAGAGTCAGCAACACGGGTTCTCCTCCGGCTCCGTTAATGCGGCGCTTCTCAGGCTCTCCGGCGGGGGCGTCCCTCCCCCTCCGCCCCAGCGCGCCGGGCAGGGCGGCCGTGCTCGCCCCGTGTTAGCGTTGCGTTCGCACGGGCTCCTCGCACGCTTGGCCTGGGCCCGCTCCCTGTGACCTTTGGGTTTAGGTGACCCCGTGGCCTCTCTTGGAAACTCCAGAGCAGGGACTTCTCCTCATGGGCCCCTTTGGCAGGGAGATGTTCCCACACGCACGCACGCACGCGCAAAGATCTGCTCTGTTCAAAAGCCTGCAGTGCTCTGGGCCACCGGAGGTGAGCGTTAGACCACTCAACTGCCTGTTGTGAACAGATGTGGCTGGTTCGCGGCAGAGAAATTCATAGAATCCTGGAGTTGGAAGAGACCCCAAGGGACCCCATCCAGTCCAGCCCCCTTCTCCATGCAGGAATACGCGAATCAAAGCCCTCCCTTTGACGGACGGACATCCGGCCTCTGTTCGAAAGTTTCCAGAGAAGGAGACTCCGCCACATTCCACTGAGGTGGCAGCAAATTCCCCTGTCAAACAGCTCTTACCTCAGGAAATTCTTCCTAACGTTTAGCTGGAGTCTCTTTTCCTGGAGTGTGAAGCCATTGATCCACGTCCTAGTCTTCAGAGCCGCAGAAAAGAGGCTTGCCCCATTCTCCCTCTGACATCCCTTCAAATATTTAAACATGGCTATCGTCTCACCTCCTAACCTTCTCCTCTCCAGGCTAAACCTACCCAGGTCCCTCAGCTGCTCCTCAGAGGGCTTCGTGGTTTCCAGACCCTTCGCCATTTTGGCTGCCTCTCTGGCATCATCTGGCATCCCAGATGCTACAGTGCATCCCAGATGCTACTGCTGATATCCCCTCCCATTTGCCTTTAAATAGTTATGTAAAAATAAAGACACAAGTAAATAAAGGTTGCACCAGACTGTTGGCATTGCGACAGACAGCTACGCAGCTGTCCGGTCGTGGTGAGGTACGCCTGTTTGGTTGCCACCGGTTCGGCAAGGACAGACCCCTCTCGGCTGATGCCCCACCACCCAGAAAGCAAAGAGCATCCTTGGAGAGGTGAGGGCCGTGGCACGTGTGCCGGATCCTTGCCCTTCCTGGCCGGCAAGGAGGACCGAGGGAAGCTGTGTGTGGAGGGAGGGGTGGATTTTATGGCACGGGGCGTGTAAGTCTGGGGAATTCGATCACAGGCATCCAAGCACATGCCGTGATCTGTGGAACAGTCTTTTGGGATCGGCCAGGCGGGGAATTTAAATATTTAATGATGACTGATGGGCTTTCTACCCCAGGATAGTATTTTGTAGTTTATGTTTTTAATATCTGGATGATATAACAGACAGAAATGAATGTGCTTGGGGATAACTCCCATGAGAAATTTAAACACCCAACAATGAAAGATGGACTTTCAAACTCACAACCATGTTTTTGTAATCCATACCTCTCAGTATGCTCTGGGGGTTTTTTGATGTTTTTAATGCCTTGATGATACAACATGCAGTTGCTTCTTTGCTCCTTCTTGTTGCAATAAAAAATCTTTCCATTTTTTTTAAAAAAAACACTCCTTCCCTGAAGCCATAGCAGTGTGGGTTATAAAGATGCCTGACATTTAACAGCCTCCTTGCTGTGAATCCCCTTCTTTGCCGCCTTTTCTTCTCTGGCCCAGTTCAAGGGTCCTCCTGCCGTGTCACTTCAACCTTCACCGGAGCCGTGGAGGTGTCGGATTTTGTGTCAGAAGTCAGTCTTGTTTGCCTTGCCCTGGGCACCCACTTGAGGCAACAGGTGAGGCTGTTGCAAGTCCTAAGCAGCCTGGGGCTGGAGTATCTGCAAGCCCCCTTCCTCCTGTGGGAAATCCAGTTCCCACGCCTCACAAGGCCAGGCAGGAAGAGAGGCACGGCAGGGCCTTCTTTGCAGTGGCCCCCTGGCCGTGGAACTCCCCCCCAAGGGAAGTCAAGCTGGCTCCATCCGTCCTGTTGAGCTTCCAGCAAGCAGCTGAGACCACATCGTTCCTCGTGGCGTTTTGGTCCTTAAAATCAGGTTGCTTGGGTTGTTTGTTTGTTTTTTAAGCGTCTGGTTTTAAAGCTATTTTAAAGCATTTGTTTTAGTGTGTTTGATACGCATTTTATTTGTGCATTCACCGTTTTAACATGTTGTACCTCACCTTGGGGACCTTGGAGGGCTGAAGGGCGGCCACGAACAGCTTAAGTATTTTTTAAAAACCAGGGGGAGAAAATCTACTCCCCCCCAGCTCTTTAACTGCTTCCTCTGAGGGCAAGGTGGGCAACAGGCAGGGCTCAGTGGGTCCCCATTAGACTCACATGGGGCCTAGGAGGGCCTTGCTCACCCGCCACGTCCCTGCTCCCCCAAATTATTCAAAGTATTCTCTGTTGCTATTGTTGTGCACCTTCAAGTTGTTTCTGACTTACGGCAACACTAAGGCCAGCCTGTCGTGGCAAGATTTGTTCAGAAGAGGTTTGCCACAGTGGCCTTTTTGAGGATGAGAGGGTGTGACCTACCCAAGGTCGCCCAGTCAGTTTCCATGGCTCAGCCAGGATTCGAACGCTGATCTCCCCATCTCCTGCTCCAGCATTCAAACTGTGCTGGCTGTGTTTTGCTGAAGACGCTCCCCACATCCACTAGGTTCTCTCCCTCTCCCCCACTCCCTTCCTTTATTTTATACTTTACAAAATCCTAAGTATAGAATGGATTTAATAAATATACAACAAATTGTTGCTGCTATTGTTGTTGTCCCTCTTGTAGGGTTTTCCTGGCAACATGTATTCAGCTCTTGCTTTGCCCTGGCTTTCTTCTGAGGCTGAGAGAGTGTGACTTGTGCCCACGCTCACCTGGTGGGTTTCCATGGCTGAGCAGGGATTCAAACCCTGGTCTCCCAGAGTCCTAGTCCAACATTCAAACAGCAACACCACACTTCTTGTTGTCGTTATAGGCCTTCAGGTTGACTATGATTTCCTTGGCACCCTTTGTCATTCAGGGGAGCTTTGCCGGGGCCTTTTTCTGACTATTACAGCCCCCAGCCCCCAGCATTCCAGGATGATCTCCCTTCCAAGTCCCAGCCAGGTCTGGCCCTGTTTTGCTTCTCAGGTCAAAATGGATTTGCTGTGTTCAGAATGTGTCCGTGTGTGTGTGTGTGTGTGTGTGTGTGTGTGTGTTGTCACAGCCTTTTCAAACACAATGTGTCTCTGGGCACCTAACAAGTGCATCCCCATGCATGCTGCCAGTGGAAAATGGTCTTCTTGCTGCAGGAGTCATAGGGTCGCCGACTGGGAAGAGACCCCAAGGGACCCCATCCAGTCCAGCCCCCTTCTGCCCTGCGGGGAAACACCATCCAGCCCCCCCCTTGGACAGATGGCCACCCAGCCTCTCTTTAAAAACCCCCAAAGAAGGAGGAGACTCCACCACACTCCACTGGGGCCATAGCGTATTCCACTGTCGAACTGCTCTTGTCGTCAGGAAGTTCTTCCTAATGTGGAATCTCTTTGCCTGTAGTTTGAAGCCATGGCTCCATGTTCTACTTGCCCCACCCTCCATATAGCATCTCTTCAAATATTTGAAAATGGCTACCATGTCCCCTCTCAACCTTCTTTTTTCCGGGCTAAACACACCCAGTTTGCTAAGCTGCTCCTCATGGGGCTTCATGGTATCCAGGCCTTTGGCCCTGACTGGCCCACAAAATCCGGGTGCTGCTGGCTTTTAGGCAGGAGCAGGAGGGCAGGAACGTTGTCGCGTCGCTAGATGGCACTCGTGGGAAGCCAACGGATGTGCCTGACTTGGCCGAAGGGGGCTGTTTTGTCCACAAAAGGGCAGCGGCCAGCCGGCCCCCTTCCCTCTGTCCTGCCCCCAAAGCAGTGAGCAGCAGACATTGGGCAAGCAGACAGGTGGCCCCTCCCGAAACTGCGATCCCCAGGATTCCATAGGATGTTGAAAGTGGAATCATAGCGCTATAACAGGCTAGTGCAGAAATGGCCATGGAGGTGGTGCTCAAGGGGTCAAATGAGGACTTTACCCCTCAAATAAGAAATTTGGCCCCCAATGACATTTTCCTTCAGTTTCCAAATTTCTCGCGTCACTGAGAGTGAAATCTGGAAAAATTTTCCATATGTATAACTCTTCCATTTGCTGTTTTTACGTCCTGTGGTCATTTGGCCTGCCTCTTTTCTTTGGGTGCCTAAATCGCATAGAATCCTAGAATCCTAGAGAGAGACCCACAGGGCCATTCAGTCCATTCCCCCTCTGCCGCGTGGGAATAAACACAATCCTTTGGCTCTGCCTAAAAGCCTCCAAAGAAGGAAGAGACTCCACCACACTCCACTGAGGCAGGAGTGCGTCTAACTGTCCAGAAGTTCTTCCTAATGTTTAGGTGGAATCTCTTTTCCTGTAGTTTGAATCCACTGCTTCATGTCCTAGTCTCTGGAGCAAAAGCAGAAAAGAAGTTTGCCCCGTCTTCCCTTCCAGAAGGCTTAACATTTCAAAATGATCAACTGTAATTTTAAGTTACTGCAATGCCACAACCTCCAACCGTACAGTCCTGATTAATCGTCTGTTTTTCTGGTGTCCTGATTTCTCTCCCGCTTTCCGCCTTTGTCCTCAGCTTACTTTGATTGCGGCAAACGTCACTCAAAGTTCATAAGTATGTCGCACTCTATCAACTCAGCGGTAAGGAGAGGAGAGTGTGGGTGGAATCTTGTCCTCCCCAGTTGGCTCAGGCAAAAGCAAACAGCGGCAGCCTCGGGTTGCTGCTGCCTCCTCATCAACAACCTTTGCCATCTTGACTGCACTCTGAAGTTGCTTGGCCACACATTTGGCCAGTTTCATCTGTGAAATGTTGGAAGGTCTGCAGTGCCACAAATCTGGGGGCCGAAGGATAATTTTTTGTGAGCGGAATAGAATTCTTGTTGGGGGCAATGGCTTCATACCCCGCCCTCACTAACTACACCCCTGAGTAGATGTCTCATAAGTAGCAGCAACCACGTCACAAAGCTCTCCACCAGCCTCCCACGTCCACCCAGAGGCTCTGCTTCTCTTCAGGACAGGGGCCCTCTTCCTGACGGCAAGGCTGAGAACCAAAGGGAGACGAAGCTGGTCGCCTCCAAAGTTCCCCGGACAGCAAGGGACGTTGTGGAAACAGGTGCTCCTTGGAACTCTTTCTGCTTTCAATGATCTTCTGAACTTTTTCCCCCACCTACTCCAGCTTGTTTAGTCATCGGTGGCCAGGATCCTGCACCGGAGTGGTCATACCCTCCAACATTTCACAGGTGGAAACCAGCCAGGAGAGGCCACAGCCATTTGCTTTTGGATGATCCTCCTGGGAAGGGCAAGACTCAGCCCTCACCTCTCCCTCCTCCTGAATTAATCGGGGGCAAAGGACTTTGGAACTTTGAAAGCCATTTGCGGCAATTTAAGTAAGCTGCTGACAACGGGGGAAAGTGCAAGGAGGAGAAAGAAACCAGGATGTTATAAAAGCAGCTGGAAAAGTGGGACAGCAGCAGAGGACTAACTGGGACTGCTCCTGCCAAACCAGGAGAGCCGGAGGGCTTGGATCGTGGGTGAAAATGTCTGCATGCAGAGACAGGCACTGCTTATGCTGAGGGACAACCTTCTGCAACTGGATGTGGCACCATGTGTGTAGGCGCACGGTGTGGGCATCTGCATGCACAGTGGCACTGCAGGGGCAGTTCTGCTCTTGAAACCTTGAGCTGAATACCAAGGTAAAAATATCTGACTGCTTCCACAGAGGAACTTATAGATATGCCCTGGGCATGCATAAGACACCATTCGGCCCCTCCGTAGCCTGATTCCACCTTTCTTTCCTGGGTTGGCATCCCCTCTCCCAGACCTGTGTTGAGTTCGGGAGCCGGGGACGTTTAGTCTGCAGAAGAGAAGGTGAAGAGGGGCCCTGAGAGCCATGTTTAAACATCTGAAGGGATGTCATGTCGAGGAGGGAGTGGGCTTGTTTCCTGCTGCTCCAGAGACTAGGACAAGGAGCAATGGATTCAAGCTTCCGGAAAGGAGATTCCACTTGAACCTCAGGAAGAACTTTCTGATGGTCAGAGCTGCCCGGCAGTGGAATCTGCTGCTGCCACCATGGAGTGTAGTGGAGTCTCCTCCTTCTTTGGAGGTTTCCAGGCAGAGGCTGGATGGCCGTCTGTTGGGAGTGCTTGGATTGTGTCTTCTTGCATGGCAGAAGGGGATTGGACTGGAGGGCCTCCAGGGTCTTCCACCTCAGTGATTCTAGGAATCTAGGATTCTATGAGCAATTGGAGGAGGAGGAGGAGGAGGGTGGGCATCCCTCAGGGTGAACCCTCCCTCAGTGTGAAGAAGTGGGGTGACTTTGGGGGGGGGCGTGTGTTGCCTGTTCAGCTTCAGTCAAGGGGTGCCTGCCACACAGAGTGCCCCCCGTGCCCCCGCAGGAGGAGAATGCCGCGGTCCACACGTGCAGCCTACCCGTGCCTCCGGGGCCAGGCTGAGGAATCCGGGGCTCGGCGGGGAAGAGGGCGAGTGCTGGCACAGAGCCACAGAGCTTGGCCAGCCACCCAGCCCGCTCCATCCCTCCAAGGGCTTCCTCTGGCTTCTCCTCGTTTCCAGTTGCTGTGGGGGGAGGGCCATCAGAGGGGGGGTTGCAGTTTTTGCCTGGCTCTGGCCGGAGCTCTCGGCCAGCCCCCGAGGCCCGGCTTGTCGCGCAAGGCTAACCCCTTGGCGCCAGATCCGGAGCGCTCACTTTCAGAGCCAGCCAGGCGAGGAAATCCCAGTGGCCAGCGGGAGCGGAAAGCCCCACTTGGAAAGAAGCCCTCTGGCCACCAAGGAAGGCGGGTGTGGAGGCGCGGGAGAGAGGGGGTGTACAGAGCGGTGAGTGTGGGGGTGCCTCTGGCCCCGGGTGTCAGGGGCTTCCCACATCCTGCACGGGCCAAGCCCTGCAGCTGGCAATTTTGTTTCTGCGTTCTTCCTTTTTAAATAAGCACTGGGGCTTCTTAAAAAATAAACAGAAAAAGCTCTCATGGCTGCGGTGAGGATCGTGGTCTCGGAAGAGCGTGAGCCACGCTTGGACCTCTCTCCGGAGGAAGTGTGGGAACTGCCCGGTTGAGTGATGTGCCCATGCTGTGCTAGTGTTGCCAGGGTGAAAACTAGAGCAGGGTCCCAGACCTTTAATGGGGGGGGCATGCCCAAATACCCATCTGATCTTGGAAGCTAAGCAGGGTCAGCCCTGGTTACTACTTGGATGGGAGATCACCAACAAACACCAGGTACTGGAGGCTCTGTTGCAGAAGAAAGAACTAGTGAAACCACCCCTGAGTGTTCCTTGCCTAAGAAAACCCTAGGAAATATTCATGGCGACTTGAAGGCGCGTGCACACACACACACACACACACACACACAGAAAGAAAGGGTGATTTCAGCAGTGTTGCTTGTCATGCAACCAGGTAACAGCAAGCAACACCTGCTGAAATTCTCTCTGGTACACCGCCAGGAAATGCACAGGAACCCTCTCAAGGTTTGCTCTGACAACTCCGTGTGTTTGCAAACGCTGCACTGCAGGCCTACATTGTGACAGTCCCTACGTAGATGTCTGTGCGACCTATAGTGAGAAAACAATTTTGTAGCTCTTTTCAGCTCTGCTAGAAGCAGGTATTTTTTAAAGCTAATGGGTTTGGGCTACTAAGACCAAACTAGCCCAGAACAGTTTGGATTACAACTGGGACAGCTCTTAACAATCCATTGTTGCTAAAAAAAAAATCATTTCCCCTCTGGCTGCCATGGGGTTTGCAGCAAAAAAATGAAACCAACCAAAAACCAAACCAAAACCAAGGCCAAAACAAACTCCACCCCTGAGAGGGAACGACAGAGTGAGGGAGGGTAGGCCAGGTGGCCAATGCCAAATTCCCAGCTGGGGCTTCCAGCCGGCAGCTCTGCCTTCCCTGCAACGCTGGCCGCTGCCTTACGGACACAAAGCCGCAGCCCTTGGCGTGGGTGGCACAGGTCCAGGGGCCCCTGCACGCCCGGTAAAACTATACCACAGGATGACACCTTAAACACAAACGCTTTTATTGCGGCACAAGCATTTGTGGACTAAGCTAAGGTCAGACGGGGTAAACTCTTCTAAACAGATCTGGGTCATCCACAGGCAAGCCTTGCCTGTGGGTCCACTGGTCCTTAGCAGAATGCCCTCTGCACGTGTTCAGAGACACTCTTGGCCTATGTGCAAGGCCACCTTTTCCTAGCATTCAGGATAGCCCCGTCGCATTCCTCCCCTCCTCCTCCTCCTTCCCCGATCCCTGGGCATGTTCTTTGGACTCTAGGTTTTGGGTGCGGCTGCGGTGGCGGCTTCTGCCGCTGGAACACTCCGCCCCAGTTTAACGTGGGCAGTGAGGCAGAGAGGACAGCCTAGTTTTCTACCTCACTGCCGCTGGGAGTAAAGAGACCCCCGCTTGCCCCCTGAGTGGAAAACTGGGTGTGCAGAGAGCCTGATCGATCCACAGGCAGCATCCATTGCTGATTGGAGTGTGGCCGGGGAGGCGAGGGAGAGGAAGGCCAGTCTCCAGGGAAAAGAAATGTGAGGGTCGGAGGAGCAGCCCAGCCCCTCAGGCACAGCAAGAGAGAAGGGGGCCAGAGAAACGGCAGGGAGGGAGGGAGGGAGGGAGGGGGGACGGAGGGGGTGGGCGGGTTGGGCCTGGGTCCCTCGCAGGCTGAAATTCTGCACATGTCCAGAGTCCATGAAAGTGAAAAGGAGGAGGAGGAACAAAAAGGGACTTTTTTGGAAGACTGAATAGTTTGCTTTTTAAAGGATTTGATTCTTAACCATACCTTCCAACTGTCCCAACTGGGTGGGGGCAGTCCCAGTTCTCTGTCGTCCCACGTTTTCAGCTGCCTTTAAAGCATCCCGGTTTCTCTCTCCTTTTCCTACGTTCCCCTCCACTTTTTCCATTCCTGCAAACAGAGCTGAAAGTGGAAAAGTAGTTTGACCTCAATTAACTCGCCTGAGGAAGAGGAGAGCAAAATCTTGCTCTTCCCTGTAGTCTCAGGCAAAAGCTAAATGCTGCAGCCTCTCCTCGCCTGTGTGTTCCTTCTCATCAGCAACAGAAGAGAAGGTGAAGAGGGGACATGAGATCCGTGTTCAAATACTTGAACGGATGTCACGTCGAGGAGGGAGCGGGCTTGTTCTCTGCCGCTCCAGAGACGAGGACAAGGAGCAACGGATTCAAGCTGCAGGAAAGGAGATTCCACCCGGACCTCAAGAAGAGCTTCCTGACGGTCAGGGCTGTCCGGCCGTGGAATCGGCTGCCTGGGAGCGCGGTGGAGTCTCCTCCTTCTTTGGAGGTTCTCAGGCAGAGTCTGGATGGGAGTGCTTTGATGCGGGTTCCTACATGGCAGAGGGGGGTTGGACTGGGTGGCTCTTGGGGTCTCTTCCAACTCTTCTAGGATTCTACGATTTGCCATCTTGCCCACACATCTCCCAGCTTTCATCTGTGAAATGTCGGAGGCGACGCCGCAACGAGCCTCACTCTTAACAAACGTGCGCCGAAATGCAGCACCGGAGACCCCGGCCCAGCCCCTCCTCAGCGTGGCTGTTTACCGTCCAGGGCAGAGGGGCGGCAGAGCGGCACCCGGCCGTGTTCCCGCAGCTGGATGCGCAGCAACAGGCGTCCACCTGCCCCCTTCCCGGTGGTTCTCCGGAGGCTGCAGAGGGCGACACGCCGGTGCAATGCCACGCGCCCGGCTGCAGAAGCCAAGCCGGACGCTTCTCCACCCCCACCCCAGCTCTCCGCCGGACAGAAAATCAGCACCGGGGGTTAGGGGGGGCTCTCATTCTTGTGTCCCTGGGGCAGAATTCCAACCAGCACCGGGACTTACGCAGATGTCACTTGGACCTGTCAGCCCAGAGGCCCTAACGGCACCAGATCCCACCTGGTCAGCCCTGGTTAGTGGTTAGGTGGAGACCACTAACAAACACCAGGTTCTGTCGTCTACATTTCAGAGGAAAGAACCAGCAAAGAAATCTGAGGATTCCTTGTCTAAGAGAACCCTATGAAATTCATGGGGTCACCCTAACTTGACAGGCAGTGTGAAGGCGCACACACGCACACGCACACACGCACACACTGGGCTTAACGCTTGACTGAGATCCTGTGGGTGAGCCCCAACTAGAGTTGATCCATGGATTCCATTGCTGACACCTCAGTAAATCCCACCGATGCAATGGCTCTCTCTAGCCAGGACTAACCATGGGACGGGGGCTGCTGTTCTCTTGCACAGCCTGGTGTGGATCTCTCTCTCTCTCTCTCACAGACACACACACACACACACACACACACAGAGTCCTTCCTGCATCTGAATAATCCAAAAGGGCTTCTTTTTTCAGAAGGGGGGCTCTCAGAGGCCCTTCCCAAGATAGGACACCCAGACACAATTTTTCATAAAATTCTTTTTTATTGATAATTTAAGGGTGCAAAGTCTTGTCTCCTGCTTTCCCCTCCCAGGCCCGGCTCCGGGGAACGGGGAATCCACACGCCACTTTCCCTCATTTGGATTCGACAACACAGAACAAGGTCAGGGCCTCCTTCGTTGCCACTAAACGGGGGATCTTTTTGCAAGGCAACCCCCGCAGAAGAAAAGGTGGGAAACGGGGGACCAACAGGGCGAGGGCCGGAGGAAGGGTGGGGTGACCCCTTTTGTTCTAACACGACAGAGACCATAGCAACCAACGGGGGGGGGGGACAATGTGTGGAGCAGTAACCGGAAGAGCGAGGGGAGCGGGGCCCCGCACGCCGCAGCTGGTATGGCCCCCGCCGCTGGGGGCGCCGTTCCCTCAGGGTAGATGAGGCACCCGGGGTCGCTGAACAGCGCTCGGGTCACAGCCGTCTGCCGGGAGTGCTCAAGCGGCCTCTTCCTGCTCGGCAGGGGGTTAAATCAGACGGCCATCGGCGTCCCTTCCAACCCTGCGACCCTGTGGTCTTCTCTGACGGCACACCCTCCGCCGTCGGCCCACCAAAGAGCACAGCCCCACGGTCTTGCAAAAAGGCCAATGCAAGGTGGGCACCCACACCCCTCGGGGGGCCGGCATTTGAGGCCCAGGGACGGGCGGTGCCCTGCGGGGCCGAGAAAGAGCTCCCGCCCCTCCGGAAGTCAAGATCGCACATGCCTGGAAAGGGGAAGGGAAGAAGGGGCCCTCCGCCCCCCGGGGCCCCGGGGGCCGCGAGGGCTACAAGTCGATGGTCTCACTGCCGACGCTGAGGGTGTCGATCTGCCGGCACACGTCCATGAACTCCTTCTGCAGGAGGGCCGTCTCCGCCCCTGGCTGCCCCACGGAGGCCGGCGACTCCTGGGAGACGGGGGTCAGCGCCCAGTACCGGTGCCCCGGGGGCGGAGGGGACCGCGGGGGGCTTCCGGGGAGGCCGGGCATCCCGGAGGCGCCGCTTCGGCCGGGGTCGGAGCAGAGCGCCAGGGAGGAGTCCTCTGTGGAGCGCTCGCAGGGGGAGCAGGAGGCGGTGCTGCCGGCGCTGCTGGCGGAGGCGGTGCTGCCCACCCTCCAGGGGCCCGGGGAGGAGAGGGTGGTGTCGGGCGCGCTGCTCTCCGGGGACGCCTCTCCGTCGTCGTCGTCGTCGTCGTCACGGGCCGCCCGGGCCGGGCCGGGGACCAGCTCCACGCAGGAGGCTGCCCGGGACAGCCCGCTGCCCAGCGAGGACGGCCCCCGGGCCAGGCTGAGGGAGAAGGTGCTGCGGGGGGCGCAGAGGGCGCCCGCCTCCCGGAACAGCCCCTCGCCGCACAGGGCCTCGTCGATGCTGCGCCGGAGGTCGATGGGCGAGGGCGGGCAGAAGTCGGCCGTGGGGTCGCTGGGGTCCGGGGCGGCCGGCAGGGCCTCCGTTTCGGGTGGCAGGGCGCACAGCGGGAAGCAGTCGGACTCGCTGCGGGTGATGGTGTCGCAGACCACCAGCTTCTCGTGCCGGGAGAGGGCCCACTGGAAGTCGTTGGGCAGGAGCGGGGCCTTGGCGGCGGCGGGCCCGCTGCGCTCCGGGGAGAGGCCCACGCGGCACCGGCACCAGGGCTCGGAAGGCGAGCGGCAAAGCGGGCAGAGGCCCAGGCAGGCCAGGGGCAGCCCGATCCCGGCCTCACAGAGCCGGCAGGCCAGCTGGAGGGCCCACCAGGGCCAGGGGCCGAACAGCTCGGGACTCAGGCCATAGCCCAGGGCGTGCAGGAGGGCGTAGGTGTGGAGGCCGGCGCTCAGCAGCCCGAAGCAGGCAGCCAGCGCTGCCGCGCGGGCCGCCCGTCTCCACCGGTGGGTGTCGGAGAAGGGGCAACGGCCGGCGGGGGTGGCGGTGGCCTTGAGGTCGTAGACTTGGGCCGCGGCGTCCCCCCGGGCCAGACAGTAAAAGACCAGCAAGGCGGAGGAGAGGAGGGTGGCCAGGAGGGCAAAGAGGCCCCGGGCCGCCAGGAGCAGGAAAGGGAGCCGGTTCAGCAGGTCGGCCGCCAGGACGGCCCCCGCGGCCACCGAGAAGTGGAGCAGCAGCAGGACGGCCAGCAGGCACGGGTGGCGGAGGCCGGCGCCGGCGGCCGCACGGGCGGAGGCCTTGGCCCGGGAGCGGAGCGAGAGCAGGAGGAGGGCCACGGCCAGGGCCGAGGTGAGGCACGGCAGGGCCAGGTCGTGGAGGAGCCGCACGGCGAAGTCCGGGAAGAGCTCCAGCTGGCCGCGGGCGTCGCCGAAGAGGAGGAGGGCCCGGGCCCCTCCGGCGCCGGCCAGCAGCAGGTGGAGCAGAGCCAGGAGCCAGCAGCCGGCCGGGCAGCGGCAGGGGAGGGCCAGCAGGGCCGCCAGCGAGAGGAGGGCCACCAGGGCGAAGAGGGAGCCGGCCCCGTAGACCTGGGCCTCCCAGGCCAGGCCCCACTCCGCCTGGGCCGTGTTCCAGTCCGAGTGCAGCGGCACGAAGAGCGGGACGGCCGGCAGGAGCAGCGAGGAGAGCGCGGGCGAGCCGGGCTCGGGCAGCGGGGAGCCACAGTCCTCGGGGTGGTCCGGCAGGCAGCCGGGGAGGGCCGCGAAGGCCCCCTCGCCCCCCGGGGAGGCGGCCAGGCTGCTGGACTCTGGCCCTGCAGGGAGAGAAGAGGGGACGAAGGGAGCCATTAGTTGACGGGTGGGCAAGGTTGCGTTACGGCTGTAGCTTAACAGGGGATAACTTCACTCCTTTGGTGGTGTAACTGAAGAGACTTAGTTTCTTTTACAGTTATGGGGGGGTGTCCTCACGCAATGATGGAGGAGGAATATCACATGCTTCCAGTGCTGGCTCACACAATGCTGTGCGTGTTGAAGCAACTCCGATGCCACAGGGCCAGTCACTTGCCCCATTCAGGTGTCTTTTAAACAGCAATTAGAGAGCCGGCATGGTTTGGACTACAACCCTGGAAATCAGGGTTTGATTCCCTGTTTGGCCATAGAAACCCACTGGGTAACCTTGAGTGTGTTACACACTCTCAGCCCCAGAACACCCCATGCCTTATGGTCACTGTAAGTCAAAAATTATTTGAAGGCACACAACAACAATTTAATTAGTCGCGTTTAGAAACTAGAATGTGAAGAGACATCAAAAAATTGCAACTACAATGGTACCCAAGTACTTTGGGAGGCCTTTATAACTGTAACTTTCCAAGCTCTTGTTATCAATCCTGGTGAGTCTGAAGGAAAGCTGCTGCCCCTGACCCCAAGAACTCTACGGCACCCCCCTCCAGCTCAAGCTCCCTTAACATCCCACCAAGCAGGCCTGTCCTGCTCCTCTTATCTCTTCTTCTGGTGCTGCTGCTGCTGCTGCTAAGGAGACAGCAAACACGGGCAAATCCCCCTCCAGGGCTGCGGCAGAGGCAGGCAGCTCCCAGGCCACCCAGGCACGGGGGGGGGAGGGGAGATGGGGGGCTGCACAAGCTCAGAGGGGACGGGGGCTTGCAGGTATGCTCTCCGTGCACTAATCCCGGTTATGGGGGCACCAGCTGGGATGGCACGAGGGGGAGCCATCTTCCACCTGCCGCTCCCCTAAAGTCCTGGGCTGTGTAGGGCCAAAAAGACTCAACTGGGCTGCCACACTTTGGACGCATCATCCAATTATAGAACCCTAAAGCTGGAACAGACTCCAAAGTCCATCCAGGCCCACCCCCTTCTGCATGCAGGAAGACACAATCCAAGCCCTCCCTCTGACACATGGCCATCCAGCCTGTCTTTAAAAACCTCCAAAGAAGGAGGAGACTCCACCACACTCCTCTGAGGCAGCAGGCGATTCCATGGTCAGACTGCTGTTACCCTCAAGATGTTCTTCCTAATGTGGAATCTCTATTCCTGTAGTTTGAAGCCATTGCTCCACAGTGTCCTATCGGATTGCCGCACGAGGCTGTTACAGCGCTATGATTCCACTTTCAACATCCTATGGAATCCTGGGGTTTGCAGTTTCGGGAGGGACCGGCTGGCCCCTCCCGAAACTGCAAACCCCAGGATTCCATAGGATGTTGAAAGTGGAATCATCGCGCTATAACAGCCTCGTGTGGAAGTGGCCTAAGTCTCTGGTGCAGCAGAAGACAGGCTCGCACTCTCTTCAACATGGCCTCCCTTCAAATATTTAAACACGGCTGCCATGCCCTCCCTTCACCATCTCTTCTCCAGGCTAAGCAGACCCAGCTGGTCAATATCCTTGGTCTGGGGGACCCAGAGCTGGACACTGGACTCCAGGGTTGCTCTGAACAGGGTGGCACTCCTACTTCCTTTGACCCACACGCAATCCTCCTGTTGATACAGCCGAGAGTCGCACTGGCTTTTCTAAGCTGCCACGGCATTAGCAAAATGTCGGGCGGCAGCAAAAGGGGGAGAGCCTGTGGGACAAGTGCAGTCAGTCCTCATGGAAACCATAGTGGCTGCCCTGCATTTGCAAAACCTGAGCAGCGCAGTGGGTGACCGGTGGGTCTCTTTTGGGGGCGTCTCTCTCTCTCTCTCTCTCGTTCAGAGGGTTGACAGCTGGTAACAACAAGAGCTGCTCCTCCGCATATGCTAGATCTTCCTGCCTTCAGATCAGGTGCTTTTTGGTGAGAGCAAGGGCACCAGCCAGGTACCCTCTGACTCTGCACCTCCAGACAGAAGAGGTTTAAGGAGAAGCCCCTCCTCTGCCCTCTTTCTTTGGGGGGGAAATCATAGAATCATAGAGTTGGAAGAGACCCCAGGGGCCATCCAGTCCAACCCCCTGCTACGCAGGAACACCCATCAAAGCGTTCCCAACAGATGGCCATCCAGCCTCTGCTTAAAAACCTCCAAAGGAGGAGGCTCCACCACACTCCGAGGCAGCCGATTCCACTGCCGGACAGCTCTGACCGTCAGGAAGTTCTTCCTGAGGTTCAAGTGGAATCTCTTTTCCTGCAGCTTGAGTCCATTGCTCCTTGTCTTAGTCTCTGCAGCAGCAGAGAACAAGCCCGCTCCCTCCTCGACATGACATCCCTTCAAATATTTAAAGATGGCTATCATGTTCCCTCTTAACCTTCTCTTCTGCAGACTAAACATACTCAGTTCCCTAAGCCATTCCTCACAGGGCTTCATGACTTCCAGACCCTTCACCATTTTGGTTGCCCTCCTCTGGACACATTCCAGCTTGTCGACATCCTTCTTGAATTGAGGTGCCCATAACTGGGCACAGGATTCCAGATGAGGCCTAACCAATGCAGAATACAGTGGTACCATTACCTCCCTCGATCTAGACACCATACTCCTATTGATGCAACCAAGAATCGCATTGGCCTTCTTGGCAGCCACATCACACTGCTCGCTCATGTTCAGCTTGTGATCTACCAAGACTCCTAGAACCCTTTCACACGTACTGCTATCCAGCCAAGGAAACAGCATCAGCAGCCATCCTAGCTGAACTACTTAGGAAGAGTGGCTGGAAAGCTCTTTCCATCTTTAGGCTCAAAGGATTCAGCTGAGGAGACCCGCATAAGCACCGCATCGAATGGGAAAGCCAGCACTCGCATTTGTTGTGAGTTGCCGCAAAGTTGGCTTCAGCTTAAGGGGACCCTCTGACCAAGAGACCCCAAAGACCACCGGTCCTCCACTGCCTTGCCCGGTCTTGCAAACTCAGGGCCCCTGTGGCTTCCTTGCTGGGCTCAGTCCACTGGCTGTGTTTGGCCTCCCTCTTCTCCTCCTGCTTTCCAGGAGCTTACCACACTTTGCCATCTTTCCAGTCAGTTTTGTCTTCCCGTGATGCATCCAGAGTAACCTGTTGTTCTGTGCTGTAATGTGAGTTTTGACTTCCAGGGACCCTCCAAATAACAGACCTCTAGGAGGTCCTCCTCTGAGCGGGCCACGGCTTTCTGGGCTGACTCCCTCTGCCCGCCCCGTGCCCCTCCTCTTCTCCTACTTCCAGTTTCCCCAGCATTACATTCTTTCCTAATGGGTCACCCTGCCTCATCATATGTCCAAAGCACAATTGTCGTCGTGTGCCTTCAAGTTGTTCCCAACCGTAAGGCAAACCAGTCACGGAGTTTTCTTGGCAAGATCTGCTCAGAGGAGGGTTTGCTTTTGCCTTCCTCAGAAGCTGAGAGAATGTGTGTCACCTGCCCAAGGTCACCCAGTAGGTTTCTTTTTATATAACACATACACACACACTCACACATGCACACACTTGCACACAGTCAGCCTTCTATATCCCCAGATTCTGCATCCATGGATTCAACCAACCACAGCTTGAAAATATTTTTTTTAAAAAATCCAAAAGGCAAACTTTGATTTTGCCATTTTGTGTCAAGGATGCCATTTTATTACACCATTGTATGTAAGGAGACTTGAGCATCCACAAATGTCGGTATCCCTGGGGGCGTGTGTGTGTGTGTCTTGGAATCAAATCCCAGTGGATACCGAGGGCACACTCTGTGTGTGTGTGTATAATTTGTATTCAGACTTTTTTAAAATACAATTACAGATATTTTCAAAGAAAAAGAAAAAAGAAAGAAAAAAAATAGAAAGAAGAAAGAAAGGTATTCCTTTTTATGACATACAGACAGAAAGAAAAGTGGCTTCTGACTTTCTTTTTGGCAGTTATACATACATACAATAGAATCATACCCCTCTTTCTAAAACACCATCATTCAGTTTTTAGGATAACCAAATCATTGTTGCTGTTGTGTGCGCCTTCAAGTTGTTTCCAACCTATGGCAACCCTAAGGCAAACCTATCAGGAGGGCTTGCTGGGGCTGAGAGTGTGTGACAGGCCCAAGGTCGCCCTATGGGAAATCGAACCCTGGCCTCCAGGATGGAAGTCCAATGCCCAAATCCCTACACCGCACGGGCTCTCACAACCAAATCATACTCAGTGTGTTTCCAAGGCCAAGGGAGGATTCGAGCCCTGGGCCATTTCCGCACTAGACTGCTATAGCACTGTTATTCCTCTTTCAACATCCTATGGAATCCTGGGTGGCCCCTCCCTAAACTGCAAACCCAGGATTCCATAGGATGTTGAAAGAGGAATAACAGTGCTATAACAGTCTAGTGCGGAAATGGCCCCGGTCTCCAGAGTCATAGCCTGCCGCTCAAACCACAACACCACACTAGCTCTCCCAAAGCACGACAGCTTCGGTTTACTCATCCCGGCTGCAGGGGAGAGTTCACGCCCCGACATTCCTCCTCGGCATTTTAAAATGCCTTTGCCCCTCTTTTCCTAAGGGAACTGGAGGCACATCCCTCCCCCTCGCCACAGCTTTTCTTGTCTTCTTGATCTGCTGGTGCTCTGGAAGGGCCTGCGAGGATTTGCATCTAAAGACCCCCCCACAAGTGGGTGTGGAAGGGAGGCACTTGGAAGAGCAGCAGGAGGGGGAGGAGGGATTTCTCGTCTTTGGGGAGTCTCAGGGGGGAAAGAAAGGGCCCCCCAAGGACTCCCTGAGGGAGGGGGGAAACCCACCAGGCCTGCAAGGCTGTTCTACTCCCGCCCTCTTTTCGGGCTGGGGAGAAAGCTGAGCCCTCCCTCTGCGGTCCTGGGATACACTCCCCGTGTTTGCTCGACTCCCCGGGCAAGCAAGTCTTTTTCGGCCCAGCCGAAACAGGAGGTCAGCCTTGGCCAGAGGCGCCCCACCCGGTGCTATTTGCAGAGCCCCCGCGGCCCCTCCGGAGCACACACAGGGGGCCCCGATGGGCCGGGACGGTGAGCAAACACCCTTTTCATTTCAGCTCACGCTGCAGAGGAGAGAAAGGAGCACGGTCGCTTGTTTTCCCAGCTGTTCGATTTCGGCCTCCCGATCTCGCTGCCCGGCAACCACGAGTGGCCCCGAATGGCCCCGAGGGAACGATGGGAGACACAGCTGCCTCCTTGCTGGTGACCCACAGCTCAACCTGCCCCTTTGACCTCCTGTAGGAAGACCCCTAACCCCCAGGACTCACGCCACTTCCCCGCACTGGGCTCTCCTGGGCTGGGGGCTTTCCAACAGAGGGTGGAGGTTCAGGGGTACTTTGCTGGTGGGCCACACAGGGCTGGGGTCAATGACCCTTGATTCAACCCTACAATTCTTTGGAAGTTTTTAAAGAAAGGCTGGATAGCCATTTGCCGGGAGCGTTGTGACGGTGTCTTCCTGCACAGCGGAAGGGGGTTGGACTCGATGGCCCCGGGGTCTCCTCCAGCTCTATGATTCTGTGATTCCCCATCACTTCCTGCACCTGATACAAACATTCTGGTGGCCACTCTAAAAACCTGTGAGCACTGCCACTGAGCAGAGCAGAGCAGAGTGCGTGCGTGTGCGCGCATGTGAGAAAGAGAGAGGTCTCCTCTCGTTTGGCTCTCCCACACAGGGAAAAACAATCTTCATATTCTTTGACTTTGCCCACTGATGTACCCAGGAGAAGAGAAAGCGGCAGGCCCAGCACACAGGAGGACCACAAACCCGGCCCCCAGAACCCTTCCTGCATGGCTCTGCCCAGGATGGGGGTTCTGGAAGAAGCTGGCAGAGCAGCTCAAGCCCCCCACCTTCTTGGGCGCATCCGGTGAGCAAACAGAGACAGGGCCCTCTCGGTGGCTGCTCCCAGGCCCTGGCACTCCACCCTCAAGGACACCGACTAAGACGCTCCCTCCTTGTCGCCGTGTCTGGACGAGTGAAACGTTTCTGTTTCACAAGGCTTCTGGGAACTGGATGTGAGGTCTCTCTGAACCGCGTCCTGCTCTGTTGCCTTTTGTCTTTTTAAAGGGGTTTGCCCTCAGGGTGGTTTTGCTTCTATGGGTGGTTTGCTTTGCTTTGCATTGTCTTCACTTTTGCTTTTCAATATGTATTTAATTTTTGTAAGGCACCTTGGGTGGGACAACAGAAAAGAGGAGAGGATTCAGGATGTACTGAGCACTGCTTTTCTATGGCGAAGCAAGTGTAAGTGAAGGTCAGGGAAGCAGTTGTAAAGAGGACGGTGCCTCTGAGCATGTGCAGATCATCTCTCCCCCCTTCTCCCTCTAGGAGGGACAGCCAGTCTGCCCTCTTGCTAGCCTGAGCCTCCTAACCTGAGCCGTGGTGTCAGACTGTAGAGACCAAGAAAACGGAGCAACCCATTTGAAGAAGAAAACAAGAACTGCCATGTTTTAATCAAAAACTTGTGTCCCCACCACTTTAGTGCCATTTCTTGGGGGAAACTGCCACGTGCCGTATGGCAACACAGAACCACGGGAAACCCTCGCGGCTCATCCATTCGTGTGCAACTTGCAGGAGTGCAAAAGTGTTAACTGGGCCCCTGCTGGAGGTGGAGTCCTTATGCCTCCTGCACCCATGGATGCCAGCAAATCACCCCGATTTGACTGCCAGTAAACGCCTCGCCAGCCCTCCCCGTATAAGAAGCATACAGAGGGTACCAGAGGCTCTTTGTTCAGATGCTAAGAGGACAGGCGAAGGCGATCTATAGTAGGACTGCCACTGCTGCGTGTGTTTGTGAGTTTGAATTGGGGGTGGTGGGTAACTCCCATGCCAGTGGGGCAGTGAACCCACCCCAGGTTTGGGCCTGCTTTAAAGGAGCTCTCCACGGTGTTGAGTCTGTTCAGAGAAAAGACCCCCTTTAAAGCCTGGATTAAAGGTGGATTCACTGGCCCATAGACATGGGACAGACTGGCCAGCTGCCTGAGCGTGCACCCCCATGTGCGCGGCCCCCCCGACCACCCTGCCTCACACGGGTCCCTCGGAGCCGGCAAGGAACAGTATCCTGGCCTGGGTGATGGGCAGGGGCTTGACCAGGCAGCTCTCGATGTACTCAAAGACGGTGTAGGGGTCCTGATCAGCATTGACAAAGACGGCGTCCTCGTAGAACTCCTCCAGGTCGGTCACTTGGCGGCTGTAGACTTCGGCCTTCCTCTCTACGCGCTCCGGAGCGTCCTTGGGGTTCCGGCGCAGGCGGCGGTGCACCTCCTCGTCTGCCGGCGGCTTGAAGACGGTGTGATACCGTTCCCCTGAGACGGGGTCCGTGGCCCGCTGGCAGAGGCGCTGCATGGCCACATCGGTGGGCAGGTTGAGGAAGAAGACCCGGTTGGGCTCGAAGCCCGTGTGCTTCATCAGGGAGGCCTGGTCCATGTCGCGGGGAAAGCCGTGGAGCACCCAGCCGCGGGAGAGGCAGTCGGGCTGGGCCAGTCGATCCTTCAGCACCCGGAGGGCGACGCTGTCACCCACTGGGTAGCCGCTCTCAAAGAAGGGCTTGATGAGCTCCGCCACGGCCGTCCGGGCCGCCACCTGCTCCTGAAGCAGGTCCCCAAAACAGAGGTTGACCATCCCGTATTTCTGGGCCAGCAGGGCTGCCTGCAGGTTCTTCCCACTGCCTGGGGGGCCCAGGAGCAAGACCCGGGGGGTGAAGGGGGTTTCTGAGGGGAAGCAGCTCTGCACGAAATTCAGGGCCTGGGCAAAGACGTCTGCACAGGGCTGGTCGGCGCTGATGACCTTGTGGTTCTTCGGGTAGGTCTGGAGGATGCCCGGGATGTTCCGGTGGCTCTCCAGGAGGCGCCGGGCGGTTTCCTGAGCCGAGAGGCCCTCAGGCCTCACCAGGCGCTTCTGCACAGTGAAGTCGATGGGCCAGTCAAAGGTGGTGTGGTACACCTCCTGGGTGACAGGGTCCACCAGCTTACCCAGGTTCCTTTCCACCAGCACCATGTCTGGAGCGTCCAGGATCACCACGTGCCGGGGGGCGATGCCCACCGACTGGAGCAGCCGGGCCTGCTTCCGTGTCTCGGGAAACCCATCCAAGACCCAGCCCAGCTTCACGCAGTCCACGTCGCCCAAGCGCTCCTCCAGCATGGTGGCCCACAGTTCATCAGGGACCTTCCCCTCGCTCTCCTGGCGGGCCAGGGCTTGCCGGGAGCCCCGGAGCAGTTTGTTCTTCACGAGCTGCTGAGGGCAGAGGTAGGTGGCACTGAGGTGCTTGCAGAGCCAGCGGGCAATGGTGGTCTTCCCCGAGGCAGGCCGCCCCAGGACAAAGACGCTGGGCACCTCATCGTTGTCCTTCTTCAAGTGCTCGATCATGAACTCTATGGGATCTGGAGGCCGGCAGATGAGGAGGGCTTCTGTCATGTTCTGCATGAGCTGGAAGATGTTGTGCTTTTCAGCATAGACGCCCATCGCCGGAGGGACACGATGGGGCTTGGTCGTGGCATCCATCGCTCCTGCCTGGTGCCGGCAAACGCGTCAGGCTCTGAAACAGAGCTGGCACTCCGCGGTTGCCCAGCAGCGTTTGGTGATGTCACCATCTACGGAACCAGCATCTCACGGAATGCCCAGCGACCCCTTAGCAGGCAAGAGGGCACTTTGGAGCCTGTAGGAGAAAGAGGAGCCACGTCTCAGGATGCTGGGAAGGGGCCTTCTGTCAGCCCAAAGTCCAATGCCTTTTGGCCCGTGGACGCTCCTTTAAGGCCTTCTTCTGTTAAAATCAACGCTGCAAAAACATCTGAGCCGGGAACTGCAAAGCCATCTCCTGGCAGAAAGAAAACCAACCAGTTAATGGTTTCAGAGCTCCTGGATCAGAAATTTCTGCCGTTTTGACTTTTAAGCAAAGAAGGCCTTAAGAACTTCCACAGGCCAAAATGCCTTGGGCTTTTTAACTAGTAAAAGACCTTCTCTTCAGCATCCTGAGCCGAGCCTCCTTTTTCGCTTGTGGAATTCATTGGATGTGACCCAGTTTTTGCTCTTTCCTTCTTCACATCTGCCCTGAGGCACCCAGAGACCCTCGGAAACAGGGCTGACCGCCCGAGGCTCCAGCACCGAAGCGGCACATTTGACCCCTCTGCTTCCCAGAGAGGAGGCTGTGAGAGCCATTATTTTGGCGGAAGCAAAAGAAGGCTTCCTTCCGAGCGAGCCAGGCACGGGGCCTTTGCTTCCTGCAGAACCTCCGTTGCTTCTCCTTCATCCGCTGTGACTGAGACGCTTCGGGGGCTGCTCCGTTTCTTCCTCTTTGAGGGCCTGAAAGCCCCCCTCCCAGGCTGAATTTGGAGCACCCAGCCAGGGCCTGTGGGCACCCGGCTGGTGAGACCGCGGGTTCTTTGGCAAGCGGGTCCCTTTTCGCACGTTACCTTATCGCGGAGGTGGGGGGTGCCGTTCGCGGAAGCAGGCCCTTGCGCGAGGCGCTCTCTTCGCTGCTCCTTCGTCCCGCAGCTGGCTTCCTGGTCGCGCGACCGTCGCGCGCGCGCCCCACCCCTTCCTTCCGCGGTGCAGCCTGGGAGCTGTAGGCCGCGCTGGGGGAGGAAGCGTGACCGGCGCGCCTGGGACGGCGTACCGCAGGGCAGGTAAGCGCGCGCGGGCCCCGGGAGCCTTGCGCGACCGCGCAGCATTTTCGGCTTGAAGCCGAAAATAAAAAAATGCGTGCGCGGTTCGCGTCATGCTCGTGAGCGTCGCGTAAACGGGAGTGCGTCGTACGGACCACCGCTCCCATTTACGCGACGCTCAAGGAGCCCTCTCGCAAAAGAAACCGCGTGCGAAAAGGGCCTGGGTCTCCAAGGGTGACGGCGGATGCCGGTTCTTCTGGTGTTTGGTGGGGGCGGAGGAGACACAGGCACGGGAGGCAGCCGGGTCACACAGGCAACTGGCTCACGACTGGCTCACAACAAGGCCTTTCCTCACAGCAAAGGGCTGTCCACCAGGAAGCCGGTGTTTCTGGCTCCTAAATGCACAACCCGCCCAGCACACGCTCTGGTGCCGGTGGAAAGTCCACAGGTCTTCTGGTGCCAGTGGAAGGAACTCTCTTGGAAGGCAGAGAATTTTCCTTTGTGGAAGGTTTCTAAGCTGTGTGTGTGTGTGTGTGTGTGTGTGTGCATGTGTGAGAGAGAGAGAGAGAGAAGGGGAGAGACTCATCCATCAAGGACGCTTCAGCAGCCTTGGATTCCTTGCACCAGCAGAAGGGATGCCCGGGAGACGCCTTTGCCCTGCCCTGTACCCTGTATGAACTGATCCAAATCTTTGGGGAGGGCTTCCTTCCAGTCCTGCCACTGCCCCAAGCCTGCCCAGCGAGGACACTGGGGAGGGCATTCTCGGTGGCCCCTCCCAGGCTGGGGAACTCTCCACCCAGAGAGGCTCAATGGCTCTTTGCTTTCCTTCTGCCAGCAGGGAAAGACCTTTCTGCTTAAACAGGCATTTATCTGGTGTCTCCTTGGTTGCGGGGAGTCTTTTGTATCAGGCAGCCAGTGTGGCGGAGCAGTCTGAGCCTTGGACTCTGACTCTAAAGACTGAGTGACCGTGAGCAAGGCGCACTCTCTCAGCCTCAGTAGAAGGCAAAGATCTGAAGATATCTGGCCAAGAAAGCTGACCCAGTGTGGAGCAGTGTTTTGGGTGTTGGACGAGGACCTGGGGAGACCAGGGTTCGAATCCCCCCCCCGCCATGGAAACGCCCCTACTGCCCTCTTCTCTCAGCCACAGAGGCAGCCAATGGCAAACTTCTTAGATCCAGCTTGTTGTCATGGACTACAACTGCATAAGAGCTGGGTTCGAATCCCCACGTGGCCATGGAACCCACCAGGTGACCTTGGTCACATTCTCTCAGTTTCAGATGAAGGCAAAGGCAAACCCCCTCTGAACAGATCCTGCCAAGAAAACCCCATGACAAGTTTGCCTTGGAGTCACCACAGCTCCGAAACAATTTGAGGGCACACAACAAGAATTCTTTTTCACAGGGTGTGTGAGGTGTGAGCTGCTTTTATCCTATGATGTTTTTAAATGATGCTACACGTTTTAAAATTGATAGTGCTTTAATAAGTTATCTTGTTCTTTTTAACTTTTTCATGTAAGCCCCATGTCAGGAGAGAGGCTAATAAAAGACACAAATTCAATAAATAGGTCAATAAACACATCAGGGCCCCCTGCCCCCCCCCCCAACTCTGTGGTCCAGATCCTCTCGCTCGGCCCCAACCAGAGGGCAGCCGGAGGAGGCGCACTGGGGCCTCCGCTCAGAGGGGAATTCCATCGATTCAGGGGCTCTGCTGCTCTCGCTGGAACTAATCAATAGGGCCTGGGCTTATCATTCTGGTGAGCGGGGGAACTATTTCAGCCACGGAGCTGGTGCGTCCCTGCATTGGGGGACGAGGCAGAACCTTTCCCAGGACAAACTGGGCGAAGCTCTCAGGGCAGAGTCAGGCTGCCTGGGACTGTCTGTCTGACTTTTTGGGGGTGGCGTGGGGGTGACCTCCCACCACCACCACCACCCCGCTCACAGCCTGGAAGTGGGGCTGGGTTGCAGAGTCTGGCTGGGGGCAAGGCGAGGGAGAAAGGGAACGAGGCTACCTCGGCAAGCCCGTCGGGCCGGGTGGCTGGAAAGGCTCCAGGGGCCTCCCCAAATATCTGGCCCCCACCCTTCCTCAACGGGCCCCAGAGAGGAGGCCCACCTTGGATGGAGCAAGGCGTCCTTGGAGGAGGATGAGCCGGGCACCTGGGCAGAGCCTGTCCTCCTCCATCAGAGGCTCCGTGCGATGACGGATCACAGCCGGAGTGACAAGGTCACCGGGTGGCACCGCTGTGCCAGGCCCCCCGGCATGTGGGATGGCAACCCTGGGCTGCCTAGACATTAATGCCACCTGGCAACCCTTCAACCAGGACGGGCAGAGCTCTGTCAGAGAGATGGATACTTCTCCACTTTATGCCCCTTGTTTATTGTTCAGAGCAGGTGCTATATCTTTTTAAAGGTTCCTCACGATTTAATGCCAGTTTGCACGCTGACCTTTTTCATTTTTATTCTATGCTATATTTGCTTTAATCTGTAAACCAACTTGAGTCTGGGTTTTAGGGAAAGAGAGGTGTGAATAAAATTAATCTTCCCTCTTCTCTCCCAGACCCCCTCCCCTTTACTCAAATCAAATTCTGCGTGTCCTCCCTCGCTGCTGTTCCCAAGACAGTGCCAAATTGGGTGTGCGTGTCTCTCTCTCTCTCTCTCTCTCTCTCTCTCTCTCTCTCTCTGGCAAGCCCAGCCCATGCCAGAGCCAGTGTGGAGCAGCAGTTGGAGTGCACAACTCTGGAGGCCAGGGTTCGAATCCCCACTCAGCCCTGGAAACCCACTGGGTTACCTTGGGGAAGTCATGCTCTCTCAGCCTCAGAGATACTCCCCCCCCCCGCCTTGGAACAAATCTTGCCAGGAAAACTCCATGATAGATTCTCCTTAGGGTCGCCGTAAGTTTAAGGCACCCAGCAAAAACAATCCACCGAAATGCACGGCCCTAAATACCTTTGTGCACCCAAGTAGCCAGACCGTGGGACCCGGGGAAACGTCCAGCCTCATCAGCCGTAGAGAGGCTCCCCGCTCCCCAGTCCTCCCCATCCTTTCCCATTCTGCCTCCAGTTCCAGCTGTTCTTCCTCTCCCCGCCTTCAGCCTTGCTTTGCTACCCTTTTGTTTTCCCAGCAACAAGATGTGAATTAAGGACGAAGCTTTTCCTGCTCCCTAATCTTGTCACTAGGTGTTAGGAGGAAGGCTCTCCGTGCGCGTATCCGAATGTGAAACCCAGCCGCCACCACTGCCCGTTCCCCAACCGCTGAGACCTCTGCCCAACTCCCCCCCGCCTGTTCCCTGGCACAGCCCCTCAGGTGGCCCTTCCCGCAGGCTTTCTGCCCACCGCTTCAGCCTTCCAGGCCCCAGGCCCTCCCCTGCTGCCACCTCCACCGTTATTACCCCGGCCCCCGCCATCCAGGTGCCATCCATACCTGGATGGGGCCATCCATACTGGGACTTGGGGGACACCGTCCTGCTGAGAAGGTGCAGGAAAAAAGGACCAGAGAGTCCCACATCAACCCCCTCCCCAGCACACAACGGTGGGTCAGTCCCCTTTTTGGAGACTGCTTTCTGCTCACCCGGGCCCGAGACCCACTCTGGGGTTGGACTGCCGCCTGTGCCGTTCCAGTCGGGGCGCTCCTGCATCGGGGGGGCCAGCGTGGCTCCAAAGAGACCTGGTCAGAGAAGCAGGGAAAGGAAAGGGGTGGCTCAGGGGGGCCGTTCACTGGTCCTTGCCTGCTCTTCCACCTCCGAGCATCCACAAAAACCCCGCCAGGCAGGGCCTGAACCTCTCCAGAAGTGGGGAGGCCCAGGAGCCCCTTCCTTGCTGAGGTGGGGGCTCCACTGGAGAGGCCACAGCCCGCAAGTCACATCCGGGGCAAAGCCCCAGGGATGGACAAAATGAGAGTTTGCTTGCTCCTGACGAGAAGAAGCCTGCCTTCCCCCCAAGAAATTTTCCTTTGTCTCTCAAGTTTCTAGCACTGCAGAGAGCATGCCACTGCAAACCATGCCCACCCAAGACCCCCTCATATTTGCTGCATTTGCCTGCTCTCGCTTGGAAACTCTGCTTTGCTTTGAATGCCTAGACTGAATTCCTAAATGCTCCACCGAAGTCGCAAGGGCTTTAATTCAGCAGGGTGGGGGTTTCTTTGGGCCAGGACTCACCACGCAACCTCATTCCTCTTCTGCTATTCTCCTGGTGGGGGCCTCGGAAAACCCCGTGATAGGTTTGCCTCGGGGTCACCGTAAGCTGGAATCGACTTGAACAACAACAGCACCAGGGGCTGGGACTTAGCAGAGTTGCTTCTGCTCTGCTGCTCTCCCAGAGGGGAACCATTTTCCAGGTGTTTCTTTCACCCCCACACACACAGAATCCATTAAGGACCTTGGTCTCGGAGAGCAACAGAAGCGGAAGGAGGTCGTGCTAAGTCCCAGCCAAAGATGTGGCCGTCCTGCAGCAACCGCGGTTTGCCTGCCTGGTGTTGTAAAGCCCTTATTCTCCCGAACTGGGTTTCCTCTCCGTTCCTCCCAGCCGGGAAACAGATAATGCTGCAGGTGACGCTTTCTCTCCCTGCTCCACGAGCGAGGAGGCAGGGTCTTCTCAGGCAGGGGGATCCCCACTCCTGCCCCGTCCACTCTTCACCCCCCCCCCCCGCTGCCAGCGCCTCTCCTGAGCCACCCGTTCTTGCAACAGCTACTCACCGGGAGCTCCCAGCTTGCTGGCGATCTCTGACATGCCCACGCTGAGCCCGGGGAAGAGCGGGTACCTCCTGCTCACGCCACCGCCGCCGCCGCTGCTGCCGTTGGGGGGCCCCTCCCTGCCCAGGCCGGCCGTCAGGTCAATGTCGATCTTGAATTCCAGCTCCTTCCCCCGGCCGTCCTCGTCCTCGTCCTCCCCGCCCGAGGGCACGACCGAGCCCTTCTCCAACAGCTTCGGCCAGAGGGTGAGGGGGGGCCGGGGAGTGGGGCCGGGGCCCGGAGAGCGCTCCCAGGGCCACGTGCCGGGGCCCGAGGAAGGGGGGTCTTCGGCCACTCCGGGACCCAGCCAGCCGGAGCCGCCCGCCGGACCCTCTGGCCACGAGCGTCCCTCCAGGGCCTTCGGGGAGCCGGGGGCTGTTGTCCGGGTGGTGGGAGGCCCAGGCTTGGCACTGGCCCCCCCACCGCCCTCCCCCGGGCGGCCCTTCCCTTGGCTCCGCACCTTGATCTTGAAGTTGAGCCCCAGGTTCAGCGACAAGGCCGGGGCATCGCTGGAGGTGGCCGGTGGGAGGGTGGGGGTCACCGCAGGGGCCACACTGGAGACGCCGGGACTCTGGACCCCCGGGCTGGATCCATTCTCAGAGGGTGCCAGGGACCGGAGGGTGCGGAGGGGGGTCCCGGAGCCCAGAGGGGCCAGGCACAGCAGGGAGAATAGCCAGGGCCACATTGGCCTCCCTCTCCGGGCCTCCCAGCAGCAGCCGCTCGGAGGAAACGCCTGCGGGGGAGAAGGAGAAAGGGGGCGGTCAGGCAGGAAGGTACGGTTGCCACAGAAACCGTTAGCTGTGGTGTGCTTAACGATGAAAGACAACACCTACCCCGTGAGGATGAGGTAATATTTGTAAAGCAGTGCCTCCGGGCATGGGCAGACTGCATGCCCCCCATACAGATAAAACCCCAAACACACATGAGATGCATAGCTGGCTAATGCAAAGGGAGGGTGCACGCGCATTGCAGAATAAGATCACTTCCATACCACTTTTATTGCCATGGCTCCATCCTATGGAATCCTGTACCTTGGGGAAGGGGACTTGAAATACTCTTGTACCACCCCCCCCCGGAACTACAACATTCAAACTGTTTTGCAGACTCATACAGCTGGAAGGACCCCCAGGGTCATCTACTCCTACCTGCCTCCCCCTCCCCGCCCCGCTTAGTGCCTCAATACACAACTACAGCCTGAAAGACAGCCGCCCAGCTTCTGCTTAGAGGCCTCCAAGGAAGGAAAGTCCGTTCCACTGCTGAACGGCTAGTACCTGTCAGGAGGTTCTTCCTAACGTCTGGCTCCCCAAACAAGCTTGACCGCAATGAAAGTCACTGTGGTTCACCCCAGATGTTGAAAAGAACATGCCTGGGTCTGCAAGACCCTGCATCAGAGTTACAGATTGACTGTGCTACACAACCGCCCCACGGAATACGGCAATGTCATGCAACCGAATGTGCCTCCGAATATGGAACGGAAAGTGGCACCAGATGAGCAAGCAAATGCACAACCTAAGGTACGTTGCAAGCGTGACTGCCCTGAAGGCACAAGGCTGCCCCCGTGACCCACAACTGAAGGCAGGCCGTGTGCATCAGACAAAAATGTCCAAGTGCCCCCATGGGGGGATTTTCATAAACACAGGACACCACCAAAATTCTGGACAGTGTGATTGGGGGGCAAGGGGCACCATTGCAGTGCTCCCCACGCCGTCCTTGCTGAGTGCCTTCTAGTCACTTCTGACTTATGGTGACCCTAATTAATTCCATCCAGAGCAGAATCTGTGGAAACACAAAATGTTGGCAGAAGGGTGCCGTTTCCCTATACAGCGTGTTGCCCCTTCGGAGGAAGGATGCACCTCATAATTCTGCCACCCACTCCTGTAGCTTCCCCATTCCATTTAATGCAAACACACACACACACACACACACACACACACTTATGTTGTTTGCATTTTTAAAAAAACAAATCTGCACAATGGAAGGACACAGTTATCATCATTTCAGGCTTAGCCCTCAGGCCTCGTTCACCCCTTTGAGAGGTTGAAATAGCAGCAACCAACCCCACAGGGCTGCTGTTGTGACACAGGACAAAGCCAGCGATGAACACGGAGGTGTCTAGCAAGGGGCTCCCACCCCCACCACAGCCCCCCCCCTTGTCTCCTTGGCAGCCGACAGGACTAGAGGGACGCCCCAGCAGTTGCCAGAGGGCCAGCCACCCCAGAGGCCAAAGCCAGAAACAAACACAGTCCGCTCCGGTGCGTCATCAGCCTGGGCAATAAATCAGCCCCAAAAAGCAGAGCCAGAAAAACAGAACAGGGAAGGAACTCAAATGTTTGCTGGGCCGGCAGTGAAGGCCACTGGCGGTGGGAGAGGGAAGGGGAAACAAACACCCCACCCCACATACCACCCACTGAACCCTTTTCTGGCCCAGAGCAATGAAAACCACTATCCAAAATCAGAAGTCAACGCTGGGGAGCCAAGGGCTGCTCCACACAGGGCAACACACTTTTCTGCTTCACAATTTCTGTGTGTGCAACAGGGGTGTGCAAATGGATGCATGTGTCCCCTCCCCCAGGCTGCTTTTCTGACACCCCCCCCCCATCCCCTCTTTTCTGGCAGGAAAAGAGAGGATGCAGTTCTCTCTTCAAACAGCATTTCACTTTTTCAAAATGTTGTAGCCCCTCAACCTCATATATATACAAAAATTGTTTTCAAAACTTCCAGTCAATTCTGTTTTTCTTTTTCCAAGGGCCAATTTTGATAGTCTGCATGGAACACCCAAATGGCAGATATTTCGTCCCCAAATCCCAGAGGTCAGTTCACTGACCTCCCCCAGCCGACCACCTCTAGCGTGCCTGGCCCCATGTGCTGCCTGCGCACAAACGAGTGTTCTGTTCCATGCACACCCTGTGGGAATCTGCAACCTATGGAGATTTCCTCCTGTGGGAGACAGATACCCCACCCCACACTGGTTGTATGGGATGCCTGTCCAAGCCAAGCGGTATGCAGGTGAGAAACAAATATTGGGTTAAAAGAGCTTCACCTGCAGCATCCTCACAGGGGCCCATTTTCGTCTTCGTTGGGAACAAAACAATGGACAAAAAGATAGGATGCTTCCATGAGACTGTCGATGGAAGTACCCGCTCTCAGGCTCTCTCCAAGACAGGTGGGCAACCGAGCAAGAGGAGGGGCGCAGGGCAAGTAGGGGTGCCAAGTCAGGAGCATCTCTCATGGCACCTTATCCATGGCATTAAGCATGATGTGCTCAGCATCAGCCCCAGTTGCTCAGAGCGCGTGATTCACATAACAGACACCCCAAGACTAACGCAAATTAGAGAACACTTCCCTTGTTGGAAGCTGAGTTTTCCAAGTTCTTCATTGGACAGGAAAAGCGCACTTTTTCCCAGCTATGTTTTAACCCCTTTGCCAGCTCAGATTTTAAGCACACATGGGAGTTGCAGCCCAGCCAACCAAGAAAAGCTCTCCAAGCTCTGCTTTGAACACCAGACAGTCCACAGCAGCTGCTCCAAAGCAGTAGGCAGCAATAGGGCACTGTGTGGGCGCACGGGATTTTCAAGGCAACGCTTCCGCCCTGAGATTCTCCCCCCTTGCCCCGAGGACCAAAGAAGAGAGGCCTGGCCCTGAGATCTGGCAACCCAAAGGGCAGTGCTCTTTGCTGGCTGCTTGCCTCCAGAGCCCCTTTGGCTTCCAGGGCTCAGAGAAAATATTCTGGGCCGCTCCTGTGACATTGCCACCCGGGCACATCACCCCGCACCTGACTCTCGGTGAACGACTTGGAAGGCAGGTCCCGGAAGGCACGTGAAACCCGCTCTGAGGGGCATCGCTGGTGAGAAGCCACCGTGCGATCGATGTGACAAGAGGAGCAGGAGACGAGCGCGGGGACACTTTCTGCTTCGGCTTCCAAATTGGAGCAAGGATCTTGACAGGCCACAACTTCTCTTCCTCTAGCAAACGGAGATCATGCGCAGATTCACACTGAAGGGCAGCAAGGGGACCCTCCCCATCTGTCTCGCTGGATTAGGCTCGTGGTGTGATGCCAGAACTGACATTCTCACAGTCCGGAGCCTCCCGAGCTTTGGCACACTGACTGGTCTCGTTTTAACCAGCCTGGTTGCACTCCCTTGAGGTGCATGCCTCCTCTGCCTTTGGTGCCACTTGTTCTTGTTGTTAACTGCTACCAACTCAACTTCGAACTTACGGCAATCCATGAAGGAGAGAAGAGCTCCGGGGCACCCTGCCATCAGCCGCCCCGCTCAGGCCTTGGAGATGCGGGCAACCACTGCGGCTTTCCCAAGGGAGAGACTATCCACCTGCCATGCCATCTTCTTCTTCCTCTCTTCCTGCTGCCTCATACCTTCCCAAGCACGATCGTCTTTCCTAGCGAGTCACGCCTTCTCATGGTCTGGCCAAAGTATGGCAGCCTCAGGTTGGTCCTCTTGGCTTCTAGGGAGAGTTCAGGCTTGATTTGCTCCGGGACCCGTCGTCCAACACCTCCCTGTACAAACCTGCCAGAGCCTTAGGATCTGCAGGGGAAGGGTCTCTCTTGGTCCCACCACAATCCCAGGCCCACTTGGTGAGGACACAGAAGACAGGGTCCTCTCCGTGGCTGCTCCCACCCTCTGGAACCCCCTTCCATGGGAGGCCATTCTAGCCCCCTCCCTGCTTTCCCTTTCACCAGCGGGCAAAAACATTTCTGATCAAGGGACGGATTCATGGTTGCACATGGAGTTCAACCACACGGGCCCCAATCCTACGGTCAGACCACACTAAAGGAGAGCCCTTGAACAAAGCCTAAGCGTTTGTTCATTCACGATCCAACAACTGACCCAGTGGGTTTTTTCTTGTTATTCTTGCGTGCCTTCAAGCAATTTCTGACTTGCGGTGACCTCAAGGCAACCCCATCACAGGGTTTTCTTGCCAAGATTTGTTCAGAGGAGGCTTTGCCCTTGCCTTCCTCTGCAGCTGAGAGAGTGTGACTCACCCGGGATCACCCAGTGGGTTTTCCATGCCAGAGCAGGAATGTGAACCTGGTCTCCCAAAATCCTAGTGCAACACACAAACCACATGCCATGCTGCTCTGGGTCTGCTCTAGCCAGGACTATTCAGGAGGATCTCAGCCTTGAGGTTGTGTGTTCTTGGAGGGTGCAGCCCTCCCTCCCTCCCTCCCTCCCTGTGCCTTCGGTCTCCCCCTTGATTCCCTGGGGTGGAAGAAAGAGCCCCGGGCATCACTTCGCTCCATGGCACAAGGTGACCGCCAACAGGCACACGAGCAGAGGCACCATCAGTCGCGCAGCGTCCGTATTCAGCAGCAGCGTGGCCTGGCGCAATCACCAGGGAACTACGCGAGTGTAGTTCTGCAGGACGCAAGCCCCGTGCGGGATCTTATCTGGAATCCAGGTATAATGTACCCCAGGCACTGAGAGCGGGCAGTGCAGGGAAAGATCCCCCTGCAGCCGCCATGCTCGGTCTGCTGTGGGTGTGGGTGTCTGCAGAGGCCTTCCTTCCCGGGGCTTACGTGTAGGGGACCAGGTGAGAGCTGCGTCTGGATCCAGCCAGAACGCTCCCTGTCTGTGGTCTGGATGGAGCCAGGCAGGCTTAGCCGGCATGCCTCTGATGGAGGGAGGGGGCGGGAGGGCTGGGGCCAGGCACCTAATTCGGAGGATGAGGAATTTTCCACGGCCACCTCCTCCCCCAGCCTCCAACACTCCCCTTGGGCCAGAGAGAGCAGGGCTTCACCTGCCCAAGACAGAGAGCTTGCATCAAGTCCCCCTCAAGGGGACACAGACCTTCTCCACCTGCCCCCCTGACATGTCAAACACCCAGCCCTTGGGAGGCCTGTTCAAGGTCTCCAAAGGAGGTTTTGAAATGGGAGAAAAGGAGAGTCTGCAGCCCAGCCTGAGGGGGTCTCACTTGAGGTGGGGAGGTGTCGGGGGAGAGACCGGGGTCTCCTCCCCAGGTGAGATGCAAGAAACACAACCACCAGCAGAGGATGGGCAGAATCTAGGCACTGGGAGGTGAGGAGGGTTGTACTGAATCCCTGTGCTGTTAGGGCCACCACCCGGAATCAAGGGACGGTGCCTCTGAGCATGTGCAGAATTTCTTTCTGCCCTCACTGGGTCCCACTGGGATTAGAAACCAATAGGAACTCCTACTCGGAAAAGTTTGCAGAGTGGCACAGCACCTCGAGGGTGGCACCTCTCTGGAGAAACAGAAGCAAGGAGGGCAGAAGAAAGAGACGACGCAACCCTTTCTCTCTTTGGCAAACCCGTGTCCCAGTGCCACTCTCTCTTACTTCCCAGTTGGCAGAAGCCCTTCCTAAAGGCCTGGCAGGTGGGGAGAGAAATGGGGAAGAAAGGGCCTCCCCTCGCCCCAAGCAAATCTGGGACTCCATTTCTTCCCTCACCTACGCCCTGGGCCAGCCTCCAAGGATGCTGCCTGATTCCCAGCCCACGGACCGGAGTCTCCTCCGCAGGAGCAGCCAGTCTCCTGCTGTCTCAGGTCTTTCTCCAGAGGAGCCCTGCAAGGCTGGCTAAAGGAAGAACGGCTTTGGGAGCCGAGGATATTTAGCCTGGAGAAAAGACGGTTAAGAGGTGAGATGACAGCTAGGCTTAAATATTTCAAGGGACGTCATACGGAGGTCAAAGCAAGCCTGTTTTCTGCCGCTCCAGAGACCAGCAGGACACTACGGAGCGACGGCTTCAAACTGCAGGAAAAGAGATTCCGTCCAAACCTGAGGAAGAAGTTCCGGACAGGAAGAGCGGCTTGATAGAGGAATCCGCTTCCGTCTCAAGGGAACGTGGTGGATTCTGCTTCCTTCTTTTCAGGATTTTAAAGAGTGGCTGGGTGGCCGCCTGCCCAAGGGAGGGCTTTAATCGTGTCTTCCTGCATGGCAGAAGGGGGGCCGGACTGGATGGCCTTTGGGGTCTCTTCCAGCTCTACGATTCTCTGGCCGCTTTGGTCTCTCCTGCTCCAAAGCCTCCAGTCCTCTTCCCCCCACCTCACAGAAACAAAGATATTGCCATGTGGGGGGGGGCAGCTTCAAACGGCTGTCCACGGGGCCCTTCTCTACAGCCGTGCCTGGGGCAGCCGGGGCCTGTACACCTGGCCCCTCCATCCATGATACTTTCGGCTCGATGGGGGTTTGCCCCCTCCTGGGGGTGGGGCCCTTGACGAAGGGGGTGACGATGAGGGCCAACATAGCAGGGTCTACTTCCCCTCGTCCCCACCGCGATCCCACCTTGCCCTTCGCCCCCTCGGTCGGTCCGTCTGTCTGAATCAGCCCCCCACGACACGGGGGGGGTCAGATGGACTCGCACGCCGGCTTGCTGCATGCATGCTGCAAATCCGGGGGATGAACTGGAAAATTGGAAACCTCTGATGGACTTTTTTTAAAAAAATGAAAGTGAACCCATGATTATTGGTTATGAAAATCCACATGAGTCGACAAATGGAAGAAGCGTAAAATACAGATCGCAGAGAGAGTATTCAGTATTCAGAGAGAGTATTTAGAACGTATTCTAAAATGTGTATCAGTACTTTAGTTGGCAGATGTTTTGTTGTTTATTTCTCTGTCTTTGGTGTGTGTTTTCTCACGCTTCTTTTTTCTACTTTTTCTTTTTCTTTCTGTGTGTCTTGCTTTAGCCTTCATTATATGCACGTAAAATGTAATAAAAGTTACTTTAAAAAGCAGAGGAAAGAGGCGAGCTCTTGCAGCGGGGAGGGGGCCCATCATCTCCTGTCTCGTCCCACCTCCGCCGTGCCCAGCCCCCCCACCGCCCGCCAGCCTCTTCGAAGGGGCCGCGCCGAGGGAACCGTGCCGAGCCCCGGGCGCTCCCAGTCTGACAAGCCCTCTCTCCGCCGCGTCACATCAAGGCAGCCCACACGCCCGTCCAGGAGCCGGGCGGGCGGGATGTGAAGTGACAGGGCCCAATGAGCCCTGGCACCTCCGTGGACGGCTTCCCCCGGGGGGCCCGGCTGGACGGCGGGTGCGGGGACGGGACGCCCATCAGGCTGACAGGCGGGTGCCGAGCGCGGCGGCTCTCGCCGGAGCGCGGAGGCCTCACGTGGACGGCACGGCCCCGGCACGCACGGACGCCCCCGTGAGCCGCACACGCACTCGGCGCTGCTCGGCCGGCAAGCCCCACGCGACGAGACTCAGAATCTCTCCTTCGACGTGTAAGTCTGGATGCCCGACTATTCCCCGCGTCTGCCCCCAAATGAGCTCCAAAACACAGAGATGGGCGTACAAGCCAAGGCAGAAGTGGAACCACGAGCACACACGTGTATGTACACGGACGCACGCACGCACACCCTCAGTTCTCAGTGGCCCTTTATAGTTCGTTCTAATTTTTTTGTTGTTTTTTTCAGGATGGGGGAGTGGCCTGAACCTGCCTCCTCCCCTCTCCCCCCTCCACCGCTGTGACCCTCCGCAAGGGGCCCTGCTCCCACCAGCCCCAAGAGACCGAATTTACCACGGAATCATAGCTTGGACGGGACCCCCGGGGCCATCCGGTCCAGCCCCCTGTTGTTGCGCAGGAATAAACAGCTCAAGTGCTCCTGAGAGACCCCCGTCCAAAAAATCTCCAAAGAGGGAGACTCCGCGGGGCCCCGATGCGGCCCGCTCCCTCTCAGAGCAGCCCCTGCCACCAGAGGTTCTCCCTAAAGATCAGGGGGAATCTCTCCGGCTCGTCACTTGAATCCACCGACTCGCTTCCCACTCGCCGGGGCAGCACAGAACAGGCCCGCTTCCTCTTCCACGCGACCCGACCCCGTGGCCCCGGAGGCCGATTCCGAGGCCAGACGCCTCCCGGCCGCCCCTCACCAAGTAAAACACACGCCCTGAACCGGCTGCTCAAAGGCGAGTCAGCGCAGACGGGGTCATTCACGTGGGTTCGATGGGTCTTCTCGCGTTGGTTTCACAAAATTCACACATGCACACGGTTTTAGCGAGCTTAACAATATTTTAACTGGTTTTAATCTGTTTTCTTTTAATTTGTTAAATGTTCAATACGTTTTCAGTCTTTTAAAGCCATTTGTACTGCTTACATGGCTTTAAACTGGCCAGGCTGTACACCCCCCCCGAGCTCTGACAAAGAGGGAGACTCTACCAGTCTCTGGGTCTGCCCGTTCCACACGCAAAGAGGTCTTACGATGCTGTCAGAAAGCCCTTCTCTAATGTTTAATTGGGATCCCCTGTTTTGCAATTTGAATCCACTCTGCATGCAGGTCCCGCCCTCTGGAGCAGCAGAAACAAGCCCACTCCATTACGCACAGGATAACGGTACTTCAGCTCTCACGTCGCCCCTCCATCTTCGCTTCTCCGGACGAAACATCCCTCCCAACCCGAAGCCAGAAGCTGGGGTCAGCTAAGAGGCTGCCTGGCGGACTGAGCCTTGGTCACCTTGGGGTAAGCAGACGTGTAAACAAGACCCCGGCCCTTTCTGCTATCTCTGGCCCGAGGAGGAGGCTGGAGGCCAGAACTCCTCGCAAACACACGAGGCCTACCGATGAGCCAGGAAGGGGAACGTGCACAACCAGGTGGGCCGCGAGATGCCCCAAACACGGTACTAACTGGCCCCGGAGGAGCAGAACGCAACCAAACCTAGGCCACTTCCCACGGGTTGCACGTGCTGCAGAAGCTGCTGCTCAGCCTTGGACTTTGGGCCTCGTTCTGGGCCACAGCCCCGTGGCTGTCTGTGGAATGCCAAACAGGCTATGCATTCTGGTCAACTGGTCAAAGCGCCAAGTTTCTTTGCTCAACGACCAACTGCCTACATTGTCTCACGGGAGCTTACGTGTCCACCCTGGAGTTACATGACACTAGCACGACACTGTCCTTGTGCTGAACACCACTGTAGAGCAGCTTCCACGAAATGGTGGACGCGTGTCGCTGTCACCTCGTTGCACAATGCCCAGCACACAGAGGGAGTGTGCGTGGCAGATGGACGCACTGTTCTAGCATCATGATTGCACATTTGCAAGGATTCTGCACGCAGAATCACTTCCCCCGCCACCAACAGCCAGACTTGTCTGTTCCACACTGTCCAAAAAAGTCACTCCTCACGCACGGCATATCTTATGCCCGCGTACGACAACCACAAGATCCAGGGCAGTTTCCTACAAAACACCAGAGGGTGGAAAAGTTACTTATTGGAGCTACAACTCACAGAATAACTCCACGATCCCTCAGTGAAAGGAACAGGAATGAGAGACAACTGTGGCTGCATGTTCCACAGGGATATGATCCTGGTCACACGAGTGCCCTTCTTGAGCATGTTTTTATTTTTATTTGTATCCCGCTTTTTGCCCAACATCGGCCCTCAAAGCAGTCACTCCCATGGGATCCCCCTCAAGTGACAAAACACGGAGCTCACGCTGCCCACAGGAGCCGTGCAGGACAGGGGCCGGTCACGGAGGGAGGCACAGAGCCACGCGTGAGACTGACCGGTCTCCTTGGATCAGCCCCACCCAAGAGGGGCCCCGTTCTTGGAGAAGCTGCCTTGGCCGCTCTTCCCGCCACACGGACCAGGGAAGGCAGCCCCTCCAGGAAGACGGCCCCGCTGAGACGGGCCTGGTCCGGGTACACTCGGCATTTTGTCAGACGGAGGGGAGCCAAAACGAGAGGGGGCTTTTCCACCAAAGATTTTAGGGCAGGGGTACGTAACTCTGGAAGACTGAGAGGTCTCAGCCCCCAGTGAGACTTTGGAAGGTCACACACACACACACACGCTGCTCTCACAAAAAAAGTGGGGGGGGGATTAAAAAAGATTTTGCTGCAAAATGTTCGCAAATACCCTCTTGGGAAAATGGAGGTGTTTTCACCATGTTCTGAGGATTTTTTGAACAGGAAGTTTTAAAAACTTGTTTCAAAAAAGGCCTCTTCTAGGGCTAAATTTGTTGGTGGGGGGAAACGTGCCAGAAATGCCCCCAACACACACCATAGCAGGCATTTTAGGGAAGGGAACTGGAAATGCCCTCCCCAGCGCTGGTTTAGGGCAAAGGTGGGAAAAGTGTGGTCTGGGGGGCCACTGGCAGCCCCTCAGATAGGCCTGCAAAGACTATGCACCGGTTTCCTCTTCCTCCAATAGAAAGAGTGGTTTTGTGAGACATCCAGACACTCCCATGAGGAAATGGCCAACTGCTACAAGATTTCTGACATTTCCAGATTTTTTCTTTCTGGCTATAATGCATTTCTGCCAAAAGACGCACTTTTTTGAGCAAAACACAACCTTTTTGCTAAGTAAACAATACAGTTTGCACAGTACCCTAACTTTTCTTTGCTGGAAAGAAAGGATTTGGGTTTGGCAGGGGGGGAAAAAGCCAACGTTTTTGCACAAATGAATGGAGGGCAAAAATTCCCCAAGTATAAAAACCATCAAGAAAAAACCCCACAAAAACTCTTCCAGTTTCACCCAGTGGGGAGAAAAATCCTGAAACTATTCACGATGGCTTGCGAGAGTGAAGTAAGATTGGCATCCCTCCTTAAACACAGTTTTCTGCTGACTCCTAGACTGTTCTTTTTCTGGTAAATTAAACAGGGTGAAATTTCTTCTCCTGGAGCCGCAGAAGCAGCAATTCTCCTTTGAGAAAGGTCACAGGGTCTCCCTGACCTGCTTAAGCTGGAAAAACACCCATTTTCCAAGGTCAGAGGTGGACACCTGGACATGCCTGAGCTTCTTCTTTCTTTGGGGGTCATGGAGACCCCCGCACCATCCCAGGGCAGAAATACGGCCACCAGTCCGGCTGCACTGGCCCACCCGCCTGTTCAGGAGGATTTGATCTTCCGAACCGACCGGAGCTCCCTGAACACCTCCACGGTCGGTCGGGCATCAGCAGAGGCACCGCTAAACGAAACCAGGCAGGAAATCCCCAGAGGCTTCTCCTGCTAAAAGGGGTCTCGGAGAACAGCGCACACAAAGGCACCCTCGCCTGAGACAGTGGGGAGGGGGCTCGCTAGCCTCCAGCAGAGACGGGACATACCGGGCCAAACGGATCGATGGCCCGACAGCAGCGAGAGCAGCTTTGGTTTGGTGCGATTAGAAAACCTCCCTTCAACACTCTCCCACTGCACCCCCCCCCCCGGCCTGCACCCTTTCGGCACTCTGGCCCCCCGGGACTGCCGTGGCCCCATCATCCCATAGAATCTGGGTATTTAGAGCTGGAGGAGATCTTTAGTGCCATATTCTCAGTCCTCCCTCCACCCCTAATCTACAGATCTCAGTCTTCTGTAGGCCGGCCCCTCCCGAAACTGCAAACCTCAGGATTCCATAGGATGTTGAAAGTGGAATCATAGCGCTATAACAGTCTCGTGCGGAAATGGCTTTATAGGGACCAAAGCGTGGTAATGGTGTAGCTGGAAAGAGACCTAAGGTGTCCTTGTCTGGAACGGTTTTGCTAATCTCAAACTCCCTGCCGCCGGTCAGATCCTGCACAGCCCTCCTCCTTCCACCGGCCTCAGTTTCAGTCCTGGCTGTGGATTACATTCCCCCACTTCCTTGGATCTGCACAGCCTCCCCCCTGCAAAGATTTTCCCCTAATCCTTCCCTCTCTGTATTGCTTCAGGTTTATCCAGCTCCAGCGTAATGAGCCAAGTGAAAGCAGGCTGTGTGCACACGCACGTGTGTGTGCGCGTGCGCATGCGCGTATTGGGACTGGGGGCCGGCCTCTGTCCCCTGATGGCTTACAACCCAAACCAGGCAGGCGAGCCCCGTTGCAGGCATGTTTCACGGGAGAGCAAGACAGGGCCTCCTCGCTGGCCGCCTCCGTATTTGGGAACTCCTGGCCGAGGGAGGAGAGGCTGGCTGGCAAATACCGGCTTGTAGGCACCGGTGGATAGGAAAAGAGCTTTTCTCGGAGAGCTGCACTGCCTTATTCTTTGCTTTTAAATCCATGTTTTACATGGTTTTAATTCTAGAGATACATCAACACCATTGCAATCATAACTTTTTGTACGTTTTAGATACTTTTTAAAACTTTTAAGTCTTTTTTTTTTAAATTGTTAAAGCGCTTTGAGTCCTGGGTTTGGGGAAAAGGCAAGGTATAAATAAAACAGAAAATTAAACAGACATCATGAAGTGCCAGAGAGAATGGGTTGGGAAGTATGAAGGAGGGCAACACATGCACCAGTATTCCCGGCTGGCAACTGCAGAAAACAAGAACTGCGTCTGCAAAGCTGCCTATGAGTGGGAGGGGGCAGGGGGCTAGCGTTCTTTCTATTGCTTTCTTCCATTGCAGAACACGAAGGGCTGTCCTGTGGAAGATCATTAAGCCTGGGAGAAAATTGGGGGGCGGGTGAGAATAGGGGGGAGCCAAGCTGCTCTGAGGTGAGCCGAGGTTTTTCACTTCCCCGTCCGCTGCTTTCCTCTTCTTGCAGCAAAGCCTCCACTCAAAAACCCACTTCTACAACACCCCCTCCAACCATGTGTCCTGATCTTAAGGCCAGACAAAAGTACTTGGGGTCCTGGGGTCTCCCCAAATAGGGACCCTCTGCCCCTGCTTTCCGCACATCCATGAGTTATTCTTTGAGTTGTGGAATAGAGATTAAATTGCACAAGAAGAAACCCAGAAGGATTCAACTTTCAGGAGATGATTTGAAGGGATGTGAGATGGAAGATGGAGCAAGTTTATTTTCTGCTACTCCAGAGACTAGGACATGGAGCAGTGCATTCAAACTAGAAGAGAAGAGATTCCACTTAAACACTGGGAAGAATTTCCTGACCAGAGCTGTCTGGCAGTGGAATCTGCTGCTGCTTCAACGGACTGTGGTGGAGTCTCTTCCTTCTTTGGAGGTTTTTAAACAGAGGCTGGGTGGCCATCTGTCAAAGGGAGGGCTTTGACTGTGTCTTCTTGCAGGGCAGAAAGGGGTTGGACTGGATGGCCCTTGGGGTCTCTTCCAGATCTGAAATTCTAGGATTCTATTATTCTATTATTATTATTATTATTATTCTGAATAAAACTGATCCCATTCAATTTCATAAATGTTCTTTCCAAAGAACCAGCCATGCTAGTCTTTTGCAGCAGCATAAAAATGAGGAAGGGAGGGGGAGAGGAATGTGGCAGTACCTTTGAGACTAACTGGTTTTTATTTTAGCATGAGCTGTCTTGAAAACAAACAAAAGCTTGTGCTAAAATAAAAACCAGTTAGTCTTACATTCCTTTTCTTCTCTTCCTGACAAAATGTTGGTGGTCACAGATGGTCAGGAAGGATCTGTGGGGAGAATCTGGAAGGGGAAGCAAGCTATAATTTCTCCCATCGTATGAAGAAGAAATTGGGGAAATTGCAGAAAGAAAGCTGAGCGCGAGCATGCTTCCCCACGGCCACTCTTCCTCCTGGAGAGAAGTGACTTTTGGGGTCCCTCAGGGTTCCATCATTGGCATGACGTTGTTCCGCATCTTTATGCTGAACTAAGGAGTATGACGACGGAAAAGAAGGCACGCCTATCAAATTTGCAGATGACACCAAATTAGGAAGAGCAGCTAATATCCCACAGGAGAGGGTTAGAATTCAAAATGACCTTGACAGATTGAAAAGCTCGGCCAGAACTAGCAAAATTAATTTCAACAGGGAGAAACCTAAGGTGCTACATCTAGGCAGGAAAAACGAAAAGCACAAATACAGGATGTGAGACACAGGGCTTGAAAGCAGCACAAGTGAAATGGATGTAGGAGACTTAGTAGACCATAAGCTAAACCATGAGTCAACAGAGTGATGCGGCAGCTAAAAAAGCCAATGCGATTCTGAGCTGCATCAACAGGAGTATGGTGTCCAGATCAAGAGAAGTAGCAGTCCCACTCTCCGATTCTGCTTTGGTCAGAACTGACCGGGAGGAATCCTGTGTCCACTTCTGGGCCCAGGTTGGCATTTCAGCTCCCGTCCTCTCCCAGTTTCACCTTATACCATTTCCACACTAGCCTGTTATAGCCTGTTATGTTCGGCCGGCCCCTCCTGAAACTGCAAACCCCAGGATTCCAGAGGATGTTGAAAGTGGAATCATCACGCTATAACAGACTAGTGTGGAAATGGCCATAGCCATGCAGGCAGGGAGTCAGAGTGGTGGGAAAACAGAGAAAGGCGAATAAGGGAATATGCAAGTAGGGGCACGATTTAGAGAATGTGCAAATAGCCACATGTGCGGCGGGAGTCCCCCTTCCAAAAAACTGCAGCTGCTGTGGCTTTGTGGCAGGAGGACATAAACTGATACAGGGAAGACATACACACAGTGGAAGCACCACCGTTGCACAGTGGGGACTTTCCACACTGATTTCAGTTTGAATTAAACCAGGCGTGTGTGGCAGCTTAGGGGTGAAACCAAGACAAGGATCCTACGCAGTGGAGCTAGGATACAGCCCTCGTGCAGCAGATTCAGCCCAAGAAGGAGAGAGACTGACAAGCTGGAACGAGTCCAGAGGAGGGCAGCTGAGATAGTCAAAAGTCTGGGGAACAAGCCTTAGGAGGAACAACTGAGGGAGCGTGGTATGTTTAGCTTGGAGGAGAGAAGACTGAGAGAGATCTTAAATATCTGAAGGGATGCCACGCAGAAGAGGGAGTGAGCTTGTTTTCTGCTGCTCCAGAGACAAGAACATGGATCAATGCATTGAAGTTCCACCTAAACTTTAGGAAGAACATCTTAACTGTAAGAGCTTTCCAAGAGCGGAATACGGGCCCCCTCCCAGGGTGGTGGAATCTCCAGCTTTGGAGACCTTTAAACAGAGCTTGGATCTTTCAGGAATGCTTTCGTTTTGTTTTCCTGCATGGCAGAATGGGGTCAGACTAGATGGCCTGTGAGTTCCCTTCCAGCTCTATGATTCTAGGCCCCTGACTCCCAGGGCAAGGTGTACAGTTCCCCAAACCAACAACATTACTCTGGGACACAGGGCAGAAAACCCCAGATGCGCCTCTCTTTCCCTCGCAAGCAACCAGAAACACAACAACCACCACAAATTAACTAAACCTCCGCCACCTTTTTAATGACCCCCAAAACCTGTTACCTGAGGCAGCTGCCTCCCTCTGCCCAATGGCCAGAGCTGGCCTCAGATCTCTATTTTTGGGTCACTGCAACCTCCAATCACCCTCAAAGGCCAGGGACCCCAGAATTGTTTTTAAAGTGGAGGGGGTTCAACCTTGGGAGGCCGGTTATTGCTAATTTTGAGTACTTGCCAGTATGTTTTAATAGAACAGTAAAAACACAGAATCATAGAAATGTAGAGTTGGAAGAGACCCCAGGGGCCATCCAGTCCAACCCCCTGCTATGCAGGAACGCCCTCAAAGCTCTCCCGACAGATGGCCATCCAGCCTCTGCTTAAAAACCTCCAAAGAAGGAGACTCCACCACACTCCGAGGCAGCAGATTCCACGGCCGGACAGCCCTGACCGTCAGGAAGTTCTTCCTGAGGTTCAGGTGGAATCTCCTTTCCTGCAGCTTGAATCCATTGCTCCTTGTCTTGGTCTCCGGAGCAGCAGAAAACAAGCCCTCTCCCTCCTCTACATGGCATCCCTTCAAGTATTTAAACATAGCTATCATGTCCCCTCTTAACCTTCTCTTCCACAGACTGAACATACCCAGCTCTCTAAGTCTATCCTCATAGGGTTTCGTGGCTGCCAGACCCTTCACCATTTTGGTCGCCCTCCTCTGGACCTGCTCCAGTCTGACCATGTCCTGCATTGAATGCATTGCATTAAGCCAATCATCATCATCATCATCATCCAACTGAACTGATAACAATCTGATTATCGTGAACACAATGGCAAAATAATGACGGCTTGGCACACTTCTGGCTGGTACTCCCTGAGGGGGCTCAACTCCCCAGGAGTCTTGGCGGTCTGATTTTGTCCGCTCTTTTGGGTGGGGGGGCCGAGCCTTGCTTTGGGGGATGTGGAGTCCCTGCTCCTCCCCCATTCTGGGGCCCATGGCAAAGACAGTGGCAGCAGCTGCCCCACAACCCCGGTGTTACAGAGCGGTGCCTAAAAGGGAAACGCTGCCTTGCGGGGGGAAGGACGGGGAACAGGAGGGCAGGTTGCAGAGAAAGGAGCCCAAGTAACTGGAGCCACAAGAGCCCCATCTCAGCCTCCGGCCAGGCCCGTGGGTGCGTGTGCGTGCGTGTGCTGGATGCAACACTCCCCCCGCACACACACGCACACTCTGCCTGCCCGGAACCTCTCTGTGCGAGCGAGTGTGAGGCACTCGATGCAGTTGTGGCCCCACGGCTCCGGACTTGCGGCAGACCAGATCTCCCTATCGGGGTGGTTTTTATGGGGGGGAGGGTGTTTCACAGCCTGTCCAACGGGGCAACTGATGCCCTTTTCTTTCCACCGCAGGATCACTGTGTTTCCGGCGGCGGGGGAAGCGCTTAACTCAAATCACACATCTCCTTTTCCCAGAGAATGTGAGATTTCTCACATTAAACCCCGAGAAGCGCAGAAGGCAGGGCAAGCTCAGGAATACACGTACAAACTACATCCATTTGCAGGGGTGTACATGGGACACACACACACACACACACACACACACACACACACACACCAGCATTGTCCTAGACCACAGGCTGGAACGGTGTGGCTCTCCGGATGGTATGGGCTGCAACACCGAGCATTCCTAATCCCCCGGCTGTGGCTGCTGGGAACTGCAGTCCGACAACACCAGAAGGGCCGCGCGATGCCCACCCGTGTCCCATTGAGACAGACCACCCACCCGCCGCGGAAGACACGCCAGATTTCGAAGGCCCCCCGACGGGCCGCGGGGAGAGAGAGGCCCGCGGGTGACTCGCGCCAGCCAGCCGGGCGGCATACGCGGGGAACGACCCCGGCCCCCTCCCCGGCGAAAGAGGAGGGCAGGGGCCCCTCCAAACACGGTCTGACCTTGCTCAGACCCCCCCGGGGGGCTGGTTTTTGAACAGAGAGACCCACGACCCCCAAAACCTCGCAGAGAAAGGGGGGCGCCGCGGTGCCGAAGGGGCAGCAGACCGACGCGCAGAGGCAGAAGAACCGCGGGGCCGGGGCGGGGAGCGACCCTTCCCACGCACACGCGCCTCCCACGCAGCCTCCCCGGCTCCTCGCTCGGGGCGCCCCCGCAGCTCCGGCGCTGTCCCGGGAGCCTCCCGGCCCCGCCGCCTTCGCTTCCCCCCGGCCCGCGTACGACAGCCCCTCGCCCCCGACGGCCGGGAGAAAGGGGAGCAAGCGGGGGCCCCTCCGAACTCTCCCCCCGCCGAGCTTCCAGAGGGCGATTCGGGGTCCCTCCCCAGAGTCCACCCCCAGGAGGCCTTCCTCCCCCCCCCTCCTCCTCCAAGTCCCGGCCTGGCTCTGGCCTGGGGGTGGCGCGGAGCCCCTCCGCTCCCCTGCCCGGCTGCTCACCTGGCCGGAAGGGGAGCCTTCGGCGGCTGCCGTTGCCGCTCGCCGGCCGCCGCCGCCGCCGCCGCCTGCTCCCGGCCGGGTGGCTGCCTCGCCAGGGACGGAGAGCCAGCCGGGCCGGCGGGCCGGCAGCCCCGGAGCGAAGCCCCCGCGGGCAGCGGGAGCAGCGGGCGGGCAGGGCGGCTCCTCCCCGAAGGACGCGGCGCGGCTCCCGGTCCCGGTGGCGGCAGAGCCGGCAGCAGCGACTGCGGCGCGGAGGGCCCGGCTGGACGCACCAGAGAGGAGCGGAGCAGCGCCGCCTCCGCCACTCGGAGCCAGTTCGGATTCCCGGCGCGTACACACACACACACACACACTCCCACTCCCACTCTCTCGCCCCCGCTGACGCGCACAGGCCGCCCCGCCGCCGCCGCCTCCGCCGCCCCCGCGCGCGTCCCCGCCGCCCCCTCCTCCTGCGCGCACCTGCCGGGCTCGGGCACGGCAGCAGTCCAGGGTGGTCGTCGCCGGTTGTGGGGGGGGGAGCGTTTGCTGAGCCGCCGCCTCCCCCCTCGCGCCGCGGGCAGCCTGCCCGGCTAGGCCTTCTTCGGAGCCACGGCGAGAGTGCCGCGGAGCATGTGCAGAGTGCTTTTCTCTTGCCGCTGCAGAGTGCGCCTTGCGCGTCTCACTCGGCCGGATGAGAGGGCTGTGCGGGAGCGCGCTGGCTTCAGGCGGGAAGGAGGGAGGGGCGGTTTCGCTTTGCCTCACATTCGAACCTCGGGCCCCAGTCATTGCATGCCGTCTGAAGGAAGGGGGAAGGGAGGGAGGAACGGACGGGCGGGCAGACGAAACATTACCTGCGCAAAGCGATCCGGGACGTGTCCTCCCTGGAAAAGTCCGATTGCCAGGAAGCAGGGGCCCCCTCCCTTCTTCCCCCATGCCCCCTCCCCCGTTCCTGACTTGGGACCCCAAGCCTTCCTTCGTCCAAAGGACTCGGGGGTGGAACTCGTGCCCCCCCAAGACGGCCCGGGGCCTGCCGGCTGACCCGTTTATCTCAGGGGAGCTTCTCCTGTTGCCCTGGGGCAAAGTGGGAATCCTGCAGCCCTCCAGATGCTCTTGGACTACAACTCCCAGCATCCCTCACCATCAGCCACCCCACACTATCAGCGGGCGGGAACCAGAGACCAAGAAGAATTGGAGGGCCTCCCGCCTCAGGGGCAGTCTGGCCCCGGGCTCCAGTGGCCGCTGCCTCCCTGTCCGGCTTGGGAGGCTTCCTGGGACCCCAGCCAGCCAGCCAGCCAGCCAGCCAGCCAGCCAGCCACAAAGAGGGGGCTGTTGGGGGACAGACAGACACCCCCCACGACTCCTCCCCCCCACTAGCGTTTTGCCCCCGTCTGCTCCAGTGGCACCCAAAGGCCTGTCGGGTTCTCCGGCCGACCTTCTCTGCTGTCTCTGCTGCCGGCAGGGTGTGTGGCCGAGCGGAAGCTCAGGGCCCTCTCGGGGTGAGAGCCCATGCAACAGTTGCACTGGAGCCACTCGTGCAAGCGACACCACCGTTAGTGCAATTGCCTAGAGTGCAACGTCTTGCACAACTGGTTTTTTTGCTATTGTTGTTTGTAGCTGTTTGCCTTCGGGTCATTTTGGCAACCCTGAGGCAATGCTATCATGATATCTTCCTGGCAAGATTTCTTTCAGAGGAAGTTTCCCATCGTAGCCTTCTTTTGAGGCTGAGAGAGAGTGACTTGCCCAAGGTGACCCAGTGGGTTTCCATGGCAGAGCAGGGATTTGAACCCCGGTCTCCTGCAATCCCGTCCAACACTCAAACCACTTCATCACACTCTCTATCACGGGGTTTTCTTGGCCAGATTTCTTCAGAAGGGGTTCGCCCTTGCCTTCCTCTGGGGCTGAGAGGGTGTGACTTGCCCAAGGTTAACCGGGGGGGTTCCTGTGGCCAAGCAGGGGATCAGGCCCTCCTTTCCCACAGGCCTAGTCCAACATTCAGACCATGACATCATCCTGATTCTTGTGGTTGTTATTAGCTTTATTTATATCCTGACTGTTCCTCAAAATTGGGACTCATGGCAGTTTAATAAATCAAAATTAAGTGATGAAAATATCAAAGTGGTTTTCCTCTACTTTGGCTCAATAATTAATCTAAAAGGAGACTTAAGAGAGCAGAAGAAGACGAGAACTTGGAAGGCCATGCCTTAAAAATAATAAAATGCAGTTCAAAAGAACTGGTACTATTCGAGTCCTCTCCGCAGGCCAAGGGAGGGCACAGAGACAACCTCCGGGGGGGGGAGGGAAGCCCCCCAGTTGGGGGCCACAGCAACAGGAAAGACCCCGTAGATATCTGTTGGGGGAAGGGAAAGGGGGACAGTCAAATATCTTCCTCCCCCGGAGACCCTGGAGAGGGCTCAGCATGGATGTTGCCACTGCCAGCGGAACCAAAGAAGTGTGGAACTGGAGAGAGGCCCCCCGGGACCCCCTTCTCCCTTGGCCCTCTCCCCCGGGGGCCAGTCCTCAGAACAGATCTCGGGTGGAGCGAATGCCCCATGACTGGCCCTGCCCAAGAATTCAGGTGCCACTCTGCACAGTATGCACTGAGGAAGCAGACCATGGCAAACGTCTGCTGCCACGGCAAATTCCAGCCATGACAGATGGCAGCATTTGGACTGCGGTTGGCGACACCAGTGCTTGAGGTGACAGGTGGGCTCTGAGTGTCACAGGGTGGCACCTGCTCAGCATTGCCCACAAACGCGTGCCAGGGCACACTCTCCTGGCCGGCATCACCCACCATTGGCACGCAGCACCTGCCGGGCTGGGACGGGGCAGCAGTTGCCAGTGGGACGCCAAGGCACGAGGGAGAGCTCAGTGTGGCTCCTGGAAGCTGCCGAGGGGAGCTAAATTTGGACTCGGGCACGGTCCTGGAGTCTACTTTCAAATGCCAGGACCCAGAAGACCTGGGGGGAGTTCTCTCCATCTTTCTGGCTCAGGGCAAATTTCCCCTTGCCCTGTGTGGCGCCGGGGCCCTTCCCACAGCTCGTGGAGAGAACAGGTGCCTACCCCCTGGCCCCCCAGTAACGCCAGGGAAAGGCAAGGGATTAGGGGTCCCAGGTCAGGAGCCCAAAGATGAGCCCATGGGGATGACATTATGCATGGATTTTGAAGCATCAGCCATAGTTGCTCTGAGCGTGGAATTTGTCGCATGCGCCCTGGTGGGGATCCTGTGAGTTACAGATGTCCTTGTAAACTGACTTCTGTTGTTGCTGCGTGCCTTTGAGCCATTCCACTTTGGGCGACCCTACGGCGATCCTGTCATGGGGTTTTCTCGGGCAGATTTCTTCAGAGAAGATTTGCCACTGTGGCCTTCCTCTGAGGCTGAGAGAGTGTGACTTGTGTCCAGCATCACCCGGGGGGCTTCCAGGGCTGAGCGGGGATTCCCACCCCAGTCCCCAAAGTCATAGTCCAAAAGGACTTACAATTGCTGTGTGACAGCTGCATTCTCGGGTGGGGAGCAGAGACGGAGCGATGCCAGCAAAGCCATTGCACCAACACAGCCACTGTGAGAGGGCGCGGCCATTGTGTCGTGGGTCCCACTGCGCCAGGGGCACTGGAACACTGTGGGGCTCCTTGCACAGCAGGAATTCCCCTTGCACAACGACACTGTGCAGGACTACCTGACACGCATCGTCACAATTCACTAGAGGGACTGCGTGTCCTTTCAAGGACAGGCTCTGCGACATCGTGAAGTTACAAACTGCAGCCTCTGATACAGGATCTTGGCCCCCACGTTTAACAGAAATGGGAAAATACATATCTGGCTGGAAGCTGAGTTTTCCACACCCTGCGTTGAGCAGCTCTGTCTTTAACCCCTTTAACATGCCCTGCTTTGAGAACACATGGGAGTTGTTGTCCAACTAAGGAAAACTTCCCAAGCTTTGCTTTAAACATCAGACAGTCCACTGCAGCTGCTCCAAAGCAGCCGGGGCCCAAGCATGCTCAGGTGAGTTCCAAGCTCTGCCTTGCACAGGAAACAGTCTACAGCACTGCTCCAAAGTGTGTGTGTGTGTGTGTGTGTGTGTGTGTGTGTGTGTGTAGTTTTCAAGGTAGTGCTCTCACCTGAAGATTCCTCCCCCTTGCTCCAGGACCAGAGAAGAAGGCCCAAGCCCTGATACCCTTTGCCCTCAACACTTTCCTGCCTTTGCAGAAGTATAGCCAATCTGCCTTTTGCCCAAAATAAGAGAGAGAGGGTCTGGTTCCATAGCCAAAAGGGCTGCTGGAAGTCGCTGCCTCCTTGCTTTCCTCTTTCCACCCCCCTCACTCCCCAGGTCCTTTCTTTCAGTCTCTCATGTGTGAGAGCTGGGGACCCTGGGACCACCCTTACGGAGCACGGGTTCAAGACTAGGGGGCAGGTCTTTCTTAATTTTGCCTGCTCGCTGGGACATAAGACAAACTACTGAAAATTCAGAATGCATTGCATTAAGATAAGAGCAACTCCAACAATTAGTGAAAACAATAACACAAGAACAATAATACTTGTTTTTATTAAATACCACTTCTTTTCCGAAGTCTGTGATGGGAGCTTTTTTCTTCCCCAAGAGAAGAAGAAGGCGGCAGAGAGAGGCAGGCGGTCACATATAAGAGCCTTTGGGAGTTGCTCAGCCTGGGGGGGGGCACAGAAAGGAAGGGTGGGGGTTGGACACAGTGGCCCCCATGGTCTCTTCCAACTTTATGATTCTGTGAGGGAACCCTGTTTGCCCCGGAATCCTGTGTCCAGAGGAGGGTGAGCAAGACGGCCAAAAGCCTGGAAACAGCCAAGCCCCGTGAGGAATGAGCGAGGGAGCTGGGTAGGTTTGGCATGGAGAAGATGGGCAGGTGATAGGATACAGCCATCGGGAAGAAAATAATGGAGAAAGTGGAGCAGCCTTTTTCCTTGCTGTGCCCCAGGGCAGGACCCAGATCAACAGGTTCAAATGAAAAGAAGAGTGATTCTGACTAAAAACAAGGAAGGCCCACGCTTAAATGTGGGAAGGGATGTCCTATGGAGGATGGGGCGAGCATATTTTCTGCTGCTCCAGAGACTAGGACGCTACGGAGCTGTGGCTTCAAAGTGCAGGACAATAGATTCCACCTAAAGACTGTCCTGGTGGTAAGAGAGTTCAGCAGGGGAATCTGCTGCCCTGTGGTGGATCTCCTCCTTCTTTGGAGGTTTTTAAAGAGAGCCTGGCTGGCCACATCTGTCAAAGGGAGCGCTTTGAGGGTGTCTTCCTGCCAGGCAGAAGGGGGCTGGACTGGGTGGCCCTGGGGGTCTCTTCCGGCTCTTCTAGGACTCCATGATCCTCAGAGCCTCCTGACAGCAAGGCCCCTTTGACAGAGGAATCGGCTTCCTCAGAGAACTTGGTGGGTTGGGCTCCACTGGAGATTTTTAAGCAGAGGCTGGATGACCCGCCTCTCTGGGATGCTTTAGCTGTGGGTTTCCTGCATGGAGGCATTGGGGGCTGGACTGGACGGCCTTTGGGAGACCGCCTGGCTCTACAATTTCCAGCCATTCTGTTGCCACTGTGGAGGACTGAACCTGGGGTCTTCTGCAGGCAAAGCCAGGGCTCAGCCACTGCAGCTACCATCTCACCCCCACATGTGCCTGCTGGATGGGAGGGGGGTGCCTGCGACTCCCCGCGGGCACTCCCGCAGGCTCCAGGGTGGGAAAATGGCAGGAGATAAAGAGATCCTAGCAGTTCTCCCCCTCCCAGGCTGCCTGGTGGAAGATGGGGTGAGCATTGCTGTTGCTTCAGCACCACCCGGCCTTTTTTTTCCCCCCGCTTCCTTTGCCAGGCCTCAGTCTCCTTCCGGAAGTGGCGGGGTGTTCCCAGCAAGCTCACTGCCCCCACATGGCTGGCCTGCATTTTGTGCAGGGAGACAAAGCTGCCTCCCTCTGCTCCCCACCCCAGCCCCATATCCCCAACACCCAGGCAGGCGTGTGTGCGAATCCCAGCTCCTGAGCCGACTTCCTGCTCGGCAGACACACTGGAAGCGGCAGACAATGGGGGCTCAAGGCTGAATAGGGGGCGGCTGCTCAGGCGTGGAAGGAGGGATCAGTGGGGAGGTGAAGGGGGAGAGCACTGGGCATCCATCTGGGAGGAATGCCAGAGGGAATCGTCCTCCCCCCAACACACACACACACACACACACACCCCAGACCAGGGCAGGATCACACCCAGCTTTGCAGGGTTTTTTTGGGGGGGGGCTAGAATCACAGGACCATACAGTCAGAAGAGACCCCCAGGGCCAGGCAGGAAGACACCATCCAAGCCCTCCCTTGGACAGATGGCCACCCACCTCCCTTTAAGAACCCCCAAAGAAGGAGGAGACTCCACCACACTCCCAGCCAGCACGTTCCACTGTCAAACTGCTCTGACGACCAGGAAGCTCTTCCTAATGTGGAGTCTCTTTGCCTGTACTTTGAAGCCATCGTTCCGTGTCCTGGTCTCTGGAACAATAGAAAACAAGCTTACCCCGTCGTCCATATGGCGTCCCTTCAAATATTTAGACTTGGCTCTCACGTCACCTCTTCACCTCCTTTTTGTCAGGCCAAACCTACCCAGCAACCTAAGCCTCTCCTCAGAGGGCTTCACGGTTCCCAGACCCTTCGCCATTTTGGTCTCCCTCCTTTGGAGCACATTCCAGCTTGTCCATCTCCTTCCTGAACTGTGGGGCCCAGAACCGGACACAGGATCCCAGGTGGGGTCTGACCAAAACAGAGTAGAGGGCAGGGCAGGGCAGGATCGCACCCAGCTCTCTAAGATTTTTGCGGGGAGAGACGAAACATCGTACTTTTGAGGGAGCATCTGATTGTAAGGGGAAACTGGGCATCCTTGCTGCAACTCAGGAGAGGAGGCGAGGAGGCGGAGGAGGAGGGCCGGGGAGCTGTTCGGCCAGGCCTGGTGGCCGAAGAGGAAAGGGCCGGGGAGAAAATGAGGGGATCCCCAAGCGGCCCGGGAGAGGCACCCTCGGTGACGCTTGGGACCTTGCCGGACCCGCTGCCTGTTCTTCTCCTTGGGCTGGCAGCCGAGAGTGCCCCTCCTGGCCGCCTCTGCTGCCCCAGGGTTTCTGGTGGGGGGCTCTGCAGCAGGGGCAGGGGTTTCCCAGGCACAGGCAGCAGCGCTGGTGCCAGGACAGCCCCCTGGTTTGGGCAGATAGGGCACACCGACCTCACTCTTAATACCCCTAACAAATATGCCTTGCGATTGCCCCAGTGCGGCACGAACCGTCCCGGTTAATCTCGCGTCATCCCGCTTTCTCAGCTGCTTCAAAAATGTCTCAGCTTTGCTCTCCTCTGCCTGCTTTCCCCCTTTTTCTTGGCTTACTTCCATCGCTGCAAACTGAGTTCAGAGTACAAAAGTTCTCCTGGAAGAGGAGAAATAGGAGTGTGGTGTCTAGATCGAGGGAGGTAATGGTACCACTCTATTCTGCATTGGTTAGACCTCATTTGGAATCCTGTGTCCAGTTCTGGGCACCTCAGTTCAAGAAGGATATCGACAAGCTGGAGCGTGTCCAGAGGAGGGCGACCAAAATGGTGAAGGGTCTGGAAGCCATTGTTGGGAGTGGCACCCTTGGCATGCTCAATTGACTGGCTAGTTTGTTTGCATGTTTATTGTAGGCATAGAGAGATAGCCTAGAGAAAACTTCCCGTTTGTTTTGGTCAACACCTCTTCCTCCAGCACATACACATTCTTTGGTCTTAAAAAGGTTCTCTTGCCATTTACTCCTCCCTTTTGTCTTCGCCTTTTGTCCCGAAAGCATGCCCTGAGATCTCCTAACAAGGATTATTTTCAGCAAGCATGTGAGTGCTTAATTTTCTTCCTACCTTCTTCAAGAATTGAACCTGTGTAGACTATGCACAAGATTTTGTGAGTAAATTCTTTTATATTTTTAACCGAATTGTTTTTTGTGTTTATTTTGAGCTAGGTTAGGTGTGTTTGGGGTGGAGTGATAGAAGTGGGACTGGTACTCTGTTTAACTTCCGTTTTTGTGCAATTACTAAGATACTCTGCTGATTGAGAGTCCCATTACCAAAAATCTCTCAATTCCCCAACAGGTTATGGGCCCAGAACAGAACAGTTACCAGATTTTTCGGGTTTTAGTTATTTTTTGCATTGTGTCTTTCTTGTGAAAGCGGTTGTTTTGTTTTTGTTTTTCCCTTCCCCCCTTTTTGGAAACACACATCTAACTAGAGAATTTTTACCTTTTAGGGTGCTGATTTTTTTGGGGGGGGAGAGGAATTGCTAACTAAAGCAAAAATGCTGCATGCAGATTTAGACCTAGCTTCAAAACCCAGACTTGGGCAACTCACCAATGAGAGCTATACAGAATGGAGACAAAAATTAAATTTAGCCTTTAGTCACCATAATGTCCTTGATGCAATTGAAAAAGAAAAACCAAGTGGTGAAGCTGCAGAACAATGGTTGAGAAAAGATACCACAGCACAGTACCTAATTGGTAAAGCGTTGGAGGCTAATCAGCTACTTTATGTAAGAGACTGTACCACTGCAAAGGAAATGTTAGACAAAATTAACGAAGTTTATGGTCTTTCATATGAAAAGTCTCAGTCAGTTTGGATGAGGGAACTTGTACAGCTTCGCCTTCATACTAAAGCAGGCTGTGAAGCTTATATCAGCAAACTGATTATGATTTTTGACAAGTTGAATTCCTGTGGATTCCAGTTTTCTGATAGACAAAAGGTTTGTTTCCTGACTGGAACTCTGGGATCAGAGTTCAATCCCTTCGTCTCTCTCTTACAAAACTTAAAAGGGCTAACCTTTAATGAAGCTATGTCTAAACTACGAGAAGAATGCATTGACCAAGGGGCCTCCCCTTTTGATCATACACAGAGACCATGTGGATCAAATTACCTGGCCACTAAGAAGGGCAGACCCAAAGCTCTGCCTAGGGACCAATCAGAGCTCAGTTGCTATAACTGCAATAAGAAGGGTCACATTGCAAGAAACTGTATCCTTCCCAAAAAGTCCTCAGCCAATGGTAGCTTCCAAGTAAGAAATTTACAAGACAAAGGCAGCATGAAGTAGGTGAATCAAGCAAACAGTCTTACAGAGGAAGTAATTTTCTTTTAATGGGACAGACTCTGGCAGTTAATGACTACAGGCAGAAAAATAATTGTTGGATTATAGATTCTGGCTGTACCAATCACAGCACATTTTCTGATGCTTATTTTGATAAAATTGATCGAGATGCAACAGGAAAAATTCAAGCTGCAAATGGTGAATCCATGCAGATCCTGGGATCAGGAAGCTGCACTTTAAACTGTCTATTGCCTAATGGCAAAGTTACCCAGAATGTAGCAAGTGATGCTTGTTTGTTCGTGAATTACACTGCAACATGCTCAGTGCTTTGGATAAGAAAGGATTTGAAATACTTTTCAAACAAGGAAAATGCACAGTTACCAAAGATAATGTCCTTTTTGCAGAAGCATTTGAGAATAATGGTGTCTATGAGTTACATCTTTCAGCTCAACAAGCTAATGTTGCTAAAGCACAGACGAATGAGAACAGCCTTGACCTATGGCACAGACGTCTTGGACATCGTGATCCAAAGGCAGTTCTTGAACTACAGAACCAGAGTTTGGCCACAGGAATCAAGGTGAATCAACGATACAATGAGAGTACTACCAGGTGCATAACTTGTGTTGAACAAAAGTCAGTCAGACCCTCATTTCATCCAAGGACTGAAAAGAGAACCACTAAGGTACTGGATCTCATTCACAGTGATTTGTGTGGTCCATTTAATGTTCCTTCACTTGGTGGAAACAGATATGCTTTAATTTTTGCGGATGATTTTTCAAGGTATTGTGTTACTTATCTTCTGAAAGAGAAGAGTCGAGCCCAAGACATGCTATAGAAGTATGTTGTCATGGTGAGAACCAAGTTTGAGATAACACCTAAAGCTATCCAGACAGATGGCGCTGGTGAGTACATTTCACATCACACACAAGCTTTCCTGGAAGAGCATGGCATTTTGCACAGGAGGAGCGTTCCTTACACTCCTGAGCAGAATGGGATTGCTGAAAGGAAACTGAGATCTCTCCTGGAGATGACAAAGTGCATGCTGGCAGATGCTTATCTTCCCAGTAAATTTTGGGGTGGTGCCTTTATGACCGCAACGTATCTCCAGAATAGATTGCCAACAAAAGGCACCACACAAACACCATTTCAATTATGACATGGCAGAGTACCAGACATGAAACATATTAGAACCTTTGGAAGTATTGCATATTCATACATACCACAACAGAAGCGACACAAACCAGGTGCAAGAGCAGAGCAGACTATTCTAATTGGCTGTGCTCCTGGAAGCAAAGGCTATAGAGTAATGAACTTAAAGAGTGGAGAAGTTGCTACCAGGCATGTAGTTTACTTTGATGAACAAAGTAGAGTTGATAAGAGAGGAACTGTCGTAGACTTTCCAGATGAACGAGAGACTATCTTAGAATCACTGGAAGAAGAAGAGCAAGATGTTGAACCTCTCTTAGAAGTGCAGATCTTGCCTTCATCTGAAATACCACAAGCAGCTACACAACCTGATTCTGAACAAAGGACTGAGATATATGCTGCAGAAAGCAAGCTAAAGGCAGAGAGCAGTACACTAAGAGAAGGGGATGCAGATGGCTCTGACCTGAGCACTGGACCGGAGGATGCTGCAGAGACAGACCAGGTTCCAGAACAGGTTCCCAGACGCTCAATGCGACCCAACAAAGGTGTACCAGCTCCACGCTTGTCCTACCTCGCAACATCAGTGTTACCAAATGAACCATCAAGCTTTGAAGAAATTGAACAGATGCCTGCAACTGAGGCAGCTCAGTGGAGAAAAGCAGCACGAGAAGAAATAGATGCACTGCATAAGAATAGAACATGGACACTTACTGAACTTCCACCAGGAAAGAAAGCTATAGGATCCAGATGGGTCTTCAAGCTGAAACTGGATGCACGAGGAAAGGTGGAACGCTACAAAGCAAGGCTGGTTGCTCAAGGCTTCTCACAGAAATTTGGAATAGACTTTGATGAGACATTTGCGCCTGTTGTCAAACACAGTACCATAAGACTGCTTCTCAGTCTAGCTGCTTCCAAACAAATGGATGTCAGACACCTTGATGTAAAAACTGCTTTCTTACATGGACAAATAACAGAGGAACTGTACACGCAACAACCTCCAGGCTTTGTAGACCAGAAGCAGCCACATCTGGTTTGCAAGCTTAACAAGGGTTTGTATGGACTTAAACAAGCTGCTAGAGCTTGGAATGAGAAACTAGACACAATGTTGAAACAATTAGGCTTTAAGCAAGGAGAAGCAGATCAGTGTCTATACACCAGAACCAAAGAAGGTTATTCAACCTTTATCCTGACCTATGTTGATGATTTGATTATAGCCACCAACAGAAATAAAGACTACTCGAAAGTTGTACATCATTTGAACAAAGAAGTGGAATTGAAAGAGTTAGGAGATGCAAAATACTATTTGGGCATGGAGATTCAAAGAGAACAAGATGGATCTTTTCTACTAAATCAAAAACAAAAGATTGCTGAACTTTTAGAAAGCTTAGGATTCCAAGATGCCTACACTGTAGCAACGCCTATGACCACAGATTTTCTTAAAAATACTGAAGAAAGTGATGTTTTACCAGATAATAGTCTCTACAGAACAGCAATAGGAAAACTTCTGTACCTGTCTACCAACACAAGACCTGATATTGCATCTGCTGTAGGGATTCTGAGCAGGAAGTTTAGCTCACCCACAAAGAAAGATTGGACTGGAGTAAAAAGGGTAGCTAGATACTTAAAAGGGACTATCAACTTTAAATTGAAGCTACCAGCTAGTAGCAATCCTAAATTAGTATGCTACACTGATGCAGATCGGGCTGGTGATACTGCAGATTATCACTCAGTCAGTGGTTTCCTATTTTTGTATGGAGACGGCCCTATTTCTTGGGGCAGCCACAAGCAGAGTGTGGTGGCTCTATCCTCTACAGAAGCAGAGTATATTTCAGCATCAGAAGCATGCAGAGAATTACTACAGCTTGATCAATTGTTGTCTGATTTTGGAATAAATGAAGAAAAACCAATTCAAGTTATGGAAGACAACCAGAGCTGTATTAAACTTTCTCAAACAGAGAAGACGACACCAGGCAGCAAGCACATAGGAACAAGATACCACAAAGTACGTGAGCTGACAGAGAATGGAATGATCAAGATGATCTGCTGTCCAGCCACTGAGATGGTAGCTGATATCCTGACCAAACCTCTACCAAGAGACGGCTTTGAGAACCTGCGAGTCAAGATGGGACTTCAGGGGCGCATGCACGGTAGAGGAGGGGTGCTGGGAGTGGCACCCTTGGCATGCTCAGTTGACTGGCTAGTCTGTTTGCATGTTTATTGTAGGCATAGAGAGATAGCCTAGAGAAAACTTCCCGTTTGTTTTGGTCAACACCTCTTCCTCCAGCACGTACACATTCTTTGGTCTTAAAAAGGTTCTCTTGCCATTTACTCCTCCCTTTTGTCTTCGCCTTTTGTCCCGAAAGCATGCCCTGAGATCTCCTAACAAGGATTATTTTCAGCAAGCATGTGAGTGCTTAATTGTCTTCCTACCTTCTTCAAGAATTGAACCTGTGTAGACTATGCACAAGATTTTGTGAGTAAATTCTTTTATATTTTTAACCGAATTGTTTTTTGTGTTTATTTTGAGCTAGGTTAAGTGTGTTTGGGGTGGAGTGATAGAAGTGGGACCGGTAATCTGTTTAACTTCCGTTTTTGTGCAGTTACTAAGATACTCTGCTGATTGACAGTCTCATTACCAAAAATCTCTCAATTCCCCAACAACCATGCCCTATGAGGACTGGCTTAGGGAGCTGGGTATATTTAGTCTGCAGAAGAGAAGGTTAAGAGGGGACACGATAGCCATATTTAAATATTTGAAAGGATGTCATGTTGAGAAGGGAGCAAGCTTGTTCTCTACTGCTCCAGAGACTAGGACAAGGAGCAATGGATTCAAGCTGCAGGAAAAGAGATTCCACTTGAACCTCAGGAAGAACTTCCTGACGGTCAGAGCTGTCCGGCAGTGGAATCTGCTGCTGCTTCCATGGAGTGTGGTGGAGTCTCCTCCTTCTTTGGAGGTTTTTAAGCAGAGGCTGGATGGCCATCTGTTGGGAATGCTTTGATGGGTGTTCCTGCATAGCAGGGGGTTGGACTGGATGGCCCCCGGGGTCTCTTCCAACTCTATGATTCTATGATTCTATGAAATCGCACTGCAGGGCAAGGACAGGGATACAGCTTTATCTGTCCAGAATTCAAGAGGTTGTGTTTGTTTTTTTCCCTACCTGAATCCCTGGAATCCCTGCCTGAGAACAAGGGGTGCAGCGTCCTGAAGAAAGATGGCAAGAAGGGCCTTAAATGATAAAAGATGGGTGGTAGGATTCCCAGGCCACTGCAGCAACTGTGGGAGGGAGAGGGAAATGACTTTGGAGCAGCTCCCGGGAATTCTCTTCCACTGAATGTATTCCAGAGAAAGAAATTCAGCAAGAGCTACCTACGTGTGTGTCTACTGCCATTTCCGCACTAGCCTGTTATAGCGCTCTTATTCCACTTTCAACCTCCTATGGAATCCTGGGGTTTGCAGTTTCGGGAGGGGACAGCCAGCCCTATAACAGGCCAGTGTGGAAATGGCTTATGTTCACGATGCCTGAGAGCAGTTTGCCAATGAGCCTCAAGGACACGCTTAATCCAGCGTTCAGGAGTCGTGCTGTACGAGGCAGCCTAGGACTGGATGCAAAGACAGCAAGAGGACAAACTGGAAACAGGATCTCAGAGATGAGAGAGTCAGTGCTGATGTCTGAAGGACGCAGAAAAGATGGGGAAAGGAGGGGGAAAGGAAAAAAAGAGGGGAAAGGGGAAAAAAACTCCTTCAGACCCCCGGTGCTTTCTCCAGAGCAGCCCCCCAGGCAGGGAGCTGGAGTGTCTCTTGTTTCCAGGCTCGCCCTGCCAGAGAACGCTGCTGTCTCCCTGGGAAAACGTGCCAAAGGAGCAGCAGCAGCAGCGGTGGTGGATTCAAAGTCTGCAAGCAGCCAGAGAAATGGGGGGGGGGGGCAGAAAATTAAGCTGCATTTCTGGCTCTACCTCCATTCCAGCTTGTTCTGAGCATCAGCTGTGAACCTGGGAGCTCTTATTCATCCGTCAAGGAACGGAAGCGATGCAGAGGCAAAACGAGGCAGTGATATGTAGCCAGAGGCAAGGTCAAAAGGGGCCTGAGGGGCTCGTAGCCAAAAAGCCCTTCCTCAGTTGAGGGGGAGATGATGCCCAGCCAGCATCTCACTCACCAGGCGCCTGCCGGCCAGCCAGCATCTGCCTCCCCTCCAGCGCCGGGCTTGGGGGCTGCCTGGGGAGAGCTGGGATGCTGCGCTGGTGGCGGAAGGCAATTTCCCCTGGGGGTCTTCCAGTGGGACAACGGCCCATTTTATTCACATCCTGCCTTTCTCCCAACAGGGGACCCAAAGTGGCTCACAAAACTGGCTAAAAGAGAACTGTTTTTTAAAAACTGCTTTCTAGCTTTTTAAAATGCACTTTGTTCCAGCATTGTGAATAGATGAATTCTGTTTCAGTGTTTCTTTTTAGCTACGTTGTACTTGTTTAAACTGTAAGCTTCCTTCAGCCCCAGTTTTGGGGAAAAGTGTGTGTGTGTGTGTGTGTGTGCGCGCGCGCGCGCCTTCAGGACATAAATAAAGGTGGTGATCATGGTACACAGCTGAAAATAAATAAAAATGTTAATAAATAAACCAACCTATTGAAAACAGCACTAGTTTAGAACCGTTTGGACAAAAGCAGGATGCAGATTAAACAAGCAAGGAAGCAGTTTAAAGCCACAGAAAACAGCTTTTGAAAACAACTGTCCAGGAAAAATTATACCAGCCTTCCCTCCCCGCTCTTAAAAGACTCTTCCGCGGCAACCAGCAGGTCACAACCAAAAAAACTATCTGAACAGAAAGGGCTTTTGTTTGCTGGCAGAGAGAGAACAGAGAGGAATCAGCAGCCCAGACCCTAGTGGGAGAGAGTTCCACAGTCTGTGGGGAGCAGCCACCAAGGAGGCCCTCTTGACAGTTGGGTGTGCACACCCTCTCAGCCTGGAGGCTTCATTGCTTCCTTGGGCTCATGAGACATACCCTGACTAACAGGACTACCTCCCTGAAGCCCTCCTTTGTAGTTTTTCAAGCCAGGGCGACCAGAGTGAAGTGTCTGGAAGCCATGAAGCCCTATGGGGAGCAGCTTAAGTTGCCGGGGATGTTTAGTCCGCAGAAGAGAAGCCTAAGAGGGGACGTGACAGCCATGTTTAAATATTTGAAGGGATGTGTTACCCTGATTCCTGGGGGTCCCGGGAAGGACACCTAAATTCGCTCTCAATGTTATAAGTTGGGGAAGTCAGCCAAGAGCACAGCCTAGCGATACGAGAGGCAGGGTAACGTAGCGAGATCTTGAACCCTACGTTTACGGGGTCAGGCCGAGTCAAGTCACACTTTTTATTGTGGGTCAGCCCCACAGGTCACGGGGGAGAACTGCCCAATCGAGGGGAAAGAGGTGAGCGTCTTCGAGATGCTTCGAGATGCTTCGAAGGAGACGTTATAAAAATCCTTGAGCGGCCACGTGGCGGAGACAGACAAAAAAGGAACCTCCCGGAGATGGGATCCGTGCCAGTCGTAGGCTGCAGGCCTGGGCCTCGCCTCCCGGTCTCATTCCTCTCCTGGACCACCTAAGCCTGTGAACCCAAATGTGAGTAACTAGAATAAGGTGGTTGGTCGCGTTAGGGCTTTTTATGATTTTGGAGGTTGGTTGATCTTAAGAATGTATCTGTTGTTACAACTACTTGTAACTTAAGCGTACCTGAGCTGGGGGAGCCTCTCATGAGTATTATTGTCTTGTTTACTTGCATGCCTTACAATAAATGCTTTTCTGTAGAACCTCTGTTTCCCCTCCATTCCCAGGCCCTTCTTCGGCACACGCTTAGATAGGACTTCTCTCTCTCAGAAGGGAGAGGCGAGGGAAGGGAAAGGTCCTTAAGCACAGAGATTGACAATCCACCGAGCCGGGTCCCACTGTGCTGTTCAGTTAATTCGGAATTCAGTGGGTGGTGGCAGCGTGAGAATTAGTGAACGCTGGGGAATTTCCTGCTTCTTTCCAAGGGTAGAAGTCAGTCTTGGGGGGCTGGAAATAAACTCAGTGTGACACTCACACAGATAACTAAGGAAATAAAGGTTGGAGTGGGATAGAGGGATTTTCAGAGGAGTTGTTGGTTTGGGTGATACTTCACCTGTCCTGAAGCCCGGTCGGAAGCGGAGAAGCCGGGGAGCGTGGATCTCAGCGCGTGGGGCCGAGGGGAGGGCTCGCCGACAAAGCGACAGCAAGGCGGGACGGAGGCCAAGGGCGATCCGAGGAAGCGCCCAAAGTCAGGGGTTTTTGTAAGGAGAATTGTGGCCGCAGGCTAGGTCGGACTTCGGGAAAACAATGAGTTTGGGGCTGGAGACAAAGCCTCCGAAAGGTCAGAATTTGAATGATTGCGTTATAGCCAAATTGTCAATAGGGTAGCCGGTATGCAAACGCGGAGTGCTTCAGCGTTGTATAGCTCGATCGTCAAGCGGCCAGCGCAGGGCCGAGAATCTTTTGAAAGTTGCGTGCGTACATAATAGAGTGCTTGCTTTTGAGGTCTCCTTAAGCTGCGGGTCGGCTATTTCTGGCCTGCCTGTATTGTGTTGGAATATTACGGCGATTGTCGGCCGAGCCTGTAGGCGTGCTTGTCCGGGGGCCTCGCAAGCACGTGGAGGGGAATGGGTAGGTGAGGCCGAATTATTGATGTCAAGAGATATCTTTTTATATCCCCCAAAGCTCGGGCCAGCCAGGGCGGTAACAGATGTCATGTCCAGGAGGGAGTGGACCTGTTTTCTGTTGCTCCAGGGACCAAGACAAGGAGCAATGGATTCAAGCTGCAGGAAAGGAGATTCCAGTTGAACCTCGGGAGGAACTTCCTGGTGGCCAGAGCTGTCTGGCAGCGGGATCTGCTGCTTCCTCCACGGCGTGTGGTGGAGTCTCTTCCTACTTTGGAGGTTCTTAAGCAGAGGCTGCATGGCCATCTGTCCAAGGGAGTGCTTTGATGTGGGTTCCTGCACGGCAGAAGGGGGTTGGACTGGATGGCCCCAGGGTCTCTTCCAACTCTAGGATTCTAGGATTCTATCCCTCACTGCTCCTTCTCACAGCAAGCGAACCTTGTTGGTGAGTCGTGCGTTGTGTTTGCGGCAGTTCCAGGACCAGCCATTTCTCCAGCTGCAGTTGAGGCACGCACCCACACACACTCACTCCCTGCTGTGCCGGCTGCAGCTGCGTCCCTTTGCCCTGCTAACAAACCGTCTCTGTCCCCAGAGCTTTGCAGAGCTGGTGGAACAAACACAGGCATAATGAAGCTGAAGCCGTCACCGCTGGGATTTGCCTACCTGCCTCTCGGAATTAGCAGCCCCACGATAAATAAGTCGCCAAGGGGAGGCAACAGGTGACACACCTGCTGAATAGGTGCTGCTGCGGGGGGGGGGCGGCCATAGAGCTCTTTGGAAGCAGCCCGGGAACAAGGAAAGGGCCTCGTGGCTCCCTGGGGGGCTGAAGAAGGGCTCGGCGTGGGAGAGAACCTCCTCTTGATCTAACCGGGTTTTAAACCCTCGTGTTTTGACCGTTCAGTGGTTCAATATGCTTTCAGTTCTTATTCCTTTAAATCATTTCAAACCTCCTGAGGCCTCAGAAAGTGTTCTGCTCAAAAGAAACAGGCCTCACAGAATTGTGCCATACCATCTATCTCTGGCCAGTTCCGCACTAGACTGTTCTAGCGCTGTTATTTCACTTTCAACATCCTATGGAATCTTGGAGTTTGCGGTTTCAGGAGGGGCCAGCCGTCCCGTCCCGAAACTGCAAACCCCAGGATTCCAGAGGATGTTGAAAGTGGAATAATAGCGCCAGAACAGTCTAGAGCAGAAATGGCCTCTGTTTTAGTTATTTGTTGTTTGCAATAGATAAGAGACTCAGCATGGTTAAGGTTAAGGAAGAGAAGGTTAAGAGGGGACATGATAGTCATGTTTAAATATATGAAGGGATGCCATGTAGAGGAGGGAGGAGGGAGAGGGCTTGTTTTCTGCTGCTCCAGAGACCAGGACAAGGAGCAACGGATTCAAGCTGCAGGAAAGGAGATTCCACCTGAACCTCAGGAAGAACTTCCTGACGGTCAGGGCCGTCCAGCAGTGGAATTGCTGCTGCCTCCACGGAGTGTGGTGGAGTCTCCTCCTTCTTTGCAGGTTTTTAAGCAGAGGCTGGACGGCCTTCTGTCGGGAGTGCTTTGAGGGTGTTCCTGCATGGCAGAAGGGGGTTGGACTGGATGGCCCCCGTGGTCTCTTCCAACTCTACATTTCTATGATTCTACGGTGCAGCAGTTTTGGTGTTGATCTATGATTCCAGGAGATCAGGGTTTGAACCCCCGCTTGGCCAGGGCAACCCACTGGATCACTATGGGCAAGCCACATTCTCTCAGCCTCAGAGGAAGGCAAAGACAAATTTGGCCAACAAACCCCCATAAGTGGTTTGTCTTAGAGTCACCAAATGGCTTGAAGGCACACAACAACAACAGATGTGTTTTTTATCTGCTTTAATTTCATGGATAGTTTGATGGTTTTATGTTTAAATTTTGCATCTGGTATATTTTTCAGCTATGTCTCTTTTAACTGTTCTCTGCAGCCTTCTGTCCCAGACTGGTGCCATTTCCACACTAGGCTGTTACACCGCTACCATTCCACTTGCAACATCCTCTGGAGTCCTGGGGTTTGCAGTTTCAGGAGGGGCCTTTGAGGGTTAGGCTTTGAGGCCCCTCCCAAAACTGCAAAGCCCAGATTCCATATGATGTTGCAAGTGGAATAATAGCACTGTAGCAGCCTAGTGTGGAAATGGCCTAACTCATCCAGCCTTTGCAGAAGCAGGGAAGGCCCACCACAAGGCAATTTTGTACATCCAAAGCTTTGCTCCAGGGGCAGGATGGCCTCCCCCGACCCCCAGCCTTGTCCTTCTCCGGGGGGAACCCTGGTGAAGGGACAGCAGAAGACAGATGCCAGGAAGAGCTGCTCCGTGTAGAGGGAAGACCTCCGTGACCTGTGCCAGGGCAACAGCGGCCCGAACTAGGAGGCGGCCTTCTGCCTTGCAATAGATCCCGCAGAACAATAGCTGCAAGGCTCCACCGGCTGGATTTCTGCAACTCTCTCAAGACGTCCAAGCAGTCTTACACCTCCCACAGCAATCCTGTCCCCAAATTTCTCTTCCCTGAAAGGAAGCCTCTCCCAGTCCCTCCAAATGCATGGGACTACAACTCCCATCACTGGCTGGGGATGATGGGCTTGGCCGTCCAGGCAAGCAGGTGCTGCAGGAGTGCAGGCACGTGGGCTCCCAACATTTCTAGGTCCTCTGACCACGGGCAGAGCCAGCACATGCCCAACACTTCCCCCCTCCTCCAGGAAACAGAGTAGCAGCGCCGCTACTTTTTGGAGAACACGAGTGCGCATGCCCAGAGCCGGCTTCATCCGACGACGGGCGGCCTGACTCACTCTCCCATTTCTCTTTCCAGCCGCGCTGACGACTTCTCCCCGGAAGGGGGCGGCAGACAGACGCTCTGCCTTCCCTGTCACTCTATCGCGGAAGGAACCGGAAGCGCCTCGTCCGTGCTCCCGACCGTACCCCTTTAGCGGGAGGACCCAAGATGGCGGCGCCCAAGTCCGCGTAGCGTGTTCGGAAGGAACGGTCGGCGGAGAGGCTGCGGTTGCCATGGCGGCGGCGGCGGCGGCGAAGCCGGGCGGCGGCGGCGGGAGGACGGTGCTGGTGCGGGGGCTGCCTCCCGAGGCCCGGGCCCCGGAGCTGGAGCGCGAGTTCGGGCGGGCGGGGCCGGTCCGGAGAGCGGTGGCCGTCACGGAGCCCGGTGAGAGCGGGCGCGCGGGCGGGCAGGCAGGCAGGCGGCGAGGGGGCTCTTTCTGGGGAAGAGAGGGGGCTGTGGGGAGGGGCGGGGAGGAGGAGGAGGAGGAGCGGGTAGAGTAGTGGCCCCCATCCCACCCTTGCAGTTGGGGTGGGGGCGTCTGCCGAAGAGGGGGTTGCACGGCGCCCCCAGTTGAGGGGGTCTCTTCCTACCCCCGCGCATTTGCGCCGCTTAGTCTGCGGCGTGTACGGGCGGCGGGTGGTACCGCCAGTCTCCCTGGGCAGATTTCGTGGGGCGGGAAGAGAGCGAGGGGCGGCAGAGGCGCGAGGCTGTTACAGCGCCGTGAGTCCACTTTCAACATCCTATGGAGTCCTGGCCAGGCCGCCGCCTGAACTGCCAGCCCCGGGATTCCGCAGGACGTTGAAAGTGGAATCGTAGCGCTAACAGCCTCGTGCGGAAATGGCCAGAGGGCAGCGCCTTCCGCACAGAGAGCTCCTGAGTGGTTGGACCCTGTCGTTCCCGTTGAGGAGGCGCCGTCGCCCCCCCCCGCGCCTTCCGTATCCCTTGGCCTGCCGGGAGATTTGTTGGGCCCGGAGGAGGCAAGTGCCCGTTCTCCGCCGGAGGGGGACGGTCCTGCGTCTGCCCTGGGCGTGTCCCCACTCCCCAAAGCCTCAGTCAGCAAGGCTGGGGTGTAAAAAGTTATGCGAGTTGAAATCCAAAACTTGTGGAAGGCTCGGGGGTGAGAACTCTTGCTAAAGAGTAAAATGCGTGTTGGCCTTGCCTGTTAGCTGGGCTCCTGGTTATCTTTGCGGTTTCTTCTGGCTCTGTGATTCTGTGACCTTTTGAATTCACGTCACGTATATCATGTGTGAAATATCAACGCCGTATACAGTGGGGATTCTCCCATTGGCATCCCGCCTGTCGGTTTCCACAGTGGTAGTTGTCTCTGTATAGACAAGACCACATTCTGGAGCTCTGAGCGTAGGGCTCCTGGTACTCTGTTCCCTCCAAATTCCATGCCTGCAGTCTCTGACATGGTTCAGGGAAGCCCTATTTTACCTGCTGGCATGCAGCAAAGAAGAGGAAAGGTCCATTCCCTTGGCTGCTGTTCAGCCAACCGAGTAACAGAGCATAAGAGGATCTTCTGAGAAGTTTTAGCTTAACCTCAAATAATCATGAACAACTTTAGGAAGGGAAGGCTCAGTGTTTTCTGTTAAGTTCAGATAGTTATAAGCAAATGATACAAGGCTGCAGTGGAATGTCTTCCAAATGGTCTCTGTGATAAATCCACCACTTAAAATGTTTTGTACAATTCTGGTTATCCTGGCTAAGCAGGTGGTAGAAAGGTTGTTTATTCTTCAGTTACAGATTAGGTAGAAGGGGTAGCGTTTCCCATCTTGCTGGTGATGATTCTTTTTTCGGTGAGGTGCTAATCTTTGCTTCATGCCTGAAAATCTCTCCAATAGGCAGCAAGACCTGTCGTGGGTTTGGGTTTGTCACTTTCTCCTTGCCAGAGGATGCTCAGAGAGCCATCCTAGAGATCGCCACCTTTGGGAATCGCAAGATAAGTGTGACTCTCGCCAATCCAAAGCCAAGGCAGAAAGGGAAGAAGAAAGCAGGTAAGTGTAAGTGCCTGTGAGATGGGGAGAGATTTACTGTTTCATATTTTTTGTGCTTTCAAGAGTTGCCATTGCTGGACTCAGATGTAGGAATGGTGTTTGTTCCAGTGCAGAATGTTCTGCCCTGTATCCCAGTGCCCAGAAGGATAACTTTGACCTCATGTTGTGTTCTTTCTTGTGAATGTTCCTGATTTCTTACAGACTGGTTGGCATTTACATTTAGTGGGTCTCAGAAAGAGACAATAGTTATTCTTCTTCTGCTGAGACAAGCTTGAAGTAGCAGTGTATTTGAGCTGCTAGGAAATAGATTGGAGAGACAGTGAGCACATAAACAGGCTGCTTCTGATTGTCAAAGTACTGTGGCGGTGAAGCAAGCTGCCCAATGATGTGGTGGGATTTCCTTCTGGGTGGGTCTTTACATTGCTTATGTGAGATAAAAATGCCTGAGGTACCACAGGAAAGGTGAGAGGTGCATTTGTACTCATGCCTGCTGGTGCTCTTCTGTAGAATGGCTAGTTGGCCTCTGCATGAACAGAAAGCTTTAGTGCATAGGCTTTTGGTCAGACCGAATATGACAGCCAACCATTGCTGCTGCTCGCTTTGTTCCTACATGCATTAGTTTTGCCTGACAGTACTCACAGAGCAGGAAGCTTGCCCCCAGCTGCAGTTTGCTCCAGGCATGGAAGCAGGGACTTCCCCTGTGGCTCTTGCCTGGGGATGCTGCTTCAGTTGGGTCGTCGTATGTTCTTGCCCCTGCCCTGGCCCAGTTTCATTTGCTTTTGTGGCTCTTTGCTTTCAGATTCTTCTGAAGGCTCCCAGGAAGTAAAGAAACCACCAAAGAAGAAAGGAGCCTCAAAGAAAGCCAGGCTGATAATTCGCAATCTGAGTTTCAAGGTATGAGGAAAGGGCAGAGGAGGAGTCTCCTCTGCGTTCTTGTGCATGGGGCAGGGAAAACTGGGGTTCTGTTTCTGAGCTGCCCACTCTCTGTGTGTTGATGGTGCAGTGCCATTTCAGTGGGTGGACATGCTGAAAATCTTTGCTGGTGTTCCTCTTTGAGGTTCCTTTTTCTTTTCACCTTATGTGTTTCTCATTTTGCTTTGGTTATAATGGAGATTACAGCTGATCACTCAGTTCAAGGCTGGCATTAGACACCCAGGATGGGCTTTGAGATTCCCCATTGGGGACCACCATGAACTCACAGAGCAGAACCCTAGCCAGTGCATTCCAAGGTTCCTCAAAAGTCTTGGATTGTTGGTTAAAAAATAAAATTAAGAAAAAAAGTCTTGGATCACTGGATGATATTTTCTGATTCCATCCTGTTAACATACACTCTGCCACTGGCGTTCTTTCTGCTATCCTTAGTGCACAGAAGAGGACCTGAAGAGTGTCTTTTCTCCGTTTGGCACTGTGCTAGAAGTAACCCTCCCCCGAAAACCAGGTATGGCTAGTGAGAGCAAGGAGAGGGGAAGGGGCTCATCACTGAGGCCATCAGTGTTCTAGGTTAAGATGGCTGCCAGAGGGAGAGTCCTGCTGGGTGTCAGTTGCTGGGGAGTGCAAGATGAAGGGTGCGGTTGCACTTCTGCCCTTCTGCGGGGGCGGGGGGTGCTTTCCATCAGATTGGCATGTTAACCAGTATGGGAACAGAAGCTTAGGCTGGATAGGCCTTTGGACTGATCCAGTGTGCCTCTTTTTATATGATAGATCTGGAGAATGAACACAGAATCCCAAGGGGTTTTGAGGTAGACACCTGGGCTGATGAATTACTTGAGCCGTTCGTGGATCCTTGCGTTTCCGGTTGGAATTACACATTCCAAAAACTGGGGACAAGAGCCCCTAATTGAGGACTCCTGATCAGGCCCAAACCTGTTGTCTCTCTTGACTTGTTTTGTGGTCAGATTTGTTCTACAGACTGGAAGGCAGGTCAGAGACTGCTGGGGTGGGGAGCTGGTGCTCTGGTGCAGTCGTAAGTGTCTCTTCAAGAACAACTATGGTCTTTGGAAACAGCTTTCTCCTTTTGGTTGTACAACCCTGTCTGTGATGGAGGCAGCTTCTGAGGGTGTGTTTTTTTTCTTTCAGATGGGAAGATGCGAGGCTTTGCCTTTGTGCAGTTCAAAAATATCCTGGAAGCTGGGAAGGCTCTGAAGGGAATGAACATGAAGGAGATCAAGGGTGAGTCCAGAGGGATTTTTTTATTATTATTATTTAAATGAGGGGTGAGTAGTTGACCATTCATGGTTCTGAGTTAAAACCACTCTCTCCATGTTGGTGATGCTTGGAGATGGACCTAAGGATGCAGCGGCTTGCCAGCCCCTGGCTGAGGAGTTCTGCTTCAGACAAAAGTTCGCTGGGCTACCCAGGATTGTCTGCCTACTTTAGACCTGTCTCCAGCATCCTGACATTCTTGCCTTTGGGGTATCATTTTGGTATGCTGGAATGCAGCTATTAAAACCATTGGGGCCTAATGGTTTCATCCAGATCTCTATTGGTATGTGGTTGCGAAGTGTTTTCAAATCGAGAAATGGTTTTGTATGATTTTAGAATGTTTAAATTACCCTTTTTTTAGTTTAAAATTGCTTAAACTGGTTCTATTGTAAAATTACATTGCCACCCTAAGATCTCAGATGAAGGCTTTGAAAATTTCCTAAGCTGGGGTGGGTGACCAAGTCTAATCTCAGGTGCTCAGACTTTTTGAGTATCTCCCAGCCCCTGTTTCTCCATACACCCCACAACCCCACCCCACAGCTTGCATGTCTCTGAGACTCAGGCGCAGATGGGCCTTGTATCAAACTGACCTCAGTGCTTCCCCTTCTTTCCCCAGAGCGCCCTGTGGCAGTAGACTGGGCTGTGGCCCGGGAGAAGTACCAAGCAATGCAGGCCGCAGCCTCTCCTGCTGGTAAGTATGATTGGGACAGGACTCCTCTTCCACTGGATGTCTTTGAGAGGGCCCAGTGTAGGAGGCCCTGTTCTCTCCTTGCACTCTGAGTGGTAAAGATGGTGGTGGTGGGGATAACGAGGCCTGATCTTGACAGCAGGGTTACTGGCTGAAGAGGAATGGTTAGAAAGTGACCATGGGGATGAAATAAAGTAAAGTCATGCTGAAGGAAAAGTTTGATTGGCCATACAAAACATTGTAAACTCTTGGAGATTTCAGGACATCAAACCCCTATGCAAGACATTCTGGACCAAGGTGTCTTTAAACAGCTCAAAGCGTTTCACTGGCAAGAGATGCCAGCTGGAATGCCGGTGTAAGAGACACAGAAGAGATTGGGAAGTTGTGTGGGTGAGCTTGTATGACTTTCACAGCCTTTTGTAGTTCGACTGCTGTCGTCAGTTTTATAAGAATTCTGTGTAAGCTCTCATACCATGTAATCTGGCCTGGTAGCCAGTGGACTCTTAAGCATGCGCGCCAGACAGTGCTTACCTAAATAAACAGACTTGATTTATGAACCTTAAAAGGTTCCTTTTCCCCTACATTAATGCTACTCAAAGGGCTGGTCTTGGGACTGTTGACACCTGGCTTAACCACAGGACATGTGAAAGGGATCTGGGAGTCTTAGTAAGAGCCAGTGGAAAGTGGAATCTGTTGCTGTGGAGTGTTGTGGAGTCTCCTCTTCCTTTGGAGGCAGTTCAACTGATTCTGGATGGCCATCTGCTGGGAGTGCGTTGACTGTGTATTCCTGCATGGCAGGCGGCTGCCCCCTCCCCAACACCCACTCCAAAAAGATGGTTGCCCTGCCCAGCTTGGAGCTCAGGAATTGTTGCCCCTTCTGAGCTCGGACTTTGTGAACAAGGAACCATGCTTGGTTATCACTTCAGGTGCCCTGTTGCTGCCTTGTGTGGCCCATTTGGGATCTTTACGAACAGCCTTCCTTGAGCCTGGAAGCTGGCCTTGGTCACTGCCAGGGGCCACACTGGCCATGGTAGGGGGCTAGGAGAGGAGGAACAGGGACTTCCCTGGAGTGCAGGGAGGCCAGGTGGAGGCATCCCAGTCTCATGTTTCCTTGTGATTGTGTGCCAGGTGTGCCAGAGAAGAAACTCACCAAAGCCCCGCAGGAGGATGCTGGTGGTAGCGAGGGGAAGGAGGAGGAAGACGATGAGGAGGAAGAAGAAAGCATGGCGCCTGCTGAGCCAGTGAAGAGGGGAAGGTAAGCTGCCTGATGGATGTGCAGTGGGCATCAGGAAAGAAGCAGGTTGGCTTCTGACTCTGTGTGGTTGGTAGGAGAGCGTGGCAGAAGTCACTCTCCTGTCACGAAAGAAGGGGCCAAGGCATGCTCTGGGCAAATGTGCAGCTGCCAGGCTGGGCTGGTCTCCCTCCCTTTGCCAAAATCAAGTGGGTGTCTGGGGATCATAAGCAGGAGCCTCGTCAACTCTTTAAGCATAGGGAGATGCTTTCTGGCTGCTGATCACCCTCTGCTTGCAGGTACTTTGAGAAACAAGTCCCTTCTGTGGAGACCGAGGAGGAGGAGGAGGAGGAAGAGGAAGAGTCCAGGAAGGCACAGAGCTCAGGGGAATCAGAGGCTGAGAGTTCTGACAAAGACACAGGAGACAGTGAGGAGGAGGAGGACGAAGGCAGCTCTGAGGAGGAAGGAGAAGGTGGGCTTAGTCTTTCCTGGGGAGCTGGACAGGTGTCCAGGGTGTGGGGTGGAGCTGCTGTTGCACACTTTAAAAGCCATTACATCCAAAGATCAGAAGAGCCACACTGCCTTGAGCCAAAACTCTGTTTAATCTTGTGGTATCTTTTTGCCGGAAGTAGTTTCCCAGGTGGAAAAATGGCCAAGCCTGCAGGGAGAGCTACCTTGCTCCAGCTTTTTGTTCTGCTGCAAGTAGTGTTCAGGGGTAGACTGCTTCTAGACTTGGGCTGTTTCTGCACCAGACTGTTATAGCGCTATGATTCCACTTTCAACATCCTACGGAATCCTGGGGTTTGCAGTTTCGGGAGGGGCCAACTGGCCCCTCCCAAAACTGCAAACCCCAGGATTCCGTAGGATGTTGAAAGTGGAATCATAGCACTATAACAGTCTGGTGCGGAAATGGCCTTGGAGGTTCAGTTGCAGCCCCATTCCTCATAGCCCATGACAGACCTCCATTCGGTTTTTTTCAAGTCACTTCATTTAGTGAACTTACCCTGCCAAAAAAAAAAATGACTTTCTTTGGGGCAGGGTGAATCTGGACTGTTCCACCAGGATAAAATAAATTAGCATCTGAGCCTCTTCTGGAGCATTTCTCCTGCCCTGATATTTTGGGCCAGAAAGCAGTCCTTGTTTCTTGGTGGGCTTAGCTTTGGCATTTAGACTCAGGGTATCTGTTGAAAGCTAAGCAGGGTCAGCCCTGGTTAGTACTTGGATGAGAGAATGTCAACCAGTGCCAGATGCTGTAGGCTCTGTTTGAGAAAAAGGAACTGGCAAAATCACCTCTTGAGGATTCCTTGCCTAAGAAAATCTTTTGAAATTCATGAGTTCTCCATATGTTGACAGGTGATTTGAACACATTCACACACATACCTTAATGGTACCCAGTCCTGTCTGATCTTGGAGGCTAAGCAGGATCAGCACTAGTTAATAGCTGGATGGGAAACCATCAATGACTGTCAGGTGCAGGAGGCTGTATTTCAGAGGCAGAAACTGGCGGAACCAGCTGGGAGAATTCCTTGCCCAAGAAAACCCTGCTCTCCTACTTTGTGCATATGGTGTATTAGTTGCAGCGTCTTAGCTAGTGAACAGCCCCTTTCTCTCCTGCTTCCTCCCCATTTCAGACACAGAGGTCCCCTCAAAGCAGAAGAAGGGCCGGAGGAAGCTCGCCTCCGATGTCGGCGAAGGGAGGACGGTCTTCATCAGGTGGGTTTGAGACTCCCGGTGCAGGAAGAGGGCTCAGCACAGTCCCAGGAAAAACGCCAAAGGAGCTGCTCTCTCAGGAACGGGGCAGGGGACCGGTTTGTGCGCCAGTATGCGCTTTTTTCTCTCTGTTTGCCTCATGCATGAATCTCTCCTTTCTTGCTGGACTCCTAGTGCAGTTAAATGCTTCCCCTGCCCTTTTAATTTTGTTTTCCAGTTTTTAAAATGTTACTGGTTTTGTTCTTACCTGCTGCCTCGTCAGATTTCAGTATACAGCAGCCCTGTCCATGAGAGGCCTCCAAGAGGTCGTTCAGTAAATGCTGTGAAGGAGAAGCCCTCTTTTTAACAGCCCTGCTCAGGTCTTCCAGGCTCAGGGCAGCAGAAGCAGCGCTGCCGCCATGGCTCCCCAGATTGATCCTGCCCACCTATAAATAAGTCTTTATCTCTCCCTCCTGCCTTCTACCTCGCCAGGCATTATTGTCTTATGATATGGCCGAAGTACAGCAGCCTCAGTTTAGTCATCTTGGCTCCTAGTTGAAAGTTCAAGTTTGATTTGCTTCAGAACCCATTCGTTTGTCTTTTTAACAGTCCAAGGTACCTGTAGAACTCTCTTCTCCAGCACCACATTTCAAAGGAGTTGATTTTTCCCTGTCAGCCTCCTTCACTGTCCTGCTTTCACAACTGTACATAGGAACTGGAAATACAATGGCATGGGTGATCCTGATTGTGATACTCAGTGATATATTTTTTACATTTGAGGATCTTCTCTAGTTCCTTCTTGGCTGCCTTCCAAATCTTAGTTTTGTTCTTATTTCTTGACTACAGTTTACATTTTCTTTAATGACTGAGCAGGAGTATAGGAAATCCTTCACTGTCTCAGTATCTTCGTTGTCTAGCTAAGGTTAAGTAAATTATTAGTGGTCATTATTTTTCTTAATGTTCAGCGTTATCCCTACTTTTACCCTTTCTTCTGTAACTTTCCTCAATAGCTAGATAGTGTTTCCTTCCCCTCCACCATTTTCACACCGCCTTTCTCCAGGTCTCACCCTGCTTTCCATATGATACATTCTTCAGGTAAATTAAATGGATGGGGTGATGCAATGCAGCTTTGCCTGAGCCCCTTGCCAGCTGGGAACCATTCCATTTCTCTGTATTCTGTCCTGAGTATGGCTCCCTGTCCTGAGTAGAGGGCACGCGTCAGGACAACCAAGTGGTGTGGCACACCTGTCTCTTTTAGTGCAGTCCGTAGCTTTTCGTGAACTGTGCCGTCAAAGACTTTGCTGTAAAGCACAGACAGATTTGCTGGCTCCTCAACAAAAGCCTGTCTGGCTCGGGAGACCCCACCAGCAGCAGCGCTGTCATCAGCATAGCCCTGCCCCGTGGAAGCCTGCACTCCCACCTCCACGGAAATATACTGCCACGGTGGGTAAGGTGTTATTGATTTGCTACCACCACCCTGCCAACAACAACAACAGTGGGAAAAGCACCCCCGCAAGCAGTGTCATCAGGCAGCATCTGTTGTGTAAACACGGGCAAGACAGTATAAAATTCTAAGAGGTATCTTCAGTGTCTTCAGAGCATGGTTTAGTACGACTTGGTTTCCTCAACATGAACACAGGCTGAGTATCTCTTATCTGAAATGCTTGGGAGCAGAACTGTTTTGGATTTCAGTTTTTGTTTGAATTTTGGAATATTGGCATATATATATGAGATTATAATATCGTTCTTTCAACATGGGGTCTGCTTTTTCGTCAGTTCCTCTCCTCTTACCTTCCTCCTGTAAGGAGCGTGAGGGAATCGCAGAGGCTTGCTTGGGGCTGCACGTGTGGTCCAAAGCAAGCCTCTGTAATCCTCCCGTGTTCCCTACAGGAAGAAGGCAGGGTTTGGCTTTTCAAAATTTGGGGATTTTGGAGCATTTCACATTTTCAGATAAGGGATACTCAACTTGTATTACCAGTCAGGCGGGTTCCACTTAGAAAAACACCCTGCCAGAAGGCCCGCCTGAATCTGGGATGTTACTTAATTCTTGCTTTTCGTGAATAAACCAAGAAATCTTTTCCATAACTTACCATGTGTCCCAGGCTTCATGTTTCTCTTTTGATTCCCTCCGGCCTGGCCTGTCCTGGTGTGAGCCATTGTTCTGGCTGCAGGGGTGAGCCCCACAGGGATGGGTGAGAGCCCAGTCTCCCAGTCCAAAGGGGCTCCTTTTGTGCTCACAGGCTGCAAGGAGATCTCTCCCAGCTACGTTTGCCTCCCCTTCCATTCACACTTCCTTTGCTCCTCCTCCTCAGGAACCTCTCCTTCGATACGGAAGAGGAGGAGTTGGGAGAACTGCTGGAGCAGTTTGGAGACCTCACCTACGTGCGGATTGTGATGCACCCTGACACAGAGCACTCCAAAGGTGAAGTGGATGGTAGCAGGGCTGAGCGGTCAGGGTGGGGATGGGGAGCAGGAGAGTGGGTGCTGTGAGCCAGTTTGACATTTCATGGAAGCCTAGAATTATAGGGCACATAGGAAACATGTAACTCCATTGTTAAAACAGCTTCACTGGCTACCAGTTCATTTCAGGGAACAGTTCAGAGTGCTGGTCATGACCCATAAAGCCCTACACAGCTTAGGTCCAGACTGTCTGAAAGACATCTCTGGATATGAACCTGCCAGAGTCTTAAGCTCTGCAGGGAAGGCAGATTTCTCAGTCCTGCTTCCATCCCAGGTTTACTTAGTGAGGAGATGGAAGACAGGGCCTTCTCGGTGGCTGCTCCCACCCTTGAACTCCATTTTGTGGCAGTCCAGGCTGGCCCCCTCCCCGCTCTCCTTTTGCCAGAAGGCAAAGACATTTTTGTTAAAGCAGGCTTTTAATGTGTTTGCTTGCTATTGGGATGTTTTATTTATCTTTTTAAAATTTTGTTATGTTTTAAAATGATTTTATGTTGTTTTATATGGGGATTTCAATTGTTTGTAAAAATTCATTGCTCAAGGTCTTTGACTTTTTCTGGAAGCTGCCTTTGGTCCCAATCTGGCAGGAACATGGTGTATAAATGAAATAGATAGCTAGGGTGAATGGGAAGGGACCCCGAGTGGCCCCCTGGTTCACCCCACTTCTGCCAGTGCAGGAGTCCATGGCTAAAGTGTCTCTTGGCAGGTGGCTGCCTTCATTTTAGAAAAGGGCAGTACAGTAGGCTGGAGAGGCATGGGCTCGGGCCCTCATTGCTTGACTACATACAGGTCACATGCACTCACAGTGATAGTTCCTTGTTTGCTGAATGGAAATAGTGCTGGCCTGCTTCGTGGGATTGGAAGGAGGAACAGAGGACATTTCTGCACTAGCCTCTTGTAGCACTGTTATTCCACTTCCAAGATCCTATGGAATCCTGGGGTTTGCTGGCTGGCCCCTCCCTAAACTGCAAACCCCAGGATTCCATAGGATCTTGGAAATAGAATAAAAGAATAAAATAGAATAAATAGTAGAATAAAAGCACTACAACAGGCTAGTGCAGAAATGGCCAGACTTGATGGTGGGTGCTTTGCCTCCTCATGTTCTGCCCTACATACACAGGGCAGCAACTGAAGCCCCAGGAGTGCTGTGTCGGTAGCAGTGGCCAGTTAGGGGCTGCATTCTCTAGCCCCTGATCTCTGGAGTTTACAGATACCAAGAAAGTGATATGTCAGGTCCAGATGTAGTTGCCAAGCAGGAAATCCTTATTGGAGAAAACTTACTGCTCATACAGGTGTTTTGCACAATAAAGAGGATCAGACAGAGTGGCATCCTGCACAGAACAATCAGCCCGTCTGAACCTTGTTAATGACCTGTGGGACACGATTTATAACATCCTTGTTGACAGGCATATAGGAGGGCTTACATAAAGGATTAACAGCAGGTGTCCTATGCGAACATGCTGTGTCACAGCTTTTCTCGGCATAAAACACCGCACTATAACTCCCTCAGTGTCTATCAAAGCATAGTGCTGGCTGGCATCTCTGAGAAGGCAGATTCTCAGAACCTTGTCGGAGCTCCCAGCTGCTGTTGTCAGAAAAAACTGTCTCTCATGGGAAAAAAACTTTTTACCTCTTGAACGTCCTTTAACCAGTCCTTTGACTGCGAAAGAGCAAGTGAGAGAGAAAGCACAGGGAAATTCCAGGGCCCAAGATGGAAGTGGCTACATCTATATATATTCCCTTCCCAAAGAGCCACTGCAGGTTCCATGCCAGAGCATCCATATGTTTTCTCAGTCAGGGCATGTGAGATACCACGACATAGTCTCTTGGGTTTTCTGTCTGCGCCATTCTTTTTTTTTAAATAATTTGTAAAATTAAAAAAAAAATCTAAAAATCAAAATGTAAAAATTCATCTGAAGTAATTACTTATTTAACTAAAATACTTGGCCCCCATCATATATTCAAGGATGTCATGTTGGCATACAATAAAATCCATTTAAACAGTAGCAGTAAGAGTAATTGAAGTAAAGCAAAAATGTATTAAACAATCTGATAAGTAAAAACAGTTTAGAGTACTTTAAAACGCATGCAATGTTTTTTATTTTGTATTTTGTTTTTTAAAAATAAGAATAAATTGTTTGCTTTGTCCCAAAATAATACCAGCACACACTGCCACCGCCACCAAGGTCCTGGGGTCTGGAAGCGCGACGCCTGCCTTTTCTCTTCCAAACACAGTCTTTGCAACGTTGCTGCTTCTGTTTGGTAACTCTGTCTCTTTCTCTCCTTCTCTTTCTCCCCAGGTTGTGCCTTTGCCCAGTTCCTGACCCAAGAAGCTGCCCAGAAATGCCTCCAGATGGCTCAGGATGAGAGTGAGGTGAAGACCCCCATGAGAGGAAGGAGGAAGAGTTGGGGGCGGAGGGAGGATGGGCAGGCGTGTGAACATGGCCCCCTGGCACCAGGCAGATGAATTGTAGAGTTCTCGTTGGCATCACAGCCAGATGTCCAGAGGCATGAGATGCACCATTGCATGCTTTGTGGGCCCTGCTAGTTGGTTTAGGTGTTTGCCTGGCAGTTCAGGGGCAGAGAGGCAGCTAGGACCAGGCTGCAGGAGTGAGTCGTCTTGTGAACACCTTGCTTGCGCTGTTCTTGTATCTTGTGTGTTTCAGTTTCCTTTGCTTGCCTCTGTCCTCTCTAAAAACCCCAGGGGAGACGTGTTCCGGTACCTCGCCCTGGAGCGTGTCTTCACTTTCCCCTCCGCACTCCAGGGGACCTTTTATTCTGCCGCGGACTCTGCCGTGTCAGCCTGAGAGAGTCTGGGTGGAATGAGCTGCTCCAGGGCCTGAGGGGCTGCTGGATGCCGCCGGCTAAGAGGAGGCTGCGACGCCCCTCTCTGCTCGAGGCCACCTGCTGCTCTGAGATCCTCGGGAGAGGCTCTCCCCTCGGCCCCAACACCTTCGCAGGCACAGCTGGTGGGGATGCGTGAGAGGGTCTTCTCAGGGGCTGCCCCTAGGCTCAGTGGCGCTGGAACCCCCTTCCCAGTAGTTACTATTAGTGCCGCTCCTTTCACGGATACATTTGCCACCGGCCCGATTTGGCAACTGCGGGCGTCAGTTTCCAGACGAAGTCTTAAGGAGGCCAGACTTGCAGCCGGTCCAGCGGGGAACACGCACGCGCACCCCTGTTTCCTTGGGGTGCCCCGTGCATGGATCTGTGGGGGGGGGGATGCCTCCTCTCCCGCCCCCTGCTGTCTCCGTCATGCTCTCCCTTCCTTCCTGGCAGGGAGGGGGGCTGCATCTCGGGGGCCGCCGTCTCCGGGCGGACCTTGCCGTCGGCCGCGAGGAAGCGCGGCAGCTGCGAAGCAAGAAGGTGAAGAAACCCACCGGCACCCGGAACCTCTACCTGGCACGGGAAGGCCGTGAGTGGATCGCGCTGGGGGAAGCCGGGCCGGGGCTGGACCAAGGCTTCTGAGAACGGGGCCGCGGGGCAGACGGTGAAAGTGGGACGGGGCCCGCGGGACAGATTAGCCTTTGTCCTCTAACCTCCGTCCGAGGAGGCCGCGGGCAACCTGCCCCGTGTGCCCCAGGCTTGCTGTGGCGGCCGTTGTGCCTGCCTCGGTCCCCGTGGCTGAGCTTGCCGCCTGTGCGTCTGGCGTGGGGAGGGAAGCTCAGCGCCCAGGATTAAGATGCTGGTTGCTGGCGTGAGCAGTGGTGAAGGGGTCAGCAGAAGGGCCAGGGCCTGCAGGGGGAGGCTTGTTCTCTCAGTGAGAGAACAAGTAAGTAAGTAAGTAACAGCAAGGCATCCCTTCGGCGCCGTAGCGTCAGGTTCTTGCAGCAAGGGGTGGGTGATGCTCGAAGGCCTCTTCTGCCAAAAGCTTACTTCGGTACTGGTCTCTTCCGTGTTGCTCTCTTGATTTTTTAGTCTGCTTTGGTTTTGGTGGCGGCGTGCTCCCCTGACAAAGGGTTGAGCCGGGGGCAGCCTTTTCCCTCTTCCTTTGGAACCTGTGCCCGCGGTTCCCCTGTGGAGAGACAGACCAGAGCCGAGCCCAGGGCTTTGGGAGCGGTCAGGACTCGTCCGTGTTCTTGTTTCTCTGTTGGAGTCTGCTCTGCCATTCGGTTCTAAAATTCTCTGAGCAGGTGGCCGGCGGGAGTGAAAACAAGGCCAACCGAGGTGGGAAGTGGGGCCTGCTTAGTTTTGGCATATTTTCTGTGTCTAGCAGGCCCTTGGAAGGCTCGTCTGCCTCACATCTTCGCAGCTGAAATAATTTTTAAAAAGTCTTTTTTGACCCCCAGGCCTTTGAAAATTTGCTACCCTGGCTTTAATTATATTGCTTTACCTTGCCTCTTGCTTTAGCAGATTTGGGAGCACATATTGTCTTCTCTGTTTGAAGCACTGAGGTTATAGCAGTTCAGGGTGAGCAGCTTTGAGGGTCCAGAAGGTGGCAAGTGAGCTTCCAGGAGAGCAGGGTGGGGAAGCTGTGGCCTCCCAAGGCCATCTGAGGTCCCTCCCGTGGCCCTCATGGTTTTTTGAAAATTTTTGACACCCCCAGCCCCGGTATGCTCCCAGCTTTGTAAAGAACATTCGTCTTACCTACGTGGGTGCCGTTTAATGCTTCTTTCTTTCTTTCTCTCTGCAGTGATCCGTGCTGGCACAAAAGCCGCAGAGGGCTTGAGCGCTGCCGACTTGGCCAAGCGGGCACGGGTGAGTAGGGAGGCATTCAGTGTTTGCCAGCAAAGGGAGTTCTCTGTGTGTGGACCACACCCAGAAGGGTCTCCTTAGTCCAGCCTCGCTTCTCAGAGCAGCTGGCTAGATGCCCCTGTGGGAAAGCCCACCCCCAGCAGAACAGAAGAACGGTTGTGCCCTTCCTCTCGGGGAATCCTAGCATTGGAAGAGACCCCAAGGGACATCCAGTCCAACCCCATTCTGCCATGCGGGAAGGTACAATGAAAACGTTCCCTTTGGTGGGTAGCCATCCAGTCTCTGTTTAAAAACCTTCAAAGAAAGAGCCTGCACCACACTCCACTGAGGCAGCAGCCTGTTAAAGTGTCAGACTGCTCTTACAGTCAGGAAGTTCTTCCTAAGCTTTAGGCAAAATCTTTTTTCTGATGTTTGAAACTGTTGCTCCATGTCCTAGTCTGTGGAACAGCAGAAAACAAGCTGGCCCCATCTTCCCTATGACACCCTTTAAGATATTTAAACATAGTTCTCATATCCCCTTCTTTTAGCCTTTCCTTTTTCAGTCTAAACATAACCGGCTTCCTAAACCACGCCTCATAAGAGCGTAGTTTCCAGGCCCTTGAACATTTTGGTTGCCCTCTAAAATGGTGAAATGTTCGGGTGTTGCACTGTGGTTGATTTTTTTCCCTTGCTTGGCTGTAGTTTTAAGTAAAAACTGAAAAGGAAGAGGCAGGGCTGAGCATGTGAGGACTCTTTAAGAGCTGCCCATGTGCTAGATGCAAGGAATGTTCAAAGGCTGCTCCTCGGCCAGGCCACTCGGGTTTTACGCCCTCTCCTCACACGCCAGGCAGTTCCGCTCTCTCTATGGCCCTGGAAAAGCTGCCACACAAACCCCCATCTCCCCTCTTCCAGTTTGAGGAGCTGAAGCGGCAGAAGCTGAAGGACCAGAACATCTTTGTGTCCCGGACAAGGCTCTGCGTCCACAACCTGCCCAAGAGCGTTGACGATACCCGCCTCCGGAAACTGATGCTGCAGGCAGTGGGCAGTGGCCGTGGCGTGCGGCTCAAGGAGGTGAGTCTTGAACTGGCCCTCGAATGCTGGCCGTGGCGGGAGGGAGGAGGGCGATGCCAAACAGCTGCAGCCAGAGCAGCAGATTAAGGTTTGGAAGCCCAGGTCATAAATCCAAGGAAGGAAGCCCACCCTCAAGGGAAGGAACGGGATTCTCCAGACATTGCTGCTTCCCCCTCCCAGAGGCCTCTTTGAACGAGAATCTGCTTTTGTGTCCCAGAAACAAGGAGGTGGATCATTCTGACGGATGGCAGAAAGAGAAGAGACAGATTGGGCTGGGGAGGCTTAGATGGACGAGAAGCCAGGGAGTCAGCAGTAAGGAAAGCCGACACAAAAAGGCTGAGCAGAGCCTCCAAGCGGCCATCCCCCCAGGACACAGCCCAGACTGGGCGCTGGAAGCTTTGCTCACCCTCTGACTGTCCACAGATGGGCAATTTCTTCTCTGTGGCAGCCTCAAGGCCCAGAGATGCCCCTTTCCTCAGAGCAATGGCTGTGATTCATGGCAAGCTCCCCTTTGGTGGTCCTGCACAGACTGTGAAGAAGTAGAGCCCCTGGCTGGAATTCTCTTTGGGAGGCAGTGATAATTCTGCAGAATTGGAGAACCAGAGTAAATGGGCGACTCTGAAGGGTGGGACATAATAAGAAATGCTACCCGTCTCCATTAGCCTTGCAACATGGCTGCAGCTTCTCTTCCTCAGCGCAGTGAGATCTTCGGGGTTCCCAGTCTTTATGGCTGAGTTGAGGTCTGACCTGGTGGCAGAGGGGGCAACCTCTCGGTGGCTTCAGGGGCCACCTTTCCCTCTGCCTAGAACTTGCCAGCACGGGGGGACAGTCAATTCTCTGTGTGTTGTGGGGGAGGAATTAACCTTCCATCCCCCCTGTCCTACTTTGAAATAACAACAGGGGTGGGAACGCTCCCTCCTTGTGCTTGCTGTGGCAAAATGAACGTCAGGGTTTTGGGGGCGGGGTCAGATTGGCATGTGCCCCATAGAGCTGGCCTGGATGCCTCGCAGCCCTGCCTTCAGTCTCTCTGAGGTCAGTGCCTCCAGCAGGCCCTCCAGTGAGCTCCTAATGTGATCCTCCTTCCCTCCCTCTGCAGTGCCGGGTGATGCGGGACCGGAAGGGCCAGGGCCAGTCCCTCGGCTACGCCTTCGTGGAGTTCCAGGAGCATGAGCATGCGCTGGCAGCCCTGCGCCACACAAACAACAACCCACAGCTCTTTGGGGAGCAGAAGGTGAGTCTGCCCACAGTCCCTTTCAGGCAGAGGCAGTGGGAGAGGCGGCATGCCAGAGGGTGGGTGGTGGTGATGGAGCCCAAACGGGTGGGAGGTTGGACCCTGCAGCGGCTGCTGTTCCTCCTCTCTGTCTCTCAGGTGGACGATCCTCCAGGCTTGGGAGGGGCAGGGAGCACGTTCCGGTTTTGACTGAACGCCTCTGCGGTCATCATCAAGGCTGGGAAGGCGAGAGAGAGAGAAACCTCTGGAGGGAGCACAGGGTCCGTGATGGAGGGAGGACAGAGACAGCCAGCTTCCGATCTCAAAGGGGTCATAGAATCCTAGAAGAGCTGGAAGAGACTCCCAGAACCACCCAGTCCAACCCCCTTCTTCTGCCATGCAGGAGGACACCATCAAAGCCCTCCCTTTGATGGGGACCATCCAGCCTCTCTTTTAAAAGCCTCCAAAGAAGGACCTTCCTCCACACTCCAAGGCCTCAGCGTATTCCATTGTCAGACTGCTCTTACAGTGAGGAATTTCTTCCTGATGTTTAGGTGGAATCTCTCCTGTATTTTGAAGCCATTGCTTCATCCTGTCCAGTCTCTGGAGCTGCAGACATCCCAGCTCCCTCAGTGGGGTTCATGGTTTCCAGGCCTTTGACCATTTTGGTGGCCCTCCTCTGGACACCTTCCAGCTGGTCAACATCTTTCTTTACTTGGGTGTCATGTAACAGACGGAGCAGCCTTGTTTTCTGACCTGAACCCAAGTAGATTCAGATGACAGGAAAAGGCATTCCATGTAAACCAAGGAAGAACTTGTTGACTCGAATACGCTGCCTTGGAGCTGGGTGCAGGAGTGGACTCCCTTTCTTTGGAGGTCTTAAAGCGGAGGTTTGATGGGCCGTCTGTTGGCAGTGCTTTAACAGGGGATCCCTGCATGAGCATCAGGGTTCTACGAGATGACCCTTGGGTTCCTTTTTCCCTCCTTTTTAAAAAATGTATTAGAAAATTTCCAATACAGTAAAAAAAAAAAAGTAGTAGTATTCAATGATGGCTCCCCTTTTGCAGGGGTTAGGGGCACAATGTGGGAAAAACAGGAATAAAAATAAAATAAACATTTTTAAAAATCATGAACACTATTTTTCTTACCTGAGAATGCTTCTCTAGGAATCTCTAGCTCCTCCAGTCTGATTCTGCGGTCAACTTCTAGTGGAAGTGGACCGTAGGATTGTGCAAAGTTGACCACAGAATCCCATTAAAGGACCTAGAGAGTCCTAAAGAGAACATTATGTAGAGGAGCAACTCTATAGACAAAAAAAACGAAACTAAAAAAATAGAAAGAAACACGTAACAGAAAACAGAAAAAAAGAAAAGAAATGTACATTGACTTCCAGCTTTCCTATCAGTGTTGTACCTAATTTCTCCATCTGAGATAACTGCTTATGTACTTTTCAGCTTACCCAAGTGTATGAATTATCCTTCCTTTCCAGTTCTGTGATTCTGTGAAATAGTTTGTCCTCCTCTCAGACTTTTTCCCCTCCTGGGAGATCCATGGGATGCCAGCTTGCCGGGGAAAGTCCTGACCAGCCCCTCTCCCTGGGGCGGACGCTGTCTCCTCTTCCGAAGGAGAGGTGGAGAGACGGGTGTTGTCTTTCCAGCTGGGCCAGGGCTGGAGGGAGAGGCTGGCTGGAGGGTCAGAAGGATCCAGCTGGAGGCCTGACACACGCAACCACCCCGGCCTATTTCTGTGAGATGAATGGAGCGCTCGGTGACCCTCCTTGTGCTTTCCTCCTCCCCTCCCCCAGCGGCCCATTGTGGAGTTTTCCCTGGAGGATCGCCGGAAGCTGAAGCTGAAGGAACAGCGAGCCCAACACAGCCTGGTAGGGAAACGGGGAGGGTGCTGGGGTGGCAGGTCCCCCTTCTTGCGCGTGCCTGCTTGCAGAGCCCAGGGACTGGGAATCCTTGGGGCAGTTGGTCTCTGGGTGTGTGGGTGAGAAGACTCTTCTTCCTTAGCAGCCCTGGTTGTGGGAGGCTCCTTTCTTAGCAAGTTTCTTTCAGCTCCACTCATGGAGGGAGGGATGTGGTGGTTTCTGGTGAGTGCCCTGCAGGGCCTCCCTCGCCTTGGGGTCTCAAGGGGATGCTCATGGAAGCTGAACAGCACCGGCCGCTCTTCCCTCACAGCTTTTAGGACAGGGCACCCTGCAAAGTGCAGAAGGAAAGATTAAAGTCCTCAGGTGAGATCCTTCTCCAGCCAAAGATCCAAAGGAAGACCGTTCCATACATCTGGAGCCAGGTCTTGAAAGGCTGACAGCCTTGGCAGAGCTCTGTGCTTTCATGGAACAAACGGTAGTCCTTTACCTGCAGATCTTAGATTCCTTGATGGTGCATATCACGCTGGTAAACTGGAAACCAGCATTCTGATTCAAAAAGGGCCTCTCCTGGGCCTGTAGTAGTTCATCCAGGCCTTAAAGCATGGCAGAATAGTCCCTCCCATGGCCCTTGGTGAGAAATTTTGAAAGAAATCGAGTGAAAACTCCAGGAGAAATTGCAGGAGGGGTTCTGAGTCCCATGGGGGGGCTGTGCAGTGCCCTAGCCTTTGGCAGTTGCCGGCCGCTCGATGGCACAGCTTCTCACCCAGAAGATGCACCCCAGGCTGCACTTGTGCCCCCTCTGAGCTCCCACAGCAGGCAGTAAAGGGCCCGCAGCCCCAGGAGTCTTTTGCCGTGATCCAGGCGGGTGGGTTTGCCCGGGGTGGGGTGTCCGGCCCCCTGGGGCCCAGCGTAGCTTGCCTGCCTGGATGCTTACACTCAGGCATGACTCTTCTTTCTTGGGCAGCAAAAACTGAGACAGAAGCAAGCTGCTGGGAACCCTGCAGCCGGCGCCAGTGAACCAAATCCCCAAAAAAACACAACACCAGGATCAAAGAGGAGGAAAAGGCCCCCAAAGAAAAAGGAAGTGGCCGGGGCACCTCAGGGAGCCAAGGACACCCCCATTAACACAGCAGAGAAGAATTCGGCTGCGAAGAGGCCACGGGACCCCTTGTCAGGAGAGGCTGCTCCCCCCAAAGGAGCCACCGTTCCCTGGTCGGGATTCCAGACGCACGCAGAGGTGGAGCAGGTGGAGTTGCCGGATGGGAAGAAACGGCGGAAGGTGCTGGCTCTGCCCTCCCACCGGGGGCCCAAGATCAGGTAGGGGCCCCTCGGAGGAGCACCTCCTCTCCTGGGATTTTACCGGGCAGGAGGAGGGTCTGCTGGGGAGATGGTGGGTGGGAGCATCCCAGGCCTCTGCCACTCTTGCCGCCTCCCCCTCCCATTCTAAGCTAAGGCAGAACCTCTGCCTCCCCCAGCACCTCCCTCCTCCTCTCTCCTGGCTTGGTTTCTTTTAGTCTTGCTTCTTGGTACGTGGATTCCTGCTTTAGCAGAGGGCTATTTTCATTGTCCTTATCTTTATTTGCATCCTGCTTCTTTCCCAAAATTGGGCCTCAACGTGGCTCACACATTAAAGCAGCGCAATTTTAAAACATATAAATAGTGCAAATTAAAATAGAATTAAACCGTTACAAGAATTAAAACAACAACTTAAAAGCATATTCAAAAAATCCAATTAAAATTAAAACGGTACAGCACCCCCTGGCCTGTTCTTTAAAAACTCTGTTTGAAAAGCCTACCTGAATAAAAAGGGTTTTCCTTGGTGACCGAAGGACAACAAGGAGGGGGCCATCCTGACCCCGCAGGGAGGGGGTTCCAGAGTCTAGAGGCAGCCACTGGGGAAGCCCTCGCTCGCGTCCCCACCGGCCGTGCTTGTGTTGGCGGCGAGACTGAGCGGAGGGCCTTTCTGGGTGACCGCGGAGCCCTGGCTGGCTCATTCCAGGAGAGAAGGTCTGCCAGATATCTCAGTTAGGTTCAGTAGGTTGGTTAGGGCCGCCAGGTGTCTTGGCCTCTGCAGCCCCTTCCGACTCTACACAGAGATGGGGAAGAAAATTTGTACAACCTTCTCCATTGATTGCCTATTACCATTAATCGATTTTGTATAACATTGTGGTCTCAATGCAGTACACATTGTGTAGTGGTCAATAATACATTGGAAGATTGGATAAGGGTTGAAAATAGTTACAGTACTTAGTTACATTGTGAATCATATTGTATATGGCGTATTCTGATTCGATACCTTGTAATTGTGATCAGCTGGTTGTTTTGTATAAATAGGAATATTTGATCATATCTTTATGTCTTTTTGATCCCTCCTGTGGGTAAGTTGTCTCCTTAAAGCTTCATAGAGAAGCACCACAGTGAAAACATTTACCTAAAAGGCTTTAAAAACAAAATACATTAGTTACATTATTAAGATTTTATTTATATTCCACCTTTTCCCCAGGCCTGGGACTCAAATTGGCTTACAAAAATTAAAACAGGTAAAGCTAAAATTTGGATTGTACAGAAAATTAAAATATATTTAAGCTAGCCGGACTCTACTAACTATAGCAATTTAGAAGCATAACCATTAAAAAAAAAAAAAGCAGCCAATGTGAACCGAGCATGATGTTCTCTGCTCCTTTCCTTTGCTGAGGGTGGAGGGGACCCCCTGCCACACCTGCAGTTCGGCCTCTCTTCTCTCTTGTCTCCTCCTTTCGGTGACCTCCATGATTTCCTTCCATTTCTCAGCCTATGCTCTCTGAAAGACAGAAGAGAGAGAGAGAAATCCTGAGCCCAAATTAGAAAGAAAGGCACGTTGTATTCACGTGCATTCAAAACACCTAATACATTCTTCTTCGTTGCACGAAACCCAAACACAATCTGGAGAAAGCCCCCCCTCCCTGCCCCACAAGAAAAAACTAGTTCTGAACAAGGCTTACCTTAAAGCATTGCTGCCTGTTGGCTGGGGAATTTATCTTGCACAGGTGCCTGTCTGTGTTGGCCTGGATGAACTGTACTTTATGTAAGAAAGTAGTTAATGCAATTTACATGAGTGCGTTGGTTCGGATCCTGTGCTCTGCAGTCATGTCTGCCTGCCTGCTCCTTTTCCTGCACCGGTTCTTGCCTTGCTGCAGGAATTAGCCTCGCCTTCCTTTTCCCATTAAGCATCTTCACCTCCATCCCCACCTGCTTTCTCCTCCTGCTGCTCCTGTGACAGTTCACAACCACCTTCCTTTGCAGTGCAAAGTCTGTGATCGGTGGGGAGGCTTCTGGGGTCTGTACTGTGTCCGGCCCACCAAGCGCGTGGTCTCCCTGAGCAGAACACCGGCAGTTAGAAGCAGGCTGCCTGCTCAGGGGGCGAGAGAAACCGTAGGGTGAGCACACACGCACAGACGTGTGGGTGGGAGCAGCCCATCCGGGCACGCGCCTCCCTGGCCGCTCTGGCAAGGAAGGTGGGTCTTGGAGCCGATGCTGTCAGGGAGCAGAATGCTGCCGTTGTTACTGTTTTATTCATTTATTCCCTGCCTTTATCGTGATAGCAGGACTCAGAAGTATAGTTATAAGACTTAAATAACAATTACACAATTTATGAAGTTAAAAACATTGCACATTAAAAATATTAAAACACATGAAAAGACCATACAAACCTTAAAAAGAGAACTAGGCAGCACTGAAAGCCCAACCACCATTTGCAAATGCCCTTGGGCACAAAGCTGGTTTGGCGTTGGCGTTGTCCCCCTTGTGACTCAGGGCGGCCTCTCTCCCGGCAGGAGGCGTGACAAGGGCAAGGTGAAGGTGGCTCCTGCGAAGAAGCTGGTGGCCCCAGGAAGACCGCAGAGGCAGCAGCAGCAGCAGAAGTTCCAGGAGGAGCCCAAGCAGGTGAGTTGGCCGGAGGGGCCCGTGAGGGCTGGCAGAGGCCAGGCAGGGGTGGCCCTCCAGCCCTGGCCTGTCCCCCTTTCCCTGCCTCCTTGCCCACTCTGACTGGGCACGGGCTGAAGTGGCCGTTTCCTCCCACAGGTGCCCAAGAAGAAGCGGCGGGCGGGACACAGCCAAGCCGAGGCCCACTTTGAGCAGCTGGTGGAGCAATACAAGCGCAAGATCCTGGGTGGCAGCCAGAGCACCCTGCCAGCCAAGAGGGGCAAGTGGTTTGAGAGCTGAGTTGCTCTGGAGGAGGGCCCGGCTCAGGACAAGGCAAAAAGCCCTTCCTCCTTCTCCGGCCACTTGGACTACTGCACTCAGCAGGATTTGGGGGAGCTGCACAAGGAACGGCCAGCCGGGCTCTGTCACAGAGCAGCTTCCTGAAGGCCGCCCGCGGGCACAAGTGCGCGACATCCAGACCCTCAGTCCGTTGAAAGCTGCACACTCCAGGTCCTTGGACTGTCATGAGACGCAGAGGACCCAGAGCGGGAAGGGGTCTCTGCTGCTCCAATGGAGGCCGATCTGGAGTGAGTCTGACCCAGCGAGGCAAAGCCTCCTTGGCCCGAAGGAAGGGCGGGCGGGCGGACGCCCCGTTCTCTCCCCCGGGTACCCATGTGTCTCTTTCTTGCCTGTCTTCCCCTTCACCTGCCGCTGCAGCTGGCTGGCTTGTTGGAAGAGGCCAGCCCTGAGGCTTTTCGGGCACGACTCTTCCATGTTCTGCCACCACTGCCTTGCTTGTGAGCTGCCCTCCAGCCAGGGGGAGACGGGGAGAGGGGTCCCTTTTGGGGGATTGCTCTGGCTTCCTCGCAGCCCCCCCCCCGCCCCTGTGTTGAGCAGAAGGAGGAAGGAGCCAAAGTAGAAAACCTGACAGAACAGACTCCTCACTTTTGGTTCTTTGGATGGCTAAAAGCATTTTTAATAAATGACTCCCAGAGTGTCTTTTTCCAGATCAGGGTAGTGGAATGAAGTGGTTGAATTCATACATTTTAAGCCCAGGGGAGGAGTTGGGGGCAGAGTGGTGCAGTGGTTTGCATGCTGCGCTAAGGACTCTGAGGCGGACCTGGGTTTGAATCCCTGCTCTGGCCATGGAAACCCACTGGGTGACCTTGGACAGGTCACGCTCTCTCAGCCTCAGAGGAAGGCAAACCCCCTCTGAACAAATATTGCTAAGAAAACTCTGTGGTGGGTTTGACTAGGGCCATTTCCACACTAAGCTGTTATAGCGCTATGATTCCACTTCCGACATCCTATGGAATCCTGGGGTTTGCAGTTTTGGGAGGGGCCAAGTGGTCCCTCCCGAAACTGCAAACCCCAGGATTCCATAGGATGTTGAAAGTGGAATCATCGCGCTATAACAGCCTGGTGTGGAAATGGCTTTAGATTCTCCCCATTACAGTGGTCCTTCTGCTATAGAATTTACATAGATGTTACAGTTGCAAAGGAGACCCAGAAGCCATAGAAATGAGAAAGGATGCAAGTGTGCCATAGTGGTTTGAGCCACTAGGTGACCCTGGGCAGGTCATGTTCTCTCAGCCTCAGGGGAAGGCAAAGGCACGCATCCCCTGAACAAGTCTTGACAGGGTCACCGTAAGTCAGAAATGACTCGAAGGGCCACCGGCATAGCTAGGAGTCTGAGCAGCTGGTTGTGGGCCTGGCTGTGGGGAAGGGTGGGTGACATGTGAGGCCGGAGTGGGGGGAGCGGTTGCTGCTGCTGCTGCTGGGCCCCAGGGTTCAGCATCCTGGCTGGCAGTGGTAGTGGCGGGATCGCAGAGCTGTAAGAGACACCAGGCGCCCCCTAGTCCAACTCCCTTCTGCCATGTAAGAAGACACCATCAAAGCCTTCCCTTTGACAGATGGCCACCCAGCCTCTGCTTAAAAACCTCCAAAGAAGGAGGAGACTCCAGCACACTCCAAGGAGGCAGCTGCATATTCCACCGCCAAACTGCTCTTACCCTCAGAATGTTCTTCCTGATGTTCCAATGCAACATCTTTTCCCGGAGTTTGAAGCCATTGCTCCATGCCCTAGCCTCTGGAGCAGCAGAAAACAGGCTTGCTCCATCCTCCGTGTGACAGCCTTTCAAATATTTGAAAGGCAACACAACTATCATGTTACCTTTTAATCTTCTCTTCTCGGGCTAAACATCCCCAGCTCCCTGAGCCACTCCTCATAGGGCTTCATGGTTTCCAGGCACAAGTAGTTGGGGTGTGCTTTTGTGGGGTCTCCGTCCTCTCTTCATTTCTCCTCAAATACCAGAAGGGTTCAGGTAGGACTTGGTAGAGCCTTGAAGGCTTCTGGGTCTCTGTTAAGCAGCTGGTGTTACCCTCCCTTGCGAGTGAACCCACCGCAACCCACTACCTCCCCCCCAGCTGTTTGCAAAGACTGGCCCTTCCTCTTAGACGCAAGGCTGCACCCCTGCAGGTGGATTGTGGTGCTTCACGTCCTGAGGCCCGGCAACCCAAAGGTGCGTGTGCAGCAGAGTGACTGCCTGGCCCGGTCTTTTTTCCACCCCCACCCCACCCCTCACTCCAGCAGGCTGGAGTTTCTCTGCCTTCACTTCAGACCGAGGTGCAAGGTTCACCCAGAAGCCATCGAGCCCAAACTCCTGGTGAGTGCAGCGTCTCCAGCTAAGCCGTCCCCAGCGGCGGGGAGCTGCCCAGTCTCTTTCCGAAGATGTCCAGAGACAGAGACCCCACCGCCTCTGGGCAAATTGTCCAACCATTCTCACTCTCGTTCTGAGAATTGTGTAAACTTCAAGTCCAAGAGAAAGAGACTGAAAATTGCCGTTTTCACTTCTAATCGGAGTTACCGCCTTGTGTCTGAATTTGGAGGACCCTACCTAGTTAAAACGGCAATTGGCTGCAACAAACCAGTACCATAGTCTTGACTTTTGATCTTGGCTTGTTCACACTCCAGAATATTCACAAGCTTCCCTATTTTTGCACTAAAAATCATCGGGGCTTATTTCCAGTTTCCTCCTCTGGTGTAAGCTGGTGGGGGTTGAATGTTGCCTGGACCTCATGTTTGTCATCCACTATAGTTCTAAGAGAGCCAGTCTGGTGTGGCAATTGGAGTGCTGGACTAGGATTCCAAGAGACCAGTCTTTTCTGGTCTCTCGGAATCTTTGCTTGGCTGTGGAAACCCACCAGTTCGACCTTGGGGAAGTTGCCCTTGGGGGAAAGGAAAGGCCAGCCTCCCCTGAAGGTCCTTCCTCTCTGAAAAGAGCTCCGTGGATATACAGCAGCCCCTGTTTGTCCAGAAAAGCAGCCCGGGCAATGCTGAGCACCTTGGCCGTGGCTCTCCCTGCAGAAGCCGTTGGCAGCTGCGTGCCTCTCATGAGTGTGGACTTGGGAGACAACTCACCTCCTGGGGTTAGTGCAGCATGCCATCCTTTTGCAGTGGCTGGTTGAGAAGGTCTTTCCTGCCTCTTCACAAGGACTTAAGAATCCCTGACACCGAGGCCTGCCCCACTGTTTGCTTTCTGTTGCTTGGAATCAATCACTTTCCCCTGAGAACAAATGAGGACAGGAAAGCAATTCTTCCCCAGGGCTGCTCCTGTCCGCCTGACTCGTTTCCACAAGACACTTCCCCGCTGATTGTGCTAGGAACTGCCACCCAAAAATCAATGCAGGAGGAGAAGCATGCGGTGGAATTAAATCTTGTAGGCAAAGCATCTTTTGATGCCACTAATCTTGTAAGAGTACAAAATTACTCCAGAATTACCCATTTCCTCAAAAGAGAGCTTTGCTTTTAAAAAACCTGTCCTCCTCCTCCTCCTCCTCCTCAATTGAATTCCTTCACATCTAAGTCATTACAGGAGAGGTGCTCTTAAAATGCTTCTTCTTTTCCCCACTGGCAGTTTCTCCCACTCACATGTCTAAACACGTCCCAGCCACATACCCAAACATACAACACTCGCCACAAGAGAAGGGAATACACTGTTCTGAGAAAGGGGATGAAGTATGACCAGGAGTGGCTCCAGAGAGGCGGGGGCTGCCTTCCTGCTTGAACTGTCAGTTTGGGAAAGGGATCCCCCAGGTGGGGCTTGAGAGGGACCCAGGTCCCCTCTTGTGCTGCAGATCACACACACACACCCCCGGTGCCTCATGTGAGATGAGAGCCCCTCGTAAGGATTCCCAGGTCAGCTGAACTCAGGGTTTTGTCAAAATCAGATCACTGGTGTGCCGAAATAATGGCTTATTGATGCCATGGATGAGTTGAGGGGATGCTGTGGATCAGGGCCTCGGACTCATTACCTGCCTCTTCTCTCTCTCCCTCTCTGGTGCTGGAGGCCACATGCAAAATCTGACAGGCACCCACAGCTTCCCGTTCCTCGATTGATGGCTGTTTGGCTGCTTGTGGCAGCAGTGGCTGTGTGCCAGGCCACCCTCTGTGCACCGGTTACCTCTCTTGGCTCAGCCTTGGCACTCTCACGACTGATTTTCAGTGCCCGTGCCCTGCTGCCCTCCAGGAAGATCCAGGAGGGAAGCTCCCTCTGCGATCAGGAGTCACAAAACCTCCCAGAAGCAGGAGGAGGGGACGGTAGAGGCCTGAGTCAGTGCTGGTGTGGTCTTGGCCATGGGGACAGGGACAGGAGAGCTTCTCCTCTTCCAAGCTTCCTCCGTCTGGCCAAATTTCTAGGAAGGGGCTTGAATTACAAGGGCTGGGGTGGAGGGGGGGCCACTAATTTCCCCTCTGGCTACTCTGAATCAGTCCCTTTCCCCGTCTGCTGCGTAATCAGGAGCAGAGGATGTGGTCCTGGCAGCGGGAGGAGGCCAGGCGCAGCCAGCCAGAAGACAAGGCTCACTGGCAGGGGGTGACGGCGCCCTGACTCACAGTTGCTGCTGCTGCTGCTGCTGCTGCCACTTTGCAGGGTGAAGAGAACAAAAGCAAACCCACTGTCGCTCAGAGGCACCTGGGTGTGAAAAAGAAACCAGGTGAGATTGCCTCTCTCCTCACTCAGGCCTATATGCTCCAAAGGCACCTGATGCTAGTTAGAACTTGGGGCAAAGACTGCCAGTGAGGACCAGGTGCTGTAGTGGGCTGTGTTTCAGAGGCAGGAACTGGCCAAACCACCTCCGAGAGCTCCTTGCCCAAGAAAACCCTATGAAATCCATGGGTTTTTCGTACGTCAACAGGTGACTTTAAAGGCACCAGATCCCACCTGATCTTGGAAGCTAAGCAGGGCCAGCTCTGGTTGCTACTTATATGGGAGACCACCGATGAATTCCAGGTGCTGTGGTAGGCTCTGTTTCAGAGGAAGCAATTGGCAAAACCAGCTTTGAGGATTCCTTGCCTAAGAAAACTCCATGAAATTCATCGGGCTGCCATAAGTCCAGAGGTTATTTGTAGGCATGTGCCCACACAGGCATGCTTGTGGACCGAAGTCTAAAGGAACCAGATGCTTTCTGATCTTGGAAGCCAAGCAGGGCCAGCCCTGTTTCGTACTTGGATGGGAGACACACACCCCGTCCATGAATCCCAGGTGCTGTGGGCTCTCTTTCAGAGGAAGGAACTGGCCAAACCACCTCTCAGGACTCCTTGCCTAAGACCGAGAGTTGAAGATGCACATGCGTGTGTGAGTGTGCACGCACACGCACACACCCCTCCCTTCCTCTCCACTTGGTGCCTGCCCGCCACCAGGGCTACAGATCTACAGGGGAGCGGTTCTGCAGATGAGGCTTCCTAAACAACCCAGAAGGAACTACACTGACCTCAAAGTCAATGAAAGAAACACCAGGAAAGCAATGGGGACTGTTGGGGTGTGTGTGTGTGTCACCTTTTAAGAAGTGTAGTCATATTGTGCAACCTGGCACACACAGCTGCTTAAAGAATGGTTACAAGTGAAACTGTTTCTCCAATAAGAAACAAAGGCTGGAATCCTCTTGGTCTCTTATACATGAGTAAGCTCCCCCATGGAAGCAGCTGGATGTTTTTGGCCATATTCTGTTCATGGTTGTGGCACAGAGCTGCTGATGTGGTTCCCTTGGACCTGACGGTGTGCCTGCACATTTGGGTGTGGATTCTGTTGTGCACATCCCAAACCTGATGGCTTCAGTTCAAGAGTGTGGCACTGTAGTGGCACCTGTGTGTGTGTGTGTGTGTGTGTGTGCGCGCGCGCGTGCGTGCACAGGGCTCATGGGTGCACATGCCCATGTGGTTGCCCACTTGTTGCCTTACTTCAAGTTGCACTAAGTTGCCATTCAGCATAATCAGTACACAATTCCACATGCAGAAGTTTATGTGGACAGTCACAACAAACCCAGGATCTTGGTCAAGGAGGAACAGTGAGAAAATGACAAAGGTCAGGATCCCACAATTCAGGAGGGATTCCTGGAAGCTGGAACGTGTCCGGAGGAGGGCCACCAAAATGGTCAAAGGCCTGGAAACCATTAAGCCCTCTGAGGAGCGGCTGAGGGAGCTGGGGGTGTTTAGCCTGGAGGAGAGAAGGTTAAGAGGGACATGATAGGTAAGTTTAAAGATCTGAAGAGATATCAGATGGAGGATGGAGCATGCTTGTTTTCTGCTGCTCCAGAGACTGAACACAGAGTAATGGCTTGAAACTCCAGGGAAAGTGACTCCGTCTAAATGTTAAGAATCCTAGACGTAGAGTTCAAAGAGACCCCAGTGGCCACCCAGTCCTACCCTGTTCTGCCGTGCAGAAACACCGTCCAAGCCCTCCAAAGAAAGAGGAGACTCCACCACACTCCATGGAGGCAGCAGCACTGTCCATCTGCCGGTGCTGTCAGGAAACTCTTCCTAATCTTTAGATGGAATCTCTTTTCCTGAAGTTTGAAGCTGTTGCTCTGTAGCGTCCTGGTCTCTGGAAAGGCCAAAAATTTTTGCTTTGCACACATCTTCCTGCGATGTGTGCCCAGGGATCTCCCCACGCGGCCAACCATTTGCAACCACTGGGTGGGCTGGAGATGCTGCCTCTGACGATGCCTACCGGCTGGGCAAATGTCTAGGAACCTGCCTCCCTCGTCCTCTGTGCTGGGATGGTGGCCATGAGGCTGTCTTTGGCCATGTGTGGAAGCACCAGGGAGGGAGGCCCTGGGGCACAGGGGACTGGCCTGTAGGAGCAAGCAAGGCGTGGATGGACAGAGAGATGAGTGGCTGGAGAGGGGGAGAAATGAAGGACCGGGGCAGCCAGTTGGCCAGGGATGGGTGGGGAAACCGGCTCAAGGAGAGGGTGTTGAGCACGAGTGCTTTGCCAGAACTCCCCAAATCCCCAGTCAGCAGGGCCAGTGGTTTTGCTGGCAGGGAGCTGCAGTTTCAAAAAAAGTCATGCATCCAAGTTCTGGTCACAACTTGACAACTGTCTCTGGAACTGTGCCACGGGCTGTATGGCAGGAAGCTACAATGGAGGTCAGATTTTCTTTCTCAGACGTGAGCATACACACACACAGTTTAGTTGTCCTGCAACTGGTTCATGTAAACTAGTTCTGAGCCCTCTTCCGACACAATGAAATGCAGACTCAGAGAGCTGGAGGAGGGACTCCCAAGGGCCACCCAGTCTGTCCGGCTGCCCTGCCGGAGTCCACCCTTAAAGCACCCTTGAGATGCGCCTCCTCGAGCTCTGTTTAAAGGCCCCCAACAAGGGAGGCACATGCTGGACCCCACTGCCATGAGGGGCCCCTAAGCTCAGCACCAGAGCTGGGAAGTCCTTCGCCAGGAGCTCCCCGGGGTGGGTGCCCACCCCTGCGTGTCAGGACAGGCAGTTCCCCATCAGGTACTTTTGTAGGGCCTGGGAAAGCATCCCTTGTGTACCCAGGAGTCAAACACGGGGGTGCCCAGGCGTACGAAAACCTAGGTGGGGAACGGGAGGACCCTCCCATCTCCAACTGGGAGGCTTAGGGAAGAGGGAACTGCAAAAGATCTGGAGCTCCCCCCCTGCCCGCCCCACCTGGGAGAGAGGTCACCCGAGGCAAGGAACTCGGCGCCTTCCCCTCAGCGACCCCCGCCCCTCTTTTTGGCGCAGCCCTCCTGGCACCCACCCAAGCCAGGTGATCTCCCCGGGGAAGGCAGCTGAGGAGAGGGAGGGGTGTTAGCGCCCCCCTCCTCCCCTCCCGGCGGGACCTCGGTTTGCCTCTCCCCCCTCCCCGGCCTGGCCGCTTGCCAGCCCTTCCCAGGAGGGCCGAGGGGCAGGGCTGGGCCAGGCTGCTGGGGGCTTGCGCGTGCACGCCACCTATCTTCCCGTGACCCCGGGTGGCTGCGGCTGCAACGGCAGCCCACCAGCAGCCCGAGTGATGTCGGCTCCCCTGCCCCAGGCCTGCAAGCCACGCTGCCTTCCTCACAGGGGGAGCAGCTCCCGCCTGCTTGCTTGCTTGCTTGTCCGCCCGCCTGCCTGCCTGCTTGGCTGGACATGGACACCAGCCTGCCAGGGCACGAAAGGAACTGGCAAAACCACTTCTGAGGATTTCTTGCCTTAGGAAACCCCACGGAATTCAGGGGGTTGCCCTAATTCCACAAGGCAACTTGAAGGTGTACACACACACACAGAGGTTCTGCTGCTGAGCTTTGCTCTGTCTGGAGTCCTTGCTCCCGGGGCCCTGCTCCTCCAGCTGAGGGAGCACAAAGAAGTGGGCGCAGCATCCGCCTGGCTGGCTGGTTTGCTGGAACCGGCTGCTCCTCTCCCTTCCCCTCACTCCCGCACACACACCCCCAGCCACTGCATCAAAGCCCTCGTCTGGTTGGAAGGGACCTCGGAGGCCGTACAGTCCAACCCCCAGCCCTGGGGTCAGTGCAGGCAACCCACAGCTCCTGCACCCCTGACAGATGGACATGAGCCAACCTTGGCTTGAAGACCCCTAACCGTGGAGGATCCAGGGGGAGTCTCTTCCACTATCTAACAGCATTAACCACCAGGAGATTTTCTGAGAAAGGGTGAAAATGGGGACATCGTGATTTCAGTCTTTGGAAGGGTTGCTGATGCAATTACGCCCAATGTGTCAGAAGCAAGTGAGATGCAATCCAAAGAGAACCTCTTAGCTCCAGGAGGAAATTTCTGGATGAAACAGGTTCTCTAGGCCCATTTCAATCTGGTTTCGGAGCTGGCTGTGAGGCAGAGACAGCTTTGGTTGCCTTGGTGGACAAGTTACCTGGGAAATTGGCCAGGAGGCATATGTCCCTTTTGGTTCTGCTGGTCCTCTCAGTAGCTGTTGATGATACGACCCATGGTGTCCTTCTGGGCTGCCTTGCTGGGATGGGACTTACAGTTGCCCCAGTGCTTCCTAGAGGGGTGAACCACCCAGAAGATGGCACTGGGGGACTCCTGTTTGATGCGCTGGCCACTGGCCTGTGAGGTTCCACAGGGCTCTGTTTTGTCCCCCCATCCTATTTAACCTACACATGAAACTGGTGGGAGAGGTTGCCGAGAGATTTGGGGTGCCGTGCCATCAACATGGGGATGATACCCCACTCTGCTACTCCTTTCCAAGGTAGCTGTCCAGGCCCTAAACCAGCTTCTTTCATCAGTAATGGACCAGATGAGGGTGAAGAAATTAAAACTTAATCTGGACAAGACAGAGGTGCCCCTGGTTAGTCAGAAGGCAGACCGGGGAATGAGGATTCAGCCTGTGCTGGATGGGGTGCAGTTTGGGGGTGTTCCTGGACTCAGGTCTGAGCCTGGAGGCCCAGGTTGCAGCAGTGGCCAGGAGAAGGGCTTTTGCACATTTGCAGCTCGTGGGGTAACTGGGCTTGGGGCTGCCTTTGAAGAGCGCTTGGAGCCTTCAGCTGGCCCAAAGAGCTGCAGCCAGAGAGCTAACGGGGTCCAGCTACAGGGACCCTACCCCTCCCTGGTTAAAAACATTTCCACTGGCTGCCATTTTGTCTCTGACACGATTCAAGGTGTCCTGGTCCCGCACTCTAACCACTGCCTCACTCTGGCTCCAATAATATGAGGACCCTTATCTTAGGGTTTTCTCGACCAGATTTCTTCCAAGAAAGGTAGCCGCTGACCGTTGCCCTCCTCTGAAGCTGAGAGTGGGATTGCCCAAAGTCACCCAGAGGCTTCCCAGGGCATAGCTAGCACAGGGCTTCCTTTCTCCTTTGCATGCCAAAGCTCCACCATTTGCTCTTCTGTCCTTTAATTGCATGATCATAAATACCTTTGGTGTTCAGGTGATCAGATCGTGTGACCCAGGACAGTTGCTTGGGTCATCAGTCTTAGAAAGAGACTCCCCCTTCTCTCTCTCTTCTCCTCCATTTTTTTTGCTTCCTCTTCCTCCTCCTCCGACCATGCTTCACATCTCCATCAGAAGATGGTGAGTTAAGAAGCAAGCTACTACTATTCATTAACTAGTTAGGATGTAGTCTCCCCAATACATATGTAAATATAGAAGCCATTAGTAAACTTTTCTAAGTTTGTAACCTAAAGCTGCCTGCATTTGTTTTGTTTCTTCAGTCAGTTTGAGATCAGAAAAGCCATACACAAATTTAGGCGTGCTTTTTCTGCTACCTCTGCTAAGAAGGAGCCTGAATCCTTACAGTTTTAGCTTCCATAGAATTTCCCAATAGGGCTAACACCATGGGAAACTCTTATTCCCAAGAAGGGTAGAAGAGCTGGTGATTAAAGTCATGGATCTTGTCCAAGTTGCAAAATTGACCTGGATTTTAAAAGACGGATCAGCTGAAGAATTCCTGCAAGACTGGAAACTGTGGGTTTTTGGAGCAGTAAGAAATCTAATGATGCAATAATGTGTGGTTATGATTACCAGCAATTCTAGTGCGTTGAACTTAGATCTGTGTAAGATACAGGATATTAACCGAACTTTCTTTTTCATTGCAGTCAGCGGGGGAGGGGGGATCAGGGTTCTTTCGTGTGTCCGTTAGTGTATTTAGGATGCGTTCAGGCGCAAGAGACAAGTTTTTTAGTAATGGGTTGTGTTAGGAGGTTCTCCTGTCAGTTTTAATTCTAGTTACACATGTATATTGTTTATGCATGGGTTGTTTCTGTTTCTCCTGCAGTTGCAGATTCGTAGGTTTGAATCTCCTACCGAAATTAACGAATACTAAATCTAAGGGGAAAGAAGGCGAAAAAGGAGCGGGAAGGCGGGGGAAGCCGCTGTGCGGGCAGGGCGCCCTCTCGCTCTTTCTGGGAAGGGCGGAGGCTCCCGGGAGGCTCTCCCGCATTTCTGGCACCGCCCGCTCGCTCCGTCCACCGCCCGCGTCCCGGCCCAGCCGCGCCGGCCAGGACGGCGAGCCCCTTCCGCGCGCCCCCGGCCGCCAGCGTGAGGGAGGAGCCCCGCGGAGGGGGCGGCCGGGGGCTCCGCCAGCACCCCCGGGGGCCCGCCAGCCTCCCGGCCTTTGGCCGCCTGGCAAAGAAGCTCCCGCGATGCCACCTCCCTCCGGGCCTGCCACCTTTTCAGCTCTCAAGGGCATAAAAACGGGAGGGACGCCTCTCCGGCCCCCCACCCCCGGCTAGAGGCAGAAGCCCCCGGGGCCCGGGTCTCGCCCGCGCCGGCAACCCCCCGCCCCTCTGGAGCAGAGCCCGGGGGACCCTCCCGGGAGGGCCGCGGGAAGGAGGGGATCGGGGCCGAAGCGGCGGCCCAGCGAGTGGTCGGCCTGGGAGTCCGGCGTTCCCTCTCCCCTCCCCTGGGCCGCCTCTGCCCCTCACAGGGGTCCGGACCCCGCGGAGCGCCTCGGCTCCGGCTCTTCCATTGGCTCGCCCGGGGGTGGCGACGCCCGGCCCGAAAGGGCTTGTGTACCTAGGCGAGCAGGCCACGTGACTCCAGGAACTTCTAGGGTCGGGGGCCCCGCTCCCCTCCCCCTCTCTTTGTCTCCTTCCTTCGTCCTCGGATTCCGGGAGGTGGGCGGAAGCCGAAAGCCCCCCTGCCCGCCCACCCTTTCCGTAGGTCGGGCAGGCAGTTAGGCTCTCGGTGCCGGGAGGGGATGCGCATCCTCAAAGTAACGACAGTGGTGGAGTTCTTTAGTTTGTAACTTGGCTGCCGCCTGGCTTTTGACTTTCGCAGTCGGTCTCCGTCGCGGAGGGGCCGGGGACGGAGGAAAGTCGCTCAACTCTGCTGGGGGGGGGCGGATCCGGGCTCGGCATGTTCAGTTTTTCCCCCCCGCGGGCTGACGCCCCAGACGCACGCCCTTTGCTCGCCTTTTCGGGCGCCGCCTTAGCGCCCCCGTTCCCGTGCAGAAGCCCCCCCCCCCGTCACTCCTGAAGGGCGGTGGCGGCGGCGGAAGAGTCCGCGGTTCTCGCTGGGCCCCCCGGGGTCCTGCCCCTCCCCACCCGCGGGGGTAGGAGAAATGCCCCGTTCTCCCCCTCCCACGCGGGACTGGGGCTGGACGGCGTGCGCGAGGGACCCCGGGGGCTCGTCCCGTGGGGAGGGGGTCTCTGAAGCTTCCCGTTCGAGCGAGTCTTCGGTGCTGGGGGAGATTGGTTTGAATGGGAACCTTTCCTGGGGGAGGGGCTCCCTGCAGAGGTTGGGAGGGGGCTGCCTTGCCGTGTACCCCGAAGGCCTGCAGGGGGAGGGGCGCTCCCTCTTTTCCCTCGCCTCCCCCTCGAGTCCCCACCTGGCCTTCTGCCGGGAGAGAGGAGGGGCGGGGGGGAGGGGGTCACAGGAGGACGCCGGGGGTGGAGGTGGGAGTGGGAGCGGCTCCCTTGGCGGGCGGCCAAGCCAGGGAGACGCAGCCCCCCTCCTCCTTCCGTGGGGGCCCGAGGCGCCTCCCGAGCCCACCCCCTCTTCCCAAGCCCAGCCAAGTCAGCACGAAGGGGCGGGGAGGGGGCAGAGGGAGGGGGAGCGGCAGGCCGCAGCACCCCCAGGCGGGTTGGGGTCTGGCTGATCCATCGCCCCCCGCCACATCTGGAGCCCAATTTAATTGGAGAGAAGGGCGCTTGGGCCGCCCACCCACCCACCCCACCCCCCGTCCGCACAAGGTTCCTCTGAGAGGATGCCGGGGCAGGAGGGAGGAACCTGGCCTCGAAATTTGGTGCTGTTTGGTGTCAGGCCCTTTCTCTGTTATGGCGACCCTCTGGCGAAGCTCTCACCGGCCCTTCTGGGGCTGAGAGCGGTCGATGCCCCAGAGTCAGCCAGCAGTGAGTCTCCGTAGCCGAGGACAGTTCTCTTATGTCCCTTTTCCCTTATGCTTTGATGCTTAGAAGACTTCCTTGTCTTCTTGCCTGGCAGCAGAAGGGGGTTGGGCTGAGCGGCCCTGGGGGGTCTCTTCCAGCTCTCCAGGATTCTGTGATTCTGCAGAGTCCGAGGTACCGGGAGCGTCCTGTCCGTTGTTTTTGTGGTCCTCGTGCCTTCGGTTGCCGCTGGCTCGCTGGCAGCCCTCCGGCAGGCCTTGGGGCCCAGCAGACTCGCCGCGGCCCGGGTGAGCGCGTGGGCTTGGAAGGGTGACGCCGCGCCTACAGCCGACAGAGAAAAGGCGATAAACTGGCGGCATGGGGGGGTGGAGAGGGTTCTGAGGTTTCCCTGCCTACGTCGCCCCCTTCCTCCCGCGCTCTCCTGTTGCCTTACGCCCGGGTAGGTTCCCCGGGAGAGGCGACTGGACGCTGTGAACGGCGAGCGCCTACCTGTGGTGCCAGCTCGTGGAAGCCCGGCTCTGCCCCAGCGCCCCGTGCCCGCGGGCGTGTGGGGACCCTCGGCCGCGCGCCCGCTCGCGTCGCGTTGCGACCCTCTGGTTGCTCCTTCCCCCTTCTGGCGAGGGGGGGCGAGGCCAGAGAGGAACGCGGGGGGCCTCCGTCCGTGGCGGAGCCAGACTCCCAGCGCAGGTCAGGGTGGCCGAAGCCTCCCGCTGCTGCCGTCTCCCTCCTTTGGAAGGCTCCGTCTCTCTTCCGGGAAAACGAGAATACATGCCGCGAGCGTTTTGGTGTTCTTGTGCGTTTCCCGCTTAGGGTGGAAGCAAGGTATCGTGGTGTCGCCTGGCTTTGGGGGCGAGATTTGTTCAGAGGGGACTTGCCTTTGCCTTCCTCTGAGGCGGAGAGAGTGTGACTCGCCCAAGATCACCCGGGGGGTTCCAACCCCGGTCTGCAGAGGCGTAGCCCTGTGCGCAAACTCCCACGTGCCCCGCTGGCTCTCCCTTACGTTCGTGTAAAACGAGTGGCTGCTGCGACCGTGGAGGGACAGTTCGGAGCCCCCCCCCCAGTCCTGCCCAGTGGAGAGGAGGATGCCCACCGGCTGACCCCAGCGGCCTTTATCTCGCTGGCACAACTCACTCCCAGCCACCCGCCCTCGGCGTCAAGAGATGAGGGGCTCTGCTCGTTTCCTCAGCAAGGGGGTTCAGGGCCTGGGGAGGGGCCGTGTTTCCAGCCAACCTCCCTCCAGCACGTCCCTGGGGGTGTTGGGAAGCCCTCTTCCCGAGACCCGAGACCCCCATCGCCTTCCCAGGAGGTAGCCCTCGGCCGCCCCTGGCTGGAATGGTCAGCGCGGGCCGCTTGGAGCGGGGGAGGGGGACGCGCTGGGGGCGGCAGTGGCCGTGGAGGCTGTCGTGACCCGAGAGCCTCTGCCTGAGTGAATCGCGCTCTCCGGCCGGGTCGGCCGCCTTCCAGCGGAGGGGGGTCTCCTAATGCTTCCCTAAGCAGCCTCCCGCCCGGGGCGGTGTGTGGCCGCGGGGTCTCAGGCCGCACAAAGTCCACCCGGAGGCTCTTCCTGCCGCTGGGCCAGAGTGACAGGGGAGGCGGCTCGTGCTTAGCAGCCGTGATGACGATGGGGGGGTGACGGTGACCTCGCAGTGGCTCTAGCGCTAGCGGGGCAGGGGGAGGCACGGAACAGGCTGGGGCGAGCGGAGGCGGCGCTGCCGGGGGCCCCTCTGGCCGCTGCCTGGCCCCCCGACCCACTGAAAGGCCTCCTCCCCCCCCGTCCCCCCGCTCGTCTGGGCCTGTGAGGGAGAGCGCGCAGCGACTCCTCTCCCTTCCTTCCGAAAAAGAATCTGACTCGGAAATCCAGATTCTCACGCGCTCTTGCCAACCTGACGGAGGGGGCACCGGGGGGGTGAGAATTTTCGGGGGGGGGCATGCCTGCCTTGGTATTTTGCCCACAGCGAGAGCCTAGATCCTGGGAGGAGTGCCCTTGCGCTCGTCTCTCGGCTCCTTGGCTCGTCTAGCTGCGCAGGAGTCCCCCCTCCATTTTGAGGGAGGGAGGGAGGAGGAGATCTTTTGGAAGAGGAGAGGCCTCAGGTGTTCCTGGGTCAAGCAAGGCAGGTAGAGCGAGGCCGTGGCCTCAGTTGCCCCAGCCGAGCGCCGTCCCAGAAGCTGCCGATCCCCTTTCGTCCGCCTCCCCCAGGAGAGCAGGGAACACCCACACCTTTGCACGCTTGCTCGCACGCACGCACACGCGGTTCCGGGCGCTGTCTCCACAGGAACTCAGAGCGAAAGCTGGGAGGGGAAGAAGAAGAAAGGGGTGCCTCCCCCGCCCCCTCCCTCCCTCGCTGCCTGAGGCCTTGGAAAGCAGCTGCTGGGCGGTGGGAGGAGCGGGGGGGGGGCCGGCTGGACCAGGTGCCCCCTGGGGGAGTGGAGCTTCCATCAGCGGCAGCCAAAGCCCAGGGGGAGTGGGGGGCAACGCAGGTGAAGCCAGGAGGTCACCTGAGGTGGGGCCAGCGTAACCTAGCTTGCCCCCCCGGCCTTTTCCTTGGCAGTGTTGGGGGGGTGCCCCATCCCCTCAGAGTGTGAGACCATCCCTGGAGTCTTCCGTCCCCCCTGACCCCAACAGCCTCTCTAACCACCCCAACCATGGTTCCCGGAGGACCTCCCCCACCCCTTTCCCTCCCTCCCTCTCCCGGTCTTCTTTGCCTGCCCCCCCCCCAAGGTCAGAGGGCTCTGCAAAGGGCACTCTGACCCCTCTGGGACCCGGGGACCTGACTCAGTATTTGTTCTAGGCAAGCAAAGGCAGGTGGAAGGTAGAATTGGTCGCAGGCTATTCTTTTAATGAGTTACCAGCTTCCGTTGCATCACAACCTGGCTGGGCTGTAGCTCCCAGCATGCCTCAGCATTAGTTACGTGCTGGCCATAGGGCTGATGGGAGCTGTAATCCAAAAACATCTGGAAGGCTCTCCTTTGACCCGGTAGAAAGGCAATAAGTATTGATAGATGCAAGAGGCGGAATGTGTATAACTTCTACATCTGTGAAAAATCTATCTATCTGCTATTCTCTGTGCAGAGGATAAATGTCTTCCCGTGGGTGGAACCGCAGAGTCGAAGGGACTCCACAAGCACACCCTAGCCCACCTCTTTGCCACCACCCGTCCTGGTGAGAACACTGGGGAGACCCTTCTCTCTGTCCCATCAGCCTCGCAGGGACACCTGGTAGACACACGAGTGTGTGTCGTGTGCCTTTCACCTGCCCTAAGGTAAACCTATCATTGGGCTTTCTTGGCAAGATTTGTGCAGAGAGGGTTTGCCTTTGCCTTCCTTTGAGGCTGAGAAAGTGTGACTGGCCTAAGGTCACCCAGTGGGTTTCCATGGCTGAGCAGAGATTTCAACCCTGGTTTCCAGAGCTGTAATGATCCAACGATCAAACCGCCACGCCATCCTAGCTCTTGGGAACGTCAGGGACGGGGCCTTCTCAGTGGCTGCCCTGGCTCTGTAATTCCCTTTCCAGAGAAGCTAGAGGCAGGGACCCCTTGGCGGGTGGAGACCTTTTCTTCAAGGGGCCTTTGAGGACTGATCCCTTGGGAGGAAAGGGCCTTGAGTAACCTGCTGGATTGACTGTTGTTTTTTCTTGTTTAATGCACGTGTTTTAATTTCTTTTAATTCTGTTTGTTGGGGAGCCAAGCGGTCTACCGCACTCCCTCCCCTCTGCTGCTGTTAGAGCACTGTGAGGGTTTTAGATCCTACATTCTGCATGCCTGTCCTCGTCATGAGTTCCTTGGCTCAGATTTCTCTGTTTGCTTTTCCGTGTATTGCAATGCACAGTCGTGAGCACTTTGCGTATCTACGCAACTAAAATATGCAGCCTGAGAAACTTCAAGCATCAGTGAGCACGTAAAAACTCCCGCTTCTCCATCTACAGTGGAGTCTCTGTATTTGCAGGGGTTCCGTTCCAGGACTAACGACAGACAGGAAAAATTATGCATGCTTGCATCTCGTTTTATTAAATGGTTATAATTATTAGACATGCGCACGGACACTTCAGTGCATCCGAGCACGTGTTGCTGCCATTTTGGCTCTAGGACGCAACGCTCTACAGTCGCTGGAACTGGCCAATCCAAAGGTCTCGTATACGGAGGGCCCGCTGCACTTCCCCTTTTCGTCTTTGTTTCTTCTCAGCCGTACAAAATGATGAGCTAAAGTTAAGAGCTCAGTGTAGCTCTTCCTTTGCCTAATCTATTCATCGCTTAGGGTGTAGGAACATTATGGGTATGAACATTCTAAAAGCAACTAGTAAAGTTATTTAGTTTGTAACTTGATGCTACCTGATTTTGTTTTTTCTTCAGTTGGTCTCAGCCAGGGAGGAACTGAAGACTGAAGCTCGTTACTTCTGCTAAACTCTGCTGAAGAAGGCAATTTCTTAACAGATCCAGTCTTCATATTTTTTTCCAACAGGTTAACACCCTGGGACATACTCTTTTTTTCCTCACATTTTTGGGTTACCGGAGCCCCGTCTCAGTCTCTACGTGCTTTTTCTGAGACCTCGAGATTGCTGCTTTGCCAAATCCACTGAGGGTGCCCATTTTGCTGCTTGAATGATAGAAGATTAAGCAACAATGGCCACGGCTAATTCTAACCCAATCCTTGGCATTGAAAAGCTAAAAGGAAATAATTATAAGTCCTGGTCGTGGAATATGAGGATGCATCTCACTGCAATGGGCCTGTTCAATGCTGTGAAGGAACAGAGACCTGCGGAAGCAGGCAAGCGCCAGAAACAGTTTGATAGGAATGATGCGAAGGCGGCAGCTTATCTATGCCTGGCAGTGGATGCTGGTATAGTTTATCACATCCAGGATTTGACAAATGCAAAAGAAATATGGGCTAAACTAAAGGAATTGTTTGATTCCTCAAATAGCACCCATCAGACCACTCTTATCATGAGACTTGCAAAAACAAAACTGTCCAGCCCTCGATTTTTGGAGGAACACATTAACACATTTATGACCACACTGTCTGGACTTCAGTTTCCTAGAGAATCTATGCCAGAGTCCATAAAACTTGGACTATTTATGGCTAGTCTTCCAAAATATTACACTCCAATAATTCATGCTTTGCTAATTAAGGAAGGTGTGGCTTTGCAAGAAGCCATCTCTGAAATCAGAGAATATCAAGATAGACAAAACCTCATGAAGTATAACCGTCAAACAAGAGGTACAGGAGAGGAATTACCCGATCTAGTTGAAAGGGATTTGCTTATTAAAGACTCCTCTTCCTCCAGAATCATGGGGAGGAAATTCAACACCTCAAAGGCTAGGAGTCAGCAACAGGGGCCAAGTCCTAAGGCAGCTGGCAAAAGCAACCATAAGAAAGCAGCCTTTAACTCTGAAGATGCATCTCAAATTAACGTTGGTCTGCTTAAAGAAAAATTACTCCAGATTGCTGAAAATCAAAACCCCGGTGTGATTATTATCGATAGTGGAGCCACTAGTCACTACTTCAGTCGCAAGGAGTTCTTTATACACCTTAATATGAATGTAAAACTTCCTGTTTATCTTGCAAATGGCAAAAAAGTTAATGCACAAGGAAAAGGCGCAGTCCTTTTGCAAGTGAGACTTAGCACAAACAGAACCAAGATTTTACAAATTCTTGATGTTTTCTACGTGCCAGATTTAAGAGCTTCCCTGTACAGTGTACGTACCACCACAGCAAGCGGTAACCATGTGCTGTTCAAGAAGAAGTCTTGTTTTGGTTTTCATGGCAAAGATTTAATATTTAAAGGAGTCTTAAGGAACGAATGCTATGAGATGGAAATTGTCAGTTAATTTGCAAACAGCACAATCCAATGCAATCATGAAGAAGGTCTGAATTTGTAGCATTTCACATTGGAGGATCACACTGCAGAATACATTAAGAAATTGGCCAGTCATGAACTTTCAAGAGAGTTTAATTTCAAATGGTGCTCTAACAATAAAATGTGTACATAATGTTTAAAAGCAAAGACAATTAGGACTCCACATTTGCCAGTCACTGAAAGATTATAGAATCATAGGCCATTTCCACACTGGACTGTTATAGCTGTCTTCCTGGGGCCAAGATCAACCACATAACAGAGAGGCTAACCAGGCTGGTCAAGCCCACTGACCATAAGCCCTCATTGTGGTTCATGTCGGAACCAATGACACTGCGAGGCGCAGCTTTTACCACATCGCAAAGGACTACGAGCTTATGGGGACAAAGCTTAAGGACCTTGGTGCACAGGTGGTCATTTCATCTCTCCTCCCTGTTCAAGGATATGGTGCACAAAGGGAAAGGGCAATAGCAGAGGTCAACAACTGGCTCCGCACATGGTGCCACCAGCAACGGTTTGGGTTTTTGGAACACGGCCTGAATTTCCATGAACGTGGGCTTCTTGCAAGGGATGGGCTGCACCTCACGAAACTTGGCAAGAATGTTTTTGCAAACAGTCTTGCACGGAGGATTAAGAGGTCTTTAAACTAAGTTCTGCTGGGGAGGGAGACAATATTATTCAGGGCAAAGACACGGCGAGTGCAGGGGGAAAAGGCCCAAATTATATTGACCAAGTAGTACAAGCGTCCAATGGTGGGAGGAGTAGAAACTATAGTACAGGACTTGCAGGAAGGGCCCGGGGATTTAAGTGTCTCTACACTAACGCGCAGAGTATGGGAAACAAGCAAGATGAACTTGAACTCCTAGTACAACAAAATAAATACGATTTGATAGGCATCACTGAGACCTGGTGGGATGAGTCTCATGATTGGAATGTAGGAATAGAGGGGTATAGCCTATTTTGTAGAAAGAGACCAAACAAGAAAGGAGGAGGAGTAGCCTTGTATGTCAAGGATGTTTTCACCTGCGAAGAGATCCGTGACTTAAACCCAGAAAGCCAGGTCGAGAGCATCTGGGTAAGAATTAAGGGAGCGAGAAACAATAGGGATATTCCGGTGGGGGTTTACTACAGACCTCCAACCCAGACCGAGGACCTTGATGACGCCTTCCTCAACCAAATGACCGCACATTCAAAAAGGAGAGATACAGTAATAATAGGAGATTTCAATTACCCGGATATATGTTGGCAGTCAAACTCTGCCAAGACAGCAAGGTCCAGCAAGTTTCTTGCTTGTCTTGCAGACAATTTCATGGTCCAGAAGGTGGAAGAGGCCACAAGGGGATCAAATATTCTAGATCTGATCCTGACCAACAGGGATGACCTTGTTAATGAGGTAGAAGTGGTTGGATCTTTAGGGGGGAGTGACCATGCCCTATTGGAATTTGGCATTCAGTGGGAAGGAGAAGATACGTGTAGCCAGACACTCATCTTAGATTTTAAAAAAGCGGACTTCTGTAAACTTAAGGAGCTGCTGGCTGAAATTCCGTGGTCAGGAATAGTGAAAGAGAAAGGAGTTCAGGAGGCATGGGAGTTCCTTAAAAGGGAGATACTGAAGGCACAGTCTAAAACTGTGCCAATAAGGAGGAAAAATGGAAGGCATCTGAAGAAACCAGAATGGTTGACTAAAGAACTCTCAGCTGAGCTAAGGGTTAAGAGAAACGTGTACAGGAAATGGAAGAGGGGGGAAACCACCGAAGAAGAATTTAAGCAAGTAGCCAGGAAATGTAGGGAGAAGGTCAGAAAGGCTAAAGCACAGAACGAACTTAGGCTGGCCAGAGACATTAAAAACAATAAAAAGGGCTTTTCAAAATATGTCTGCAGCAAAAGGAAAAAGAAAGAGGCGATAGGGTCGCTGCGCAGAGAAGATGGCGAATTACTAACAGGGGGAAGAGAAAAGGCAGAACTACTTAACACCTTCTTTGCCTCAGTTTTTTCCCAGAAGGATACAAGTACTCAACCTGGCGGTTGGGGAGCAGGTGAGGAAGCAGGGGAAATGCGGTACATAATAGGTAGAGAGGTGGTACAGGAATACCTGACCACACTGGATGAATTCAGGTCTCCAGGGCCAGATGAATTGCATCCTAGGATATTAAAAGAACTGGCAGAGGTCATTTTGGAACCACTTGCTATGATCTTTGAGAAATCTTGGAGGACAGGAGAAGTTCCAGCAGACTGGAAGAGGGCAAATGTTGTCCCCATCTTCAAGAAGGGAAAAAAAGAGGACCCAAATAATTATCGCCCAGTCAGCCTGACGTCAGTACCCGGAAAGATCCTGGAGCAGATCATTAAGCAGTCAGTTTCTAATCACTTAGAAAGCAACGCGGTAATCACGAGAAGTCAACATGAATTTCTCAAAAATAAGTCATGCCAGACTAATCTTATCTCTTTTTATGATAGAGTTACTAGCTTGATAGATGAAGGGAATGCTGTGGATGTAGCATATCTCGATTTCAGTAAGGCCTTTGACAAAGTTCCGCATGACATTCTTGCAAAGAAGCTAGTAAAATGTGGGCTGGACAGAGCTACTGTCAGGTGGATCTGTAACTGGTTGACTGACCGTTCCCAAAGGGTGCTCACCCATGGCTGCTTTTCATCCTGGAGAGAAGGGACTAGCGGGGTGCCACAGGGTTCTCTCCTGGGGCCAGTGCTGTTCAATATTTTCGTCAATGACTTGGATGAAGGAATAGAGGGCATGCTCATCAAATTTGCAGATGACACCAAATTGGGAGGGGTTGCTAATACGCCAGAGGACAGGATCAAAATTCAAAATGACCTGGTCAGATTGGAGAGCTGGGCCAAGACTAACAAAATGAAATTCAACAGAGAGAAGTGTAAGGTCCTACACTTAGGTAGAAAAAATGGAATGCAGAAATATAGGATGGGGGACACGTGGCTGGATGGCAGTACGTGTGAAAGGGATCTAGGAGTCTTAATAGACCACAAGCTGAACATGAGTCAGCAATGTGATGCGGCAGCCAAGAAAGCCAATGCAATTCTCGGCTGCATCAATAGGAGTCTGGTGTCTCGATCGAGGGAGGTACTGGTACCACTCTACTCTGCTTTGGTTAGACCTCATCTTGAATCCTGTGTCCAGTTCTGGGCACCCCAATTCAAGAAGGACATGGTCAAGCTGGAGCAGGTCCAGAGGAGGGCGACCAAAATGGTGAAGGGCCTGGAAGCCAAGCCCTATGAGGATAGACTTAGAGAGCTGGGTATGTTTAGTCTGCAGAAGAGAAGGTTAAGAGGGGACATGATAGCTCTGTTTAAATATTTGAAGGGATGCCATGTAGAGGAGGGAGAGGGCTTGTTTTCTGCCACTCCAGAGACCAGGACAAGGAGCAATGGATTCAAGCTGCACGAAAGGAGATTCCCCCTGAACCTCAGGAAGAACTTCCTGACGGTCAGGGCTGTCCGGCAGTGGAATATGCTGCCTCGGAGTGTGGTGGAGTCTCCTTCTTTGGAGGTTTTTAAGCAGAGGCTGGATGGCCATCTGTCGGGAGTGCTTTGAGGGTGTTGCTGCATGGCAGGGGGTTGGACTGGATGGCCCGTGTGGTCTCTTCCAACTCTACATTTCTATGATTCTATGATTCTATTATTCCACTTGCAACATCCTGTGGAATCCTGGGGTTTGCAGTTTCGGGAGGGGCCAACCGGGAGGGCCAGCCGGCCCCTCCCGAAACTGCAAACCCCAGGATTCCACAGGATGTTGCAAGTAGAATAATAGCGCTATAACAGTCCAGTGCGGAAATGGCCATAGAATCATAGAATTGGAAGAGACCACAAGGGCCATCGAGTCCAACCCCCTGCCATGCATTATCCACCAAGGCATGAGATCTTCTGTGTGCTGATCTTTGTGGGATATTCAACCAAAAGTCTGCAGGTGGAAATTCTTATTTTCTGACTATTCTTGATTACATCTGTAGATACACATATGCTCACGTTCTCAGAGAGAAAAGCCAAGCTTTTCAAAAATTCAAAGAGGACTTTAATCATGTCTCTAATAAATTTGGCCACAAACTCAAGAGCCTCTCTATTGACAAGAGTAGAGATGGTCAATGCTGAGTTTACTGAATTTTTGGAAGAGCATGTCATTGAGTATAAAAGTGCACAGGCCCACCCTCCGGAGTAGAATGGTATGGTAGAGAGAATGAACAGAACTCTTACAGGGATGGCAGTCACCATGCTTTTAGACGCTAACACCTAAATGCTATTGGTCTGAAGCCATTTTGACTGCTACATATTTGAATAACTGACTGCTGATGAAAGCTAGATATCTAACTCCGTTTCAGTTATTGAATGAAATTAAACCTAAACTGATTTATCGCAAGGTTTTTGGAAGCAAAGCATATACCTATATTCCCAAGCAGAAAAGAAATAAACTTGATTGCAAGTGTGAAGAAGGAATTTTTGTTGGTTAGGCTAGAAATACATATAGGGTTCAAGATCCAAACGGACATACAATAACATTAACAAATGCTGCTTGATGAAAGATCAAAGCCCAAACCTAATCCAAACGAAGATGTCTATCCAGGTTTATTTAGAGTGAAATGAGACTCCCACTGGCAAATGAACCATGTGAAGCTTTTTCATCCTCCAGATGCCTTTCACTCTACTAGCACTCCAGGTAGTTCCAGAATGGTCCGTGAAGGCAGTTGGCCTGTGTACAGATGCTGCAAACACACCAACTGATAAGGAACCAGATGGTGTGCAAAGGCCAGAGCTCGGATCCAAATCCAGATGTGGAGGCCAGAATGCTGCAATGTGCCACCTGTCAGATTCTCTTATCTGGTTACAGGGGAAAGAATTCCACAAACTTCTGACTGGCAGAATATCAAGGGGCTGTCAGAGTCAGGTTCTGTTAAGCAGGTGCAAGCTGCTACTGAGGAGATGCAATCTTTATATCAAAATGAGACATGGACTGTGCTAGAACTGCCCCCCCTCCCAAAAAAATAGCTGTAGATGGGTGGTTACTGCAAAGCAGGGTGCAGAAGAGGAGATTCAAAGATACAAAGCAGGACTTGTGGCAAAAGGTTACAGTCATGAATACGCACCTACAACCATTAGAACTCTCCTGGCTGTTGCAGCCTCCAAGAAAAGGCACATTCAACATCTGAAAGTCAAAACAGTCTTCCTATGTGGTGAACTATGTAAGGACTTTTCTTGGAACAGCCTCCAAGATTTCAAGTTCCTGCAAAGAACACAAACTGATGTTTCCAGCCTGTGACCAACCATGGTTGATAGCCTATATAGATGCAAACTGGGCTGAGAACTTGGCAGATGGGAAATCCAATAGCAGAAACCCTGGGTTTTTTATGGTGGAGGAGCCAAAAAGTTGGGCAAGTAAGAAACAATGTGCAATCGCAGATTCTTCCACTGGTGCTGACTGTCTGTCAGCAAAGGGAGCATGTGATGAAATACAGTGGCTGCATAACTTACTTCTGGACTTTGGAATAACAGAATCCAGGCCAACCACTTTGCTGCAGGATAATCAAGGCTACCTCAAGATTGCTGAGAGTTAAATGCCACTCTGGAAGAATTTTGACATTGCCTTTCACACAAAATGCAAGAAATGTGTCAAAGGGGGCTTGTTCAGTTAGAGTACTGCAACACTGAACTTACGATTGCTGATAAGTTTCCTTACCAAAACACTCTCAAGAGATCATTTCCAGAGACTATGAGAAGGGATGTGAATTACCAATTTGGGTGAAAGAGAATGAGAAGGGGAACTGTTGACAAATCTAGGGTTTTTTTTCTTCAGTCCCTCCTCCTCCCCACTGATGTTAGGCAATTGGTGATTTTAGAATATATAGGGCCCTGCCCAGAAGTGTATCTGGGGGGGCAGCTGGGACACGTGCCCTGGGCACCAATGCCAGGAGATGCAAAAAAGCCAACCCCTCCACTCTTCCGCGTGGGCCTGGCTTGCCCCTGGCCCCTGCCCGGGTCCTTCCTGGCCAGTGTGGGGGCAGCAGCAGCAGCCCTCCCACCCATTGTTGCCCCCTTCCAGGCCTGGTGGGGGAGCAGCAGTGGTGGCAGCAGCACCTGGGGCGCCACTTCTACACTTGCCCTGGGCACTGCCAAGCCTACATATGCCACTGGCCCTGCCACACACCCGTATTCATCCTGAGATCCATAGCTCAAGTTTCTGCATTTGCTCTTTTTTCTATTGCAATGCAAAGTCATAAATATTTTGCGGACAGAAGCAACCCAACCACGGGACCCAGGAAACTTCTAGTGCCTGAGGCCTTGTAAAAAAAACCCCTTCTCTATCTACTTTCTCTTTGCTTAATTCTCAACAAGACAGTGAGTTCAAATTTTAAGCTCACTGGAGCTCTTCCTTTTTGCCTGATCTTTTCATTAGTTAGCCAGGATGTGGGTACTTTTGTACATCCTAAAAGCAATTAGTAAGGTTCTTTAGTTTGTAACTTGATGATGCTGCCTCTTTGTATTTTTTTCAACTTAAGTCAAGTCTCAGCCAGGGAAGCACAAAAGGTTAAAGCACGTTACTTCTGCTCAGCTCTGCTGAGGGAAGCTGTTTCCTCACAGATCCAGTCTTCATATTTTTCCCTAAAGGGGTTAACACCCTGGAATGTACGCCTTTTTCTCGCACTATTGATGGTTTAATTATATTTTGTATGATGTGTACTTTTAGCTGAACAGGTTTTAACTCTTGTAAGTTGCCTTGAGTCCTAGGACCAGGAGAAAGGCAGGATAGACAGAGAGAGGGAAATGAAACCTACCACTCTGTTTCCTTGGGTGCAGGACTAACATTCCCCATTTATCCCTAAAATGTTCACTGGACAAAGTGGTATGCCCGGTGCCACGCTGGTTCATCCTTCTGCCTCACTAGGCCTCCCAGCTCTTCTCTCCCTGAGAGCAATGCTTAATTTGCGTGGAAAGGACGGAACTGCAATGCACAGTGAAAAGGATTCCCCAAACCAGATCCGGGGGAGGGGGGAGAGGGGCCAAATAACACCCCCGCCTGAGTTGCAACTCGCATCAGCTCCCTTGGGCCAATGGCAAGGGGTGCTGGGAGTTGCAGTGCAACATTGAGGGTCACTTTCGTGATCCCCAACCATAAGAGGGACCCCGAAGGGAGGACTCTGTGGCTTTTCGGAGCCACCCTGAGGCTCAAGAGAAGCCCCTCTATGCCCCTCACGTGGGACCCTGACTAGCAAGGAAGATTTCTGGGTTGGCAGTGGGTTGTGTGGGGAGGGACTGGGTCTGGGAGGGGGCCAAGAATGAGGGCATTGTCCTCCCAAATAAGAATCCCAGCCATTCCCCAAATTTCTAGCACTCTTGTGATTTAAAACTTGAGTCGAGCTTTGAGAAAAAGAGTCCAGGTGTCCAAAGAGAAGGGGCAGATAAAGAGACACCGTGGGGAGCTGAGGGCAGCTGGCAGAGTTGGGGTTCAAGGTGTGAGGGGTCTTCAGGGTCTCATGGCCTAGAATGATAGAAATGGGGGGGGCTGAAGTGAAATTTCAGGGGGGGAGTGCAATTTTTATTTGGAGGGGCAACTCCCTAGTTTTGCACCCACTATGCTCTGTAGCTACACCCCCAGCAATGACTCTGGGGGTGGGGAGGAAATGAGCCCATTTGCACCCCCCCTTCGGGGGCCTCCCCCCAAAAAAACTATCTGCCCTCCTCTCGCCACTCAGCCCCCAAACCCAGCCCAGGAAAAAGACAATCCACAGGCAGGTTCAGAAAAGATTACTTCTTTATAAAACATAAATAATGATCTTTCAGACGTAGAGAGCAAACAAACAAAAGAAAACAGGAAAATTGCCCGCCCCCAGCCCAGTCATCCTCAAAAACAAACTCACAAAAATGAACAGAGCAGTGGTGGCCCTGAGTTGGGACGGAGCTCTTGCTCTGCCTTGCACGCACTCCCCCCCACGCAGTCACCTCATCGCAAGGGAGTGTGGCTGGCGCCCCACGGACGCCCGTGCAGAGCCACCTCCCCAGGCTGCCCCTCGACCAACATGGAAGGAGGGCTGCAAGGGGGCCACGATGGCCCCCCACTGTGGCCCTCAGAAGAGGACCCCAGGCTGAGGTCCTGGAAAGGCAGCTGGGGGGGGGCAGAGCACCAGATTCGCATCTTGCCCTTTCCCTAGCAGACTTACCAACTCCCGTCATGTCCAAGGGCCACTGGCCGTGATGGCTGGGGCTGCTGGGAGTTGAAGTCCAGCAACACCGGAGGGCCAGAGCCTGAGGGCCACTGGCCTGGAGTCACTTCAAATGCAGGGAGGGTGGTGGGATCCCCCCTCCAGCCTTTGGCCCACCAGATACTTTGGATTCCATGTCCCAGAATCCCTGGTGTCCATTGGCAATGCTGCCTGAGGCCTCTGGGAATTGAAATCTGACCACCTGGTGGGGTAGTCAAAGGCTGGTTGCTCCCCCAAAGATTTCAAGAGCCCAAATAGACTCAAATTCCCAGCTGAGTCAGAAGGGCGGTCCAGGGAGTTGCTGCCCAGGTGGACTGCACCAAAGAGGGGCTACTCCAAGCTCCCTGTTGCCCAGCTCAGCCAAGAGAGGTGCCGACCCCCTGGGCTTCAGAGGCAGCTGGAGTGGGGGGCTCTATTTTGGCCCTGTCCTGTGCGCCTGAAAGGCCCTTAGCAGGCTGACAGAGCACAGTCCAGAAGGTTCTCCAAAAGAGAGATGCATGCAGAGTGCTCCCTCCTCCCCTCTTCATTTCTGGAGATTAAGCAGTTTGGGAGTTTTGGGAGGGGTCTTCACATGTGACCCTGAGTGGGATTCACCTGGCTGAGATCCAATCTGTCTCTGCAGGCAGGCTTATGCAGTAATTGTGTTTTTCAACCTGCGTGTTCAGTGGCAACATTGCGTCACTAAAGCAAAAGATCACAATACTTGCATTCATTCCAGATTTGCACCCAGGTACAAAATTGTTGTTAATCCAGGGTGCAGATCTGGTATGCAGCTGCAGCTGGACAGAGCCGGTACGTACATGTGTAGAAACGGGCAAACTCTGCTTTCACTTTGGTGAGAACTGACTGCCACGAGAGAAGGACTGCGTCAGGGCACAAGTCCTCGGTCCCCCTGGACCAACTGTATGTGTGTTGCACAGAACATGTGAGCGCTCCCGCGGTGTGATGTTCCCCAAACCCATCTGACCGGAATGCAGAAGAGGAAAATGTTCTCTTGCACGTTACATGAATTCAGCACTTTGGTGCCACTTCAGCTGCCATCACTCCAGCCCAGGGAATCCCGTGATACGGATTTTGTGTCTTATTTGGCATTTTCTGCTAAAGACTTTGGGTGCCTCGTTGCTGTTGTTTGGTGCCTCCAGCGCATGGCAACCCTTCCAGAGAACTTTCTCAGAATCAGAAGAGATTCTCTCTGGCTTTCTTTTGAGGCTGAGGAAGTGTGAATTGCCCAAAGTCACCCAGGCAGTTTTCATGGCTGAGCAGAGAGAATTTGAACTCTCAAGAGTCTCCCAGAGTTCTCCTGGAGTCTAGTCCGACATAAACGCACTGGCCCTGCTGCCTGTCCTGGGGGTTTCTTGGCAGGATTTCTCGCTATTGAATCACTATGAGGCTAAGAGAGTGACTTGCCCATGGCCACCCAAGGGTTCCCGTGGCTTAGCAGGGATTTCAATCCTGGGCTCCCAGAATCCTGGTCCAGAACTCAAACCGCAGCCCCATGCTGGCTCATTTGTCATGCCGTGGTGATGGAGATGGAGCCGTGGCAATTAAACTGTTACTAAAGGACTGTTAACTATGTAGAGCAAAGGAGGCCTGAGACCCACAACTGAGATGCTGTGGTTTGCCCCAACCAGAACAGAGCCATTTAATCAGTCAGATTGACTCACCCCTTGACCACAGATTCAGTGGATCTACTCTATGCGGACCAACCCGCAGGATTCCAGGCACACGTGCAGGTGTGTGCGTGGAGGTGTGCATACACATGTTCCCACCGTGGGAAGTGAGGTCTCTCTGTTTCAAACCATCCCAGCCTCTCTGGAACACTCTCTGCTGTCCTACCACAGCCTGTTCGGTCCTGATCCCAGACCCAGGAAAGTTATGTCTCTGGAGCATTTTAAAAAGGAATGGGGGGGGGGCCTCCATTACCAGCAGTAGCTGTAAAGTGCAGACTGCCTGCAGGAGTAGTTAGAAAAAAATAAAATGAGACTATTCAGCCTGTCAACCAAACATTCAAAACAGCACAGGGGGAAGACGATTACAGTGCAAGGACAAGGTTGCAACAGTTCTTTGAGGGTGTGGAAAGCAACCTTCAGCGTCTGCGTTTCAAGCTTTCTGCTGTGTTTCCGCACCAGGCTCTATCCAGGGGGACTGCCCTAAGTGGCACCCCACCCAGCCCCACCCCGACTCAGGAGACCTGCCCTCTGCTCACACCCCAGCTGGAGGCTGCTTGGGTAGGGATCCAAGGATTTGCAGTTCCACAATGACGTAGCTCTGCCGTTGTCTCTTGCGGCTGCTCCTTCCTGCCCCACAGGTTGCTCTGGCAGATCCTTAATTGCCTTGCGTTCAGGAGAGAATCACCGGTGCCTCTGGCCTGCTCGGCTTCATCCGCAGGGTTTGTCTCTGCGTGGCCCAAAAGTGTGCGGGGGAGTGAGACTGGATCTCCATGCAGAGTCTTCTGGAAAATGCAAAGTCTCTGCTCCTACACAGGGGTGGAGGAGTGCCTGTTTGTGACCAGGAGTGTCTCTCTCTGAGCTTGCACTAGGCTCTCCCGTGACATACTGTCCCCACCCCAAAAAATCCACCCCCACTGAGTAACGCTTCCATCGATCCTCAAGACAATGCCCCCTCCTCCAAATCAAGTAAAGTGCAGCCCAGGAAAAAGCTTCCAGGAACAACACAGTGGTGCAAAAAGCCTTCTGTAAGAGCTTCAGCTCCAGCTTTGGAACTGCAAGGAGTGAGGAGGGCCAGAGGCTGGTTTTGCTACAGCCGCAGGCATGACCTGAGGCTGTGGCTCCTTCCGCAGCACGCCACGGGCCCACCCAACTCTTCTCTGGCAGGGGAGGCCCCACTCCGTAGCCTCAGCGCCCACGCCTAGCAGTTCTGAACGTGGTCCAGGTACTTGGCCATGCTCTGCAGGCACTTCTGCAGCCGGTCCAAAGTCACCACAGAGGTGGTGTAGGGGGAGACGGCCAGCAGCTCCGTCAGGTTGCCCAGAGCGTCGGCAGAGGGAGGTCTCTGGATGGGGCAGCCCAGGTGGGCACCCAGGAGGTGCAGGAGGCTCCGCAGGTTCTCCACGTCATTGGCAATTTGGGCAACCGGAGCTTCCCAGGGCAAGCTGGAGAGGACCTGGTGGAAGGTGCCGAGCATTGCGTCCATGGCCTCCAAGCTCTCCACAGGCAGCTCCCCGGGGATGAAGTCCAGCCCGTGGATCCTCAGGCTCAGTGGTGGGAACTGAGAGGGGAGCAGAGAACCAGAGGGTCATTGTGCAGGTCAGAGGCACACCCAAAGGCCATATAGTCCAACCCCCTTCTGCCAGCGCAGGAAATCCACAGCTAAAGCAGCCCGGAGCAATGTCTCCCACCACCCCACACCCCTGCAACACACACTTTTTGTGTCTGCCACAAGTCTGGGGTGCAGGGCTGGGGCCAAGGTGAAGATTACGCACAGGTCGGGGTGCTAATGGTCTTTGAGTGGGCTGCCCTAGGCGTTGCTGGGAAATGCTTCCTTTTGGGACGGTATTTCCCAAAATCTCCAAGTCAACATGGGACCATTCTGGCCTGGGGGAGTTCCAGTCCAAGAAAAGTAACTTTCCCAAAGCTCTGCTCCTGTCTCTGTAGCCCAGGGTGCCATGACAGATGTGGGGTAGGGCTCAGTTCTGACCTTGGTACATCACAGGCAGACTAGACAAAAATCCAGCATTTTGCAACACAGAAGTTGTGTATCATTACTATTTCCTTTGAAATTCAGTGATTCTACAATAGACGTCCAAAACAGTTGATGAAAAATGGTGCCACCCAGAAAGACATATGCAGCCAACCCAGCTGGCCTTGAGACCCCTTCCAGACCACTGGGCCTGGACATTTTCCCTTGCTGTTGTGGGCCCACCAGGGTGGGGGGATGGTTATGAGCACCCTGCAAGCATCACTCAGTAAGGGACCCCCTCCGGAGACGCTGGCATGGGGGAGGAGAGCGCGTGGGTGCCAGGGGAGGGGACACCTCTGGGTCGGGGCTCACCTGGTGCTCCTGGATCCTGGCGATGATCGTCTTGGTCAGGCTTTTCGTGTCGGCTATGACCTTGTCGATTTTCACTGGGCGGCTGTAGAAGAGGGGCAGCCAGGCCCACAGAAACCCACACAGGGAAATGCTGGGGTAGCGCATCTTCTCTTCTGCCCCTCTGCAAGCAAAGAGGAAGCCAGTTAGTGGGGCTCCGGTAGGAAGGGAAGAGGAGGAGGAGGTTTCCTGGGCGAGAAGATGTGGCCAGATGAACAAATCCAACTCAGGTCCCTATCTCCTAAAATCCTAGATTGGAAGAGACCCCCAGGATCATCTAGCCCCACCCCCTTTGACAGATGGCCATCCAGTCTCTCCTTGAAAACCTCCATGGAAGAAAACTCTACCACACTCCGCTGAGGCAGCGTATTCCACTGTCGAACTGCTCTTATCATCAGGAGGTTCTTCCTAAGGTTTAGGTGGAATCTCTTTTCATGTACAAGCTATTTATTTCAGAAATATAGGATGGGGGCCAGAATCATAGAAATGTAGAGTTGGAAGAGACCCCAGGGACCATCCAGTCCAACCCCCTGCCATGCAGCAACACCCTCAAAGCACTCCCGACAGATGGCCGTCCAGCCTCTGCTTAAAAACCTCCAAGGAAGGAGATTCCACTACACTCCGAGGCAGCATATTCCACTGCCAGACAGCCCTGACCGTCAGGAAGTTCTTCCTGAGGTTCAGGTGGAATCTCCTTTCCTGCAGCTTGAATCCATTGCTCCTTGTCCTGGTCTCTGGAGCAGCAGAAAACAAGCCCTCTCCCTCCTCTACATGGCATCCCTGCAAATATTTAAACATAGCTATCATGTCCCCTCTTAACCTTCTCTTCTGCAGACTAAACATACCCACCTCTCTAAGTCTATCCTCATAGGGCTTGGCTTCCAGGCCCTTCACCATTTTGGTCGCCCTCCTCTGGACCTGCTCCAGCCTGACCATGTCCTTCTTGAATTGGGGTGCCCAGAACTGGACACAGGATTCAAGATGAAGTCTAACCAAAGCAGAGTAGAGTGGTACCAGTACCTCCCTCGATCTAGACACCAGACTCCTATTGATGCAGCCGAGAATTGCATTGGCTTTCTTGGCTGCCGCATCACACTGCTGACTCATGTTCAGCTTGTGGTCTATTAAGACTCCTAGATCCCTTTCACACGTACTGCCATCCAGCCACGTGTCCCCCATCCTATATTTCTGCATTCCATTTTTTCTACCTAAGTGTAGGACCTTACATTTCTCTCTGTTGAATTTCATTTTGTTAGCCTTGGCCCGGCTCTCCAATCTGACCAGGTCATTTTGAATTTTGATCCTGTCCTCTGGCGTATTAGCAACCCCTCCAAATTTGGTGTCATCTGCAAATTTGATGAGCATGCCCTTGCTGTTGTGGGCCCACCAGGGAAATATAGGCAAATATAGGATAGGGGACACGTGGCTGGATAGCAGTATGTGCAAAAGGGATCTAGGAGTCTTAATAGACCACAAGCTGAACACGAGTCAGCAGTGTGATGCGGCAGCCAAGAAAGCCAATGCAATTCTCGGCTGCATCAATAGGACTATGGTGTCTAGATCGAGGGAGGTACTGGTACCACTCTACTCTGCTTTGGTTAGACCTCATCTTGAATCCTGTGTCCAGTTCTGGGCACCCCAATTCAAGAAGGACATGGTCAGGCTGGAGCAGGTCCAGAGGAGGGCGACCAAAATGGTGAGAGGCCTGGAAGCCAAGCCCTATGAGGATAGACTTAGAGAGCTGGGTATGTTTAGTCTGCAGAAGAGAAGGTTAAGAGGGGACATGATAGCCATGCTTTAATATTTGAAGGGATGTCATGATGAGGAAGGAGAGGGCTTGTTTTCTGCTGCTCCAGAGACCAGGACAAGGAGCAATGGATTCAAGCTGCAGGAAAGGAGATTCCACCTGAACCTCAGGAAGAACTTCCTGATGGTCAGGGCTGTCCGGCAGTGGAATCTGCTGCTGCCTCCACAGAGTGTAGTGGAGTCTCCTTCTTTGGAGGTTTGTAAGCAGAGGCTGGATGGCCATCTGTCGGGAGTGCTTTGAGGGTGTTCCTGCATGGCAGGGGGTTGGACTGGATGGCCCATGTGGTCTCTTCCTACTCTACATTTCTATGATTCTATGATTCTATGATTGCTCTGTGTCCTAAACTCTAGAGCAGCACAAAATAGATTTGCTCCATCATCCATATGAAATCTCTTCCAACATTTAAACATGGCTGTCGTGTCTTCTCTTCACCTTGTCTTCTCCAGGCCAAACCCACCCAGCAACCTCAGCCACTCCTCAGAGGGCTTCATGGTTCCAAGGCCATCCAGGCCAGGTCTCCATGGCGGACTAGGCATTTTCAGCCGCCTCAGAAGAGGGGCAAAACCACCCACTGGGTGACCTTGGGTGCATCACACACTCTCAGCCCCAGGTTTGCCTTGGGGTTGCCATAAGATGGAAATGACTTGAACGCACACAAGAACGTTTCCCAAGTAAAAAGGGTAACTTCTGACCTTTGTACCCAACATGTTAGTCATGTGCAGTCAAGTTGATTCCTAACCTTTCATGCCATTTCTCCTGAGGGTGCTTACCTTCACTGCCTTCTTCTGAGGCTGAGACAATGGAACTTGCCCAAAGTTTCCCAGGGGGCTCTTTGCAAACCCAACATTTGCCTTCAAAAATGTAATAACAGAGCCAGGGACTTGGAAGGATTCCCTGTCAATCTAAGTTATCGGTTCCAGGATTCCTGGCAGACCTGCCCATCCAGTCTCTGAGCATAAGCAGAGTCCTCATGTGGGGGGTGCCTCTCTAGTCCACTCTCACCTGTTTCCAAGAGTGGGCAAGCAGTTGCCCAAATGGCATTAAGCCCAATGGCCCCCTCCCCCTCCAGCAGTGGAATGCCGCTACCTTGGCTCTGGAGCAACATGGAGTTCCCCTTCCTGGGCAACACGCCCGGCATTTTCCTGGTTATAAACCAACACAGAAAGAGAGAGTCTGCCGGCTCCTCAAGGAAGGAAGGAAGGTGGCCCCCATCCCAGCCGGAACGGCTCTTGCCAGCGGGAAGTTCTCCTTCATGTTTAGCCAAAGTTTCCTCTCTACAACTTGGGTCCTGTCGGTTCATGTCCTGTCTTCTGGAGCAAACAAACCACAAATTGTGCAAGAATTCCCAGCCCGAAAATGGCAAGAGGAAGCCCCCGGGGGGCTGCAGTGCTGAGAGAGCAGCAAGGGGGCCGGGCAGGCCCAACCCCACAGCTTCCCTCAGCCCGTGAGAATCACCCTGGGTGGCCGTGGGCCAGACTGACTCACCGTTGCTCCCTCAGCCTCCCCGTCTAACAGACCCCGCAGGGTCCTTGTGAGGATAAGGGACCGCCCGGGCGCTTCTGCTGCTTGGAGCTCCTCGGAGGCCGAGTGGGTGAAAGCGGGGCAGGCAAGGCGCAGCCCTGGAAACGCATGTGGCCCTTGAGGTGGTTTTGGAGCGGGTCCCTGACCACTCCAGATCTGCTCCCCCTCCCTGTGAATGGACAGCTTCCCCAGGACACCCCCGGGGACACCCGCTCCTCTGTCAGGGCCTTTTTTGCTGTGGCACCCCACTTGCGAACGCCCTCCCTCTAGAGGCCTGATTGGTGCTGGTGCTGCTGCCATTCTGGTGCCCAGCAGAAACGTGGAGGTCTATGGAAGCCTGGGGGGAGGCTTGACGGATGACCCTGCTGGATCATGGGAATTATAGTCCACCTGTTTCGTTTTCTCCTGCAGCCTGGGACTTCCTCCCGTGAAGGGGTCTCTGAGGTGGTATGCTCAGCCTGCATGGCGTGGGACTCTGAATACTGGACTACAACAACTCTAGAGACGACAGCTTGACTCCCCACTTGGACATGGAAACCCCCACTGGGTGGCCTTGAGCAAGTCACACTCTCTCCACCTCAGATGAAGGCAATGGGAAAAACCCCTCTGGCCAAACTTTGCCAAGAAAGCCCTCTGATACACTGGCCTCAGGGCCACCATAAGTCAGAAACACCGACCCACAAGAGCAAATTCAGGCTGAAGGCTGCTTGAGGGGTTCAGGAGCTGAGGACAAAGCCGAATTTGGGTCACAGAAGGCCTGACCCCGCCATCTTTATCCATCCATGTGCCTCCCTCCTGTCTTCATTTTGTCTGTCACGCAGGGCACTAATCTGGGCATGGGCAAGGTGAGCGCACAGAGGCAAGCCTTCTGCAGCCCAGGAAGCCAAGCTCAGACTGGGAGAAGCCCAGGCAGGCCAGCTGTTCCCCTTTGTATTGCTGGGGGGACTGAGCGGGTCTGATGGGGGAGGCAACCTCTGATGGAAGGGCTTGGGGCTCAGTAGGGCCCCACAGGACTTTGGGGTGTCAAAGCTGTGTGTGATGTGCTGGGGCAGGGCTGGATCTGTTCCACACTTTGTTCCCGGGACACAGCAAAATCTTCAGGCCCCTTAGAGGCCAGCAAGTGAGAAAAAACCCTACACTTGATAGAGGAAGCGTGTTGGTATCGCCACAGACCAGAGGGTGGCTAACCAGGCACCTTGCAAAACCTTTGCGTACCTAAGTCACCCGTGGGTTTGTGGGAAGATTTAGAGGGCAGGGGCCCCACGGATGCACCTGGCCCCTGGGGCCCTGTGCCAGCTGTTCAGTGGCCTCCTGTTCCTTGGCACGCTCACCCTTTTCCCACGGTTGAAGGTGAGGTGGCATCTTCCGAGCACCTGCCACGCTGAGCAGCCTCCCTCTCTTGATCAGCAAAAATCTCTTCTCAAAGCACACTGCCCGCTCTTTGTACCCGGGGAGGGGAGCTGCCCTCCACACAGTGTGACTAACCAGGACTTAGGAAAGGCAAAGGCTCAGGGTGGGACCCCGCCCTGGAAGGAAAGCTGGGTCGGGTGGCAAAAGTCACTGCATGAGGGATTTACAAGCCTCGGTCGCAGTTTCTCAGTCTTGCGAGGCTTGCGGTCCCTGTTAAAAATGGCACAGGGAGGCAGTAGACAGCAAATAATCCATGAATAATCAAATCCGCAAAAATGAAACCTGGAAATACGAAGGGCCAACTGTATTTTGTCCTTGCATGCAAGGATGGATAATTGCAAAATTTTCTCCCCGCTGCAGGTGAAAACGAAGGGGGCCCATTGTTAAACGTCCGGAAGTGTTTTGCAGGAACTGTCCTGTGGAGAAAAAAAATGGTTCCTTTTCTGGGCTAAAAAGAAAACCAAACCCTGACTTCTGAGCAGAAAACACTGTGTGGGGAAAAGGTGTTTTCTGCACTGAAAACAGGCGTTGGTTTTGCTTTTCAGGGGGGGTTTGCCCGTGGCTTCCTCTGAGGCTGAGAGAGTGTGACTAACCAAAGTCTGCCCAGTGGGTTTTCGCGGCTGAGTGTGGGATTTGAACTTCGGTCTTCAGAGTTCAAACCACTCTGCCACGCTGGCTCTCCGATGTTTGGTTACCAGGAGAAAAAGGCACAGCGTTCCGGCCGGTCTATTTTAATCCCGGAGGGGGTTTCCCGGCTACCAGGAAACTCGTTTTTCCACCGGGGAGAAACAGCCGGGGCTGTTCTTTCTGTCCCTTCAGGGCCAAGCGCGTCCCTTGGCTTCCCGCATCGGCGGATCGCGCCAAGAGGCGACCCGGGCCCTCCTTCCAAGAGTCCCCCAGGAGAGATCCCAAGGCGGACGGGGGGGGGAGAGGGAGGGATCTGGCGGAGGGAGGCCCGCGGCTCCTCGGGCAGCGCTCTCGACGGGCTGGGCCGGGGCCTCCGTCTCGCCATCGCGGGCAAGCAGCGACAGCGCCTCCCCCGCCGACGGGGCCCGTGGCCGCCCAGCGGCACTTGCCGCCCCGGTTGCATCATGCGCGCGCCCGACAGAGGGAGAAGGGCGGGAGCGAGCGCGCCGAGGGGAGCCGGGCCGGGCCGGGCCCTTCCGCGGGCAGGAGCGCAACGTGGAACGACGAGGGACTTGGGGGCGGGGGCGCGCGCAGTGGATCGAGGCGCCTTTTCTGGGCATCTCTTCTGGGCTCGGGGCGTCTCCGGGGGGAGAGGTTATGAAACCCCCCGCCGCCGCCCCGCGGATTCCGCCGCTTTCCCGTCAGAAGCGGTGGGGGGACAGACGGGCTGCCTCTGGGAAGGAGCCCCTCTGAGCCCACGACCGACCCGGCGATGATAGGATCGCGCTCCGTGCTCGAAGAAGCAGGCGCGGCGAAGCCCTAGTTCCCTCCCGCGCCTCCTCCCTGCCCGTCTCGGCAGCCAGGTAGCCGGCCGGCCAGCGTGGCGAGGAGGCCGGGAAACCCGGGGGCGGGGAGGCCCAGGAGTCCGGCCTCCGGGGGGGAGGGGGCAGTGGTAGGAGGAGGGACAGGCCGATCGGCCGACGGACGGACAACGTCTTTGGGGGAGCCGCCGGGCACACGCCGGCCCACCCGCCTTCCCGGGGCTCCCTCGGGACTCGCGGAGGGCCTGGCTTCCCGCCCCGCCCCAATCTCTCGCCCCCCCTCCTTCCTCAGTCCCCTCCTGGGCCGAGAGATGCCGGGCCGGCCTCCGCCACCCCCGGCGATGGGCTTCCCAAGAGAAAGCCGCGCTCTTCACATGCTCTTCCGAAGCCTTGCCTTTTGGTTTCCCAGACCAACCCAGAGGTGACCTCCTGTCTCTGGGAAACAGGCGCTGGGGCTGACCCCGGCTGGGCCTACCCCCTCTTTTTTGAGACGAGGTCTCCTGGCGGTTCTGGGGGTCTCCTCCTCTGCTCCCCCTCCCACAGAGCCGGCCTCCGGAGAGGGGCACCCTGCGTTAATTCCCGCCCCCCGGCGCAACTCCTGCGCCCACCCTGGGCTCCCGACCGACGAGGCCTCCTGCCTGCCCCCCAGCCCGCCCCCGGCCCTTCATTCATAAGAAATGAAGGAAAGGCAAAGGAAAGAGGGCCCATCGCGCCTCCCGGGCTCCTTTCAAGAGGGAGGAGAGGGCAGGGCCCCGGGGGTTCCGGACCGCCTCCCCTTCCCTGCACCAGGGGGCGAAGCAGAGGGGGGAACAGACCACCCACTGAGCGGGGCAGAGGGGAGGGAAGCGCTGGCGGACCTCTGTTGGTCCGGAGCCCCCTCTCTCGGCCAAGCGGGCGGGGGGGGGGGTTTGGAGATTCGCGGCTCCTTCCTTGGCACCCTTTCACTCCCCGGGTGGCCCCTGCTCCCCCAAGGACCGCGGCGCCTCACCTGAGCTCTCGGTATGCGCTCAGAGGCACTCTCCTCCTCCCCTCCTCGAATCCCGCTCCCCAAACAGGGAGGGGAAGGGCGGCTTCCCGTTCTCTTTCTCCCCCCACTCCGCCCCGAGCTGGGATAACCTCATCTCCCTCCCTCCCGCCCGCCGCGTGCCCAGGGCCGGGGCTGCCGGCGGGCATGACTCACGTGCGGCGCTCCGGCTCCGGCGGCGGCGGCGGCGGCGGCGGCGGCGACCTCCCTTGCTGGTGCCGGTCGCACGGCCCGCCGGGTTCTGGAGCCGCATCGCAGCCGGGACCCTTTTTATAAGGGGAAGGGTTGCACAACTCGCCGCCTCCCGGCCACACACACACGCGCAGACACTACACTCCCCGACAGCCCCTCCCCCGTCCCCGGGCAGCCCGGCGGCAACTCGGAGGGAGAGACCCTGCCGCGCACCCCGGAGCCTCCGGGGGCCTTTACTGACTCGTTGGGGGGCAGCGGGGCGGGGACCTCGCGGGCGGGAAAAGGAAGGAGGGAGGCAAACGCGGCTGGATCGCTACACCGGGGCGCGCGCGCGCACGCCGGGGCGGGGGACTCCGGCTCTTTGGGAGGCGCCCCGTCTCCCCGTGTCAAGACGGGAAAAGGAATTCGGAGAAGAGAGAAACGGCGTTAAAGGAACGAATCCCCGATGGGCGGCGTTGAGCTCTCGAAGCCCCGCTCAATCGCCGTCCCGAGAGGAAGACGGTGGCTTCCCGACTTTCGCTTTAAAAAATGTGGGAATAAATGCATTATTTTTATATGTGTATTAATTGATTACATATGGTGCTTTGGGCCTGAAAAAGAAGACAGGACACCAGCAATACCCGTTGCAATCCAAAGAACGACTGAAACGCAGGAATATCCAGAAAACGTTTCAGCAAAGAAAGGTGGGGGGAAACGGGTCCTTCTTCCTCCCTCGCCCCCGGGGTTTATCAAAAATCTCCCCCGCCCCCATGCATCGTGATCCAACTGGCTTATGTGAACGTCGGGGTGTCGCGGGGGGAGCCAGACGGCCTCTAAAACTCTTCGGGTTCCTGCGAGGCTCGTTTTCTGGGCGAAAGAGAAATTTCGCCGCGAACGAAATCGGGGCGCTCCTACCCCCGCTCCGAAATCCCGCCCAGTTTTCGTTGCTTTCCCGTGCCCTTCCTCCTCCTCCTCCTCCTCTTCTGCGACATTTGCGGTTTGGACGCCCACCCCGAAACCAAAGAGCTCGCGGGGGCTCCCAAGGGGAACGCGGTTGCGCCGCGAATGCCCATCGCCTCGATTTTTAGGGGGAGTCGCCCGTGGCCCCCGTGGCCCGAAAAAGGCCGTGGAGCCGCCGGGAGAGGGGCAGGAAAAGGGGCGCGAGGGACGCCCGGGGGCTGGCGAGACGGGAGGGGAGGCCGGGGGTCATCCAGCCGGGCCCGCTGGGTTCCCACGGGCTCCCACGCTCAACGCCTACACGGGAACGGGGCCAGACGTCGGAGAGGCGGAGAGAAGGAGCCGCGCGGGAGGCCTTCGGGAACTTGGGAGCAACTTTTTCGGGTGGGGAGGGGGCCGCCCCTCTCCCGGGCTGTTTGTTTTCCTTGCGCGTGCCGGCGGGGGCCCCGCCACCCTTCCCACCCTCCCCAGAGGATTCTGGGCTTCCGAGCAATGGGGAGGTCCCATTCTTAATTCGTCTGTTTGTCCCCCCGGTCCAGACTAGAGGAGCCCCCCCCGAATCCCTTCCCCCCCTCCCTCCCTCCCTCCCGCTGATCGCTGTGAGCCCGGGCGATACTTTGCAATCGTTTCTACTTTTGCGGGGGGGGGAGCAGGGAAGAGACCACGAATCTCATTCGTTATTCCCGGAGGGACGACCCGGACCCCCGTCCTTGGCGCTGTCGTTTTGGGGATCCGCGTGGAAGGTCCGTCCGCCCGCCCCCCGCACAACGAACTTCCCCAGTAAAAGTTCTTTGCGATCCCGCCTCTGACGGCCGGGCGGTCAAATCTGGAGCCGGAGACCACCACCCCCCGAGCCCCAAACCGCGTTTCTCTGCCCTCCGCAAATTCGTAGCGGCCATCAGTGGGGTGGCGGGTTGAGCTCCCCCCCATGCACTACACAAACGTACACGTTGTTGGGGAGAAATTAGCGGGGGGTCTCCTCGGCTTCTTCAACGCCAAATTACTTTCCGGAGCCTGTAAGGGGACCCCGATCCGCTTCGGTAGCCGCTCGGAAAACTCATTTGTTTTCGTTGTGTTTTTCATGCTAACTCCCCGCCACCGGCAAACCGGGTGGTCTTTGACCGTAACGAAGTAGTAACGATCGCACCACCCATCCCTCCCCCCGCCCTCACCCGGTTTAAGAAAAAAGAAAGATTGGAGTTTCAAACGGCGAGACCTAATTTCTTAGGAGGCGAGGGAGGGACGCCCAAATTTCGCCGTTTTCCTACGTTCTCCTCCCACCCTTTCCGTCCCCTCCTCTCCCTCCTGCAGGAATTAAAACGATATTTAAAACAGAACAAAAGCGACACAAAACCTTCTCCACCCCCTCCCTCGCTGATATTTACTGAGAAACGAAGGAAGAACGAGGATTGGGGGGGGGGGTCAATTCTGTCTTCGATTTTTAAAAAACCTTCCTCCCTTTCCACCGCACCTAACCCTTGCCCGCTCCCACGAGCAGCAGAGGATCCCCAGCGGGGTCCGCTCCCGAGCAGCGGGGGCGCCGACTGCCCCTCTCGCCCGCTCCGCCCGCTGTCCCGCCGTCCTTCGGCCGCAGGGCTCCCCTTGCAGCCGCGGTCCTCGTTCGGCCCTCCTTTATGGCCGAAAACCCCGGGGGGGACACCGAAGTGGGGGCGGCCGGAGGGCGAGAGGAGACCCTCCGTCAGGCCTTGAACCCAGAGCTTTCCGAACCGAGCCGGAACCGACAAGGAAAGGGGGCGCCGGACGCCGGGATTCCAGGCGCGGAAAGCCTCCTCCCGGAAAACGGAATCTCTCTCTCTGGGGAGGGGGGACTTCGAGAGCCACGTTACGCCTCCCTCCGAGAAATGGGTCCCCCCAGCACATCTCGGTGGAAGACTGAGAATCCTCGAGGCAGCCCCGACGAGGACCTCTGTGACTCGGGAGGCGAGCCTTCCTTAAAAATGTAGACGGGGGGATCGGTTGAGCGCCCCCCCAGCAATCCTCAGCCTGGTCTAGAAACCCCCGCCCCGCCGCCCCCGCCGCCGCTTCGGCGTCCTCCGGGCCGCTTAAAAGCGGAAAATACGAGAACTCCAAAGGGGGCGAAGGGAGCGCCCGGTCCTGCCCGGGAGGGAGTTTGGCAGCTTGATTGATGGAGTGATTGGTCGGTTGAGTGATTGGTTGTATTCGTGCGCCGCCAGAGTGGGACACAAGGCAGCTTCCAAAAACAGTCAAATAAAAACATCCGCAATAAAACTTACAAACAAAATCACCACATAACACCAGTAGGAAATCATTTTTAAAAATGCAGAAGTTTTTTAAAAAGAATCTCAATACAAACTTCTCCAAGCCGATCGGGGGGGCAGCATGGACCCGGTCCTTCCGGGGTCCCTTCCGGCTCCCCGCGCATCGCGAGTGGGGGGGTGTCGGGGGGGCAGTGAGGCGCCTTTCAGGGGCCGGTCGGGGGTTTCGAGGCCGGAACCCCGGAAAGGCTTGGGGGGGAGGAGGGAGAGGAGGGGTTTCTTCAGGGCCGCTCTCAAATCCCCCCCAGTCCTCCGAACTGAGTGGAAAACGATCCCGATTCCGGAGAGCAAGGTGAGTTTTGCGGCCGAGACAATTTGCTGCCCGGGAGGCCGGGAGCTTTCAGTTCTTGCAGGTCTCCCTGGGAGTAATAGGAGGAGTGCAAGGCACCGGATACAGCTAATAAGTTGTTGCGCTTTCCTGGGGCCCAGATCCGCGGCCCGAGTGGGATCCCCGTTTCCTTTGCAAAAGCCGAGCAGGCAGTCCCGACGTCTCCGCCCTCCTCCTCGTGAGCAAAGGGGAAAATTAGGGAGCCGACGCGCGGGAGGATTGTCCCCCGTCGTGGCACACAGATCGTGGGAGGATTCGGGAAGCGGCTGCGCGCAAGGCTCCCCCGAAGGGGCGTAGGAGACCCCCGGGAAGGCGGCTGGGCGCTTCTTTCCGCCCGCGGAAGGCCGGCTCCCCAAACCTTTACCGGAGCTGACGGGACCGGGCCCTACGCCGGCTTTTAAGGTCCCCGCGGAGTCAGAGGAGGGGGCAGTACTGGTACCGCAAGGGCCATCCAGCCCAGCCCCGTTCTCCCACGCGAGGAGGCCCCTCTTCGGTGGCCCACCGACTCTTCCAGCCAAAGTCTGGGTGGAACCCCTTTTCTGCCCTTTGGCTCCGCGGGTTCGCTTCCCGGTCCCAGGAGGAGCCGCAGAGAAACAACTGCCTCCACCTGCTCCATCTGCCACCGTCACCAAATCCTCCCCGCTCCTGCCGCACCCATTTTTTGGAAACTGCAAACGAAGGATGCCGGTCTTCCTCATCCCAGGGCGTATCGCAGAGTTTTGCGCCGGTAAGGAACTCGGGCGGGGGACGGGGTCGCCAGCTTTGGCCTCCGTCGCCGCTCCCTCCCTCCGGGCGTCCGCACTGGGGCCCGATGGGGAGTCCGAACTCGGGCAGATGATCCCTCAAGTCCACGCCCGGGCTCTGCTGCTCTGCATTGCCGTGGCGGCCCTATGTGTGTGTGTGTGGGGGGGACCTTGGGGGGGGGTCACTACACCGCTCACACTCCCCCCGGATTCAGTGGGTCTCCTCGAGTGGAGACCCAACCACTGGCCTCTTTACACCACTCTTTACGTAAGGGAGGGTCTCCCCTTCCCCCTTTTTCTCCCCTTCCCACGAACTCTGTGTTCGCAGACCCTTCCTCCCCACCGCTCTCTCCCAAGCAGCTCTGGGGGGGCTCTCGATGACGTTAAGGTCTGGTGTGTGTGAGAGAGAGAGTCTCCTTTTCCCTCGGCCGAAGAAAACCGAAAGGCACCAGGACGGTGGGTGTCTTTCCCGTTGTGACTGTGTTTTAACGTCACGAGTGGCGTTTCTGTCCCGAGTGAACTCAAGAGGACGGCGCGTTTGCCTGTTTTCCACGCCTCGACTTTACGCTCACAACAGCCCTGTGAGGTGGGCCAGGCCAGGTTTCCAAGGAGGCCCTGGAGGGAAAGACAGCTGCCGGTCAGAGCAGGCGATACCAGCCCTGATTCTAGGTACGCGCAGGCTCTCCAGCCTGGCAGAGAGCCGCACCTGCCGGTCAGAGTCTGCAGCGCTGGAGTAAGCGGGGCCCAAGGGAGGACAGGAGAGAGCCCCGCGCTCCTCGGCAGAGGGTCTCTCGGACACCGAGTGGCCGCCCCTCTCGCGGGCTAACCTTACCCTCCTCCGTCGGCCGGGACTGCACTGGAGAGGAGGAGAGCTCTGCCCGGCAGGGGGCGGCCTTCTTCACACCCCTCCCGGGCTGAGTCCACGCCCGCGCGGAAGCCCCCACGCCCACCCCGCGGTGTCGGCCTCCTGGAATTGGGCAGCGGCCCCCGCGTCGGGAAGGGTCCCCCAGCTCTGGAGAAATGCGCTGGAAGAAAAGGGCTGAACGGGTGGGCGGTTGGGTGAGTGGAGGGCGAAGGAGAGAGTGAAAGCCGGGCGGGGTCGGGCTGGAGGGGAGCCAGGACTCCCACGGGGAGTGGGATCCCTTCTCTCCACCGCCAGCTTGGGAAGAGGCCAGTGGGGTCCCCGGGCGTTGCCTCCTGGAAATTGGGGGGCGGAGAGGGAAGGAGCCCCCGGCCTTCTCGCGAGCCACTCCGCCTGTATGCTCCGCTCCGACTGGCAGCCGCTGTGGCTCCGCAGGGCAGAAAACGCGCGCCCGTCGCTCAAAAAGCAGCTGCCAGGGGTCCAGGGAGGGCGGGGTCGATGCCCGGCAGGCAGGCCGACTGGCTAGCTGGCTTCCTCTGGGGGCGACCAAACCAACCCCCCCAGCTCGCGTCTGGGGCCCGGAGGCCCCTCCCCGGTGGTGGAGGTCGTCGGAGGCGAAGCCCACGCGGGGGCGGGCGCAGGGGGCGCTGGGGGTGATGGCTGGGCTCCATCCGAATGCTTGTTCCCAAAACAAAGCTGCACTTTGATCTCCGTTTTAAAAGTATTTTACATTATTAAACATCACCAGAAGCGCTGCTATTTTAATAGCAGAGTATTTTAATAGGTCTGTTTAATGGCTTTTAAAAGTTTTGTCATAAACATTGCTTTAACCTTGTTTTAACTTGTACAGTGAGCCGCCTGGGGCTCCATATTGGGAGAAAGATGAGATTAATTAATTAATTAACCCTTCCCGGGTTGGGAAGTGTCTCCCTTTCCCAGCCCCTCCTTGGCCAGTTGCAAGGAGAGTCCTGTGGCCAGCAGGGGGAGGCCTTCCTCCTACAGGAGGGGGGGGGTCTCCAGGAGGGTCTCCCTACCTCTGAGAAACCCACAAGCAGGCCTGAGTGTGAACTCGGGACGGGGGCGCCCTGACTTTGGTTTTTCACCAGTCGTAGCATAATGGGCCCAGTCCGGGCGGCAGAAATGCAGCATTCTGGTCTGGCCAGCTTGGTTCTCCCCAAGCCTAAAGAGACTCCCGTGGCCCCTCACCCCCATGCCCAGCCACCTGCAAGAATCCCTGGCAGCTAGAAGGCCAGGAATAACAAAATGCTTGAAGTATCTCCGCTGTTGGCAGGAAAAGGCCTAAATCCAGGTCAACCTCAACTCAGGTAGACCTATTGAATCCATCTGAGCTTGTGTACGTGTTGACTTGTCCCATTCTGACTGATCTCTTCCAGGGATGAACACACTGTGGCATCCAAAGAGCCACGCTGGATGATTTTGGGCACACCAGACCTTGGGGGCCAGCAGTGTGCCACAGGGGCTGCCCTTCTGAGCCATAGAAAATGAGGTCCTGGTTGTGTCTGGTGCTGTCTGGGGGTTATTTTGGGCTGCTTGGGAGCCAGGTGGAGCAAAACAGCATTTTAAAACCTCCTGGAGCTGCTAGGATCATTTTCTCAGCCAAAAACAGGAGGGGGACTTTGGTCAGAATTCTTTTCAGTGGTGCAGGGTCTTTGGGGGGTTCAGTGGTGGCCCCAAGGCGCCTCCACGGGCCACATGCGGTCCCAGGGCCAGATGATTCCCGTGCCTGACCGAATGGGCCCACTCAAGTTGGAGTTCCTGGCAGGATTCGCTCCCCTATTTGCTGGAATTTAGCTGAAAGGGTGTGAGTCTTTTGCCCACAGCCTTTGACTCACCAGATCCAGACTCATCCATCTATTTTGTTTTATCTGCAAGCCCCCCCCCCGCACCGCATTCCCCCTGTGCACAAAGGCCCGTGAGCCCAGGGCAGTCCCACGGGGCCAAGTCAGCAGGCCTTGCAAGAGTCTGGGGCCAAGAAGCTGACTGGGAGCTGTGCCTTGGGGGGAGGCCAGCCTGTGTGCCCCTTTCTACATTTTTCTCTATCACTGCCCCCCCCCGGCCCCAAAAGAACGAGGACCTCTCAGCCTCAGAGGAAGGCAAAATCTCATCTGGAGAAAGACGGCCAAGAAAACCTTACAGGAGGCAACGTGGTATAATGATTTGAATCTTAGACAAGATCTGTGGGAAACCAGGATTCAAATCTCCCCTCAGCCCTGGAAACCCAGTGGGTAACACTAGGTAAGTCACACACTCTCAGCTCCAGAGGAAGGCAACGCTGGCAAATATCCTCTGGAGAAATTTTACCAAGGAAACTCTAGGGGAAAGTCGCTTTGGGTTTGTGACTTTCCAGAAATTACATCAAACATAGAACAACAGCAGTGGTGCTGTGTGGAATGGGGCTGCGATCCACTTACACACAGGGAAAGCACATGCACACACAGGCAAACTTAGGCAAAACTTAATAGAGATGGCAAAACGTTTCACCAGCGCTCCTCCCCTCTTTCCAAGGGGTTTGTCCCTGGAGCACCTGGGTAACAAAGACCTCCCTCTGCATCTGAGGTCTGGAGAGGGCTGCCAACCACGGTCAAAAATACTGAGCAGGGCAGACAAACCAACTGATCTGGCGTCCCCCCGCCCAGCCAAGACAGGCACTGCGGCCATCCACGGCAGTAACAATGGGAGATAACAGCAACACCTTCTTGAGTCAGAGAACCTGTGTCTTGATTCAAGTCCAAACAGACAGAGTCAAACCTCTGGGTAAAGGCTGACTTGGTAGCTTCATTCTGAATTCCCCTTTTGAAATTCCTCTGTTCGAGAGTAGGCACCCGAGGGTCAGTGGCTGAGCGTTCTGGGAGAGGGAAACGTTTTGTTGCTGATTCCTGAAAGTCGCCATTTCCACAGACTGGATTTGCAAACGTTTAAGTAAAGCCGGAGGATGAATCGACAAACCTTCATTTGCGCTGGCTGCTAATCAGCTTGGTGCATTGTGTCTGTCTGAGCGGCATATTTTCGAGAAGAATGAAAAGAGATTACAAGCCCTTGACTCATAAGGAAAGGGAAAGGTACACCTAAACCCAGGCTGTGAATGAAGGGTCCCCCGTGCCCTGCGCTTGGCTGGATCTGGCCCATTGACCTTCAATGGTATTCCTGCAAAAGGCCCAGATTCCTTCCAGAGACGAGTCACAGAAGCCAGGAAGCTCAGAAAGCGCCAGCCTCTTTCCAGTTCATTACTGCTGTTGATTCACAGATTTTATGGGATGCTCTAAAGAGCAGCCATAAATTTGGAGCTCAGTCACTGGCACTGCTGCTGATCCACCGGGCCTGTCTGGCCACCCTGCAGGAAATTCTTGTGGCCCCCACCCACCCCTGCTGGCCCTTCATAGGTTGGCGACTCAGAAGCTCTGGTGGGAATCCCGGGCTGCCACAACGCCCAGCCACTGATGCCTGCTCTCTGGAAGGAAAGATGCTGATGCTCTTAGGAAGGGCACCAGCATCAGGGAAGATGGCTGGGGGCTACGGAAGAGTTACTCTGGTGGGCCTCAGGACCAACTTTCTTCCCCTGGGACTCCCAGGACACTCTCAGGCTGCCAAGAAGGCCAAAGAACAGAGCTGTCCTTTTGTCTGTTTTGTTCACTTCTGATTTTGAAAAGCGAATTGCCATTCCTGAGGGCTTCCAGCAAAGGCAGTTCAGCGCTTTTTGCCCCAGAAAGGACGGTCCATGGGAGTCTGGGGTGGGCTCTAGGGCTGCCAAAACATTCTTGGGAGCTGCAACAGGCCTCAGGATGGCCCTCCACCCACCCCAGAACTAACAGCTGCGTGGCTGGGGGCTGGTGTTGCTTTTAGGGCAAAATGCCATCAACAGTGTGGAAGGGACCCTACACATCATCCTGGCCGTTGCTGTTAATTGCCATCAGCTCAACTTCAATTTACGGTGACCCTGCCAGTGCCAGGGAGGGACCCTCCACAAGCCCTCATCATCCACAGCTCTGCTCAAGTCTTGCAAACTCAGGGCAGCCATTTTGGCTTCATTGGTTGTCCATCCACCTGCAGTGTGGCCTTCCTCTTTCCCTCTTGCCTTCTACCTTTCCAAGCATTAATGTCTTTTTTTAGTGAGTCATGTCTTCTCGTGATCTGGCCAAAGTACGGCAGCCTTAGTTTGGTTATCCTTGTTCCTAGGGAGAGTTCAGGCTTAATTTGCTCCAGGACCCATTTGTTTGTCCTTTTTAGCAGTCCAGGGTATCTGTAGAACATTTTCTGCAGCACCACTTTTCAAGTGAGTTGGTTTTCTTCCTATCACCTTCCTTCCTTTGCTCTCCAGCTTTCACAGCCATACATAGAAATGGGTAATAGCACAGCATGGGCAATCCTAGCTTTAGTATTCAGTGATATATCTTTACACGTCAGGATCTTGTTTAGTTCCTTCATAGCTGCCCTTTCAAGTCCTGGCTTTCTTCCGATTTCTTGACTGCAGTCTCCATTCTAATTAGTAACTGAGCCAAGGTATGAAAAATCCTGAACTGTTTGAACATCTTCATGCAAATGTTAAGTTACGCAAATCATCTGTGGTCACCTAGGGTTCCTTAAAAAATGTGGTGCCCAGAACTGGGCCCAGGTCTTCAGTCGAAGTCTGACCAAAGGAGAAGCGAAGTAGGCCCCCAACGTCCCATGATCTGGACTTCAGAGTTTGTTCTTTCCCCCACCACAGGGAGGTCAGGCAGACACGGCCCACAGACTCCACTGCAGCCAAGTCAGGGTCTCCAACAGAAGAGGGAGGAGATCCTGCTGTGGACCGGCAGAGAGCAGGGCTGCCAGGTGCTCCTGTGCTTTGGACAAGTGGCTCCCTCGGGGCGCAGAAGAGCAGGGGCAGTAGCGTCTCTCATGGCACCCTGGCTTCTTGCTGGGAAGGAGCTGCCTGGTGTGTAGGAGCACTGGACGGTACCCTGTGGGGGGTTGTTACATCAGGTAGAGGGGGTGGCCCGAAACAAGGAGGTCCCTGGCCCTCTGGGGGAACTGGGTGGAGCCTCTTGCCCAGCGTCTCTCTTTTGTGCGCACAGCAGCCCGTCTTGCATTCCGCTGGTGCGGTGGGGTTTCTGTCTGATCCTATGCGCCCCGGGACTGACTAGAGGGTGGGGCCCAACATCTCAAGGGAAGCTGTTTAGTACCCAAGAGTCTTTTCAGTTCTATTCCACTATGCGTGTGCCTGTCTGTCTGTCTGTCTGTCTGTCTATCACCCTTATCATACTATGCTGTTATAGGGCTATAATCTACTTTAATTGCCATGGCAACATCCTGTGGAATTCTGGGTTTTACAGGTTCGTGAGGCCCAAGAATTCTCTGACTGACGATTCTAAATTCCCCTCCTTAAACTTAAACTCCCAGGATTCCATAGGACGTTGCCATGGCAGTTAAAGTGCAATATAGTGCTCTAACAGCATCATGTGATAAGGCTTTGGGGCTGCGGCTTGTGCAAAATGCAGCAGCGTGACTATTGACTGGCACTCCCCACAGAAACCAGGTAACATTAGTTTTAATTACAGTCAGCCCTCCACATCTGTGGGTTTCACTTTTGCTGACTTTATTATCCAAGGGTTATTTGCTGTCCCTCTGCTGCCTCCCTAGGCCATTTTTAATAAGGACTGCAAGCCTAGTGAGGCTGAGAAACTGCAAATGGGCCTTGTAAATCCCTATTGAAAATGGTGCGGGTAGCCGTGGAGGTGTAAGGAAGCCCCACCAGCCCCCCACTTCTGCCCTATGAAAGAACCCAGATGCCTCAGAGGAATCCACGGTGGGCTGAATAGGGTGATCACACTTTTTTGTGCGTTAAATATGGTTTGGGAGGGCCTGGAGTTGCTCACGGTTTTTCCACTTTCACGGGGGTCCTGTGCCCCTAACGCTAGCAAAAGGGGAGGGATGACTGTAATTGAATTGGCTTCCAATACACTTTTCATCCGAATTCAAGATGCTGGTGGTCCGGCAAGGCTTGGCTTGTGAACTGCTCTCCCTGTATATGCCTTCCTGAGGATTCAGGTCTGCTGGGGGGAGCACTGGGGGAACCCGCCATTACATCGTGGGGGGAGGGGGGCGGGGCCTCCCCGGCTCTGGCAGGACCCCCCCCGGAGGCAGAGCTGGGAGTGTGTGGAGGGGGGTGGGAGGGGCGTGGCTATGGGGGGTGTGTGGCCACTGTCTGTGGGGGCGTGGCCAGGGCACGCGGGGGCACGGCTATGGGCTGGGATGCCCCAAAAGCATTGCCGCCCGGTGCAAATCGCCCCCTCCGCCACCCTGTCCCTATGAGACTGACTCCCTCCCTTCGGAGGCCTGATTGGTGCCAACACCGGTTTCGTTCTGCTGCCAGGTAAAAAGATAGTGTTTTATTAAAACCTTTGCAGCCTGATGCTTCCGTGTAACTTCTGCATGGATGTGGTTTTAAACTGTTTTAACTAATCTTAAATTTCAAACTTGCTCAATATGCTTTTTCAGTTGTTTAAATTATTCACTACTGTTTTATCTTGAGTTTATTGACAGCCACACTGAGCTCATATGACACAGGACCGAATACAAATATTTTAATAATATATGTCTATCAGATATGTCTATCAGATAGGGAGAGAAGCAAATTTAGCACCACCTCTACCTGTTTGCTTGAATCCAAACCAGGCAGGTACCCTGTGAAAATGGGGGTTTCTGGACCGGTGCCAGTCCTTGGGTCATCGGCTGCCAGTCCCCAGTGCGTTTCCACAAAGGAATGAGACAGCTGCCAGCAAGGGCACAAATCTGGTTCTGGTCCCTGGCACGCTGAGGAAAAAGACTGCCCCTTCCCCACTCAGATCGCTTGGGAAGGACTGCCCTCAAACTTAATTACAAGGCCCATTAGCACTGGGAGCTCTTACTGTTTCATTAATTACACTCTCTAAGACTCCTTGAAGCTCAGAGGGATCTGGGATGAGAGAAGCCTCCAGAGAATCCGAGCCGTGCTCAGAAAAGCATGATTCCAGATGCAGCCACGAAGCTCACACGGACCCAGCGGGGCCTTTTTGCCTGGCAAGAGGGCATCTCCTTGTTGCGGCGGTCCCGGGCGGGTTCTGTCGCCCTGCTGGACCGGGCCTTGCAGGATGAGGCCGGCCCGAGTCCTGGGAGGCGTGTGCACGCGCTCTCTTCCTGCCGCATTGCTTTCCCAGCCAGAGTCTCCCTCCTTTTCCTGAGGCCGTAAAATGCAAAGCGGTGGCAGGCCTCTGGCAGACTTGGCTAGTGCCGCTTGGCAGTTCCGGCGGAGCTAGACGTGTGCCAGTTTTGAAGAGATCTCTCCTCACCTTGGAAGGCAAAGGGGCCAAATGACCAGCCACCTCCAACCAGAAGGTAATTCAGGACTTGACCGAAGCAGCCTCGGAGCGCAACCGGTTCTGCCTTGGCTCTGGCGGGGCATCCGTCGGACAGAAGACCTCCTCTGGCCTGCTTCCCGCTCTTGTTCCTTCTTTCTAATTACCAGCTGGGAACATCGTAGAATCACAGAGAATCAAAAAAGCAGCTGAGTTGAAAGGGACCCAAGGGCCACCAAGTTCAGCCCCTTTCTGCCACGCAGGAAGACACCATCATAAAGCTGGCCTTTGACAGACCAGCCTCTGTTTAAAAACAGCCTCCAAAGAAGGCGGAGACTCCTCCAGGCTCCACGGAGGCGGCGGCGGCAGCAGCAGCAGCAGCAGCAGCAGCAGCAGCAGCTCCCACTCTCGGACAGCTCTTACCAGCACGGTTGCAAAAACTGCCCCCCCCCCGCTTGTCTGTTCGTCCTCATTCATTGCTTCTGCCGTCTGCACCAAACGCAGATGTTGTTTGGCTACACCTGTCCCACTTTTCACCTGTGGAAAGTTGGAAGGTATGATTGTGTGAGCAGCTCTTGTACTGAATGGCAGCACCACCCAGTGAAGCACGCGTGTGCATTAGAAGTGGAGGAGGATGGTGTGTTCTTCCGTAAGGCACCAACAGGATCCCTGCCGCTGAATGTCCCGAAGAGGACAATCCCCACCCGCAGAGATAACGTGATAAGTCAGGCCTCATTTGGGGGTCAAGGAAGGAAGAAACAGGGTACCCTTGTTCATGGTACCAGCTGAGTTCTCTTTTGAACTTTTGTGCAGACGAGGAACCGGGAGCCAGAAACAGCTTAGCTCAGCAGCGCTTTGCAAAATTTGGGTGCTGGACTTGCATCGCAGGCCTCCCTGGAAACCAGAGAATTCTGTTAGGAGGTGGTTTATTGAGGTCTCTCCCTTCCCTTCCAGACACTTGACAATTGGGGCAGGCCAGGCAAAGGTGAAAGGGCGGAGGAGAGCTTAGGGGGTGGAAGGGGGCGTCCTCTTCTGCTGAGCAAGCAGGCTGTCCTCAGCCCACCTGGCTCCCGGGGTGGGACGGAGGCTGGTGACTCAGGGATTCCTGCCGGTGATGCAGGCTGGGTGCTCCGATGGCTTTCTCTGTAACCTCAGCCACACCCTCGGTTGCAAGATTTTTAAGAAGCTGTACATCCTAACTAATTCTCTCATGGTACAATACCTGCAGATCATCATGAAGCCTCCCTTTGGAAAGCTCTGCTTCCTTTCTGAAGAAATGTGCATATTAATCCCAGAAATCCAGTGAGCTTTATAGGGCTTGACCTGGTTTTGCCTTTCAGAGAGGTGTGGGAGGGCAGTGGAGAAGGCTTTTCCAGCCCTGAAGGAAAACACTGGTTTGCTGGCGAATTGCAGTGGAAGTGGAATTTGGCCCTGTATCTGAAATTCCTCTGAAGCTGCACTTGGCAAGGTCTGCAGCTGTCTCCTTCACCTGGAAAGTGCTGCTGCCTGTTTCAGCCCCACAGCAAGGCTTTCTCTCTGTCCAGGGCCTGGGACATAGACCATAAATCTATGATTCTATGATTCTATGAAATCTCCATATGTGGGTTGAGGCATTAGTGGTGCTACACCTTCTTCACGTGGAATGGCAGCCCCGAGCAACTTAGCCAAGGCAGCAAATATTCAGCCAAATGTGCAGGCATATTGATCTCCATGTACAATGCTCTTCCAAATGCACCAGGTGCTGCACACACAACTATACTCCCGCAACTTCAAATTGAGTGCAGATGCTTTGCTCCAGATGAAACTCTCCAGCTACTTTGACAGGGAACCTGCACGAGTACAAGACACCAACAAGATTCTAGCCTGTGTGTCCACACTATTCCTGGCACGGTCATTTCCACCAAGGGTGCTTACTGTGCAACCTCCACAGTTTGAACAGACAGCACTCTTGATGTTCTGGTTTTTGCTTAGAAGGGGGAGTAAAGAAGGAACGTGAGCATCACACAAGGCCAGATGAATTCTGAATAGGGAGGGGGACAGTTTAATCCTGCAGCTGCCACATCCTTTCTAAGACCAGAAAAATTGATTTCTCTCCTGGACTTTGCAGGTCCCTAGAAGCTGACTTTTCTCACCTGGCAAAATTCACAAGCTTTAAAGACTGGCCAAACAATAACAAAACAGCAACTTGTTCAGCTAGAAGGAGTTGGTTTGAATCCTGCTGGCTTGTCCCAACTGAGTAGACCCATTGAACCAATTACGGAAAGGTGAATCAACATGCAGGCAAATCCTACTGATTCTGTGGGCAACAAAAACAATGCCGGGCTCAGTTCCTGTCTTTGGGCCTCTTTCATCAGCATGTATTTCTTTTCCTTTTTAATTTGTTCCACTGATATGCTTTGCTACCACAAGCACACACACAACGCAGACATTCATCTGGCTGAATTCCTGTCCACTTACTGGAATCAGTGTGCACAGAAACCTGGAATTCCAATTTGGATTTGGGGTATTTTAGCTTTCTCAATGCCCAACAAAGTAGACGAGCAAAAAAAAATTTAATCTGTTTCTGTTGCCTGTGTCTGACTTGGAAGGAAGATTTCTGAACCTAATGGGGGGAAATTAGTTCCAGAACTCTGGCTCACAGGTCCCATGAGCCAAAACCACAACCTGGCAAGAGATGCACAAGGACAGCCCCAGCCGAGCGGATGTGACTGAGCCTGGTGGAGCTCCGTTTCTGGACGGAGCCCTCTTGGCCAGACTCCACAGCTGATCACATTTCAAGGAAAGGGATGCCTTCGTGGTGAGAGAAGCCTCCTTCCTCGCACGCCCACCCCTCCGCAGCCAGCCACATGAGCGCTTCCCCTGAGCTGGCACACGCCAGCCAAGAGCAGGTGGAACAAAGCTGACGTGGAGAGGGAGGCGAGAAGGACGTCAGGGCTTCTGTTAGCCAAGGCTTGGAGCACAGCAATGGGACGTTCTGCACGTCAGCTCTGCCTGCCGTTGCCCAGACGCAAGGCAGCTCATTGGGGGCAGCTGAGCGTTCGGCCTGGCGATGGAGAAGGCCCCCAGGGGCAGGAGGGGGTTCCAGCCATCTGTCCAGGAAGTCAACAGCCCTCTTTGGCTGGGTGCTGAGCCCACTTGACCATGGCAGGCTAGCCGCTGTCTTCAGAGGAGCTTTTCATGGTCGTCTGCTTGGCCAGAGAGAGGGGGGATTGCTTTGTGGCAGAAGCCAGAAACTTGTTGGTGTTTTACACGTGTGCAAGCTGCCCTGGCAGCGTGGGGCTCTGTTTTGGCCTCTGCCCCTGTGTGTGCCAGGAATACAAAGGCTGAGCCAGTCCTGAGACATCCCTTGCCTATTGCTGATATGAAAGCAAGCGCAGTGTCGTGATTTGGTCGTTGGACTAGGACCTGCTTGGCCATGGAAAACCACTGGGGGATCTTGGATGAGTCACACTCTCTCAACCTCAAAGGAAAGCAAAGGCAACCCCTCTCCAAACAAACCTGGCCAAGAAAAAACCACGATAGCTTCACCTGAGGGTTACCATAAGTCAGAAATGACTGCAAGGCACACAACAACCAATTGCTGATATAAATGCGCTCTGTGTTGAATAGCGTCTGCGTTTTCTGACCAAGACCGGTGGGTTTCTGACAGGAAGGAAAACATATTAGTTTGCAACTCGGTGGAACTCTTGGTGAGGGCTCATGATCCTGAGCCTCTCCTTGTGAGCACCTCACACACACACTTTTTGAACACAGTGAAGAGCCCCAGTTGGGAGTCCAGTGGGCCTCCCTTTGGATCTGGGTCCGTGATCCAAGGACACAGAGTGCCTGGAAGAGGAGGGTCAGGGCCAGCGCCGGTTCATAGAGCAGAGGCCCAGGACTTTGGGGGGTCAGGGCTGGTGGTTGTCCACCCACCCAGGGCCTGGTGATAGCAGGAAGAGGACGAGGGCTGGGGGTGCGGCAGCAGTCACAGCGCTGCTCCTGGACCTCTAACGGTTGTGCAGAAAAAGGACTTTCAGTGGGTCTTGGTTGCCACACAGCCAGGCAACAAGGTGCCATACCTGCTGAAATTCCCTCTTCCGCACAACTATTAAAGGCACACGAGCCCTCTCAGATATTCACCCTGGCAATCCTCGGATTCAAGACTAAAATGAGGAAACAGATGCCCACAGCTGGCAGGTTTTGTCAGCTCTCTCTTGTTACTGTGTGACCTGGGAAAAAATGCAGCTACTGCCACAGTAAACAGGCCAACAGGACTCACACCAGTGTGTGTGTGTGTGTGTGTGAGAGAGAGAGAGAGAGAGAGAGCGCACGCGTGTGCGTGCGTGTACTGGAACCCCACTGTTACCCTCCACTTTTGTGGCTAAAAGAAGCCCCAGCTGGAGGTGAGGCAGGCCATTCCCTCCCATGCCTGCTGTTGCAGTTAGTGTAAGACAGACTCAGAAGCTGGCAAGACCCCAAAGGCAGCAAACTTCCCAAACTCCAGCAGAGCATTGGGGATGAGGTCGGGCAAACACAGGAGCCTCAGCCCATTAAATACCATTTAGCATATTTTCTTTAATGAAACATTGCCTTACATAAAAGAGAAAAAGGAAAAAAAAAACCTGTTGTCCTGGGGCCAGAGGTCACCAGTAGTTGGCTCACTGTTGAGTTTACCACCATCTGTCCCCAAGGAACTTCTCTTTCTGGCAGAAACATAGACCTGCCTCACTCATTACACCACAGTTCCCTGCTCCAGAAGCAGCCCGGGGCAGGAGTTCCTGGAAGACGGAGACCAGACGGAGGGGAGCTCTCCTCTCCGACACCTGCTCTGTCCTCCTGAGGCCCCGCTGAGCCGCCGCCGCCGCCGCCGCGTGCTGGAACAAGCCCGGCCTCTTCACGCCACAGGCATGCACATCTGTCACCAAGCAGGAATCCCATGCCCTCAGCCCTGGCGGTGGCGGCAGGCAGGCAGGCAGACAGGCAGGGCGAGTGCCCGGCTGGGCTTGTGCGGTGGCTTCTGTGACGTCCAGAAGCCTCGAGAAAGAGCCAAGCTGAGCCAAATGGAGGAGGAGGAGAAGCAGGAGCAGGAAGAGCTGGACATTTGCCTCTGGAGGCCACAGCCTTCCTGAGGATGATGCCAAGGTTGCCTCATTTGCAGCAGACTCTGTGCGCGCGCACGTGTGTGTGCAAGCATCCTCCATCCCCGCAATGCCCTTGGAATCCACCGGTTGCGAGGCTCCCTCTGTGGGACTGCTCAGTTGCTGCTCCTGGGTGGAAGACGCTGTGGAGACACAAAATGGGGGGAGGGATCAGAACTGGCCCCCAAAAAACTGTCATCCCTGAGACTGTACCTAGAACATGGAACAGGGCCCGGCAGCCTGCCTCAGCCTCCCCCGGTCCCAAGCACCGACCCCGTGGCTCACAGCTTGAGGACAGGAAAACAATTAAGCCAGTTTTATCTTCAGACACCGGGAGGGAAGAGACTCATGGCATCCTCTTTGGGGCCAAAAGTGAGAGACTTTTGTTTTTCAAACGCAGCGACCAAGAAACCACCCTCCTGGCCCTTTTGCAGGCCACTTGGGGCCCTGGGTGCCCTGTCCTGGCCCTCAGGGGATCAGGAGGGGAACCGGGGAAGGAGGGCAACCCCCCTGTTGCGCCAGGCCTTGGGGTGCCCAGGCCTTGGGGTGAAAGGAGGCCCTCTCCTGAGCACGTAGGAGCCAGTCTGGTGGGATCAGCTTTCCAGGAAAAGGTGAAACAGGGAAAGGGTGGGCCGGGCCTCTCCAACGCCTCTGTTTACAAGCCGCTCCGCAGCCGGCCGGCTCTCGCTGGCTCGCTCCCTCAGAGACTCCGAGCCGCCCCGTCCCGCCAGCTCATTGCCCGTTGCCTGGGGAGCCACCACAACGAACAGCCTGGCCTGCACTCGAGGAAGGGGCACTCCGTGTGCACGCGTGCCTGGGCGAGCAGCCGCCGCCGTCACAAATGGGGAGCTCGGGAGAGCCAAAGACCAGAGGAGGTGGAACTGCTCCCCGGGCCGGGCTCTTCGCGCCTCCAGGAGCACCGTTTCCCCAAACTCTGCCAGATCCCAGCCTCAGTTTAAGGGTGCTTGCTCCCCCTATTACGGAGGGGGGCTGCTTCCCATGTCTCCTCCTGTCCTTGGGCACCTTCCAGACATTATTTTAAACTCTGAAAGGGGTCGGGAGGGATGTCCTAATTCAAGGGGCCGCCTTCTCTCAGCCAGCAACTCAACAGGTGGGGCCTGTAGCTCTCGGATGCCTTCGCAGTTCTAAGGAAACCCCTCTTTCTGTTTTAGTGTGACAGGGATAGGTTTTATTCGGGGGTTTTTGAGCACAGAGAAGAACACTGTGAAGCCTGGAGGCTGGCCCTCTTGCCTGGCTGACCTCAGACTGGTTCAGTGCGGAGATTCAGCCATGCTGCCCCTCCACGCCACCTGTGGGTCCTTGGGACCACCAGAGAGGCCGGTTTTGTGCGTCAGCTGCCTCCTGCTGGCCGGCTGCCTGCCCTCCTCTCTCCCTGCCGGCTGTCTCCGTGGTTCTCCTGCCCAGTTCCCGTAACGGCGGGATCGTCTGACCGTCCGTCTCCCTCAGCAGGTGCAGCCGGACCTCTGTGCTCATTAACACCTCTTGCCCTGTTAATCCTTACCGGGAAAGAGGGATGCAGCCAAGCAGAGCGGCTGGCCAAGAATCAGCCAGGCCGCTGCCAGTCTTGTTGCAGAATTATAGGACCATAGGATCTCCGAGGTGGAGGGGACCACATGGGGCCATCTAGCCCAGCGCCTTGCCACTGCAAAGGGCTTCCCAAAAATGCCTATGTAACTTGCACTTAAGGACCTCCAAGGCAGCCTGTTTCACTCTCAAACAGCTCGTACCATCACAAATATCTTTGAATCCTAGAATCCTAGCGCTGTAAGAGACCCCAAGGGCCTCCAGTCCAACCCCATTCCATCACACAGGAATACACAATCTAAGCCCTCCCTTTGACAGACGGCCGCCCAGCCTCTCTTTAAAAGCCTCCAGAGAAGGAGATCGCCCCAGTTCTTCCATGAAGTCTCTTTTCCCGCAGTTTGAATCTACTGTTTTGTGTCCCTGTCTCTGCAGTGATTTAAGAGAGCCAGTATTTCAAAGGTCCACCCGTGCCCGTTCCATCCTCTATGTGACATCCCATCAGATTTTTAAAGAAGGCCGTATTCCGCCGCCTCTCAGCCTTCTCTCCCCCAGGCTAAACATACCCAGCTCCCTAAGCAAGTCCTCACAGGGCTCCATGGTTTCCAGACCTTTGATCCTCACGGTAGAGCTTCTCTACATGTTTACCAGATTCCCAGAACTTCCCAGATTCCCTTCTTAACTGGGTCACTCTGAACTGGACACAGTGTTCCAAGTGAGGTCTGGCCAAAGCAGAATAGAGCGGACTCGCTACTTGCCTCAGTCCACACTAGATGGCCCCTGTGCTCCCCTCCAACTCAAGCAGTCAATGACTCCGAGGCCATTTCCACACCACACAGTTATTTATAGTGCTGTTATTCCACTTTCAACATCTTCTGGAATCCTGGAGTTTGCAGTTTGGGGAGGGGCATTTAGATGCTCAGCCAGAGAGCTCTTTGGCCCCAGGAAACTACAAACCCCAGAATTCCACAGGATATTGTTAAAGTGGAATAATAGCACTATACCAGTGCAGTGTGGAAATGGCCTTAATATTATAGTCCAATTGATACAGCCTAGAAGCTTGCCCCGGGGCTCCCAGGCATGAATGAAGTAGTGGTCCTCAGCAACACTCTCTGGCCTCCAGCGTGGCCCAGCAGCAATGTCATTCATCTGCCAAACCTTATGGCCCAATGGAGGGAAGAGCTGGGTTTGCTCACTTCAAACTGTTTCTCACTTGACCAGAGGCTACAGGCGGGGGTGAGTGGGGGTGAGATCCTCATTTCCGAGAAGCAAAAAATAGTTGTGTGGGAAATGCAAAGAAAAAGAGCTCATCACAGAAGTAAAAGAGTTTGTTGGGCATACTTCACGTGCTGCCTCCCAGGCCAGGGGTTTCAGGCTCCCCACAAGGACCCACACAAGAGCTGTGATCCCAGTGCTGGGACGAAGAACCGCTCCATCAGATCCAGATGCGGGAGACGATGGTGTGAGAAGTGGGATGTCCCTCCCTCCCTGACGGTTAAGAAGTGCAGATTTCATGGCACAAGCTACCTCTGGCTAACCCTGGTGTTGGCTGCTTTGCTGCTCCTTCTACCGGATGGGCTTCGCATCCGTCCATTCTTCCTGCAGATCGCAGGATCATAGAGTCCCAGAGTTAGAAGAGACCCCCAGGGCCGCCCAGTCCAGTCCCCTTCTGCCATGCAGGAAGACACAGTCAAAGCTGTCCCTTTGACAGAGGGCCACCCGGCCTCTCTTTAAAAACCTCCAAAGAACGAAGAGACTCCACCAGACTCCACTGAGACAGCGGCGTATTCTACTGTCCAACTGCTCTTACTGTCAGGAAGTTATAGGTTGTTGTAGGTTTTCCGGGCTTTGAGGCCGTGTTCTATTAGTATTTGCTCCTGACGTTTCGCCTGCATCTGTGGCTGGCATCTGCAGAGGATCTGGTGGCGTGGAAGTGAGACACAGAATATATACCTGTGTAGTCCCCGGGTGGGAAGAAGCAATTTGCATGTGTCGCAGTTGAAATTGTCCATGTGTTCATGGATTTCAGTGGCCTCTCTGTGTAGTCTGACATAGTGGTTGTCAGAACGGTCCAGAATTTCTGTGCTTTCAAAAAACATTCTGTGTCCCAAGCTGGTTTATAACATGTTCCGCTACTGCTGATTTTTCTGGCTGGAATGTGTTTTTACCAGACATCAAAGGCGTCACTGACTATATAGGGAAATTGATGAAGAAACATAACCTCCAAACAATCTACAGACCGACCAAGAAAATTCAACAAATGCTACGTTCAGCAAAGGACAAGAGGGATCCTCTAACTTCTGCTGGAGTTTACCCCATAGCTTGGAGCTGTGGGCAGGTCTACTTAGGGACTACAAAACACAGCATCCAAACACGAATTAAAGAACATGCAAGACACTGCAGACTGATCCAGCCAGAAAAATCAGCAGTAGCAGAACATGTTATAAACCAACCTGGACACAGAATGCTTTTTGAAAGCACAGAAATTCTGGACCGTTCTAACAACCACTATATCAGACTACACAGAGAGGCCATTGAAATCTATAAACATATGGACAATTTCAACAGGAAAGAAAAAACTCGGGAACAAAAGTTGGCTACCAGCACTGAAGAACACTAAAATCAAGACTCAAAAATATGCCAATGAACACCACCCAGACTCTAGAGGTCCCTCTACGGGGAACAGTACAATGGGTTGCCCATGTGCTTAATGTACTGTTATGCGTATCCCCTGACTAACAATTCAACCCTGGGGGGTATCCCATTTAACAATAGGCCGTCACACAGTCCAACTGTAACACATGCAAATTGCTCCCTCCCACCCGGGGACTACACAAGTATATATTCTCTGTCTCACTTCCATGCCACCAGATCCTCTGAAGATGCCAGCCACAGATGCAGGCGAAACATCAGGAGCAAATACTAATAGAACACGGCCTCAAAGCCCGGAAAACCCACAACAACCTATGGATTCCAGCCATGAAAACTTTCGACTTTACGTGTCAGGAAGTTCTTCCTAACATTTAGGTGGAATCCCTTTTCCTGGAGTTTGAAGCCATTGCTCCACAGTGTCCCAGTCTCTGGTGCAGCAGAAAACAAACCTGCACCATCATTCCTGTGACATCCCTCCAAATATTTAAGCATGGCTATCATGTCCCCTCTTCACCTTCTCTTCTCCAGGCTAAACATCCCCAGCTCCCTAAGCGACTCCTCATAGGGCCACATAGTTTCAGGCCTTCTACCACTTTGGTCACTTTCCTCTGGACAGGAGCAGCTTTTCCGGTGCTCTGAATAATCTGGGAGGTGCCAGCATGCTCACACATCGAAAAGGAGAGGTATGGGGGAGCACACACATGCACCTGCCCTCCCAGCCCTGCTCCCCACCCTACCTGAGAGCTCTCTTTGCTGGAGAGGAACGGCCCCCTCCCAATGGTTTTTGGCCATTGGAAGAGGCCCAGGAACAGCCCCAGGTGAGCACCTTTGTCCAGCATCCTAGAGAGGATCGCAGCCTGAAGGGCCCTGAGGACCCCGTGGCAGACAGGGCGGACACCCTCCGGCTAAGGGGTCTTGAATTCATTTTATTTGACTGTTTAAATGGGCTGCAGGAATTATGAATCACAGCAGGATGGTTGGAACAGCTGAGGTTTGCACTGATGAAAGGACTGTGGCGAGAGGGTTAAGCACCAGGGCTGGGGCTCAATTTTGTGAATGGCACCCAGGAGAAGATGCGTCAGTGTCCTAAAGGGAGTGAATGCCGTCTGATCCAGGAAGCTAAGCAGGGTTGGCCCTGGTTAGTACCTGGATGGGAGACTGTTACCCTGTTTACTGGGGGTCCCGTGAGGGACACCAAAGTGTGCTCAACAATAGGTGGGGAAGATTAGCTCTGAGCACTGCTTTAGCGTTACGAAAGGCAGGGTAACTTAGCAGGATCTTGAACCCTATGTCTACAGGGTCAGGCCGAGTCAAGGAGCACACAGAAGTTGAAATAATAAACGTGGTTTTATTAAAACACAATCAAACAGTGTATGCGGCACACTCACACAAGATAACTAAAGAAATAAAGGTTGGAGTGGGATAGAGGGATTTTCAGAGGAGTTGTTGGTTTGGGTGATACTTCACCTGTCCTGAAGCCCGGTTGGAAGTGAAAAAGCCGGGGAGCATGGATCTCAACACGTGGAGCCGAGGGGAAGGCTCGCTGGACAAATGACAGCAAGGCGGGATGGAAGCCAAGAGCGATCCAAGGGAGCGCCCAAAGTCGAGGGTTTTATAAGGAGAATTGTGACCGCAGGCTAGGTCGGACTTGGGGAAAACGATAGATTTGGGGCTGGAGACAAAGCCTCCGAAAGGTCAGAATTTGAATGATTGAGTTACAACCAAATTGTCAATAGGATAGGCGGTATGCAAACGCGGAGTACTTGAGCGTTGTATAGTCCGATCATCAAGCTGCCAGCGCGGGGCTGAGGATCCTTTTGAAAGCTGCGTGCGTACCTAATGAAGGTACTTGCCTTGAGGTCTCCTAAAGCGGCAAGTCGGCTGTTTCTGGCCTGCCTGTATTGCTTTGGAATATTACGGTGATTATCGGCCGAGCCTGTGCGCGTGCTTGTCCGGGGGCCTCGCAAGCACGTGGAAGGGAATGGGTACGTGAAGCCGAATTATCGATATCAATAGATATCATTTTATATCCCCCAAAGCTCGGGCTAGCCGGGGCAGTAACAAGACCACCAAGGAATCTCAGATGCTGTAGGCTCCATTTCAGAGGAAGGAACTGGCAAGATCGTCTCTGAGCATTCCTTGCCCTGTGAAATGCACGGGTCTCCAAAAGTCAACAGGTGAGTGGAAGGCACGTGCTCACGCTTCCCCAGGAGGAATGGAGCAGGCAGGAGTGGGAGGAGATGGAGGAGGTCAAGGGAAGAGGTCAAGGGGTCAAGGGGCTGAGCTGGAAGAAGAGGAACCCTGCTGCTGTTGCCCAACGGTGGTGACGCCCTTTTGTCCTGTCAACAAGTGTCCCAGTTGGTTTCCAAGGCTTCTCCCCTCCTCTTCCCCAGACAGGAGTGAAAAGTCTCTTCTCCAGGTGCAGTCACCTGTTTTAAGAACAAAAAGAATACCAGGGGGTTTAGAAACCCGACAAATGACCATTGATTCTACATCACACCTGAGGCTGCATCTTGGGACTGAGTTTAGCTGTGGGTCCACAATACCTTGGGTTTGGGTTTTTGAAAAGGCCTTTTCTGTTTGCTCTCTCATCACACGTGGGTGAGGGGCTACGGAGGGAAAGGTCAGGGGGTGACCATTAAGGGCAAAGCGAGGCAGAGCCACGCAGAAGAAACAAACATCTTCAGCCAGGGAAAACTGGAAAAGCTGCAGAGTTGCTAAGCTCTTAGGGCTCTCCAAGGAAAAATGGATCAAACATTTCCAGCACATTCTGACCCTGCCACTGACTAACTGGCATTTTCTACTGGCAGCAGCAACAATCGTAAATGTAAGGGAAAAGTTCAACATGAATAGCTTTTGCTTAGTGCTGGCTTGGGAATTTTCCATAACTGCTGTTTCTTGATTGGCCAAAATGTGTCCAGTGTGCTCATGTGATTTGCTGTATGGTGTCATGTGCTGTTACTAGGGCCATTTCTGCACTAGACTGTTACAGTGCTGTTATTCCACTTTCAACATCCTATGGAATCTAGGGGTTTGCAGTTTAGGAAGGGGCCTCAAAGGCCATTCACAAAGGCCATCCTCAAAGACCCCTCCCTAAACTGCACACCCCAGGGTTCCATAGGATGTTGAAAGTGGAATAATAGCACTATAACAGTCTAGTGCAGAAATGGCCTAGGTAAATTGTCCAAAACCACTATAAATGGCAAGGAGTACTTGCCTTGGTGAGAGCCAGCATGGTGAGTGCTGGATTGTGACCGAGGAGACCAGGGTTATATTCTTCACTTGCCCATGGGAACCCACCTTGGGCATGTCACACCCTGTCAGCCCAGAAAACCCCATAATAGGGTCGCCTTAGGGTGTCCACGAGTTGAAAATGACTTGGAAGGCACACAGCAATGACAACATTTGCTTTGATGCCAAACTGCTCATCCAGAATGCTGAATATCTGGGCTGGCAGGTTGTGAGACAAACAGTTGCCTTCAGTTCACTAATGCTGCAGTTCTTGAACCCAAGACAGAAAGCGGGACGCAGTTCCCTTACAGGTACCATCTTCCTCAAGGGTGGGCAAAATGCAGACCTCCACATGTTGTTGAACTTCAACTCCCTCTCCATGGTCTATATGTTGGCCAGGGGTTGCTGGGAGCTACAGTCCAGCAGCATCTGGAGGGTTGCACATTTCTCTGCTCTAGCCTGATAAAGAGTTCAGTAGAACACAAAAGTTCACACACTTTTGTGGCATTGTTGTTGCTCCTAAGGAACTCTGGTTTGCACTTTTGCTCCTGAAGCACCAGAGCTACTTCTGGTCTTTATTTCCTGCAAGGTGGGAAAGGCAGACAGGTTGCGTCTGGGCCTCCATCCCCTAGTCAGTTTCATGTCTGAATGAGGATCTGCAGCAGAGCCTTTTCAGTCCTGGCCCCACAACCAGCCACTTGTTTCATTTCCAGCTGTGCTGGGAAGGAGCTGAGCAGGAGATGCAGCAGAGAGGACTGAGGACCTGTGTGGCCCCCAGGGGCCAAAATGTTCGTGGCCCCTCCATGGGCCCCTTCCGTTTTCCTTTTCCTGCCCTTCCTGCAATGCTCAGAGAAGCAGAAAAACCCAGGAGACCCGGGCTGTGCTGGCACCCTGCTCGTCAGTTCTGGGAAGGCGGCAGGAGGGCCAGGATGGCGCTTGGATGCACAATCACTCTCGCGGAGAGACGGCCAGCCCCTCCAGCCCCGTGGTCTCTGTTCCCTGCCAAGGGAGGGCTTGGCGGTTGCCGGTAACCTGTGTCTGATGATCCTGCTGAGTTGGGAGGCCGGAAAGCTTTGCTCTGTCACTCGGCATTAGCTCCCTTCCCCTCCAGGTGCCCATCCGGGCGCAGTAATTGCTCGTTTGGAGGCCGGCTGGTTCCCGGTATATCGGAAGCCCCCTGGCACCCAAGCGCCTGACTTCCCACAAGGGGGGCACAGGTGGGCCCTCGTGGCTGAGCGTGGCGGGCGGCAGGCTAATGCAGGCGGGCAGGAGTAGGTGCCGGCAGGAACCTTGGAGCGACACTTCCCGCCTGCCTGCCTGGCTCCTACCACCTGTGCGCCGTGCTGTCTAAAAGAGGCAGCCAAGGGCTCAGCAGAGATCAGGAAGAGGAGGAGGGCTGTTCCACACAATCACAGCATCCAAGAGTTGGCAGAGACCCCAAGGGCCACCCAGTCCAACCCCATTCCACCACGCAGGAATGCACAAGCAAAGCGTTCCTGACAGATGGCCGCACAGCTTCTGTTTAAAAGCATCCAAAGAAGGAGGAGGCTCCACCACACTCCACTGAGGCAGCCACGGACTCCGCTGTTGAACGGCTATTACTGTCAGGAATGTTTAAGTGGAATCGCTTTGCTGAAGTTTGGAGTCACTGCTCTGTGTCCTAGTCTCTGGGGAAGCAGGAAACAAGCTTGCTCCATCCTCCATTTGACATCCCTTCAAATATTTAAACAAGTCTGTCATGTCCCCTCTTAACTTTCTCCTCTGCACGTTAAACATCCTCAGCTCTCTAAGCCTCTCCTCACAGGGCATCCTGCCCAAAGAGGTCCCAGTAGGTATCATTACTACTTTTATCGCAGAATCCTTAGAGAGGTGTTGGGGGCCCTGAAGGTGATTTGACCCAGCCCCCTACCAGGGCAAGTTCCAGCAGCCACTCCTCCCTCCAACCCACCCCCTACCCTGAAGGCATACACAGCCTTCTCCCTTTCTGCCTCCCACTGGGCAAAACCCGCACTGCCTCCCTGGCACCTTCTTTCACCTACTGGCTGGAGTTTTCGGCCTTGCAACAGAGAAATGCAAGGTCCTACACTTAGGCAGAAAAAATGTGATGCACAAATATAGGATGGGGGATGCATGGCTGCCTAGCAGTATGTGTGAAAGGGGTCTAGGAGTCTTGGTAGATCACAAGCTGAACATGAGTCAGCAGTGTGATGCAGCAACCAAGAAGGCCAACGCGATTCTTGGTTGCATCACTACGAGTATGGTGTCTAGACCGAGGGAGGTAATGGTACCACTTATTCTGCATTGGTTAGGCCTCATTTGGAATCCTGTGTCCAGTTCTGGGTGCCTCAATTCAAGAACGATATCGACAAGCTGGAACATGTCCAGAGGAGGGCGACCAAAACGGTGAAGGGTCTGGAAGCCATGAAGCCCTATGAGGAGCAGCTGAGGAAGCTGGAGATGTTTAGTCTGCAGAAGAGAAGGTTAAGAGCAGACACGATACCCATGTTTAAACATCTGAAGAGATGTCATGTCGAGGAGGGAGTGGGCTTTTTTTCCACTGCTCCAGAGACCAGGACAAGGAGCAATGGATTCAAACTGCAGGAAAGGAGATTCCCCCTGAACCTCAGGAAGAACTTCCTGACGACCAGAGCTGTCCGGCAGTGGAATAGGCTGCTGCCTCCATTTTCCCAGAAGGATACAAGGACTCAACCTGGTGGTTGGGGAGCAGGGGAGGAAGCAGGGGAAATGCGGTATATAATAGGTAGAGAGGTGGTACAAGAATACCTGGCCACACTGGATGAATTCAGGTCTCCAGGGCCAGATGAATTGCATCCTAGGATATTAAAAGAACTGGCAGAGGTCATTTTGGAACCACTTGCTATGATCTTTGAGAAATCATGGAGGACAGGAGAAGTTCCAGCAGACTGGAAGAGGGCAAATGTTGTCCCCATCTTCAAGAAGGGAAAAAAAGGGGACCCAAATAATTATCGCCCAGTCAGCCTGACGTCAGTATCCGGAAAGATCCTGGAGCAGATCATTAAGCAGTCGGTTTCTAATCACTTAGAAAGCAATGTGGTAATCACGAGAAGTCAACATGGATTTCTCAAAAATAAGTCATGCCAGACTAATCTTATCTCTTTTTATGATAGAGTTACTAGCTTGATAGATGAAGGGAATGCTGTGGATGTAGCATATCTTGATTTCAGAAAGGCCTTTGACAAAGTTCCCCATGACATTCTTGCAAAGAAGCTAATAAAATGCGGGTTGGACAGGGCTACTGTCAGGTGGATCTGTAACTGGTTGACTGACCGTTCCCAAAGGGTGCTCACCCATGGCTGCTTTTCATCCTGGAGAGAAGTGACTAGCGGGGTGCCACAGGGTTCTGTCCTGGGCCCAGTGCTGTTCAATATCTTCATCAATGACTTGGATGAAGGAATAGAGGGCATGCTCATCAAATTTGCAGATGACACCAAATTGGGAGGGGTTGCTAATACACCAGAGGACAGGATCAAAATTCAAAATGACCCGGATAGATTGCAGAGCTGGGCCAAAGCTAACAAAATGAAATTCAACAGAGAGAAGTGTAAGGTCCTACACTTAGGTAGAAAAAATGGAATGCAGAAATATAGGATGGGGGACACGTGGCTGGATGGCAGTACGTGTGAAAGGGATCTAGGAGTCTTAATAGACCACAAGCTGAACACGAGTCAGCAGTGTGATGCAGCAGCCGAGAAAGCCAACGCAATTCTCGGCTGCATCAATAGGAGTATGGTGTCTAGATCGAGGGAAGTACTGGTACCACTCTACTCTGCTTTGGTTAGACCTCATCTTGAATCCTGTGTCCAGTTCTGGGCACCCCAATTCAAGAAGGACACGGTCAAGCTGGAGCAGGTCCAGAGGAGGGCGACCAAAATGGTGAAGGGCCTGGAAGCCATGCCCTACGAGGACAGACTTAGAGAGCTGGGTATGTTCAGTCTGCAGAAGAGAAGGTTAAGAGGGGACATGATAGCCATGTTTAAATATTTGAAGGGGTGCCATGTAGAGGAAGGAGAGGGCTTGTTTTCTGCTGCTCCAGAGACCAGAACAAGGAGCAATGGATTCAAACTGCGGGAAAGGAGATTCCACCTGAACCTCAGGAAGAACTTCCTGACAGTCAGGGCTGTCCGGCAGTGGAATCTGCTGCCTCGGAGTGTGGTGGAGTCTCCTTCCTTGGAGGTTTTTAAGCAGAGGCTGGATGGCCATCTGTCGGGAGTGCTTTGAGGGTGTTCCTGCATGGCAGGGGGTTGGACTGGATGGCCCGCGTGGTCTCTTCCAACTCTACATTTCTGTGATTCTGTGATTCTGTGATTCTGTGAGTGTGGTGGAGTCTCTTCCTACTTTGGAGGGCAGAGGCTGGATGGCCATCTGTCCAAGGCAGGGCTTTGATGTGGGTTCCTGCATGGCAGAAGGGGGTTGGACCGGATGGGCCCTAGGGTCTCTTCCAACTCTATGGTTCTATGATTCTATGATTCATTTCTGGAGGGCTCCCATCTGCCGGCCTCCACAGACTGCCTCCCCCAGGAGCTTCTCCCATGTGCTCAGCTCCACATACAGAGAGGCTTCCTAACATTATGTCCAAATTTGAATCCACAGCATCCTGTGTCAGTTTGGAATTTCCTGCTGGTTCCCTCATTAACGCCTCCCTTCTTCCACCTGCCTCGCCCCCCCCCACACCATGTAGTGTTTCCTTCCTGGCTGCAGGAGAGTCACCTTCCTCTCCATCCGAACTGGGTGGAGCTTCTGTGGGTTTCTGGGCCAGTGAGGGGCAGGAGCCTCACCCTAGAGGTGGCTGCTTGAGGGGCTGTCCTCCCCTGGCCCCCGGCCATGTTCATGCAAGTCTGCTAAGGGGAGGGGGAAATGCAAGGTCCAGTTGGTGAAATGGCTGCAGAGAAGCAAAGTCATCAGAGAAAGCTATGCTGGAGAGACAATGAGAGAGACAGTGTCGGGTAGGCCTCCATATTTTAGTAATGGGATATGTAGTAGGAGTTAAGTAGCAGCTTGCTTGTAACAAGGTATGAGAACCAGAGACCATTAGATAAACAAAAGCTAGGAATGCACTGATAAGCTTAGCCAGGCTGCACCAAGACTTCAAGGATGGCCATCTTTGTATTTTACGTTTTGAATCTTGCTAATTGCCTCCAGTTCACTCACTGAAGTCCTGTATGAAGTATCATGCTCCTAATAAATACTGTTTTAGCACTGTTCTATTTGCATGTGTGAATTCAGTTCATGATGGGGGGGGGGGGAGAGTTTGCCAGCACTGAGCCTGAAGGGTTTAAATTGGAGGCCTTCATCTTGGCCCTCCCTCTCCAGAGCTCCAAAAAATTGGTGTGCCTGTCCTCTAGATGGTGCCACTGCCCCCTCCCCGCAGTTCCCTCCTCTGAGTCCAGAGACAGGAAAGCAGAATGAGGGAGGGAGGGAGGGAGGGATTCATCCTGCCCCTGGTGGGGGTCAGAGGGCGCGGGGAGAGGGACCTGCCTTTCCTGGGGAAGGTGCAAAGCAAGACTGGCTCCCCCACCGGTGTTTACCTCCTCCCTCCTTCCTGGACCCTCAGATCTGCCCCAGTTCCCACCCCAGAGAAGCTGGGTGAGAGGAGATGTTTTCCTCCAGAGTGGCATCACCTCTCCCGGCAGCCTTTTCTTTATGCGCGCACAATGGCCCATCAGCTCAGAGGCATTGTCTGTTCCTCTGAGGGGGCCGCAGAGTCAAAACCTCAAAAGGACAGAGAACGGGGCTTCCATAAAAGCCATAAAAGGGCTATTATCTCTTCCAGTGGATCCCTACACACCCATCCATCCGTCCATTGTGCCCCTGCCTTTCTGAAAGGCAGACGCAGGAGGAAGGGGAGAAATCCAATCTAAGCCGAACAAAGAAGGCCCCAAGTCACATTGGGGCGGGGGGGCAGATGGGGCCATGGGAAGTCTTATGACCTGGGAACAGATGAGGCTGAAAAGAGAAAGGAATCACAGAGCCAAAGAACAGTCGGGCTGGAAGGGTCTCCCAAAGGACATCCAGCCCAAGCCCCCGTGCTGGGAATGCCCACCTCAGGGATCCCGGGGGGGCGGCCATCCAGCCTCTGCTTAGAAATCTGAGACATCCCTTCCAGCAAGGAACAGCTCTGGGACCTTGTTTCTCCTCACTTGAATCCATTGGTTCGGGTCCTATGCTCCGGAGCGGCATGAACTGACACAGCACCTGGGAATGGTAGAATCATAGAATATTAGAACTGGAACCCTCCAGAATTATTAGGACTCAGAGAAACAGGCAAGAAACCCCTGAGCTTCCTGCCCAGGAGAGAAACATTTAAAAGGAACACTGTGGAAAACAAAGTTGGAGAGGAGAAAGAAGAGGGATGGAAGATGGGTGGGATGAATGTGGCTGAAATCAGTTGTTGTTGTGAAGGGAGGGGCCTGAATGAAGGCGGCCAATCACAGCTCAGGAAAAGCCGTGAAGGCGGGCCTGCAGGGAGGAAATGTCACAAAACCTGAGGCTTGTCTCCCCGGGAAGGCAGAACCGGGGAAGCTGGCACAGAGACAGGGAGGAGATTTTAGAGAGAAAGGAACAGATGCAGGGGAGTCAGACAGAGGGAAGGACTGGCTCTGGTTTTGGGAAGCTGCAAATAATTTAGCAGTTCAAGGGTTACTGCTTTTTTAGCTTGCATCTTAATAAACTTGTTTGTTTTTACTGCTGTTTCTGTCTGCTCATACTGACTTTGGTGGGGGGCCTGGTCACACTTAGCACAGCAAAACCATTCAAACAGAGCCACAGGTCCACAATGGGGGGTCTCCTTGAGGCCCACACCCCCAACCCTGGGAGGGATTAAGGGGGCAGAAAGAGCAAGGGGAGTGATAGGAACCCACAGCTGGAACTGTGGGGCCAGCCTGGCAACGGAGTCTCCCAGAGTTGTGTGCACCTAGGTGTGATGATAAGTAGACGAGCAGAAAGGGAGGGAGGGGCTTTGTCACCCACCCACTACCAGTCAGAGGACCATCAAGGGGAGAGGAGGTGCCTGGGGGGGCCACCCTATAGGAGTGGGGCCCTGACAGAAAGGCCTTCCCCACTGGGCCCCTGCACCCACCTCTCACTCTTCCAGCTCCACCCCTGCCTGCCTGAGGATCTCTCCTCCTCTCTCTGACCCAGGGAGACCCCAGAGCTGCCCACAGCCTTCCCCCACAGGAGACACAGGCAGGGGGCCTTCTTTTGGAAGGGATTTGGGGCCATGGGTGCCTCTCCTCCCTTGGCCTCTAGAGGCAAGGACGGGGACTCTCTTCTGCAAGCACGAGACGGTGGGCAGAGGAGTCCTCCCCCCGCACCGGGCTGTCCGCACAGGAGGCGCAAGAGGCTTGGTGAGCTGCTTCCTTCCTTCCCTCCTTCTCTCCACCCTTCCAGCGCCTGGGAGATTCTGGGCTGCTTTGGCCAGGCAAGAGGGAAGCAACGAGCCCAGCGACAAATGGGGTGTCATTTTTGCTATTATATCTGTAATATGGCGGGGGATGAGCCGGAGGTGTGATGGATCTTTGTGTCATTCCAGGATTAGATACAAACAAGCCGTATTCTTTGTGCAGCCCCTCTGTACCACCATTTGATAATTAGCAGGTCGTTAGCTTGCCATTTGGAAATGGCTGTGCAACAGAGCCTGAAGGAGGCTCCTGGCAAGAGATGCTTGTTATGATTACGGGGAGAGTTATGTTTTGCAGGCCGCACCCCCTCCCTCCCTGGTGGACTCTGCGGGGGGCGGCCTGGCAGACTCACACAGATGCCGTTTGGAAGGCTAATTGATGAACACAGGGAAAGAAAGACGCCCAAGAGCCACCCACCCAGTTACCTGATGGCTGCTAAGCCACCGGTGCCACCGTGTCCTGAGTGACCCTGGGGGGGTGTTCAGCCCCATCCCATCTTTTGTAGAGCAAGCAGTGGAGAGAGCCACCGAGATCTGCGTAAGTCCCCTCCTCTTAAGGTTGTCCTTTGCTGGCCACTGTGCAGCGGAACGTTTAGTTCACGGTAGCTTATGAAGCGTTCCACCGGTGTCACTATGTCACATGAACTCGCACCTTCTCGGGTGGTGCCTAATTCTCCCTGGGAAGGCAGGAACAGCCCCTGTGCACAATTGCCCACCGCAGAAAGGGATACAAAACAACAGGTGCCCCGGCAGAGGCACCAGCAACGGCACCGGTCTACTCTGGCTGGAACAAAGAGTCGGGATTCCAGCTTTAGTGCAGAATGTGCATGCCCCATTCTGGCAGTTCAAACACACACATGCACCATCGTATGTGTCCCTCGGGGGGGGGGGCTTCAAAGGAGCTGAGAGAGAGGATAGGCCAGCCCTGCTGTGTACAGCATTGGCTATTTATACCTCACATTTACCCCCAAAGAGAGGAGTTTTCAAAAAGCCCTGAGTCCTGCTCCTCCTTCTCTCCCACATGGAGGTAGGGCTGCCGACCACCGGAATGTCTCATCCTGTGGGCAAGTCTGGGCTTTCGGGCTTTTGTTCCTTTCTTTCCCTTTGAGCTCTGACTTGTGGACATGTGGATGCTGGTTCAGCTTTAAGAAGAACTTCTTCCTGTTTGGCCTCAAGGAAAGGGTTTTAAACAGAAGCTGTGGGAGGGGGGCAGCATCTTTTGGAAGTGTTTTGGTTGCATCTTCCTTCCTACACTGGAGGAGATGGTCTGGATGGCCCTTGGGTGCCCCTTGCAAACTTATGGACCTGGGATTCCCTGTGGCCCTTCCAGTCGGTGGGAGACCCTGCTACCTTTGGACCCCTCCCAGCCCTCATTATCCCGATCTGTGTCATTACTCCTAGAATGTTTTCTGTCCCCAAGGCAGAGGCAGAGAGGGGGCTGCAACTGGTCTTGGGGGGCAGGGGGTGCTCGGGGAAGGGGCTCCCCTTCTTCACCCCCATGGCTGGAGGGGCCCCCCACTTCGGGCTTCTGTGGATTTCTTCACATTTCAGGAGCTCTGCCTGTGATAAGTGGAAAATTTATCGCAAACTTATTTTGTCAATTAAAAAGGAAATTGCCAGAATTGATATCTCCTTGGAGGCGCCATGGTCGTCATAGTGGCAAATGGGAAATTCATCCCGGCTGATGAATTACAGCCGACGGCTCGTTTTGCCGGTCAGATTGACTGAATCAACACTCTCTCTGTTGGGTTTTCCTGCTGGGTTAGCAGCCAGGTTTTTCCAGCTCCTGATTTAATTCTTAACTCAAATGACACAAACAGACACCTGTGATTTTCCAATAATCTCTTATCTTCTCTTGTCTGTTCTCCCTCAATGCCTTTAATATCCCAAGTTAAAAAGCTCTGCGCTGTCCCCTGCGTTGGGGCGGCCGTGTAATCTCCCCCCTGCTTTGCCACTCCATCCGTGCAAGAATACTGTGGACAAGATCCTGTGCATGCTTCCGTCGCCCTACACCACCCTTCTGCTGAATTGCGACATTGCATGGCATCTCTGCCCATGTGCGCTGGCTGATTGCCTCCCTTGTGCAACCAGGAGGGGGCTGTGATGAGAAGGAATATAAAATTACTCCTGGTGTACAGAAAGTGGGAGGGCAGAAGGATCTATAACACTGGATGGAACCCATGGGAGCCAGCAGGGGTGAGTGCGTGGGTGTTCCACTGCATCTGAATGATGGAAGATGCATCCGATGCCAGGGAGTGTGGCCGCCGTGCCCCGTCCTGCTCCGGGACTTGCCAGAGGCCACTGGCTGGCAGCAGAGTGGCAACAGAGTGCTGGCAGAGAAGAGCCTTTGGTTTGGTCCTGCAGTGATTCAATAAACACAAAAATAACATTACAGACCTTAGGATCTCTGCTGCGCCTCCTTGGCTGCAATTCCCGACCGCCGCCACTGGGGGTCAGCCTTGCCCCATTTCCGGAGAAGGAGCCCGACCGTCCCGGACCCTCGAGAGGGGGAGGCCGAGTTCGGGACCCTCCTCCTCCCCGGAGGCTCCGGGTGGGTCCGTGGCGGTGGGAGGAGAAGCCGGGGGAGCGCCGGGCGGCGGGTCTGGAGGAGGCGGCCCGAGGGCGAAAGGGGAGGCCACTGGGGGATGCGCGCTCGGGCCCGGAGGAACGGGAAGAGAAACCACCGTGACTGTCCCCCCGTCCCTCTCCGCGGAGAGGCCGAAGGGCCTGGCGGGCCATCCTGGACGGCGGGCAACGAGGCCGGGCACGGCTGGGAAGGGCTCTTCTCGGAAGCCCCGCTGAGCCCCTTGCCCGCCAGCGAAATGGGCGGCCGGGGGGCTGCGGAGGGGGCGTCCACCAAGCGGCCCGCGCGGACCCCCTGTGCTAGAGAGGACGAAACGGGTTCAGCATAGATTCTCTGTCTCAGAATCCCCGAGCTGGAAGGGACCCCAAGGGCCATCTAGCCCGAGCCCCTGCTGCCGGTGCAGGAAATCCGCCGCCGGCGCAGCCCTGCCCTGCGAGGTGGGCTTCCCGCCCCCGCTGAAAAGCTCCGGCGAGGAAAGGAGGGAGGCTGTCTTCAGGCGGCCCAGAGGAGCCCCGGACGGTCCAGAGGCTGGTAGAGCCTGGCGAAGTTACTTCTTGTAGGAAGGCCACGAGACTAGCCGCGGGGGTGGGGGAGGCGGCAGAACTACGCCTGAAATGACTTGGCTCAAGACGGGACCCCGAGACCCCGTGGAGCGGGCACTCCTGTGGAAGCGCCCCAAAGCCCCGGCCGCTCAGGAGGACAAAGTTTTCCTCGAGGCCTTCGGGGAATGGACGCTGTGCACGCTTACGTGTGAGTAAGCCCAGCTGGACACGCGGAGGCCACGAAGCGGACGCTGGGCTTGGAAGGGTCTTCGCGTATTTAAGCTTGTGTCGGGGACAACGGGAGGGAAGGGGCATTGGCGCTCCCCCCCGCGCGGATCTCCGGGGAGGAAGAATGAGCAACCACCGGCCTGCCAGTGTGAGGCCCCTCCGGCCCCCGCCGGCCTTAGAAAGAGTCCTGGGCTCCCTGCCCCCAGGCCTGGATTCTGGGAGCTGTAGTCCAGAAATGGGACTTTACCACGCTGACGGGGACGTAGCGCAGCCCTTCCACGCGTGTCTCGCGGCCGAAGTTCTACCCGTGAGCGAGACGCGGTCCGTCCATCCCCGGACGCCAGCGCCCCCGCCGGCCCCCTGCCAGGCTGGGCTCTTTTTCGGAGCGAGCCGACCCGTGCCAGCGTCCTCCCTCCGCTGTGCCAAACGGCAGGACGGGAGTGGGGAGGCTCCTCCTCCCTCCGTCTCTCCCCGAGAACTTCGTTTTCCTGCGCGCGGCCGGTGGGGGGGTGGATCGAGGCGTCCGGGCGCAGCAGAGGGGCCCTCCGTGGGGTGATCCGATCTCTGACGGGGGGCTGTTCCGCAGGTGAGGGGCCGCGTGGAGCGGGGGGACAGGGAGAGCGATCCCAGACCTTGGCGGGGGGAGCGACGCTGCTGCTCCCGCCGGGGGAGGGACCGAGGCACCCCCTTCTTTGGCCGGAGCTCCCGCCGGCCTCCGACGCGCGCGAGGGTCCCGCGGAAGCGGTGGGTCGTTTTCGGCCGGTGCAGAACCCCCGCGTTCACTCGCGGTTGGAGGAGCGGAGCTGCGGGCAGGCGGGGTCCTTGGGGTCCGGGTAGCCCGGGGCCTTTCTCTGGCCGGCGCCCCTTTGCAAGGCGGCGCAGCGCTGCCTCCCCCGCCGCCCTCTCGGCGAGCAACTCCGCGCCCGGGGACTCCCGTTGGCCGTTGCCGACCTCGAGGGAGCTCCCTCGGCCCCGCGGGAAGGGACGCCGCCGGGCTTCTCGGTCCTCCTTCGCTGGGCGCAGTCCCGAGGGGGTCCCCGAACACTCCTGCCCGCTCCCTCCTGGCGGGGGGCGGCCGAGGCGAGAGGAGGAGGAAGAGGGGGCCGCGCGCCGCCGCCGCCGCTACCACTGAGCGGGACGGCGGCGTCGAGGATTGGGGAGCGCCGTTCATCAGCATTCAAACGAGCTGCTCCGGAGCCGGCACGAAGGGGCGGAGGAGTGGGGGTGGGCACAGCTTCCAGCTCTGTGTGCCCACCCACCCGCGCGCGCCCGGGGTGCTTCCGCGTGCCCGGGGGGGGTGGGGCCGGGACCCGCGCGTGCAACTCGCCTACCTCGTCATCTCCGGGCGAGGGGCCACGTCGGCGGGCCTGGACTTCTGAAAAGGAGCCGGGCTCGGAGCTGGAGCGGCGGGCGGGGGGACTCCGCGTGAGGCGGGGGCTGGCCCTCCCCGCTCGGGGCGCGGTTTCAGGGGACGCGGGGTGGACGGGGAGCAGCGAGGTCGGGCGAAGGTGGCCCTGTGCCGGGGGAGTTCCCCAAACAGGGCCCCTTTCTGCCCTGGCCGGGCCCTACCGGGAGCGGAGGGAGGAGGGAGCGAGGACAGGTGGGGGGGTGGCCGCGTTGGCAACGGGCCGTTCGTCTCCTGCGCCCCCCTCCCGGGCTCCCGGGCTCTGCTTCCCGGGCCGCCTTTGCAACCAGCAATTTAAGGCGGGGGCTGGAAGAGGACTCGGCTGAGGCTGGTCTCCAGCGCCCCCCTCGCGTTCTGTGGCCACCTTGTGTGACCCCCTTTGGCCGCAGAAAGAGAAAGAGAGCCCTTCGTCCGTCCGCGGAGGCGATGCCGGCCTCCTGCGGCGTCTGTCGGCCCGATGCAGCGCCCGCCCGCCTTCCCAGGCGCTTGGTCTGGGCCTCGCGTTGTAGCCCCTTCACCCGGCCCCGGCGCCCTGGTCCCCCTGGACTCCTCCGTGCCGCCCTCGGTGCCCGGAGGCCCGCGGCTCCTCTGCCTCCCCCTGAGACGTCCCTGGAGGGGCTTCGGGGAGCCCGACAGAAGAGGGAGGTGGGTCGGGGGCCACAAGGAGAACCCCCTGCAGGTGGTCTCGGAGCGGTTCCGAGGGGCTCGGAGAAGGAGGAGGCGGAGGGGGGCTCGGCTCCGGCCGGGGAGAGAGAACGAGGGAGCCCCTCTGCGGTCTCGAGGCCGCCGGCGGAGGCTCGCGTGTCGCTGGCACGGCAGGCGCCCCTGCTCGCCCTGCAGGCAGCGGGGCTTGGCACCGTCGCCTTGGGGGAGCGGAGCCCTCCCTGCGCCCGGCCGGGAAGGGAAGCGGGCAGAAGGCAGCCCGGCCACCGGACCTGGAAAGGGGGAGGGGAGGGGGCCGCTCGGGGGGGCGCCGGAGCCCCTCCCTCCCTGCGCTTGGACCTTGGGCTCCTGGCGAGGGCGGGGGAGGCCCCTGGCCGGCTGGAGGGCTCGCCCTTTTCGGCTGGCGCGGTTTTCTTTTTTTAGGCTCCCCACCCCCGCTCTGAATTTGTTCAATGTAATTTCATTACGGTTTTCTTTTTAAGTGTGCTTTTGCTATCTCCTCCCCCCCCCCGGCTTGCAGCCTCCCAAAGGCCACCGGCTGGACTTTTGGGCAGAGGCCAAAGGTGGAAAGTGTGTGGGGGGGAGAAACCGGGACATTTAAAGGCAGCTGAGAACGGGGGGAGGCAGGGGGTTAATTGGGGCGCTCTCTGCCAAATTGGGGCAGTTGGGGTGCACGCATTCAGGTTCTGCCCGTGAATCTAGGAGCCAGTGCGGCAGGTCCCGCTTCTTCTCGCCTCCTGGGATTGCGCCGTTGCGATCCTGCCTGCGGGGAAACTGGCCCAGATCCGGCATCGCGAAGATGGAGCGTGGCTTCCCACTCAAGGCGGCGCCTGGCGGGGGCCCGTGCTGCCTGGTGGGTGAAATGGGACGTTGCACCACTGGACGCGCCCTCCCCACGTGTACGCGCGCACCCGCCTGTGTAACGTTCACTGTGCTCAACAGAAACATGTCCCCACATGCACAGAGGTGCACAGCTCTGCCTCTGCGAGCTTGGACTGAAAAGGGCTGTTCTGCCTCAGACAAAAAAGGTTGACCCCTTTCTGTCAGGGAAGCTGCACGTGTGTAAGACACCCACAGGATTCCAGGCGTCGTTTGCATGTCTTGTCCTGGGAGAGGCAGCGCGTGCATTTAAGTATTTCCGAAAGGAAACGGAGGAGGAGTGTCTGCGCCGGAGCGGGGCCGTTTCTGGCTCCTTTGCTGGCGCCACGCCAGCCTCCTCGTTTGGCTGGTTATTTATGATCTTTATTGGCACTCAGCCTCTGCTGGCTCGCCCGCTCGCTCGCTCGCTCATATCCTCTGCTATTTTTAACCCGCTCTCCGCGGGCCATTTCAGAGCCGCCTTAAAGGCCCGGCCTGGGGCTCCTCCGGAATCCAGCGGACAGTCCAGGGGCAGATGTGAACGAGAGAGGAAAGGGGGCCGGGAGCAGGAGTCTCTGCAGCCTGGCATGCCCCCCTCCCAGACGCCCCCCTTCCTTGGTGACCAGCGTGTGCCCACGTCACGTGTGCATGTGACACATTTTCCCTCTCGCTGCATTCAAGGTCAAGGAGAGCTGAGAGAGACCCCCTCCCTCCCTCCCTCCCTCCAGCTGGCAGTGTTGCTCCTGCAAAGCCAGGGCGGCCAGGCCCTCGATCTGGCTGGCGCAGCGCCTGCTTTGCCCCCAGTGGCTCTCAGAGTGGCTCCCACTCAAGGGCCTTTTTTCTGGCGCCTCCTCCATCCATGCAGACCCTTCCCCCAACTCAAAACTGGGGACTTTGGGCCTCCCGCAGGACCTCCTGCGGTGCAAAGTGTTGGCTCTGCCCCCTCCTCCAGCCCAGCCCCCCTGCCTTCTCGGCGCTTGGACTAGTAACTAGTTACTTATAACGTTCCCCACATAAGAAAGGCATAACTACAAAAATTGTGTTGCAAGTTAATCAAGGATTATTACATTCCTTTTGAGAAGTAACTGCAGTGGTTAAAAGTTACTTTTGTAGTTCCACGGGTGTGGTCTTGCTGCAGGGTGCAGGAGGAGGGGAGGAACGCCCCACCGTTCAGGGGCTGCTTCGTGCTGCTGCCTGCGACCCCCTCCGGGGAGCACTGAGGCAACAAAGGGGCCCACAGAAGCCCAGGGGGGCTTCTCCCATCTTAAAGAACTCTTCACCTGCTCCTCTGAAAAGGAACCTACTTTCCAGAAACAGGGAAATAAGGAGTGTCTTTTTAGAAAGGGCGGGCGTAACAATAACCAGGTACTTTTGGGGTGGGGCCATTGAACTGATACAAGGAGCCTGTGGGAGGAACTTAGCCAGTGCAGTTTCACTTTCTCCACTCCTTCACAGCGGAGGCCAGACAAAAGCCTAGATTTGGAGGGGACCCCAAAGGCCATCTCGTCCAACTCCCAGCCACACAGGAATCTGCAGCCACAGCATTCCTACAGCATTCTTAAAATGCTTCCATCCAACCTCTGCTTAAGACCTCTGCCTAGCCCCCTCACAAACTGCTCTTACAGCCAAGAAGTGGATTGTGTTCCAGCCTCTGGAGCAGCAGAAACCAAGCAGGCTCCATCTTCCCCGAAGCGGCATCCCTTCGGATACTGCAAGTGGCCGTGCCATGTTCGAGTCCTCGTGCAGGAAGGTAAGCATGACTTTGCAGACTTCACAGGATGACTCCCATGATGGGACATAACCGCTGAGGGAGATCATAGGGAAGAAAAGGAGCGGGAGAAGCATCAGACATCACAGGCGAATCTACTTGTACAGAAACCCACACCAATGATCAAACTAGACCAGTGGAGAGCATTTGGGTAAAAAGAAATGGAGCAAGAAAAAAGGGCACCGTTGCAGGAAGAGTTTACTATAAGCCACCAAACCAAAAGACCTGTTCCTGAAGGAGATGAAACTGCCAGAAGATGTTTAGATCAACAGAATTGCCTGCATTTTTGGGCTCTCCATGCTACAGAGACCAGGCTGGTGAGATCTTGCCTTTCAAAATGTGCCACGACAGCACTGGTCAGGGCCTGGGTGCCATGTTACTGGTTGGCTGGATTTTACCTGCTTGTAGGCCTTCTTAGATTCCCCGCATTCCAAGTGTTCATTTTTTAATACAATAAGCCTCTAGCCCTTATGGAACCCTGTTGTTTTGCAAGGAGCATGCCAGCTACTCACCATCCCAGCTTGCTCCAGAGAGGTTTAAGCAACTGAAGTGAGCCTCTCGCAGTTCCCTGGGCAACTGGTCCAGTTTTGGGAGAAAGCCTAGCCTGTTCTCTAAGACTTCACGTCTGTTTTTATAGATCTGCAGGAAGTGCATAGAAAGCCAGGTGACAAGAGTGGACTGGTTAGTGGGAATGCAAGGGAAGAAGGTCCTCCGGGAAAAGCAGGATAAAATGCCCAAAATCAGGTGCACTGTGATGTATGTATACATGTGGAATACCTTCTAGAAATTGCACAGGGCCAGAAATGTAACGCATGGAAGTCGTACTAATCAAACACAGAACACACACAGGCCACAATCCTGGGTGGTCCAGCAGAGCATGTCGACTACATTGGTTGACCATAGATCACCCCTGACTTCTCTTGCTCAGAAGCCCTCCCCAGGACCATATTGCGCTTCGCGGGGAGCAGAGAAGATCGGAGGAGCCTCTGCCTGTGTCCCTGTAGCCAGAAGAGAAATGATTACAGTGGTGCTGAGACCTCTGGAGACCCTACTGGGCCTCGGCACCAAGGTAATAATTCTGCATCTGCTACAGGGACCGAGCCAGGTGCTTCTGTGCTCCCACTCACTCCCCGCAAAGCACAGAACAGCTGACGGGGGCGGGGTCAGAGACCATTTACTAAGTTGGGTGGGCTTTGGGCACTGTAGAGGGAAGGGGCAAATGCCAATCCCCACGGTGCCCCCCAAAAGGTATGGGCAGGCATACGGGAATCGTGCGTGTGTGTCCCCAACAAGACCTCAGCCGCAGCATTGTGGCTTACCAACAGCAGCACACTGTAAGCACAGTGCTTCTCACACTGCGATATTATTCCTCTTTACCGGCAACGTTATCCATGGCAATATTATTCATCTTTGCTTTCCAGAAAAATGGAAGCTCCACTTTATCTTCCATGGGCTTCTCAGAAGAGATAATCTGGGTGCTACGAGATGCAAGAGTGGAGGCCAGGCGGAGAGGTGCTTATTGAGGCAGGAAAGCGCTTGCAGAGGTCTCTGGAAGGCCATTTCAAATAATGAAGGAATGATGAAGTCCTGTTGGAAGCACTAACTCTGCCTTTATTTCTCCCAGTTACCTGGCAGGGCCTTTCCCGCTCTTCCCACAGATAGGCATCCAAATCAGCTAAATAGGTCTTACCCCTAAGGAAATACGCCAGGGAGAGAAGTAGACCTGCTTTTTTAAGGGAATCAATCCTGTTCCCTCTGCAACACAAGCCATGGCAGCAATGAGGGGCAGCTTCAGGTGAGAGGGAGCACAGGCAGGATTTGTATCAAGGAGATGTGGAAGTAATGCATGGCGGGGTTGATTTTAAGGGGGGGGGAACAGGTCTGAGTGGCACATGCTTTGAAAGAGGCTGTGATCCTGCGGCTTGGTCCCGGCTAGAGTAGACCCCTTCAGTCAACCAGCAGGCAATTCCAACTGATTCGGTGGCTCTACTCAAGGCAGGCCTTACAAAAGGAGTTAGCCCAGGCTTTCCTTAAACAAATTTCTAATCTTCATCTTATTAGGGAAACTCCCTTATTAGGGAGTTTCTAATCTTCATCTTATTAGGGAAGGTGAGGAGTTTTTGGATAGGGCAGAGAAGACCTTCCTGAAGACCGAATGTGCGGGGGAGCTGCCAGATCAGGAAGTCAGCACACTGGGCCAAGAAACGGAGGCTTGGAGGAACGCCACACGGAGGAGTAGGAGGGCCAGGAAGGAAACAGAGACTCTCAACCTGCACAATCGCTTCAAAGTTCTTGGCCTTATGAACGATGAGGAGCGCCAGGAGGAGGGAACAGAATGTCAACAAGAAGGAATCCAACATCAGCAACAGGAACTAGATCAACACTCCCAGCCTCAACAGAGTGCCCAGGCAGTCCCAGAAGAACCTGCTCGTCGAGGAGCCCCGGACAAGCCTCAGAGGAGGCGAGTTCTGGTTGTTGGGGACTCCTTGCTCAGAAGAACCGAACCTGCAATTTGCAAACCCGACAAGTTCAATCGAGAAGTCTGCTGTCTTCCTGGGGCCAAGATCAACCACATAACGGAGAGGCTAACCAGGCTGGTCAAGCCCACTGACCATAAGCCCCTCATTCTGGTTCATGTCGGAACCAATGACACTGCGAGGCGCAGCTTTTACCACATCGCAAAGGACTACGAGCTTATGGGGACAAAGCTTAAGGACCTTGGTGCGCAGGTGGTCATTTCATCTCTCCTCCCTGTTCAAGGATATGGTGCACAAAGGGAAAGGGCGATAGCAGAGGTCAACAACTGGCTCCGCACATGGTGCCGCCGGCAACGGTTTGGGTTTTTGGAACATGGCCTGAATTTCCATGAACATGGGCTGCTGGCAAGGGATGGGCTGCACCTCACGAAACTTGGCAGGAATGTTTTTGCAAACAGTCTTGCACGGAGGATTAAGAGGTCTTTAAACTAAGTTCTGCTGGGGAGGGAGACAATATTATTCAGGACAAAGACCCGGCGAGTGCAGGGGGAAAAGGCCCAAATGATATTGACCAAGTAGTACAAGCGTCCAATGGTGGGAGGAGTAGAAACTATAGTACAGGACTTGCAGGAAGGGCCCGGGGATTTAAGTGTCTCTACACTAAGGCGCAGACTATGGGAAACAAGCAAGATGAACTTGAACTCCTAGTACAACAAAAAAAATACGATTTGATAGGCATCACTGAGACCTGGTGGGATGAGTCTCAGGATTGAAATGTAGGAATAGAGGGGTATAGCCTATTTTGTAGAAATAGACCAAACAAGAAAGGAGGAGGAGTAGCCTTGTATGTCAAGGATCTTTTCACCTGTGAAGAGATCCATGACTTGAACCCAGAAAGCCAGGTCGAGAGCATCTGGGTAAAAATTAAGGGAGCGAGAAACAATAGGGATATTCCGGTGGGGGTTTACTACAGACCTCCAGCCCAGACTGAGGACCTTGATGACGCCTTCCTCAACCAAATGACCGCACATTCAAAAAGGAGAGATACAGTAATAATAGGAGATTTCAATTACCCGGATATATGTTGGCAGTCAAACTCTGCCAAGACAGCAAGGTCCAGCAAGTTTCTTGCTTGTCTTGCAGACAATTTCATGGTCCAGAAGGTGGAAGAGGCCACAAGGGGATCAAATATTCTAGATCTGATCCTGACCAAGAGGGATGACCTTGTTAATGAGGTAGAAGTGGTTGGATCTTTAGGGGGGAGTGACCATGCCCTATTGGAATTTGGCATTCAGTGGGAAGGAGAAGATAAGTGTAGCCAGACACTCATCTTAGATTTTAAAAAAGCGGACTTCTGTAAACTTAAGGAGCTGCTGGCTGAAATTCCGTGGTCAGGAATAGTGAAAGGGAAAGGAGTCCAGGAGGCATGGGAGTTCCTTAAAAGGGAGATACTGAAGGCACAGTCTAAAACTGTGCCAATAAGGAGGAAAAATGGAAGGCATCTGAAGAAACCAGAATGGTTGACTAACGAACTCTCAGCTGAGCTAAGCGTTAAGAGAAACGTGTACAGGAAATGGAAGAGGGGGGAAACCACCAAAGAAGAATTTAAGCAAGTAGCCAGGAAATGTAGGGAGGAGGTCAGAAAGGCTAAAGCACAGAACGAACTTAGGCTGGCCAGAGACATTAAACACAATAAAAAGGGCTTTTTTAAATATGTCCGCAGCAAAAGGAAAAAGAAAGAGGCGATAGGGTCGCTGTGCAGAGAAGATGGCGAATTACTAACAGGGGGAAGAGAAAAGGCAGAACTACTTAACACCTTCTTTGCCTCAGTTTTTTCCAGAAGGATACAAGCACTCAACCTGGTGGTTGGGGAGCAGGGGAGGAAGCAGGGGAAGTGCGGCACATAATAGGTAGAGAGGTGGTACAGGAATACCTGGCCACACTGGATGAATTCAAGTCTCCAGGGCCAGATGAATTGCATCCTAGGATATTAAAAGAACTGGCAGAGGTCATTTCGGAACCACTTGCTATGGTCTTTGAGAAATCTTGGAGGACAGGAGAAGTTCCAGCAGACTGGAAGAGGGCAAATGTTGTCCCCATCTTCAAGAAGGGAAAAAAAGAGGACCCAAATAATTATCGCCCAGTCAGCCTGACGTCAGTACCCGGAAAGATCCTGGAGCAGATCATTAAGCAGTCAGTTTCTAATCACTTAGAAAGCAATGCAGTAATCACGAGAAGTCAACATGGATTTCTCAAAAATAAGTCATGCCAGACTAATCTTATCTCTTTTTATGATAGAGTTACTAGCTTGATAGATGAAGGGAATGCTGTGGATGTAGCATATCTCGATTTCAGAAAGGCCTTTGACAAAGTTCCCCATGACATTCTTGCAAAGAAGCTAATACAATGCGGGCTGGACAGGGCTACTGTCAGGTGGATCTGTAACTGGTTGCCTGACCGTTCCCAAAGGGTGCTCACCCATGGCTGCTTTTCATCCTGGAGAGAAGTGACTAGCGGGGTGCCACAGGGTTCTGTCCTGGGCCCAGTGCTGTTCAATATCTTCATCAATGACTTGGATGAAGGAATAGAGGGCATGCTCATCAAATTTGCAGATGACACCAAATTGGGAGGGGTTGCTAATACACCAGAGGACAGGGTCAAAATTCAAAATGACCTGGACAGATTGCAGAGCTGGGCCAAGGCTAACAAAATGAAATTCAACAGAGAGAAGTGTAAGGTCCTACACTTAGGTAGAAAAAATGGAATGCAGAAATATAGGATGGGGGACACGTGGCTGGATGGCAGTACGTGTGAAAGGGATCTAGGAGTCTTAATAGACCACAAGCTGAACATGAGTCAGCAATGTGATGCGGCAGCCAAGAAAGCCAACGCAATTCTCGGCTGCATCAATAGGAGTATGGTGTCCAGATCGAGGGAGGTACTGGTACCACTCTACTCTGCTTTGGTTAGACCTCATCTTGAATACTGTGTCCAGTTCTGGGCACCCCAATTCAAGAAGGACATGGTCAAGCTGGAGCAGGTCCAGAGGAGGGCGACCAAAATGGTGAAGGGCCTGGAAGCCATGTCCTATGAGGATAGACTTAGAGAGCTGGGTATGTTCAGTCTGCAGAAGAGAAGGTTAAGAGGGGACATGATAGCTATGTTTAAATATTTGAAGGGATGCCATGTAGAGGAGGGAGAGGGCTTGTTTTCTGCCGCTCCAGAGACCAGGACAAGGAGCAATGGATTCAAGCTGCAGGAAAGGAGATTCCACCTGAACCTCAGGAAGAACTTCCTGACGGTCAGGGCTGTCCGGCAGTGGAATATGCTGCCTCAGAATGTGGTGGAATCTCCTTCTTTGGAGGTTTTTAAGCAGAGGCTGGATGGCCATCTGTCGGGAGTGCTTTGAGGGTGTTCCTGCATGGCAGGGGGTTGGACTGGATGGCCCGTGTGGTCTCTTCCAACTCTACATTTCTGTGATTCTGTGATTTCTGTGATTCTGTGAAATTCAGTAAGGAGATTTATAGGCTGGAAACCATGAAGCCCTGTGAGGAGCGGCTTAGGTAGCTTGGAGAAGAGAAGGTTAAGAGGTGGCATCATAGCCATGTTTAAACTTCTGAAGGAATGCCATATGGAGGGTGGAGTAAGTTTGCTTTCTCCTGTTACAGAAACTAGGACACAGAGCAATGGCTTCAGATTAGAGATTCCACCTCAACTTTAGGAAGAACTTCCTGACAGTAAGAGCAATTAGCCAACAGAATCTGCTGCCGCCTCCATGGAGTGTGGTGTAGTCTCTTCCTTCTTTGGAGGTTTTTAAGCAGAGGTGGATGGCCATCTGTCCGAGGGAGGGCTTGGATGGTGTCTTCCTGGGTGGCAGGAAGTGGAGCGTCCAGCCTGGAGGGGAGAGGGAACTGAAATGCAAAAACCAGGAACACTGGTCGTGACCTTTCACAGGGGTCATTCACAAACAGCAGTTGGGGGACGCCATCCTCACGCAGAGCAGCTGATTAATACGTTCGCTGTGGTTGGCAAGTAACACAGGGCAAAGAAAGCTAACCCAGGAGATTCTCCTGTTAAAATATACTTGTTCTTAGTTCAGCTACAGCAGAGTCACTGAATCAGTGGAGTTTACACGTGTGTGTTGACTCGCCGACCAGCAGGATCCCATCTGTGTCTCCGCAGTGCATCACACCTCCTTTTTGCCTTCGTGTGTTTCCTGCTCTTTGCTCCCACTTGGCTCTGCCTTTCCTCACCCCCCCCCCGACATGAATCAGATGACAAAGAGCCATCTGTGGTGTTCTCACAAAAATGTGAGCTTCTGCCGTTCGTTAAGGGAAAAACGAGTGGCAAAAAATCTCAACTCATGCTACCCAAAAACTCCTCTGTGTGACAAAATATTACCGTGGACAAGGATGCTGAAGCTGATTACGCACAGCCTCCGCCCAAGGTCACCCTGGGTGTTTCGTAAGCGGTGGGGATCTGACCTTGGGCTTCGCCATTCTCAGTCCTGCAGTCCGACCGCTCTGGGGAGCCACTCCCTTCGATCCCTGCTTACTGTACAAAAAGTGTCAGGGCTGAAGCATAGCTGCAGAAAAACAATGAAGACGTTAATGTGCTTAATTTGCATAATATGAAAATTGCATAATGTTTAATTCGCATACTACGCAAATTTGCTTACTATATAAATTTGCATAATGTGGCAATTTTATGGCCAATGCATACTGTTTTACTGTACCACACTGAAAAATGTGCAAATGTGACTGCATTTTACCGCACGCTGCAAAATATGCAATGTGCAAATTTGCATAATATGCAAATTGGGCTACCTGGGTTTGGAGAACTGGCAAATGGCAACCTTGCTCAGGACTCTTTTGAAGGAGGAGGAAGCAGAACCTCTGGCACCTGGTATTGGTGGTCTCTCATCTGAGTACCAACCAGGACTGGCCCTGCTTATCTTTCAAAATCAGATGAGATCCGGCACTTTTCAGGTATTACATAATACATTCCTGTAAAATCAAAATGCCTTTTGCAGACCCTGCTGAAAATTATAGCTTTCTCTCTGATCCATGGTCCCTTCATGGAGTCTGCCCAAAGCGCCTTTACAGAGATAGGCACCCCGGTTCGTTTCCCCATAATGTAATACTGCTGTGGCCCCCTTGAATAAGGAACATGCGTGGCTGCCTTGCAAGAACTGGAACAGTTACACATTATGCAGGCGCCCCAGGGGCTTTGTTACCAGCAGCACCCACTCCTGAAGACAGCAGACCTGGCTGTGCCAACGTGGGCATCAGCTACATTCCCTGCAAGCCTGCCTTGGCCCTGCCATCCTCACTGGCCCATTTGGTGAGGACCTGAGGCGGGGCCTTTTTAATGGCCACTCCCAGGCCATTGCACCCCTTCCCACAGGAGGCTGGGCTGGCCCTCCGCAGGCTCTCTTTCCAAAAGCACCCAGGGTTTCTTCCATAGCTGCAGGTGTTTGGAAAGAGGGGCTGCTAGAATTCTGTTGGTGGGTGCCAGTTAGGGTCGCCCATTCAACCCATCGTTGGATGGTGAGTCAACAGGTAGGCAAATCCCATGGATTCAGTGCCTGTCATGGTTAACAAATTGGGTTGGGCCTGCATGTGTTTTGGAGAAAGGGCCTTTCATAATGAGCTGAACTGCTTTTGTTTCTCTTGGTCTTTTTTGACGGGTATGTCTTTAAGTTTACAGGTCATTTCATTACATTTTAACAACACATAGATAAAGGTATACAAAAAGTTATTGTAAGATATGGAGGCCAAGACCCCAACCAAGGAGTTGGAGTGTAACTTTAGGCTCAGAGGGCTGCACAGCACTTGTTTGACACGGCCTCATGAGTGAATCATGCCATTTCATAACTGCCTTGTGCAACCAAATGTGCCACATGAACATACATATACTCTGGAATCCATGTGCAATGGGTCTGAGCATGCCACTCCACTTCCATAACCTTGTCCATTGTCTGCCTTCGACAAAAACACCCAACTGCTTCCAAAGCTGAACACAGGTCTGGATGAGAAGCCCAGAGGATTCTAGCCACACAGCACACAAAATTGTATCTGCTCCAGTTTTCGTGGGAAGCTTCTTTCCTGTTGCCTCAGCAGGCGAGACCCAAAGCAAGAATGAATTCCCATGAAAAGAAAGGAGTTTGGGGCTAAGCCTTAGAAGATGGGAAAGTGGGTTGTTGTTTTTTAAACAAAGGACTGCACTGTCTTGGCAAATGGTGGATTCTGCTTCACTGGAGGTTTTTAAGCAGAGGTTGGGTGCCCACCTCTTGCAAGTGCCTTAGCCGGGTCTCCCAGCATGGCAAAGGATTGGCCTAGATGTCCTTTGAGAGACCCTTCCAGCCCTACAGTCCTATGATTTTGGGACAGGTGGCAGCAGCAAACAGCCATGATGCTCAGCTGCAGCGCCAGAGGGCCGGATGAGTACTTAGAATCCTACAATCCTAGAAGAGCTGGAAGAGACCCCAAGGGCCCCCAGTCCAACCCCCTTCTGCCCTGCAGGAAGACACCATCCAAGCCCTCCCTTGGACAGATGTCCATCCAGCCTCTCTCTAAAAACCTTCAAAGCAGGAGGAGACTTCACCACACTCCACTGAGGCAGCAGCAGATTCCACTGCTGGACAGCTCTGACCATCAGGATGTTTTTCCTAACGTTTAGATGGAACCAGCTTTCCTGAAGTTTAAAGCCATTGCTTCTTTGCATCCTAGTCTTTGGAGCAGCAGCAGAAAACAACGTGGCTCCATCATCCATAGGAGACCCCTTAAATATTTGATTTAAACATACCCATCCTGTCATACCTCTTCTCTTTACAGGCTAACCATCCCCAGCTCCCTAAGCCGCTCCTCGCAGGGTTTCACGGCTTCCAGACTTTAGCCACTGCGTGGCAGGAAGTTCCTCAATGTGGCCCTTGGGGCCCCTTGGGGCTCTGGTTTTAAAAATATCCTTTTGCCTGTTTTAACACGCACGCACGCACGCACATATATATACATATTTATTAATCCGTCTGTTGTAATTTCGTAAGCCCTGCCGAGTCCCGGGGCTGGGGGCTGGGGTCACCATCACGGGCAGGCAGCCCAGCCGTGCCTCTCGGAGGCCGGCGCCGCTCCCAGCCGGAGGGGCGGCACGAGGAGCCCCTTCCTCTGCGCCTGGAGGCCCCGGGGCTCCTAGAGAAAGCCCACCGCCCCCAGCCGGCCCTCCTTGCCGGGGCTCCTTGGGGCCCGCGGTCCTCCTTTCTGCCCGCTTGGCCCGGCAGCCCCGGCCGGCCGGGGAAGCTGGCGGCGGGCGCGGGCGGCTCTCCTCCCCTCCCAAGTCGCGGGGTGCTTGCGGGAAGAGAAAGGGAGAGGGAGGGAGCGAGAGGGAGAGGGAGGCTGCTGCCGCCGCCCCAGCCCGCCGTCCTCCGGAGCCGCCCCGAAGGCGCTCGAGCCCGCGGAGGGGAGATGAATAAAGCGGATGTGAAGTTTCCGGGCCGAGCCGTTTGTCGAGATTACCTTCAGCGCACAAAGTGCCGCCGCCGCCGCCGCCAAGCCAGGGAGGGGGGCCCCTTCTCGCCCGGGGCGGGGCCGGGGGCTCTGCGCTGCGCCCCCCTTCAGGAACGCTGCGGGGATGCCAGCCGGCCCCCGCTGGCCGACTCTGGGGTGGATTTCAGGGCCTGCGTGGCCGAGGGGTGTGGGTTTGGTGGCCCTCGCGCTCCCTTCCAGCCCCACGGCCCTGTGATTCCAAGGGCAGCCTCCACGCGGGGGCCAGGCGTCGGACTAGGGCTCCGGGAGAGCAGGGTTCAAATCGCCACTCTGCCGTGGAAACCCTCTGGTGACCCTGACGAAGTTGCTCTTTCTCGGCTTCAGAGGAAGGCAATGAGAGCGGATCCTCTGTGGGTTAACCCCGCCAAGGAAGCCCTGTTTCTCAGAGCCAGGGTGGTGCAGTAGAATCATAGAATCATGGAGCTGGAAGAGACCCCAGGGAACATCGAGTCCAACCCCCTGCTATGCAGGAACACCCATCAAAGCATTCCCAACAGACGGCCATCCAGCAGCGTGCATGTTGTTGGACTGGGGATGCCGCCACGAGGCCAGGGTTCACTCACATTCGGCCCGGGAAGCTCCCTGGGCGGCCCGTCCCCTTCTCCCTCAGCCTGAGATGAAGGCCGTGGCGGGCGGGGGGATCCTTCCCTGAATGCCTCTGGCCAAGAAGGTCCCCCCGCCCATAGGGTCACCTTAGGGCTGCCATGAGCTGGAAACAGCTTGAACAACAATAATTCCAGAACAATGATTTAAAAGATTATAATGTATGTTAACTCATTCCTCATTTAAAACCAGGGAATGTAAAACCAGTTGAAACCATTCAAAAAGAGGCCAACCACAGCACAGGTGCAAACTGGATAAAATCAGTTGGGCCTTGAAGGCCTTAAGAGAAAGCAGAGTTGTGAGACACAAAGTGTTGGTGCCAATTGGGCCTCTCTGGGGAGGGCATCATAACTGTGGTGCCACAAGAGAGGTGGCCCTGCTCCCAAGTCCTCCCCAAAGGTATCCCCCCACTGGGGGTACACAGAGAAGGACATCCCCCATAGATCCCAGTTCTCAGACAGACCTCAAAGGAAGCAGCAGATCCTCGGCCAGAGGATGTGCATTTCCCCTTCCTTCCTTCCTTCCTTCCTTCCTCCCTTCCTTCCTTCTTCCTTCCTTCCAGCGATCTTCACTCTGTGCTCGACCGGAGCTTTGGAGGCTTAGACGCTCACTAAGAAACCGATGGTCCAGTTGCCCAGCCAGGCAGATCCCTCCAGCCTCTGAGCTCCTCCTTGGCTCCAACATCATTGTCATCGTCCTCCCCCTCCTCCTCCTCTTCCAGCATCCAGGGTGCTCAGTTTCTGGCAGGGCAAAAATGGGAAGAGGCTACGGCTGGTCCGTGCCAGGGTCGTTGTCCTCCTCGTCCTCCTCCTCCGTGGTCCCATACGGCTCTGGACTTCACACACAAGGCCGTGGGCACTTCCTAGCTCCAAGTCCCACTGTCCTTCTCCTTCGGGGTGATGAGCTGATCCCTCGCAAATACTTTTTGGGGTAAGGGCTTCCTGACTGCTGACTGGAGGAACAGCAAGCCCAGACCGCAAAAAGATCCGAGAGAGAAAGGAGGCAGCCGCGGAGGCAAGGGTAGCGGTAACAAGCCCAGTCCATCCCACAGACGGGCGAAGAAAGACCAGAGGAAGACTGGCCTGGAAAAGAGAACAGAGAAAGAGAGAAGGTGATCTTGGGGGTGGGCGGCTGAGCAAGTCCCTCTTTCAAAGCTTCAAAGACCCCGGGGGAAGCCGGGGGGGGCACAGTTCCCCAGGCTGAGATGCTTCTTCTGGGTCCCCCTGCCAGGAGGAGCCTCTGCCTCTTCCATGGCTGCTCAGGGCCTTCACTTCACGTTTCCTGTCCCCCCACAGCTGCACCTCACACCACGCAGCACTTATACGTCCCCAGCCCCGGCTGGAAGAGGGCAGAAGCCCCCTTCTGGGTGCAGCTTCTCCATCTCCTGGGCCAGTTCTTCACTGGACAGGATATAAATGTGGAGGAACAGGAAGAAAGGGACCTTGGGCTCCTCTTTCCGGCTATATTTGCATACAATCCCCTCCAGCATTTCACAGAGGAAAACTGGGACGTATGTGGGTAACCAACCTCTGAGTGTGCTCATGATGGCAAGAGCTATGAATAAGGAGAGACGGGCAAGCTTTGATAGGGTTTAATTCTACGGTTCATTTAACTGCATTTTAACAGCAACATTTTATATGTTTCCACTTATACCTTTGTATCTGATTTAGCCCTCATTTTTGTAAGCTTCCTTGGCCCCCAGTTTTGGGAGAGAGGTGGAGCAGATCTGGATCAACAACAACCACAGTTTCAGTGAAGCCCTGCTAGCATTAAGCCAAGTGTGGCTTCCAGCAACATCCCTTGCTACAAACAGAAACGGGTAAATGTAACGCACCAAGGAATTTCCATCTGTTTAATTCTGCATAAGCCTGAAGCTTGCAAACTCCTTCGCCCAGAGGAGTCCCCCTCCAGTTCCCTTCTGTGTTCTGGAGCCGTGCCTCACTCCTTGTGCCAAGCGGACGCCAAATGACGACAATGCCGCCGTGGGCCGGCCGGCTTTCTCTTGACTCTCTTGCCGCAGGCGGAAGCTGCCTTTGGAGAGCGTTGCCAACACACCCTGGCATCTCACAGTCAGATTTCTGTATCATGCCATCCCTGCCCACCCTGCGTGCCAACTTGCAAAGAACAGGCCAGGAAGCCTTCTCTCCAGGCTTGTGCTGAAGGACCCTGAAACCATTTTGTTCCACACACTGAGCGGAAATGCTGGCCTGCTCGAAACACAACACCAGGTCCCCCCACCCGCTCCTCCTCCCCACCACCGCCGCCGCCAAGCCTCCCTGCTGCCCAGACCGGCTGCTGCGTCTGCCTCCCAGGGCTGCTCCGAGCCAAGCCTCGGCCGGGAGCCCTCCAAACGGAAAGGAAAGCAAGGGGAGAAACCAAGAGAGTTGGGGAAGGGAAGGAGAGGGGCTCAGGGCTGCAAGGAGAGCCAGCAGGAGGGAGGGAATCGGGTGGGGGGAAGAGAAGACAAAGACAAAGGCCCGCTTTCCTGAGCTCCCCCATAACCGTCAGGTCTCTTCCGATAGACAGGAATCCCATCTCACCTCTGAGACTCAAAGAGAAAAAGACATTTCTAGCATGAACATCCATGGACTCCTGTGGACCTGATGGAGTGGATCAGAGGCCATGAACACAGGTGCTGAAAATTTCTTCCTCCATGTTTCAAAGGTGCTCCAGGATGCCTTTCCATCTTATAATGCTGAGACAGACAGGCACAGCCGTGGCTGTGAAGAGCAAGCATCTTGGAGGAAATCCTGCTGAGAGAGAGGACTTGATGCCAACGTTGGAAGAGTCCGTCCTGACCCTGAGCTAAATCCGCATGGCCAACCTGGCTTCAGCCGAGGTCACCTGCTCAGCAGCACCTGGGGGTGCTCTGTTGTTCCTTCCAGGTTTTGGGGCAGCGAGAGAGCAGTGCATTTTGTTCTTAAAGAAGGTGCTTGCTTCCTCTCCTCTTCTCCCCTTGAAATACCTGCCCCTTTCCATGAGGTGCGGCTTTGATTCCTTCTGCATCTGGCGGGAAGCCTGTTGGTGTCACACGCAAGTGACCTTTCGCATGCCATTGTGTTTGTGTGCGTGTGTGTGTAAAAATAATTTATTTGGCCTAGTGGAGACATCAGTTCAATTGGATTTCCCAGCCTCTTGGCTCACCTTTCACCAACTGCCTCAATGGGTCTCCTCTAATTGCAAGTGATCCACAGGATCCCAGGCATGCGGCCGGGCATTCTTGAGTGGTGTGTACCTCTCTCCCGGGGCCGTCAGTGTCCCCCTTGATTCCCTGGGGTGGCAGAAACACCCCTGTGCTTTATTCCCCACAGCACAAGAAGGGGGCAAGAACCACATACACATGCATGGGCAGAGACACCATGGACGGCACTCAGCGGAAGGGTGGTGGTGCAGCACAAGGTGGGCATCTTCAGCTTGGTGAGGAGAAGATGGAGGGGTGACAGCATGGCCCTCTGTACATACCCCAAGGCTGCCCCAGAGGCAAGGACCAGGCCTAATGGTTTTGAAGTGACATGAGAGTACATTTCAGCTGAACATTGCAAAGAACTTCTTGATAGTAAGATCTGTTTGACAGTGGAGCCCACAGCCTAGGGTGGTTGCGGGGTCTCCTTCTCTGGATGTCTTCGGAAAGAGGCTGGACAGCTACCTATTGCCGGGGCGGGGGCTCACTGGAGATTCTGCACTGAGCAAGGGACCCCTCCCAGCTCTAGGATCCTGATTCCGTGAAGCCCCTTGTAGCTACACCAGTGTAGATTTCCACTCTGTAATTGCAGTGGAAGGTGTCAGTCTGTGTCTTTGTATCAAGCTTGGACCGAACAGATTATGTAGAGAGAAAGAGACATGAGCTAGCCAGGGAAGAGGCCCTGGGCGTGTCTGGCCAGCAGAAACCACCTTCTCGCACTGATGGTGGGGCTGGCGCTGCGCTGGTATGAGCAGAGCTCAGGAAGTTCCTTCTGAGGATGTTGGCTGGACCCCTCCTGCTGCTGCTGCTTCTTCACAGGAGTAAAATCCCTCCCAGAGGTTTTTGGCTGATGCGCAGGGGCCAGATTCAGTTGAAAGTGGAGCCATCCACGTGATGCCCTTGTGCATGGATGCGCATGGCAGACAAATGAGTGCCGTGCATGGAGGGGATGGGCATTTGGTACCTGGGGCCATTGCACAGTGTTCCCTCTCAGCACAAGGGCTGCAATCTATGTATGGCTCTGCAGGCTGAGAATTTGCACAATGCAGCCCTAATGTGGGACCTCAGCCAGGCAGTTATCATTCCAGAGCCCTCAAAAGCAGTTTGCAACCCTTATAGCTTGTTCGCCTGCTTGCTCTGTTTGCTGTTTATTAAAATCTTTTTATCTTGCCCTACATCCAAGGATCCTAGGGCAATAAATCAATCTAAACCCATTTAAAGGAGTAAGAATAATTTAACCACACTGAGAACATGCTAAACTCCAGAAGTGGAACCAGGACAGTTTAAAATCAGTGGGAAATGCCTGAGACTATTCCAGGCCATACACTTGGGGATTTTGGGATGGAATCCACTTGGCCCCAGAAGGTTTGGTGACCTTATCTTTAGGTGGATGGGAGGCCACCAAGGAATCTCAAGTGCTGGAGACCCTGTTCCAGGTGAAGGAACGGGCAAAGCCACCTTCCTTGCCGAAGAAAACCCCGGGAAATTCATGGCTGTGCCACAAGTCCACAGAAGATTTGAAGGCATGTGTGCACATGCACGCCTGTAGGGCACCAGATCCCATCTGAACTTGGAAGCCAAACAGGCCCGTCCCTTATTATTACTTGGACGGGAAACCACAAATAAAGACCAGGTGCTGGAAGCTGCATTTCGGGGGAAGGAACAGACAAAACCATCTCTCAGCATTCCTTGCCTCTGAATTCATGGGGTGGCCACAAGTTGACAGGTGACTTCAAGGCACATGGGTGCACATGCACGTGCACACACACACACAGACACACACACCTTGTTCTTTGTACTGATTTACTTCCTAGCTTAGCAGCACTGTGTTTGTGCTCTCTCCACCCTACTTGCACGTAGGGAAATAGTGACTTGATCCAAATGCTGCTCCCACCTGGAGGAATCAATGGGATTTGCCTTTCAGCAACGGATTATTCAGTGGGTCTCCTATGGGGGGGTTGGTCTTTGGGTTTAGGCATTGGTTCTTCCTCTCAGATGGGGGGCAGGTGTCCCTTTGCAGAGGGGGTGCCCCCTCCCTGAGGTGTCAGAAAGCTTTTCCATTTGTATAGACTAAATAAATAAGTTGCCAAAAATGCCCTATTTGAAGGTGTGGGTCCATTATGAAGCCAGAAAAGTCTGTACCCTGAAAATGATGAATGTGGACAATATGTTACTTTTGCAGAGCAGCGTGTGGCCAAGCGGAACAGATACCTTCCTTCAGCATTTTGGCAGAGCACAAACTTGTGCGGACAGCTGTCTCCGACCACCCTGCACGTCATGGATTTTGACAGTTTGTCTTGAGAACCTGGCAGGCCTCAATTTCACTCATGGGGAGGCGGAGGCCGGCTGCAGCAGGCCCAGCGGAGGTGAGTGCTGTCTTTCCCCCTAGCGGGTCATTCAGTGGATTTCCCCTACTGGGAAGTGGTCGCTGGGCTGGGGGCTCCCGGGGGGCCATATTTAGAAGGGGCAGCCGGTGCTTTTGAGCGTAGACCGAGGAGGAGGAGGAGGAGGAGGAGGCACCGAGACCGAGGAAGGCGCGGCGCACAGCTGGTGAGGCCGGCCCGAGGAAGAGAGCCACCCGGGCTCCTTCGCGCCCCTCCGTCCTCTCCCACCCCCAGGGAAACAGGGAGGGCCGAGTCCGGGGGTGGATTTCGCTGCCTCCCCTAGGAAGCCGCCCTCCGGCCCTGCTATTCAGGGAGGCTTCCCGGCGAAGGCAGCCAACCGCCGGGGCCAGCAGGCCGGGGGCTCCTCCGGCCAGGCGAGCTCCTTCGCTCCGGCGGGGGCTGATTTCTCCCGCGCTCCGGATGAGAGGGGCGGCAGAGCGCCTGGCCCGTTTGCCCCCCGGCGCCCGCACTCGGGAGGCAGGCACCGGCGTTTTGCAAAAACTCCCGAGGATTCAAATGTAAAGCTCTTTTAATTTCTGTTTGGGTTTCAGAGCCTTAAATGGGGAGGGAGGCATTTTCAAAGCTTTCTCCGCAGCCCCGAAGGCGAGAAAATTGCTGCCTCTTTTTCCTCTTCCCCCGTTCAAAGGAAGGGGGGCGATTCCGCGGAGCGCTGCAGCGTCAGCCCTTGCAAAACTCCTAACGGCGCAGGAGCCGCCGCGATTAAGGCATTAGAGCCGGCGGTTCTTCTGCGGGAGCAGATAGGGAAGGGGGGCGAGGCGCCTCCGCTCCCCTCTGCGGCCGGGGGAGGGGCGACCGTGAAGAGCAGAATTAGGAGCGCTTCGGACGGCGGAGAATCTGCTTATTCAGGCGCCGCTCAAGAGAAATGCGCAGAACAGTCCTGACCTTCCTTTAAAAGGAGGAGGAGGAGGAAGGGCAGGAGGAGGAAGGCGGCTGCGTCCTGAGACTCCTGGACTTCAGGCTCAGAATCCTGGAGCTGGGAGGGTCTTTCGGGGTCACTGAAGTGCAGGAAATATGGACGGCTAAGAACGCCGAGGGTGGCCACCATCCAACCTCTGCTTAAAGGCCTCAAAAGAATGAGAACTGACCGCCTTCAGAGTCAGCCCATTCCACTCTCAGTCACTTCAGGACGTTCCTCCTCAGGGCCTCCTCAAAATCTCCTTTCTTTGAACCCCCTGTTTCAGGGCCCAGCCTCCGGAGCAGCTCAGAAAGCAAGCCCTCTCCATTTCCCACCTCGCAGCCATTTGAGCTTGACCATCATGTCTCCTTCCCATTTTTGTCGCTAAGGTCTCTCCAAAATCTCCATGGTCTAGCTTGACGTGTTCAACTGGACCTCGACTGAGACAGGGAAACAAGACCAGTGTTTGTTGGGGGTTTTAAACAGTATTACACCGGACAGCTTGTGTTTGGGTTGGTGCTGGTTTGTGTGACTTCAAGTTTTCTGTCGCCTGTGTTCTGAGGAAGTGTGCTGGGTGTCGCCCTGCTCTTATACTAGAATCCAGTTGGCTCACCAAAGAAGCTGAATCGTGGGAGATTCAGGATGGAGAAAAAGGAAGGACTTCTTCACCCAGAACACAGAGTGATGCCACAGAACTCTTTGCTACAAGAGGAAGTGGTGGCTGTCATCTTGGACAGCTTTGAAAGCCAGGGCAGGAACGGCTCCCAGGGGCCCCCAGTCAGATTGGGAATCATCGATGGCCCTGGAGCCCAGAGGCAGCATGCTTCCATGAGAGAGAGGGTGGGACCACCCTCCTGTCCTCCTGGTGGGCTCCACACCCCGGTTGCTGAACTGGAGGGGCCTTGGGGCTTTGGCCCACATGGCACAAAACAGCTTCTCAGAACACTCTGAGCTCACCCAGCAGAAATGCCGTGCAACCGCAGCCAGCCAGAGCGGGCCAGCAAGGTGCTTACCATGAGAGGATTCATTAGGAAAGACAAACAGTTCTTGGTAAGGTAGAAGGAAGCAGGAAAAGGAGAGGCAGCATCAAGGAGGCTGCAGATGGTGCCCAGAGTTTGCAAGACCTGAGCAGGGCTGTTGGAGACAGAGTGACCCCGAGGTCTCCCATTAAGAGAGTTGCCGTAAGTCAGTGCTGGCCAGAGGGCCACTAACAGGAGTGACAACAGACAATATGCTGTCCAACGCCGTGCAGCTACATTGCTGGCATCCAACCAGGGGAGAGCCACTCAGTCAGAGGATGAAAGCTGATCCAATTTGTAGGTAAATTTCATGCGTTCAGTGGTTCTCCTCTAATCAGGATTGACCACAGGACTGACGTTCCACCTTCAGTAGTTCCATTTGTGGAACTCTGATGAGGCAGCTGTGAACTGAGTACACCTGTTGCACAATGGCCAAAAAAGTGCAATTGCACATGGACGGGCACTTACACGGGGGAAGGCAAAACCACCTCTGAGGATTCCTTGCCTGACAAAATCCTGTGAAATTCATGGGCTCACTTGTAAGTCCACAGGTGAACTGAAGGCCCATCCACACAAACACAGGAGAAGAACAATAGCCTGGTTGTGCAATCTGTTTTTAGTCCCAGGGAGAGTAGAACCGTTGGCGCAACTGTGTTGACTCACCATTCAGCCATAGATTCAAAGGGGCCGCCCTGGCTGGGACTGGCCCACAGGACTGAGGCCCAGTCCAGCCGGCCTGGGGAAGATGCTGGCCGTCATTTGACGGTCATGAAAACTCAGTGGCCCTCCACCAAGCATCTCCAGTTGGGAGTGGGGCTCAGGAGGGAGCTCAAATAACAGGGTCACAGAGTTGGAAGGGACTCCAAGGGCCATCTACTGTGCAGGAAGAGGCAGCTACTGCACTCCCAGAAAAGTGGCCATGACCCAACCTCTACCAAAAGACCCGCAAAGGAAGAGAGACCACCACCTTCTGAGGGAAAGGATGAAGACAAAAGGTGGGGGGGAGCCGGCATGTTGTAGTGGTCTGAATGTTGGGCCAGGACCCTGGGAAACCAGGGTTCAAATCTCCACCCAGCCCTGGGAACCCACAGGGTGACCTTGGAGAGGTCACAGTCTCTCAGCCCCGGAGGAAGGCAATGGAGGCCGCCTTAGCATCCCTGTGGCTGGGAAATGACTCAGAGGCTCACAGCAAGGGCAGCGAGGAGGAGGACGAGGAGGAGGACGAGGAGGAGTTTGCATCCCCCAGGAGTCGCGTTCCAAGGAAAGGTGGGGGATCCTCTGCGGAATCCGGCAGGACAAGCCAGGCACCCCCTTCCCGGAAGCTGAAGCCAGCCGACCCCGGGCTGGGCCCTGGAGCCTCCCCACTGCTTGCCCAGTGCCGCCACCGACTCCTCCGCGCTTCAGGCCTTTGGTCTCTCATTTCTTATTCAGCGCCTCTCCTTGGGGGAGTGGTAATGAAAGGAACGGAATAAATTGCTCAAATACCGCCTATGGAAATGAGGGAGCGTGGAAATTAACAAAGTATCCATGAATGAAGGAACCAGAGAAAATGAGAGCAAAGTCTTTAGTACCCTGCATGTGCTAAGATGCCTGGATCCTGTTCCCAAATTCAAATGGCATTTCATTTCAAGCTCCAACGAACTATTAATTAGGTCTTAATTTAGTATTTGAAGTTAACTTAATATACAGCATGGTTAACAAATTCCGTAAGTGCCTGTTTGAATTTTAAAAAATCAGTTCTGATTGGTGAGCTTCATAAATGAAACCCAGTATTTGGTTGTCCCTGTACGCCGACGTTTGTTAGACATTTTTACGCTAATTAATGTATGAGTTGATTGCTCAGAGCTCTGGCTGTTTGATATTTTCTTACTTTGTTGTTGTTTTTCCCCCTTCTCTCTCTTTCTCTCTGTCTTTTTTTAAATGGCTATTTTGCTATTGATCCTCCTGCTTAATGAAGCAGCAATTAGTGATGCTAGTAATGAAGTAATCAAAGTCCACTTCCTACTTCATTAAGCAAAACTGGATTACACTCTGTTGAGTTCTGCTGCTGTCTTTGTGGAGAGAGGGGGCAGCAGAGCAGACGGGGTGGGGTGGGGTCCTTGTCTACACCAGAGAGAGGGGCCAAGCTGGAGCCCCCCGTGGCGGCCCACTTGGGGGGAGTCCCAGGCAACCTCTTTCTCACCAAGGCCTCTGCTTGCCCTTCTCAGCTGAGCAGTCTCCCTTTTTGACCAGTTCTGGGCACCACAGTTCAAGAAGGATGTCGACAAGCTCGAACACGTCCAGAGAAGAGCAACTGAGACGGTCAAAGGCCTGGAAGCCAAGCCTCGTGAAGAATGAACGCCTGGGGGAGCGGGGCGTGCTTGGCCTGGCTTGCGACTGAGAGGCAGGGGCACTCTGCTCGGGTTGCTCAGGCAGCAGGCAGCACCCAGCGGTGGGGCCCCCCTTCGGCCTCTTCCTCCTCATTTTGACGCCACACGTAGGAGCCCCGTGACCTCCTCTGTGGTGAGGAAACAGGGCCACTCAAAAGACCGGGATGGGTTTTCCCGCAGCAGACCCCACAAGTTGGGAGCAAGACATCGGCCAGAGTCCTCCATGCTACAGCCTCACGGTTCAGCGGTGATTGTGCTACTCCCGTCTTCGGCTGAGCACCCATGCAGTGCAGCCAGAGGTGTCTCTGCTCATGCGCACCTGCTGATTGACCCCTTACTGTGCCATGGGGAATAAGGCACGGGGTCTGTTCGGGAATCAAAGGGGACACCGAAGGCACACCCAGGAAGAGTCACGCACTATCCAACAACTGCGAGGCTGGGATCCGGCCGGTTTGTCCCAGCAAGAGTGGGCTCACTGAATCCGTTGCTGAAGGAGGGCGCGGGGGAATCCTGAGCATTCTACGGCAGGCTGGTCAGATCATTTCTTCCCAGCCTGCACCTGAGATTCCTCACACAACTCCAGCCTGCTTGTTGTTATGCGTGTGTTCAAATCACCTGTCAACTTACGGCACATACACACCCTGCCCCAAGTTTCCTGGCGTTTTCTTAGGCAAGGAATACTCAGAAGTGGTTTTGCCAGTTCCTTCCTCTGAGATACAATCTACAGCACCTGGTCTTGCTGGCAGTTTTCCACCCAAGTACTAACCAGGGCTGACCCTGCTTAGCTTCCAGGATCGGACAGGATCCGGTGCCTTTGCTCATCGTTTCTTATCTGAAAATGTGTGTTCCACTTCATCAAAAGTAATGTCACTCTCTTCTGCTTTGGTCAGACCTTGCCTGGAACAATGCAGTGTCCAGTTCTGGGCACCATGGTTCAGGAAGAATGTTGATACGCTGGAATGTGTCCAGAGAAGAGCAGCCAAGATGGTTAAAGGTCTGGATAGGAAGCCCACGGAGGAAGGACGAGGGCGCTGCGTATGCTTAGCTTGGAGAAGAGAAGACGGAGGAGAGGCGAGAGGAGAGGAGCCACTAGCGGTAAGCAGTGGGGCCCAGCTTCCCGCCCTCATCAAGGTGGGCCCCTCCTGCACCGCACACAGTTGTCCAAGGGGCAAAGGTGCTTTCAGAGCCCCCTGCCCTCCTTCCTTTTGGCACTAGCTCCCTGAGAAACACCATCTGGTGGGACTGCAGGCAATGGCAGGCACACGATTGGCACGGCCAACGCACTGCTCCTGCTCCTCTTCCCTTTCTGCCATGCCCCAGCACAGCTTTCTGCTTTTAAACATTCCCAAACCTGACAAGATAGATAAATGGAACTGAGTCACTTTTTGCAGCCAATTCTGAAAGCAGGCACCCCAGCTGAGACACGGCACAGAGGTACAATCGCCCCCCACCGGCCCCCCACTGAGCCAAGGCCTGACTCCCAGAGACACGTGCCTGTTGAGGTAGAGAGGAGCAGCAGGGATCCTTGCTCCATGCAGAGGAATGTGTGGTGGGCGCTCCTCTCTCTCATTTCGCAGCCAAAGGCCTTTTCCGGCCAGTCCCAGGGGAGGGGGACAGGAATCTGATGATGGGGTCTGCAGCCTGAGGATCGTAGAATCAGAGAAGCCTAAAGTGGGTAGAGACCCCCAGGGCCATCCAGTCCAACCCCCTTGTGCCCTGCAAGAAGACACGTTCAAAGCACTCTTTTTTTGATCAGGCTACTAGCTTGGAAGATGAAGAGGATGCTGTGGACGCAGAGTGCCTTGACTTTAGTTAAACCTTGGACAAAGTCCCCCGTGATATTCCTACAAACAAGCTAGGAAAACCTGGGCTAGACAATGCTGCTGTTAGATAGATTTGTAACTGACTGAACCCAAGGGGTGCTCACCAATGGCACTTCGATTTCAGGAAAAGAGATTCCACCCAAAGCTTAGGAAGAACTTCCTTACAGTAAGAGCAGTTTGAGAGTGGAATCCGCTGCTGCCTGAATGGAGTGCGGTGGGGTCTCCTTCCTCCTTTGGAGGTCTTTAAAGAGAGGCTGGGTAGCCATCTGTCAAAAGGAGTACTTTGATGGTGTCTTCCTGCATAGCAGAAGCAGTTGGACTGGGTGGCCCTTGGAGTCTCTTTCAGCTCTAGGATTCTATGAAATATTTAAACATGGTTCTCATGTCACCTCTTCACCTTCTCTTCCCCAGGCTAAAAACACTCAGCTTCCCTAAGCTGCTCCTCATGTGGAGCGGACATGGTTTCCATCTTGGTTGCTGTTCTCTGGGTGTGTTCTGGCTTGTCCGTATTCTTCTTGAATTGTGGATCAGAGGTAACAAGGCCCTTCCATCAGCAGCTTCCACAGAGGCAGAGGCAGGGATGGCACCCTCGCTCCTTGGACATTCTGGGATGCCCTCCTCATGTCTGGGTGCAGCTTCTATCACCTGCCCTCCAGGGGAGCCCAGGAACAGGCCCTTTGGAGGCTCATCTCATTCAATGTTGTAAGCTCTGACTGGCAGCAGTAGCTCTCCAGAAGGTTTCAGGCAGGGCTCTTTTCTGGCCCACCTGGTGATGCCGCTGGGGATAAAACCAGAGGCTTTCTGCCTTGGAATTTGGGACGCTGCCTTTACATCGGCCTGTTCATCTGTTCCAGTATTGTTGGCTCTGACTGGCAAGAGCAGCAGCAGCTCTGCAGGGTCTCCCCCCTCCCCAGGAGACCCCCGATGTGCCTTTTCAATAGCCACCCACCTGCTCGCCCACCCAGGGACTATCCAGGCCCAACCCTGCTCCGTCTCCAAAGCCAGCCCGAGAGTGGGTTTGTGGCTGGTTTCCCCAAAGGAGGAAGGGGAGACCAAGTCTCAGGGTGGAAAAAGGAAGGAGGTCTTATTTCAGAAATTGGCCCGACCTGCTCCGGCTGATAAAGGTTTATACTCTCTTTTTCAAGGGCTGTTAAAAACGGAAAAGGGACAATTTGGGCCTGCTCATAACTCCAGCCGCTCGCTCCTTGGCGTCTGGTTTTTATGGCCTGCATGAGAGAAGGACTTGCCTTCTTCCCAGCCGGACGGCCCGCGTGCCCCCAGAACCTTCCATTCGACAGGCTGCCAGAGGGGCCACCGGGACCCACATTTTCCGGCCTCTCCGGCCATGATGAACACGGGGTGGCATCCCGTTGGGCAGCTACAAAAGCGTAAGCCAGACTTACGCGTTCACGACTGCTTAGTATTCATGTTTATGAAGGTGGCAGAGTGGATTGCAAATGCCCCCCCAACACACACCTCCCTGCAGAGCAGCCAGAGCAAGCGGTGGGGGGGTCCGGTCTGCTGGCACTTTCGGCACTGCAGGCGGGTGTTTCTAGGCCCCTCCTGCCAGTGAGTGAGGCTGCAGCAATCGCAAGCAGGACCCCATCACAGCTACTTGTCCCGCTTCAGGTGGCCTGCCAGAGGGGGCCAGAAGTGTCACCCTGTGGCACCTCAGTTGCCAGAAGCACAGGCGCCTGTTGCTCAATTTGGCCGCTGGCCGTTCAGGGAGGTTTGGAGGGTCAGGCCAGGAGAGACAACGTGGACTCCTAACGACATCTGTGGTGAAAGATCTCAGGCAGAATAACTGCCACTACATTTCTATATATCCCTCCTCTTTGCAAGTCTGGGACTCAAGGCACCTTGCAAAGGTCAAACAAATACAGCTCAGCTCTCAAGGAGGGGACTTCCAGATCCCGGGAGCAGCCACAGAGAAGGCTCTGTCTCCTGTGTTTGCACCAGGGGTACCTGGGCAGGTGGTGGGACAGAGAGAAGAAGGGCCTCCCCGGAAGATCTCAGGACACGGGCAGGCTCCCGTTAGGAGACAGAGTCCTTCAGATAACTGGGACCTGAGGTTCACTGGGGTTTATGGGTCAAAACCAGCACTTTGACTCATGCCTGGAAATGGATGAGCAGCCGATGGAGTTGTTTCAGCAAGGGGGCTAAAAAAAACCCTATAACCTTCCCCAGCTACAGTATTTTGGCCCTGATGGAGTTTATGAACATTTTCCAAAGGCAGCCCCCTGTAGCGTGTGTTACAGTAATCCAAATAGGACACATAATCAATGGATGTGCATTGCTGTAGCCAGATCTCGCTTCTCAAGAAATGGGCACAGCTGGCACACTTGTTTTAAATGCGCAAAAGCACTCTTGGCTACTGGTGAAATCTGAGCCTCCAGGCTCGGATCTGAAAAGAGGGGTACGCTCAAGCTGTGAAACTGCATCTTCAGGGGAACTGTGATCCCACCCAGCACTATTCCCTCATCTGCCTTACAGCTGGCCAGGAGTGCTTCCCTAGCAATAGTATGTGTATTTCTCCCTCTTGTCTGGATTAAGTTCCAACTTGTTCATCCTCTTCACCAATGACAGGCACTGGGACAGCTTCTTTGGACGAAGGAAGAGGAGCACAGCTGCTCTTCTCTGAACTGGCCCTATTTGGCCACTGCTTTAGTCTGGAAGTCCATCCAGTCTCCTTCTGCACCAGCACCCATTTCCACAGACTAGGAATGAGGGGCGACTTGCTTGCAAATGCTACTGCTGCTGCTGCCCACCAGAGCTCTGCAAAGCCACCAGGTAGAAAGCAGAAGTGGAGTCAGGGCAGGGCAAAGATGTCTCCCCAGGGAGGGAATGGGAACAAGCCCTGAATTCTCTCGACGGAGCCCCATCAAGCCGGAGCCTCCCACCGGCGGCCTCTCCATAGCCCAGACCCTTGTCCGCCCCTCCCCCTGGCCAAAGATCTTACACAAGCCTGCAAGGAAGTTTGGCGAGTCTGTCCCACTCCAAGCCCAAGGAGGGGGCAGTCCGCTTTGTCTGAAGGAGGGCCACGCTGCCCAATTTGGGGCCCCTCTGGAAAGGTTGCAGGGCATCATAGCAACTACCACTGGGGAGGGACAGGAAGGGGCAATGGGTCATTTCCAGTTGCTTCTTGGGACTTTCTTTTCTGGTGTGTGTGTGCGTGTGCTTTTTTTCTAGTGAGGACCACCTCACCAAGATAGCATCTAATAGATCCGAAAGGGGCTTTTGTGGCCTGACAAGACCTAAAACCCTATTGTTACTTCTAACCAGACAGCCAGCCTGGGCTAACGGTTTGAATGTTGGACTGGGACTCCAGGAGACCAGGTTTGGGCCCCCACTCAGTCACAGAAACCCACGCGGTGTAGTCCTGTGCAAGTCTCAGCCCCTCAGCGGAAACCTCCTCTGAACAAATCTGGGCAAGAAAACCCCTCCACGTCGGTACCGTAAATCAGAGTTGATCTGACGGCAGGTAACAACAGAAAGGCAGGGTGGTGTAGGACCCTGGGAGACCCTGGGCAAGTCACGCTCTCTCAGCCTCACAGGAAGGTGATGGGGGCAAGCCCCCTCTGAATAACACCTCTTGCCAGGAGGGCCCTAGGAGACCGTCGCCTCCGTTGGCGCTGACTTGAAGCCTCTCAGAGCTCAGAGGCAACGGGCGAATTCAAACCCATGGGCCGAAAGGAGCTCCGGTTTGCAGACGGGAGCTCTGGTTTGCAGACCGCGGAGGTTTTCCCTGCCGCGAGGGAGGAGCATGGCGGGCGGGTTTGCCTCTGGCCCCGCCCACTTCCCTTAGGCCCCGCCTTTTGCCCTTAGCCCCACCCACCCCGGGCTGTGACCCTCAAGGCCCCCTGAAGGTGCATCTCAGTCGCGCGCTGGAAGCCGCTCCTTTCCTGCCTAAGACCGAGGAGGGACTGCCTGGAAGTCCTCCGGATCCCCAAAGCCCCCGAGTGCTGGGGAGGGGGGCTGGGGGGCGCTTCCCGGGCTCGGCGCAAGAGGTGCTGCCGGGTGAGGCCCTCCTGACGAGCGGCGGCCTCTCTCTGCTTCTCCCCGAGCTCCTTCGAGGTGCGAACACGGCACACGTGCTTCGCTCCGGCTCGGAGGCCTCGGGCCATTTCCGCACTAGACTGTTATAGCGCTATCATTCCACTTTCAACATCCTATGGAATCCTGGGGTTTGCAGTTTAAGGAGAGGCTTCTAAGGGTGGCCCTTGAGGCCCCTCTGCAAACCCCAGGATTCTATAGGATGTTGAAAGCGGAATAATAGCGCTATAACAGTCTAGTGCGGAAATGGCCCCGCTCAGCCTCGGCAGGAGGGGAGGCGCAGGCAAGCGGGAGGCCGCCCGCATCTCCGTCCGCCCTCGCTGGCTGCCCCCCTCCTTCCTTTGGCGCGGGGACGCGAGGGGAGGGCACCCTGCGGCTGCCATGTAACCGACCCGCCCCTCCGACGCCTCCGAACGAGGCCGAGCCGCGTAACGGAGGAGGCCGTCGGAGGCTGCGCTGGAGGAGCAGGAACGCGCAACGCCCCGCCGCCCGGCTTCGGCTGACTGCGCGCCGCCCTTCCCGGGGCCGCCGGGGGAACGCTGCGCGCGAGGCCATCGCAACACACGCTCCGTGGCGGCGGCGGCGGCGGCGGCGGCGGCTCGTTTCTCTACGTGGAGGGTATCGAGGAGATGCCGGCGGCGGCGGGGGGGGGGGGTGAGTCAGCGGCAGTCGCGTCTCTCGCGCTCTCTGTCTCTCTCACACGCGCGCGTCGTGAAATCCAGTGCCGATAATCCCCCCCTCCCCCTCCTCCCCCCGCCCCCCCCGGCGCTGGTCTCTTCGCGCTCTCAGGCGTTGACGTCACCCGGGCCCTGGGGATGGCGGCGGGGGGGGGGCAGGAACGCAAGTTTCTCCCGAGTTGGTCTCTGGCAGCAAAGACCACCAAAGACCTGCGGCCCGCGGCTGGCGGCCCCGCGGCGCCCTCGGAGCGAAGGCACGGATCGCAGCGGGCTGAGGGTGCGGATGAGGGCGACGCAGGGGGTGACAGGGACCTCAGGGGTGGTGGTGGGCATCGTGGGGATGATGATGGCCACGCGGAGGCCAGTGCCATCAGCGGCCCACAGCAGCGATTGTGTGAAGGAGGGGAAGCCACACACCGCGCGACTCGTAAACCTTCCGGAGGCGGAAGGACACGGCTTGAGCACAATTCGCGTCTTGCCGCTGTTTCTGGCTGTGCCCTCTCCGGGACACTTGTCTTTGCTGTTGCGTGTCCCCAAGTCACTTCTGCCCGATGGCGATCCTAAGGCCGCCCCGCCACAGGGCTCTCTTGGCGAGATTTGTTCAGAGGGGCCCTGCCGCAACTGCCTTCCTCTGAGGCTGAGAGAGTGTGATTGGGCCGGGATCGCCCAACGGGTTTCCGTGACCAAGTGGCGATTGGGAGCCCCTCTCTGGAGATGTAGTCCAACACTCAAACCGCCACCCTGCTCCGGCCCTCCCCCCATATGTTACTGATTGGCATTTTGGACCACCAACGGCTGAGACTCTTTCCAAGGCATCATGGGGGGGGGGGATCGGCTGAAACCCTACCGTTGGTCCTGTCCCAAGCTGAGCCTTTGAGCCCCCCCCGTCTTTCACCGGTCAGCCAAGGCATGGGGGATTCTGGTCCGGCCGGGCCAAACACAGAGTGTCCAGCTATCGTGGGACCGAGTGGCACGTCCCAGGGAGTGCCCCTTCTGTAGGTGGGTCTTTCTTGCCACCCTATCTGTGGCAATTTCATTCAGGTGTTCTGTCGGCCTGTTCGGCAAGGCCCCCGAAGCATGTGCAAATCGAAATGACGTCTGGATGAAATCTCCTGAGACAGATGACAGGAGCACAGTTGCGAGAGCACCATCCTTATTTCTACCCTGCCTTCCCCCTAAAACTATTACTCAAGGTAGCCTAAAAATTAAAAACACACACACACTTTTTAATTAGTATTAATATCCTGGTTTCTTCCCAAATTTGGGATTTAGGTTGGCTTACAAACGAAAAAGACAATACAGATAAAACCATACAAAAAGTGAACATTAAAACAGAATTAAATTTTTCATAATATTAAAATAATTTAAAAATATACTTAACAAAAGATAAAATACCATTAAAGGTCAAAATGCAATTAATATACTTCAGTGTAAAACAACACAGCACCCCTTAACCTGTTCTTTAAAAACTTTCTGTATTAAAAGCCTGTCAGAACAAAAAGGTTCCAGCCTGCCTCCAGAAGGACAACTAGGAGGGGGCTGTTCTGGCCTCCTGGGAAAGAGGGTTCCATAGTCTACGGAGAAGGTCTTCTCTTGTGTCCCCACCAAACGTGCTTGTGATGGTGGTGGGACTGAGAGAAGGGCCTCTCCTCGCAATCTCAGGGCCCGGGCAGGCATGTACAGGGAGATGTGGTCTGCCAGGTAGCCGGGACGTAAGCCACATAGGGCTTTATAGTCATGAACACAGTACTTTGAATCGTGCCTAGAAACAAATTGGTAGCCAGTGAAGCTAAGAAAACTAGGAGTCTTATTAGACCAAAGCTGAACATGAGTTGGCAATGTGATGCAGCAGCTAAAAAAGCCCATGCAATTCTGGGCTGCATCAATAGGACTACAGTGTCGCGGTCAAAGGAAGTGATAGTACCACTCTATTCTGCTTTGGTTAGACTTCACCTGGAATACTGTTCCCAGTTCTGGTCACCACAGCACAGAAAATATATGGACAAGCTGGAACAGGTCCAGAGGAGGGCAACCAAAATGGTGAAAGCCCTGTGACGAGCAGCTTAGGGAGTTGGGTGTGTTTAGCCTGGAGGAGAGACATGATAGCTCTCTTTAAATGTTTAAAGCGATGTCATATGGTGGATTGAGCAAGTCTATTTTCTGCTGCTCCAGAGACTAGGAAACGGAGCAAGGGTTCAAACTACAGAAGGAAAAGAGATTGCACCTAAACATGAGCAAGAACTTCCTGAGTGCAAGAGCAGTTTGACAGGGGAATCTGCTGCTGTGGTGGAGTCTCCTCCTTCTTTGGAGGGCTTTAAACAGAGGCTGGATAGCCCTCTGTCCAAGCGAGGGCTTTGACTGTGTCTTCCTGCATGTCAGAAGGGGGCTGGACTGGATGACCCCAGGAGTCTCCTCCAGCTTTAGGATTCTACGATTCGATCCACTGAAGAGCAGTGGTGGCTGGGGAAAGGAAGGCCTTCTTCACAATGTGCCTAGTTAAGCTGAGGAACTCACTGCCGCAAGACATAGTGATGGCTGTCAATTCAGAAGGTTTTAAAGTGGGACTGACCCAATTTGTGGTGGGAGGAACTACTCATGGTGGGCACAGGTCTCTCCTCCATGGCTGGGGAAGGAGAGATGGAGGATGCAGTCGCTCTCCTGTTCCTCTGGTGAGCTTAGCCCTGGGCCGGGACTCTGTATGGCCCGTGGGGGAAGTGGGGTGCTGGGACAGGGAGGCCTTGGTCCCATATGCCATGGCTCTTCTTATGTTGCTATTCTATTCCCCCCACCCACCTTAAATTACTGCTACTTATATATTTACATTGAAGCGCGCTTTCTCTCTCTCTCGTTCTCTTTTTTCTCGCTGGTGCCTTGCTTATTTGCTGTTGTTTGGTTTCATCGCTTATTCATGTAATTGCTTTATCGTGTATGAATTAAAATTAATTGCATTTTTAGTGGCTATGAAAGATTGATATTCGTTTTGTAATGTGTTATGTGCCCAAGACGGGTAATTTACTGTTGATGGTATTGAATTAATTCATAAGAATTTAACAGATTTATTGCCTCGCTGATAGTGTTTTGATATGAATTTGCCTTTCGACCAGTTTTCCATTCTGGCACGTTGTGTTTTGTTTTGCTGATTGCAGCTCCGATGATGAGAGCAAGGGGAGCAAGGGAAAGCGTGTAAGGCCGGCCCCCCGCCCGCCTTCCCTTGCAGGTCAAGAGGTGCTCAAGCCTCCGTGCCCCCCCCCCCGTCTTCCTCTGCAAATTTTTCAGACTCCTTCAGCAGGGGTTGGATGGGCGTCTTCCGAGAGTGCTTCAGCTGTGGCTTCCTGCCTGGCAGACGGGTGGACTGGATGGCACTTTTGGTCCCTTCCAGCTCTAAGGCTGTTTGACAACAGGTTCTATGAAGAGTTGCTGCTCTTTTTCAACTACATGAGTATGTTTCTAAATGGCTCTCAGTTCTATTGGTAGATTAATTCTGTTTTAACTTTTGCCTGTTTCAGGGTTGTGGGCTTTCATTGTTACCCCTCTGGGGCTGCAAGGGAGCTTCTGCAGTCAAAAGAGAGTTGATTCTCCGGCAGGCTGCCCCCTCCTCATAGCCATTTGAGATAAGCTGCTGGATGGAGATGGTCCGATGAGGGTGAGGGGCACCACCTGCCCAAGGTGCTCAGACCTCAAGAGACCACCTGCAGCACCAACGGTTCCAAAATCTGAGCCTGGGTTGTTCTGGAGAGCCAGCTTTTCAGGCAGAGCCTGGGGAAAAGGTGAGCTACGAAACAGCAGCAGCAGCAGTCACTCGGTGTTGTTTTTGCAAGAGGGCCTGAGGGGTGGAAGGCCGGTCAGTTTCTGTTTGTTTTGTTCTGCCTGTTCTCTTCTGTCCAAGAGAATGACAGCTGCCAGTCATCCGAAGTGGGCCAAGAAAGCTGCCTTATATGCCAAGTTAGAGCTCGGAGGCCTGTCTTGCCAGTATTCTTACCTCGGACTGGCGGCACTGGCTCAGGTGGGATTCTGCCCAGATCCTTCTTGTGCTGATGCCATGCAGGGAACCTGGGACTTCCTGCCCAAGAAGCTGCCCTCAGAGGGACCCAGGCCCCCGAAGGGGGCCCAGCTAGGCCCAGTACTCCCAGCTCCGGCCGGCAGCAGCAGCCCTCCACTAGGATTTCAGACTGGGCTTCTTTCCCGAGCCTTGCGCCTGCAGATCCCTGGGATTATTCTGCAGAATTATTCCAGAGAAGGGAAGGTTAGGATGGGGACATGACAGCCATGTTTAAATATTTGAAGGGACGTCATGTTGAAGATGGAGCCATGGTAGTTTTCTGCTGCTCCGGAGACTGGGACATTATGGAGCAATTGCTTCAAACTGCAGGAAAAGAGATCCCACGTAAAGATCAGGAAGAACTTCCTGAGGGTGAGAGCAGTTTAACAGTGGAACACGCTGCTGCCTGGGAGTGTGGTGGAGTCTCTTCCTCCTTTGGAGGTTTCTGAACAGAGGCTGGATGGCCATCTGCTTTGATGGTGTCTTCCTGCCAAGGCAGAATGGGGCTGGACTGAGTGGCCTTTGGGGTCTCTTCCAACTCTTCTAGGATTTTATGATTCCATTCCTTCCTGGTGGTCTCCCGTCCAAGGCCTAACCAGGCGTGACCCAGCTTAGCTTCCAAAATCAGAGCAGACCTGGTGTGTTTGAAGTGGGAATGTGGGGTGTGCCAGAGGGAGGGAGCTTTCAACCGATGCTTTGCTCTTCGGTGCACGTGCCTCCACGCAAGCAGGGCAACGGCGGGGGTCATCTGTGAGATGCCAGTGGAGGGTTTCTCAACCAGGGTTCCGCAAGAAATCGTGACTGGGGAAAAATAAGCACATTTTGAGCTGCGGAGACAATAATTCTTATGAAGGGGTTCCCTAGGACCTGAACTTTATTTCAAGGGTTCCTTCGGAGCAAAAAAGGGCTGCTCTGGAGGCACCTTTAAGGAAGAAGGGGGCTTCCTGGAACCTGGCACTGGGGTCTTGGGGGAGGGATGGGGGGATGGCAGCTCAGGGGCGGCCCCTCCAGGCCCAGGTCAGCTCACCCGCCCAGAAGAGCTCGGCCCTTCGCGGGCCATCCCATTCAGAGTTGCGTCCCGCGCTTGCTGTTCGTTCATCCAAGCGTGGACCCGGGTTTTCCCAGCATGCTCTGCGGCGCCTCTTTATTTCTGGCATCGGCTCTGGTGGGGGAGTGTTGTTACCCCCAGGTCGGTCTCAGTGGGCGCGGAGGAAGGCCCCCCATCAACACCAGGGCGGAAAAGGCCAAGGTGGGCAGGAAGTGCAGAGGCGTCACGGTGCTCGCTGTGGTCCCTTTCAGCCTAGAAGGGATTCCTCCCCGTCTCTTCTGTTTGCGTCTGAAAGCCTTTTGGCGCGGCGGCGGCGGCTGCTGCTTCCATGCCCTTCCGCTTTCCACACGCCGGGATGGATGTTCCTGCCAACTGAAAACGCTTCACGCTTCCAAGGAGCTGAACTTTGGTCTCCCTGGGGCTTTCCCGTGAGGGATGCGTTAGTCTTTCATGTGTCACACAACTCTCTGTATTTTCCGCCTTGGCTGGGATCCTGCGCTGAGGAGAAGGAGCGTAACTTCACGCCTGTGGAACGCGGCGGCAGATGCTCCAGGCAATTTCCTGAGTGAATTGCAATGCTGGGCTGCTGAACGAGCATCCGAAGGTGCACGCGCGTATGTTGTGGGCAATGCGCACCCCCGTCCAATTGGCAGGCATGCCCATGTGCAACTGTGTGCAATGCGTGGGCACGTCCAGTGTGCAGTCACACGTAATGGCATCGCATGTGGAGCTGTGCTTTTGTGACCTTGAACAGAACAGGAGAGTTTGGATCACACAAAATGTCCAACCGTTCTGCCTGTTCTTGAAACACCAACAGGACTCTGGTCCTTACCGTAGAGTGGGGGAAGGCGCTAAGTGGGGCCCACAGGCTGCATGCTGCCCCTGGGGCCATGTTAGTACCCCTGGGGCCTGCGGAGGCTAAAAGAGCTGAGAGCTGAAAAGACAGTTTGCCCCACAACGCTTCCAAATGCCTTTTAGACGGCATAGGGTCAGTTTTGCCACATTGTCGGGCTCCCTGGCCTAAAACATCCCAGGATATGCCTACTATTAAAAAACAACAATAAGAAATGAGGTGGAAGTAACTTCCAAAGCTGGTGATGGCAGGTAGTGGGTCAAGGCACCCATGGTGCAAAATTATGGGTTGCATGTCACGTTCGAATCCTGCTCATGCCGTGCTTTGCTGACCCTGATCCACCCTCTCAAAGGGAATCGGTTGTGAGCAACTGTCATTTTGTAGACAAGAAACCTTGCAAATGAACAGGCTCATCCCTTGCAAATGCTGTGCCCTGAGATGGCCCACTATGCCACTGGATACAGGTGGACAAATGCCGCAGACGCACCTGCTCTTTCCCACGGGGGCAAAGCTGTTCAGTCAAAACTCTTCCTTTCCACAGGAGGGACCATGTGGGGGGAGAGAGAGAGAGAGAAGGTGCCTCCAGAATGCCACTTCCAGAGACTGGAGCTGAAAATGCTGTCCTGCTCAGAGCGGCTGGTTGCTCAGCTCTTTGCTCCCTCAGAGGTTTGCTATTCAGCCCAATCTCTTCCCTTCAAAGCTGTTTTCCAAACAGGCAGCAGGAATCAATACTTGCCCAAGTTCCCCTCGCTGCTCACACACTCCATGCTAGATTGCTTCACTCAATGTGCGTGGGTGGGTGGGTGGCATCAGCAACTGCAACCAGTGTAGCAACTGGTTTGTCAGTGGCTATCAGTTGTTGTGATGCTCAGCCAGAGGTACTGGAAGGACAGAGACGAGGGGAGGGCCTTCACCTTCCTCCTTGCTTCCAGAAGTATCAAACGGGACATGGAATCGAGAGTCCTTCCGCACTGTCCATGTAGAGTCTCGGTGATAGGGGGGGATTGGGCCAATAGTGCAAGAGCTTAGCAATGGGCAGAAAGGGCCAAGAAGGAATTGGCTGGAGAGAATGACCTGCGGGCATAGATGTCTCTACACTAATGCACAGAGCCTGGGGAATAAACAAGATAAACTTAAACTCTTAACACAGGAAGGCAAATATGATTTGAGAGGCATCACTGAAACCTGGCAGGATGAGTCTCCTGATTGGAACACAGTCATGAGAGGGTATATCATATTCCAAAGAAATAGATCAATTAGGAAAGGAGGAGTGGTAGCCTTGTGTGTCAAGGACATCTGCACCTATGAGGAGACCCATGACTTAGACCATGGAAAATAGGTTGAAAGCCTTTGAGCAAAAATTAAAGGGGAGAGAAACAACAGTGACCGCATTCTGGAGGTCTACTGTAAGCCACCCCAGCCTGCCTGAACTTTTGGATGATGCCTGCCTACAACAAATTACCAAATATTCAAAAAGGAGAGAGACAGTAGCTACGGGAAACTTCAATCACTCTCTGTCAAGTTGCATTCTGTTCAAAGTGTAAGGTCTAACAAATTCCTCACTAACCTTGCAGACAATTTCCCAACAGAGACAAACTGGTGAATGGAGTGGAAATAGCAGGATCCAGTGACCATGTCCTCTTAGAATTTCTTATCCAGAGTAAAGGAAAAGCCAAATATATTTAAACACTCATTCTGGACTTCAACAAAGCAAATTTAGGAAAACTTAGGGAAAGACTGGGTGAGATCCCATGGTCAGAAATGCCCAATGGGAAGGGAGTTCATGGTGAATGAAAGCAAACAATTCAAATTCCAATGGGGAGAAAGACTGGAAGGTGTCTAAAGAAACCAGAGTGGAACTTTTGGGTGAGCTGGAGATCCCCCAGGCCATTCTGTGGCTGCTGGGGAGTGCAGAGAGGGAGATTGGAGCACTGTCAGGCTGCACCTGCTAAAGTCTTCTGGAGGCCATAGAGGATGAAATTTCACACTTGGCTTTGATGACACAGCCAGATGCTTGTCCAGCTGCTCCTCTCCACCAGCCATGGACTGACTGGCGGAATGACTGCATTGGCGCAATGGCAAGTCCAGGGGGGCTTTGGTCATTGCAGACCAACCTCCCCAATGACCAAAATAAAAGATGCAGAGGCATAAGGCGGGCCTATGCCTGCCTATGCCACTAAGACGGTGCCAGCCTGAATGTGTACTGCCAGAGAGACCTTCAAAGTGCCACACCAATAGCAAGGTTGGTGTGTTGGTGGGCTGCATTGGAAAATACCACTTCTGTCAAGTGCTGTTCTCACACACACTCTCCTGTTTGCTTTGACTGCAATGGGGGCTTTAGGCAGGGGTTGTCTCGGGATATGCAAGAGATTCAGTGCGTTTCTTTGCAGACCCTGCTAAGGGAGACGAACTGTTACCTAAGCTGGGTCCCCATCTTTCACCCAGAGGGGGTTAACACACCAGGAAACCACCGCAGTCCAACAGGATGGCAGGTAGGTAGGTTACTTTGGAACTCTGAGAGCCTGCTTTCCAGCTGGGGAGAGTACTAGATCGTTTTACAAGGCACAGAGGAGAAGGCAGCCACTAGGCAGCCTGCAAAGCTCCTCTTAAAAGATACCAGTGGAGGTGGAGAGGCAAAAGGTTCTTGCTCCTGATTCCTGCCTCCCATTCTCTCCTCACCTTCCTCTCACCTGCACGCCTCAGGCTGGATTTGCATTTCATGAGGGTGGACGGACAGCCTTGCACCTCCAGGGAACTGAAGAGCAAGTTCCTTCTCGAGCCCCACTTACATCCAAAGGAGCACTCCTGGTTTTCCTTTTTAGTGCCCATCAGTGCCAGGTAGGGATGCAGTCTGTTTTTTAAAAAGGTGACTGTCCTCTCCTAGAGATTTCCAGGAGAAGGAATCCCCCCCCTTTTTTTTCCAGAAAAGGGACACCTTGAGGAGCTGATGGGATTGAGGGCCCCAAAAACAGCCTTGAGGGCCATGTGGGAACCCAGGACCACACTTTGCTCACACATGATTTATGCAAAGCAGGGTTTTGTGCTCTTTTAAAAGTCCAAACTATTTTTTTTAACCAAAGGAGGAAAGACAAAATGGACCACCCTCCAACTCCTGCCTCCACTGTAAAAATGCAGATAATCATTAAATAAGTAACTGACAACTCATTACCTGTCCACTTCTTTGCTCTGCTCTGAAAATATATTGCTGTTATGTAAGTAAATGACTCTTTCCTGGCACAACCCAAAGGGCAGGTTTTGACCTATAAGGCTCTGCTCCAGGCTCTCAGAAGGGCCACATCCTCCCCATATGAGTCTGCCCAGGTTTCGATGTATGCAGGGGAGGCCTTTCCCTGGTCCCACTCCCCTCAATGGCATGGCTGGTGGGGAGGCAAGGATCGGGGCTTTTGTGTGGCTGCTCCCAGGCTCCGGGAGTGTGTCTCTAGTGAGGCTACTCTGGCCCCTTCCATGGCTTCCTTCCAGCAGCAGGCAAAGGGCTTTCTGATTCAACCGGCCTTCGGGAGCTGACTCCTCACGGGAAAGGGCTTGAGGAACGTCCCGCATCATCCTCATTTGTTGTTGCTGATCATGGTTAACAGGTCTGCCTTTAAACGCTTTCACTTCTGCCCAGGGCTCAGTACTGCCTGGTGCCAAGTTAATGACCTATGCAAGAGTAAGGAGAGGCTCTGCCTGCATAACTCTCTTCCATTGGTCTTTGCAGAGACTAGAATTGTCCACCTGACAACCAGGGTCCCCCAAAACCTCCTTCAGCTACTGCGGTCTCCCCCGCCATGGAAATCTCCTGTCCGTTGGAGGGCCAGCGGGAGGGACGGATCATAGAATAGAATCATAGAAATGTAGAGATGGAAGAGACCACACGGGCCATCCAGTCCAATCCCCTACCATGCAGGAACACCCTCAAAGCACTCCCGACAGATGGCCATGGATCAGACATGGACAGATGGCCGATGGATCAGCATCGGTCTCTGTTCAGGTAGCTGGTGCACAGCTGTCGCATCATCCCCCAACGGACCCCCAGCAGGTCCTGGAAGATGCCTGCTGCTGAGCAGCCAGCCGTGGGAACCAGGTGAGAAGCCACCGTGCAGATGCTCCACGCAAGCTCACACATGCTCCACCAGACAGTACACGGCCATGTTGGGGGGGGCTGGGGGGGAGACATTTCTCTTGACCCTGGGTCTCAGCCATTTTTTGTTGTTGTTGTTGTTGTTATTTTTACTTTTTGTGATGTGAACTTTCTCTTGCATCTGTTTTAACTGCAGAAAAGGAGGGAGATAAAACAAATGAATAAACACTTGTCTGTCCTTTAAAGACAGGCCAGATTTGTTCCCTCACTCTGCCTTGTAGTTCTGCTCCTCGTGAATCCCCTCTGCAAGTACAAATGCGGGGGGGGGGTATGACATTGGACCCCCATCATGCACAAAGCCTCACGCTTCCACAAGCATCATGTCAGAGCATGACCTAAATTAGACCTGAAGGATGGCGCCCGTGGTGAATTTGCTGCCAGTCCGTTCTGGTAGATTCTGCCTCATTCTAACATTTAGAGGAGAATTAGGACATGGTGTAAACATGCCATGCAGTGGCAGCAACAGGAGTCAGGAGGAAGCGTTGCCACTCCATGCAGAGGAGGGGAACGGCCCTCCCGAGCACTGAGGAGGGTCCCACGCAGCCTGGTTCTTGCATTTGGGGGGATGGTCATATTGCCCTTCATTGTTCTTCCTTACGAGCAATCCAGCAAATAAAAGAGAAATACAAACAAAACTTAACAGACTAAATTCACAAATGCAGCATGAAATAAGCAGCAAGATTAAGGAGGCAACTTTCAAAACTGGGGAACATGAAAAGGTCTGTGTCTGGCAGTTAAAGGAGAGTGAATTCTTTGTGAAGAGGGTCCCAGAACCAGGTGCCATCCCTCAGGAGGCTTTGTTGCACACAGGAATGGTGTTCCCAGGTGGCCACCCAGGGAGTCTCTCAATGCAGGGGTGGACAAAATTAGCCTGGTAGAACATACCCCCCCCCAGCAGAGTTTTCCCCCCACTCCTGATTTCTCCAGACTTCCCCTTTCCAAGCAGGTTAAAAGGGGGCCTTGCCATTCCCAAAAGCCCACAAGCAGTGATTCAGCACAGAAATAGGTTGCTGGGCCTTTCCCTGTGTTATTTAACTTTTTAAAAAAATCAGCACCAAGAGTGGACTTCCAGACCACTCTGGATTTGTTCCAGCCTCTGTGTCCCCTGCCCCCGCAAAAAAACCTGGACCTTGGGCCAGACAAAGTTGCCCATTCCTATATGAATCAGTACATATCTAATAACAGGTCAGGCTCATCCCTGCCATCGTATTTCTGATTTCCTCTGTACGGTTGTGAAAGCTGGAGAGTGAAGAAAGCTGGCAGGAGGAAGACCAACCATGAAGCCCTATGAGGAGTGGCTTAGGGAGCTGGGGATGTTTAACGTGCAGAAGAGAAGGTGAAGAGGGGACATGATAGCCTTGTTTAAATATCTGAAGGGATGTCATGTCGAGGAGGGAACGGGCTTGCTTTCCGCTGCTCCAGAGACTTGGACACAATGGAGCAATGGATTCAAACTCCAAGAAAAGAGACTCCGTCTAAACCTCAGGAAGAACTTCCTGGATGTTAGAACAGTTGGACAGTGGAATCTGCTGATGCCTTCGTGGAGTGTGGTGGAGTCCCCTCCTTCTTTGGAGATTTTTAAAGAGAGTCCGGATGGCCATCTGTCTGAGGGAGGGCTTGTATGGTGTCTCCCTCCGTGCCAGAAGGGGGTTGGACTGGAGGGCCTTTCAGGTCTCTCCCACTTGAAATTTTGTGCTGGAGAGGAGTTCTACCATGGAGTACAAAAGAGAAAAATGAATGGGCCCAAGATCAAGCCTAGCCTTAATTCTCCCTAGAAATCAGAATGACCCAAACTGAGGCTATCCTACTTTGAGCACATTGTGAGACAATGTGATACGGCAAGACAGAAAACAGTTAGAAAAGAGGGACACTGTGTTACAATCAGATAGACTCCACCAAGAAAGCCATGGCTGCAGGACCTGAGCACACTGCAAGGGCATCCCTGGAAACCCTCCTCGGATTATCTTAATGCAGGGATGGGCAAAATTGGCCTGGGGCCACATGCACCCCCCCCCCAGCTCATGACTGGGTATCTTCTTGGCGGTCAGAGAGTTGTCATAATTCATAGCTGACTTGACAGCAAACAACAGGTACGTATGGAGGCAGCCAGTTATCCAAGCATCCCATGGGCAGCTCTGAAGGTCAAAAAGAATACTCTGAAGGAGGTCCAGAAACAGGATGGGATCCAGCGTACTTTGCCGAGCACTGGCATCATGTGGTGGTGAAGCACCCTTTGGAGGCAATTGTCTACTAACTGCTTTCCGCAGTTGTTAGATTGCTGCTGTTACCCATTTTCTTTGGCAGCCCCAACAGAGGGCAACACCCAACTTTGACCTTCTCTAGAGTAATTCTACACTCTTGTGGTTCCCAGTGGCCAGACTGCACTGCTTTTCTTCCCAATACCAACCTTGTACAACCGAGTGGTGCCTGACAAGGTGTGAGAAACTGGGCACAGGGGGTGTTCCTGCCATCCCAGGGGATCAAAGGGGACACTGAAGGTGCTGAGAAAGAGTTACACGCCACCCAAGAAAGAGCAGCTTCCAAGCTGGAGCCCTACTGGTCACTCCCAACTTGAGCAAACCCACAAAATCAATTACTGAATAATAAGTCATATTGGGTCAAGACATGGGCAAACTCCTGGGATCCAGTGGCTCTGCCTTAGAGGGACCTAACAGTAGAACTGAGACCCATGAGGAATGGTTATATTTCTGGGGTTCCACTTACGCATCTGTGAATTAAATATGTCTGTTGCACAATGGCCAGGAGGGTGCAACTGCATCAGGATTCCAGCCATCAAAGCCGGAGGACGCTGGAACCCAAAGAGCTGAAGCAAGTCCCAAACTGCCTGGTCAGTCTGCAGCCAGTGTCCCAAATTGGTAAAAGACATTTTGTTCCAGGGGATTAAACTCTTCCTCCAGCAATCAGGCTCAGAGGCCAAGGAGCCCCAAGCTGAGAGCCTGTTCCTTCACAGGGGGAGGGCAAAGTTCACTTAGCATGGAATGAAAACATAATCCAAGCACATGGACTGCCTGCCTCCATCGGCCTGTACAGCCTGAATTTTGTTCATTTTGGCCTCATTCCCTTTATTGGCCAGATCCTGATCCAGCACTTCTGCAACTCCACTGCTGGGCTACAAAAAAAGGAGGAAAAAGCTGGACACCATCAGTGGCACCCCCAGCAACCCTATCAACACAGGACCCAAAGCCCAGCAAAGCACCGAGAGACCCAGGAGGATCAACAGCTACGCTCCCCCCCATCTCTCCCTGCAGAGGTCAGCAGCAGCAGTGACCCCTGGCCGCTGTGCGGGAAGGTTTGTGTGTGTATCTGCTCCAGGATTTAGCCTGAACTTCCAAGGAGCTGGAGGGGAAACTGTTTTCAGCACCTTGGACAGAGCTACTGCAAGGTCTGGAATAACACCTGGAGCGGATTCACCTGCCCACTGACATGGATGCCCCCACCAGCCCCCACAGTCCTGAGGCCTGAGTAGGAGCTGGAAGGGATCTAGAAAGCCGGTCTCACCCTTGCAGGACAGGCGTAGCTCCAGGCCTCTCTTGTCATGGGGAAGATGCTTGTCTTGATTGACATGCAGTTTTGGGAAGGTCTCAGCTGAGGAGGCCTGAATAGGGTAATGAGACTGTATGCTGCCCTGAGATCCTCTGATATAGAATGGGATACACATTTGTGGAGAGGCAGCATGGGGTAGTGGTTTGAGTGCTGGAACACCTGGGTTCAAGTCCCCCGTCCAGGCCCTGGGTGATCTTGGGCAAGTTCCATTCTCTCAGAGCCAGAGGAAGGCAATGGTGGCAACCCTCTTACGAAGAAAGGTTTCCAAGAAAACCCTAGAGTAGAGTCGCCATAACTCAGAGTTGCCCGTAAGTCACATGAAAAGAGAGGCAGTGTTGTAGAGTGGTTTGAGTGTTGGATTGGACTCTGGGAGCCCAGGGTTCAGATCCCAGCTTGACCACCCAAACCTCCTCTGCAGAAATCTTGCCAAGAAGACCATACGAACGACGGAGTTGCCATAAATCAGAGTCGTCCTGAAGGCAAGTGGCAGCAACCTTTGCCATGGGAGGCCCCGTAGGATGATCGGGGGGTTGGGGTTCAGGCCCGCTCCGCCGCCCAAAGCCCAGCAGTCTGTAGTCTGAGGCCTGGTGGTTCACAGAGTGTAAGGAGAAAGTGTGGTGTAGACATCTGAGCGCTAGACTAGGACTCAGAGAGACCGGGGTTCAAATCTCCACGTGCCCGGAGCTGACCTTGGGCAAGTCACTCTCTCTCCGAGGAAGGCAAAGGAAAGCTTCCTTGGAACAAAAAAGCTTACCAAGAAACCCTGAAGCAGGTACATCGCAAGACAGAGTGGGCTAACAGTGGACTAAATACCAACAGCAACCCAAATTTTTCATGGGGGGGAATACAGTTCTGCACCACAGAGATTGGCTCCCTGCCGGCCAAAGTCGGCTTTGGGATTCCGCAGAAGTCGTGGGGCATCAGGCGGTTTTGTACAGTCCAGGTGACGGTCTGATTGTGAGCCAGGCTTCGAGTGAAATGCAGCGCCCTCGGGGCGGGCCAGAATCCTATCCCTGGTGCCAGCCAAGGGGTGATGTGGGGGCTCATCTCCCCCCCGGGCCTTGACAAAGTGCTTTGTGCAGCAGTGGCCCCTTGCAGCAGACAAAGTTCAACACTTAACGCCTGTTGGATGGCCTCGCCGGCCAAGAGATCCACCGTTCTGGTCCTCCCTCTGAGCTCCGGTGCTTCCAAAGGAGGAGGTGATTCTGAGGAATGCCGAGAAAGAGGCCAAAGATGAAGCCTGCCTAGGCCACAGGCTTCCTACTGGGGAGATGCTGCTGTAGGCCGTGGCATCCCAATGGGCAGCAGCAAACCCGCAGAACAGATTCCCTCTTCGTACTGCCAAGTCGGACTCGTGAGGAGGAGCAAAATGTCGACATGTTTTGCTCAGTGGGGGCTGGGGGACGGGCAGGCCGCCTAGGAAAGCTCCTGTGCCGGACAAGAAAAGCAGACTGGGCCCTGCAGCCCCTGGGGACAATGCAGGATTTCGCAGCATAGGCTGGCAATATTGGTGCAGCCTGCGACAGTTCTGGAAAAGATGGGGGCTTTTGCCCAGAAGGGATTCCGGGAGCTGCTGTTTCGTTGTGGATTTGGTGAGAAGGGTCTTTGGTGGCTTCCGGGACCGCATCTGGAACTCCAGAGTGAGCCTCCCAGGGGTGGGATGTGCCCTGCCTCCCTTCCAGAGGGCAGGAGACAAAAGGATGCGCCCTTCTCTGCCCATTTGCAACCCCCCCAGTCGTTGTGCTCGGAAGTATTTCTGGGCAGGGGTCCTGGCCCTCAGGAGGGCGTCTCTTCCGTGGCTCCCTTGCCGTCCCCATGAGCCAACTCTAGCCCAGCAGCTGCCCTCCCCGAGCCCGGCGGAGCCAGCCGCTTCTGGGTGCAAAGAGAGCAACGCGGCTGGCCTTGTGTGTGCGCGCGCGCCCACGACAGCTGTGACATTTCCCGTGTCGGCCTCCCTATGGGGATGACGCCGAGGGCGCCTCCGGGGTAGAAGAGAGCAGGGGCCACCAGTCCCAGCGGGACACATCGCTTCCCAGCCATGCACGGAAACATTTCTGGGCCCGGCAGAGTCACCACCCATCTGCCACGGATCACCGGAGAGGCCGCGGCGGGTCGCCGAGCGATCGCCAGCCGTTCCGCCGCATCTTAGCCGCTGAAGCGTGAAAGAGGGATGATGCCCTCGACACGCACCTTCCTGCGCAGCATCGCTCACACACACACACATACAAAACGGATGGACCGCGCCGAACCGGCTAAAGACCCACAGGGATCTGCCTGATCTGGCCCGCCCTGTCGGAAGCACCCTCGAGGCCATCGGTGGCCACAACCTGACACGACCCCCTCCGGTCCATCCGCCCAAGGATGTGGCCTCCTTCCGAGTCGAGGCCTCGGCGCCTCCCCCCCCCCCCCACTTTGCACCCGGCCTTCTCGGGCCGGCTGCGCTCGCATTGGGCCCCTCCTTTTGGGCAGGCAAGGGTCGCCCGGCTTCTGCCCCCTGGCCTGGGCGGCTGCCTGTCACCCCTCCCTCCCGCCTCCCTGCCTGCCGGAGGATTGGGGCCGCTGGAGCTCATGGGGGAGGGAGGCCGAGGGCCGGCCGCGGCCGGAGGCTCCCGAGAAGGCAGGGCGGCGGACGGTCAACGGCGCCGCCCGGGGCCGGGAGCTGTCCGCGCCGGCGGCGGTGCTGAAACCGGATCCCGAGAGGGGCGGGGGGGCGAGGTGGAAAGGAGCTGCCAGGTAGGGAAGCGGGCGCCTGTGGGCCGGAGTCTCCCTCTCTCCCCCCCGCGGCCGCCCGCCCGCCCTGGCCAGGGGTCCCCCGAGCACCCGAAGACGGTGGGGGGCCGCGCCAGCGTCGGGACTGGAGAGCCGCCAGGCGCTGGACGGGGACGGCGGGTCCGAGACAGCGGGGTCTGGTGAGGGGGGCTTCCTTCGGGAACCTCGAGCACATTCGACGGGCGAGGGGAACCACAAGGATGGACCGCGGTCCCCCGCCCCACCTCGCCCGCCGAGAGCCTCCGGAAGGGAGGGAGGGAGGGATCCCGGTGGGCCGAGGGACTCGCGTGGGGCTCGGAGGAGAGGGGAGAGGCCTCTCTGGAGAGCGAGCGGGCGGCGGGCCGGGGGGCAGGGAGGGGGCGTCTGTGCCGCGCTGCGCCCAGGGCCGGAGCCGAGCGAGCGGAGAGCACGGGGCCTGGAGCCCCCGACGGAGTCTGGGGTCTGGTCTCCGGGAGGGAGGGAAGGAGGGAGGGAGGGGCCGATGAGCCGACAGCCCGCGTCCCAGCTTTTTAGACGGCCCAAGGCAAGCTGCCGGAACGGCGGAAGCTCCTAAAGTTACATGCTCCCCTCTCCCTCACGCACGCACGCCCCCCGTGGCGCCCCTCTCTCCCCGAAGCAGCGCCTGCCCCCTCCCCAAACTCCCGAAACAGCCGGAGGGGTCGGGAGCCAGGGACCCCAAGGGGCCTTTCGCAGTCAATGACCCTCCACACACGCCATACACCCAAACCGCGCGGGGGGAGGGTGCCCGACCCTACCCGGGGGGCGGGGCACCTACCTTCCGGGCATCCTCGGGCATCGTTCCCAGGGGGTCGCCGGCGCCAGCCCTCCTCCTCCTCCTCGGCCACCTCTCCCCCGGCCGCGATCCTTCCACGGAGAACGCGCCCCAGCAGAAGTTCCTTCCACTTCGGGGAGAGCCGCCGCCCCGAAATCCAGGACGCGCCTCCCCGGCCTGCGTCGCCCGGCCGGCCGGCTTCCCTCGGCCGAACGGGGCGGGCCGGGGCGGGGCGGGCGGAGGGGCGGGCTGGCTGGCGAGTGCCGCGGGCGGGCGGGCGGGCGGGAGAGGTTCGCGGCGGCGGCGGCGGCGGCGGCGCTCCTCCATCGCGGCGACTGACCTGCATTGACGTCATTGCGTCATTAGGTTTCCCCTGGAAACACGGAGGGGCTAAAAATAGACGCCCCTCCCCGCTCAGCCCGCCGGAGGAGGGGGGGGGAGGGGAGCCCGGACGGGGGGCGAGGGGAAGGAGGAGGGAGGGGGTCCCGCCGGAAGAGCGCACAGACACGGACACCCAGCTCCCGTCGAGGACCGGGAAGGAAGCAAGGCAGGCGGGCGGGCAGGCAGGCGGGGGGGGGCAGAGAGGGGCCGCTCCGGGGAGGCTGTGGGGAGCGGCCGGGCATCTGAGGGGAGGAGGGAGAGCCCGGGACGGGCCCCCGGGCCCCCCGCCCTCTCTCCCTTTGGCCCGCCGGGAGGTGGTCTGGGCCTGGGGAGAGGCCGAGGGGGGCGCGGCATGGGGAGGGCTGGGCGCCCCCTCCGTGGCCCCGGCCCGGGCGCAGCGTCGGGTCTCCCCCGCGAGGCTCTGGAGGTGGGGCGGCGGTTGCGTCCGGAGGGAGATTTCCTCCCCTTGGGGGGGCCTCCCCACCGCCCCCAGGCCTGGTCGGAACTCGGGGAGGTCCGGCGCTGCCGCGGAGCCTCGAGAGAACCCGCGCGGGGTCCTGGGGGGCGGGGCGGCGGGCGGGGAGGGAGGGAGTGGGACCTCCGGCCCACCCACAGCCACGGTTGCCCACGCAAGTTGTCCGGCCCGTCCCCGCGGGCGCCTCGGTCTCGTCTCGGGGGTCCGGCCGTACAGGGAAACCGGGGAGGGGGCGGAAACGTATTTCTTATCGGACGGGCATCACGGCATCTCTGGAGCGCCCCGTCGCGTCGCCTCGTCGGGGCGAGCACGGGAGAGCGGGTCGGGCGGGGGGCCGGTGGCGGCAGGAGCTGCTGGGCGTGCTAGCAAGGCCCGAAGGGAGGCAGGCCGCCTTCCTCCCCTCCGGGGCACCAGGGAGATCCCGAAGCCCCGCTCTCGGCTCTGCCTCCCCAGAGGGGGAAGCGAGGAGAGACCCCTCGGGAAAGGCGAGGGGATGGGAGGGGGCAGCTCATCCGGATGACCTTCCTGCTCCCCTGTCCCCAATCGCTGAGAGGAAAGGGACGGCCGAGGCCTCGCAAGCCCTCCTGGGCGAATAGAGTTGGAGGGGAGCCCTCGGGGTCATCTAGACTGACCCCACCAACGCGGGAAACCCACCACTAAAGGACCCCTTCTCTGCTTAAAAAACTTCCCCTACCCTCCAAGACCGTCCATTCCGTCGGTTCGTGCTTCTTAGGTTTCCCTGGTTTTCTCCCAAATGCTTATCTCCAATTTCTGTGGTAGCCAGAGGGAAAGGGATTTTTCCAGCAAAAACGCATCACTGTGCGCTATTCCCTTTGCGATCCAAAGTCCTGCCGAGTGGGTCCATCTCGAGTGAGCGAGATCCCCCTACCTCACAAAAGACCTGGACTGGACTGGCAGGGGGGTGGGCTAGGTGGCCCTCGTAGTCCCTTCCACCACTACGATTGTGCGGCCCCACAACCGGAGGTGTTAGGGCAGTGCAGCTGCCTACGCCGTCTTGTTGTTGCTGCAGCCAAAAAACTCCGGGCAATGCAAGTCCCTTGCCCTCATGAGGAGGAAGGAGCTTCTGTCAAACAGCTCTTCCTCTCAGGAAGTTCTTCCCAAAGCCAAGCCAGACACTTTTTTCTTGTCGCTTGGAACTTTCCTTCCCGGTAGCTCTTCCTTCTAAGGGAGCTTCTTCCAAAAATATATATATGGGGTCAGGGGTGTTACTATTAATTGTTTATTCGCTCCATTCACGGACCGTGAGGAGTGGCTGAGGGAAGTGGATGTGTTTTTGCTGGAGAAGAGAAGGCTGGGAGGGGACATGAGAGCCATGTTCAAAATTTGAAGGGATGTCATCTCGAGGAGGAAGCAAGACCGTTGTCTGCTGCCGCTCCAGAGACCAGGATGCTACGGAGGAATGGATTCAGATTTCAGGACAGGAGGTTCCACCTAAACCTCAGGAAGAAGCAGTTTGATAGTAGAATAGTACACTGCTGCCTCCATGGAGTGTGGTGGAGTCTCTTCCTTCTTTGGAGATTTTTAAAGAGAGGCTGGACGGCCATCTGTCCAAGGGGGGCTTTGACTGTGTCTTCCTGCATGGCAAAATGGGCTTGGACTGGATGGCCCCTGGTGGTCTGCTCCTAGAAGATTCTATGGAGATTCCATGACTCTGTTCTCACCATTACTAGCAGTGGGATTTAGGCTGTGGCGAGAGCTGAGCTGAGCTCAGCCAGCCAGTGCCTGACCCCCTGCTTGCATATCAAGAGGGGCCTCCCTTCAGATTCCTCCCCCTCCCATCATTTCGGGCTTTTTATAGCGCAGCATCAGCGCCCCTTGGCCTCACAGCAGAAGCACGGAGGCAACACATGCAGGATCCTTGGGGGCGAGGCCCTGTCAGGATCCCAGCTGCCTTATTTCGCAGCCAAGGTAACATCTGTAGACCATCTGGATTTTATGCGGCATTAAAGTAGTGATGTTTTAAAATGATGGTTTATTTAATCATGTTTTAACTTTTTTACTACTAATTTTTAATCCATGTGCTTTGTTTTAACTGATGATGCATGAGCCCCCTTGGGTCTCATACAGGAGAAACATAATGTATGCATTAAATTAATTAACTAAATCTTTGAGGGGAGTCCCACAGAGTCTAAGGCCCTGCATCAGGAATTGTTGCTGCTGATTCTGCTGTGATACACCTGCAAGTTGATTCTGATGTTGGTGGCCCTGTCATAAGGGTTCATTGGCAACAGTTGTTCAGAGAGGGTGTGCCACCATTGCCTTCCTCTGAGGCTGAGACAGAGCGGCTTGCCCAAGGCCACCCTGTGGGATTCAGACCCTGGACTCCCCAAATTCTAGCCCAGCACTCAGACCATTGACCATGCTGCTTCTCCTGGAATTTTCTCAGCTAGATTTGTTTTGAGAGAATTTTGTTGTCATTGCCTTCCCCTGAGGCTGAGAAAGTGTGACTTGCTCAAGGTGGGAGTTTTGAGGTTTGAATGGAGACTGGAATCCTGGTCTACAGAAGTCCAAACCAACATTCAAACCCCTGTGCTACATTGGCTGTACAGATTATTCAGAAAATGTTTGGCTTTGCTTTCCTCTGAGGCTGAGAGAGTGTGATGACTTGCCCAAGGCCAGCCAGTGGGTTTCTGTGGCCAAGCAGAGATTTGAACCCTGTTTTATTGGAGCAATCCTAGTCAGTTGCTGGGATTCTGCTCCGTTTCCCACTGTGTGCTCTGCAGGGATTTAGCTCTGGGGTTCAGATAGCTATTGTCCCCCCCCCCAAAGATTAAATAAAGGGGCCACAATAGAGACCATGCAGGCCGGAGGGCAGGCAAGGGAGGTCTCTGCCCCACGATGGCTGGGGCCAAAGTCTCTGGCAGAAGAGACACAGAAGCAAACCTGACCAAGAAGGAGATTAAGCTAAATTCTGTGGGGCAGATGGCCAACTGGGAGCCAAGAGGGAGGAGGGGGGGGCTGGTGGAGGAGGAACTAAGGGAGTGGAGAGAGACGGCAAGAGGGATTATGCGAGGGGGGTTGTCATGCACTGGATAACCCACACTCCACAAACTTCACTCTGAGGTGGACAGTAGTTTTTATTTGTAGAAAATGCAGGCAACACAGAACACTTCTTCCAAGGTTGCTGAGAGTGGAGCAGGCATGGAGCTCACACTTTTGTAGATACAGTTCCAAAATTTAGGTGTGCAAAGCTGTGACTGGAGAGTATCAGAAATCTAGCATCATACGACTTCTCAGACAGTTCCCAGACCCACATTTGGTTCCCATTTCTCATTCTTGACCCAGATGCATTTTTCCTGCCTCTTGACTTAGAGGCACCAGGTCCTCAAAACACCAGCCTCCAAACACTTTCATTTTCTCCAGACTCTGATCTTCCCCCTCACCGGACACATTGTAGCAACAGGCAATAAAGCAATTAACCAAGTGATACTTTGTCACAATGCAGGCAGGCTCCAGACAGAGACCTTGCTGCCTTCGTCAATTAGCGCTGGAATCTTTGCAGCATTACAGGGAGGCTTAATGGAGTTCTACAGCAGTACTTCTTCTACACTGACTACAACACACTGTTGCCGTGCACATCCAGCAGACCAAGATGGAGCAGGAGCCTTGCATCCTGATGGGGTGGACAACCTGTGGGCCCAATCCTGGAATCGTGGTATTAGAAGGGTCCCCCAGAGGCTGCCAAGGCCAACTCCCGGCTCGTCTCCAGCAGGAGCCTCTCCAGCAGCAGGAAGCCACCCAGCCGCTTTCTGAAGACCTCCAGGGGAGGAGACCCTGCCCCTCCTTGTGCCATTGGCTCCACTGCTGAACAATTCTTACCCTCAAGGAGTCCCTCCTAGTATGCCAGTGCACCGAGCCCCCTTCGTCACTCCCCCTCCTCCCCAAAACCTTATCCCCACCAAGAAAGGAGGCGGGGTGGGAGCGTTCCACCTCCTCCGTCTGGCCACAGCCCACCATCATGATGAACCCTCACCAGGTTGCAGCCCCAAAGAGCGCTGCCTGAGGCAGCCAGATTCCATCCCCATCCTGCACTACACATGCACAGTGTCGCCTGCTGGGCCTCACACTGCGCAGAAGGTGGTCTTGCACTGGCATTGGCATCAGCGAGGGGGAGGGCCAGATTCTGAGAAGGCAATGCACGCTTGGCAGGGAGGAGCGGCTGCAGGCGTCTTCCGGGGGGCCACTCTGCAAGACAATTTAGTTGTCTTAACAAAACGATTCCAGCCCCTGCCTTCCTCGGTTGCTCAAAATAAAAGTCGTCTGGGTCCAAGGTTGCTGTTGAGGGCGTTTATCCCTTCTGGGTTCCAGAAGAAACTTGTCAGAAGTGCTGCTTGGTTTGTTTGCTTGCCTGCCTGCCTGCCTGCCTGCCTGCCTGCCTGCTTGTTTCTAAATCACCCGCGCACACATGCGCGCGCCCACATGCACTTCACAAATGCCACCCACATCCAACGACATCCCTCGTTGCTAGGAACGTCTCTCCCAAGGCTCTCAGTCCCTCCGGCCAAGAAAGAGAGGGCAGGAGCAGAGGACGCGAGGTGGGGGTGGCCACGCTGGCCAAGCAGGGAGCCCCCTCCTCTGCCTTAATTCACTGAGACGGTGGGGAGAGAAAGGGTCAACAGAGAAGATCTGGAAGCCAGGCGCCAGGGAGCATCACTGCGGGAAAGCGGCTGCGCCGTCGTCTAGGAGCATGGAGGTACCTCCGTTTGTCTCTTTTTATTCGTGCATCTGTGCGTGTGAGAGAGAAATTGTGCGTAGACGCACATGCAAAAAATGGTCTGTGTGTCTTTGGACTGAGACCAGAATTAAAGAGGGTGCGTGTGAGGGTTCTGGAACAGTTCTCAGGGTGCCTGTACCTCTTCCAAACTCAGAAAAGCACGTCAGTCCTTTAGTTCTGGGCCAGAGGGACAAGGGGCGACGTCATGTGCCCTTTGGAGAGAGCTGAGGAGCCTCTGCCCACGGGTTTTGGAGGAGCCAGCTGCTCTCTGGGCTCAGTTTGGGGCTCTACGATGTCCCCGGGAGCTGCCCTCAGCTGCTTGAAACCGGCAGCCTAGGAGGGCTGCCTTCAGCCATTTTTAAAATGTTCCAGCTTGGCATTTTGTGGCAGCGAACATGGTCTGAGGGTCCTGGGAATCCTTGCCAAATTTTTTTTTACTTGATTCTCCTCTGCAGCTACTTTCCCTCTCCTCCACCTCTTTTTGCACCTTCTGTGCAATGGGTTTCTTCTTCAGCTCGGAAGCGTGTGGGGATCAGTTCCAAACCTCTGCTTTGTGGCCTCTGTGGCCAGGCCACCTGTGTGTGCAGCGGCCACTGTGGAGAGCGCCATGGCCTTGGGCGGGCAGCCCTCAGCCTCTGCTCCGCACTTCTGATGGTCCTTGCCCCCAGTTGCCTTGTTGTGCGCCTTTTGTGCAGCTGAGAAACGGGGGCTCAAAGGAGAGTGTGAGCATTGTTGTATGGGTCAGACACCCAACACACACACACACACACACACACACACACACAGCTTTGCATTTGTGATCTTAAACTTGCACTCTTCCCTTTCTACACAATGGATTGCAGGTGGAGCTAGAAAGTGTAGGCTCACAATGCTTTTGTGTTGCTGTTGTTGTTTTATGCCCCACAACTCTGCTTTGTACACACAAGCGTAAATGTCATTGCTTCTCCCAGTCTGCTTTTTCTGAGCTATGGGTTATGAAAGCAGCAGACCAATATGAGCTTGTGGGGCTCAGTTTTGTGACAGTGGGGAGGGTGTTATTTTTTGTTAATGTGTGGTGTTTTGTGGGCCAGGGACATGCCACCTGATCCCACTCCAAATCTTTGCACCCCTCAGTTTGCTCACCCAGCTTCCCCTTTTTCTGCAGAAGGCTCCTCTTACGGAGGACAGAAATTCCGCAGAAAGCCTTTCCACTCTTTACGTCCCTCCTCTCCACACCCAGAGGTGCTTTGCACTCCTGATCTTCACTGGCGTGCCTCAGTTTCCCTCCCTGTGAAATGGGATCCTGCCGTCGCCCCCTTGGCTCTGGCTGTGGGGCTCCTTTCACCCCAGCTCCCGCTGGCTGCCCCACTCGCTCCCCACCAGCCCCAGAGGGCACCAGCCACCGGCTGGATCCTGTGACAAAAGAGATGTGTCCTCCTCCCCTTCATCCTCCTCCTCCTCCTCCTCCTCATCACCCATTCTCCAGTCTACCTGGAGCTACGGACTGGACATTCGGACCCTCGCAAATTAGGACTCTGTCCTAGAACAGAGGCATCCGGGAAGCTTCCCGTGAGATAACCAGCCCTGTCCGTCCGTTTGGAGTGCTCTTGTGACCCCACCTAGGGGGATTTTCATTCCCAACGGCTGCCAGAGCATGCCTCCCCACGGGAACCGCTCTCGCTTCCTTGCTGGATCCCATCGCTTTCTCCGTATTTCGCCATCTTTCCTTTCCTTTGATGTCTCTCAGGTGCCACGTTAGCCTCTCGGTTGAGCAACTGGGGCATGTGGTTCTCCCGGCTGGGGGTCCAGATTTCTACTGGTTAACCTATCGTCATCTTCGTCATCATTATCATCATCACCACCGCCGCCACCACAACTATCGCCATCAGGTTTCAGGTTCCACCAGGCGTCACTGACTGGCCTTTTGGACCACCAGCGTCTCAGCTTCCATCCAAGAAGGGAGGCCTCAGGGAGGTTTCATCGGAGAAGGCGGGACGTCCCAAGCAGCATCCCTTTTGTAATTGCACCGCTGTGATCCTGCCTGCGGCAACTGTGTCGTCAGTCCACTTGGGCTCACTCCCAGAGCTGCTGTTCCTGCTGGGGCCTGGTGGTTTCCCCTCCCGGAGGTCCTGGGCCCCCACAGGAGGGCCATCGGGGCTTCACAGCCCTCTCCCTGCCCCTCTCTTCCCTTCTGCCGTCCGCCAAGACGCCCACATCTCGAACCCAACCTTTCTTTTTCTCAGCCACGGTTATGGCTGGTGCATTATCTTCGAATTGTCTGTAAGTCTGAATCTTAAAATCCCGCAGGATTTTGAAGTCACTGTTTTCCACAGATTTTTTCAGGCTTATGTCCCCACCCGTTCTGTGTGGAAGGCAAATCATATTTTCTGCACAGATTTCCATGTGTATCATTTTGGCCACTTTAGTACACTGTTTCTTAGACTGAGTCTGTACAATCTTGCTTCATGAATGGATAAAGCGGTCAATAGTTGCTTCTTTTTCTTCACACAGGCAACATTTACTACATTTACGGTTGTTTTTTCTAATATTTGGCTCGATGCTGTTTGCGCCTGATTCCTGAGCCACAAATGTAAGTTCTTCAGTCTCATTTTTCAGTCTCCCGTTCTGGAACCGTTTTTGTTTTAATTACTCCTGTTGTCTAATATATGTTTTAACTTTTATATGTTATAGTTTTAACTATATTTTCTTTTTAAACTATTGTAAGCCGCTTTGAGTCCTTTCGAAGAAAAAAGCAGGGTATAAATAAAGATAATAAAGATAATAATAAAATAATAAATAATAATAATAACCACCACCACTACCACCATCTTTTCAAGGAGCTCGGCTTCTCATCTTTTCCTTCTATGCTTTTAGTGTCCTGACCATGGAATGGTTTGTTTTCTAGACTTCAAGGCAATTTTTCTTGGTTTTCTTTCGATATATGACTACGACAACGTCTTCTTCCTCTTCTTCTTCCTCTTCTCCAGTATTCAGTATTCAGTATATTATGTTCTGGGAATATGTGAGTAAAATCAAAGCGAAAAAGTCTGGAAAGTCTCAATACTTCCAGAAACTTCTTCCTTTCTAGATGAAACTTATATCGACATTTTTTCCACTTTGTTTTCTTTGATATATTCACTCAAGGATCTTTTCTCTTTTTCAACAGTTTGCTTTGCTTGCAGTAACCTCCAGCCACCACTATTAGCATTTCTGCACTACACTCTTATAGTGCGATTATTCCACTTTCAACATCCTATGTTGGCTGGCCCCTCCCTAAACTGCAAACCCCAGCATTCCATAGGATGTTGAAAGTGGAATAATTGTGCTAAAAGAGTGTAGTGCAGAAATGGCTTCGGTGGTTGGTGTGGGTAATTAATATCACTCTGAAGATGTAAAGCATGATTTGCTGTCATCATCTTCCCGAATCTTCTGTCTGGTACATCTAGTTCTGCTGAGTCCGGTCAACAGTTCCAGCATCATAACTAATACCTGACATTATTCAAACTATGGCCTGAATAATGTTGCTATTGTTAAGTCTTGATTTTAGGACATTGCAAAACCCTTTTGTATGTTCAAGGCTTGTGATTTTCTTTCCCTTTCTTGCTTCGGATATCCTACACTTGGAATATTCACAAATGCACATACTTTCTTTCATGGCTGAGGCTTTCAATGGTATTTCCAACAGAGAGTTTTATCTTCTCCAGTTCAACCATTTTTATCCTCATTTGTTGATAGTATAGCACATTTATCAATTCCAAATTACACTGAAATGTCTTGACTAAATATTTATCCAGTACTCAATATGAGTTCAATTTCTGACAGTGCCTTTCCATATAGTTTCATATTGTCTGTATAGAATAAATGGTTTATTTTTCCAGCTTGCTTTGATATTGCCTATGCCTGATTAGCTTTCTTTAATACTATTGAAAAGTGTTACCGTTGCAATGACAAATAGCAAGGGGGATAAGGGCCATTTCTGCACTAGACTGCTATAGTGCTATTATTCCATTTTCAACCTTAAAGGACCCTCTCTGAACTGCAAACCCCAGGATTCCATAGGATGTTGAAAGTGGAATAATAGCACTATAACAGTCTAGTGCGGAAATGACCAAGGAATCACCCTGAAAAATCCCGTGGCCACTATGAAGTCTGCCAGCCTCTTCTCTATTGACTGTTAAAATGTTGTTCCATGATTTCATTAGAGCTGAGAGAAATTGTTTGGTGTTTTTGATGATCCCTTCAATTTCAAGACTTTTTTTTTTATCTGTGTGTGTGTGTGTGTGTGATAAAAAAAAATCAAATACTTTTTTGTAACGCATGCTACGTACAAATTTGTCTTTCAGCTTTTACAGTTTTTCAATATTATTTTATGAATTAGTAATCGATCTTTTACTCAATGGGAGTTGTGGCAATTACCTTTCTGTTCTGTGAATAAAGAGAATTTTGAATTAGATGGGACTGGACTGAATTAGCTATTACTCCTGTCAATAATTCAAACGTTGTTGGCAAATGGGTAATTGCGTGGTAATCAGCCGGAGTAGCTGCTATTTCCCCGTCTTTCACGGCTCCGGCTGCCCTTCCTGCTCTCATCCATTCTTCAGCAGCAGTTTTGAGCATTAAACCTCCAGCCTTGGGGCTGAAGGATGGATAGATTTTTCAGTCTATGAAGCTCATCTCTTCAGGGCCCAGCCCAATCCTTGGCTTTCTTTGCTCGCTCAGCAGTTTTCTCTGTTCTAATTACAATATCTCTCTCTCCTTTTGACTTTAATTCAGCTTCCCTGGGTTTAATCTGTGCTGCATTTTGGTTATGCATTTTTGGTCTATCTTACAATTCCCTCCAGCAAGTAATCGTATCATTCTTATTGGGGACGGTGACGCTATTGTTACTTTCTCCTCCAAAAATTATTCTTTTTTTTAAATTGGATTTTCTTCTTAAACTAAGTTATGCATGCCTCAAACCAAGATGTCATTTTTGCTATTCCACATATGTGTTCTTTTAGAACTCCGACACTTCTGGCATGTTTTTTTTGTTTGCTGCTGATATTTCTCTTTTAGTTTCATTTTAGTTTACTCATTTTCCTCTTTCCATCCTTTAAAGTCTTTAAAGTACTGGCACCTTTTTGAATTTTAGCAAAGTTTAACTCCAGTCACGTTTTCTATTTTGGTTTTCCTCCTTCTGTTGCTCTCTCGGGTTCATCAGTCTCATACCTTCCTCCTCTTGAAACTTTTGCTACGCTGTACAGTAATCAATTCCTATCCAGAAGGACAACTGTTGGAATTGCCGGAATGGCCAAGCTGACCTACTTTGTTTGGTGCAGGTGTCACATTTGGGAGCCTTTTCCCCTTCTGAATGTTATTCATCTGCTCAGTAGTCTTTCTCTCTAGCCCTGATGGTTGCTCAGTAAGAATTAATGTTGCTTGCCCTTCTCCATTGTCTTTCAGTGTCCTTTAATTTTATACATTTCTGACACATTCTCAGTTTTCAGTTAGTGGTCCAGATACTTTCTTTTCTCAGCTAGCGGTTTCCACTTACTCCTTTTCCTTCCTGGGCTCCTTGTGGTGAGCCAGAATTGGTACCCCCGTTGGCACTCTCTTTCCATGGCAGGGGACTGTGTGCCCCTGAAAAGCAAGAGGAAAAGCAAGAAAAGCAAAAGCTCACAGTAGCACCAGTGCCGGAACAGTCTCCCACATCGGACAGGCTTTGCTGGGGAGCCAGATGTAGGTGCCAAAACCCTATTAATTATCATGCAGAAACCAAAAACAAGCCCCATCCTGGATCTGGCATCGCCCAGGTCAACAAGGACTGTGCTGGATGTTCAAGTTCCCGGACGTCGGACAAAAACTGGGCTATGGGGCTCAGGATCTTTTCCTGGCAATCAGGGCAGGAGACTCTGAAGTGACTGGAAGGCCAACCATGGCGGAAGAAGTGGACAGCAGCAGAAGACAGATCCATAATGGAATGCCATTTTAAAGCAAACCCATTAGACCAAAAGAAAATATATACACCAGGAGGAGGAGGGGGGTGGAGGAGGAAGAAGGGGCGACAGCTTACACATACAGATAAATGTTCATTCAAAACGTAACGTAAGTTAAAATATGATTAAACCATGACGAGAGCAGAAGCCACTTGCAGGTGTGAGCTCCACTACCAAATCCTATTCCCATAAGCAGTCTGTTCCCAAACGCCTGTTAAAACCAAAAAGTCTTCCCCCGGCCCTGGAAGAACGTGATGGGGGGCAGTCCAGCCTCTCTGGGGAGAGCGATCAAAGCATCTTGGCAACAATGTGGGGTGGTGGGTCCCAGGGGTCAGCGTGGGTTTGTCAGGAGTGAATCCTCTTGGAAGAAACTCGTCTCTCTTTGGCAGAGAGCGGTGGGAAGGATTGCAACCTTAGTGGACTGAGCGACGCTGTGGCCCTAATTTATCTTGATTTCAGGAGAGCAGCTGGCAGACTCCCTCCTGAGTTGGCAAACTGGTTAAATGCAGGCCGTGTGCGATTAATTGTTGGTGGAATTACAGCTCTAGGAAACACGTGCTCTGCCGAGGGAGGTCAATTAGGGCCCCTCGTCAAATGGAGAGAGGCTCTGCATCCTGTGTCCCGGGCAGGACACTTCCCAACATTTTTTCCAGAGGTTTTGATGAAAGGGCAGAAGAAATCCTTCTCTGCTTTGTGAATGACACCAGATGGAAAGATCTCTGAGAGGTTGTCTGCCTGTATCAGCCCCCTACAAACATACGTACGTACATACATTAGAAGAGAAGAGATTCCACCCAAATATTAGGAAGAACTTCTTGACTGTAAGAGCCGTTCAGCAGTGGAATCGGCTGCTGCCTCATGGACTGTGGTAGACTCTCCATTTTTGGTGGTCTTTGAGCAGCAGCTGGATGGTCATCTTGTGGGAGTTCTGTGCTGTGGATTCCTGCATGGCACAATGGGGCTGGACTCGATGGCCCTTGGGTCCCCCTCCAACTCCGGTTCCCGGAAAGAGGCAGTCAGTGCCTTTGAAGACCTCAGAAGTAAAGCCCAGAAGGATCTTGACAGGTGGGAAAGCAGAATTCAAAGGCAGAGGCAGAAGGTCCCTGGAGTGGCTGCTGGAGCAACGAAAAGGGAGAGAGCTGGATGATGCTCTGGCCCTGGCAGTGGGTTGTGTGCATGGTGAAGACATACTGACTTCTGCCGTCCTTGGCAGGGCTGTAACTGCTGGTCTTACAGTTACAGAAGGTTGAGCTTTTAGTTGAACATTAAGGGGAAAGAACCATACTGGCGGCGTGCACAGTTTGGCAATGGGTCCAATCACCCCTGGGGGTGGGAGGGGGGTCTCTCTGTTTCTGGAGGCCTCTCTCCAAAGAGAGAGAGCTGGGCCAGTAGCAGCCTCCCGTCCCCATTTTCCAGCTTTAGGGATCCTGGCCCCAGCAGGTCCTGGCCTTAGGGGGCCTACGCGACCCCTGAATGAGTCCATGAGCTGGTAGGGAGGCTTTGCCTCACCAGTGCTGCCTTCTCCTCTTTGGTGCCAACCCTGTTCAGAGCCATTTGGCTTCTGCCTTTGACAATTACGTATTCATTAATTCTAAATACAGAGAGCAACTTGTATCACTTTGTTGTCACTTTATGTTAATGCTATATTAACTGAATCCTTGATTTTAAAAAACAACTTTGTTGCCATGCCACGGAATGCTTTGTTTTCGTATCTTGGTCCGCCGCTGGTCGGTGTCTCAGGCGTGCCTCAGTTCCCCAAAAGAGGTGGTTGGACGTTTTTGTTGGATGCAGAAAGTCAGCATTTAGTTCAGGGTTGTGGCAGCAGAGTTGTGCCTGCAGTGCTGTTGTGCGAGCACATGAGGCATGCACAAGGTGTGCATTGGGTAGCACATTCCATTGTGCAATGCTTCCATTCAACACAAGGTTGTGTAGCACAGTCAATGTGTTCCTCCATATGTGGTAGACGAGGCTGCACATCTCTGGGGCGCCATCTCTGCCCACCTGTGCTTACTTTAGACACTGCGGACGCTGGCTGAAAAGTCAGCTAAAGGCACAGCTGTCCAAATGGGCAGGAAGAGGCCGGCCCTGCTGGGACCGAGGGCCATCGTCAACAGGGAAGGGCACTGGGGGAGGTGGACAGCGTCACAGAGATCATGGAGCTGGCAGGCACCAACAAGGGCCATCTGGTCCAACCCCATTCTGCCACGGAGAGACCTACAGCGCTCCTGAGAGATGCTGACCCAGGCTCTGTGGAAGGGCCTCCAAAGAAGGAGATCATAGAATCAGAGAGTGGGAAGAGACCCCAGGGGCCAAATCCAGTCCAGCCCTCTTCTGCCATGCAGGAACACCCATCAAAGCATTCCCAACAGATGGCCATCCAGCCTCTGCTTAAAAACCTTCAGTGCCACCACCTGCAGGGAGTGGGTTGGGCAGCCGGCCTGGGGAAGAAATGCCCCCCCTCCTCCTCCGCCTCTCCCCATCTTTCCAGACCTATGCCTCTTTAAGCACGGTGCCAGGAGCATGAGGGGTCCCTTGGTGTGTTGGGAGGGGGGTCTTGACTGAAGACTCTGGCTTGTTCTCACACGCGCGCGCAGATAAGCAAGAAGTGTTAGCAAGTGGTGATGGGCATGACGAGTCTTGGCAAGCTGCCCGATCCTTCCTGGGTCTGTGATGGAGCCAGACTGCAGAGGCTTCACAGGCTAACATGTTTGCTTGGCACCTGGATCTCCTCCTCCTTCTCTCCCATGCAGTACGGAGGGAGGGAGCTCCACCACCACCAGTCAGACGTCATTTCAGCCTCCGCCTCAGCCTCTGCCTCTCCTGCAGGGCTCATTTCCAAAGGCCAAGGGTCTTCCTTGATTGCTGGCCCATCCCAGTAAAGCGGCGGGCATTAACCATTCAGTTTGGACCCCGGTTCAGCAATCTGAGAAAACAGCCCCATTCACCACGGCCCAATCCTCAGGCTGCCCAGCTCAGCTCAGGTTGGAATCCAAATCTTGGTGCAGAAATGTGGATTGCTGAGGATCCCATTGACTGCTTCTGGGAATCAACATGGGGCCCTTTTTGGATGGAAGGTAACAGCCCCTGAGGAGGGAAATGGAGCAGGAGTGGATCTGCAGAAGGGAGGGCAGAAGCAGCATACCTCGTTGCGAGGATGAGGGCCTTTCTGTGGGATGAAGGTAATTGGGGGTGGGGGACGCTGAGGGTCTTATCTGCTGGTTGGGAGACATATATTCCCAGCCAGGGAAAGCACAGAGCAACAAAGACAGAAGAGGTCCTAGCTCTGCTTGTGTGAGGAGACCGGACCACGAGAGTCCTGCCAAGTTTCAGCGCAGCTTAAACATCTCCCAGCAGATTTTCATCATTCTTCTGCTGTGCAGCCCCTGCACTGAATGGCAGTGCAGTCCATCAGACAAGCGCCAGTGGCCAGTGCACACTCAGTACAACGGCAGCGCACAATGCACACTTGCATGCCAGTCAGGGAACTTTGTTGCACATCCACACGCACAATGTTTCAACATGCAGAACTCTGCTTCAGCCACTGATAAGATGCCAGCCACAGATGCAGGAGAAACGTCAGGAGAAAATACTAATAGAACACGGCCTCAAAGCCCGGAAAAGCCACAACAATCTATGAATTCCAGCCGTAAAAGCCTTCAACTTTACACTGATAAGATTGTTGCACATCATCCACAAAACTCACTCTGCCTGTGCATGTTGCTTGCAGGATGGCAGGTGGTGTTCCCAAAATGCTGGGAGAAAGGCCTTGTATGGGGGGGTGCAGGGGGAGGCCTTGGAGTTTCAGAGAAGAAATCCATCCGAGAGCATTTTTTTTTCCACACAGAGAATGTGCAGATCCAAAGGAGCATTCGCACAGTTCAAAATTCAACTCATGCAAAATAAAGCTATGGCAGAGGACATACTAGGTGGCTGACCCCAATGGGAAGAGTCAAATAAACTGTCCTGGTTCTCCTGGAACCCTCAAGCCTCATCAAGCCTAGCCATCTCTCCTCCCACCAGCGTTGGCTGAAGGCTCCCATGTCCCTGGAGCAATGAATCCACTCCAAGTTTTCAGCCAGGCTTTCAGGGAGCTATCCAAGGCACTAGAAGTTTCACCTAAGCAAGTTCAGCACCTTGGACAGGTCCATGAAAGTTCTCTAAGCCCTGGTGTGGGTTCACCACTACACTGGCATGGGACTCGCCAATCATCACAGCCCCACTACCATCAAAAATAACACCCACAAGCCCCACGACTCTTCTCGTTGGAGTATTCTTCCCAGGATGAAGAGAAGCCTTCCAGCTTTGGAGTGGGGAGCAGGCAGTCCCCCGGATGTTGTTGGACTGCAGTTCCCAAAAGCTCCACCCAACAGAGCCAGTGTGAGGAATGCTGAGGGCTGAGGTCCAGCAACATCTCTGGAGAACTGCGTGATTCTGACCCACTCCCACACTGGATGCAGGGGATCCTTTTCCCAAGAAGGCTTGTGAAATTGTCAGGGTTATGGTACGGATAGTGAGGGATATGGGAAATCTTCTTACGTAGGTATTCTGAAACCAAGAAACCTTGGAAACCAAGCCTTCCGGGGAACGACTTAAGGAGCTGGTTGTGGAACTTAAGAGAAGACTGAGGGGGTCATGGTGACAGCTGCCTTCAAACGTCTGAGGGAACGCCATGTGGAGGATGGTGCCAGCTTGTATTCTGCCCCTCAGAGACTAAAAGGCAAAAGAATGGACTGAAAATAGAAGAGATTCCACCGAAACATTAGGAAGAGCTTCTCTGCTGTAAGAGCAGTTTGAGGTTGGAAAGGACTGCCCTAGAGAATGGTGGACTTTCCCTTTTTGGAGGCCTTTACGCAGAGGCTGGGTGGGCCTCTTTCAGGAGTGCTGGAGTTGTGGATTCCTGCGTAGTCAAGCCAGGTTGGCCTAGATGGCCCCTGGGGTCCCTTCCAGTTCTAGGGTTCCATGATTATATGATTCCTCTCTTCTTCTTCCTTTTTTTTCCTTTTAATAGCCTCTATTCCTCGTAGATTTTTGTGGGAGTTCATGAGGGCTCTTGTGCTCTGAATTACTTTTCCTATCCAGTTCCAAGTCTGGGGCATTTTCTTCCCACAGTGCACAGGTTTCTAAATGTCCCTGAATGCATGACATTAGGGATCAGAGCATGTGCACAGAGACATGCAAAGAAAGTGTGCAAAGGCACAGAAGCAGCACAGCTTGTGTGTGCAAGTCACGCTCACCTACCCCTGGAAGAAACCCTTGAGGACACCCTTGGCCACCTCTGAAAAGAAGGAGGGCCCCTTGCTAGAATCTGAACTTGCACAGCCCTTGGTACAACCCTACAAAGCCAGAAATCAGGCAATTAGCAGCCCAGGGCAGGGAGGAATCCCCACGGGCCACGGCTTTAAAAAGACAGGATGTCAAATATGCCGCAAAATCTTTATCACATTACATCCATACATTAGAAGAGGGTAAGAAACAAACTGCCTGATAATGAAGTCTCTAGAATTACATCCAGTAATAATCCATTATCTCCGTTCAACAGGCTCTCACGCGCAGGCAAATGCTATTAAGCAGCACCGCATATCAACCGATGGACTCCGTTAAATACCAAATATTGAAATCAAATGCCATCAGATGCCAAGCCCTGAAGTGGGCTTGTGGAGGAACGTGGGAGGAATGCAAAGCAAGGGAGAATGGGGCCATCCTCCTCCATTTGCAAGGCAGAGTGCGTGGAGTGCGGGAATCATAGAATCATAGAAATGTAGAGTTGGAAGAGACCACAGGGCCATCCAGTCCAACCCCCTGCCATGCAGGAACACCCTCAAAGCACTCCCGACAGATGGCCATCCAGCCTCTGCTTAAAAACCTCCAAAGAAGGAGGAGACTCCACCACACTCCAAGGCAGCCGATTCCACTGCCGGACAGCCCTGACCGTCAGGAAGTTCTTCCTGAGGTTCAGGGGGAATCTCCTTTCCTGCAGCTTGAATCCGTTGCTCCTTGTCCTGGTCTCTGGAGCGGCAGAAAACTAGCCCTCTCCTTCCTCTACATGGCATCCGTTCAAAAGAAGCTGATCAGCCACGGGCAGAGGACAGAGCCCCAAATGGCCGCCGAGGGAATCTCAGAATCGTGGAGTTGGGGGTGCTCCCAAGGGCCATCCAGTCCAACCCCATTCGGTTTCTCAGAAACCCACAACTCAAGCCAACTAAACGGGAAGACGGCCATCCAACCTCTGTTTCAAGGCTTCCAAATACAAAGTCTGTCACCCCGCAAAGAAATGCATTCCGCTGCCAAAGAGCTCCTCTCATCGAGCAAGCAGTTCTTCCTTACGTTTAGCTGGAATCCATCCACTTGTAATCTGAATCCATCGGTTCATGTCCTAGTCTCTGGAGCAGCAGAAACCAAGCTGGCTCCCTTTTCTCTCTGACGCCCCTTCAGATATTTAATGCCCGTCGTCTCACCTCTCAGTCTTCTCTAGCTCTGGCACTTCCTCCTCCTCGCGCTGTTCCTTACAGATTTAGTTTCTAGACATTTGACCATTTTCGCCCCGTTCCAGCTTGCCGACGCCCCCCTGGGACTCCGGCGCCCAGAACCGGGCACAGCCAGCGGCGACGTCCGCCGCGCGGGCAGCAGGGCGGGAGGGGCGAGGCTACAGCGCGAGGGGCGTGGCCACGGTGCGTGGGGGCGTGGCCAGGGCGCGCGGGGGCGTGGCTGCGGGCTGGGACGCCCGAGAGGCGTTGCTGCCCGGGGCTACCTAGCGCCGCGCCCCCCATCCCTACGCGGCTGGACGCGGTTTTAGTCCAGGTGGGTTCTGACCGAAACGGAATAGAATGGCACAACGGCTTCCCTTGACCTTGGCAGCCTACTCCTGTTGATCCAGCCCAAAACTGCGTTGGCTTTTTTGGCTGCCGCATCGCACTACTGACCCATGTGTAGCTTGTGGTCTCCTAAGACCTCGTGATCCTTTTCACACATCCTCCTTTCAAGCCAGGTGTCCCCCATCCTCTATTTGTTCATTGCATTTCTCCCACCTAGATGTAGCACCTGACGTTTATACCCATTGATTTCCATTTCATTAATTTTGGCTCAGCTCTCCTATCTATCACAATCATGTTGAATTCTGATCAATCAAAGTTGGAAGGGACTCCCAAAGGTCAACTAGTCTAAGCCCCCTGCCAAAGCAGAAAGCATCCCTGCAGACAGCCATCCTAGCTCCCAAAACCCCCCAGCAAAACAGTCCCCGCCATCTTCTGGTGAGATTCGCCGTTCTGCTGACAAACAGCTCTTTGATATCAGACGGCCACACTTGGAAAATCCTGCATGTTGGCTGGAGGATGCTGGGAGCTGCAGTGCAAAAAAGTATCCCCCTCTGCCCCAGCTCTAAAGAAAGTGTATGAAAACACTTGGAAAACTCTACCCTGCCTGGAGGCTGAAACTCAAATAGGAAGTTCTAAACCTGAAAAAGGAGCAGAAAAGAAACACCAAAACGTTGAAAGGACTGGAGTGACCGCCCTGGGATGCAGAGGTTACAGTGCTTGGCACTGTTTCGTTTAGAAAAGGGGTCTGGAGGAACAGAAGCAGCTGCTTCAAGGTGCAAGCAGTGGGGGAGGCCTTCTGCTTCTGAGCCTGCTTACGCCAGCCAAAAAAATGCCCGTGCCATTCTAGGCTGCACTAGCAGGAATATATAGTGTCCCAGTCGAGGGAAGGAGCAGCGCCCCTCTCTTCTGCTTTGGTCAGACCCCACCTAGAGGAATCCTGTGCCTAGTTGTGGGCACCACAGTTCAGGAATGATGTGGACAAGCTGGATCGTGTCCAGAGAAGGGGGACCAAAATGGTAGAAGGCCGGCAAACCATGAAGCCCTCTGAGGAGCAGCTTAGGGAGCTAAGCATGTTTAGCCTGGAGAAGAGAAGGTTAAGAGGAGACATGATAGCCATCTTTAAATATTTGAAGGGATGTCACAGGGAGGATGGAGCAAGCCTATTTTCTGCTGCTCCAGAGACCAGAACACAAACGAATGGATTCAAATTACAAGAGAAGAGATTCCACCTAAACATTAGGAAGAGCTTTTTTTTACTGTAAGAGCTGCATGAGAGCAGAATGAGTTGTCCGAAAGGGTGGTGGAGTCCCTCTTTGGAGGGCTTTAAACGGCGGTTGGATGGGCATATCTCGGGGGTCGACTCCAGGCCCCTTCCATCTCTGTAACTGCAGGATTCCCAGCAGCTGGTCCACCTTGAGCCGACCCAGCTCCAGGGCTCTTCCTACGTTTCCTGCCTTGCCTGCTGAACTGTGAAAACTGCTCTCTACGCATTTTTAAAAATTAATTCATGGAGCGAGATCAAACGACTTCTCTTCGCAAGAAACAGGTCTTCCTAATTGCAGCCACCAGTCGGCATTTTCAGAAGGAAGTGGCCCCAAGAGCCCTGGCCCAGACGGCTCTTCCCGGCGGGGAGTTAAGCGACCTACGCGTCTCGAGCTCTTCCTCGAAGGCCGGATCGGTGCCGCGGAAAGAGGCAAAGGGAAGAGAAGTCGCACTCTGTGCAGGTGGCAAGGAGTCACTTCGCTGCCCACTGAGGGGCCCGGGGGGATGTACCTTTACATCCAGAAAAGGGCAGGATCCTGATTTTTCCCCCAATTAGAGTATTCTTTTTTAAAAAAAAATAATTTGATTATATTATAATTTACATAAACACTGAATTGTACAACTACTGTCCTATTTGAATAACTTATTTCATGATAGCCTTTATATTAAATAGTATTTTCAGTTTTTAAAAAGTTTCGTGCTGGAGAGTTAATGGTGGGCTTTGCTTTGTTGTTAAATCTGAACCTTGGAGTACAAATGGATTCCGTCTTTCCGCAAAGTTGTCCTTTGCTGTTTCTCTCCCTCCCAGCTGATCTTTCCTTGTCCTTTTCTCAGACAGAGCCATGCAACAAACCCTGTCCCGTCAGTTCTGGAGAAGGAGAGGGTCTTCAGGCATTTCCCCAGGATCGTGCCTTCTCAGTTCTTGCGGTTCCAACCATCGGTGGGGCGGAACCGGCCTGACTTGCCTTGGGAGGTGACCCCACGACTGAGCCGCTGCTACAGAGGAGAGCTTGGCTCCCCAGCCTAACCTCCTGAGATGATGGGAAATGCAGTGGCCCCTCCCTGGAAGAGCTCACAATGGGGGCCCTGACCCCAAGCTGCCGAGGAGTTTGGAGCTCACACCACCTCTTTGGACCGAGCTGGGAGGCAAAAGAGAAGCCGGAGCCATTGGTAGAATGCCGGTCACATCTGTCTCCAAAGCACACGCCAGGCAGCAACCTGGCCTCTCCGTTTTGCACTGGCTCTGCCACACCTGGGCACTTTTCAAGGGCAGGCCCTTGGTAGAGGCATCACAGTAGTCTGATCAGGGGGTGTGCAGCACTGGGGGCACATCTGCCTTCCCTAGGAAGGGGCACAGCTGGGGCAGGAAGCAGAGCTGTGCAGAAGAGGCAAAGCAGCCACTGACCTCCCGGGGCAACGCTGGGTGCAAGAGCACCGATGGAAATGCAAACCTGGCCCTTCAGAGGGAGTAGGAAGTCACCCCAGGGGATAAGAGGAAGGGATGGAAGAGGTGAAAGGGGACAGCGTTAACCCCGCCGGTCCTAGCAAACTGGTATAAAACTGGCTGAACGTCTCCATGGCAAATTAGGCACCAGGACGACCCAGCAGGAAGCAGGCTTCTCCTCCTTACCAATTGACCTCATCCCCCTTTTAAGCCGTCTAAGCTGCTGGCTGCTATCTTATGAAAGAGAACTTTGGAAGTTCCTCTTGTGTCACGGGAAAAAGTCTTTCTGTTGCCCCAAATCTACCATGACAAAGAGCTGCAGCCAGAGTGCTGATGGAGGCTGGCCACAGGGGCCACGCAGCTCCCCTGCTCCAACATCCCCTCTGGCTGCCAGTTCAATTTCCGGCTCAATTCAAAGCCCGGGCTGTGACCTAAAAAGCCCTACACAGCTCAGGACCAGGTTATCTGATGGCCCATACCTCCTTGTACGACTCTCCACACCTTCACAGCTGTGGTTGGAGAGCCCATGAGGCAGGGCCTTCTCCATGGCTGCCCCGAGGCTCTGGAACTCCCTGCCCAGGGAGGCCCGAATGGCCCCCCCCCGCTCTCCTCCCACCAGCAGGCAAACACGTTTGTATCCAGGCAGGCTTTCAGAACTGAACATTCTTCCAAAGGAGGCTTTTAAGAGGGTGTTCTCCTGCTTTTAATTATCCTGTTTCTCAGACTACTTTTTAAGGGCATATTTGAAATTGTTTTAATCTTGTTAATAGTTTAATTCTATTTTAATGTTGACCTCTTGTTTGCTTTAATTATATCACAATCATTTTAATTTGGAAGCCACCTTGAGCAGTAAGAAGAAGGGAGGAGGAGGAGAAGGAGGAGGCCCCAAGTGCTGGTATTTCAGGACAAGAGAAGCAAACATTGCTCTGCCCCCACCCTGTACCATTTCGCAGGCTTCTACCCAGTTCCGCACTCCTTGCCTTGTTTTTCCTAGGCTAAAAATCCCTAAAAGCTGGACGCTTCTTCCCCCACCCCCAGAAGTTTCTCTACCTCCTGTTCATTTAGGTTGCCCTCTTCTGCACCTCCTCAGCTCTACAAAGTCCTTTTTGAGAAATCCCAACCGGAAGAGGGTATAGTGCTCCAGAGGTGGCCAGCCCCCTCTCCTGCCAGCTGGCGTCCTGTCGGTGACTTACTCATGCATAAGCTTCCCTGAAGAAGTAGTTGGGCATTGTTGTTCGGTGATGAAGGGCCGGGAAGTGGGACTGCTCAAGCCTGGGTGTGCATTTTGAATGTGCACATGCACAACTGATTGCATGGTTGGTAGCTTGGTGTGGCAGTTCACAGACACATCAGTGTTGGCCAACCACTGCATAACCCAATCGGTGTAAAGTCAAGCGCTCTCTCCTCAGTGCAGCATCTCAGACCATGGGCCGGTTTATGTGCACTTAGATATTATTGCCAATGTCATTGTTGATATGTGGTTTCCTTTACGGGGGGGAATTTTTGAGGCAAAATCAGGTGAGAATGTCCTGTGTTTCTTCTAATATTGCAAAGTTTTCATAAATATGCAATTAACACTCTTTGGCAAGAAGGAACAGCTAACATCTTGGGAGGAGCATCCCTTATCTCTGGAGAGTCTTAGACCTCCATTTGTGATGCCTCACCAGGGATTCACCGGGGAGTTCGATCCCCTCCGGATAAATCCACCCCATCAGGCGGTGCCTCTCCATTAGCAGCCCTCTTAAGCCCCACTGCTGTTTTGAAGTCATTCGTTAGAGAGGCTGCAGATTTTATCAATGTGGTAGAAGACATGAAACAGATTGATGAAGATGATATTCACATTAATTTGGATGTTAATGTTCTCCAGCGCAAGCATCCCTCCCTCAGAATGAAATGCCCGCCTTTTCTGGGGATAATTGAGAGAACAGGAGAAAGCACCCAACCACTGGCCAAACCATCTTCCCTGGGCCGTGACTGGAAATTATGGTACGTAAAAACCGTTTCTCCTCTCCTAAAAAGTTCCTTCTCTTGGGGGTCAGAAAGAGTAACAGCAAAGTCCCCTGTGACTCAAGACAGTCGTTGTTGTTGTGATGTGGGGGGAGGGGAACCGTTTGCCTCTTGAAGGATTACACACACACACACACACACACACACAGAGAGAGAGAGAGAGAGAGAGAGAGAGAGAGAGAGAGAGAGAGAGAGATGGGGTTTGGCCTGAAATTCGTCCACAGTCCAATAAACCAGCCTTCCCCACCCTTAGGATGCTGGGTGACAAATGTGTTGTACTACAACTGGCACCTTCCCGGGGCAACTGTCTTGACCTCTTACTGAGGAAGGAAGCTCAGCTGCCGCCTGACACTCCTTGCCAGAAGCCGAGAGATTGCGATCCTCACCAAAATGAAAACAGGTCTCATCCTCACAGGACCTCCTCTGCAGTTCTGGCGCGCTGAGGCACTGGCAGGTCGGTGCTCACGCTCGTGCAGCACAGGGACGGTCTTCTGCACCAGCATCCACACCCTCAGGAGGGCAATGGCAGCAGGGAAACGGGCTGATGTCCCTGGAGGGTCCACACTCAGCACAACGCTGCAGACAGGCAGCAGTGCCCCTCAGCCAGGAATATCAGCTCTGGCCTGGTGGGAGTTAGGGTTTCCCGGGGTGGTAGCCCTTTGGGGGGAATTCTACGAAAGCTAAAACTGTTAGGAATCAACCTTCTTTTAGCCGAGTAGCAGAGAAAGCTTGCCCCAATATCTGGGCTCCTTCACTGAACTGAAACTGACTCAGAAAACAAAACAAGGCAGGCAGTTTCAGGCTACAAACTTAGAAAAAATTACTAATGGATTTTACAATTGCATATTACAATTGAGAAGGTTAAGAGGGGGCATGATAGCCATGTTTAAATATTTGAAGGGATGCCATGCTGCTCCAGAGACCAGGACAAGGAGCAATGGATTCAAGCTGCAGGAAAGGAGATTCCCCCTGAACCTCAGGAAGAACTTCCTGATGGTGAGGGCTGTCCGGCAGTGGAATCTGCTGCCTCGGAGTGTAGTGGAGTCTCCTTCTTTGGAGGTTTTTAAGCAGAGGCTGGATGGGCATCTGTCGCGAGTGCTTTGAGGGTGTTCCTGCATGGCAGGGGGTTGGACTGGATGGCCCGTGTGGTCTCTTCCAACTCTACATTTCTATGATTCTATATACATTGGAGAGTCTGGATGCTAACTAGCTAACGGATAGATTAGGTAAGACAGTAGCTTCGTCCTTGACTCACTGTCTTCAGGTGGAGGTGCAAAACATGGTCAGAGAGAAAGATAGAGAAGCAAAAATGGCGAAGAAGGGGTCCGGTTCTCCTGATGTAAACTCCAGGGACTGCTTGACTCCCCAGACCCAAGCAGCCTTGTCTTGCGGAAGGCCAAAGAGAAAGCCCTGACCACAAACGGGAAAGCGTGGGGAGAGACTGAGGCTGCATCATAGCCCTCAGTAAGTGGATGGTGGGGGTCTCTGTCAATGTAGCCCCTAATTTGCTGGTGCTATGGGAAAATGCAGCTAAGAAGGAAAAGAATGTTCGGTATTATTCATCCCCCAGCTGAGAAAGGGGGGTTCCTGACTCTCTGGAATACAGGTGGACCGCTGTGAACCAAGCAGAGGCATTGCTGGGCACAACCTCTTTAACAGACGCAGAAGTAACAGGAACAAATCGGGACATGTTCCTGCTCCACACAAAGAAGAGCTGTTTGGGAAACTTTTCATCCAAACAGAACAATACTGTATGCGCATGTGAAATGTAGCAACCGGGTCAGGTAAGCCCTGCACAAGTAAGAAAAGCAACCTTCTGGAGACCATTTCGAAGCTTCTTCCAAAATGCATCCAGGGACGAACATTTTTCTCTCAACAACTTCCACTTTTCTTATGCGTTTCATTTAGGTGGCCAAACATCGATCTGTTTTTCAAAACCTATGGGGGCAGCTGGTGAGGCAGCCTTCTCTCTCCCTCTTTCTCTCTCTTTGTCCACGCAGGCTCAGCAAGGAAGGCAGCTGCTCTTTAGTTTGCTCGTTGTAGGCAGGCACACACACACCCACACAGCTACAGTGCGAATCCCATTCTTTCCCAGCTCACACCTTCTTGGATGTTTTGCTGCAGGCATGCTAGTGCAACACCGCTCTGAAAAGTCTGTGTTTCCCAGGCTTCCTTCTCCACCCTCCAACGCTAAAGTTGCATTAAAAGAAGAAAAAAAAACCTTTTAGCTAGACAGAGAATGCGGAGGAAAAGTGGGGTGGGACTGGTCAGGTGTATAAATGGTTTGTAAAAAGGACCTTTGTTGTCAGGGGTCTTGGCATTACAGGCAGCCATGAAGCTACCCTGAGCTTCTCTGTGAATTGCAAACTGCTGTATTCATCTGCTCAGAAATACAGGTGGTTCTTCCCTCCTAGAAAACACTATTTTTGCAGAGACAGCATGTTTCCTGCACAGTGAACAGGGAACTTTGCAAAGAAAACACTGTTCCCTGCGCAGGACGCAGATTTCTGCACAGAAAATGCATGTTCTGTAAAGACTGTATTAATTGTATTAATATTTATTTATGCAAAGTGCTTATTCATCACCTCTCAGTCCACTAGGCAATGTACAACAGATAAGAAGAGCATCCTTCAAAAACAGGCTAAAGTAATTTCCTAAGAACAGTTTTAAAACCACAGAGAGTTAGAACAGCCAGGGCAGCAACCCCTGAATTTCAAGGTAAAGGCCCTACAAAACAACAGGGCTGTGGTAGGGTTTGCTGGAAACCCAGAAGGGACAGAGCCCGCCTGGGTTCTTCGGGAGGGAGTTCCACAGGCAAGGCGCTGCTGCAGAGAAGGCTCCATCATCAAAACCACGGATATTTCTGCTCAGCCAAACGCCCACTCCAGTGCAAATAGCGATGGAGAATGGCAGAAGGCGCCGTGTGCTGCAGGGAGAACCCTCTGGGAAGTCTGCATTGTTCTTGTCTCCCTCAATACAGCTTATATAGACAGGTCTCCTAAGAGGGACCCCAGCCTGACGCCCCCAAGAGAGAGAGAGAGGATGGCGGGGGGCCCTAAGAGCACGGAGAGAGCATACCTGCCAGCCTGTCACAGGTGGAAAGTAAGACACGTGTGCAGCCGAGCAAAGGTTGGCAAAGATGGCAGAGGTTAGGAATGAGGCAGGCGAGCCAGGCTGGGAGAGGCTGCAGTGGTTTGCTTTTCGCTGAGCCTACTGGGAAGGGTTAGATTCTGCTCGCTCTCCATGCTCTTCGCCCCCCTGCTGAGTTTACTACTTTTGCATCCCTAACTCAGTTGGCAGCAGCTGAACTAAACTGAGGATAAATGGGGAAGGTGGGAGGAGGAGGAGGAAGAAACTGAGACAAAGCAGCCAGGAAAATGGGACGGCAGGAGACTGGAGGAGGCTGTCCCTGCCAAACATTTATAGCTGGAGGAGGTGAGAGAGAGAGCCATTGGCACATCACGTGGCACATCACAGCCCGTTCACGTGATTGGCAGCTACAGCCATGCCCCCCTCGCCATCCCACCTCCCTGGGTGGATGTCCAGAATCTGCCGACTTTTTTCCCATTAGGATCCACTTCTCTCCTCCCTACAAAATGATCACAATTCTGGCCAGCTGAGGGTGAGAAGCAATCTCGAAGGCCTCGCCCTACGCCAGGCGCCTGGGCAACTGCGGCCCAGTTTTGTGCCTGGGGGAGAGGTTCACACGGACTGCCAAAAATGCCCCCAGATAGAAAGGAAACCAGCCGAAAGTCCCCTTCTGTTTTGCAAAGCAGCGGGTTTTAATGTTAAATATTGGAAAGGGGACCCTGAGACCTATTTAAAAGGCCAATTGTCATCCCCGGAGGCGTCCAGGGGAAGCGATTCATCCTGATTTGGGCTGCCTGAGGAGTGGGGGAGAGGGAGTCTGCAAAAAAAGCCTTGAAAGGAAAAGAAGTCCCAAGACCCCACTTTGGACATTCTTGATCTGCACCACGGTGAGACAGCCATTGCAGGTTTTCATATCAGGACCTCACAGTGTCAAAGATCCTTTTTCAGTCCGAAATCTCAAACTGAGCAAAGGGGAAAGTGGTTATTTGCCAGGCCTCCCAGGCATTCCCTAGTTGCAGCACAGCCACGAAGAAGGCCCTGCTACAGGGGCCACCAAGAGGCCCTATTTCCTGGTGCAGGAGGGATTTGAGGAGAAGCGGGAAGCAGGAGGAGCTTCCCCTGGAGACGTGCCGGGCATTTAACACTAAGACAGGGCACGGCACACTAGCCGCAATTTCACACATCTCTCTCGCCACTGCTCTCGCAAGATGGGCGCAGAGAGATTGCCAAGTCCCGAAACCTCACAGTGGAACCTCAGAGTTATTTTTTGCTTCTTCACTGTAATGGGGAAGTTGTCCCCTTGTATAAATTGGGCACAGCCCAGTGCACTTTATGGACTATAAGGGAACGCTAAGAGGGGGAATTTATTGTCCTTAAAGGCAGAAGAGCTGTAGCCGGGTAATGGGCATTAATTCAGCTGCTGGGAGTTTAATGGAGATTCAGTTGAAGGAGAGAGAGAGAGAGAGACAGAGAGTGGGGAAAACTGAGTGTGTGCACGCATGCAGCTAGGGCCCGACTTAAGCCCTGGCAAACGCCCCTTCTTGGATGAGTTAATGGTCTAATGGGGAAGGCTGGGGTACTGGAAAAGCCCTGCAAATTGCCTCTTGCTAAAACAGAAGGCCTGGAGGCGATTGTTGAGCTGCTGCTTCGGGATAAGGCGGCCTGGCCTCAAAAGGTCACAGATGAGCAACGGAGCCTCACAAGTGGGCAGCAGGCCAGAGTGAGGGTCACCGCTGTGCCCGCCATGTGCAAGCGCAGATGATTTATGAATTAGTCACCCTCTTGTGCGAAGGGATGAAAGACCCTGGAAACCAAGCCCTGTGAGGAATGGCTGTTTAGCCTGGGGGAGAGAAAATGGCTGTGGCTGTTGTTGGAAGAATTCCCAACGGGAATTGTCTTGAAGGGCTGTCACGTAGAAGGTGGAGTAAGCTTCTTTTCTGCTGCTCCAGAGAACTGTGGCCCTTTCACGGTGTGTGACTCTAGCACTTTGATTCCGCTTTAACTGTCATGGCTCGGTCATCCTAGGAAATCTTGGGGTTTGTAATACGGGGATGGACTGGAGCTCTCTGGCTAAGAATTCTACGTACCCCTCCCCAAACAGCAAAGCTGAGGACTGTACAGAGGGAACCATGGCAGGTAGGATGTAGAATGACTGTGCTATAATGGTGTACTGTAAGACATGAACCCATGAGATCCCACCAAAACATTAGGAAGAACTTCTTGATAGCTAAGACAGTGGTCTTTAAACAGAGGTTGGGTAGGCATCCTTCAAGAGACCAAAACATTAGGAAGAACTTCTTGATAGCTAAGACAGAGGTCTTTAAACAGAGGTTGGGTAGGCATCCTTCAAGAGACCTGCTTTCGTTGCATATTCTTGCCCGGCAGAAGGAGGTTGGAGTAGACGGCCCATGCGGTTCCTTCTGGATCCATAATAAGCCAGAGGAGAGATGGATGGTCAGATTGGGCTGGAAGGAAGGGAGAGAGAGCTGGACCTTGAAGGCTAGAAGGTGGGGCTGGCTCTCCCATGAGGCAGAGTGAGGCATGCCCCTGAGGAGGCAGATCTGGGGAGGGGGCCGAATGAGAGAGGAACTGCATGGCTGCCCCTGAGCCCCCTCAGCCTTCCAGTCTGCTGGGCTCCCCCAGTGCCTCATTGAGGGAAGCACTCAAGGGACCTCTGGGGGCCACTAGTCCAAGGGTTCCCTCCTTCTCAATTCCCCCCGGCTCCATGCCCACCCCCCCTCCTCCTCCTGTTGCATTCCAGTTGGAACCCCATTCCGTGGCAGTGAAGGCAGCAGCATTTCCTGGGCCTTTTCTCTTCCTGGCCTTTGCTTCCGGCAACAGCCAGCAAGGGACCCAAGAGGCCTGTTTAAATACCTCTGCAAAAGTCTCGTCGACCTGTCCTTGAAATGGAAAGCATGCTGCTCTCGCTCCTGAAGCACCTCTGGGCCCGGCGGCTGCTCGTTTACCAGCCTGCCACAATCGGGAGTGAGATGTTATGTTATGCCAGACATGTCCTGTTAAATTATGTTATGTTGCATTATGTCAGTTATGTCTCTGTGTTACCTTGCGTTATGTTATGTTACACTGTGTTATGTCAGTTTTGTTATCTCATGCTCTGCCTGCGCACTTCTGTGCCCTTCTGTCAAGCCCCGGTAAAGGGAAGGTGCTTCCGCTGCCATGCTTGTCAGAACGGAGCAGAGGAGAGGGGAGGCCAACCAGAGGAGGAAGACACGGCCGGTCTCAGCTGCGAGGGGGAAGGAAACAAGGGGGCTCTCCCAGGTGGAGTGTAGGCCGGGGGCATTTGCAAGCGTCGGCTGCGTGCCCAGAACTCTTTCAAAAAGTCCTGCCTTTTGCACACCAAGTGGAGACAATACACACACAGACAATTTAACCAGTGAGCCACTCGATTCCCACTGGTGTTTGAATGCCTTCTGGAAGTTATTACAAATGACTTTTTTTTAAAAAAAATCAACCCCCAAATATGTATCTTTTGCAGTCCCAGATAAGTCATAATTTTAGTCATTTTTTTCTAAACTTTTAATAAGAGTTCTAACGATTGTCTTTATTTTTAATTCAGGTATTTTCTTAGGAGGCAGGATAATAAATTTTTCTAAGATACTGATATATGTACACATATTTGCAGTTCTCTACTGACTTCTTCCTTTGTAAAATGTGTGTGTGTGAGCACGTGCGTGTGTGTATACACACACTTTCAGCACAATCAGGATGTCAGATTGTAAGAAGCAGAGAAGTTTCCACTCAGGAACCTTCTGAATAGGACAACGGGGGCTCAGTGGCAATTTCTTCCGGAAATGCCCTGATGCACGCTCACCACCTCAGGGCCAAGACCAGCCGCTTCTTCCTCCACTGAGTTGCTTTCTCCCTCCTTCCCTCCCATCCTCACCAGGAAGCCACAGAGGCCTTTGGGGCAAGGTTTTGGAGAGGTCAGAAAGGCCTACAGAACCTCATGCCCCACCCAAAAGGAGATATACATGCGCATAAGCCACATTTACGCATGTGTAAATCAGCCACTGGATCCCAGCCTTCTGTCTTAAAGTTACCTCACACTGTGCTACAGGTTGCCTTGAGTCCTGTGCTGGGAGAAAGAGGGGACATAAATTAAGCAAATAAATACATATCATCTCTGCTTGTTATGTGATGTTGCGCTGTGCCGTGTTCCATTGCATCAGGTTACGCTATTTTACATGGGTATGTTACATTCCGTTGCCTGATGTGTTTGTTTAGCTGAATTGCCATCTCTTGAACATTCAGGACATGCACAGAGTCTTCCAGCAAAACAGAGCGGCAGTTCTGGAAGTCCGCTGTCAGTTCCCTCCACCACTGCCACCATCCCATTTCATTATTGCAGCTGAAGGGGGGGCAGCCTCCCACCCCCTCCCTCCCTCCCACCTTCTCTCTGGGGCCTCCTCTTGGGCAGGAAGGTGGTCTAAAGCTCTCTCGCACAGGGAGATCACCTTCCTTCTGGAGAGAAGCCTGCTTTGCAGCGCCCCGTGTTCTGGGGGGGAGGGCAGGCCGCTGTGCAGCTCTCCCTGCCCACCCCCTCCCCCGCGGCCCCCTCCCCAATAGCTCCTCTCCCTCACCCGCTGCCTGTCTGTGCATGAAGCACCGTGAAGGGGAGCCTGCCCACCTCCTCTTTGACAGCAAGCACCAGGCCGCCTCTTACCAATTACAGAAATCGCACATCAGAGACCCCGGAGTAATTACTGGCCGACCTCTGCTCTCCGGCTCCGCCGGCGACTCTGCTTCTGCTAAGGATGGCACAGGGCTGACGCTGTCATTACCCAGCAGCAGGCCAGCTCCTCGTTACTGGGCTGAGAGGGCCTGTGCCTACAACCCAGCCTCCCCCCTGACACCAACAATGATGCCAAGAGGGGTTCTTAGCAGAGACAGGGCGGGAAGAGCGGCAGGCGGAAGCGGCTCAAAGGAACCCACTCTGGGTTCCTGTTTGGACTTTGGGGGAGCTCTCCGAGGTGCTGAGCCTCAGTTGGGAGCTGGGGCTCAGCTTCCGGGACTAGACCCCAAAGTGGATTCACTTCTCCCACTGAAACAGAAGTGGCTGGGGGTCACTGGCAGGTAGGGAAGGAGGGAGGAAAGTGGTGGTCAGGGCAGACTTGGCTTGGGATCCTTCGCACCCAGACCAGACTGTTTCTGTCATTCCAAGCGGGGACCATCTTTCGGGGATTCGGGGAGCCCTTGGGGGCAGCCACTTCCACCCCACTGAAAGAAAAGAGGGCAGCAGGTTGCCTGAGAATGGCAAAGGCTCATTTCCCTGCACAGATACACAAGATTTAGAAAAGATTTTTCAACACATCCGCAGCAGCACCCGTCCCCTGGGTGACACCTCACTCTTCCTCAGTGCGCCTTCAGAGTCCCTCCTCCTGGATTCCTTCGGTAGGAGAAAGAGCCCCCGGCGCACTCTTCTTCCCCATGGCACCAAGAGGACAAGACTGGCACGCACGTGAGCAGAGGCACCTTCAGTTAGAGCTGACCTTCAGCAGCAGCAGGGCGGTGCCAATTTACGCTGCACAGACACGGGGAGGTTAAAAGCCTTGAGGTCCTGGGGGTCTGGAAGGAGGATGGAGAGCTGTTTCGGGACTTCTCTGCTGCTCGCAGGGCCTTGCTGTGATCCTGTTCCAGTTTCCTCTCCTGCAGTAGTGGGAACGGAGTCGCAGCAAATATCTCTGAGCTCCCCCACCCCGGTCCCCCCTCCCCAGCCCTTGAGGCCTTTCAGCAAAAGCTCCCCCGGAGGCGCCATTCATCTCTCTGCCCGGTTAGACCAGCTGAGGAGCCCAAGGATGCGTCAAGCACGTCGGAAGAGCTCCAGAGGACCTGTAATTCACACCCTAAACGGATATAGATTTGATCGAGATGCCCATTAGCCCGATCCACGGCAAGGTCCTGAAGATTATTGAATTGGGAGCCCCGTGAAGGCAGAGGCTGCAGGAATTGCATTTTAAGTCTTTTTCAAGGCAATCTTCAAAAACGTTAACACAATAGGGTAAACAATAGAAATATCTGCCAGCCACAGATGACAGGGAAGAGATCAAACTTAGGTCAGTCCCTTCACTGAAGCACAGGAAGAGAAAATAAGAGGCAGAAATTCAAGAGAGGGCACCTCAGTTTGCCTTGCTTAAGAAAGACCAAGGCAGGTGTGTTGGGCACAACATCTGGCCTGGACCACAGTTCCACCACCGGACCAGTTTGGCTCAGACCCATGTGACAGCCACTTTACTGGACTCAGGCCTGAATCTGAATCTAGATTTGGATATCCAAAACTTCATGGCTCTTAAAAGTCAGCGAACAGCAATAACTCTGCTCCCTTATTTGTCAGAATTGGATGAAAAGTTTCCAGGAGAGTTGCCCATTTTCAGGGGCTTATGCCAGCCAAATTTTGGGCAGAGAGCTGCAACTTTACTTTTGGTCCTTTTGTCCCTAAACTCCTTTCAGATTTGCTGGTATCTGTTTAATTTCTTGGCCAAATTGATTGAAACTCACAGAGAGGACTTGCTAGAGAAGGCCTTCACCCCCATCGCTGATCACGGGCATGCCAGTCCTTGTCACCTCGGGACAGTTCCACCCTTTGCCGCTATTCAACCACAGCAGCATGATTCCGTTGAACTGCCATGGGTGCATCCTCTGGAAGGAACCCTGGGGCTGGTACTTTGGGGAGGCACTAGAGCTCTCTGGCTCAGAATTCCAAGTACCTCCAAATGGCAAACCCCAGGATTCCCTGGGATGGAACCGGGGCAGTTGAAGTGAAATCATAGTGCTATAACTGCATGATGTGGAGGGCCCCAAGAGTCTGGAGAGCCCAGAGGCAGCAGAGAGAGCAGACTGAAAAGCTCCACCGGCCAACACTGGTCAAGGCCCAGGCCCAGCCGGAAAAACGATCAGCCTATCCAGCTCCACCCACTACTGCTGAGCACATTTGGGGTTTCTCTGAGCGACGTCTCAGCAAGGTGCTTGGTGCTCCAGTTGAATGCCACGGGAATGTCACGGGGCTTGGTTCACCTGGATAATAATGCCTGCTGATTGTAAGATCCTTGGGGCAGGGATCTGGCTCATGTGAAGGCTGGCCAGGGGCACCAGAAGGGGGCACATGCTGAGGGAAGGGGTCTCCAAGGGGCAGAGGGCAAGCAGGGGATAGAGGAGGCTTCTGAGCAATGGCTGGCAGGTCCCCGGGTGGCTTTGGGGCTGGTTTGGCTAGGGGAAGATGCCTTGCCAGGGGTGGGCTGCCTCTGCCCTCCTCCCACTCCTCTGCTGCTGGGGGGGGGGCTTCTTGCAATTAGATGCTCTCCATCTGAATGGTGCCAACAACAGGGTGGGGAGGAAGGATGCTGCATTTCCAGAGAGTTTGCCCAGGACCCTTGTTCTGCCTCGTTCTTGGATCTCCTTCATTCAACATGTCTTTAATCACATCAAGAGCTGGAACAGACGGCGAGCCTAAATGATATACCATTAATGAAAGGCGTTAATTACCAGACACTGATTCCTTTGTATGTAATTTGAGCACCATGCAATAATTTAGTCCCGAAAGTTGCCAATTTAATGTAATTTATTTCCATTTAGTTTTTAATTCACGTTAATCTATCCCACAGCTCCTCTCCCCCCCCCCCCCCCACTGTCAGTGTGGCTCTCAAGCCCTTCCTTCCACTTATCTCAGTTTTGCTCCCAGCTGAGGGACCGACTGCCTTATGGGGCGGGGCAGTGGGTGGAGGTGGCGGCCTGCCCTTTGGGAGACAGGGATGAAGTGGGCTCACTTGCACTTCAAACCTGCCAGGCTAAGCAGCACCAGGCCGAGATCTGCCTGGGGACAAGGCCGCCGGCATGGGGATCCATACTGAGAGCCCTGACTGTGCCTCGGAGGGCCTCCCGTCCCCCCCACTGGCCCCCGCAGTTTGGACATTCTCCTAGCTCTGACCCAGAAGACTTGCCAGGCTGTGGCAGGAATCCCACAGCTGTGCTAATCCTGTGTAAGTTCCGTTCCACATGTGGTTTTTGCACAAGGGATGTACTCGGTTCTGGGTGCACAAGCAGAGCGTTCCGCAAGCGTCCCTATTTCCTATTGGCCAAATTCCTACTGTAAGTCCCCGCTTCAGTAGAGCCATTGAGTCCGTGGGATTTGCCTCTGCATTGACTCACCATTCAGGAACAGATCGAATGGGTTTACTCTGTTTGGGAGTGAGCCCCAGGATCTCAGCCCTGCATTCTTGGATGTTGCATGTAGCTCTTCCTCCTCTGTGCCTTCTGCGCGCCAGCCGATTCCCCGGGGCGGCTGAGGAGGCCCTGCACATGATGCTTCCCCAGGGCGTCCGGGGGACAACAGCAGGCACAGGTTAGCAGAGACACTGTTACTGGCATCATGTTGTACTCGGTGTGGAAGCTGCTTTTGCTGTTGCGTTTAATACGTTTTTATCCTGTTTAAGCCATTGTTTGAAACTGGAAAGGTTTTAAACTGTGCTTTTTGTGTGCCTGCAAGTCATTTCCGACTTACAGCAACTCTAAGGTGAACCGTTCAGGGGGGTTTCTCAGCAAGGCTTGTTCAGAGGAGATTTGCCGCTGCCTCCCTCATAGGCTGAGAGAATGTGACTTGCCCAAGGTCACCCAGTGGGTTTTAATTGCTCAGCGTGGATTCAGAGCACATTGGCTCCTTACACACAACAAACTTCCAGGCCTCAAACTCCCAGTCGCTCCCAATTGCCAGGCTTCACACCACAAATGTTGTTGTTTCGGGCCTTCAAGTCAGTCCTGACTTACGGGCACCCCCTGCCATAGGGCTTTCTTGAAAGATTTGGCCAGAATTGTTGGGCATGGCTTCCCTGTTACACTGAGAGTGTGGCTGCCCAAGGCCACCCGGTAGGTTTCCGTGGTCCAGCTGGGATGTGATCCCGGGTCTCCTGGAATCCCTACCCAACGCTCAAACCAGCACAGACGTCGGCCCTCTGTTTTAAATTACCATTTTATCAGTACGCTTCATTGAACTCCCACAATAAAGAGCTGTGTAATAACACATTAACAAATAAATTCAGCAGGGGAGGCAATGTGGCAGTACAAACCCCGCATGGTGATGTGGGTACGGATTTCCCCACTGCAAAGGTGACTGAGGATGGGATGGAGTTCCCGGTTCTCCCAACCAGAAGAGGCTTCAGCAGGTGCCCCGGCCTTCAGCCCCCGCCGCCCAGGCAAGTTGGCTTCCAGGAGGAGGCCCCAGTCTCCCGACAGGCAAAGAAAATCCGGCTCAGCTGCAGAAGAGAAAGCTGAGATACAATGGCCAATGTTTAAATATCTGAAAGGATGTCATACAGAAGACGGAGCAGGCTTGCTTTCTTCTGTTCCAGCGACTTGGACCCAGAGCAACGGCTTCAGGAAAAGAGGAGATTCTGCCTCACCACGAGGAAGACCTTCCCCAGGGTAAGACAGGGGAATCCGCTGCTGCCTCCACGGAGTCACCCTTCTTTCTTTGGAGGTTTTAAGGAAAGGCTGGGTGGCCCTCTGTCCAAGGGAGGGCTTGCGCTGTGTCTCCCTGCAGGGCAGAAGGGGGCTGGATTGCATGGACCCTGGGGTCTCTTCCAACTCTGTGACTCTGTACACTAGAAACCAAAATAAACGTGGGTGTCTTCCCCCCTCATCCGCGCAAATTGGGAAATTGCCCCTTTCTCCTTCCCTGGGCAGCAACGAGCCCCCAGTTCTGCACCCAACAGGGAGGTCTCTTCCACTCCCACGAGTGGGAGTCGGGGCTCAGAGCCCCCTCCCGCCCCCCCCCCCAGGATCCGGCAGGTGGCCGTCTTTCCCCCTCCTATCCCAACCCGGAGCTCAGCTGGCCTCAGTGGTCCGCGGGCCGGGCGGGGGGCAGGTGGAATTCCCCCTGAGCCCACCCCCTGGAAAATACGAAGTCCTGCCATCGCTCGGGGGGGCCGCTAAGGTTCGGGCCCTTCGGAGTGGGGGGGAGACGGAAAACGTGGAGCTTGAGGGCGAGGGGAAGACCCCCACCCCCAAGTGTTCAGCTGCCTCCCCCGTGCTCTCCTCCCTTCCCCGCGGTTAGGGCTCCTCCTGAGCAGGCAGAGGAGGAGGCGGGGGTCGGGAGGTCGCGGGGGCACGGTCCCGCCCATCTCCTCCCAGGAGGAAGGGGGCGCTGCTTGGGGGCGTCAGCGGCACAGCTCAGAGAGGAAGGGGCGCTCCGGGCTGCCCCCCTCCGCAGCGGCGGGTAACGCCCCCACCGGCCCCCGCAGTTTGGACGTCCTGGGGCGGGGGTCTCCAGCTGCAAAGCCAGGGCTGGGGGAGGGGTCACTCGGGGCGGAGCCAACAGCGGCGAAGGGGTGCAGGTCCTTCTGGGCCTGCGAGGCGCCCACTTCCACGCGAGAGGGGAGGGAGGAAGGAGGGCGGGGCTGCTGTTCTTCCGGGGGGCTCTCCGGAGCTCGGGGCCGGGAGGCGGGCAGACGGGGAAAAGGCGGGGCAGGAGTTAGCTCCCTTTCCGTAGTGGGGCCCCGGGGTCCATAAGTGGACCCTCCTCCGCCCGCCCTGCGAGGTAGGCTGGGACGGTGTGAGCCATTCTGCAGACCCGCGGGGGGCCGGGTTGGGAGGGGTCTCCATCGCAGCGGGGAGACCTTTCGAGGAGGGGGACGTCTGGCGATTACCTCCCTCCCTCGCTCCCTCCCTCTTCCTCGCACGCAAACCCCCGTTCCTCCAGCCCGCCCCCCCCCCAGGACTCTGGTCCGCCTTCCTCGGAGGCCCGGGAGCCCAGAGGCGGCAGGGAAGGGTAGGCGGTCCGCCCCTCGGGGCCTTGACTACTCCCGCCCCCCCTCGAGTTTTTGCGGGCGGCTCTCGAAGGCTGTCACCCGCCCCTCCCCGCCGGTCTGGGGGGCTCCCCCTTCTTGGTGCCGCCGCCGCCGCCGCCGCCGCGGGGACCTCGGACCTTTCGGGGATAGCAGTAGGGGGAAAGGTGAGCCCCGCTGTGGCCAGAAGAGGCCCTCTACCCTGCCCTCCTGAGTCCCAGAAGACCCCGCAGGTCGGGAGGACCCTCCCCCGCCAGGTGCGCCCGCAGGCCTGCTCGGTTCTGGAGACCACCTTGAACCGGGGTCCGAGTCCTGGTCAGGCTCCCTCCGTGGGCCGGAGAGGGTGCTCCGCGTGCGGGGGCGGGGAGCAGCGTTGGGCCGCTGCCTCTACTTCCGGAGGCGCCTTTCTTCAGTCGGCAGCACCTCCTGGGCGGCTCTTCAGGCTCAGATCGGTTCTTTCGAGGCTCTCAGGACGCGCCTCCGTGGGCTGGGGGGGCGAGGAAGGGGCGGAGCTCGGCCGCTAAGCAGGGCAAGGCCTCCTCGGCAGTCGGAGGGGAGAAGCCCCCCCGGAAGAGTGGGAATTCCTCCCAGGACGGGACGGAGGGGGGGACGGAGGGGCGGAGGGCGGGCGGCAGTAGGGAGCACGGGCCGGGACTCCGCCGGGGGGGCTCCGTGTTCCTCGCCAGTCCACCCCCCCCCCGCGATTTGGTCGCCGGTTCGGGGCCCCTCCGGGTGGAGCTGGCAGGGGGAGCGCTGTCGGAGAGCGACGGGGCTGCCGGTCAGAGTTGGCAATACTGGCCCGGGTGGACCCCCAGCCCTGCGGGCAGGGCCGCTTCCTCGTTCCTGGCACCGTGCTGGCCTCCTCTCAGAGGCTAGGCAGAGGGGGCTCGGGTTAGCCTTGAGGTAGGGTGCGGGTGGGGAGGCCGTCCGGAAGGTGAGCCTCAGGGGTCTTCCAGCCGCGCCAGGGAAAGACTCGCGTGCCTGAAAAGCAGGAGAGGAAAGCGGGCGCTGAAGTTCAGCAGGGCAAGGCCAGAGCACAGGTGGGGGGGCCGAAGGGGGACTGAGGGGGCAGCGGGGGTCTTCTCCTCCCTGGCTGTACCAGCTGGAAGGGAAGGCAGGAAGGTTCCCCCGGTGGCTGGCGCGGCCACGGGCGAAGGCCGGGGGCCGGGGGTGTCTGACGCAGGCCGGGAAGCTCCACTGCAGAAACAGCGGCTGTCTCTGTCCCACGAGAACATCCGCAGTCAGTTCAGGGCCTGGGAACCAGAGTCACCCACACTGTGGTGCCGTGCGGCTGGAAGTGCAGCTGGTTGTGCATCCGTTTGCACGTTCAGTCGCACAGGCACAGCGCAGGCCTTCAGTTGCACAAGAGCCCCCTCCCCGGGCACAAGCACCACATGACTCTGCAGGTGGGGGCTTACAACCCCAGGGCCCGGTCTCAGCCAAGGGGAGACTGCCCTTTGCTAGGCGAGAGCAGTTCAGCAATGGAGCCAGGGGCCTAGAGAAGCAGTGGGGTCTCCTTTTCTGGGTGTCTTTAAAAAGAGGCCAGGGGCTCCCTCCTGCTGGGGGTGCTTTCTCTGGAGATCATTCACTGAGCAAGGGGTTGGACTGGATGGCCCATGAGCCCCCCCTGCTTGAATCCAGGACTGTGACTCTGTGTTCTCCCCTTCGCCGTCTCTCCCACATTTGGCGCCCAAGGGCTGCTGAGCCAGCTTGCTCCCAAAACTCATAGAATCATAGAAATGTAGAGTTGGAAGAGACCCCAGGGGCCATCCAGTCCAACCCCCTTCTGCCATGCAGGAACACCCTCAAAGCACTCCCGACAGATGGCCGTCCAGCCTCTGCTTAAAAACCTCCAAAGAAGGAGACTCCACCGCACTCCGAGGCAGCATCTTCCACTGCCGGACAGCCCTGACTGTCAGGAAGTTCTTCCTGAGGTTCAGGTGGAATCTCCTTTCCTGCAGCTTGAATCCATTGCTCTATGTCCTGGTCTCTGGAGCGGCAGAAAACGAGCCCTCTCCCTCCTCTACATGGCATCCCTTCAAATATTTAAACATAGCTATCATGTCCCCTCTTAACCTTCTCTTCTGCAGGCTGAACATACCCAGCTCTCTAAATCTATCCTCATAGGGCTTGGCTTCCAGGCCCTTCACCATTTTGGTCGCCCTCCTCTGGACCTGCTCCAACCTGACCATGTCCTTCTTGAATTGGGGTGCCCAGAATTGGACACAGGATTCAAGATGAGGTCTAACCAAAGCAGAGTAGAGTGGTACCGGTAGCTCCCTCGATCTAGACACCGTACTCCTATTGATGCAGCCGAGAATTGCGTTGGCTTTCTTGGCTGCCGCATCACACTGCTGACTCATGTTCAGCTTGTGGTCTATTAAGACTCCTAGATCCCTTTCACACGTACTGCCATCCAGCCACGTGTCCCCCATCCTATATTTCTGCATTCCATTTTTTCTAACTAAGTGTAGGACCTTACACTTCTCTCTGTTGAATTTCATTTTGTTAGCCTTGGCCCAGCTCTCCAATCTGACCAGGTCATTTTGAATGTTGATCCTGTCCTCTGGCGTATTAGCAACCCCTCCCAATTTGGTGTCATCTGCAAATTTGATGAGCATGCCCTCTATTCCTTCATCCAAGATATTGAACAGCCCTGGGCCCAGGAGAGAACCCTGTGGCACCCCGCTAGTCCCTTCTCTCCAGGATGAAAAGCAGCCATGGGTGAGCACCCTTTGGGAACGGTCAGTCAACCAGTTACAGATCCACCTGACAGTAGCCCTGTCCAGCCCACAGTTTACTAACTTCTTTGCAAGAATGTCACGGGGAACTTTGTCAAAGGCCTTCCTGAAATCGAGATATGCTACATCCACAGCATTCCCTTCATCTATCAAGCTAGTAACTCTATCATAAAAAGAGATAAGATTAGTCTGGCATGACTTATTTTTGAGAAATCCATGTTGACTTCTCGTGATTACCGCGTTGCTTTCTAAGTGATTAGAAACTGACTGCTTAATGATCTGCTCCAGAATCTTTCTGGGTACTGATGTGAGGCTGACTGTGCGATAATTATTTGGGTCCTCTTTTTTTCCCTTCTTGAAGATGGGGACAACATTTGCCCTCTTCCAGTCTGCTGGAACTCCTCCTGTCCTCCAAGCTTTCTCAAAGATTATAGCAAGCGGTTCCGAAATGACCTCTGCCAGTTCTTTTAATATCCTAGGACGCAGTTCATCTGGCCCTGGAGACTTGAATTCATCCAGTGTGGCCAGGTATTCCTGTACCACCTCCCTACCTATTATGTGCCGCATTTCCCCTGCTTCCTCCCCTGCTCCCCAACCGCCAGGTTGAGCGCTTGTATCCTTCTGGGAAAAAACTGAGGCAAAGAAGGTGTTAAGTAGTTCTCCCTTTTCTCTTCCCCCTGTTAGTAATTCGCCATCTTCTCTGCACAGCGACCCTATCGCCTCTTTCTTTTTCCTTTTGCTGCGGACATATTTAAAAAAGCCCTTTTTATTGTTTTTGATGTCTCTGGCCAGCCTAAGTTCCTTCTGTGCTTTAGCCTTTCTGACCTCCTCCCTACATCTCCTGGCTACTTGCTTAAATTCTTCTTTGGTGGTTTCCCCCCTCTTCCATTTCCCGTACACGTTTCTCTTAACGCTTAGCTCAGCTGAGAGTTCTTTAGTCAACCATTCTGGTTTCTTCAGATGCCTTCCATTTTTCCTCCTTATTGGCACAGTTTTAGACTGTACCTTCAGTATCTCCCTTTTAAGGAACTCCCAGGCCTCCTGAACTCCTTTCTCTTTCGCTATTCTCGACCGCGGAATTCCAGCCAGCAGCTCCCTAAGTTTACAGAAGTCCGCTTTTTTAAAATCTAAGATGAGTGTCTGGCTAAAACTGCTCTTCCAAACTTCTTTGCAGAGCCTGCAGATTCCTGTCCCAGCAGAGGGGGGCTGGCCCAGTTGGCCCTTGGGGTCCCCTCCCAGATTCCACACTTCTAACACCCCTTGGGGAGTCCCTGAATACGCACAGCCATACCACCCAACTGTTCACCAAATCCTGGGCAGCGATAGCTGGCACCCAGCAGTGTTTGATCCTCTCTGCTCCAACATCTGACAACACAGCTGGAGCCAAACAGCAAAGCAGCATTTAGTACCTGAGAGCTGATAGCTTACAAGCCTTCAGATTTCAAGCCAGAGAGAATCAAGAAGTGTCAAGAAATGTAAAGTACCTGGACTGGGAGTGCGGAGCTTGTCCGACCGGGTAGCTGAGACTGCAAACCATCCTGAAGGCAGTGGGCAGTGGGGCTTTGGTGGGGGATGAGGCAGGGCTGGGGGGGGCAAATGGGAGCCCGCCCACCCAGAACATTTCCTCCCACTGTCAGTCGAATGGCCCTTGGAGCTGGAAGGGGGCGATCCCCTCCTGGCCCCCTTGTTTAAGCGAAACGTTTGGGGCTGGGACCCTGTGGGTGAGTCCCAGATAGAGTAGACCCAGCCGATCCAGTGCTGAGGGGGGAGTCAACCCACAGGTTGGTTCGATGCCTCTGCCTGGGACTAACAACAGGACCGAGGCCTGGCTTGTGTAACAGGAACACCTGGTTGAGAGTGCAGCACTGGGCTAAAGAGATGTCTTGTCTCGCGTTCTCAGACGCGCTCAAGCGTTGGACTGAAACCCAGAAGAGCAGAAACAAATCGCTTAGTCCTAGAGATGCTGCTCGATGCCTCTCCCTCTCCCCTCTGCTGCCACCTTTGCCCCCTTTTCATGGAGTAACAGACTTAATGCATTAAATCAATAGAATCGCTGGAAGAGACCCCAGAGGCCATCCAGTCCAACCCCATTCTGCCACACAGGAATATACTGCGAAAGCCCTCCCTCTGAGAGAGGCCTCTCCAGCCTCTCTTTCAGGACCCCCAAAGAAGGAGACCCCATGTCCCCTTCCAGGGCAGGATGTTCCGCTATCAAACGCCTATAAAACCCAAGAAGTTCTTCCTAATGTTTAGGTGGAATCTCTTTGTAATTTGAATCAGTTGTTTCATTTTTCTGGTCTCTGGAGCCACTGAAAACAAGCCACATCCACCTTCTACGCGACATCCCTTCGGGTATTTAAAGATAGTGCTGTACGGTGGCTTGGCCGTTGGACTATGATGTTGGAGACCGTGATTTGAATCCCTGCTCTGCCATGGAAACCCCCTGCGTGATCTTAGGTAGGTCACATTCTCTCAGCCTCAGAGGAAGGCCATTGTGGCAAACCCCCTCTGAACCAACTCTACCGGTGAAGCCCCATGACAGAGTTGCCTTAGGATCTCTGTAACTCAGGCCATTTCTGCACTAGCCTGTTATCGTGCTATTATTCTACTTTCAACATCCTATGGAATCCTGGAATTTGCAGTTTAGGGAGGGGCCTCAAAGGCAAAGTGGAATAATCACGCTATAACAGCCTAGTGTGGAAATGGCCTCAGAAACAATTTGAAGGCACAGAGCAACAACAAATCAATGTAGAAAATTGTTTTTAAAACTCTTTGTTATAATAACTATTTGTAATTGTATGTTGCTTTAACCAGTAGTCTACTATGAGCCACCTTAATTAATTTAATTAATTAATTAAAGATGTGCATGTTCCCTGGAGACCAGTGAGCCTGAGAAAGGGCCAGCATCCAAGCACAGAGGGAGCGCTTCGCCTCGGCTGCCAGAAGAGGGGGCTCTGAAGACCCTCCACCCATCCGGACCCCTGAGAAGCACACAGTGTGATTAGGAGCCAAAGACGTCATTTCGCGCCCCTGGATACCCCAACAACCACAGGACCTTTTATCATTTCCAGTTGTTATGTTTTAAATTGGCTTAATATTGTGAGTTTGATTCCATTTTGACGATCGTCTTCGTTCATGTTTTTAGCTGTGTTATTTCCACTTTGATCTGGCCACTGCTTTGAGTCCCAGCCTTGCGGAAAAGGCCTAATGTCTAAAAAGACAATCACAGCAAGAGCGAGGACTTGGCGCTTTGAGCTTGGCCGTTCCGTTTCACAGGTTGAACTCCCTGTTAGAGAAGGCCCACTGAATCCTTTCCCTGCGTGCTGAGGCAACACCTGGGCAATCCCCGTGGATGCCATGGGCCGAAACTGGCGGGCAGCACAAGAGGATTGGGGCTGCCGCGTTGTGGCTGCTTTAGATGTTGCTGATGGCCTCCCTGCCCTCCCTTTTATCTCTGCTGCTTTTCTGGCCTCTTGTTGTCTGCAAAACCTCAGCAACGCAAGAAGAACAACCGTAACAGCAGCAGCCGTTGTTTATGTGTGCCCCCCCGCCGAAAATGCAGAGTGCCCCAGTCGTAACGCAGCAGACTTGCAAGGGGGCACCAGCCTTCTTCTCCTGCACTGGTTCCAGATACAGGGTGAGAATGACAGCTCACAGAACCCAAAGATTCAAATTAACTTATTAACCAAACTTCTCTAATGTTTTAACCCAGTTTTCCAGATTCCCAAACGAATGCTGATGTTAAAAATCTGTTTCACTGAATTATGTCAGTGGAATTCATTCAGCCTCTCCGTCTGTGACGCTGGATGAAAAGAGGAAGCCCTGCGGCCCCAAGAGAAGGAACGTGAGAACTGGAGGAAAATGTGTCGTCCGGTCCTCTTGCTGGGCAGGCAGATCTGTGTGGGTTTTGGGAGGGGAAAGAGGGAGGAGGGGGAGAACTTTCTAGAGCCCAGGTGGCACAGCTGGGTTTGTGGAGCAGGAGGATGACTGAGTTTGGGGGGGAAAGGAGAAAGAATGGAGAAGAGGGAAAGTGAATCTTGGAATGGAACGGGGTGGAAGGGAGCACAAAGGAGTAGTTTGTTTGCTTGGCAGAATGTCCTCCCCCCGTGTGGAATGCATTGTGTGGGAGGAAGTGTTCAGAGTCTTTCCAGCAAGGTAGGGGTGCATTGTGTTCAGTAACTTCTCCTCCTTTACTGATTGTGTTCTGGACCGGCTTCTATTGTATATTGTTGTATAATTGCTGTACAATAGTATTTGGGGCGAACTTCAATGAACCCCTTTGCAGTTCTTTAGCACATTACTCACACAGTGCCAGGCTTTTGGATAATTCAGTGGAAGATTTTCCTCAAAGCCATCCCTCATTTCTTTCCCTCCCCTTCTCCTTCTTCCTCCCAACCCTTCTCATTCTGCCTTTTACTCCTCCTCTTTACGCAGCCTCTTTCTAATTATACTGTTAGGATAGGATGGGCGCAGAGAAGAGTGGGCCCATTAAAAGTGCAGGTGGCATATAGACAGTATTTGGGGTCCTTGGTGACCCCTGCAAAGCCTGCCCTCTGCATGGATCTTTACGGTCCCCCATGCTTCTCGGCTGGGGCTGGGGAGGCAGGAAGGACGCAGTGGTTCAGCTGTACAGAAAAAAGTTCTACACGTGCTCAGAGACTCAAAAAAATCAGATTAAGAGTGCTTCACTCTTGATTCTTACTGATGCACCTGAGGTGGACTTATGCTTTCTAACTGAAATAAATCACTGCTTTTAAACCTTTAACAATCAAGGCTTTTGAAGAGTGAGCAAAATGTCTGTGTCGTTGGTGGGGTTGGAAGGGACGGAGAAATGTGGAAGAATGAACTGAAGAGTTCGTAAGGCAAGGTCTCGCATTTTAGAACAGTCTTACCCAAGCTGGCAGCTCCCAGACTTGCTGGACTCCCACCATGCCCATGCAATGGTCCTATCATGGGCTTCGTAGTCCACATGAGGAGAAATTCTGCACGGGAGGCAGGCAACTCTGAAAAACAGACAAAAAGAGCCCTTTTGGATGGGCCAGCAATGGAACGTGTTCCCCTATAGCAGCAGGGACAAAGTCCCTGCCATTCTCTGGCCCCCAGTGCCATCTGATTGTTGGTAACTCAGATGGCAGGAGCCAGTGTTGTGTGGTGGTTTGAGCGTTGGACTACAACTCATGAGACCGGGGTTCAAATCCCTGCTCACAAGGCCACTGAGTGACCTTGGGCAAGTCACACTCTCTCTGCCTAACAGAGGGATGCAGCGGCAAACCACTCTCTGAGCAAACCTTTGCAAGGAGGGTGACCAAAATGGTAAAAAGGGGGGCTGGAAACATGCTCCGTGAGGAGTGGTTTAGGGAGCTAGATATGTTTAGCCTAGAGAAGAGAATTAAAAGGCAACATGATAACTATTTTTAAATATTTGAAAGGATGTCATATGGAAGATGAGACGAGTTTGTTTTCTGCTTTTCTAGAGACTAGGACATGGGGCAATGGCCTGAAAGTACAGGAAAAGAGATTCCACCTAAATATTATGCAGAATTTCCTGAGGGTAAGAGCAGTTCACCAGTGGAATACACTGCCCTGAATTGTTGTGGAATCTCCTTCTTTGGAGGTTTTTAAATGGAAGCTGGATGGCCATTTTTTGGAAGTCCTTTGGTTGTGTATTCCTGGAATGCAGGGGAGTTGAGCTGGATGACCCTTGTGGTCTCTTCCACCTCTATGATTCTATAAATCTATAAGTCTATATTTCTAAACCCACAACAGGTTTGCCCTAGGGTCTCCATAAGCTGGAAAAGACTTGAATGCACACGATGACAGCAAGAAGAGCTTAAGCCATTTCACCCAGAAGTGTTGGGGCAGTGAATTAATTTTCCAGTTTCTAATATTTGGCAGTATTGAATTAATTTTCAGACCTAATAGTCCAAGCTCTGGTAGAGGGGGGTCTCAACCCACTGCTGCCACTGCAGAAACCCACAGCTAAGGTACCCCCGAGAGGTGGACATCTGACCCCTGTTTATAACCACAGCTTCCAGAAGAGCAGAGGCTGAGGAAGGGTTTGAGGAGCCCCTCAACGAGGCTTAACACTCCCGGAAGCCACAACAGATCAGGGCTCAGGCGCTCCGGCTGCTGCTGGTGGCTGGCCGTGCCGATGCTCGGAAGGACCGAGTCGTATTCCGTCCTCAGCACAGCTCCTCTCCTGTCTGCTGTTTAGACCCGTGACAGCAGTCCTGGTGGGTGATGTGCACCCTTGGAGAGCGGCCACTTTAGACCGGAGAGGGTGCTGCCTATGCTGTCCCCACTAAGGCCTCCCGTTTGGGAAAGGAGAACAGCAGGAGGGCTGGCTTTTGGTCTCAAAGGGCATTCAGCAGAGCCTTGGCTGTGACCACTAGGGCGCTGCCCAGATCAGTGTCAGAGCTGCACCCGGAGCCTCCTGGATCCCTCTCTCTTGGCCCTTGCAGGCTGCCGGCTGGGCCCCAGACCCCCCTCCCCCCACTGACCCAGAAACACCCGGCAAGAAACCTCCCTGCACTTTGGCTGCAGCCCTCCTGCCTGTGCCAGGTGGAATGCACGGAGGTGGGGTCAGCTATTTAGTCTTCATCACCATCGCCACCACCACCACCACCACCACCACCACGGCCCCTTTTCCCAGGCCTAGGAGTCAAGGCTGCTCACAAAAACGTAAAGCAGGCCTAGACAAAAGGTCTGTATCAGTGAAAGCTGCAATCAATAAAACATGTAAAAGTTCAAATATGATTAGAAATATAAAACGAGATATACTATTGGTAGTATTTAAAGCCATTTTTAAAAGATGGCCCTTATAAAGGAAGAAATGCGGACAGGACAGCGTGTTGTTTAGCAAAAGCCCTTTCTCTCCGAGAGGTCAGGCCCCAAAGGCCTCTTGAAACAAAAAGTCTTCACCCGCCACCACCCGAAGGACACCTTGGCCAGATTCTACTTTGCTGAGCTTTTATTAACTTTCCTTTTCAAAAAATCTTGCATTCCTCAGTGCTGCGTCAGTCCTGAAGAGGACTTTTGCTTGAAAAGCATTCAGGGCTGCCTTGGCTACTTCTTCTGAAAGGCCCCTGGGCAGAAAACATGGACCCCCCCCCCCAATATCCTGCCAAAAGCCAGAGATGGAGAGCCCCCGTCCCCTGTCCTCTCTTGCTAGAAAGAAAAAGGAGAAAAAAGGAGATTTTGTGCTGGGGAGGGTCTCCTCGTTTCTCTCCCTCCAACCGGCAGGTTGAAATCTGTCTCCCAACCCAAGGAACCATCTTGAAGTGACAATGCCTGGTGCTTTTTTATCTATATTATTTCTTATTCAAGACTTCTATGCTCAATACGAGAACTACACACATAGTTGGTGCTTTTTAAAATATTATGTCCTGAAGGGGCTAATGAGCCCAGTCCACCTGGATTTTAGGGGCTCCTCGGTCCAGGATGGCCCCCTGCTTGCTGTTCCCAAAAGCCCTTTGCCCCCCCCATCCTCTATATCCCCCTCTTCGACACCCACAGCCCCGAAAAAGCCCTCAGCTCAGAGCTTCCAGGACGCTCAAGTCAGCAGAAGGGGTCCAAGTGCACCGACTCCTTAGTCTCCTAACTGGGCTCTCAGCAGATGAGCTCCCTGTTTTTCCTTGTAATCCCCCCCCACACGCGATCACCGCCACCTGAGCCTCTGCCTCCAGAATAACCATCGCCCAGGGTTTAGCCACGTTCGCCTGTGGCGGCAAAGGCAGGCGGCAAAAGCAGCAGGAGGCTTGGATTTCCTCATGGCTGCTGTACCGAAACGGCCGGGCTCCACCGTGGGGGCCGCAAAGCTTCCACCTCCCCGTGTCCGCTTATGTGCCGATTCTGCCGCACAACCCCCGTGTGCCGAATGGTCCGACACTGTGCGCCCAAAGGCACGTGGGCACCCACGCGGGTAGGCACACCCACGTGCATCAATGGTTCTTCTGCACCAGGCCAAAATGGCCAGCCACTTCCGCTTCCAACCACTTCCACGGACACGGACGCGGGTGGAAGACACCGAGAGGGTTCCAGGGGACGGGTTAGCCTTTCAGGGTCCCTGTGGCTGTTGCTGCTTTCCCACCCAGAACAGAAGCCATTCTTCGTGCTGCCACCCCCTCCTGCTCTCTTTCCCCAAAGACTGTCTCTTCTGTAGCTCTCTCCCTATATATTTTCTTGGGGGAGGGGTGTACCTTTCGCCAGCTGGCTTTGTTCTCAGGCTTCCGCTCTTTGGAAACCACACTTTGCAAGGCACCAGCCCCCAGCCCCCCCCCCGAGTTTTCTGGATCCCCCTGTTTCTGCTGCAATAAAGGTCACCCTCTGCTTTCTTCCCAAATCCCTTCATTCCCTTCACCCTCCTCCTCCTGCCAGATTTTCTCCATCAGTTCCAGAAAACCTGCTCTTCCTCCATCTATTCCCACAAAATCACCACTCTGAAGCCCCTTCCCCCCTTCCTCTCCCCCTCCCCTTCTGCATCACACACACACACACACACACACACACACACACACACACACACACACTCATAGGTGGGGGGGGGAGAGAGAGACCCAGGCTCAACAATCTGGGGGCAGCCCTTGCCTGCCCTTTCAAGGGCTTTCCCCCTAAACGCCGGGGGCTAATTTATGCTCCGTGATGACATTAAAACTGTGTTTAAAATTCTGTCCTCTTTACAGCCCAGCACCGCCATCGGCCCATTTGGTCTCCCTCTCCCTGGCTCCCTCCTCCTCTCTCTCACACACACACACAATGTCATGCGTTCCTCATTGTGTGTCTCTGCTGCTATTTTATCTCTTAACCTTCTCAGTGTTAATGTCTTTTGGATGTATGATGCTGCTGATTCCCTTATGTGTGATTTAAATCCATCTGAATTCCTTTTCTGATAGTCTGCATGCAGTTTAACCCGCGAACGCCTGGCGCTCGCCGGAACCGCTCTGATGCCAGGCTTAGCCTTGCCTTTCAAACAGAGGCCAGCCCGTGCTGTACAATAGATTGCCCCTTCCTCTGGCTACTGCAGACCCTGGAACTTTGGGGTGTTTGGGGCTCGGTGCTTCAAAGCCCGGCATCAAAGGCTGCCTGTGTGGAGGTGCGCGCACTGGCTGGCTTACACCGTGTTAGAAAGGACCTTGGCTAACAATGCCACGCTCTCCCCTGCGGCTGGGCAGAGCAGCTGAATCAGTGCCTTTGTGCAGTTGTGTGGGCGCGCGCGCACACACACACACACGCGCACACACACACGCAAGGAGAGCACAGCTGGCTCTCATGGCCACGCTCCTTGAACATCTCGGCTCCCTGGAACATTGTGCCATATGCTCCCAAGAAGAGAGCAAGAGAGAGAGACCCGCTCAGGGAACTGCCTGGGAGGAGGAGAACATCAGCAGAGAGAGGAGGGGAGGCTTTTCCTAAATCCACTCGCCCTGTGCTACTGCGAACGGGGGGCAGGGGTGTTCTGGGGTTCTGTGTGCAAAGAAAGACACCTTACTGCATTCACCCGTCCCATGCCCCCGGTGTGCTGCAGTGTCTCCCCACTTCTTCCAAAGAGTAGGGGGCCAAGCCCATGCAGGCAGGGGGACTGTCCTTTATCACCTCTCTTTCTCCTCTTTTACTCTCTCTCCCTCTCCCTCACACACCCACACCCACCCACCCACATAGAACCCCTCAAAATAGTGGAAAAGGGGAGCAAAGGGAGATGCTCCCTTCCTCCCTCCCCCCTTCCCCCCCCACACCCCATGAGGCTTATTAATGGAGCATCTCTGAGTGTCAGTGAAGGTGAAACCCAAACCTGAGGTAAAGGGGAGGCAAGTGAAAAGGGGGGCTGGTCGATGCCAGACAAGGGGCCCCAAACCTCCCTCACTTCACTTTTTCTTATCTTGCTCCTCCAACCTCCCCCAACAAAAATAGTTTGCAAGTGAAAGGAGACGCTTTCTGTTCCCTTTATGATTTCTGTTTTAAGAAAAAGTAAGAATTTTGTTGCATGCACAGTTCAGGTAATGCAAAATTAAATTGTGTCTGGGAAGAACTCCGCCTTTCCTTTTACCCACAGTGGAAAACAAAGAGGCTGGTGAGGCCCACTTTTCTGCAAATGGTTCACACACACACACACACACACACACACACACACACACGTATAACACACACACACACACACACACGGGTACCCTAAGGGAGAGAGGAGGCCTCGGCAGAAGGCATTTCCTCTGCGTGAGCATATTGTGGTTGCAGGGAGTGTAATGGGAAAATGATTTGGAGAGGAAGAACAGTTTGAAGAAATGCCACTCGGATGGCATGCAAATATATGCAAATGAGGTGGGCAAGCTAGGCAGGGTGAATGTTCAGCTTTCCGGAGGCTATGCATCTTCTTTGCTGGGGTCCACTGTGAAATTTCAGGTCTGAGGAAAACGCTTCCAGGCTCCCCAGCTGGACTTCAGAGGAGGAGTCTGGCTGGAAGATCTGGGACCCCCACCACCACCCCGCAATTCAGCTGGCCAGAGAAGGTGGGGAACCAGCCCTTTTGTGCCCTGTGCCTCCCAGTGGGCATGGGACAGAAGGCCCGTGCCCATTTTAACCCTTCGAATGCCTTTATGTAGTCATAAATCCTTTCTATACATGCATTAGTCTTAAATTTCAAGTGTAGGTCTCCAGGTTATCCCCAACAAATGGCAACTTCTTTAAGCAGAATTACAGAATAATAGATTTGAAAGAGACCCCAGGGGCCGTCCAGTCCAACCTCATTCGGCCATACAGGAACACCCATCAAAGCATTCCCAACAGATGGCCATCCAGCCTCTCTTTAAAAAACCCCAAAGAAGGAAGAGACTCCACCACACTCCACTGAGGTAGCATAGTCCACTGCCAGACAGCTCTGACTGTCAGGAAGTTCTTCCTGAGGTTCAGGTGGAATCTCTTTTCCTGCAGCTTGAATCCTCGTCCTAGTCTCTGGAGCAGCGGAAAACAAGCCTGTTCCCTCTTTGAAACGACATCCTTTCAAATATTTAACCACGGCTATCATGTCCCCTCTTAACGTTCTCCTTCTCCAGGCTAATCTGTCCGTTCAATCCCCAGACCCTGAAGGTGTGAAGCGTTGAGGCCGTTGGAGGTCAGTACTTCAGCCTTCGCCCCACGCCACTCCCATGTCAACGGTTGTGTGTTCAAAGGTGCACATACAGGAATGGGCTGCTGTTCTTTGCACCTTCAAGTCATTTCCAGGCAACTCTAAGGTGAGCCTACCATGGGGTTTTCTCGGCAAGATTGGCTCAGAGGGGCTTTGCTCCCATTGCCTCCCTCTGCGGGGGGTGGGGGGGAGAGAAGACTTGGGGGGTTTCCATGGCTGAGTGAGGGTTTGATACTTGGTCTCCAGAGTTGCACTGAAACAGACCACTATACCATGCCATCTTGCAACGGAGGGACGTGCCCCTGTTCAAAAGGACCTTGGCTAAGCCTGGCATGTGTTCCCGAAGCTGGACAGGGCACAGCGAGATGCCCTCCACCCCACCCGCTGCCCACAGACTCCCAGCCCTTTTGCCATCTGCAGAAACTCTTTAACTTTTTTTGCAGAAACTCTTTAACTCTGATGAGGAGGCCCTTGAGCTGCACTTCCTCTTTCAACGATCAATTGGCTGATGTTCACTGGTATTTTTGCTCACTACAAGGACCCGATTTCTTGCCACTTGTCACTTCTTCTGCCAACATTTTAACATTTTGGTAATGAAGCTGCTGGTCTGCCTCCTGCCACCCAGCTCGCCTTCTCCTCATTTGCAGTGCCGTAGATCCAATGTCCCATTTCTGAAGCCCATAAAAAGTGGTGCTTGTGAATCCAGGAGTAGCTCAGTTTCCCAGATCCTGACAGCAAAGCTCATTTTTACAAAGTATTTTTACAATCACTGAGCGCTTCTTTTTTTGCCTGTCCTCTCTCTACCTGGAAGGTTTTTAGCATCATCAGCCCTGGCAGGATGGAGAAACACAAGAGTTTCAGTGGAACGTTGCAGCTGCCTCTCCAGCTATCCCCAGCAGATTAAAAAGCACAGATCTGTACGTCTGGCTACCGAAACAGAAATCATACTAAAAATGGAGGTTGGTGAAACAAAAATGGAGGCATTTTGGAAGAAACCATAAAGTAGTTTCTAGAAGGTTTACAATGTTCTTCACTTACGCAAGACTTCCCTGACCTGGTGGTTTCATTTCAGAAGTGTACATGGTTAATCGTGATATTAAAATTGCCTGAAATGCATTGACCTGCTGCTCTTCTTTTTAGCGGAGTGGGAACCCATTTCTCTTCTCTCCATGTTGTCACTGCCTCTGCTACCAAATGTTCTGTTGAAGAGGGAAAGCCCAGGGACACTTCAACTTCATGAAATGAGCTACACCTGTGCTCCGGGTTTCTAAAACTTTATCTTCTGAATCACAGCTGCCCACAGCACCACAGACAAAGCTGCTTCTCTCCTCTGTGCATGTACGTGTTCAAAGGCAGGTGCAGGTATGCAGGTAGGATATTCAAAATGGATATGGACAAGCTGGAACTTGTCCAGAGGAGGGCAACCAAAATGGTGGAAGGCCTGGAAACCGCAAAGCCCCATGAGGAGCGTCTTAGGGAGCTGAGTGTGTTTAGCCTGAAGAAGAGAAGGTTAAGAAGTGACATGACAACCATGTTTAAATATTTGAAAGGATGTCACATGGAGGATGGGGCAAGCTTGTCTTCTGCTACTCCAGGGACTAGGACACTGTGGAGCAATGGCTTCAAGCTACAGGAAAAGGATTCCATCTAAACATGAGGAAGAAGTTCCTGAGGGTAAGAGCTGTTTAACAGTGGAATATGCCACTGCCTTGACGGAGTGTGGTGAAGTCTCCTCCTTCTTTAGAGATTTTTAAAGAGAAACTGGATGGCCATCTGTCCAAGGGAGGCCCCTGATTGTGTCTTCCTTCCTGCATGGCAGAAGGGGGCTGGACCTCCTGGTCTCTTCCAACTCTGGGATCCCATGATTCTATGTTATTAACTCTACGGGTAACAGAATCTTGTGTTTATCTGTGGTGTGGTAGAGTCACCTCCTCCTTTGGGTGTTGTTCTTAAACAGAGACTTGATGGCCACCTGTCAAAGGGAGGGCTTTGACGGTGTCTTCCTGCCTGGCCGAAGAGGGCTGGCCCGGCTGGCCCTGGGGGTCTCTTCCAGCTCTTCTAGGATCCTATGACCGCTGGAACAGGGAAATGGTCAGGGTAATCACTCCTGAGTGTCCCCTTTCATGGTGTGGAGCCAAACCAGCCCCCTGGTTTTCCAGAGAGCTGGCAGGGGTGAAGCGAGTGAGTCAGAAACCAGAGGGGCACTGGTAGGAAGCTCAAGCAAGTCTTACAAAACACAGGGTAGAGCCTACTTGAAGACCTACTTTGGGGCAGGGCAGGGCAGGAGGCAAAGAAGTTGTTCTGGCACCATTGTGTCTGCATGGAGCCATCCAGCAGGGCTGTTTTGAGTGGTCAGAGGTTGATTACGTTCTGGCCCTCAAGTAGCAAAGGTAGACCACTCAGAGTTTGTGTGGCTGTAGCAGATTCTGCCCCCATGCATGCTGACTTTTGTCCCAACTTTTGCCTAATAATAATAATGAACTCTTTTCCATTTGTACAGCCTGAGGATGTGGGCAGGATCTCTGGGCACCACCAGGGCCTGTCTCCGGAGGCCTGTGATTTTGGTCTTGAAATCCAAGGGCCTCGGAACCGACTAACCAAGTGGTTTGACCAGAGGGGGTTTCTAGCGCAGGCGAAAACTCCACCTGTCCCCCAGAGACCATGGCTTCCTTTTTTTCCAAACAGATTCCAGGGTGACCAGCAGTCTGCAGACAATCCACCCATGCAGAAACACACACAGCACACCAGGTTGTTGTGCACATCCAAGCCCTCAGCCAGTTGAGTAGAAAACTCCCCAGGATGCATGGAAGGGCTGTCGTGAACTCCCCAGCACCCATTTCTCCCCAGGGCCGGGCACTGATGGCGTTGGCTCAGTCAGAATATCCCCACTGCCCTCTAAAACACTTTCCTGCCAGGGGCACCTACTGGAGGGACACCCTGTCTGTCTGCTTTCGGGGGGAGGGGGTGGGAAGAGAATGCTGATTTGTGCTTTTCAAAGCCTGCACTAAATTTCTGAAGCCCTGAGGGTATTTGTGATCAAGGGACGGGGGAAGGGGAGAGGAAGGAAGGGAGGGGGGAGGGAGGGAGGGGGGAAGGTTGGCATTGCATCAGAAGACAAGAGCATGGCAAAAGCCCCTCTGCCTTCAAGGCCCCTGCCCTTTGTTCTTTCTGGCGGCGTGAAGGAAACATGAGGGTGGCCTGAAATGCCGGTGGTTCTTTAGCAAGAACACAACCCTGCCTAAAGTGCTTGCTTCCTGCATGGGCTATTAGCCATTGGCAGGAGTAGCCCAGCTCCTCCTCTGTCTAGCCCGCTCCAAAGGGGATGCACATGGCACTGTTTAATGCCCCCTGCCCCAGTCCGCCCTGCAGTTCCTTGCCCGTGCAGCCCACTTACAGTGCCCTCCTGGCACTCCAGCACCCAGAGGTGGCCCATCTCCGGAGGGCAGAGGGCCCGGCGCTGTCCTTGGGCGACCTGGAGGGAGACGAAAGGCACCCCAGCGGAGTCCATTTCGTTTTCCATTAGGAGTTCAGGGAGGGAATGACCCCTCTGCTGAACTTTGAGAGAGATTGTGTTCAAATCCCATTAGCTCCCTGAAGAACGACGTGTCGGGTCTGATTTGTGGCGAAGGGGAGGCGGCTCGCTCCTGCCAGTCTCCGCACTGAGAAGCAGTGGCAGTTTTGACAGTGGCACCTGTGCCAGGCCTCAAAAGGGCACCGCAGCGCTCTGGAATCCAGGGAGGGAGGGAGGGGGTTGCATTTCTGAAGCAGAGCCAGACGGGTTGGGAGGAAAACTAAGCTGCACACACCTCCGTGAGGAGGATGGGTTACAGAACGCCAGTGAAGCAGGGGTGGCAGGGAGAGGGCTTCGGTCGGGGGCATCACAGCCACTTGGAATGGAGGGGGTGGGGGCACGAGGAGGGTGCCCCCCTGGAAGTTTAGGGGCCTCCTCTGCCGGCGCTGAGCAACAGAACTGCCTGGTCTGGGGCCTTCGGGATGCTTCCCAGACAGAGTCAGTCGCCGGGTGGTGAGTCAACACAAAGCTAAATCCCTCCGATTAAACGGCTCTCCTCTAGTGGGACTGGCAGTGGAACTGAGGCCATCACAAGCCTCATGCTCCCCTCCTGCAGGAGAGGTCCCTGGGTTTGGGTTCAAAGCGCTCCCCTTCTGCAGCACAGGGGGCTGCCTGCCGGGTGCAATTTGCCTTGGAGAGCAGCCCCCCCACCTCCCAACTGCAGCGCTTTTTAGTAAACTCTGGGCTGTGCATTCATGTCTCCCCCCGCCACCGTCTCTGAAAGCTTCTGCAGAGACCATGGGGGTACATAGGCCACCGGGAGCTCGAAAGGCAGAGCCTCTCTCTCTCTCTCTCTCTTTCTCTCTCTCTCTGTCCCCACACTCTCCCCAAGAGCCCCCTCCCTGAAAAAGCTCTGGGCAGGGTCTGTGCCCCTCTGCTCCCTTTTTCACACACACTGGCAGAGAGGAGCCGCAGAGCAACATGCCCAGAGTCTTCCTTTCCCTCCAAAGTCCGAAGAGAAGGAGCTACGGACCAGCCCTCCAGCTGGATCAGGGCCCTCCGGTACAGGAGAAGCTCCCCCTCCCATTATGGAGACACGAGGGGCCACCTCACACTCCCGTCTGCTGGCCTGGCCACCCTGACTGGGAGCCTCTCCATCCTTGCCGAGAGCACCAAGCCGAAACTCTCCCCTTCGTGACCCAATTTGGGTCAAGAGACAAACTGCTGATCACCTTATTTAAAAAATATAAAGAAGGGGAGAGAGAAAGAGAGAGAGAGAGAGAGAGCAGCCGCATTCTCTCCAGCCTGGCCTGATTAATTGTGCCTGGCAGAAGCCCAGGCAGGCCGGATCCTGATGAGTGGGCAGATCCCTTCCCAAAAGCTGTTGACTCAGGGCCAAGAGCCAGGGGAGGGGGGCAGCCCTCCCAAAGGCACCCGAAGGCCGTAGGGGAAGGAAGGGGGACAGTGCACACCTCTGCAGGCATTACTGAAGGCTCTATGGGCTCTCCCGCAGTCACCTCTCCCTTGTGGAAAGTTGGAGGGGGCCCCAAGGGCCCTCCAGTCCAACTTTCTGCCATGCAGGAAGACGCAACTGCAGCACTCCTGAAAGAGGTGCACCCAGCCTCTGTTTGAAGGCCTCCAAGAAGGAGAAACCCACCCCACCCTCCGAGGCCGTCTGTTCCACTGATGGAGAGCTCTTCCAGTTAAGAAGTCCTTCCTGACCCTGAGGCAGAATCTCTTAGAGCCATTTGGATCTGTCTGCCCCATGTCCTCATCTCTGGAGCAGCAGAAAACAAGCCTGCTCCACCTTAGATATGTCCACAGCAAAAGGAAAAACAAGGAAATGATACGGTCGCTGCACGGAGAAGACGTGCATTTACTAACGGGAGGAAGAGAGAAGGCAGAACTACTCAACACGTTCTTTGCCTCGGTTTTCTCCCAAAAGGATAGAAGTACTCAACCTGGGGGATGAGGAACACGTAAGGAAGGTTGGGAGGAAACGCAGCACAGAATAAGTGGAGAAGTAGTACAGGAATACCTGGCTAAACTAGATGAATTCAAGTCTCCAGGACCAGATGAATTACATCCAAGAATATTAAAAGAACTGGAAGGAATCATTTCTGAACCACTTGCAATAACCTTTGAGAACTCTTGGAGAACAGGAAAAGTCCCAGCAGCCTGGAGGAGGGCAAATGTTGTCCCCATCTTCAAGAAGGGGAAAAAAGAAGACCCAAATAATTATCGCCCAGTCAGCCTGGACGTCAATACCAGGAAAGATCCTTGAGCAGGTCATTAAACAGTCAGCTTGTAATTGCTTAGAAAGCAATGCCGTAATCACTAAAAGTTAACATGGATTTCTCAGAAATAAGTCATGCCAGACTAATCTTATCTCTTTTTACAATAGAGTTACAAGCTTGATAGATGAAGAGAATGCTGTGGACATAGCATATCTTGATTACAGTAAGGCCTTTGACAAAATTCCCCATGACATTCTTGCAAAGAAACTAGTAAAACGCAGGCTGGACAGGGCTACTGTTAGGTGGATTGGTAATTGGTTGACCGACCGAACCCAAAGGGTGCTCCTCACCAATGGCTGCTTTTCACCCTGGAGAGAAGTGACTGGCGGGGTGGGTTCTGTCCTGGGCCCAGGGCTACTCAACATCTTCATCAGTGACTTGGATGAAGGAGTGGAGGGCATGCTGATCAAATTTGCAGATGACACCAAATTGGGAGGGGTTGTTAATACACCAGAGGGCAAGATCAAAATTCAAAATGACCTTGACAGATTGGAGAGCTGGGCCAAAGCTAACAGAATGAATTTCAACAGAGAGAAATGTAAGATCCTACATTTAGGCAAAAAAAATGAAATGTACAAATATAGGATGGGGGACACATGGCTGGACAACAGTACGTGTGAAAGGGATCTAGGAGCCTTGGTAGATCACAAGCTGAACATGAGTCAGCAGTGTGATGCGGCAGCCAAGAAAGCCAATGCAATTCTTGGTTGCATCAATAGGAGTATGGTGTCTAGATCAAGGGAGGTAATGGTACCACTGTATTCTGCATTGGTTAGGCCTCATTTGGAATCCTGTGTCCAGTTCTGGGCACCTCAGTTCATAAAGGATATCAACAAGCTGGAGCATGTCCAGAGGAGGGCAACCAAAATGGTGAAGGATCTGGAAGTCATGAAGCCCTGTGAGGAACGTCTTAGGGAGCTGGGTAGGTTTAGTCTGCAGAAGAGAAGGTTAAGAGGGGACAGGCTAGCCATGTTTAAATATTTGAAGGGATGTCATACAGAAGATGGAGCACGCCTGTTTTTTGCTGCTCCGGAGAGTAGGACAAGGAGCAATGGATTCAAGCTGCAGGAAAGAAGATTCCACTTGAACCTCAGGAAGAACTTCCTGACAGTCAGAGCTGTCCGGCAGTGGAATATGCGGCTGCCTCCATGGAGTGTGGTGGAATCTCCTCCTTCTTTGGAGGTTTTTAAGCAGAGGCTGGATGGCCATCTGTTGGGAATGCTTTGATGGGTGTTCCTGCATGGCAGAAGGGAGTTGGACTGGATGGCCCCTGGGGTCTCTTCCAACTGTATGATTCCATGATTCCACATGGCATCCCTTCAGGCATTCCAAGATGGCTGTGGCATGTCACCTCTGAGGTTTCCCCTCTCCAAGCTAAACATACTCAGCTCCTTAAGTTGTTCCTCATGAGGCTTGGTTTCCGGGCTCTTTTCCCCATTTTCACCACTCTTCTTCTTCATCACACACACCCAGGCTGTCAATATACCCTTCTTGAACTGTAGTGGCCAGAACAGGACACAGAATTCCAGGTGAGGTCTGACCAAAGCAGAACAGAGGAGCACTGAGACCTCCCTCAGTCTTGACATTCAATTCCTGCTGATGCAGCCCAGAATTGCTTTGGCTTTTTTAGCTGCTTCATCACATATTGCCCAGTGTGTACCAATGGACATCTTTTTGAAAAAAATAGCCCTAAATATTTGGATTGGGAAGCACAACTTCTAAGTTCATTCCTCATGCCTCTTTCGGTACCTTGCGGGAGCAGCAGCTGGAAAGACCACCATCTTTCTACAGTCCCAGGTGCAAGGTCGGTGTTGGGGTGCTTTTGAACCAACTCCACACCTTCTAGGGAGCACTGTGTGTGTGTGTGTGTGTGTGCTTGCACTCGTGTTTATTTATTTCATTTCGCTCCTAAGGCAGCTCGGAGAGCACATTAAAACAAAGTGCAGCTTTCCAAAAAGAAGAAGAAGAAGAAGAAGAAGGAAAAGACCAAGATCCCCCACTGGGAGATGTGGAGGCTTAGCTACATCTCTGTAGGTACATCTCCCCAGGCTACCCCTTGAAACCTACCTTTTAAGCAGTGACCCCCACCCCCCAAAAATTGCTGGGGCCTCTCACAGGGCATCCAGCAACAGGAAGATCTGGAGTGGTCCCCACCGCTCCCCCGCCCGGCTCTCCAGGGACACAGAGTGGCCAATTTGTGGGGGGGGGGGTGCTGTGTGGCGGAAGAGGAAGCCTCGGGGAGATTTTGGTCATCACACGGGCAAAGGACGTAGAAGTGAATTGTGATGGTGGTCATGGCATCATAATTACCAAACGGGGATGCTGGTCAATTATTACCAATAGGGACTTTTAATAAACATAACTAGATGGTGGGAGCCTCCTCCTTGAGCCCCAACTCAGTTCTGGACAAGGACGTCTTGCGCCCACAGGGCCCCCGGCCCAGGCAAAGCTGTGGGGAGTCCCAGATGCCCCCCTTCATCTGTGCTGAAGGACTGAAAGGCCGAGTCAGGAGGAATGGGAGATTCGGCCACAGGCTCGGGAAAGTTACTGCCGTGGGGACTACAGCTCTCGGGATACACAACCAAGCTGAATGGGAAGACTTTGGGCACTGTCGTCCACCAAAGTAACTTTTCCGAGCTTTGAGAGTTCTAGGTTCTAGGCACTTTCTGAAAGAGAGACACCCAAGAATTTGCTTCTCTTCCCCTTGAGGCCTCTGGCGGGTGGGTAGTGAACCCACTCAAGGCTTCAGTCTGAACTTTAAGGGAGCTACCCAAGGTGCCAAACCCCGGCCTCCAGATCCCTAGCCTCCAGAGGATGGGGAGTCTCGCATATTTGTTCAGATCAGGCAGCTCCCCCCTCTCTGTGCAAACATCCCAAGGGGCTTGGAGAGATGGGTGCCACCTGACCCAGAGAAATGCGAGGCCCCCGACCTCTGGGTGGTTGGACTCCCAGTCCAGGGCTGGCTCAAGAATTTCCTCGGCATGTGTGTGTGTGCGTGTGTGTGTGTGAGAGAGAGAGAGAGATATACTCCTGCACTGCCCTTGCAAATTCTGAGGGGCAGGGTGGAGAACCCCCCCTCGCTCATTCCCTGCCTGCCAGCAGAGGGAAGGGCTTTCTGGGAAAGAGGACGCGTGATGGATCTGCTCGGCCCGGAGGAAACGGGCCTGCCGCCAGCCGCCTACCTGCCACGGGGACGGGAGCGGATGAGGAGCCGCCGGCTTTGCCAGGACGGGCGGAGGGGCGGAGGGGCGGCTCGGTGGGTCACCTCGCTGACGGAGCGGCTGCCGGCGGGGCCGAGGAGGGAGGGAGGACCCGGCCCGGCTGCCTTTTCCGTCAACGAGCCTCCGGCCGGAGAGGCTCCCCACTCCTCCTCCCCCTCCCCACCGCCGCCGCCGCCGCCGCCGCCCGTCCAGGGAAGAGGAGGCCGGAGGAAACGTGGGCTGGAGGAAGCGGCTCCTTCCCCCCGAGAAAAGCCGCGCGGCACGTGGCTGGAAAGGGCTTGTTTATGTTCTGCCGCCGATCAGAAGGAGCCTTCAAGGGCGCTCCCTCCATCCTGGGGGGGACGGGAGGGGGCAGGACCGTCGGGCTCTGCGTTGCCCAAACCGCCTTGCCCTTGAATTACGCGCAGAGTGCATTTAATCCCGGCTGCAAATGGCACAACATTGGAAAGGCCGGGAAGGTCTCAGAGGGCAGCCTTGAAAAATCACAAATGCGTCTCTTTTAAACAAGGTGTTTCAGGAACTGGCAAAACCACCTTTAAGTATTCCTTGCCCAAGAAAACCCTGTGAAATTTGTGGCATCCCCCGACTGGAAGGCGCATGCGCACACATGCACGCACACACTCACTTGTGGATTTAAGCCTGAAGGCGGCCGACCCCGTCTGACCTCAGAAGCTAAGCAGGGTCAGCCCTGGTTATTATTTGCATGTGAGACCTCCAGCGAGACCCAGGCGCTGCAAGCGGCATTTCAGGAGGAGGAACTGGCAAAACCACCTCTGAGGAGTCCTTGCCCCGAACACCTTATGAAAAATTCATGGGGTCGCGGTAAGTTGACGGGCAACTCGGAGGCGAGCGCACAAGCACACACACACACCCTCCCGCTCCCTGTCTCTCCCCCTCCCCAAACATCTTCCAAAGGGAAAAAGACGGGCTAAGAGCAAAAATCATTAAAACAATAACCATCAACTAGAAAAGTAATAAACAAGAAAGCTGACAGCGGCAAACGACAAAGCCATCAAATCAAGAGGTGGATCCTCGCGAAGGCAAGAAGCAAAACGACAGTCAGGAAAAGTGGGGCTGGGAGGCGGAGTGGCCCTTGTGGGTGGGAGAGGCGAAGGCTTGGGGGATCCCCAGGTCCCTCCGCAAAGAGGGGTTTTGGCTCAACGGAAAAGCCCGGGGCTGTGGCCTGTCGGGCCTCCCTCCAAGAGGCAGAGGGTCGGGGGCGCTCCACAGAGCTGGTGCAGGCTTCAGAGCACGGGGTTAGGTGGGTTCATGGTGCCTGTGCCCCCATCGCCTGAGGGGGCTCTAGACTCCTCCTCCCATCACAGCCAAAGGCTGACAGCTGTTCTGCGTTCTGCAGGCCCTGCCAGGTACTTCCATTTCATTTTAGCCGTTCAAGGCTGGGGAAAGACGGGGCAGCCAGCCTTCGTGAGAGCCACTTGCTTGTCGAGATGGGAAGTGGGTCGTGCCTGTGCGGTTCCGGCTTCTTCCGTATAGCCCAGTGGGGACCCATCTTCTGTGGGCCTCAGCCTGGGGAGGGGGGTGCACCCACTTCAGGGGAGCCGGTTCCCGGCCACACGGATCAGGAGTGCCTGGGGCCTGTGATGCTCTAAGTAGAATTCATTCTTTAGGGCCTGGAAACCCTGAAGCCCTCTGCAAAGAAGCTAAGGGAGCTGAGCACGTTTAGCCTGGAAAAGAGAAGGTTAAGAAGCGACATGATAGCCGTGTTTAAATATCTGACAAGATATCACATGGAGGATGGGGCAAGCTTGCTTGCTGCTGCACCAGAGACCAGGACATGGAGCAATGACTTCACACTACAGGAAAAGAGATTCCACTGAAACCTTAGGAAGAACTTCCTGAGGATGAGAGCAGTTTGACAGTGGAAAATGCTGCTGCCTCAGTGGAGTGCGGGGGAGTCTCCCCTTCCTTGGAGGTTCTTGGGAAGAGGCTGGATGGCCCTCTGTCTAAGAGAGTGCTTTGATTGTGTCTTTGTGCCTGGCAGAAGGGGGCTGGACACTAGATGGCCCTTGGGGTCCCTTCCACCTCTAGGGTTCTAGGATTCTAGGGTCCCAGTTCAAACACAGGCTAAAAGGGGCTGCTGGAAGCCATCAGCTAAGGGGACTGGGAAGCTTTGCTCTGCTATGGACTACCTGCTGCAGCCATTCACCTTCAGTAAAGATTATCCTGGAGTGAGGTTGTGTGTTGGTTTACACTCTCAGATGAATTTTCAGTGAGGCTGTGAGTTGCAGGCAGTTCCAGCCCCGCATGAGGTTGAGTGGGAAGAGAACCACACCCAGCGGGCAGCAGTTAATGGTCACGGCTTAAAATCTCTCCAACCACAGAGAAAAATCCAAGATGTTGATGCAAGGTAAATGAACAGAGCTGAGTAAGTTGTCCATGTGGGGAAATTCCAGCATTCTCTCTCCCCTCCGCCTCTTTTTTTAAAGCAAGGCTTGCACAGGGGTTTCCTGCATGCCAAAGCCTTTTGGTTTCCAACCTAAAGTCTCACCATTTGCTCTTGTTTCATTTAAATGTATAGTCGTAATTACCTTTCATATCCAGGTGGCCCAGGAAAGTTCCTCCAGTCATCAGTCTTATAAAAGATCCCACTTCTCAGACTTCCTTCCTCATGTTCTCCATTGTTACTTCTTCTTCCTTCCCCGTAGCCATGCTCTGCATCTCTGTCAAGAAGATGGCGAGTTAAGAAGGAAGCTACTATCGATAGTTAGGATGTAGGATTCCCACATGCATATGTAAACATAAAATTCATTGGTAAATTTTTCTAAATCTGTAACCTGAAACTGCTTGCCTTGTTTCATTTTCTGAGTCAGTTTGAGTTCAGGGAAGCCACATGGAGATTGGGGCAAGCTTTCTCTGCTACTCAGCTAAAAGAAGGCTGGCTCCTAACAGTTTTAGCTTCACAGAATTCCCCCCAAAGGGCTACCATCCTGGGAAATTCTAATTCCCAACAGCCCTGGGTTGCTCGTACGGCCATAAGGGCCGACGACAGGCCTGGTCTCCAAATGGGGGGGGGGGGGAGGCCGGTGGATCCATGGCTGTGGGGAAGGGGGTGTGAATCCAGTTTTGGTTTGACCACCATTCCTGGTCTGAGCCAGAGGAAGCTCTCCTGGTGCTGGACCCCGCCCTTCCCAACAGAGTTTCGGCAGCAGCACAGCTCCCCTACAATTTGGAACAGCAGTAAAGCCAAGAGTGGATTCGCCGTTCCCATGGCGGCAGCAGACCCACCATCTTCCCTGCCTCTGATAAGGATGGAGCACCCACGCCTCCCCCCCAACTGAAAGTGTTCCCCTTAAAATGGAAGGGAACCTGGCCCGCAGCATAGGCTTTCTGGGCTTCCCTCTTTGAAGTGGTGGGGCACAACCCTTCCCCCTTCCACCACCACAAAGGCCCCCTTCCTTGTGCATGAGGGAACTGTGAGTTGGCTTACCTCACGTCAGACCTTTGGCCCACCTTTTTCTCCACTGTCTGTGCTGACCAGCACAAACTCCCTGCCAGAGTCCTGGATGGGAGTCTCCTCCCTGGGAATTGAATCACAGAATCATGGACTTGGGGGGCACCCCAAGGGCCATTTAGTCCAACCCCCTTCTGTTGTGCAGAAATAAACAATTACAGCGAGCTGTCTCTGAGGAAAGAGGCCAGACCATCCAGGGCCACCTGCTCTGGCTGCTGGACAGCTGGACGTGATGCATCCGCCAGGAACTGCCTCTCTGTAGGGCTGCCTTTGAGGAACAACCGATGGCTTCGCCTGGGCTAGGCGGCTGTTGGCTGGAGCTGGCCAGCGGAACACGTGGTTCCACCTTTGCAAAAATGCCTGGAGGTGCCTGGAGGGCGGGGGTGCCAGGGACCGTCGAGCCCCGCAGAGAGCCGAGGAGGCCCCCCCCCCATCCTGCCCGCTCCGCCTCCGCCGCCCCTTCGGCGACTAGACCCCCGCCCGGCTCCAGAGGCGCCGCGGCTGCCGCGCGAAGGAGGTGCGGGCCGGTGGCCCCGGGAGAAAGTTTGCTAACATGGCCTCTCTTGATCTGCGGGGGAGATTTGGATTAAATGGTTTTTTAAAGGGCTCCGGCTGGCTTTCCAGCGTCAGGCCAGGCAGAATCCCTCCGCCCACCCGTTCCGGCGGTCTCCAGGCGCGGTTCGCTTTGGATCGCTCGGGGCGGGGAAAGCAAAGCCAAGCCCTTCAAGGTGCCCCTGGCTTAAAGGGGGAGGGGGCCAAGGGGAAGGGGGCTGGGCGAGAGAGGCGCCTCGGGGCCCGGAAGGCCGCCCGGCAGTCTCAGCAACCCGCCAGGGTCGGGCCGGGACCCTCGGAACGCCCCTCGCACCGGGCCGGGCGTGGCGTGCCCGATTCTGCTTGCAGCGGGAGGGGCGAGTATCACGTCGGGGGCCTGCACGGCCCGTGGGTTGCCTGGCCACGGGGCGCAACCGACTCCTTCTCCGCGCATGCAATGCAGCAACAACCCCTCACGGGACTCTGGCCGATGCGCACCAGAGGATCGCGGGAGAGAGATTTTGGAAAACTGCGCAAATCTGGTCCGCAAGACATCTACTTCAGGCGCGTATGTGTGCGTAAAGTGATTCGCGGTTTCGCCAAGGGCCCTGCCCTGTGAGCAGCCCTTCATCCCTGGGCCGCCTCCTCGACCCCGGGCCCCTTCGCTCGCTTGCGCAGGGCCGCTGGCTGGAGCGATGTGGGGCGGGAGGCGCAAGGAATCAGCGGCCTGGCTTTCTCTGTGACCCAGAGAGAGGGGGCAGCGCTTCCCTCCCCGAACTAGCCGGGGGGAGAAGAGGGGGGGATGCGAGAGAGTCCGAGGGCGCAACTCCCCGCTCCTTTCTTCCGACTAGAACAGATGGGGCGGGGGAGCAGCATTAGGAACCAGCGTTTGGGGCTGCCTCTCCACCGGCACCCTTCCGGCCGCTCTGCTTCATTAATTCCTCTTTCGCTCCCCCTCTCCACTCCCCCACCCCGGCAAGGCCGCGGCCATCCCTTTGCGCGCCCTCCTTCCATCATCAGCTGCGGCTAATTTTGCCGGCGGCGTGCGTGGAACCTGAAGGGCGCCGGAAAAGGCCCCTTGGCCGGGGAACGCGGAGCCGGCGGCCGCCCCCCGTTAGCCGGGGCGACTCCATCTTAGCTGCCAGCTTCCGTTCCGCTCCCTTTAGGCCGGCCTCGGGGAAGCCTGCAGGGTCTGCCCGGTGGGCCGCCCGGGGGTCCGTTTCGGCTGCCTTGCACGACGGCAGCCGCCTCCCCCCCCCCGGGCATGCGAACGGGGCTCGGGGGCCGTCGCCCTCGGCCGATAGTAGGCAGAGAAGTCCCGCGGCGGCGGGGGGCTGTTCGGGAGCCGCGGCCCCAGTCCCCGCGGCCTTTCCCGCCCGCCCTCCTTCCCCGGAAGGCCGGCTGCGGCTTCCTGCTCCCCGGCCGAGGAGGGAGCTCTCCTCCGGCGCGAAGGCCGGGGCGCTGGGGCCGCCGCCGGGCACTCCGTCGAACCGTCTCCCCGCGGGCCCTTGGGGGCGGCAGCTGCACTGGGGGCGGGAGGAGAGGTAAGGTCCCCGTCCCAGCTCACCAAAACCTCCCGGGGCTTTGACCCTTTGACCTTTACAGGCGACGGCGAAGGCCAAAGGACCGGAGGGGGCCCGGAGCGCCCCCCCCCCGCCGGAGGCCTTTTTCGGGCAGGCGCGGCTCACCCCGACTCGTCCCTTTAAGCCGCGCGCAGGGACCTGTCAGGGGGACGCTCCGTCTCTGTGCATCCGGGTTCCCTTGGGCCTGCGGGCAGGTCGATGGGGATTCCTGCATGGCAGAAAGGGGCTGGGCTGGATGGCCCCGGGGGTCTCTTCCAGCTCTGTGATTCTACGTGCAAAGCAGGCATCGGCCTTCCTGCGCCCCACCTTTAATCTTCCAGCGGGCGAGAATTTGCGTCCGGAGGCCGTAGCCTTCACGGAGGCTGAGCTCTCAGTGGGGGGCTGGCGACCCCCGGCCTCCCCCAGGGCCAGCTGCAGCGTGGGCGAGGGGACAGAGGAACCCGGAGGCCGTTTGCTTTCCCCGCCCCCCCCCCCCGGCCCCTCTTTCTCCTCTTCCTCCCTTTGCGGGTGAAATATTTCATCGCGCTGCAGTAAACAGAAACTTCATCTGTCACCTTGAGGAGTGGGCTGGGGGCGAGACTGTGTCCCTGTGTGTCTGCGTGTGCGCCGCAGAGTCTCTTTCCGAGCAGCCCTGTTAGCAAGGCCGCGGGCGACCTGATCTATGCAGCCCCGGAGAGCCGGCAGGAGTAAACAGGGCGGTAAATCCTCGGAAAAGCAGCCAGCCGGAGGCTGATGGATAGCCCGCGGCGGCGATAATGCCGCCACTGTCCTGCCGGGGCTCCGGGCGCGGCCCTGCCCGCCCTCCCCTCTGGCTGCCCCTGCCCGGCCGCTCTTTCCCTGGGCCGGCGGGGCAGGCAGCGGAGAAGAAGGGGGCCTCCCTTTCCTGGGTTTGGTTGCCCCCCTCCCGCACAGAGCCTCTCCCTCCGCGCGCACCCCACGTTGCCCAAAATCCCAGAGAGGAGGGGTGGGCGGCGGACGCCTGGCCGTGGGGCGGCCTCAGTGCTTCAGGTTTTGCTTCGTTGTTCCCGCTATCATTCCGACCCGAGTCCTGCCCCGGCAGAGAGCGGCGGCCCTGCGGTGCAGAGCGGCCGCAGAACCGAGCGTGGGCTCACCGGCCGCCCTTGCGCAGAGCGGCTGCGAAGGGCCAGCTGTGTGCCGGGGGGGTCCTTTCAGTCCCAGGCCGAGGAACACGCCGGAGCTCCATTCCCTCCACACTGCGTTGGCAGGCCCAAGAAGGCCCAAGCAAGGGGGTCCCTACCCCAATCCTCCAGGGCCACCCAGGTGCAGAGAGGCAAATCTAGGGCGAGGCAGGTAGGGCACGTCCCCGGGCGCCAATGCCAGGGAGACACAAAAAAGCCATGCGTGGAGAGGTGAGGGGTGAGGGTGTGGGTAAGAAAGTGGGGGCACAACTTCCAAGCTTGCCCTAGGCTCTGTTTACGTTAGATACCCCACTGCCCAGGCGACTCTCAGTCCTGCTGGTTCAAAGAGTCTGGGGCGGGCTCGGGGGGCTCCTTGAGGGTCTGCTGCCCAGAGCGCTGGCGGCCCCATCCACTTACAAGCCTGGGGGGTGCTGGGCCAGTTGCGGCCCACCCCCGGAGCGGAACTCTCCCAATCCCACAGCAACGGAAGAGGCAGGAAAACATGTGCAACCGAGGTTGTCATCGCAACCAAGAATGCCAACGCTCCCCTTTCCCTCCCCCCTTCCCTGCTCTGCAACCCACCAGACAATCAGAAATTAAATCGGAATGAGAACATAAAGGAGCTTTCTGTGTACGGCCTCTCCCAAGGCTAAGCAGCCGTTTCCGCATAGAAACAGCCCAGGCGAGGGACGTTGCTGCCAGGCACAAACGGCAAAGAACAAGGCAGAGCGGGGGGGGGGGGGTCGGAGAGAGGGGGCGGGGGGAGCAGCGCACAGCAACAAGTTCCTCTGTGGGGCTGGCGCGGGAGCAGCTTGGCCCCGCGTTGCCCCGAAGGCGGGCGGCATCTGGAGCCCTCCGGGCTGGGAAGGCCTGGGCAGAGAGCGCGGCCCCTGCTTCCTCACGGGAGGTTTTTAAACGGGGGCGGGGTGGCCACCTCTCAGGGTGGTCGTGCTACAGGTTCCTTGCCCTGGCACCGTGGGGGTTGGGCCGGATGGCCTTTGGGACGCCTTCCAACTCTCAGCTCCTGGAGTCTGTGGCTGGAGTCCTGCCGGCGGCTCGGGCGTGGGTGAGCGTGCAGAAGCAGCTGGACAGGTTCCTCCGACGCCCAACGGCTGCTTTCTGGTGCCCATCTGGCGCCATGGTGCGTGTGGATGCGTGGCATGTGGACACGTGCGTGTGTGTGCAGTTACGCATACACATACAAGTTGAACTGTGCATCTAGTTGCACATTCAGGCGCACCTTCAATTGTGCAACACTGCAGCAGAAGAGCTGAGGAACACGCATCAAGGTGTGTAAATCCTCAGGTGGTTGTGCCATCCCAGAGAGTCAAGGGGGACCTGGAAGGCCCGGGCAAAGAGGGACGTGCCATCCGCAAGGCCGGACTTCTCTAGGTTAGTCCCCACTGTTACCTGGCCGTACACCCCCACACTTTGATATGATTTCATTGGTGATATATTATTTAATTGGCACAATACATTAATTGGCATTGATATGAAACATGCCCTGCCATGGCGGCTAGTCTGGACAAGAGGAAAAGACTGGCCAAATATCTGCACTGGAAATTAGGTCAGAGAACCCCTCCACAGCCGTGGCCAGGTCACAGTCAGGAAATCGCTGGGAACCTCCGGAGATAAGAGGCTTGCAACTGGCTTTAATGTCTCTGCCTTTTGGGACAATAGTGACTGGGAGATTCCCGCCAAACTGCCGATCGCTTAGCTCCTCTTCCTCTGACAACAAAAGCCTCTCCTTTCTCCTAAAACCCGTCTGACAAGCACAGTGCTATCTGGGCAGCCATTAGCCCTTTGTCACCTAAGACCAATAGGCCCTATTGTTAACTCTGCAAACTCTATTGTTTGCTCAGCTAGAGAGCCATTCATACCCTTGCCCTCCAGGCAGAAATCAGGCATACAAACCCCTGGTTTTGGCCAGTTAACCTGCAGTACACCAGTTGCTGGTTGTAACTCTGCTATTTCAATTTCTGATTGTGTACTGCCCTTAGATGTGAGCCGAAGCCACGTTACTGCTTCTTTGCTGCTCTACTGGATTGGAAAGTATCACCCACTTCACCCTGAATCTGTCAGAGTCAGTGTGGGGGACAGGTCTGAGCATTGGGCTAGGACTCTGGAGACCATCATTTGAATCCCATCAGCCATGAAAACCCACTGGGTGGCCTTGGGCAAGTCACACTCTCTCAGCCTCTGAGCAAGGCGAAGGCAAACCCCCTCTGAACAAACCTGGGCAACAAAACCCTGTGAAAGGTTTGCCTCAGAGTTGTGGTAAGTTGGAAATGACATGACGGCACACAACAACAACCACACATGTCAATGACTGGGTGATGAGCAATCCACGATGCATAGTACATGATTCACAACTGCACTCCACAATGTACAGCTGCGCAATGCAACACTCAATGAACATAGGAATATCTTGTCCATGCAACTCTGCTATCCTCTCTACCAGCATTTTCAGGGGCAACCAATTTGTAGGGAAATCCCACTGATTTAGTGACTCTCTTGGGGCCCCTTATAGAATCATAGAGTTGGAAGAGACCCCAGGGGTCATCAAGTCCAACCCCCTCCTATGCAGGAACACCCATCAAAGCATTCCCAACAGATGGCCACCCAGCCTCCATTTAAAAACCTCCAAAGAAGGAGCAGACTCCACCACACTCTGAGGCAGCAGATTCCACTGCTGGATGGCTCTGACTGTCAGAAAGTTCTTCCTGAGGTTCAAGTGGAATCTCCTTTCCTGCAGTTTGAATCCATTGCTCCTTGTCCTGGTCTCTGGAGCAGCAGAAAACAAGCCCGCTCCCTCCTCAACATGGCATCCCTTCAAAAATTTAACGCCCAGTGTGCCTTTGCACTCTTCCACTGGGGAAGGCTGGTTGGGTGGCCTCTCCTGCATCAACCAAGATCAGCGCCTTCTGAGTGAGTCTGGGGGCAAAAGGGGGAATGGGGGGAGGGAGGCCCTCTGAGCCGGGGAAAGGGGAGGGCATGGGGCTCGGGGGATTCTTCCCCCACCCACCGGAGACCCTGGCTGGGCTTTTCCGCTCATGCCATTCCTGTGCCGGGCAAACACTTTTTGAAAATTTCTCCAGGCTCATAACCTCTGACATGTTTTTCTCTCTGCTGTGATTGTTTTTGGTCTGCCCTTCTGCTGTTTAGATTGGGTTTTTATATTCGCTGTTGTAAACTGCCCAGGAAATTTTAAACTGAAGGGCAGAATAGTATTTTTAATCTATTTCTGATTTAATGTGAAACAAGGCACACCACAGTTGCTGTGTGACCAGGATGAAGTGATCCAGATCTCTGTGTGCACGTGTGTGCGTGTGTGTGTACACATGCACACATGCCCATGAGCGCAGCGTTTGGAACTCTGATGCCTCCCAGCCTAAGCATACGCAAATGCTTGCGATGTATCGAGAGGGAGAAGTGGAAACTTTGGCACGGGCAGAAAAGGGCCACACGCGCAGCCGGGTTTGACCTGGTGCCCAGTCCAGGCTCACAGGCTGAGACAAACCGTGGTTTGCCAGGTTGGATGAAACAGCAATCAAGGATTCCCTTCCAACCAGAAAAGGAGGAAATTGCAATGGATGCTGGCTTGGGGGCGGTGAGGGGAGGACACGGAGGGACCGCTCGCCAGGTCAGACGTCTGTTCTGATAACAGAGTTCCCCGGGAGTCCTCCCTTGACCCAGGACTCAGTGTAATGGTCAGTCCTGGCCTGTTCGGCCTTTGCCCTTTGTTTTGTTCCAACACACCCCTACCGTCCAGCCATTGACTCAGTGGATCTTCTTTAGCTGGGATTCACCCATGGGATTTCAGCCGTGCGTCTTCTTGGGTGGCGTGTGACTCTGCTGTCATAGAATCGTAAAATCCTAGAAGAGTCGGAAGAGACCCCCACGGCCACCCAGTGCAACCCCCTTCTGCCACATAAAAGGACGACATCAAAGCCCTCCCTCTGCCCCACAGCCACCCAGCCTCTGTCTGAAAATCCCCAAAGAAGAAGCAGACTCCACCGCACTCCCTGGCTGCCATGGTGGCTGAGGCAGCCATTGCTCCATGTCCTGGTCTCTGGGACAGCAGAAAACAATTTCGACTCACTTTCCATATGGCACCACTTCAGATAAGGAAATACTGAAACGTGCACCCGTGAGGTTGGGGTCGCACCCTCTGGAGGCGGAGGAAGGGGAGCGGCGGACGAAAGCCCCGTCCTCCGGGCCGTCTGGTTGCAGGACGGGAGAGAAACGCCAGGGCCCAGTTCGGGGCGCTGCCCGACGCGGACGGCTCGCCTGCGGCGGCGCAATCGCCCCGCCGGAGAATGCAAACAGCCTGCCTCCCGCCCGGCTCCGAGTGCTCCGGGCGCCCAGCTGCCTTAATTAACTTTTTCTGGTTATTAGCTTTGCAGGGATGGTGATTTGAAAGGAGGAAAACAAACCTCCAATCGGAATATTAACGCAGCGCGGGGACCCGCCGCCCCCCGTCCTCGGGCGCCCAAAGATGTTCCGCCTGGCCGGCGGGGCTCCGGCGGGGGTTGCGGAGGGTGGGGTCGGGCAGGGAGGAGGAGGAGGAGAAGGGAAGGGAGTCGCCCTCCCCGGGGGGGTCGCAGGGGGTGGACTCCTGCTGACCCCGGGACGCGTGCCGCCTGAGTCAGCCGGCTGCGAAGAAGCCGGGGGAGGGGAAGGACGGGGCTCTTGGCTCTCGGGCTGGCGGGAGGAGGAGGGAAAGAGGGGCAGAGAGCCCCCCGGCCGCCCTCCCTTTCTGAGAGGGCTTCTTCCACATCACCCACCATCCACGCGGGTGGGGGGCGTGTGTCGAGGGCGATCCCCCGCCGCCTTCTCCGGGAGGCTCCTGGAGGAGGAAGAATTTGTTGCCCCGGTGGCAGATCCCGGGCCTGGACCACCTCTGGCGGGGGCTCCCCACGGACCCACAGCCCCCGGGAGAGAGGGGGAGGGGCGCACTCCCGGAAGGCAGGCTGGCTGGGCGGCCGGTTGCTCGGGGTCCGCGCCGTGGCCCCGGGACCCCACGTGGTCGCAACCGAGCCGGTCGCGCTGCCCGCCCCTCCCCTTCTGACTCTGGAGGCCTTGGGGTGGGGGCGGCCTTGGAGGGGCGCCAGGAGCGGGGAGAGTGGAGCTCCGCGAGGAGAGACCCCGGAGGGTACCTGACGGGGTCGCGGGTTGTCCTTTCCTCCGCCTCCGTGGGGCTCCGCGCAGGGGAAGGCCGACGCCTTCTCCCCCCCATCCTTCAACGGGAGGGGGTTGGCAAGCTAGAACGCGCGCGCCTAGAACGCCCTCTCGTACACCCAGCGGCCCTTACTCTTCAGTAGTGGGTCCGATCCCCCACTGGACTCCCCCGTCCCTCAAACTTGCTTTTCAAAGCGGCCACGGGAAGGGAGGGGGCAAGGTGGGTCGGGCTACAGGGGATCCCGGTGGGCGCTCCGCATCCCCCCCCCCCCCAGCTGCCATCTGCCGGTGGACGGAAAGGGCGGCGCAGCCAAGAGCGGCCCGAGACGCGCGCGGGGCCGCCCACGAAGCTGGACGGAGGCAGAGAGCGCGCCCCCACCCTTCGCAAAGGGGCCCGGGAGGGAACGGGGGGCGGCTGACCCTTCCGGACCCCTCCTCCTCCCGTCCAGGGTCAGGGAGGGGCGCCGGGGGCGCGAAAGACATGGAGAGGGCACAGAGCCGTGCAACCCCCACACCAAACGCCCACCCTGCCCTTGTCAGGGCGCAGGCAGGGCTGAACACCCACGGGCGCCCGCCGTGCCCCGGGAGCCGCGCAGAGGGCTGGCACACTCGCCTGCCGCCCTTGATATTTTTCATCTGCTGCCCCCCCGGTGCTGGATTTCCCCAGGCGCAGAGCCGCCGGGCACGGCGCTCGGACTCTGCCCCGTTCGGTCTGCGTGCAAGGAGCCCCCTTCACCCGCGCCCTGGTCCCCCTCTGGATCCCAGAGTGGGGTGTCCAGCCCAGGGTCTCCCTTCCTCCCTCCCTCCCACTCACTCACACTCACACAGACGCACACACTGTGCCCCCCCCCCAGGTCTGCTGAATGCTTGCAGCTCTCAGGAGGGGCAGGGGACCTCTGCAGGACTGGCGGCACTGGGGGTACCTGGGCACGAGGGTGGAACTGTTGCTTCTTTCCTCCTGCAGGCCCCTGGGGCTCAGCTGTTTCCTGAGGAGGCACTCCTCCCCCCCCAACCCCTCCCTCAAAAGGAAGGGATCCCAGTCCGCCGAGGGGCTCCCGGTGCGTCCCAGCTGCGGGCTGAGCAGAGGGCGGAGGAGCCCCGCGGAAGGAGGCCTCCTGCCCCCGGGCAGCTGGATGGTGAGCCCCCTCCCCTCTGTCCCCTCGGTGCACCGTTTCCCCGCCCACACCCCGCAAGAACGTCAGCGAACGAAGCCGCCTGCAGGAGAGACCGGAGCCCCCGGGTGGGCCAGGAGTCCAACGGCTCCCTCGCCACCCTCGCACACAAACCCCAGAGCCCCCCCCCCCCACTGTGGCACCGTGGGCCAGAGCCCCTGTGGCAGGGCGTGTCTGTGGATGGGCCTCCACGTTGCCCGTCCGCTTCGGGCGATCCCAAGGATTTCGTTGAGTCTTCTCTTCCTCTGACAACCACCGCCCCTGGTATTTGTGGGGCGGGGGCTGACCCAGAGACCCCCCCAGGCGGCCCTGTGCGGGGGGACCGCCCTCCTGTTGCTCTCCCTGTTTCTCAGCCCACCAGGTGCCCGGCGGAGGGAGGAGGAAGAGCCACGGGGGGAGCCCCCACTCCCCTGTCCCGCTCCCTGGTGCCCACGCGCGGGGTGGTGGCTGCTGTGCCCGGCGGCCAGCGGGTGAGGCAGAATCGGGAGGGCTCCGTGCTCCTCCGCCTGGCAGGGTCGCTTGCCTGGGCGGACGCCGGTTTGAGGGGGCCCATGGCGGGGCAGCGGTGGCTCGGCCAGGGGAGGGGCACGGGGGCGCTCTGCGGAGGCCTCCCCTCGCCCTCCGATGTGCTCAGACAGATGATCAGACGGCTTCCTGCGGCCTGACAGCGCCGCTGATCCAGCGCGGGCGGATCTGGCGCCAGGTGAGACCAGGACGGAGGGAAACAATTGCTTCCCAAAAGGTCCCAGGAGCTGCTTGCCAGTCCCCCGCCCCCCCCCCCGCCTTCCTTGCTTCAGTTCTGCCAGGTCTCCACCTTGTTTCTGAAAGGATGCGCCTCCTGCTCTCAGACGGTTTTGGAAAGAGTGCAGTGGCTCTCTCACAAGGCTTCCCCCCACGGCCCCCCAGACACCTGAGTTCCTTTGGCAAGGGGGGGGCTGGATCTGGGGTCCCTTCCCCCCAGTTCTCCCCCCCCATCCTTCTGTCTTCCAAGGGTGAGGATGATCCTCGTGCAGGGCGGGGGGAGTGGAGTATAGATGCAAAGAGACGGGGCGCTCCCGGCAACCCCTGACTCGCAAGCGACCGAGCAGGCAACGGCGACTCCTTCGCGCCACGCCCTTTGCAGCCCAGGTGAACCACGCTTTCTGCGGGGGTGCATGAAATGGGGTGCAGGGAGGGGTCCCAGAGATTTCTGGCAGAGGGGCAGCAAGAGAGGGGACCCAGTTGGTTCTCCGCCTTGGGCCCCCCCAAGTGGGGAGGGGAAAGGACACTTGACATCCTTTAGTGATTACCACCCCTCCCCTCTGCCCTCCCCCCCCCGCACTGCTGCTGCTGCTCTTCCTCCCTGCAAGGACGAGGAGGAGGGGGGAGGGGGAGGGGGCAAGGGCAGCCCCGGGCCCCTCCCTCCGCAGACTTGGCTTTGCTCCACACCCGCCCCGTCCCAGCTGCCTCACCAGCCTTGGTGGGAAGCCACCCCGCCCGGCCTCCCCGGAGACGCCTCCGCAGCTTCTTCGGGGGGAGGGGGTTGGGAGGAAGCGGGGGGGCTGCCTCTGTCGGGGGTACAGCAGCGGAGCATTTCAGCAGGGGCCCTCGGGGCCTCCCCGCTCTCCAGTTCTTGGTTCCCGCCCCCCCCCCCGGCATCTGTCACAGCCCGCTTCCTTCCGGGCGTGGTGTACTGCAGCTCCCACCACCCATTGGCTGTGGGGGCTGGGAGTGACCAGCAGAAGGGGGGGGCTGCATCCTGGGCTGACGCCCTCAGGCAGGCAGACCGTCCCCCCCCCCGTGTGCGCTTCCGAGAGCCCCTCCGAGCCCTCCTGTCGCTCAGGCACAGTCTCTGGCGGGAGGGGAAGCCCCTTTTGGAGCAATCTCTCCGGGTGGGCTTCAGGTAGGGTCCTTCCCACCCTAACCGGGGGTCTGTGGGATTATCGCCTCTGGGAGATGGGGTCTCCGATGAACTGACCCCGCCAGGCCCGACCTAGTTTAGCTTCCAGTATTCCAGATGGGGGGGGGGGCTCTGAAGCAGGATTTCTTCCCGGGTCTGGATATTAGATGCCTAGGGGGCAAGGGCGTTTGGGCGGTGGGCGGGGATAGAGCAGTCTAGGCCACGGGCCCCACGAGGGTCTCCGGCGATCATCTCCCCCGCTTCGCCAGGAGTTGCCCCTGCGGACGGCACCCAGGACCCTCTTCACGGGTTGCCAACAGCTGCCCCCCCCCGGGGGCCAGAGCTCTGCAGGGGCTCCGTCTGGCCCGGCGGCTGCCGCTGGCTGGCCTTCCAGGCGCCAGTCCTTCCTCCGGTAGCTCAGCGGGAGACCTCGGGGGGCCTGCTCCCGGGGGCGGGTCTGTCTTCCATCCGAGGATAAGGCAGGCTCCTGATCCTGCTAAACTCAGATGCGGGGGTGTTCAGGGCGGTAGAACCCCCACTTCCCCCGTTGGCAGAGAGCGGCCCAGGCAGCCTCTCTCTCTCCTGGCAAGGTTTCCTTCGCAACACGGCAGAACAGGTGGTCTTTCCCCCGTATTTGCTGGCCAAGAGGAGCGAGGGAGGAAGAGAGGAGGACCCCGACATGTCTGTTTGGCTCCTCACGAGGAGACCCTCCCCTCTGGGGCCCCTTGCGGGCAGGGCTGCCTCCGAAGGCTGCCGGGGGGCATTAACTTCCAGACATCTTGATATTCACTGGCCTTGAAGAAAAACAATCATCCCCCATATAATTTTTATATTTCATTTATTTATTAAAAGGTCTTACATGCTTCCTTTAAGGCTGGAAAACCCTCCCAAGGCAGCATCCGAAGAATACAAATAGGAACGACAGAACTTTTACAACATAAAAGATTAATAAGAACCAGCACTAAAACAATTTAAAATTCTAGCCCGGAAACAGAAGAAAAGCAATCAACAAATACAGGCCGGGGGGGGGAGGAGAGATCTGGGCGCAATGGGGGTCTTTAAAGACCCCCCAAAAAAGCACAGCAGTGGGGAAGGACCCTTGAAGCCAGCTGGAATCATAGAATTGTAGAGTTAGAAGAGACCCCCCCCCGGGCCACCCAATCCGGCCCCCTTCTGCCCCGCAGGAAGACACCATCCAAGCCCTCCCTCTGACAGGTGCCCACTTGCCCCTCTTTAAAGGCCGCTAAAGAAGGAGAGACTCCACCACAGACCAGGGAGGCAGAAGCGGATTCCACTGCCCAACTGCTCTTACCCTCAAGAAGGTCTTTCTAAAGTGTAATCCCTTTTCCTGAAGCTTGAAGGCATTGCTCCGTGTCCTAGTCTCTGGAGTGCCAGAAAACAAGCTTGCTCCATTCTCCGCATGGCGTGCTTTCTTATCCTTAAACATGGCTACCACATCCCCTCTTAACCTTCTCTTCTCCAGGCTAAACACGCGCGGAAGGGCACACCAGCGCCGGGGGGGACCGCTTGAAAAGCCCTCCCCTTCCGCCCACTCCAGCCTGGGGGTTTGGGCCCCTAGGCGCAGGGAGAGGGACTCAGGCGCTGATCTTCAGGGGAGGGCAGGCCCGAGCAGGGCGAACGGCATCTGCCAGGCAACTTGGGTCCCAAACTACTAGGGCCTCAAAAGCCATTCGGAGCAGGACCAGGGCGTCGCCCTGCTCCCAAACCGGCCTCTGCGCATTTGCCTCTTGCTCGCCGCGCATCTCAGCTTCCCCCAGGTGGGGGCGGAGGGGTCCCCGGGGGCCGTCCAGCAGAGGATGCGTGAGGGTCTAATCCGAGCGCAACAGGTCATTCCCTCCGTCCCACCGGAGTCCGGAGTCTCGGAGAGCCACTGAGCCAGTCAAAGCCTGCGCCCTGACTCACTCTTCACTGCTAATTCGATGGGTCTCCCCCAGAAGAGACTGGCCAGCGGGACTCCAGCCCGGATGGGTTGAAAACGCAAGCTAATTATAGTGTCAGAACCCCAGTGAAAACAATAGTCCGCGCGGATAATAGACAAGGAGGCCGTCCATTCTGAAGCCTCTGGGCGAGTGGCCGAAGGCGGCCAGTGCGCTGACCATCCGAACAGGCGGGTGCCCGGGGGGGGCTGGTCCTTCCCTCGAGGCGAGAGGGGGCGGGGGGGAGCAGGAGGGGGCGCGAAAGAGAAGGGCTTCCTTTAGGGCGGGCACTCCGCGTTCTGGCTGGGGGTGTCTGGGCAACTTCCCTCAGGGGCTCCAAGCATTCTAAGCGAGGCCCACGGGCGCGTTCACACACACACACGGAGGCACAGAGAGTGTGCTTTCCTGCAGTCACAGGCCGGTCTCTGGAGTCAGAAAACAAAACGAGCAAGTTCAAACCGCAAGACCGGGGAGCTTCCAGCTGGGGCGCGGACACGCGCGGGGACAGAGCCAGCGAAGTCGGCCCCGTCCTCCAGGGCAGTTACAAATCCTCGAAGGCCCTTTCTTTCTCCGGCCGGCCCCACGGCTCCCGCCGAGCCCCCTCCTGAGCTCCATGGGGATGAAGCGGGGAGGGGGGAAGCCCCCCTGGGGCGCCTTGCCTGCTCGCCCGGAGTTCGCGTGTGTCCGGCGGCGCCCCGGTGGAGCGAGGGCGAGACCCCGATGCTTCTGGCTGACGGCTTGAGGGGGGGCGAGGTGGTCCCGGGCCCACCACAAGCGTTGCCTTCGCTTTGGGATCGCTGTCTCCGCCCCCCGGCCCCATTCGGGGACTCCCAAACGGTCATGGGGAGCGGGAGGGGAGCGGCCTCCCGTGACTCCATCCCGCGAGGCCGCCCGCTGGGAGTCGGCGGGCGACGCGGCTGGGCGGTGGGTTTCCGCCGCGGCTCCCTCGCCCCTCCCCCCAGCGCCTCGGAGGGCTCCTTCGGGGCTGAACTCACGAACAATGTTTTTCGAGCGGGGGGCGTCCTAGGTCAGCAGCCTATGCCAGCCATTTCTGCCCCGAAAACTCTTTTGCTGGGAGAATTCAACGGGACTTAAACGCCCAGGGAAGCAAGGGCCAGATCCTGCCAAGCACCCACCTGGTAACACCGCCAGCATAGACGGTGTGTGAGGTTTACCCGGGAGTCAGTCCCAGGGTAGCCAACCGGCGCTTCCTCCAGCCTCGGCGCGCAGTCTTGAAAGAGAATTTAAATCAAAACTCCCGGCCTGGAATCAGAAATGGGGGGGGGGGGATATCCCAAGGGCTCCTTCACGAGTGGGAGGGGAGGGGGCGTCAATGGCTAACAACCTCGTGCCACCTCCCCCCCCCCCCGCCGCCGCCCTCCCTGGGTCCTCTCCGTCATCCCTCCTTTCTCTTGCCCACGGTGGAGAGACCTGGCGGCCGTTTCCACTTTATCTCTTCTGTAGAAAGATCTGCGGATTGGGGCGGGGAGCACCACTCGCCCAACACGGGCACCCCCCCTTCTCCCCCCTCCTGCCACGATCCTTGCTTTTGCAGGTCCTGCGCTATCAGGGGCGTGGCCCCCAAATCAGACTGCGCATCCTCCCCCATGAAATTCTTCTTCCGTCTCCAGATTTCTAGCGTGGCAGTAACTTTTGAAACTGCGTTTGAGCATTCCCAAATTGCGTTTGAGGCTTCCAGAGCGAAGGGACAAACTGGCCAAGCGCCCCCGGGACCGCCAAGCGTGAGAAATGGAAGCGTTCTGGCTGCGAAGAGTGTCCAGAGCTTCTGGAAGGCTAGAAATGGGGGGACCGAGGGAAAATCTCGGGGGGGGGGATTCTTAGAGCTCTTACTTGGAGAGTTCTTACTCGGCTTCTCCCTTGGATGTCACCCATGTCACTGGACTAAGGGATGGCTGACGAGGACCGAACGTCTTCAAACTTCCCCCCACGTTTTACAAAAGGCCCTGAGAGTGGGATGGCCTGGACGTGGTTTCCCAATCAGGTTTGCTGGCTAACTAGCTTTTTTGTGGATAAGCATTCAAAACTGCGTCCTTGAGCTGGTCGTCAGGAGGAGAATGAGTTGACGCTGCTGCTGTTGTTGTTACCGACTTTTCAAGTCAGTAGCAATTCCTGGAGCCCCTCTGAGTAGGAGATCAAGGGATCTTGTCATTATCCACAGCCCTGCTCCGGTCTTGCAAGTTCAGGGCGGCAGCAACTGTGGCTTCCTTTATCAGGCCAGCCCTTGTACCAGTTCCTCTCCCTCTTTTCACCCTGCCTTCCATTTCCTCACCCACAAACTGTAGAGCTGGAAGAGACCCCAAGGGCCATCGAACCCAACCCCCTTCCGCCACCATCAAAGCCACTATTGCCTTTCACAGCGAGTCACGTAATCCCAAAAGGCATCCAAAGCAGACAGCCTGGGCGGGACGTTTTGGCTTCTAGGCAGCGTTCAGGCTTGATTTGCTCCAGGACCCATTCATTTGTCCTTTTCAGCAGTCCAGGGATCGTCAGAGCTCTCCTCCAGCCCCACATTCCGGTCGAGATGATTCACAAGGGAAGGGAGAGCCCCGCTCCATTCTCTGCTGGTCAGGCCTGGTCTGGAGTCCTGCGTTCTGTCTGGGTGGGCGGAGGTCTCCTTCTCTGGACGTCATCAGAAAGAGGCTGCTGCCGGGGGGACCCTGCACGGAGCAGGGGGTTGGACCTGATGGCCTCGAGGGGACCCCTTCCAACTCTGTGGTTCTGATCCTATTATTTTTCCTGCCAGCTTTCTTCACTGTACAGATTTCACAACTGCACATAGAAGCTGGAAATACGATGGTCGTGGTAATCCTGACTTTGACATTACAAATAATATATCTTGGCACTAGAGGATCATAGAATCTTAGCCTTTGGAAGAGACTCCAGGGGCCATCCAGTCCAACCCCCTTCTGCCATGCAGGAACATCCATCAAAGCACTCCCATCCAGCCTCTGCTGAAAAACCTCCAAAGAAGGAGGAGACTCCACCACACTCCATGGAGGCGGCAGCAGATTCCACTGCCCGGCAGATATGACCGCCAGGAAGTTCTTCTTGAGGTTCAGGTGGAATCTCCTTTCCTGAATCTTGAATCCATTGCTCCTTGTCCTAGTCTCTGGAGCAGCGGAAAACAAGCCCGCTCCCTCTTTGATACGAAATCTCTTCAAATATTTAAACATGGCTATCATGTTCGCTCTTAATCTTCTCTTCTCCAGGCTAAACATCCCCAGCTCCCTAAGCTGTTCCTCATAGGGCTTCGTGGCTTCCAGACCCTCCACCATTTTAGTCGCCCTCGAAGAACCTTATCTAATTCCTTCCTACCTGCCCTTCCAAAGTCGTAGCCTTCTTCCAATCGCCTGAGGCCTTTCTTCCCTCCCACTGGACAGTAGGTATTGACAAAACATTGAGCCAAGGGAAGGGAGGGTTGGAAGATCCAGCAGCGTCCGCCCTTGTTCTCGCTGCTCTCTTGTCCACTGGGGATAAAACGGCCCAGGCAAAAGAGAGAGGCGAGGAGTGGGAGCCCCCTTTTCCCAGCCTCCGCCTGCCTGCACCCTACGCCAAGGCCCCACGGGCACTGTGAGCGCCTGGGTCAGCCAGGGACACTCAAAGGACTGCCCTCGGTTGTGCGGGAAGAACTCTCCTAGAGGCGCATCACTCCCCCTTTTGTCCCCGGACTCTGCCACGCGCCCTCTCCTTTTCTCTTTCTTTCGTTCGTTCCTCCTGGAGGAGGCCCTGCTGCGGCAGCCTGCCTGCTATTCTTACACTCCCAGGAGAGTTCTGCGAGGATCAGGCTCTTCTACCTGAAGAAGGGATTTCTCTAATAAGTACCCCTCCTTTGAAGGCCCAGAAGCCTATTTCCTGCGTCCAGGGGGGTCCTTGCAAACTCACCCGCCCCCGCCGGAGAAAAGGCTCCGTCCGGCTTTCCTTCCCAGGAAGGGCGTCCCACCCACCGAACAGGGAGCGATGCCGCTCGGCGCTCCTCTGGGGAGCAACGGTTCGAGGGAGGAAACAGCAAAAATCCCAGGTCCCATTTCTCCCCTGCCCGCTGCGAGCGCTTTCTCTTTCTCTGCACTCCCCGCTCACCGTAAATGGGGCCCTCCGCCGCTACAGCAAAGGGGATGCATTTCCAGACAAATTCCCTTTCGGATACCACAATGGCTGAGTTGCTGCTACCTCACAGGGCTGTCGTGGTGGAAAGGGGAAACGGGGAGAACACGCCCGGGGAGGGCGCGGTGAGTAGTCCGCCTGTCAATCAACCGGCCGACCTCTCTCCCGGGGCGCGCAACGCAGCATGCGCGCGCACGCACACCGACCGCCGCCGCCGCCACTCCAAAGGCGTTTCGAGGGCGACGGACAGGCTCTGCTGTCGAGGTCCCGCCCCCAACACCCCCTTTGCCCCCCGAGAAATTCGCAATGGGGGGAAGCCTGTCCCCGCTCCCTACTCCATGGAAGAGCAGAAGGGAGCCCTCTTTTCCTCCCTGCCTGGCTGAGAAGGACCGACTCCAGACTGCCCCTCTTGCAGCCCCCCGACCCCACAATCGCCCCCGGAGCGTTTGGGGAAGCCCCTCCAGCGGCCCTCAGCCCTAGAGGAAGCGGGGAGCCCCCGGCTGGCTCTCGGGGAGGCGCCTCCGTAACGCGGGTCTCCCCAGAGCCCTCCCTCTGAGCACAAGACCCCCTGACCAGAAGGGCCCGATCCGAGTCGCCACCCCGAAGCAAAGGGGCCCAGAAACCCCCCACGATCCTCCCCGCGAGGAAGGCGCCCCGGGGAGGAAGCGCCCGCAGGCACCGGAGAAAGGAGGAGGGAGGGGGGCGCTCGTCCTGAAAGCCCCCCCGCCGCCGCCTTCTCCTAGGAGGTCCCTCTGCACCCTGCCATCCAGTCTGTTTCCGAATCGGGGTTTCTCCCCGGGACCAAGAGGGGCCGCCGCGGAGCTCCCGGGCGGAGTGGGGCGGAGAGGAGGTGGCGGCCGTCTTCTGGCATCACCCCCCCCCCGCGCCCCTGGTGCCAGGGAGGTGCCAGGGAGGCGGTGCGACCCCGTGTTATAGAGCTGGAAGAGACCCCAGGGGCCAAATCCAGTCCAGCCCTCTTCTACCATGCAGGAACACCCATCAAAGCATCCCCAACAGATGGCCATCCGGCCTCTCCTTAAAAACCTCCAAAGAAGAAGGAGGAGACTCCACCACGCTCCACGGAGGCGGCAGCAGATTCCACTGCCCGGCAATTCTGACCTTCAGGAAGTTCTTCCTGAGGTTCAGGGGGAATCTCCTTTCCTGCAGCTTGAGTCCATTGCTCCTTGTCCTGGTCTCTGGAGCAGCAGAAAACAAGCCCGCTCCCTCCTCGACATGACATCCCTTCAGATATTTAAACAGGGCTCTCGTGTCCCCTCTCAACCTTCCCTTCTGCAGAGAAAACATCCCCGCCTCCCTAAGCCCCTCCTCATAGGGCTTCATGGCTTCCAGACCCTTCACCATTTTGGTCGCCCTCCTCTGGACACGTTCCAGCTTGTCCACAGCCTTCTCGAACTGAGGTGCCCAGACCTGGACACAGGATTATTCCACATGAGGCCTGACCAAAGCGGAAGAGAGTGGCACCATTACCTCCCTCGATCTGGGCACCATGGATCTGCTCATTATAGGGCGACGCGCAATTTAATTTGAGCCCGGTGGTGCCGGGCCGGCCTGTTGCAATAACGGATGTGATCTGTCGGGGAATTAGAATAATATTTACCGCACCCTCGGAAGGGGAGCGGCCTCCAAGGCGGGGGGGGGGGCGCTTTGCAGCGGGCGGAGGAGCACAGGATCCTGCCAGGGCCAGCCCTCGCCCCCGCTCTTTCTCCCCCGCGAAAGACCCCCGAGGGCACTCCGTCGCGGGCACGGAGTTTGGGCGGTTGGGCGCTCCTCCCCCTCGGGCCAGGGTGGAGGCCGCGGGGGCCAGAGGGTCAGTTTCCACTCCCCTCGTCCCAGGCTCCAGGGATCACAAGGGACGTGCGCCCCGCCCCAGGAGGACAGAGGACGGGGGAGGCCCCCGAGCTACCGCCCCTCCCTCCCCCCCTCGAGGGCACTAACGCCCTCCCGCCGAGGCTCGAGGTGGCCCCCTGGCCGGTCCCGGCTCCCCCCCTCCGGGGACTCGCCTCTGGCAGGCAGGCCCTTTGCGGCGCGCCGTTGAGGGGCCTGTTCTTACGGGCCGGGGGGGAGGGCACTGGAGCCCCCTTCTCTGAGAGGCCACCGAGCCGCCAAGGGGGGCCTGGGCGGGAGGGGCGGACCCCCTGCCCCCCGCTTGTAGGACGCCCAGCGCTCGGACCCCCGCTGCGGGGCGCTAGGAGTGGAGGGTCCGCAGCAGGGGGCGGAACAGACCCCCACGCTCAGGCCCGGGTGTGGCGGCCCCCCTCCGCTGGCGGGGCCCAGCGAAGCTCCCAGGAGGGCGTCGGTGGCGCTGTTGGTCCCTTCGCCCCCCGCCCGCGCAGCCACTGGGGCCCAACCCCCGGGCCCCTCGGCAGAACCGCCCGGTGGAGATGGCGGGGCGGGGGGCGCCTGAAGCAAACCCCCCGCAGCCCCCCGGGGCGTGTGGGCCCAGGGCCGGCCCCAACCTTACTGAGGGGGGAGGGGTCTCTGGAGTGCCGTCGGGCCGGAAGAGGAAAGGCCTCTGGTTCGTGTGGTGGGGGTCTCAGAGCCACTGGCCACTGAGATGAACTGGCTGGGCGACCATCCCTGCCCAGCGGGGCACGTTCCCTTTGTGACCCCTGGAGCCCTTCTCGGGCGTTTCTCTGCGGCCGCCCGCCCCGCCGGCTGAGGGGCTGTCGGTGGCCCCCCTTTCGCCGGGCTTGCCTCCATCGCCAGAGGAACAGGGCCGGCCAGAGCCAAGTGGGCTAGCAGCCCCCCGCTCAGCCCGCCGGTGGGACCTTCTGCAACCGGAGGCGGCCCAGACTCGGTCGGGCTCAGTCGCCTGGGGTCCGGAGACCTTCTCTCAGGGTGCCCCCCCGCCTTCTCCCTCAGACCCCTTCTCACACGGGCTCCACTCTGGCCACGGAAGCCGGGGGAGCGCGGGGGACGAAGGCACAGACGACGCCCCCTCCGCCGCTGCCGGTACTTCCCGCTGCCCAGCGGCCGGCGCCGGACCACCCACCGCCGGGCAGGGATGGTCACCCGGCCGGTTCCTCCCAGCGACCGGAGGAGCGTCCTGCACCCGCCTCCCGCCCCTCTCCTCCTGGGGAATAGCAAGGGCTCCCGACCCCACCCCCTCTGGCCACAGGGACCCTGAGGGGCGGCATTCTGAGCACCCCCAGCTCTTCCCCTCCCTCTCTGCTGCCAGGGGTCTTCTCTGAAGCCCACCAAGCCTTCCTCAGACCTCCAGGTCTCTTCCGAGGCGTTGCACAGACAAGGAGCCGCAGGGTCCCACAACAGGTGCGTGTGCGCGCGCGCACATGTACAGGGCGTGCGCCCCTGTACACCACCAGTGTGTAAGCCGCTTTGCAGACCCCCCCCCCGACTCTGAGGCCGGGGAGGGAGGTTTAATGGGGAGAGTGGCTGCACTTGCCAGGAGGGAGGGGGCCGCGTGTGTCCGCCGACGGAAAGGATTCTGATCCCTGCAGTGCCTGCTTCGGGGCTGGGGGGTCTCTGCATCCTTCAGAAGAGAAGGGTGAGTGGCCGCCACAAGTCCTTCCCTCCAGCCGGCAGCAACGGTTCCCCCACTAAAAGCGTTTCCGTCTCAAATATTTTCCTCGAAGATGGCGCCAAGTGTGAGAATGGCACGTACGGGCTGCAGCGCAGAAACCCCCGCGGCGGGAGAGCGGGGAGTGGGAGGATTTAGGCCCCTGCTGCAAAGCCACGGGCACAGAGAAACCGGCCCAATTCCCACCAACTCTTTGCCCTGGTGTCATGGCTGCAGGCCAAATGGAACGCACCAATATAGAATGGGGGACACGTGGCTGGACAGCAGTATGTGTGAAAGGGATCCAGGAGTCTTCGTAGACCACAAGCTGAACATGAGTCAGCAGTGTGATGCGGCAGCCAAGAAAGCCAATGCGATTCTTGGGTGCATAAATAGGAGTATGGTGTCTAGATCAAGGGAGGTAATGGTACCACTCTATTCTGCTTTGGTCAGGCCTCATTTGGAATAATCCTGTGTCAAGTTCTGGGCATCTCATTTCAAGAAGGATATTGACAAGCGGGAGCACGTCCAGAGGAGGACAAACAAAATGGCAGGGGGTCTGGAAGCCATGAAGCCCCACGAGGAGCAGGAGGGAGCTGGGGATGTTTACTCTGCAGAAGAGAAGGTTAAGAGGGGACATGATAGCCCTGTTTAAATATTTGAAGGGATGTTATGTCTAAGAGGGAGCGGGCTTGTCTTCTGTTGCTCCAGAGAGTAGGACAAGGAGCAATGGACTCAAGCTGCAGGAAAGAAGATTTCACCTGGACCTCAGGAAGAACCTCCTGACAGTCAGAGCTGTCCAGCCGTGGAATCTGCTGCTGCCTCCATGGAGTGTGGTGGAGTCTCCTCCTTCTTTGGAAGTTTTTAAAGAGAGGCTGGATGGCCATCCGTCCAAGGGAGTGCTTTGATATGGGTTCCTGTACGGCAGGGGGTTGGACTAGATGGCCCCTGGGGTCTCTTCCAACTCTGATTCTATGATTCTATATCCAAGTGTAAATCTGCTTACATGGATAAATCTCCTTAGGTGGCACCGCCCATCTCCTGCGGAACGGATTGGAGGCACCTCCCTTGCCCCAGGCTGTCCCTGGTCCTCCTATAACGCTGCCCCACTGTCTCTGGGGGCAAAAGGGGCGGAAACAGGTTGTGGCAAGCACAGGGTTCGGCCTGGGCGTCGTCTTCGCGAGCCCCCCAACCGCTCCCCATGTCCAGAGAGACACTACCCACCGCCTGGCCAGCTTCTCACTAATTTTATTTGCTTACAAAGCTTCAGGTAGGCCACCGCTTCCTCCTCCTCCTTCACGTGTCCAGAAGAGGGGGCGGCAGGAATGGGGGGGGCTGAGAGAGGAGGCCAAGGGGCCCCCTCCCCCACGCCAAGGCCACCAAGTCTGCTTGCTCTGGAAGCCACACTGAGCCCCCTCCCCAGCTGAGGCGGGGGCTCTGGAGGCGAGGTAAGGGGGCGCGCAGCCGGGCGTCCAGGCCAGGCCGGATTGTCGCTTAGCGGCTGTAGCCAAACTCGTCTGCGTCGTCCGCCCGGAAATCTCCGTAGCGCCACAAGTTCAGCTGCCAGGAGAGGAAAAAGGGGAGGGAGAGGGGAGGCAGAATGAGCAGCAGGAGGAGCAGCGGGGGTGTGTGCTTGGGCTGGCAGACCCTCTCCCTCCCCACCCTTTCCCACAGGGCCGCGGGAGCCTGGGGAGGCAGGCTGCTCCGCGCCCGCCAGACACTCACCCGGGCACTCTTGGCTGCCTCCTGGGCGTTCAGGTATTCGGCGACCTGCGGGGAGAAGAGGGAGCCTGAGAGCCGGGAGGAGGCCAAAGGGGCGGCTTTGGGTCCTGGAGGCTCCTTCCCCCTCTTCCCGTCCCCTCTGCCCCCAGCGATGAGCCCCTCCCTCGAGGCGGCCCCCCTCCCCTCCTGCGCCCTATTCCGGCGGAGCGGACGCACCACTTTCTGGAACTGCTTCTCCTTGCGGGGCTCGACCATGACCAGCCCTTCCTTGACCAGCCCCAGCCCCACGTCGCCCTTGGAGTCGGCAAACTGGAGGGTGACGTGGGGGCAGCTGGGCCCGGCGTGTTCCACGTTCAGCAGGCACTGGGTGTTCTGGATGTCCCGCACCACGCTGTCCACGGCGTCCGCACGGGCCTCCTCCTGGGAAGAGAAGCGGGAAGGAGGTCTTGCAGGGAGGCGGCCCGGAGCGGCGGCGCCCCCGTAGCAGCCTGGTCCCGGGGCCGCGCCCACTCCACGCTGGGCACAGGGGGCCCTCCACAGGTGTCCCCGGGGCGGCCAGGATGGCACTGTTTTCCAGGGCGGAGACCTCTCCCGCATCCTCCCCCCAACACGCCCGGGGGCCTCGCCCCTTTTCCCCAACCGACGGTTCTTCCATCTTCCACACTCCCCCCACGTTCCGGCACAGTCCGCAGCCCGGCTGCCACCTGTGGCCGTCTGGCATCTCCCTGCCCCCCGGCACCCCTCCCCAGAGCACTTACATCCTGGGGCACCTGGATGAAGGCGAACTTGTACTCCGTGGCTTGAGCGGGCAGGGCGCGGATGCTGAAGGCGTGGGGCAGGGCGGCCAGGCGGGTGGAGGGCAGGGTCTCCTTCTGCAGGGAGAGAGGAGCGCTGTGGGGGCGAGCGGGCACGGGAGAGGGCTCTCCCCCAACACACAGGTGCCAGGGAAGGGGAAAGGGAGGGGAGGGCCGGTCACCTCCTTGCTGCCCCGGGGCCCCCACGGCGCCAAGGGTGCCCCTTCCTGGAAGCTGGCCTTTGTCACGAGCCAAACATTCCCAGAGATCAGGGAGGGGGCCAGGCAGGCTGCGATGAGGGGCAGGCTTTTTGCTCCTCGCTAGTAGGGGTGGGGAGCTGAATAACTTTTGCAAAAGAGAGGGGAAATTGGGCAGAAGAGTTCAAAATCAGAGGAGCTTGCAAAAACCCTCATTTTCAGAATTCAACCCAAACGCCCCAGAATCCATCCTTTTTGAGCGCAGAATCTGGATGGCAGAACAGGGGCTCCTTTTGGCCAGGCCGGAGGAGGCTCTTGACACTGGTCCCCCCACCAGGGTGTGGCTGTATGACGGCCCCCTCAATCCCCAGCCCCACCCACAAGACACCAAGCCCCAGAGCAGCGGGAGCAGCCCAGCTCCAGCAACCGGCCTAACTCTAGCAGCCGTTTAGATGCCCCCCCGGGCATGGGAAGGAACTCTCCATACCACCCTGGGGGGGATTCTCGGGCCAGCAGACACTGGGACTCCCTCCTTGCCAACACAATCAGGAGGCACCCACTTGTCACCCCCCAAGCTCCCTTCTGCAAGCAAGCCCCTGCTTTTAACTGGAGTTCACGGGCTCAGACTTGGCCAGCCTGACAGTCGGGCGGGTGGGACTCTGCCACTGGAGCAAATGAAGAAGACTGGGCCAGCTCTCAGGACTCTGACTATCTCCCCACGCACATCCCCAGATACCCCACTGGCAAATGTGGGGCCCCTGCTCCTCCCCCCTCTACAGGGAGGGATCCCAGAGGAAGGGGCGCACGGGAAAGGTAAGGGCAGCGAGCAGAGTCCGGGAGCTCCCGGAAGGGGCTCAGCTGGGCAGCGGCGAGGAGGAAGTGCCTCGGGACTGCTGTGAGACTTCACGGGAAAGGGGTGCGGCCGGCCCCTCGTTCCCTGTCCGCGTGCCACAACCATGTATGCTCGCTCCACGTGCTCAACTGGCCTGGGCCCACCTTGACCTCCAGCCCCAACCCATGCCAGGACCCCCCTGGCCAAGGGTGGTGGGGAAGGGCTGGATGTGCCCAGGAGTGGGTGGGCAGGGTCTCTGCCTCTCTCCAGAAGCTCACGGGCAGCCCGGCACTATTCCCACCCCCGGGCCTCCGGGGCACAGAGGGATAAAGGGCTGCCCCACTGCCCAGGGATGGGACCTCTGGGCACGGAGGCGCAGGTGGTTTCCTCTGCCCCCGCCGGCTGCACTCACATTGCCGTAGTCGATGTAGAAGACGTGCACTTTGGCTGGGGACTCCACCTTCTCCACACGGGCACGGTACCTGAGGCGGGGGGTAAGAACGAAGTGATACGTGCTGCCGCCACCCCCCTTCGTGGCTCCTGCTACAGACCTCCCCACCATCACCCCTCTACCCAGGCACTCAATAGACAGAGGGAAGGCAGCTGGGCAGGGGCCGCCGGGGCGGGGCTGAGGGGTACGCCCGAGCGGCACCGGGCCGGACGCCGCTGAGCAACAGACGGCGCCACACCTCAAGCGTCCCGGCTCTGCAGCCATCCCCCGTTCCACGCAGCCCCGATTCAGATCCCACACGCACACCTGGCATGACCCGTGCCAGCCCGCGCCCGTGCCAGCCAGTCTGTGCCCGTGCCAGACGGTCCCTGGGCCCCCTTCCCGGATTCCAGGCAGGCCGCCGCAGACGGACACGGCTCCCGACCCCTCCGCCAAGCCCCGCCTCCACCCTCTGGCGCCCCGGTGCCACAGACCCCCCCCCACGCACCATTCTCCGTCGACAAACTTGGCTATGCAGTAGTCCCCCCTTCGGGGTGTGTAGGAGCCCTCGACGGGCGGGTGGGCCGCAATCTCGCTCCGCATGGTTTCCATCAGCTTCTCCAGCTGAGCCCCTGCGGCAGGAGGGAGCGGGCTGAGTGCCGACAGCAAGGGAGACGCACCCGCACTGAGCTCCCCCACGTAACTGGAGCCACGACGGCACAGCAGTCCCGCCAGAGGGCACCTCCTGCAGAGCAGCATCCGGCGGCAGGTGGCGGGGCAGGCTCGGCTTGGGAGTGGGATGCGGGAGAAAGATCACCTCGGCACCCTCCACGCCTACACCCTGTGCGGTGCAGGGGTCCCGCTGGGCCCTCCCCACCCACCCTCTGAGTCTGCCTAAGGCCACGCTCCAGCAAAGGCTGGGCTTCCAAGCCGTCCTGTGCCAACATGGCCAGGGTGTCTCGCCTCAAAGAAGCCACGGCAGGGGAGATCCCCTTGGCCCCGCCGTTAGGATCCGGCGCCAGAACCCAGAGACTCCTTCGGCCCAGGTCCTTCTCCCTCGGACTCCCCTTGCCCCCCTCTCCACGCCAGGCCTGCCGTGACCGGCCCCTCCCCCCCCAGAGCTCGGCTGCGTCCCCATCCCAAAGGCGTGGCCTGGGGCAGAGCGGCACGGCCGTCGCCGGGGAAGGGCCCCAAGCGGGAGGCAGCTTGGCAGGAAGGAAGTCGGCAGGAGGTAGAAAGAAGGAAGCGAAACAGGGAGACCGCAGGTGCTGTGGGGGCTGACCCCTCAGTGCAGGCGGGGCAAGCCCCACAACGCCCAGGACGCCACGGGCAAAGAGGAGAGCGCCGAACGTCAGGGAGAGGAGGAGGGACGGAAGGGGACACTCCCACCACGGGCCAAACGAAGGAGGGCCTCCACGGCGGCCGTCACAGCTGGACCAGCCGAATCCCTCGTGGAAGGGGGTGCGGGGCCCTCCCCGGGCTTCTCAGATGCCCAGATGCCAAGCAGGGGCAGCCCCCGCTTTCTGGCAGGCTCCCCTGGGCCGGGCCACCCACAGCCTCCCCCGCTGGGGTTCTTCCAGGCCCTCGGTTGGTTCTGAGCTGCCCCCGCAGGGTCCAGAGCAGGAGGTCCTGCTCTGCGCCCTCCCCTCCGTGCGTGCACATGGGCCCACCCTGACTCCTCTTGGGCAGCAGGGCAGCCTACGAGCCCACTGGACGGGTGGGGAGGGGGTGTAGGAAGCTGCCCCTCCCAGTTCCTGTCTGCCCCCCCCCGTTACCCGTTTCCACGTCTTGAACATAGAAGTGGAGGTCGTCCGTGATCTCTGTGACAAAGACGGGCTTGTAGTTGGCCGTGCGCTCCTTCTCCTCGGGAACAGCCACCACATCCTCTGGGGGGGGCTCTTCATACTGCAGCCACACCTGGGGGGGCGGGGGGCCAGGTGTAGGGTTAAAGGCTTTGTCAGACGCCGCCAGGGCTCTGGAGAGGAAGGGAAACCCAACCCCACCTCCACCAGGAGGGCTGGCTGGAAGGGGCCCCGGGTGAATTGGGGGGCAAGGGGTGGGGGCCTTGCCAGCTAATCCCTGGATGGAGCAGCCTGGCAGGAAGGGCACCCGGGGCTGCCAGGCAACCCGACCAGCGGGGACCACGAGGGGGAAGGACCAGCCTTTCAAGGACGGCCCTGTGGACAAACCGGGGTACAGGGGTTGGGTACCCCCGAGGCAGCCGCCACACGCCACACAGCCCCTCCCGGGGAGGGCCCCAATCCAACCAGCCGCTCCCCTGCCCTGGGCCTCAGGGAACAGCCTGAAGTGAATGGCACAGCGCCTCTGGGGGCAGGCAGGGGTGGGCCCCACAGAATGACCATCCCTGGCTGTCCCCCACCTCCCACAGAAGCAGTGCAGCTCTGGCCAAAAGACGCTCCCCTCCTCGCCCCCCTCCCTGCCTCGAGGCCCCAGGAGGCAGAGGAGGAGGAAGAAAAGGGGGCGAGGTGGCGCCCCACTCTGCCAGGTGGCAATCCCGCCCGGCTGCGCCCCCCACGCCACAGGGGCAGAGTGCCGCAGCACTGATTTAAGGCGACAGGCTGTCAAGTCCAATCGAGTCACGAGAGAGAGGGAGAGGGAGAGAAAGAGGGAGGCAGGGAGGGAGGGAGGGAGGGAGGGGGCCAGGCATCCCAGGCACGGAAGGGGAGGAGGAGGGAGCCTAGTTCTGCATGTGCCCCCCACCCACCTCCCCCTTACACGTCCCCACCCTAGGGAGCGGGCGGTCGGCCCGTGCCCAACACTTGGGTGTTCCCTTGGGCGCCCCCGACCTACCACAGGCGCACTGGTCCACCTCCTGGCAGGCGGGGAGGAGAGAAGGGTGTGTTTTCCCTCAGGGAGGTACAAAGAGGCACCCCTCCTGAACTGGAGGTGGGTCACGCCCTCCTCTTCCTCTTCCCGGGACTGAGTGCCAGTGCTGACAGGCAGAAGGCCAGGGAGGAAGCCGGGCAGCAACGGGGCCGCGTCCGCTGGGCCAAATCCCTCAAGCTCGGGTGGGAGAGAGGAAGGTGGGGCACTCAGAGCCGGACGACCCCGGGGCCCCCAAGGTTTACCCACTCTGCAAGGCTGAATCTGGAGAGAAGCTCCTGGGGGCCCCAGAAGAAGCGCTCCCACCCAGGTCCACGGAGCACAGCCCACACCAGCAGCTGCCGGGGCCTTCCTACAAGGTTGAACCACACTTTGAATTCCAGCCATCCTCACCAGGGGGTGGGGGGTCACAGGCACTTAGCCCTTTCCCACAGCCCCACACAGGCCGGGATTATGCCCCCCCCACCCCACCGGTAGCAGGTGCCCACCTTCAGAGGGAATCTCCGTCCCGACGCGCGTTCTCCCCCGGAGCCGCAAGAACGGCCCTTGATTTAATTACAGGAGGAATTAAGTCAAATGGTGTCAGGAGCCCTGGGGGAGTCGGCGGTGCTTTGCTGGCCCAGACAGAAGAGGAGGCCCCGTTAAGGAGTGTCGGGGGGAGCGTGGGGAGGGAGGGAAGTGCTCTCCAGCTCCCAGGGGCCTCCTTGCTTCTCAGTGGCTGCCCCAGTCCTGCTGCACCTCCTCACGGCTGTTCTTCGGGCACCAAGGCCTCTGCAGAGACAGGTGCCCACAGGGCATATGGCTGCGTCAGTCCCCAGCCCATCACCGGCTGCCCGGCTACCTCAGCCGCCGGCCGGCTCTCAAGGGCCGGCAGGAGGAATCCCTCGGAGGTACGGGGCCACAGCGGTGGTCGCCAGCGGCTGATTTACGGTGGGAGTGGGAGGCGGAGAAGAGAGAGGTGAACAGGTCAAAGGGCCCGGCTTTGTCATGGGGAGAGTCGTGGGGTGGGCTTCCTCTCAATCCCCGCTCCTGGCTCAGGGGTCTCTCAGAACGGCCACCTTCCCCACCCAAGGGATCTACGCAAAGGCCTTGGCTTCTGTCCTTGCTGCTGTTCCAGCATGGGCAACAGCACCAAGCTGAGAGTGGCCCACCTGCAGGGTGGTACCCCCAGGTCCCCTGCCCCCCAGAGCACTGCCCAGAGCAGCAGTGGCTCCCAGGGGCCCCCAGTGGGTGGGGGTGCACCTGCTTTCTTAAAAGCAGATGGGTGGCTGCAAGAAGCAGAAAGCAGATGCCCACACACACACACACACACACACACACACACCCATGTGCCCAGGAGAGCACGTGGGACTCAGAGCTGCCAGGGGGCGGGTGAAGGGGAGGCGGATACCTTCTCCTTCCTCTGCTTGGCAGCCTCCTCGGCAGCCATCAGGGCCTTGTAGTAGTTGCTGCGCTCGGCTGTAAAGTGGACTTTGGAGAGGGCCTGCTCCACCAGGGCCACCGAGAGGTTGACGCCGTCGATGTGGAGCCAGCCGATGAAGTTGCCGGCTTTGTCCATGCTCTCCACCTCCACCTCCACCTGCAGGAAGAAGAAAGAGGCCAAGGTGAAGAGGTAGGAGACCTGCTGAGGAGGACACGAAGGCACGCGCACACGCACGCGCACAGAAAGGCAGCCATAACGATGGCGAGGAGGATGAAGAAGCCGGGGCCCAGGAGTTTGAGAATCCCTGCTTGCCTGCCACGACAGGGGTAGAAAGGCCTCAGTCCGGGCTCAGAGCTGGTGCGACGCTGCACTCGGGGCCTGGCCCAGTTCCCTTCGGTGCCTCCCTGCTTGCTAGCGCGAGGGGAGACCCCCAACCCCCACCCTCCCCCAGAAGAAGTCCAGCAGGCCTTCCGCCTGACCGCCCCAGCTGCGTCCCCACCCAGCCTCAGCCGGTGGATGGGGGAGCTGCTGTGGAAATGGAGTCCTTCTCCCCTCTCTCCCCCCCACCAGAGTCTGCCCGAGGCAATGGCACTCGAGTGAATTCAAAATCGATGTGCTCTCCGATCCTGGGATCAAGCGGCACATGACTTTGCTTCAGGGGCTGCCCTTGCCAGAGACACGGCGGGCGATCAATCCCCGCCCAGGACGCAGCCACCAGCGGGCGCAGGGGAGGGGGCAGCTGAGGGCATGGCCCCCCGTCGCCACATTGGGCACCAGCCCCCCTGCCTCGTCAGGGCACCACCCGCAGGCAAGAGCCCCCTCGTCTGTGCCCGCACAAAGAATCCCAGAATGTGAGAGGGGAGAGCAACTCCATGGTGAGCCTCTCCCCGCTTGAGAGGCTGTCCCGAAAACTGCAGAGCGGTACCCGTTGGCTCCACGGGGCCAGGAGGGGGCACTCCAGAACCCCGGGGGCATTTTCACAGCGGGCACTCAGCAGGCCCCCGGCTAGCCAGGGCCCCCGGTCATCACTTTTGGGTTTGGGGAGCACTTCCAGGGCCTTTCCCTCACCCCCCCAACAGCCGCCGCCGCCGCCGCCGCCGCTGCAGCTCCTCTGCCAGGCAGGGCCATCTCCAAAGCTGTAAAATGCCCCCCCAACACATACACGCAACAAAAACTCGTGTCCATTTAGGCCGCTTCAAGCTTGATTAAGTCGTCGAATGGATGCCGACACCCCGGGTTGACCGGGAAGGGGCCAGGCAGCCCCACCCCCCACCTTCCAGAGACCACCGGGCAGGGTCCCCGGCACGGCCCAGGAGGACCCAGACTGGCAGGTGGCCGCTGAAGTGCGAGGCCCGGGGCCAGAGGCCTCCTGCTACAGGGCTGACCAGCCCAAAAGAGTCCATCGCCCTGCCAATGGCTCCGCGTTGAAGGGGTGGGCTGGGCGGGCTGGGACACCAAAGGGCCACAGGTGCGGGAGGCAGGCAGGAAGAGGACGTAGAGGTGGCCCCCCCAGCACCCCTCCTCCAATGGACCCCCAGGAATTGGGGCGGGCTAGTGGCAACCACCCTGGCTGAATACTCCGCCCCCCCCCCGCAATGGAGGAGGACACAAGACTCAAACACTCGGAGCAGAAGCGAAGATGCGAGCCCACCCTTGGCTTTCACAGTAGATGAGACCTTGTCTTCCACCATCCCTCCCTGCACGGAGAGGCCGCTCAGCTGGGCAGCAAGGAAGTCAGGCCAGGCACGAAACACGCCTGCTCTCTGCCCAGCCAGCCGCCCAGCCAGAAGGGGGCAGGCTCTGGACAGGGAGCTGTGCGCCCGAGGGCAGTTTGCCGGCAGCTGTGAGGGCCAGCACACCCGGCCTCAGGGCAGCCGGGAGGAAGGGGGCCAGGCCGCGGTCCCAGGTCTTGCCGGGCACCTCAGAACTGGCGCAAGAAGCCAGCGGCTGTCTGTCCCGAGAGAGAGAGAGAGAGATTGCCTTTGAGAGGGGAGCAAAAAGGACAAGGTGGGCACGGCTCAGCCTCCCTCCCCTGCCCAGGGCAGAGTCATCTGCTGGCCAAGGGCTGGTGCTACCCCTCCCCTCCTCCAGGTGGCTGCCATCTTATGTGCCCCAGCAAAGACCACAGAGCCAGCACGCACAAAGCGCCACGGCCTTTTCCAAGGGAAGCAGTCAGGTCCTCTGCCGCTGTGCCCCAGAACCTGGGGGGAAATTTTGCACACAGCTCAGTGGCCCCGGGTCACCCAGTGGGCCCTGAGCACGGGCCAGGGGCAAGGGAGCGCGGCCAGCCAGGGCTGCAGGGAGGGAGGGAGGCCGGCGGCCGGCCTGACCGCTGAATGGCAAGGCTGGGGCTCTCCACCAGGTCCCAGGCGGGGCGTTCTAGCAGCAACGGCTGTCTGTCTCCCCCTCCCTCCCCGGCTCCCTTCCACTCTTGCCGTTCGGGCTTCACTCAGTTGTGAAAAGGCTTTTGATGCATAAAGTGAAGCACTTAGCAAAGACGCTGGTTTTAAACGGGCACTGCTGCCGCGCTGGGAGAAGGGGGTGAGGAGGAGGAAAGGGGAGGCGGTGAAGAAACCGAGAGGCAGCAGGGGAGGGGAGGGAGGGCCTTCCAGCCCCCACAGACCCCACCCCCTAGGACCCCCCATCCACCCAGTGCCCACCTCCGCTCTGCCCATTGGCGCCTCTCCGCACCCCCAGCGCAGCAGTTCGTGGGCACAGCCTCGAGGGCGGGCAGGAGGGCCCAGGGAGGGGAGAGTAGACCCCTCTCGCCAGGCCCTGGGTCAATGGCCCCAGCCACAGTGGACGCTTCCCTCACAAAGAACCCCATCTCGCTACCTGGTATGTGCACATGCGCACACACACAAACGGGGGGCTCCTTGGGACCACCCCTCTGAAGAGCACCCGGGAACTTCAGCTGGCCCACGGTTTGCTGGCGAAGCTCCTCCCACCTGACGGGGTAGCCTTCCCGAATAACCGCAGAAAGGCTTGAGCAGGGACCCTGGTCATGGGCACCGGAGCCCTTCCTCTCTAGGGACCTTGGCTGGCTCTGCCAATGCACGGGCAGCGGGGGGGGGGGACGGGCCACAGGCTCCTCAGGAGAGCTGGCCGGGCCTGGCTCCCTCGTCACACTTGCCACTCTTCCGTGAGGAGCGATGCCTTCGCCCGGTGGCCTAGCTTGCCTTGTGGCCTGGACCTGGGCCAAACACAGAGGAGCTCCAGGCTGAGCCTCCATGCCCTCAGACGCCCGAGAAGGGGAGGTGGAGAGGACGCCCCATAGCCAATCCTCTCTAGCCCCACTGCCGCTCACTGGTGGGAGACAGCGGGGCATCCCCTGGGGCCCTCGGGGCCCCATCCTTCTCCCTCCTTCTGAGGGGGGACAGGGTGGACAACAGCTGCTGCCCGCTGCTGCTTTGGGAGGCTGGAAGGAGCCGGGCACAGGTGCTAGACGTTAAGAAAGCTGATTTCGGTAAACTGGGGAACATACTGGGTGTGAGCCTGTGGTCAGGAATACTAAAAGAGAAGGGAGTTCACAATGGATGGGAGTTTCTTAAAAGGAAAATACTGCAGGCACAATTCCAACGAGGAGGAAAAATGGGAGGTGTCTAAAGAATCCGGGTTGAATTCTTTAGACTTAAAGAACTTTCAACAGAGCTAAGATTTAAAAGGGGCAGGGACAAGAAATGGGAAAAGGGGGAAATCAGCAAAAAGGAACTCCGACAAACAGTCGGGAAGTCTAAGAAGAAAGTCAGAAAAGGCAAAATGCAGAATGAGCTCAGGCTTGCTAGAGAGCCTAAAAACAATAAGAAGGGCATTTTTGGTTATGTCTGCAGGAAGAACAAGGAAACGGTAGGGCCTCTGCATGGAGAGGATAGTGAAATGTTAACAGGGTACAGAAAAAAAGCAGAACTGCTGAACGCCTTCTTTGTCTCGGTCTTCTCCCAAACGAAAAACAGTGCTCTACCTGGGGGAAATGGAGCAGATGATGCGGTGGGGGAAATGCAGCACAGAAGAGGTAAAGAGGGAGTACAGGAATACCTGGCTCCTCCAAATGAATTCAGGTCTCCTGGGCCAGATGGACTCCATCCAAGGGTATTTAAAGAACTGGCGGAAGTAATCTCAGAGGCATTGGCAATAATCTTGGGGAACGGGAGAAGTCCCAGCAGACTGGAGGAGGGAAAATACTGTCTCCATCCTCACAAAGGGGGGAAATAGAGGACCCAAACAATTATCGCCCAGTCAGCCTGACACCAATACTAGGAAAGATTCTAGAGCAGATCATTAAACAGACAGTCTGTAAGAACTTGGAAAGAAATGCTGTGGTCACTAAAAGTCAACACAGGTTTCTCAAAAACAAGTCATGCCAGACTAATCTTTCTTCTTTTTTTGATAAAATTACTAGCTTGGTAGATGAAGGGAATACTGTGTACACAGCCTATCTTGACTTCAGTTCAGCCCTTTCACAAGGTTGCCATGACATTTCTGCAAACAAGCTAGTAAAATCTGGGCTAGACAATGCCCCTGTTAGGTGGATTTGTGACTGGGTGACTGACCAAACCCAAAGGGTGTTCCTCACCAATGCTCCTCTTCATCCTGGAGAGAAGTGACTAATGGGTGCCATAGGGTTCTGTCCTGGGACCAGTGCTATTCAACATCTTTGTCAATGACTTGGATGAGGAAATACAGGGCATTCTTATCAAATATGAAGATGACATCAAGTTAGGAGGGGTAGTCAACATCCCTGAAGACAGAAGCAGAATTCAAAATGACCTTAACTGGTCAGAGAGCCACTGGGCCAAAACTTTAAAAAATGAATTTCAATAGAGAGAAGTGTAAGGTACTACACTTAGGTGGGGGGAAAAAAATGAAATGCACAGATACAGGCTAGGTGACACCTAACTGATCAGAATACACGTGAAAGAGATCCAGGAGTCTTAGGAGAGCTCAAACTGATCATGATTCAACAGTATGGTGCAGCAGCTAAAAAAGCCAATGCGATTCTAGGCTGCATCAATAGGAATATAGCATCTAGATCATGAAGGAATAGTACCACTCTATTCTGCTTTGCTCAGGCCTCACATGGAATACTGTTCTGGGCACCACAATTCAGGAGGAAGGATATGGACAAGCTGGAACATGTCCAAAGGAGGATGATCAAAACGGTAGAAGGCCTGGAAACCATGAAGTCCTATGAGGAGTGGCTGAGGGAGCTGGGGATGTTAGCTTTAGGAAGAGAAGGTTAAGAGGGCACATGAGAGCCATGTTTAAATATTTGACAGGATGATATATGAAGCATGGAGCAAGCTTGTTTTCTGCTGTTCCGGTGACTAGAACATGGAGCAATGGCTTCAAACATCAGGAAGAGATTCCACTTAAACATCAGAAAGAACTTCCTGAGGGTAGGAGCAGTTTGACAGCAGAATATGTTGCTGCCTCAACGGAGTCTGGTGGAGTCTCCTCCTTCCTCGACAGTGGCCGGAGGACCACCTGTCCAAGGGAGTGCTTTGGTTGTATATTCCTGCACGGCAAAATGGGATTGGATTCTATGGCTTTTGCAGTCTCTTTCTACTCTATGACTCTACAGAGCGGCAGCTCTTTTTGCCACTGGCTCTCCCTCTGGGCCACTGCCTTTGGCGTGTTGGCTTTCTGATTTTGTTGGCAGGTACCTCAGGCATCCAAGTGACCAGAGTGCCAGACACTTGGCACCCAATGCCTGCCTTCCAAGGAGCCACCCAAAGGGCAGAGGAGCTGCAACACAGGCAGGGCAGAAGGATCCCCCCCAAAAGAGAAAAGCCAAGACAGAGTCCAGAGCTGGCCAACGGCCACACCCAGGGAGCCAGGAGAAGTACCCACGTGGTGGGCCCCCTGTGAATCAGAAGGGATTTGGATCATTCAGAACTTTATAATTGAAAAAGAGAGATGATTTATTGCCCCAACGGTGCAGGAGTGTAAAACCCGTAACCACCACACGGGCCAACAGAGCAGGAGACAGAACGGGCTGATCAGAACTACACATTCCGGGTATTCCTCTCATTACGCTGAATCGTTAAAAAAGGCCCCCTTGCCCGGTCCCGGCCCTGTGCCCGCTTTTGAGAGGCTGCTCGCCACTCCTGCCCCCTTCTCATCACCCCCTTCTCCTCCCCCACTCTGGAAAATGGGGCTGGAAGTACTGAGTGCCTGCCCAGTGACAATTAAGTATTCAAGGTAGGCAGCAAAAATCATAACAGGGTCGTAAGCTCTGGTGATGGCCAGATTTACTAGCCTCTGCGTGCACCGGGGTGGGGGGAGACAGAGAGCGGCAAACAAGGAGGGGGCCATGAATTCCCAGGGCGGCCGCAGGGGCAAAGGGCCTGCCGTTGGAGTGATAAAAGAGAAGCCTCTCCAGATCCGAGGTCCGTTAATGTCACCTGCCTTGTAACTCTTTAATTTATTTGCACACAGAAGACAGCTCCCTGCCCCCCCCCCCCCCCGCTGGAGAGGAGCCTTCGAAGGATGCTGTGAGCACAAAACGGGAACGCTCGGTTCCCCTCTTTCCCAGCCCACCAAGGAGGGGCCGCGGTTTCCACCCACCGAGGGAAGGCAGGGTCTTCCAGAGAGCCGAAGGGGTCGCTGGAGACAGGGAGAGGGGCTTCGTTCACCTCCCCACGGAACTCCCCAGGTGGCCTTAACCAGACATTCTCCCTTCAGCCAGGCCCACCTCAGAGGGCTGTGAGGAGGAGGAGGAGAAGGGCTCTGAGCCCTCTGCAGGAAAGGAGGGAGGGAAGAGCATCTAATAAATGGCTTTTCCTGAGTCCTGAACTCTGCGCTGGGGCTGAGAAGGTGCCCACCTGGGAGCACTTCGGGCGGGGAGCTTGTGTGCTGCAGGGCCAACTCTTCCAGCAGATTCGCAGCAGAAGCCGTTCCTGGGAACGGAAGGACAGAGATGGGGATCGAGAAGGCCTGACCCTCCATAGGGGGGCCATCTGCTGGGGAGCCCTCAAAAGATGGGGCAGCTGGTCCCGGCTGACGGCGGCCCCAGGCCGAGCACCCAGCCCCGCTGTGTTTGTTGGCCTTTGGCCTCCCACCTTTCCTCCCCCATTTGGGGACAAAGGGGGCACTGGGCAGAGGAGTCAGCTGCGTGCCCAAAAGCCTCCCGGCCCCCTCCTCAGCCACAAGCTCAGCCTCAGGCAAGCTGCAACAGCTGGCCATCAGGGATGCTGGCCTCGTGCAGGGGGGGAACAGGGTGGGCTAAGGGTGAGGAAGACAGGGGGGCAATATTTGCACCTCATGAGGAGGAGGGGCTCACTGCCAGGCCGGGCTGCCTGGGACAGGAGGAGGGGGAAGCAGGTCCTCAGAGCGGAGAAAGAGGACACACAGGAAGGGAGCTTGCCGGCAGGCTCTTCCCGGATCTGGACTGCCTTGCATGCCTGGGCGGGGAGGAACTGCCACTGTTTCCCACTTAGTGCCCTAGACCCCCTCCTCGCCAGCGGGTGCAAGGCTTTGGTCTCTGCCTCCTGGAGCCCACGCAGGGCATGGGAGGGGGCACTTCCAGTGGCCAGGCTGGAAGGCCAGCAGAAGAGACGCCAGCCCCCGGAGCGACTCAGGGGTCCCACGGGCATGAGCCCGTGGAAGGAGAGGGGCCCTGCACGCCCACCCAAGTGCCCAGCCAGCTCACATCCGATGGACATGAGGCTCCCAAGGGCCACGGTCACTTCCCAGGGCACCAGCGGTGGACTTCAGCAGCTCATCCGCCGGCCGCACCCAGCCTCCCGGTACACGTGCCAGCAGCCCTCTCGGCACAGCCCCTCACTCCCCACGAAGTGCCTGAGTCCATTTTGCTCACCCTCCCCCCCCGGTTGTGCCTCCCCCCCTCCCCACGACTCCCCACGCCAGCTCTGGCTGCAGCCCACCCCACCTCACGCAAAGGGGTCCTGGAGCCCGTCGGGCTCATTGGGAGCTGTTCTCTCAGTAGGTCTCTCTGGCAGACCCAGGCCCCAGCAAGCGCACCTTTGAACGCACTCTAATCCCACCCCGAGTGAGCGCAGCGGCAGAAAAGCCCTTTCTGGGTAAAGTGCTGTGCTGGCAAGTAAGCAACATCCAAGGAGGCGCAAAACGCAGCGCTCATCAAGCAACGAAGCAGCCTTGAAAGGTTCGATGTGGGGAGGCAGGACACGGGTTGATGCAGCAAGTTCAAGTGCACGGCAGAGAAAAGAGAGCAGGGAGGGTGGGCGGCAGGCGGGTGGGGGTACTACCCCCACACCCCTCCCGGAACGGACTCTGACCAGGAAGCCCCCAGCACAGCGAGGAAGGGTTCTGGGGCCCCAGGCGTGGCACAATAGCTGCGCTGCCCTCGCATGCCCTGCCCCGCCCCAGACAGAGGAAACAGAAGCTACGCTCCAGTGCGGCGGGCAGATGGGCAGCCCGGTGACTCCCAGGCCCAAACGCAGACGCGCCCGCACCCGCACCCAGATGCGGCAGCCCAGGGCCTCTGGCTGCAGTCGGGAACCCTCAGGCGCGAGTGCTGCACCAGGGGGTACAGAATCGCACCTTCTCATCAAAGGCTACTAAAGTCCCTGTGCGCGGCAGAAAGGCTCTGTCGAGGGAACCCTGGCCGCTGCCCCGGCTTCGCAAGATCAGAGCCGGCCTCTAGAAGCCTCTTGTGCCCAGGGCAGCCGTGCAACAAAGCTGAATTGGCAGGACAGCACAGGGACGAAGCAGGGTTGCCCCAAGGAGGCCACCTGCAGAGGACCAACCCTGAAACAGGCAGGTTGGCCACTCGGCAGCTCTTCGTGCCAGGCTGCCCGAAACCTCACATGGAGGAGGAAGGGAAGGCGGCTCAGCAAGCCTACGGACGAGGAGGAGCGTTCGGAGTCCGTGGGAACAGGCCAAAGCCAGCCCCCGGGGGCTCCTCGTGGGCTGCCTGGGCATCCCGTGGCCACACAGGAGGGAGCCCCTCCTCTCAGAACTAGGGGCTACCCCCTCCACAGCACCCTCCAGTTAAAGGAAGGTATTTCCCAAACAGTAAAAAAGCTGGGCGATACAACAGGTGAATATTGGGCCAGCCTGGCAGGGAGGATGCTGGGAAGTTCCCATCATGCACCAAGAAGCCCCTTCCTGCCAATCTGCAATGTGGCCGGATGCTGCGAGAGAAACTGGGGGGTGGGGCTGCGAGGATGATTCCCCCCAAGAGACATCTCCCTTCCTCCTCTGCCTGCCACACATAAAGCACCCCCTCCCCCTGGGTTTAGGGGTGCTGAGGGCGGGAGGGAACGAGGAGGCATCCTGCACCCCTCACAGGAGGCAGTGCTTGCTACACAGATCCTTCTGGGAGCAGCGGGCGGCTGGGCTGGAAACTCTTGGCCCAGAAGTACAGGCGGTGCCAAATGCTGGTGGGTTGCTCAGGGGTGCCATCCTAGAACTGGGACGCTCCAGAACGCCCCTCCGGCACAAAATCCCCCCAGATGGGACGGATGCCACCGCTACCACCTTCAGCAAAGATCAACATGTTTGGAGCGAGGAGGAGAAGGCTTCCCGGCCTCGAGGCAAGGGGCCGACGGGCAGGAAGCCTCCCCAGGAACCCTCCTGGCAAGGGCAGGATATGGCCCCCCTCCTCCCCCTCCCCTCTGGAAGTCAGACCCATCCTCCGGGAGCCCTTCCTTTCCTTTCCTGCCACCACTGCTTTCCATTTCAAAGGTCACGCTCATTTATTATTGCTTTCATCTGCTGCTGGTTGTATGTTTTGCTTTCAGGGGAGGGGCCGCGGCACTTTGGCTGTTTCTACACTGCAAAGCAGTGTAGACGTACTTCAAAGCACGCGAGAGCCCCCTCGCCCTTGGGTTGTCACCCCAGGCGCCCACAATGAAGCCACAAGCGCCTTCCCCCAGAGGAAGGGGCCCAGAGGAGCCGGGCTCTCCACGGGCTGGTGCGGCAGAAGGGCTCAGAGAGAGGGCTCTGGGCTCCCCGCTCTTGCGGCCCTTGGCAGAGCCGTTAGCTCCCCCCTCACACGCCCCCGCAGCCCCCTCTGCCCCCCATCTGCTGTCTTCAAGGGTTCGGGGCCGTGAGAGCCGGCTCGCCTCGCTCGCAAGACCGTTGTAAAAACAAGCGGGGGCACAGACGGGCCACCCCGCCTTCTCCGACCCAATCAATCAGGTCCCCGCTGTAAGTGAAGGGCTGCAACGCCTACCCCCCACGCTCATGAGGCACCCACGCTGACCAAGCCAGCGGAGGCGATAGGAGCTGCAGTCCAGGGCTGGGAAGGGCTGCCCAGCGGTGAGGGCCAGGGTCCCCGCTACAGCGACAGGATATCTGACCGAACCACTCAGGGTCTTTCCTTGGCTGCACAAATGCAAGCTCTTCTTCCCGCCCTTTGCTAACTGCTTTGCTTCTCCAACCAAGAAGAGAACATGGCACCCAAGCAAAAAGGGGGTGTCCCACAAATGTTAAGTGTGGTGAGAGCAACGGGGGCCCCCGGGGCTGGCGACCGAGGAGGCCTGAAGCAGACAGCTCTGCTCTGCAAGAGGACAACCGCCATTGCCGTGGTGGGATGTGTGCGCGCCAATCAGTGATTGATTATTCCTGCCAGCTTCGGCACTCACCCCTTGCCTATCATGCCCTTATCTTATCAGGACAGGCCTGACCGCCTGCCTGGCAGCCAAAGAGGTTCCTTCAAGGTTGCTGATCAGCATCAGACAAGCCCACAAGGAAAGCGTGACAGCAGAACACTGGGGGGGGGGGGAGAGGCGGCTTCAACTCTCCTTTTGGAGGGGAGAGGAGGGGGCGGAAGACAGAAAGCCCCCCAGAGGAATAGATTCCTGGCATCACTGGTTTCCCATTGGGAAGGCTGGGTGGCTGGCCGGCAGGCAGGCAATCTTCCACGTCCCCCCCCCCCCCATTTCTCAAGGCTGGAGAGGCCTTCCCATCTCCCTCCCCAGCATAGAAAATCTGAAGAAAGCCGACTGCAAACTTCCAAGGGGGGCAACTGGCTGTGGTGTGACGATGGTCAGTTGCTGGAGGCCTGGCCACGTAGCCTCTGGTCTGACGGTGGGAGAAAGGCCGTTTCCCCTCGGGCTGGGTGACCGCAGGATCCCCCCCCACCTTGCGACTCCTGAGGTGGGGAGGGGTCCAGAAAGGGCTGCCCGGGGGGCCCCAGCCTCCATGTCAGCCCAGCAAAGGAGGGGAAAGTCACCACTAAAGGCCCCCAAGGCAAGAGGAAGGGAGAGGGTGGTTGCCTTTCCAAGGGGAACACTGAGGGGAGCACTGTGGGCCCCGTGGGAAGGACAGGGTCCATGGGCAGGACACTGCATCCATCTCTGGAGACGCCCTCGGCGGGAAGGCGGGAGGAGGATAGCGTCTCTCTCTCTCTCAAAGGCCAACGCAGCCACGGAAACCGCAGAAGGGCGGAGGAGGAGGCCCCACAGAATCGTGAGGGGGTCTCTATCAGACTCCCAGAAGTTTAGCACTGGGAACAAACTCCTGCCCCCCAAACGCTGTAGGGAAGAGGATGCTGTAGCAGTGGGAGGCCTCAAGTAGCCCCGCCATGTCGATTGTTAAATGCAGGTTATGTTCTGGCCCTCAGACGGAGGAGAAGGTGTTCAGGCACCTCTGCACCCGTGCCTGCCGCCTCACAGCATCCCATTCAAGGAGAACCTGGCCGGACCCCAGGGGCAGCGGACGGCTCCCAAGGGGGCACTTCTGGAAGGAAGGTGGAAGAGGAGACAAAAGGCAACCCTGAGAGAGAGTCAGAGCGCTCCAGGATGCGGTGGGGGTGCGGGGAGAATAGTCAGAGAATCATGCCTTGGAAGGGGCCCCAAGGGCCATCCAGTCCAACCCCCTTCTGCCAGGCAGGAAACCACAACTCACGCGTACCTGAGAGACCACCAGCCACCGCCATTTAAAGGCCTCCACCCTGAGACAAAGAGCTCTGCCATCAAGCAGCTCTTCCAGTCAAGAAGTTCTTCCTAACATTTAGGCGGAATCTCTTTTCTTGTAAGTTGAATCCACTGGTTCGTGTTCTAGTCTCTGGAGCAACCAAAAAACAAGCTTTCTCCATCGACTACATGACATCGCTTCAAATGTTTAAATACGGCTCTATTATATCGCCTCTCAAACTACACCCGACTAGGACTCCCGGCCACAGTGCTGACGGCTCAGCCAGAACACTCTTCACAAGCCAAACTTACAGACTAACGGGCTTAACTGGTCAACAAGAGATCAGTAGCCCATTGAAGAACAAGCGGAAGGAAGTGGACGCTCTGGGAGAAATGAAAGCTTACTGCAGAGAATGGGACTTTTTGCCCAAATGAGGAGAACAAAAACAAAGTATAGATGTGCAAGAAGACCACAAAAACTGCAAAAACACAGTAATTTTTTTAAAAAAATACAGGCGGAGGGAGACTTTAAGGTGCCTGTATCAGTAGTAGCACTAAAAATAATTTCTGTACACCAGCAACCAGGTTGGAAAGTGGTTGGTCCACTAGATGACAAAGGAATTAAAGGAAAACGGGGAAAAGGGAGAGGAGCTGAAAGTGTTCTTGGAGGAGAGCCACGTTCATCACCTTGAGCTCACTGGTGGAAAGGTGCGGTACCAACGCAATGAAATAGGCACAGACGTGCAGGCGCGTGTGCACACACAGCAGGAGGGACACCTGTGGCTGAAAAGGCGGTATTTGCAGGAGGGGAGCTGGAGGCACTGAGGCAAACAGTGATGGCCAGAGATCAGGATCCTGACTTGTTTGACACCCCGGAAAGCAGCACAGCTTCTACAAAAGTCAGATCTGAATTGCTGGCTAAGCCACACAGAATGCTCCTCAGATTGGCTTCTGCACCCATTCTAAAGAAATGACCCAGGAAGCAGAAAAAGGCTGACTAATGGGCTCAGCTGGCCCAATAATAGACTCGTAGCCCGTAAAAGAACAAACGGCATTGCAATCTCTCTACTGGATCACTGAAAACAGGACACCTCACCCTGGATCTGCCTTGGACTGGCATTTTCTTACCTGGGTTAAGAATCACACAGCATAAACAACTGCAAGTGATACGCAGAGGGGCAAAAAATCAGAAGCGTCAAGCGCCTGCTAGTGGCATCGGAGCCGGTAGGAACTGAGCAGAAGGGGGGTCCTGGTTTGTGGTGGGCCACAGCAGGGGAGGAATCTTGGGCAAGTGCATAACAGCTGTGGGAAAGGGGTGTGTCGAACTGGGGGTCGTTAAGACACAGTGGCCCTGACAGGTGACCCACCTGCCATGAGGAGGGGGAGATGGCGGCTTATACTCCAGCACTCCATCCAGAGAAACAAAACAAGCCCCAAGAGGCATGCGCTCTGCTCGAAGAAGCATCTCCCTGCTGCAGTCCAGAGCAGAGGCCCTTCTCCCATCATCCCCTCGGCTGGCGGCGGGTGACAGGAGACAGAACGCTATCGGCGGCCTGCCCCCGCCTTCTGAGTTCCAGGCCACAAAGGGCTCCAAGGACTCAGAGCTGGGGATGATTTAGGTGTCTCTGCGAAGAAATTACAAATCACTCCTCTTCCTCCTCCTCCAGCTGTAGAGGAAGGGGAGACGGAGGGAGGGAGGGGGCGAGGGAAGGATTGGGGGTGTGCCAGCATACACCCATGCCCGCTGGCCCAGGTGAATTACAGCACCCGGGTGAGGAGTGATATTTATAGCCACCCATAAATTGGTTTGACTCCTAATAAGTTGAGGTAATGGGTCATTCTTTAGCATTTTCTGCTGCAATTTCCGAAATGCCGTTTAATGAGCAAGAAATGCCAGGCTGGAATCCACAGGGACGTTCCCTCCACTTGCCCCCGCCCTGCCCCAGGCCCAATTACTTGGCATCCATTCCCTGGAGCGCCCCTGGCCTGGAGGAGCTCCGTCACCAAGGCGCTCCCTGGCAAGAGAGATGTGCCCACAGGGCACTGTTTCCAAAGGAAGAAGGGCAGAGCGAAGATGGCACTGGGGGCTTCTACTGGACGGCACCATCTAGCCTTGCTCTAATGGCACATGCCCCTCTCTGCCTGCGCAGGGACCCCAGATCTGCCCATCGTGCAGGCCTGCCCAGGCTTTGCAGACACGGGCAACCCAGGTTCTTGTTCAGGGGCCAAGCAGGATGGGGAAGGGTCCTTGGAGACCCATGCCACAGGTGCCAGAGACCAGGCTGTCCCCGAAGGAGCAGAGTCCACCTGGACGGAGAGAGGCAAGTGGGCAACTGCCATAAAGGTCTCTGCTAATGCCTCTTCTAACAGGGTGGCAGAGCAAAAGCGAAAGTAGACAGACAGACAGACAGACAGGGGGCTTGACGAAAAGAACAGCCCAGAGTGCAGCTGCTGTGAAAAAGGAAAAGCTTATGTGGCCCGTCAGCGGAAAGGAATCAAACCTAACCCTGCCCGAATCAGAATGCCACCGCAGCAGGTCGACCATGCATGCGTGCACGTCCTGCAAAGCTGAAAAGGTGTGGAAAAGGGCCCTGCAGAGAGTGAAGGAACTGGGGCCCCACTACAGGGTCCAACGCCTGCCTCTGAGAGCAGGAAGGAGTCTGCAGGACAGAGCTGCCTGAGAGAGGAAGAAAGTGCCTCCGTGGAACGTGGAGCAATTTTGAAAAGGAAAGGCTGGCGTGTGGCAGAAGAGGGCTGGAGCAGACGGCCCCTCGGGGCACCTTCCGGCCCTCTGTGCTTCCACAAAGGGAAGAAGAGGTCCTTCCAAAGGCCTCTTCCAAGACAGCCCCCACCCCGCCTGGATGCCTCTGGGTGGCCCGCCCGGGACAGAAAAGGAGGCTCCCCTGCCCCAGGTCCTCCAAGAAAGAGGCAATCTGGCCTGTGGGGCAACTCTCTGGAGTGGGGGACGAAGGTCCTTCAGAGCAGCCTCCCCACCAGCAAAGGCCTCCAAGTCAGAGCACACGTGAGAATCTGCTCTGTGTACGACCCTGAAACGAACACCTTTAAACTCAGAAAAAGCTCCACCCATTTGAGGGAAAGGTACAAGGCACCTTAGGCAGCACCTTCACAGTTCAGACTAAACCCCAAAGTAGACTCAGTACCCCACAGACACACTGGCTGCCGCCACTACCAAGTCCTTGCTCTGCCAACGGGATCTCTCAGAGAAAGACTCGAGGCCCCAGTCCTTCCCCCAGCAAGAGAAAGTCCCACCACTCCCTCCAGAAAAACGCCGCACACTGGGTACAAGCCGCCCGGGCACCCCACAGCGGCTCTGCTTCCACGGCCTCAAAGGCCCACCCAAGACACCCCCACGGAAAGAAAGCCACCCACAGAGGACGCCTGGGAAGCCCACCGGGGCTCCAGAACATGATGCGCACTGCCCACCCACCGACCCTGCCCCTCTGTCCTGAAGGAAAACAGCTCAAGGGGGCACGGAGAGCGTGCCAAGGAGCCTGGGCCGGCCAGTGGTACTCTGGCCACTTGAAGGGGACCCTCCTCTCCCTTCAAGAGGAGAGGCAGCCCCAGGTAGAAAGCCTTGCAGCAGCTTCTCTTGGGCCCTGGGGACAAGCAGCCCAGAAGGCCAACTGACCAGAAGAACCTCAGCTCAGGTGGCCAGGTCCATACAGCACCTACCGGCAGGCAGGCAGGACCTGCGGGGCCGCCCTCTGCTACACTGGGAGCCCGCAGGTCCCGCCTAGGCACTAGAAAGGACTGCCTCCCCGCCCCCGGAACGGCCACCCTGCCACTACCCCCATCAACAAAAGGGCAGTGCGCCTCGGATGCGGTTCTGGGCCAAGACTGCCGGTGGGCACGGGGTGGCCAGGCGCCACCAGGAAGCCTCCTCGGCCCCATGCTCTCCCCCAGGACCTCTCTCTCCCTCCCCAGACGGGTACAAACTCTCCTTGACGCCCCGCCGACGCGCCAATGCCAGAGATGCGCCCCTGCGGCTCCGGAGGGCCTCGCACTCCCCGCACAACGGCGCCCAATCCGGCGGGGGCGGCCGCAGCAGAAGACCCAGGAGCGGGGGCTGGCGCTGGGGCCCACCCGGAGGAGCGCAAAGACGGCAACGGGGGACGGTCGCGCGGCCCCTCTGCCGTCCGCGCCACGCGCGCCTCGTGCTCCTGCCCGCCGTGGGTCGCCTCGCGGCGGAGCGCGATGGAGCTGAGTTCAGCAGAGCCCCGCCGCCGCTCTTTCTTCCGCGGACTGACTGTGTTCCCCTTAACCCCTGGAGGGGAGCGGCGGGGAGGGGGCGGGGGGCGCGTTAATCCCCGCAGCAGCGGCGGCGGCGGCGGCAGCAACAGCGGGCGGGGGGGGGACGGGATGACGCTCGTGCTGCTCCTGCCGCCGCTGCCGCGCTGCCGCCCGAGAAGCCGATGCGTCAGCAGCAGCAGCAGCAGCACCAGCAGCGGCGGCGGCGGCGGCGGCGGCAGCGGCAGCAGCGGCTTCGGCGGCGGCGCCAGATTCCCGTTCTGAGTGAAGGACAAAAGGATGCGAGAGGAGCCCCGGAGGCACCAGCCTGCGCCAGTCCCAGGAAGCAGCAGCCAGAGGGGGGCCTCCGCCCCGGCCCCCGCCGCCGCGGCGAGGAGCAGCCCTCCCTCGTCCGGACCGGCGGGAGGAAGACGGTCCCGGGCTGCTTCCCCGCCGCAGCCGCCGCCCCCGCTCGCTCGCCCGCCTCCGCCTCCGCCTCCTCCGGCCGCTGCAGTCGGCGGGCGGGCGAGCGCGGCTCCGCTGAAGGCACCGCCGGCACACCGGCCCCGAGCAGCCGCCGCCGCCGCCGCCGCTGGCGCGCCCAGCTAGTGCCGCAGCCGCCGACCGCCGAGGCCCCCGGGGGTGCCCGCCGCCACCGCCGCCGGTCGCCCTCTCATCTGCCGCCGCCTCGGAAGCTCCCACCTCCGGATTACTAGGAGCCGGGCTGGTCGGGCGCCCCCACCCGCCGCCGCCGCCGCCGCCGCCGCCGGTGCTCTCCCGGGAAGGGGACCAGAAGCAACCGGAGGAGGCGGAGGCGGGAGGCGGGAGGCGGGAAGCGGGGCAGAAGGAGAGAAGGAGCGCGCCGAGCGGAGGGGGGAAGGAGCGGGGACGGAGGGCGGCCGGGCGGCCGGCCCGGCCATGGAGCTGCGTCCCCGCCGCTCCTGCTGCCAGTGCCGCCGCGCCCGCCGCGCCGCCCCCGCCGGCAGCAGCCCCCGCCCCCGCCGCCTGCCCGCCCCTCGCGGCGCCCAAGGACGCGCCCGCCCAGCGTCGGTACCGGTGGGCCCGCGGGGCCCCGCCGCCGCCGCCGCCGCCCCCCTGTCTCCGGCGGGAGGCGCGGGGAATGGCCGTGCTGCTGCCGCCGCCGCCCTCGCCTAGCCGGCCAGGCCGCGCTCTCGCCCGCCGCCGCCGCCGCTCCGCCGACCTGACTCCCAGCAGCCGCCGCCGCCGCCGCCACCTCGCCAGGCACGGGACCGGGACCGCGGCTGCGACGCCGAGGAGAAAGAGGAGGAGGAGGAGGAGGAGGAGGAGGGAGGACTAGCGGAGCCCCAGCCGAGCCCGGGAGCGCGCGAGGGAGACCCAGGGCCACCATTTTGCGCGCCGCTCGCCGGCCCTGCGCCGAGGAGAACTCCCGCGGAGAGACTCGAGCCGGCCTCTTGGGGACGCGCGGACGGATCCAGCCCCGCCGGAGGAGCCGCCGCCGCCGCCGCCGCCTCGCTTGCCCCTCCGGCCGGATGGCGAGAGGCCCGCACTGCTGCCCGCGCCGCCGCCGCCCCCCGCAGCCCCCGCCGGGCTGAGCCGCCGCCGCCGCCGCCGCCGCCGCAGCAGCAGCGCCAGCAGCCCCCGTAGCCGGAGCGAGCGAGAGAGCAGCGGGGCAGGGAGCGACCGAGCCCGGCAGGGCAGCGCAGGAGAGGAGAGGCGAGGAGGAGGGAGCGGGAAGGCGGACGCGGGGGCGCCGCGGCCCAGGCGGCCCCCGCGCTCCTCCGCCCGTCCGGCGCCCGCCGCCGCCGCCCCGCGACCCCCGCCGCGACCACGAGGAGCAGGGGCACGACGACGACGACGACGAGGATGGGGCGCGATGGACGCGGGCCATCATGAGGCTGCCGGGGCTGGCCAGCGAAGCTCCGCCGCTGCCATTGCCGCCCCCGCCGGGCCCCGGGCGGCTGGCCCTGTGGCTGGTGCTCTGGCTGGCCCTGGCGGCCCCGGGGGGCCGGCCGGCGGGGGCGGCGGGGCCCGGCCCGCAGAGCTGCCCCTCGGCCTGCTCGTGCAGCAACCAGTTCAGCAAGGTGGTGTGCACGCGGCGGGGCCTGGCGGAGGTGCCGCCGGGCATCCCCTCCACCACCCGCTACCTGAACCTGATGGAGAACCAGATCCAGCGCATCCAGGCCGACACCTTCCGGCACCTGCGCCACCTGGAGGTGCTGCAGCTGGGGCGCAACGCCATCCGGCAGATCGAGGTGGGCGCCTTCAACGGGCTGGCCAGCCTCAACACGCTGGAGCTCTTTGACAACTGGCTGACGGTGGTGCCCAGCGGGGCCTTCGAGTACCTCTCCAAGCTGCGCGAGCTCTGGCTGCGCAACAACCCCATCGAGAGCATCTCCTCGTACGCCTTCAACCGGGTGCCCTCCCTCATGCGCCTGGACCTGGGCGAGCTCAAGCGGCTCAAGTACATCTCGGAGGGGGCCTTCGAGGGCCTCCACAACCTCAAGTACCTGAACCTGGGCATGTGCGGCATCCGGGAGATGCCCAACCTGGCCCCGCTGGTGGGGCTGGAGGAGCTGGAGATGTCCGGCAACCACTTCCCGGCCATCCGCCCAGGGGCCTTCCGGGGCCTGCGCTCCCTCAGGAAGCTCTGGATCATGAGCTCCCAGGTGGGGCTGATAGAGCGCAACGCCTTCGACGACCTGGCCGCCCTGGTGGAGCTCAACCTGGCCCACAACAACCTCACGTCCCTGCCCCACGACCTCTTCGCCCCCCTGCGCTACCTGGTGGAGCTCCACCTCCACCACAACCCCTGGAGCTGCGACTGCGACATCCTCTGGCTGGCCTGGTGGCTCCGGGAGTCCATCCCCACCAACTCCACCTGCTGCGGGCGCTGCCACTCCCCCGCCCACCTGCGGGGGCGCTTCCTGGTGGAGGTGGACCAGACTGCCTTCCGCTGTGCCGCCCCTTTCATCATGGACGCCCCCCGGGACCTCAACATCTCCGAGGGGCGGGTGGCCGAGCTGAGGTGCCGGACGCCGGCCATGTCCTCCGTCCGGTGGCTCCTGCCCAATGGGGCGATCCTGAGCCACGCCTCCAGCCACCCCCGCCTTTCCGTCCTCAACGACGGCACCCTGAACTTCTCCCAGGTGCTGCTCGGCGACACGGGCCTCTACACCTGCATGGTCACCAACGTGGCCGGCCACTCCAACGCCTCGGCCTACCTCAACGTCAGCACGGCCGAGCTCAACACCTCCAACTACAGCTTCTTCACCACCGTCACCGTGGAGACCACGGAGACCTCCCCCGAGACCCTCTTCCCCAAGTTCACTAAGCCCGTCCCCACCACCTCCACGGGCTACCAGCCGGCCTACACCACCACCACCACCGTCCTCGTTCAGACCACCCGGGGGCCCCCCCGCCGGGACCCGGGGGCCCCGGCCCGGGGCCCCGGCGACAGCGACGGCAACAACAACCGCAGCGACGGCGACAAGATGCAGACGAGCCTGGACGAGGTGATGAAAACCACCAAGATCATCATCGGCTGCTTTGTGGCGGTGACGCTGCTGGCGGCGGCCATGTTGATTGTCTTCTACAAACTCCGCAAGCGGCACCAGCAGCGCAGCACCGTGGCCGCCGCCCGGACCGTGGAGATCATACAGGTGGACGAGGACATGCCCGCCCCGGCCTCGGCCGCAACGGCAGCGTCGACGGTGGCCGCCGGCGCCTCGGCCTCCTCGGGCGGATCAGGTGAGGGGGCAGTTGTACTGCCGGCTATTCACGACCACATTAACTACAACACTTACAAATCCCCCCACGGAGCCCACTGGACAGAAAACTGTTTGGGGAACTCCTTGCACCCCACAGTCACGACTATTGCCGAACCTTACATAATCCAGACCCACCCCAAGGAGAAAGTGCAGGAGACTCAGATCTGAAATCCTTAGCAAAACGAGACAGAAACCTTGCAATAGAATGCACAACACAGCAGCAACAGACGTCAACTTTTGTACAGGGAGGCCAGGGCGGAGCGGGGGGGGGGCACAGTCCTTTGGGGGTTTTCTCCTTGTATATGCTTATATATTAAGTCCTTGGGCTGAGGTCAGAGAAGCAGATTATATTAAAAAACCGTAAAGATCACCCTCCTATTTTCTAACTTGTAAGTTCTATTTAAAAAAGAGGCAGCAGCTAAACTCCCACCCCCGCCCCAAACACCCCCTCACCGAGAGACAGAATTTGCCATTGTGGCGGTCCGGAATAAGAACACTTTAGAGCTGCAACAGAGAGAGAAAGAGAGAGGGACAGACGCAGGGAGGAAAAGGAAGAATCCCAAACCAGAGAATGGCGGGCGGCGGGTGGGGGAGATCTGTCCTTTTTAGAAGACTAGAATGCAGCAAAAACAAACCCGTTTCTATAGAAACACTCTTTTCTTAAAGCCCCGGGAAAAAGAAAACACTCCATATTTGCAGCTATTGACAGAAAAGGGGGCCCTGCACCAAGGGTTTGTACTGTGCCAAAAGGTTACAAATGCAATAAAAAGGTCTTTTTCCCTCCCCCTCTTTTTTGTAAAAAAAAAAAAAAAAAAAGACAATTACCACAAGGGAATGAAATAATTTTATCAAAAAGCAAAAAATTTTCAACCAGCAGGGGCCTGCCCTCCCTTCCTCTCAGCCAGAGGGAGCCATGTGCTGGTGGAGGTGGTGGCATGCTGGGGGGGGGGGATAACTGTGGCCGGCCATGTGGGGGGGGAGGCGGGGGGGAAGGCCCCCCACCCAGCGACCAGCCCCCAGTGGGGTCTCCCTCCCTTCCTCCCTCCCATGAGGGGAGGGGAGGGGGAGCCCCGGCCGCTTTAGCCCAGCCGGCCGGCGCCTCCCGCTCCATTGCAGCACCTTCCTGCGGCGGACGGTGGATCCCCTCGGCCCTTCCCGGGAGGCGGACACGCGGGCCGGGCGGGAGGCCTGGCACGCGGGGCAGCTTGGGGCTTGAACGGGGGCGGAGGGGGCGGGCGAGATCTGGGGGAGGGGGCTGCCCATCCGCCGGGGGGGGGGTGGCCGGTCTGGCAGCGGGCAACCTGACGTATGATTGTAGAACCGTGAACCAATTGTGTGCTTCTTGTTCATCCGACTTTTTCCTTGGGGGGGTGGCGTGGGGAGAGGGAAGAAGGGGGGTCTCTCCCATCCTTTCTCCTCCCCCTCCTCCCCCCTCCTCTTCCACGTGGGTCCGTGACTCTGGAGGGGGCCGGAGCAAAGGGGAGGGGGCTTCCTCTCGCTGCCGCCCCCTCCGCCTGCCAGACGGCAGCGGTGGCTGGCGGCGGCGGGAGGGAGCGAGTGAAGGGCACCGCTTGGCGAGAGGCGCCCCGCAGATGCCCCGGGCACACGGAGGGGGAAGCGGGGAACCAGCCCCGCTGCGCCAGGGGAGGGAGACCCGGGGCTGAAATGGGTTGCGCTGCTTTCCCCCCGCCCTGTATCCTGTGGGGAGGGGAGGGGCTGGGCCCTCTGGGCCCCCCATAAACCAGCCACCTCCTCTCCTTCCTCCTCCTTGCGGCTTTGGTTGGGGACCCCCATTTCCTGGGGTCAAAGTGGTTGCGTTCGAAAGGGAGGGGGGCTGGCGGGGGGGCGAGATGACAACAATCCAAAAGCCAGAACAATCTGACTGTAACTCTGAGACAACTGTATTTTTGTATTTTAATAAATATTGTTAAAGTTTTTAATAATGCAATGTCCCTCAAAGGTTACGCTGAATGCCATGACTGGTTGCGGGGGGGGGGGGAGGCTCTGTTTGCAGGGAGGCGGGCGGAGAGAAATAAAACTGCTTCGAGAGTTCCAAAGGTTGGGCAGCGAGGAAATGGCCGGCAAATTGGGCTGGCGGGGGGGCAGCCATGGTGGTGGTGGCAGCATCCAAGAGGGGACTCAGGCCTAAACAGGCCAGTTTCTAGGAGCAATTTAACAGGGATTTTTCAAATGTCAGGTAATCTTTTATGGAATCAAATAAAATCAGATCAAGTGTCAGAACCGGCGGCCGCCTGCGTCCCATCTATTGCAAGTGCTGTGGCTTGCAGACGGGGGCTGGGGGTGAGGGTCCTCTGCAGATATTTGTCCCCTAAGGACGAGATGATGGGGAGAGCCCCAAATTCAAGGTGCCATGCCCCACCCCTCCCCTTTCTTGGCTGCCCACTGAGCAATGGAAGGCAGAAGCAGGGGGGCCCGGGGGGGGAGGACCGGGGGCGCAGTCCGGAAGCTGCCGCCGCCGGTGGGGGCGGGGGGGCCGAGAGCAGAAGGGCCTCCGCTCGGGGACTCGGGAGACGCCGCTCCGCTCTGGGGCGTGCTGGCTGGGCAGACCCGCTTGCAACCCGGTGGCTGGGCCGGCCCTACCGTTAGGCCCAGTGAGGGGCTTAAGGCGGCAGATTTTGAGCGGCGTGGCAGAGCGACGGCTTGTGTTGGGGGATCTTTGTTGTTGTTATTGTCAGGAAATGCTGGGGGGGCAGGGGGAGTGGTCTCTGGGAGGGGCTCCGGTGGAGGCCCAGACTGTGGCAGGCAGGGCAAGGACATTTCTATTTCGGGGGGGGGGGGCTGAGCCCACTGCATCTCACAGTCCCCCATCCACCGGGTCTCTCACCTGGCAGCCAGCAGGCCCTTCCAAACCAGAGTAGTCCCCCAACCCATCTTTGGCACCCACTCCATGTCCAGGCTCCTTCCCCTCCTGTTCCCCCACGCCGTCAGGCAGCTGGGGGAGCAGCCACGGCTGCGGGGGGGCCAAGAGGCTGACCCCAAGCTCGGCCTCAGGCCACGTTTGCCCGATCTGCCCCCTCCCCTCTCCCTGCAGTCTGCAAGCAAACCTGAGGATGGGGGGAGGCCTGCCCTTTGCTCCTCTCCCTTGGTGCCCCTCTTGTACCCCTGCTTTCCCGCCGCAGCTCCTTTCTTGAGGAAGGAGGGGACAGTTTTCTCTGCGGGCCTCCCGGCTTCCCTTTGGCCCTCCCGGACAAACATCACCCGAGGAAAACCTGGCGCACCCGCGACTGCGATCCCTGCAAGCGGGGGTTTCGCTTGGGGTTCTCAGTCCTGCGCCCCGTCTCTCCTCTCCCGTCCTCCTCTGACTGCTCCTTAAGATGCCCCCCCGTCAGAGGGAAAAGCCAGGCCAGGCAGGCAGACTTCCCTGGACTGTGGGGCTTGGGCTTTCAATTTTGCTTTTACGCTAAAAGTAAATAATGCAGCCAGTCGCACGAAAAGGGGGCCGAGGCAAGGCACACGCACGCACACGCACACGGGCCAAGCTCCTTTCCTGTCTTTTGAAAGCTGACTCTGCAGCTGACAGAAAGCGCTGGGCCAGGAGGGAGCGAGGGAGGGGGCCCACAGCGCTCAAAGGCAGTGGCGGCGCCGCCAGCAGCCAAAAGGCCTGGAGGCCTGGGGGGCTGCGGCAGGGAGGCAGCAGCAATGGCACCACCAGGGTCCCCCTCCCCAGCATCACCCGGGCGGGGGAGGGCAGAGCTTGGGGGGGGGAGAGCACAAAGGAGGGCCCACATCTGGGCCAGCTGCCATGTTGCTGCTTGCGCTGCCAGAAGCCACCCACCCACCACCCCAGGCCCAGAGTAAAGAAGGCGGAAGACGGAGGGGAGAGGCAGCCGAAGGGTCGCGGAGGAGGAGAGAAGGCAGCACAGCCAAGAAAGACCCCTGGGGCGGGGAGAGGGAAAGACAGCGGGGACACCCTAGAGCCGCCCAGTGAAGACCACCCTGAGCCCACGCCACGCAGGGACGGGGCGCAGGGATGCCAGGCCTTCTGCTGGAACCGTGGCTCTAACTCCACGGGGCGAGGGAGGCCTCTGTGGGAGGATGGGGTCAACACCAGCCCCACGGCAGCCGCCGGCCGCCCTCTGGCCCCATGCCAGTGCGCTGAGCAGCTGCAAGCCCTGGCTCCAAGGGGCCCGAGGGGGTGGGGGGGGCCAAAGGATGGATGGAGGCACAACGAAAGGAGGCCCCACCTCCTCTGGTCTTTCGCTGGAGAGTCCTCCACCGCCCCCTCCCCTAAAAACCGAGTCAGATCCCAACAGACCTCTAATACCCAGGCTGCAGCGGTGGAGGCCAGCCCAAGCGGCTCGTGCTCCAGACCACCGTGGAAGGCAGGTGTTCAGAGGTGGCCGCCGTGGTTCGTTGAGCACTCCCCCCAGGAGGTATCCGGCTGGAGAGGCCCCAGCCGGACTCCTATTGCCCGTTCCCAACCCCTACCCACCCACCCACCCCTGGACAGAAAGGCCGATCCACACGGGGAGGGGGAGGAGGACGCTGCTTTGCAGACTGGGGAGTGGGTGGGAAGACGGCTGCAGTCCCCCCACCTCCCACCTCTCTGAAGCCAGGTGGGGTGGGAAAGGAAAGGGCCATTGTGGGACCATACGGAAACCTTTTCCTTCCCGGAGGCTTCCACTCAAACTCCAGCCACACTCCACACACTGCCCTTTCTCCCCCTCCTACCAACTTGGTGGCACCCCCATTCCCCCACCCCCAGAAGCCTCCACATCTCCATGGCTCAGGCCCCCCTCCTCCCCTCCGTGTCCCCCAGTGTAACACAAGGTTTTCATCCACAGCAAATCCCAGCCGCAGGGCCGTGGGGCCCCCTGGCCGGAGACACGGCCGCCTTCTCTCCCCACTCCTCTCTCTTGAGCCCACGGGGCAGAGCAAGCCTTCCTGCAGTTCAGAGGTGCCCCATATGGCTCCCCTCTCCTCTCTCTCTCTCTCTCTCTGTCTTTTGGGGAGGGGGCTTGGACAGCAAGGTCTTCCTAGCATGGTGGCCAGCAAGGGCTTCTCTGGCCCTCAAGCTCCCAGCGGCCCTTGGTCCAAAGAGCGGGGGGCACGCTCTCTCACCCGCTCTCTCGCAGAGTCTGGGTGGGCGCGTTGGAATCACAACTTGACCACCCACTGCGCCAAGTGCCCTCTGAGCATGGAGGGGGCAGACCCTCCCAGTCAGGCTCCCTCTACCAGGTCATGCCAGCGCCTCGCCCAGCCAGTGCCCCTCCCTTCCTGCTGCTGCTGGACTCGTTTGTGTATTTCTGTCCCACGTCTTCCCCAGTCTGGGTATCAAAGCACCTTACAACACAGTTAAAACGACACAGTGGAAAATTCACAGCGTACAAAAATTGTAATGTACTTAAACTACCAAAACATGAAAAACCAGATGAAAAGAAATCACTGAAAAGATAAAATAGGAAGGAAAAAAGAAAATCCAGCATATTTGGCAAAGGTTCACCCCCCCCCACCAATCGGCCTGCCAAAAAAAAAAAAAACTCCTTACCAGCTTGTGGAAGGAGGAAGGGGCTGGTCTCCCCCTCTGGGGGCAGCCAGAGGAGGCCCCGTCTCTCCCGTGTTCCCCCCAGAGGCACCTGTGAGGGTCAGAGGGGGGAACAAGGGGAAAAAGGGCCTCCCCAGAAGGTCTCAGAACACAGGCATGTTTGTCAGGAAGAATACAGTCCTTCAAAATAGTAAAAATAATAATAATAATAATAGTAGTAGTATCCTGCTTTTTTTCCTGTCAAGGAAAAAGAGCAGCCTACAGTAATATAAAAGAAGATGGTTAAAAATTGTAGAATGCAAAAGTGAAAACAGAAATTAAACAAGGGCCTGGCCCTGAGGGCTTTCTAGGTCACTACCGGCACTGCACCTTGTGCCCAGAGAGCATCCAGAAACGGGCCTGGCCGCTGGCTAGCCGCCTGGACTCAGAGGTCTTTCCACGCTGCCCCCCCCCCCCGCTGCCGCCCCTGCCGCCGGCGCCGGCCCCACGACATTGCCAAAGGTTTTCTTCAAGGCAAGGAGAGCAGAGGGCGGAAGAAGAGCGTCAGCTGCTTCCTGGAATGCCCACCCGGAGCTCGCTCACTCCCCTCCACACCCAGGCACGGAAAGGGTTCTCATGCTGGGACCCACCGTGGCAGAAAGAAGGAGGGACAAAGAGAAAAGGCTGAGCCGGCTGAGTCTGCCCGGGAGGAGGCCACAGGGCCCTCGATTCCCCTGGAGACCCCACACGCTGCCTCCGGCGGAGGTCAGCCCTGCAGCGGAGGGGCACGATGGAGCCAGCCCTCCCCGCAGCCACCTCCTGCCTCTGGAGAGAGGGCAGACCGCCACGGGGGGGGGCAGGGGCTGCTCTGCCGAGGGACCTGCCTGCCTGTGGCAGCCCCCTCCCCTGCTTCTCTACCTGACTTCTTAAAAGCCATTTCTGCTCTTAGCCACCACGGCTGCAGCCTGCAGCAAGGAAATCCCTCTGTTTTGGGGTATCGCATCGCTCTTTACAAACCAAGACGTTAGACGGCAACCTAAAGAAATGGGGGAAGGGCAGGCAGCACCGGTGGGGTGGGTGGGGGGAGACAGATCCTTCCCTCAGGAGCTTATGAGCTAAATTTAAAGGATGTGGGAGCCCACCATGGGAGGGGAGAGGAGGGGAGGCAGGCACAGGGATGGCCAATGGTGTGAGGGGCTGCTCCTGCTGGGTACAAAGGTGGGGAGAGGGGGAGAGGGACCCCAGGGAGGCTTGAGGTCCAGTGGGAGTCTTTGTAGGGGACCGGGGGGGCAGAGAGGGAGGCGCAAAGACAGCAGGCAGGCAGGCTGGGCGGGCCAGAGGGCACACGGCAGGGGGCGGGGGGGGTTCCCCACACAAGGAAGGGTCCTTCCTTGTGAGCCCGCAGCCTGCCTTCTCCCTCTCTGCCTCTTGCTCTCAGCCGCACTTTCTGCCTCCTAAAGCAGCGTCTTCCCCTGGGGGACAGCTGTGCCCCACCCCACCTCCAGGGCCGCTGTAGATTCACTCCGGGATCACCCACTTGCCCCTGGGCAAGAGGGGCCAGGAGCCGGGTTCTGGGGGGGCAAGCCACCCCCAAGACAGGTGCAGGAAAGGAGGCAGAGGGCTGGAGGGAAGGGAGGCGGGTGAGAGGAGGGGGGCTGCCAGAGGGCCGAGCCGTGGACTGCAGCTGCCCGTTGTCCCCTTGATGACGGGGGTCAGTCCACTTTCTCTCTCTCTCCCCCCCTCTGTCTCTCTCTCTCTCTCTCTCACACACACACACACACATCCTACCTGTTCAGAGCCTCTGCTGATGGCAAAGAAAAATAGGGAAGGGGTGGTGGGAAAGGCCTGCGCCAGGCAGGGGTGGGGTGGGGTGAGGGCTTCTCCCTGCCTTCCTTCCCGACTCTGCCATCTGGCCCCTGGCAAATGGAGGCAGCCAGTCATTCACTAATGCACCCCCCGCCCCCATCCCCACCCCACCCTCCTTTCTGCCTTTAAGGCCTCAAGACCGACCTCACAAAACAGAGAATATGCTGGGGCGTCTCTGTGTCTGCGTGTGCGCGCACATGCACACACACACACGCGCACACACACGAAACTGCTTCTACTACATCTGCTGGCAGAATAGATACAAACATCCCAAGAGGCAAAAATACACATAAATGAACTAAGCGTGAGCAATGTGAAATACAACGCGAAAACCGTTAGACTTTCAACAGGCTTATATTGCTTGAAAGAGGAGCGTGTCACCACAGAGCATGAAAGGGCCAGAGAGGAGCCTACCCCACCTCCCCGCCCCCTACCCTGGGGGTGCTGTACCAGAGCTGTATCACCACCACCGGAAAGGCCATGTCTCCAGAGGCCCGGACTTTCGGCGGAGCTCACAAGCGGTCAGGCGGCCGGCTGCGTGGACGCAGGAAGGCACGCTCAGCTCTATGGGCCCCACGCTTGCAGGCCCTGCCCGAAAGCACAGAGACGCTGCCTGGGAGACGCCCCAGAGGGCATAGTCCAACGTCAGGGATAATGGGAACTGCAGTGCAATGGATCTGGAGATCCAAAGGTGCCTTCCAAGATCCTGGTGCAGCAAGGGGCTAGAGCCCCCCTTTTCCCCGGTGAGCTTTTGTCTCTGTCACCTCTTGCACTGCAGCCTTCTTGCTAGACTGGCAAAGGGCACCTCTCTTTTCCCTTCCGGTTCCACCCTGTGCTGTTGGGAGCTGTTGCTGGAGAGCCTGCTTTTCCGCTCCAGTGGGGTGGATGGTTCTGAGCGTGGTTGCTGCGTTTAGTGAGCTGCTCTTGAGTATTTCCTTCAAGCAGGGGAAAGTAGGCAAACACTTTTTGTACAAGTAAACCCCAGATCGGCTGGGGGTTTTGTGGGTTGTTCAGCCCTGCAGATCCCAAAAACCACTTCCAGGATGGCCCAGCTTGGCTTTCTAATCAGAACTTCTTGACCTGGACTTAAGCCTGCCTTTCATTTAAGACCCCCCCCTCCACACCTCAGCCGCACTGGCATGCCCAGTGGTGGTCATGGCTAGGCTTTTCCCCTGCCTGAATGAGGAACCAGTCCTGCCTGCGGGTGGGGTCCTTTCCACCCTGCCGGATCCCTGAGTGACCTTACTGGCCCCTCCCCGCCTTGTGCCTCTCCTTCGCCAGGGGAGGAGGCCCCTCTGCCACCAGAAGGGAGAGCTGGGGTGGGGCAGAGTCACCAGGATGTCCAGAAGGACGCAGAGGAGGAGGGGGAGAAAAGCTGGCACCTGAAGGGTGGGCAGAGGCAGTGGGTCTCCAGCCAGGGAGTGTCTGGGCCCCCAAACAGAACAGGCACTGGTGGCTTCCTCGGGCTCGATCCCTGCCGCAACTTACCCTTTCTCTAATTGTTGCCCATCCCAGAACTGCCCATCTTAATTAAATGCTCCCTCCACATGTTGGATGGGTGCTGTTGCAGCTGCCCCCTCATTAGTTGGAGGAAGGCAAATGCCTCAGGCTGCAAATCTGGGGTAATAGGAAAGGGACCTGTTCCTGTTATTGGATTCTTTATGCTGGTGGAGGGAGGAGAAGTGACGGGGAGATTTTGTCCTCCATGGCCCAAAGGACAGGCCTTTTTCCGTCTACAAGCATGTGGAGTTTATTCTCCTTAGCTGATTGAAACATGTGCTTTCCAGTTTTTGTTTTTGTTGCTGCCAAATGACAGGCCTGTCTTGGTCCACATCTTGACTGGGGAGACCAAAATAGCACCACCTCCCCCCCTGCCCCGGAAGCCAGTGCCCTGGGCGCAAACACCCAACCGTGGGCAAAGAGAAGCCCACCCCTGCTGGTCTGGAAGACAGGAAGGCGGGCAGGGCATGGGGCTCCTTGCCATAGAGGCCCATCCCCTCCAGGCCGGGCAAGGACTCTGCTCACTTCCCCCCAGGGACACCAGGAAGGTATCCTCACTTCGACCAGGGGAACTGCCCCCTCTGCCTTGCGCTCCCCGAGAACACCGGTGCCACACGCCTGCAACTTCACCTGCCTGGGCAGCTGCCTTCTAAGGAGGAGGGCCGCATCGCCCCACCCTCCACCCCTTGGCTAAGAGGGACCCCTCTGCCACCCAGCGCCACCACACTGCGGGTGGGAACTGAAGCCACAACTGCACGTGCCTCCACTGCCATCCGGGGCTCAGACTGAGCGCTGCTCTTGCGCTCTCTTTCGGCCTGTCTTCTTAGACCGAGGCAAGGCGAGGGGGAGCACGGCTGCAAAGCAGATGGCCTCTTCTCTTGCAGCCAGAGGGCCCCACCCCTGGCAAGCGCTGCCAGCGAGGGAGGGTGGGGCAGGCTAGCCCCCTCTCCTCCAGGATTCCCTGGTCAGAACTGAGGGCGGGCGGGTGGGGGGCACCTTTGCCATCCCCCCAAGGCAAGGTGGCCAGAGGCCACCTGGAACAGATGCGCAGGCGACTGGACGGTGTCCCGGCAGTGGGACGCAGAAGGCTTCGGTTGGCAGAGCTCAGCCGTAGGCCCAAGATGGAAAGGCCCATCATGGAAAAGGAGGAGGAGGAGAAGATGATACGGAGGAGGGGTGAGAAAGAGGAAGGGTCCAATGGTGGCCTCTCAGGCTCAGAAGGCTGGGAGCCCCTTCAGCTTCCCGGAGAGGTGCTTCAGTGTCAGCCATGGGGTGGTCGTGGGGGGCGGGCTGAGGACAATGCTGGCAAACAACTGCCGGGGAGCGGGGATGACTCTGAAGAGAGGGGGCTCCCCAGCCGCAGCTCAGCCCCAGAAGAGGCTCTGGGGGCCTGGGGGCTTCACCCCCTCCCAAAGCCCCAGCCCTCTTCCTCTCTGTTCCATCAAGTGAGACACACCCTTGTCCTCCTCACCTGAGTATTGTTGCCATTCGCCTCCCCCAAACCAATTCTGTTTTGCGCCCTCCTCAAAACAAAAGAAAGACCGGAAACGTGGCCAGACTGGCCGAATCACAGGAGCCACAGAGGACCCCTCCCTCCCCCACAGCAGCCCTTTTTGGCCAGAGTTGGCGAAGAAGAGTGCCTGCGCCCCCTCCCCCGGCGGCTCTTTCATTCCAGCCCCCACCCCGCCCACCCTCAGTGAAAAGGCCCCTCCCCCAGCAGACACAGCCCCACTCCCACCCTAGAAAGCTGGTGGCCAGGCTGGAGAGGCGAGGGGGAGGGAGGGGGAGCCCCCCTGGGCAGCTTGGAGGGCCCCTCCCCACGGGAGCGCCCCCGCCGGGCTTCGGGCTGAAGGACTGGGGGGAGGCCTCCGCAGCAGCACAGGCGGCTCCCTCGCCCCCCCCCGCAAGCGCGGCAATGAGGGGCGCGCCCCGCGCCACAGTCACGGCCAGAGATCAATCCCACAGTTCGCCGCTGCCCCTCCATCGCCCGCCTCTGCTCCCGCGGAGGGCCGGGGGCTCCCGCGCTCCCACCCAATCCGCCGCCTTGCTCGCGCGGACCGACAATGGAACGCTCCTATTTATTACTTCCGCGGCGCTGTCAACCTAACGTGGTGCTTTAATTAGCAGTAATATAAATATTAATCCGCGGATGCTAACAAACGGACCGATTCGCACGCTGGCTGCTAAAAGACCGGGCCTCTCGTAATGAGCTGGCACGGTTCTTCCCCAGGACACAGAGCAGCGCTAATGAGTTACTAATTAGCGCCAGGCCCCCTTCCCCGAAGGCAGGCCGCAGCGGGGAACGTGCGCCCCCGGGAGGAGCCAGGCGCACGAGAGGGGTCCTCCCAGAGCTGGAGGAGGGGCAGCAGAGGAGGGGAAGAGGAGGAGAAGGGCCCCAAACCGGCCGCGTCCCAGAGGGCGAGCAGGCGAGCGCCACCGAGAACCCCGCGGGGCTGGCCGAGCGGGGACGGGCGGGCGGGCCGGGGGCAGGGAAGGCCTTCCCGCCCCCACCCCGAGGGCCAAGACAGCTTCCCGGACAGTTTGCGGGGCGAGGGCGGGCTGAGAGGAAGCGGCCAAGCGCCCCGCCCCCGAGAGGCCCCTCGGCTCTTCCTCGGCCAAAGAGCCCCAGAAGAACGGCGGGGACGCTGCGCCCCAGAACGGGATTCCCTGGGCCCGGGTGGGGTCGGGGTCAGCGCCTCCTCCGCCCGCCCACCCCCCAGCACGACGAGCGGGCGGCACCTCGGGCGCGCTCAGCATCCCCGGCGAACGCATAAAGCCCTCCGGGGCAAAAGCTCGGGTCGAATCCGCCAAGACGGCAGAGACCCCCGGGAGCCCAAGGGGCGGCGGGGGCGCTGGAAGGCAAAGCTAGGCGGAGCCGAAGGCCTTGGGAAGCCACATTCGGGGGGGGCGCTTCGTGCGGATGCGGCTGCCCGCTCGCACCGCTGTTGGCACACGGTAGCCCTTTGCCGGGCGGGGGACACACGGGCCCCGCGGCCGGCGCCCGCTGAAAGGGGCCACGCGAGGCGCCCTACTTCCGCGCGCCCACCCCTCCGTAGCCCATGAGGTTGCCGGGGGGGGGCAAAGGGGGCACGGGGGGGGCTCCAAGAGAAGGCCCGGCGGCTCGAGCTCTTGCGATAAAGGAGGCGCGGAGCGAGGCGGCCGTGTGAGTGGGCGCCGGGGGCCTAAGCGCAGAGGCCGCAGAGCGCAGCCTGGGTTGGGGCGGAGAGTGGGCGTCTGCCTGCGGGGCGGGGCCTCTTGAGCCTCCCGATGGCCGGGCAGCAGGGCAGAGGGTCAGCCCCGCCCCCTGCCCGCTCCCGAGTCTGCCTGCCCGCCGCTCCTCGGGCGAGTCGCCCAGGCCCCTCTACCTGCCGTCCCCCTTTCTCTTCCTCCTCCTCCCTCCCTCCCTCCTTCCAGGCGGCGAAAGCACCGGGGCGCCCCCCGATCACGAGCCCAGAGGGAGGCCCCTCCACCCTCCGCAGGGGGCAACTCAGGGCGATGGGGGCCGGAAGCGGAGGCGGCCGCCTCTGGCTGCGGCGGGCAGGACTGCGCCCCCGGCGCCTCCGCGGGAGCCTCCGTCCCGTCGGCGCCGGCCTGGGCGGCTGGGCAGGAGGCGCCACGGCTCCGGACGGGGCGAAGCGGCCCGGGGCCCTCCACGCGGGAGGCGCGGGTGGGGCAACAAGGCCTCACGCGCCCTCGCGCCCCCCGGGGCGCCGCTGCCCTGCGCGAAGGGCGGGTCGGCGGGCGGGCGGGCGACAGAGAGCCCCCTCCGGCCCCCGGCTCTGCCGCGCGCAGCCCGCGCGTGACCGGCGGCGGAGACAAAGGTTTCGCGAGCGGTGGCCGTCCGCCCTTCGCCCGGGAGGGCGGCGGCGGCGGCGGCGGCGGCGGCTGGGCTCAGAACCGTGCGGCCGCAGGGGCGCGCGTGTGACACAACTCGCCCCCCGCCCCCGGGCACACCACTCCCACTGGCGCACGTGCCCGCACACGTCCCTCAGGCATCCGGGGAGGACCCACAGGCTTCCCCCCAAAGAAAGAGCTCCCCCGCCGCAGAGGAGGAGGGGCACACGAGCCGAAGCCAGCTCCCGCCTCGCCCTGCTGGCCCCCGGCCGCTCCTCCTCCTCTTGGTTGGCAAGGGCAAAGCTGAACTCTGGCTCCCGTGGTGACGGGCAGAAATGTCAGGAGGCGTTGGCATCAGGACCAGGCGGCGGCGGCGGCGGGGTGGCAGGAGCAATGCCCCGGGAAGAGGCAGGCGCGGCCGGGGGCTGGGAGAGCAGCGCCAGGAGGAATGCCGGCCGAAGCGCCAATCCACCCCCGCCGCAGTCTGAGCCAGACCCCCACCCCACTAGCCTCCGCATCGCTCGGAGCGCGCCAGAGTTCCTCCTCCTGCCTTCCCCCTCCCTCTGTCCCCCCAGGCAGCCGCACTGCTTCGGCCCGGGGCCTCGGAAGGGCCCCTCCCCGGCAAAGGCCGCTTGGCTCGGGAGGAAGGGCGGTGGCAGCAGAGGCAGGGACGGCGGGGCGCGGCCGGCTCTGCTCAGACTGAGGGAGGGCAGGCTCTGCGGGGGAGGTTGGGAGAGGAAGGGAGCCTGAAGTGAGGCCTAGGGGTCAGGCGCAGGGGTCTGTACAGCCTGGCCGCTCCCCCCCCCCGCTCGCTGGGAGCCCCCGAGGCGCCTCCTGACACACGGGGAGCGGCCACTTTCCCCACGCGGCACGGAGGTGAAGGAGCTCAGGGCGCCAGGCACAAACGCTTTCTGGGTTCAGTCACGTGGAGCCTGACGGGCAAAGGAGCCAGAACCAGCGCCCACGCCACGCGGAGAAGCCCCACGACCCCCCCCGGCACAACCCCGCCCCAGTTCGCAATTTATTCCAGCTGATCCTGCCCAATGCTTGGACCAAGGACCAGCTGCGAAGAACGGAACCAACAAAGGCCTTCAAATGGCCAGTGGCCAAAAGGGAGCTGCTTGGGACGGGTTCATACGCACCCACGCAACAGGGAGGCATCCCAGTGCCAGCCCATGTGGCAATGCTGGCAGCCCCTCCCTCGAAACCACCACGGGGCCTCCCCCCAGCGCCCACCAAGCTCCCCGCTCTGTACCAGAGGCCGTTCCCATGAAGCCCAAGGCAGGCCCCCTTTCGGGAGGACTCCTAGTCGAAACACCGAGACGGGGGGGGTAGCCTATGTAAGCCCCCCGACAGCGAGTGGCACTTTCAGGACGAATGCTGCAAGGCAGTTCTGGCCACCTCCAGACCGCCAAATGCCAGCCGGTTCTTTCAAACGGAGCAACACGCGGAATTCAACACAGAGCGGACCGGCAGGTGTTCCTGCAAAACGGGTCCACCTGGACTCTGCAAACTGTGGCAGCGACATGAGCCCCCAGGAGGAGGAGGTCTGCACACCTCAAGAGGAGCCCCTCCACTGGAAGAATGCCCTTCTGCCCCTTTGACCAGTCACCCAAAGGCTGATGCCCCAGGCACTGCCAACTGCCAGCCTCCCCCACACTCCAAAGAAAGCCACACAGCTGGCACCGAGGAGACTCGCTCCCCGGAGAACTCCGGGGAAAGGGGCAGCCCTTCAGCTAAGGGGAGGGGGCTCACGCCCTCCCTCCCCTTGCACTCCCTGGACTTTCACATCCTCCCTGCTCTTCCCACCTGTTAGCCGGAGGTGGCAGTGCCAGACGTGACTGCAGTCAGTGGGCACGACTGGCCCACCAGCACCCACCTCCGGTGCAGGTGGCCCCCGGTGTCTGGAAGCTGGGCCTCCCTGCAGGAGGGGGAAGCCCCCACAAGGCTGGAGGGTCAGGAAGGGAAAGAGCATGGCACGATGCCATAGGCTTGCTGGGTGTCACTGCCCGCTTGCCAGCTGCCTGTCTGCCTCTCAGTGGCAGAAGCTGACTGGCCAGCTGACCATCGTGGGCCAAGCAAGACCCCTGGACGCAGTGCTGACAGCTGAGGATCCTGCCACAGAGAAGCCTTGTCTTGTTCAACGGTAACGACGACGAGAAAAACGTGCCAGGATGTCAGGGGCGCCATGCTACGTCTTGCCATCCCAGGGGAAAGCCCACTTCCGCCTGAAAAAGCACCAACCCGGCATCAGTGCTGAAGAACACTCCCTGCCACATCTCAGCCAATGCCTGCAGGACAGGTGGGCGCACACACACACGGCTCCTGCACCCCATCCCTGTTGCTGTCCCCTAGAGGTTCAGGCAGGCCTCCTCCAAACCCACCTTTGGCCCAACGCTGCCCTCCCGTCACTGCCCCCCCGCCTCCTTGCCCCACACATGGGTTCCTGGCAGCACATCTCTTCTAGGCAGGATGAAGGGCTGGTGGAACTGCGCTCCCTGTCCTGTGCCTGGGGGCCATTCGGGGCGGCCCAGACGCCTCGGGCACCTCACAAGGAGGAGCGGGGGAGAAGGAACGCAGGGAAGGAAAAGCCAGCCGGCCACGACTGGGCCCGAGCAGAAGGCCGCGTGGCTGGCTGGGCCTGGACGGGGAGGGAGCTCGTCAACTGTGGCTAAGTGATTACGTAAGACGCAGCGGGAGAAGGAATCTGAGCATCCCAAATGCCGGCCGCACACACTCTGCCACCCCCCTTCCCACACACACAGGCACCGTGTCCGTCAGCACTGGGTGTGCGGTGTGCTGCTCCCTCTCGCACACACACTCACACACTCAGAGCACTGTCACTGTCTTCCTGGGGAGGGGGAGGGAGCCAGGAAAGCGTGGGGGGGGAGGGAAAGCACTTACACTGCACTCCTTGGTGTGGAGACTGGCGGTGGTGGTGGGCAAGGAAAGAATCCAAAGTCAAGATGGCCAAGGAAGAGAGTCCCCCCAGCAAAAACACTCCATTGGGCAGGCTCTGTGCAGAGCGCACCCCACCACCCCACCACTACTGCTGCCCTCGCCCCTGCCCCAAAGAAGCATGCCCACCCTCCTGGGTACAGAGAGTCCCACTCCCACTCTAAAGCAACACCAGGGCCTCCTGGGTGGCACCCACCCTCAGAAACCTTATGGGGGTGGTGGGAGTGGCACTCTTTGCCTGTGGGCGCATCAGCCAAGGGGGCTCAGTGCCTTGCAGAGCGGAGTGGTGCCCGAGGGGTCCCTCTCCCTCCACTCTTCCATCAACATCCAGCGTCCCAAAAAGAACACAGGTGCTGTGTGCGCACGGACATGCGTTCTCTGCCCCGCCAATCATCTTCTCGCAAGCGGAAAATCATCATTCCACAGACAGGGTGAAAACGGCCGACGGATCCGCCAGCGTGGGGGCCAGAGGGCACCTCAGTCTCGGGGAGCAGAGGGCCGAGGCTGCATTTGGCCAGATAGGATCCAGCTGGACTGGCAGGGCAGGGCAGACATTTCTGCCTCAAGAGAGGAGGGGGGCAAGAGTAGCAGAAGGAGAACCCCAGTGCCAGCGTCAGAGCGTTTTGGTAAGGGAGCAGGAGAGGATCAAGTGGGCACAAGTACGCCCAGTGTGCAGCCCAGGCTGGTAAAGGTCCTCTCCTGCCCGCAGCCTTGCCCGCTTCTCTCTCTGGCCCGCCTGCCCGCCTTTTCCCCTGACGTTACACCCCCGCTGCCCCCAGTTCGGAGCCGTCTTTCGGACAGACTGGCAGACACCAACAATGAACCCCAACGCACCTCTGGGGATGACACGGGGCGGGATCGGCATTCCACAGGCACACCTGAACCCCCGCCCTTTGGGGGTGGCTTCACGCCACTCTCTCCCAAGGCACAGGGTGTCACCACGGTCTCACCTGCAGCCACCCTCTTCTCATCCAGCACTCCGGTTGGTCCCAAAGCAAACACCGCCCAGGTCCACAATAAAATACTCCCCAGAGAAAAAACTGGCGGACCCCATGGCTCCCCAGTCCCCTAGCACTGTAGCCCAAAATGGAGGACACTGGGAGCACTGAGCTGAGCCTCGGTCCACCATCCCTCTCCCGCTGCCACTGCCCAGCCACAACCGGTTGCGCCAGCCCCCCGGGGAGTCTTCTGCCCCCCCCCAAATGGCAATGTTATTCCTCAGCCTGGACGAAGCGCGCGCGCACACACGCACACACACACACACACAGCTGCCGCCGCCGTCATTCCCCCAGCCTCGGGCTGCGGCCTCCGGCTGGTGCGATCAGGCAGCTGCTGGGTTTCTCGGGTAACGAGGGAGCGAATTTAACCTGTCTGGTGGGCGTTGGGATTATTGCCTTGGCAACGCTGCGTTTGGGGGTGAGAGAGAGAGTACGGGGGAGTTGGCACACCCACCCAATCTGCTGGTTCAGTAGAGCCCCCACTGCAGTTACTGGCAGCCTCAACACTTTGCACCCCAGGATGACCACACAGGAACCCGTGGGCTCCTCGGGATCCCGCACAGACCCTTCCTCGCTCACTTGCTTTGGGATGGGGCAGAGAGAGGGCAGGAAGCTGGGAGTCATGAAAAGGGATCCCACATTATCCCCACCACCACCACTGGATACAGCGCTGGAACAGGCTGGAGGAGCACCCACCTTGGCCACGGCCAGCCCTTTCTGGGGGCCTCTCCGCCCCTACACGGTCCCCACCTCCAAGACCAGAAAGCTGCCAGCCTGGCACTTGGGGAAGGTCACCGTGGCTGGCAAGTTGCTCGGCTTCTGCACAGAACGTTTTCAGTGTCTGACTTACAAGAGACAGGGGGCCATGATACCACAGGCACAAAGGCCCTGTCATGCGCGCTGCACACTGCAGGTTCAGCTTCCTGGCAGGGAACCTCTCCAGGGGTCACTGGGAAGCAGAGAGCCCCAGCTCCTGCCCATCTGGGTGGATGCTGCTGGCCCAACTCCAGGGAGGCCAGTGCCCTCCAGCCATTGCCATCCATGCTGCCCTGGAGGAGCCAACCTGGGAGCCATGGAACTCCTGTGGATGTTCCCCGAACAGCGGGAGGCCCTCAGGGCACCACCAGTACACTTCCTCTCCTTCGCTGACACCACAGGTGCCTTTAGAGGGAAGCACGTGCCCTGGCTTTGGGGCTCGTTCGCCAACCCCTCTGTCCAGCGTTATCTCCCCCTCCATCTTTTAAGATTTCCACTTGTCAAGTGAAGACCCGTGAGAGCGCTCTGAGGCTGCCTGATTACACCTATTCCTAAATCGAGGACATGAGAAGCGGGGAGGGAGACGCTACTTCTGCAAGTACGCACATGCCACGCAAAGGCCCGGGCAAACTGGGGGTGGGGAGGGGGGCAGACCTCCAACAGAGGAGCACCAGGGTAATCACCTTATCCAGTGGCTGGTCACTAAAATGGAGAAACACCCACCTATTCCGAACGCCCTAAGGAGCAGACCGAGCTGGACGGCACAAGGGGTCCAAAGAACACAGCAGTGCCGGCAGTGGTGGCAGAGGCGGGAGGGGAGGGAGAGAGTGCCCACTCCCCCACCTGGTGGAAGGCTCTCTCTTGCGCAAGGACCCCCCACCCCTTTCTATGTGGCGAGGCCCTTAAAAAGAGGGTGAGAGGGACTGAATTCAAACCTTGAGGAAGAGGTAAGCAGCTCAAGCATCCAACCACCACCAGAACAGAAGAAGGCAGGTGGCGGGGGAGAGAGCAGCCACGAGCACTTCTTATTAAGCCCCACCACACCCCAGCTCCCTTTGGGCAACGCCCTATGGCAAAGCAAGGCAACAACTGGAAGCTGAGGCCGCAGCGCTAAAACATGTGACCGATACCAGAGAGGGTGTTTGCTCCTGTTGGGACTTCAAAGGAAGAAACACCTCGAATCAAAAGGAAATGGTTTTTAGTGTGGTGGGGGGGTTTGAAAGGGGAAGTCAGGATTGTCAACTCTCTCTGAGGCCCAAGTCCCTCCAAAGGCCTGGTAGGGGAGGTGGGCATTTAAACCCACCCCAACATGAGCCACGGGGCAGGAAAGGTAACTCCAAGAGGTCCCTGGCCTCGACCACAGGCAGTATCAAGGAAGCCACTGGAGAAAGGAAGCCATTCCTTCGGGAAATGGGAGGCCAGCCCAAGGTGCACCAAAGGGGAAGCAAATGTTCCCAAGGGAAAGGCAGGCAGGCAGGCAACCAACGGCTGGCCATGGAGTTAAGGGAGAGCTGGAGGATGCTCCGGAGGAGGAGCCCTTCTGCGGATAGGAAGCAGGTTCAAGAACAGGAAGCAGAGGGTTCCCTTCCACAGCTCTGCCATTTCAGGAGACAGGGGGGGGCACTAAGGCTGCCGCCGGCTCCCTCACCCTCCCACCACCAGTCTGTCAGTCCGTCACTCAGCCCTCCTCCCTGGTCTTCTCTGGAGGAGTCAGTCATCACACTACAGCCTGCCCAAGCCCGTGCGAGACGGATCACTGCTACCTCCGTGCCACCCAGCAAGCGGTAGTGCCAGACGCTCAGAACCGGCACACCTTCAGCTCCTCAGCCACTTCCCTCTGCTATGGATCGTGCCCGGAAGGGAGGAGGCCTTGGCAGGTCACACCACCCGGCGGGACGTAGGTATTTCCAAATGCTCATGGGTAAGCAAGCTGAGCACTTGGCTCTGAGCCGGGAGCCGCACCGCTGCCCAAGCCCCCACTGCCCCTACACAAGGCACGTGGCCGCTACTTGGAGCTTGCTGAGCCGCGCCGGGCCTGTCCTGCTCAGTGCAGGCTTTGTGGGGACTGCTGCCCGGCCCGAGTTTGCTGCTTGAGGACCCCTTCCTCAGTGGTGGGGGGGAGCACATGCAGTGGTCTCCAGAATGGGAGAGCTCAGCCCCAAATGTGACCCATATGCCCCCACCGGAATGCTCTGGAAGGGCCCTTCAGCTCTCCCCATCCCCTGGGGCATTCGAGCTGGCACCTCCCTGGAACCTGGCTCCACAAACCAAAACCATCTGGGAAGCAGCCTAAGGCAGCCAGGGTCAGGGAACGATTATCTGGAGAATTCCTTTCGGATGCTACATTTTGTCTATGGAGGTGCAGACTCAGAGCAAACAGCCTGGAGCTCCAAGCTGGACAGGGGAGGGGGTAGGACCATGTCTCTGAGACGCCCCGTGTGCCTTAAGGACCTGTCATTTATGTCCCTTTGGCCTCCGCGGACCCCCTCACTCCCCCCCTCAGTCAGAGTTCCCTCACCTGAGTCATCACAGTGACTCTGCATTCCTCTGCCTCTGCAAGGCTCCTCACACAGAAGGGTCTCCTTCAGCCCCTCTGCTCTGCGACTCTCTTCCACAATCACTCAGAGGCTGGATTCAAACCACGACCCCCTGCTGGATTCTCTCTCACCCGTCCCCGGTGCCAGTCTGTCTCCAGGGAAAAGCGGATGGCAAGCAGCTTCTGCTGAGGCCAGTCTTGCCAAGGCGGACAACGGCAGTGAGAAAAGGGCCAGGGAAGGGCCTGGTTGCCAGTTCCTTGTCTGGCACAGGTTATGTATGAAATGCACTGATACAGGATGGGAGAAAGCAGCACATGGGAAAAGGATCACAGAGCCTTAGGAGGCCACAGACAGTCTAACGCAGCAGGCAAGAAAGCCAATGCAATTCGGAGTTGCATCTGGAGTCTAGTGTCCAGATCAAGGTAAGTAGTTGTTATTAGTAGTTGGTATGGCAGACCTCATCTGCAATACTGTGTCCATTTCTGGGCACTGCAGTTCAAGAAAGATGTTGGCAAGCTGGAAGGTCTCCAGAGAAGGGCGACCAAGATGGTCAAAGGTCTGGAAGCCCTGTGAGAAACGGCTTAAAGAATCAGGTATCTTTAGCATGGATAAGAGAAGGCTGAGGGGTGTGAGATGACAGAGCCATCTTTAAATATCCAACAGGATGCCGTGATGTAGAAGAAGCAACTAGTTTGTTTTCTGGTGCTCCAGAGACCAGAACACAAACCAATGGATTCAATTCCAGAAAAAGGAGATTCCCCGCAAAACATTAGGAGGTAAGAGCTGTTCAACAGTGGACTGCACGGCTTTGGAGCTTGGTGGTCTCTCTGTCTTTAAAAAGATGGTCTTAAAAAGGCTGGATGGCCATCTTTCGGGGGTGCTGTGGTTTAGTATTCTTGCACGGCAGAAGAGGATGGGACCGGATGGCTCTTATGGCCCTTCTCCAGGAGTCTGCAATTCTAACTAGCCAAGGCAGGCTAGTCTCCTGGCCACCCACAGTTTCTGGTTTGGAGAAAGGAAATGTACCCATGCAGCTGACATGAAGGATTCTGCGCTCCAGGTCAGCAGCACTCCTAGGAATGTGGGGAGACAGGACGCAGCGCTCTGCTCCAAACCTCACCTGCAGCCTGGAGAAGGCCAGGTCAGAAGGGGTTGGAGCCGGAGGGACAGGAATCTTCCACCACAGCTGGCCAAACCCACCTGGCCCTTCCAAGGAAAACCCCGTGCATGGACAGACCCTTCACGGCCAAGGAGAGGTGGGGGGCTGGACGAGGACCACTCCTCTTATCCAACATGCACCACAGAAGCACCAAATTTGTAATGATAAATGACCGGGCGCTGCCCGCTATTTTTCTCTGAGTCACTTTGATCAATAAAGGGAAAAGGGTGAATTGGTATTGATCTATCCAACACCTCCCAATGCTGCTGTACAAATTGCAGGCGCTGGGGACGGGGATGGGGAGAGAGGCCTCCCTCCTTCCTTGGGACTCAGAGCAGGGGAGGGGTGGGGGCGTGTTCACCTGCGGGCAGCACGGGAACAATCTACACCCAATGCGTAGCCACTGTGAGCAGCTCTGCGTCTGCAGGACCCTCCCTCGAGGGAGAGCTTTTGGGAGACAGGGTCTGGAGGTGGGGAGGGACGGCTTGGCCTTTTCCCCTCAGGTCATCCCTTTTCCGCTCAAACTCCTTCCACAGGAACTGCCGAACAGCCGAGAGTGGGACTGTGAGCAGAAAGAGAGCCTGAGGCACCGTCTTGCTCTCCCCCTCTTACCGCATGGCATCGCAACGTCCCGTGGCCGCCTTTGGGTGAGGAGACACCCGCCGGCCGTTCTGCCCACAGGCGCATCTGGCACAGTCCGAAAAGGGCAGGGAGGACCCGTGGGCATAACAGGGGCCGGGGGGGAGGCTGATGCAGAAGGCCCCAGGTTTGTCGCTCAGCAGCCTCTCTGAATCGGGCTGTGGGAGGACTGATTCCAAAGTCCCAGGGAGCAGCTGTGGCGGCGGCGGCCTGCCTGCACAGAGCTACAGCTGGTCTGGAGAGCGCCCTGGTCCACGGCAGCATCCGATTCCAGAGCCAGCCCTGCCCCGCAGCCCCCTCCACCGCCCCCTTGCTGGAGGTGAGCCAGGGGCTGAGACATGGCACCGCTCTGCCTCCCTTGGACCCCCTGAGCAGCTGGCGGTGGCTGTGGCGGAGAGCTGGCCCTCCCCGGACCCTCTTTAGTGGCTACCGATTGGGGGACACCCGGGCAGGACCCGACCGACTGCCACGGAGCTCTCTCCCTGGGGAGATCAAGAGAAGCACCTTCTGCCCCGACCTTTAGAGGGTTGCTGAACAGCTCCCCATTCCGGCAGGCACTTCCTGACTACTGTCCCTTTAAGCAATGGATTTATAGCAGCTTTCCATCTTCGTGTCTGTCAAGCAGCTTTCACTGTTTGGGCAAAAATCATCCTCATCTGGAGAGGCGTGGAGGCGTGTAGAGGGGCTTCTTTTTGCGTGCCTTCAAGTTATCTCTAAGATGAACCTATCACGGGGTTTTCCCTGCGATTTTTTTCCAGAGGGGGTTTTCCATGGCCTTCTCTCAGAGGCTGAGAGTGTCTGACCTGCATAAGCAGAGCTTCTGGGCTGCCGTAACTGAGTGGGGATTTGAACCCTGGTCATTTGAAGTCTTGGTCCGACGATGCACAAACCATCATGCCACGCTGGCCCTGACAGGGGAGGTGGGACTGCAAAATGGAGCCGGAAAAGGAGGTGCTGGCTGAGAGCACCAATGGTGGAAGACTCCCCCCCTTTCGCCTCCCACCCTCGAAAGCCCCAGCTGAGCATCACGTGGGCAGCCTGGCCCTCAATTTAACTCAGACAATTAAAGAAAAACCCAAAGGAGAAAATAAAACCTGACTCCGGATGGGCCCAGCAGCGAGCAAAAGCACTGCCAAGCTGCTGACCCGGCACGGGCTAAGGAGCTGAGATTATTGCAAGGAAACATTTAGAAGTGCCCTGGGCCTCGAGGAGAGAGAGGCAGAGGAGATTCCACCGCAGAAGCAGCACTTTAAGTGGCCGAAGGATGAGAGTCAAAGCCTCACTCACGGCACAGGCCCGTCGGCCCCGGCCGGCCTGTCGGCCGGCGATCAAAAGGGAGAAAGTCAAAAGCAGGCCAGCCGCAAGCGCGCTCGACCCCCTCCTCCAGCCCAGGCTGGAAACACAGGTCTGCTGCCCCTGTTCTAAAATCACCACTCGGCCTCCCAGCCTCGCGCCCACATCCCATCAACCGCAACGGACGGCCAGGCCGGCTCCATTCTGCAGAGCGGCGGTCCTGCTCCTCGGGCAGCCCTTTCAAGACTCTGCGCGCCAGCGAGATGGCAGCAGTGGAGGGAAATTCATTAGGGAGCACAGCTCCTCAGCTGCCAGCGGCGCATTCGTCACCATTAAGCACACAGCCGAGGGCCGGGGGGTGCAGGCGGAGGGAGGGAAGGCAGGCGGCTCAAGGGGGGGGGCGGGAGTCTCCTTGCAGCTCTGCTGGGGGAGGAGAGGACGAGGGGGCCTGACGGGGCTCCGGCAGGGGCCCCCGAGGGCAGCAGCGGTTGCTGTAACTGCAGCAACCCCAGAAAAGGAGCCGACCGTCCAACAGGGGCAACTCAGGATGTCAGCACGGGGGTCACCATCACGCCAGACAGCACTCCCACCATGCCCAAGCATTTGTACCAGTCTCTGGGGATCTGAGGGTTTTGGGGGGGGGGGGTGCTCCGCATGAGAAGCGAGCCTCCCGTCCACACACACACACCCCGTGCTCCGCTCGGTCCCGCACAACGCCTGCACACGAGGGGACGAGCCCTCCCTTCCACTGATGTGTGGAGAGCTTGAGAAAGTCTGTGCAGAGCCAGCCCATGCCCCCAGCCCCTCGCCCCTTCCCCACTACCCTGGGAGGTGGGGGGCGGCATCCTTCAGCCGCACGGGGCAGGAGATTCGGGGCACCCATCCTGACCCACTGAGGTGTATCGGAAGAAGGAACGGGGAAAACCCACCCCCTCCAAGAGGACCCTGCCGGGCCCACCGCGGTCCCTCAGGGGCGGCTCGACAGGGAGAGCGCTCCCAGTTGCCTGGGGACCCACGGAGGGTCAAGGGAAGCCCAGAGCCGAAGGGGCGCCGGCGCCCCACCTTCTTCTCGACCTATCCCCACGGAAGCTCCGGGCGCTGCCCCTTCCCCAGCTGGAGGCATGCCGCCTGCCAGGGGTTCTCCCCCCCACGCGCGCGCTTTCTGTCTTGGTGCCCTAAGGGTGGTACCACCGGCCAAGGAAGCCTCCTTTCCGCTGAATAACCGCAGCAGAGCCCCCGCCCCACTCCGGCCGTGCTGACTAACCTCTCCGGCATCCCCTCCCCTTCTGCCCATCCCCGCCCATCATTCAGGGGCCTGTGGCACCCTCCCTCCCCAGGACCCCCTTCGCGGTCCCATTCCAGGCCCACCGTGCTCCAGAATTAACTGCTGCCCGCCTGCTTCCTTCACAAATAGCAACCACAGCCCGAGCTCCTGCCGCCGGGCCCGCAGGGGCCTCCTCTCTGGCCGCGCCGCCCAGGGGAGGGACACACAGAGAGCCTCCTTCTAGGCCTGATCCCACCCCCACCCCCTTCGTTGGGTTGGGGCTACTTGGAGCTTCGACGACCCCACACCCGCTCCACCCTCCCTGCGGAGAGAAAGCAGACGTACCAAGCAACAGCCTCGTGAGGCTGGCCTTCTTCCTGCATGGAGGCTTTAGAGCAAAGGAGCCTTCACAAATGGGATTCCGATCCCTTCCCCAGCACACGCACGCACACACCTGCCATGTGAAACGGGCCCGGCCCAAAGCCAAGCCAAACCATCTCCTCTATCTTTCCCTATTTCGCAACTTGCCGGGAGTGGGGCCTGCGGCGCGCTGGCTCCCTCCCCAGGAAGGCTCCCTACCTGTGGGAAAGCAGCCTCCCAAGCTCGGCTTGACCAGGGGCCCCGCGCCCTCTCCCAGCACCTGGTTCAGAGCCAGGTTGGACCCGTGCCAGAGCACCCGTGGGCACCCTGAGCCGGATTTCATTGGGAAACCGTAGGGGGAAGGGGAAAGAGAGACAGAGGCGGCACGTGACGAGGCGGTTCTCTGGCCACGGAAACAGGCGCCATCCGAGAAGCACCACAAGCCCAGAAAGATTTAACACGCAGGAATCCTGTGTGACTCTAATCCAGGCCGCACAATTCTGCCAGCGATGCAAGCAAAGCAAACTTCTTTGTTCTGCAAGCTCAGCCTGCCGCTTCTGCCGGCCAGGGAGAGGTAGCACTTTAGCCCCGCTGGACATCCAAGCCCGCCCCGGTCATTTCTCCCCCTCCCAGCACATGGACACAAAGGCAGGATCCCCTGCAGAAAAAAGCACCCTCCCGGTCAGTGCCCTCAAGGGTGCAGCACAAACTACAAAATCCATACACACGCACCCGGAAGCCAGCAGGGGGGTTAAGGGAAGACTCTGGGGAAAAACCCAGGGGGGCGAGGGGGGAGAGAAAGTCCCCCCAACAGAAATCTGGCTTCATGGCCGCAGGAGTCCTCCAGCTTTCATCTGTCAGTGACTCATGCAGGCAGCGGGAAGATGTGGCAGAAGCCCACCCCCAGACAGGCAGAGTGCCAACCAGAAGAGCCTTGGACTCCCCCAGCCGTGCCCTGAACACAGCACTGCCGGGGGGTTTTGGGCAGGGCACCTCCTCCGTCAAGCCAGGTGGCGTGGCTGGAGAAAGGGAGAGAGGGCCGAGGCAGTTGCGGGCCCCTTGGGCCATCTCAGCCACGCCCTGCCCTGTCCCAGGCAGCATCTGCTGGGGAGCTCGTTCTCTCCGTCCCAGCCTGCTGCACCCTGGGTCTGCCAGCACAGACGAAGAGGAGGAAGGGTGCAATGGGAGCTGAACGGAGGTCTTTCTTCTTGAGGATCCGTCGGCAGCGGGCATCTTTGCTCCTCTTTGGCAATTATGAATCACAGCACAATTATGCCAAATGCATCTGGTGTGAGATGCGCACCAGCTCCAATCAGGGAAACTGCACCCCCCACGCGCGCATGCGCCCTCCCGCAGCCTTTCACATCCAGCACCCACCCTCTTTTAAAAAGACACACTCAAAAGAAGGGTTGCCTCCGCCCCAGCGTGCGGGAAAAGAGACAAAGGGGAGCCAAGCCCCCCACCAGGGCCCGGATGCCACATCCACCCGCGCTCTCAGGGGGAGGCCGACGGACGGGGGACGGCTGTGCCCAGCACCTCCCCTGCAAAAGGCCAACGGGGAGGAGGGCCGGGACCCCATGCCCAGCAACACCACCCTATCGCCATAAGCAGAGGGTGGGGCGCCCTGCTGGAAGGAAGGGTTTCCAGGCCGGAAGTGCCCTTGTTGGTCCCCGTCCGAGCACAGAGGCAGCATGGCTACTGTGGAGACTTGCCCCAGGGGTCTCTGCCTCCGTCTGCCGTGCTTCTTTCCCCCCTCCCCACAGCCATGGCTTCCGCCAGTCCTCCTGTGGGAGCCCGAGGGCTCCCTTGGGGATCAACAAGGACTGCGACAGCCACGTACGAATCAATGACAAGTCCACGTTAAAACACAACCAGAGCCTTTCAAAAGGTTGCTCTCAGCTTGCACCCCACATCCTGACGGGGGCCAGGGAGGGGCGCCAGGGAGGAGCAGCTGGCAGCGGATGTGGCCACCACGAGTAGGGGGTGGAGGGGGCCCTGGAGCAAAGGCAAGCTGAGTTCCACACCTCGGGGCTCTCTTTTCCAGAGCGGAGTCCAGCCCGGAACACACAAAACCAACCAAGACTGCCTCCAACCACGTACAGAGTACCTGTTGTCTCTACATCCGGGACAGAGGCGTCACAGTCAAGCCTCTTTGCCCAACGTTCACCTGCAGCCTGGGCTTGGCCAGCGAGGTGAGGGGTTCTGGAGCTCAGGCCAGCCACCCAGGATGCCTGCAAGGCAGACAGGTGGCTACAGGGATGTCCAGGCCAAAACCCCCAAAGGGCAGCACATGGCATCCCTCCACGCAAGACTGGGAGCCGGCTGGCCGGCAAGCGCCGACACCCCTGCTCCTGCCTCGGAGCAGCCCTCAGGTCGCACGGGGCACCCAGAGGGACGGTGGGGCCAGAGAGAGCAGCCCCCGGCAGTCAAGACTTTTCCGCTGGGAGAGCCAGAGAGGCACAGAGGCTGGACGCAGCGAGAGCGTGGTGGCCAGCGGCAGCAGGGAAACGTCAGCCTGTCCGGAGGCTCGACTGCGAGGAGGCGCGGGCGCAAACAACACGGTTCCCTCTAGGCAGGCGAAGGGAGCCACCCTGTTCCAAAGCCCCAGTCAGGCCGAAAAGAAGGGCGGGAGCGTCCAGGGAGGAAGGGCTTTGTGGGCTCTACCCTGGGAGTGGCACCCCTCCCTGTGACCCCCCACGGGCATCCCCCCTCCCCCCTCCTAGAAGAGGGTGTCTGCAGGCACAAGCGAGGCAGGGGGCCATCCGGCATCTCTCAGCGTTCACATCTTCACAGCGCTGGGCAGAACCCCAAGAACGCCAGGAGTCCTCGGGTGCTGCGGAAGCGCCCCACGTTGCCCTCCTGCTCCGCCCCCCCCCCCCCAGCAACCACCTACCTCTCGCTGCAGCACCAGCTCCTTGGTGAAGAGGGTGGCCTCCTCGCTGAAGGGCTCGCCCTCCTGGACCAGGCCGGGCAGGTTCCGGGCTCCGCGGGGACACTCGATGCCTACGGACAAAGGGGGGGGGCAGGGTGAGACCTGGCACCAGCTCCGAGGGGCCCCAGATGTGGGACGGGGCCTGCGCCAGAGAGGGGCCTGCCGCAGATGCCTCTTGCAGCCGGATCTTATGCAGGGCCCCTTCCCCCCTCTGCACCCAGGAGCAGAACAACAGCGGCAGACGGTTAGAGCGCTGCGCTGGGGGGGGGCAGGGATGCCCCCATCTTGTTTTCCAGCAGAAGCGGTCATCTTTGGCCCGGGGCAGGAAAGACGTCAACCCTTGGATGGGGCACGCGGCAGGGTTCCCTGCTCCCCCTCGCCCGCCTACCTGCCCGCCCACCTCCCAGGGGTTGACCCACCTCAGGGATGCCCGCCTTTGCCCCAGAGGGGCCAGCAGAGAGCCCCGATTCTCCCCCAGCCCCTGTGCTCTCCCAGGAGGAGAAAACCTGCATCGGAGCCACAGCTGCCCTTTGCCACCAGGCCCTCACAAACAGCCAAGCGCGGGGCAACTGCACAGGTAGCCCTCCCCCCCACCCCGCCCCGCCCGAAAAGGATCCCAATGAACACCCCGAAAGGAGCGGGTGAGCAAGCAAATGAGGGGAGCAGCATCTCCTTCGCTGCTTGTGGGCTTGGGCACACGCACGCTGATCAGCCCAGGGCCATGATGGCTGAAGGATGGGTGGACAAGGGTGGGGCAGAAAGCCATTTTAGCTGGAACAACAGCTGAAGTAAAGATCCAGTGAGAGGGAGCTTCTGCTGCCTCAGAAAACAAGAGGAAGGGAGAGCCCCCCCAAAGATAAGCCCCAAGAGCACCTCTCCCCACACACCTTAACACACCGTCAGGGAAAATGTCACCAACCAGGAACGGACATCCCTGCCAGTAAAGCTCCAGGTGTTCAAGCCCCACATGTGAGGAACTGTGAATGCACACAGCAACACACAGAGACAGTGTGCAAGACAGACAGACATTGCTGTGGCAATAACAGCCATCTGACAGTGGCATCGGCTGCTGCCCCAGCAGGGTTTGGTGGAGTCTCCTCCTCCTTTGGAGGTTTTGAAGCAGAGGCCGTGTCTTCCTGCAGGGCAGGAGGAGGCAGGACTAGACAGCCCTTGTGGTCTTTCCCAACTCTGTAATTGTATGGCACCGCTGGCCATCTGCATGGGTTCTGCGTGTGGAACTCTCCTCCCTCCACCATCAGCTGGACATGTCCTTCCTGCCCAGCGCAGTAAAGTCAACCCACGCGCCCCATGCAACGTCCGCTCGCGTCTCTGCCCCACCGGACTCTGGGCAGGGTTTCCAGGTTGTCGGGGCAACCTAGAGTTTTCTCCACGGGGAGCCAGCACAAGGGCAGGGCCCCAAGGAGGACACTACAGCACCACGTGCAACGCCTGTGCCCGTCACCGGCCAGCCACGGCCTGGGAAGGGGCAGGAGAGGGCCAGAGGGAGGACTAGTTGTGGCCTTTTGGGATTTGTGGCCGGGCTGGCAGCATGGGGCGGGGAGCCCGCCACGCGGGGCCGGACTGGCACAGGGGAACTCTCCTTGCAGTTCCACACCCAGGTTTGGGAAGGACTCCACACAGCACGACAGCCCTGTCTGGCCACTGCCTGAAGAGGGGCCAGGCAGGCAGAGGCCCGGGAGGGCTCACCCGCCCAGGCCTCCCGAGATATCAGAGCCTCTCGGGAAATCGCGGAAACGCCAAGGAAGACCTCTTCCTGAAAGTCGGAGCAGGTGCTGAAGGGGGAGGCTCCCGCTGAGGCAGCACGGGGGAGGGCCAGATGGGCCACGGTGGGCCAGGGTGAGAAACACCCCCAGCAGTCCACGCCAGGCCCAAGGAACAGGGTCGCCTTTTGGCCGCCGCAGCCCTGAGCGACAGCCGGGAGGGCAGCCAGGTTAACAGCCTCTTTGCTTTAGCGCCAACCCAGGTGACGAAATGTATTAAAACTCACCCTGCCTCCACGGCCGTAAATCCAGGCTGAAGCCGCACGCCGGCAAGAAGGGCCGTGAGGGAACAGCCAGGGGAGGCAAGGCCGCCAACGCTGGGCAGACAAGCGGGCGAGTGTGCCAAAGCCCACCCCCACCCCACACTGCCACCGGAGCCTCCGAACAGGGGGATGTGACGGACAGGCGGGGTCAGGAAACATCCAAAATCCATTTCACCCCAGAGCAACGCTTCAGATCGGCCTAGGGGGCAGAAACAACCGCAGGGCAGGAAACACCAAAGAGGAGAAGGAGGGCAGGCACAGATCCCACAGGCAGTTCTCCCCACGCCGGCAAGACGGAGCCCGCCCGCTCGCCACAAACTCCCACCCCGGAAGACGCTCGGCGGCAAGCCAAGCGCCGGAGCAGTCTTCCTGTGGCAGGGAAAGAGGCCGAGCAGCCGCCAGGGCCAAACCAGAAAGGGCGCCTGGAGGCACCCCGCCGGCCCAAAGGACCCCGGGTTCTGAAATGGGCAGGGCTGGCTGGCTGGGAAGGGGGCTTCCACCAGAGAGCGAGAAGGGGGCTGCGGCAGACCAGCCTCATTCAGCTTAGAGCTGCCTGCCGGCAATCCAGCCAGTTCCAAGAGGGCCAGTTTGCTCCCAGGCAGCAGGGAAGGGGCAGAGGGCCAGCGCAGGGACCCGCCTTCCCCTGCTTCATGAGCCGGACCCTCAGCCCGGCCCAGGGAAAAGGCCCTTTTCCCCAGCAGGCGCCCCCGCGCCCTCCCCAAGGGGAGTGTGTGTCAGCAAGCTTTTTCCAGTGGGATCTAGTGAAAGAAATAGGTGAATAAATCAGAGGAAAAGTGCTTTGTGCAGCAAAAGCGCCGCACCCAACGTTGCCACAAATTAATGACCCCGGGGAGGGAGAGCGGCAGCTCGGCGGCCTCCCCTGTGGGATGTTCCCCGGCATACTGACGAGCCGCAGCAGCGCTGGGGCCGGGGAAGAACCCTGCGGCAGTGGGGGGGGGGTGCTGGCAAAGCAAGGGAAACGGTCAAGGGCAGAGGTCTCAAGGCTGGGGACGGGAAGGACAAAGAAATGCAGGGGAGTGGGAGGAGGGGTTGCTTTCTTTGCTTTTTTCTGAAGCCTTTTTTTTTCCTGGAAAAATTGAAAATGGGTGCTCATATATTTAGTCCCCCAAAATTATTTGTAGCCTTTGTGTAAAAAGAAGACTTTTCTGTAACACACTGTATAGTATTGGATCATTGCAATTCCTGGTCTTGGTTTCCTTTTTTCAGTTATTTTACAGGAAGGAGTGAATTTTGTCTGCTTGACACTGTGGATAAAAAGCGGAGACAATATAATGCTGAAGATTTCTTCTATTTTTCTTGGTTCTTCTGCTCACTCCTAATAAAATGGCAAAACTCAAGAGTGATACTGAAAAAATGAAATTATTTGCACCCTTTACAGATTGAAAGTCATTCTGGTTTAGCATAAAAATCATCACATTTGGTATAATAAAGTTTCAGTCCAGAAAAGGAAGAGACAGCAGAGAGCATATTGCAAACACACAGCAGGTCATGGAAGAAAACGACTGTGGTTTATAGATCACTGATCCAACTGACGGGGAGCAAGGTTGGGGTGCCAACCCAGTCTCCCACAGGAGGGGGTTCCGCAGACTGGAAACCACCACCAAGAAGACACTATCTCTCCTGCATCCCCACGTGGGCTTGTGACAATGGCAGGATAAGAGATAAGCCAAGCCCCTTACAACTCGGGCAGGCCCCTATATGGAGATGTAATCCTCCAGGTAGTCTGGATCTGAGCCATGAACTGTACCCAGAAATGAACCAGTACTCAGAAGAGCTGCTTCAACAGGTGAGTTATGTATTCCCCGTAACCAAGAATCAGCCCATGCTCAACGGCCCTCTTCCCCTGGGCTAAGCTTCCCTGACTGCAGAAGGGATGGCGGTGGAAAAGGATTAAGTCTCTGTGGGTTGGGCCCTGGCACAGCTGGGAAGGAGATGTGGGGAGAGGGACCCCTTGGCGGGGAGGAAGCGGCCGGGGCTTCCTTGCCCTCACCATGAAGTGGGTGCAGTTCACAAGGGAACTGCTGTGCAGTGAGAATCCCCTAGGGAACCCACACACACAGCCTGGCCAGCTCAAAGCACTGGGGAAAAGCCAAGGGCAGAGACAGAACTGAACCCATAGATAAGACACTCAGAGAAAAGGGGCCTTACGCTCTCCTTACCCCAGCACCACTCGTACAGAAAGCTTCAAAACAAATCTGAGAAACCTTTTCTCTCCTTTTTAGGGGATTAAAGCCAAATCCAGTTAAGGAGTTAGAGAGCCAACACAGAGGTGGGGTGCTTCTGGAAGCTGGAAATACAGACTGATGGATCTGTGATGGCTGCCCTGACCATGTGGCCAGACGTCTGTTCAGTGTGAGGATGTGAGCCATCTATGCCAACCAGGAATGAGGGGAGGGGGAGGAACAGATATGCAGGGGAAGAGCTGGGGCTCTGCAGCACTAGCAACGCCGGGGGAAATGGAATCGGGCAGCCCTGGCAGCAAAATTTAGGCTGCAAGATGCTAGGACCCAAGCTGCAATCTCTGAGAAGCAGTTCCCTGCTTGGCACACTGGGCCAGGAAGGCGGACAGAGCTCAACGAGGGGCAACCTGAGGGGGAGGGTCAGGTGCCTTAGGCACGGAGGAACACCTGGGAGGAGTCAAGCCATCCCCAAAGCATCTGCCTGTCTGACCCCTCTGAGGATGCAGACTGTGGTGGGCCATTCTCTGTCGGGAGGGCTTTGATGTGGTTTCCTGCATGGCAGGGGGTTGGACTGGATGGCCCCTGAGGTCTCTTCCAACTCATTCTATGATTCTGTGATTCCTGAGGGGCACAGCTTGCCAATGTCCCATCCCAGTGGGGACTGGGTTCCATTGGCGAAGAAGTGTACAAGAGAACAAAACTGATTGAAAGAAGAAGACAGGGGCAGGGAGGAAATGGTGTATGTCAATGACATTTGGAGCAGAGGACAAACAGAGGCGTGTTTATCTGCTAATGTTAGATGCCACTATGCCCAGACAAAGGGCTGGAGGAGGAGGAGGAGGAGGAGGAGGAGGAGGAGGAATTGGTGCTATATCAGACCAGGGACAGAGAGAGTGAAGCTCAGCACAGCTGAGCACTGGGCCTTCCAAGAGACAATGCAAGGAAAGCACGAGCTCAGCAAGCAGCAGCACTGGAGGAAAGAAACCCAGTAAACTGCTGCTCCGGATTAGTCAGAAAGGAGCGGAAAATAGGACTGCCAATATCCCACCACCCTCCTGCAAAATGGTGGAGTGGCCAATTTTGGAGCATTAAGTACAGTTCCAGCTTCTAACTACCCTGGAGAGCTGGGAAAGGGGCAGAAGGGGGCACAAAAAAGATCAGACAGGGGCTGTGCAGCAACCCCCCTGCCCCCCCACAGGACAGGCAACCAGATCCAATGAAGCTTAGCCTGGAGAACAAGATAACAGAAGGAACGGACAAGAGGGTCACAGAACTGTGCGTAACGAGAAGGAAGGTTTCCACCAGAACTAGAACGTGAGGCCACTTGATCGTACCAAGCTGCAGGAGATGCAAGACAGAGAGTGGGCACAGAGAGAGTGGAGGGAAGCCTCTTAGAGCACTTCAAGGAAAAATACTCCACGCTTCCCCCCACACCCCCCAGAAACCAAACAGGGCTCACAAGCCCCAATGTTTCCAAAAGCAAACTGCCGGCCCAGGGCCGACAGGAGGGAAGTCATGCTGTTCATGGCCAAAACCAGAGCAACCGGGAAATGTGCTTTCTCCTGTACATCTGTTGAAAGCAGATGTGCTTGCAAGGCATGGGAAAGTGGTGCCAGATCAGCTGGGAGCTGTGTGACGTTGGTGCGGCACTCACAGGCCAAGTCTTCCTCTTCCCAGAAGCCCAAGAGGAGGAGGAGGAGGAGGAGGAGGAGGAGGAGGAGCAAGAGAGAGAGGAGCCCCAGTGAGGCTGGGAGGAAGATGACGTGCCCAAAAGGGAGGGAGAACCCAGGGGGACACGGCAGCAGAGGGCATGGTGGCAGTGGCGGGGAGTGGGGGCGAGGTCTTTCTTCCAGCAAAGGCTTCTCTACCTTGGCACCATCAAAAGGCCCATGTGGCAACTTGATTTACACAGAAAGGAAATATAACCACAACAAAAGAAGCATTTATCATTTTGGTAAGAGCCACGTAACTTGGCCTGCTCCCTTCTGCAGCAACAGTAAAGTGCCCGTGTCCTTAAGTGGTTCTAACAATGGGAAGCTCCAGGACGGAATAAAGCAAAGCCATCTCCGGAAGGGCCTCCGAGCAAGCGAGCAAGTTCAAAAGGCAGAGTGGCTCTCCAGCCTTCCCGTGCCTTCCGGGGCCCTCACCGAGGGGTGGAGTGGGGGGTCCCAGAGGAGGCATCAGGGCCTCCAGCCCTGTCAGAACCGGCTGTGTATGCTGCCTTCTGGGAAATGGCTCTCCGGCCCCCATCAAGCTCTGAGGTTTGCTAAAATATCTGAGTGTGTGCGCGCGTGTGTGAATCGGACAGGAGAGGCAGTCTTGAGACAGGCTTCCCCGTGACGATGGAGGAAACTGGAGTGCTCTCGACAGACAGAGACCCTGACATTCACACACTGAGCTGGGGTCCACTCTCAGGACCCCTTGCTACGGCCCTGCTGCCTGGGCCTCCTGGGTGCTGGGGGGCTACAGTTTGCCCTCCCGTTGAAAAGGGCCGTCCGGGTCAAAGACTTTGTTGCAGGCCAGGGAGGACAGCTGTGTGCTGCTGCTGTGCCTCCTCCTCCTGCAGTTCCTTGCCGACAATCCCCCAAGGGAGTGGCTGGGGAATACCCGCCCCTTTTCCCCTGCAGGGAAGGGGTGGAGGGCTCTCTTGGAAACTCCAGAGAAGGGTACAGACCCCGAGGGAGAGCCCCAGTCGTGGGACGGGGGAGAGAGGGGGGTGGCCAAATGCCATGGCTGGCCCCGGGCCCTCGGGATCCTTCTGGGTGAAAAGATGTGGTGGGAGTCAGTAAGGTAAAAGTATTTTCTTGTACCTATGGAAAAGATGCCTCCATGCCACCTTCGGCTTAACAAAATCCCCAGGCTGGCTCAAAAGAGTCCCCCACAACAGCAGGTAAAACAACACAGAAGACAGGAGAGGAGGAGCGGAGGAGCCAGCAAAACGCGCCACAATCCTGTCAGCTGAGAGGGTGCACCCGGGGGCACCCAAAGGACCCCCTCTCCAAGGGCGCACCCCTACAGGCTTTGCGGAGCCCCATCAACCAACCCCACAGGACACAGTCCACCTTTAGAGTCCTGCCACGTAGCAGCCGACCAGCACAGAGCTCCTGCCCAGGAGGGTGGCTGCTGTCAGCGCCCTCACGCAGCCACTGCCGCCCCTGGTGCCCCTGGCAGGTGGACACCCAGCCCTGTCCAAAGGGGCGGCCTCTCCCATAGTCCATTTCTGCAGGAAAAGGGGGCAGGAGTCCTCTGGGCCCCTCTTTCTCCCTCTTGCCGCCAAACATAATTTTTCATTCCGCCCATCCCCTGACTGGTGGGCCAAGGAGGCCACAATGGTTGCCTGGCAGACCAATCAACTTTCCCAAGCGGGCACCAACTCCCCTCCAGAAAGGGAGGTGGGCAGGCCCCTCGGCCACGGAGTCCCCGGGTGCCCTCACAGCTATACACAAGGCCACCGGGAGCGGTGAACTAGCGGTCAGGGCTGAAGAGCCCCCATACACAGAGGGCCCCCACGCCCCCTCTCCTCGCCACTCGTTGCTCCTCCCCACAAGGCCAGGCAAACGCCAGGATGGCATCTGGAGTGGTAGGTTCGGGACGGAGGGATGAGGCCTGCCCCAGGTAAGTATTGTGACAAGGGAAGTCAGCTGTCGGGCCGCAGGCACGCGTCCCGTGAGAACGGGGGCTGCACTCCCTGCCAACGGGCCCGGTTTTGGAGGGCCCCTGCACTCTGCGCTCCCTGCAGAGGGACAAACAGGGCTGTGGACCAGAGGGGCTCCCTATTCTCTTCGGCTGGTTTGTCATCGGGTCCCCTGAGAGAAAAAAGTGGCCTCGCCCACCATCCACCCAGTGACAATAACCAGGTGAGCACCCCGTGTGGTCTGCCTCTACAGGCTCTTCGGAAGGGGCTGCGGAAGCAGACAGCCCCTGCCCCGGCCGGGAGCAGTGAGAGCCCACCGCCACGAGCCTGGGCCAGCGGAGCCGAGTGTCGGGACACCTCTGAGCCCCACTCGTGAAGAGGCTCGTCGTTAAGACGCCCCAAGCCCGACGACGACGACGACGATAGCAGGGGCCAATCCCGCCTGGGCCTTGGGAGCGGCCCGCCTCGTCCAAGCCGGCCAAAGGCTACTGGGGCCAGGAGGGCAAGGGCCCTCCTTTCTGGAGGGGATGAACAACTGGCTCTGCCCCAGGCGGAGTTTGGAGGGACCCTCCAGCTGGCCAGCAGCTGGATAAAGATGCTACAGCTCTGTTTTCTGGCAGTTTCAACAGACACTAAAACTTGAGAGAGACATTTTACGAATGCTTTTATGCTGCTGTTTTAATCATTTATATTTTATATTTTTATTGTTTTATGGTTTTATTCGTGAACTGCCTTGAGAGGGCTGTTTGCTCTGGAAGGGAATATAAAAATAATTAACAGATTGATTTATTGTTAACAATTCTTGTTCTGCTCCAAGGCACACCAGGGCATCGCACACAGAACTCCACGCACATCTCCGACTGCAGGCAACGGTGCCAGGGAGGTTCACAGAAGGAGCGGGCCACGGGGCTGGCTCCCTGGCGCTTGGGCACCTACAGTAGCCCGGCGACCAGCAGGAAGGTGGCCCCGGATGCCACGACAGCAGCGGGAGAAGCAGGGAGTGGAAAGGACCCGGGCCTCGGGTGGGGAGCCTGGAGCAGTGGCTGAAGGAAGGACGCCACCCTCCGTGGTGCGCAGGGGAAATCCCCCATGAACCCCATGACAGGGAAGGGGATGGAGCTGCCCTGCAGGGCCATAAAGAGGCACGAGGAGGGGGCTGCAAGAGGGGGGCCTGGCAGGAGAAGGAATGCCCTGCTCCTCCCAAACACCCACAACGGCCAAGGGAGAGGAGCGCGGCCACCAAGTGAGGCTGGCGAGCCAGCAGGAGAGAGCCACAGGAAAACAGCGCACAAGGGACCCGCACTGCCGAGAGAGAATGGAGCATCCAGGGCTCCTCGCCTACTTTGACAATCGCCAATTAGCTTTAATGAGGAGCTGTAATGTACCAATAAACAGAGATTGTGCACAAGGAAGGGAGCAAGCACGGCCCTGCTGTGGCTGGCGTGTGGCAATGGACTGGCGCGGGGGGGGGGGGATCACAGCCGATGGCCCAGAAAAGAAAAAAGGGAAGCAGCTGCCCCACAAGGTGGCATGGCAGCCTAGCCCCCACGCCGACCCCCAGCAGCCACCTTTGAGGAGGAACCGCTTCCCAGCCCCCACCCCCAAGCCAGGCTCAGGTGGATCCGTGGGCCGGCTGATCAGCAGCCTGGGGGCTCTCTCTCTCTCCCCCAAGCCCCATTGCCCCCAGGGGCCGGAGGGGACAGGCCAAGGGATGGGTGGAGCTTCTTCCACCTCAAGGCCAGAGTGGAGGAGCCCCGGCTCCGAAGCCCTCCATGCTGGCAAGTTGAGGAGAGAGAGAGGGAGGATCTCAGCGTGCCGATACATTTCCTGTACCCACCCAGCCTCACCCACCTGGCACAGCTTTAAGCCCCCTCACCTGGCACGGCAGAGCAGGGAATTGGCTATGCGGGTAGGTGTAGGGGGCTGAAGGAGAAGAGAGGCTGGCGGGCACACGGGGAAGCTGAGGAACCAGCAGCGCCAGAGGAGGCGTGACAGTCCCTTTTGGACTGAGACCCCTGCTGGCCGTGTGCTGCCCATCTCCAGCTGCAGAACAGCACATCAGGTGGCCATTACCCAGGTGGGGGCCAGGTGGGACGTGGCTACCAGCCCCGAGGAACACGTTCGCCCCCTCCTGCCGCTGCTACTACTACGATGGGAGGCAGGAGGGGAGGTCAGCTTGGCCAGGGTGGCCAGGGACGGCGTGGAGGAAGGGGGGAAGGGGCCAGGAACATCAGCACCCCCAAGGCCTCGGGCAGGATGGAAAGGGCGCCAGCCGGGCGACTCGGAGGCCAGCGGGGCCAGGTAAGTACCGCCGCTTTGGGACACCGTGCCAGCCACAACCACAACCACAACCGCCGCGTGCTTCTCAACATCATAGCCTTATTGCCACCGCCAGTGGCGCGCTTTGCTCCTTAGCATTTGCATTTGGAATCGCCAGGCACCACAACGGTGGCTGTATCTGTGGCGCCCGCGTGCCATGAATTCCTGCAGCCGGGCTCTGGTCACGTCGTCCTTACCTGGCCCCGCTGGCCTCCGAGTTGCGACATCCCACCAAGACATTGCAGGCAGGGGGAGCAGGGAGAAAGAAGTGAGACCGCCCTCCGAGAAGAAATGACAGCACAAGAGGCGGCTGGAGGAACCCCTCCCCTGCTGGCTAATTAGTACACCGGTTGCTCTTTATGTCATAATTAGCCCGCCTGACTTGATTGCAGAGCCTCAGGTAGCGTGTGTGTGTGCGTGCGGGGGGAGAGGATCTTTTCAAACGCCCAGACTTTGGCCTCTGCGGCCCCACTCCCACAAAAGCCAACGCCTGAAAACAGAGACAGGCTGCCTTTGGGTGTCCAGAATGCTGGCGAGGTCTTGAAATCACAAAACCAGTGCCCAGTGAAGCTTCCTGGGCAGGCAGCGCCCAGGGCAAGGCGCCCAGGTCCAGCAAGGAGGAGGCCCGCCTCCCGGCCACAGCAAAGCTCAGGGTGTCCCCTTCTTAATTTCCCCGCACCCAAAACGAGCCTCGCGCTGTCAGAGCCGCACTTCCGACCCCGCCACCCGCTGCGCCGGCGCCTGACACGCGGTGAGGGAGCGCCCCTCGAAAGCGACAGAGCGCCTCCTCCCACAGAAGGACCAATGGGGACTCCGCTTTCCTTGCGGAGGCGGGGTGGCAACCAACACACACACGCACACAAGCCCACCAGTCACCGACGGAAGCATGTCTAAACAGCAGGTGCCTGTCGGGTGGGCGGGCGGGTGGGCGGCAGGGACCCCTCCATGAGGTGGAAGCCCCTCGGAGATGTGCGCCCCACGAGCTGAGCAAAGCCGAGGAAAAATGGAAGAGAGCCCATCTGTGTATATGCACATGGAGAACGCAGGAGCCTCTGTGCCAGGGTGCCTAGTCATCCCCCCCTGGCTGAGGGCCACCCTGAGGGCACTGCTGCCACCCCCACCCCACCTCCCCCTCTTTTGCCACCCAGCCCGCGGGGCGGCGAAACGGAGTCCCTTCTGGGTTTCTAGTAAGCGTGCAATTTGATTACAGCAGCAAGGCAAATTCATAAGTCACCACAGTCCCACTAATTGCCTAATTAAGGGCTGGGAGTCCAGGGAGACAATTACATGCCCTGCCTGAGTCGTTGAGCCCCCACCCACTGGGACCTCAGAGGAAGATTTCCACACAGGGGCCGAGGTATATGTTGGGGGGGCGCTTGAGGGCCTCTCACTTTGGCCAGGGAGCCCCAGGTGCCTGCTTCTTGAAGACAAGAGGCAATTCTTCCCCGACCCGCGGCTGTCTCTCCCCCTTGGGCTGCCCTCTCCTCTCTTGTGGGGGTCTGCGAGTATCAAGCAACCCGCCAACACCCCCCCCAGACAGAGAGACAGAGGGCAGGTGGGAGGACACAGCTGGCCCAGCGATCAGGAAAGAGAGAGGACCACGTTCTCTCTCTCTCTCACACACACACACACAAAGACAACACAGGGACTCAGCCACCAGTGCCCCCCTTCCTCCCCACAACCGGCTGCACAGGGAAGGGTTTTGCATTTCCACAGGTCTTCATGGGATCCTCCTCCTCCTCCTCCTTCGGCAGATGCATGAGGAGTTTGCCCTTCTACAGTGGCATCTCTTATTTATTTTTTAACATAAGTGGGAGTTTTAGTGCTTATTAAAATTTTAAAATATCAGAGGCTCTGGAACGAGGAGTCTCATTTTCTTGTCTTCTGCCACTGACTTTAGGACTGGTTAATTATAAATAAGGCTCAGGGATGAGGTTTCTGTCTTACACGAATGCCTGGCGAGGAAGCGTCCCTGGGATCCGGGGCTGCCCGGGGCCCGGCGGGGAAATCTCGGCCTCTCCGCAGCCCTCCAATCCAGCCTCTTCCTCAGCTCCCGCCCGAGGACGACGATGCAGGGGAAGAGGGGCTCTCTGCGGAGCGAAGCCATCGGCCACCTGCCTCTGGCACCCGGCAAGCAGAGGACTCCTGGAATCGTCCGTGCCTCGCATCGCCCCGCGCGAGAAGGAGCTGTCGTGCCAGCTGGCAGGAAAAGGCCCTGCCCGGTCCACGTTCAAAAGGGTGCAGGACCGCAAACAGAAACAACCTCCACCCAGCTCTCCGTCCGCCCTGCCTGCCGCCCGCATGAGTAGAGAATCCCCCACACGGAGTCCCCAGGGCCGGATGTTCGCTTGCAGCCCCGGTGCCAGAGAAGAGGCCTCCGTGGGAAACACGGCCCCTTCAGGGAGATTTTGGCAGAAAGGCAGATTTTGCAAGCAGCCCCGAGAGCGCACGCAACACCAGGCAGGATGGCCTGAGCCGGACCAAACCTGAAGGGGCCGATTCTGAAAGGAGCGGTGTGGCAGGGGAGAAAAGCCAGCAAGCCCCGACATCAAGGGGGGAGGGGGGGAGAAGAAGGCGGGCCCAGGACTCTGGGAACCAGACCAGCGTTCAGGTCGAAAGGAGCCGCTAGCCGTCATGGCCCAGAGGAGCCCTCCCGCTACTGGCAGCGGGCAGCGAGCGGGCAAACGCCGCCAAGCCTCCTCCCCTCCTCCCCTTCCCAGGACTGGATCCCCCAGCTGTTCTGCACTGGGCGCCAAGCTGAGAGTACCCGGCTGTCAGTCTGGCCAAAGCGCTGCAGAAGCACAGAACGGACAGGCCAGAGGGAGATGAGGGAGGGAGAGGCCCTTCTGTCTGCCCAGGGAGAAACGGCAGATGGGGTGAGGCCACCGGGACTAGGACGGGAAGGTTAATTAGACTACCATGGCCGGGGCCCGGGGCCCAGGCGTCTCAGAAAACCACGGCGCTGGTTTCAACAGCAAGGACAGCAAGGACAGGAGGGAAGAAAGGCAGGTGACTGAAATATGTGTCGTGTGTGCGTTGTGACCCGCAGATTGATCACACGAGGAGGATGGCATAACCCGCCAAGAAGGCTGCCTTTCTCCAAGCAGTCTGTGGTGAAGTCAGTGCTTTGTGGATGCCCTTGGGCAGACATGGCACACCACCCCACCCCAGTGCAGCCATTCCCAGGAGCACCGTATCCCAGCAATTCAGCAGTCCCCACCAAAGCACCCCGATCCTCAGTTCTGCAGGGGACACAAAAGTGTGCCCACCTCCTCCCAGGAGTGCCCAACCCTCCTCCACACAGCCTGCTGGGAATTCCACAAATTCTGAGGCCCCAAAAGTCAGAATTCCACTAGTTGTGTACAGAAACGTCCAGGAAGCAACTGACGCTGTGCCTTTCGTCCCCTCCTGCCCTCACTGATCCCAGGAAGGAACAGAGCCCTCGAGAAAGACCCTCCCAGCGCTGAGATTGCTCTGAACCTGAAGGCTATTGAGAATGACTGGAAGCCCTTCCCACGTTTGCCTGCCACAGCCCAGCTGCAGGAAATGCACCACCCTGAGCCGGGCCACGTGCAAACTTTCAGACCCTGTGCCAGACGGAGCGCCCTCACCTCCAGAGGCCGTTCCACCCTCAGAAGCCTGTGGAATACTATGCCCCCTCCTCAGACCCCCTGCCCCCTGCCCAGTGGCTGACCTGCCAGTAGGAAGGTGATCAGGCAGGTCTCTTTTGGCAGGTAGAGCTTGAGGCGGGACCCGCTGAAGACGTACTCCACCACGGCCTCCGAGCGACCAGCCCGCTGCAGGAAGGGCAGGAACTGCTTGGACTTCTGAGTGTCCTGGGACAGAAAGAAAGAAGAATGAAGGAATGAACACACGTTAGGGACATACCCACCAGCAGGCCTCCTCCTGCTGCTGCTGCTGCTCCTGCTGCTGCTGGGGGGGGGGGTCCAGCTGCCAGAGTAGTGGGTGGGCAGGCTCACGTGGGTGCCACAACTCCTTCCGACACAGCCATGGCCAGTGAGAGCCACCAGACATACGCCCCAGCTCCAGGGTCCCAGTTGAGCACCGCCAAAGTACAGAGCGACCACAGCACGGGCAGAAGGCCCTTGGGCTGCAAGGGCGGCCCTCACCACTCAGCACGCGGACCCGGGCTCCCAGAGCCTGTTAACATGGCCAGTTCTTCTCACCGGACCTGAGCTTGTTGCCTGGCCCTTCATCCCCACCCCACTCTGCCAAAGCCTCCAATCAGTAGAAGGGCAGATTTTGACCCATTCCCTTCTTCTAACAACAGTAAGCTAGCCTGAACAAGAGATGGGAACCAAGCACTAAGCCAAAGATGCCCAGCCCATGCCTGGCAGGGTGGAACCACCCACGGCAGGAAGGGAGGCTGGCCCTCTACAGCCCCAGGAGTGGCACCAGGAGCACCCCACACCTTCCGTTTCCTTAAAGCTTCCCTGGACCCATGTCACAGAGACCAGGGCCAAGCTGTCCACTGCTGCACCACCACGTGTTTTTTCCCTCCCCAAAGGGGCAAAAAGAAGCCCAGCAGCGGCCCCTAGAGTGGATCCTGGGGAGCCAGGGCGGGCCATGACTTCCAGGTGGCTTTCTTAGCCCTCTGGCTTTCTTACTGACTTCTTCCAAATCACAGCTCAGAGCTCTGAGCCTGTCCTCCTCCTAGGACCAAAGATGGAGAGCATCACCAGGGCTGATCCATTTCACCCCAAGGTGTGCCTGGGATGGCAATGGTGGAGCGGAGCACCAAGGGAAAGCCAGCCAGGCAGCTCTGGCTCTGCTCATCCCTTAATCTGGAAGCATGAACCACAAAGGGAAGCCAAGGAGGAGAAGCTGGCTCCAGCCAAGGAAACCATGCTGGAAGCTCAGAGCTGCTGGACTGGGCTCCCAAGCCACAGGCCTGGCTGGCTCTTGGGGGCAGCTGGAGGCCCCATTCCCTTCAGGTGGGGGGACACAGAAGGAGTGGCAGTGCGCTATAGGCAAAATTCCAGTGCCAAGAGATTTTCCAAAGAAGTTTGAGAGAGATTCGAATGGAAGAGACACACCGGAGCAATCCACAAAAGAACTAAGATCTGATGGAGAAGAAGGTAAAAGTGATCAGGCAAAGTTGGATTCGGGCTCAGAAGAAGAATTGTGAAGTTGACTACAAAGCTTTTCTCTTTTAGTGTCCAGAGGATAAATTTGGCTGATCAAAGACCTCTCATTACTTGGAAAGTCAAAAACTGGATTTGATCTGCCAAACTTAGAGCTTGGTTGGAGTATAAAAATTGATTGTGCCCTAAAGTGCCATTGTGGCTTTCACCTCACAAAGCTCTTTTTTCAGAGAAATACTGTTTAAGGAGAAATGGATAACATACGGTGATTCAGTTCATTGAAGACAAAGGATAAGTTGTCGCAAGAGATTGGAATATATGTTGGTTTGCTTCTAGACAACTCCTAGAAAGATTTGAAATGGATTTTAAAAAAAATGGTTGGCTTTGAAACTGAAAAAATGGAGTTCGAAAACCAATTGTGCAAAGGTGATGAACATCTGGCAAAAATGTATAATATGCTGTTGAAATCTGAACCTAAGAAGAACAGGCGAAAGGGTGTATGGGCCCAAAATGAGGGTCACCTGATTCAAATGGATCGGTGGGGAAAAAATGTGGACAAAAGATCTGAAATTCACTTTAAGATCGAAAGAAAAAAATTATGATAATGTACAGATGGCATTTAACCCTAGAAAGACGTTTGCAAATGTATAAAAGATCTTCAAATAGACATTGAAAATGTAACCAAGCTAAAGAGACATATGTCGTGGACTTGCGACAAAGCTTAAAAGTATCGGGTGATGATATACCACATGATGGAGAATATGCTGAAGGTAAAGATTCAAATAACACCAGAACTGTTCTTGCTGGTTTTGACAAACAAACAGATAAGTGAGGAACGTGTTAGAGTTATAAAATATATGATTGTTGCAGTGAGTCTACAGTTTGCACAAATTGATAAAATATTCTGTGAGTCCAATACAAGGAGACTGGATGTTGAAGTTATAGAACATGGCTGAGATGAATAAACTGATGACACTGTTAAGAGATCATTCTCTTACAGAATATAAAAAGCAATGGGAGAGGGTTATAGGTATTGTCTTAATTGTTGACCGAGGGTACACAAGCAGTAAGAGGACTGGATTAAAGAGATGTTAGACAACACCTGTAGACCTTTTCTGTTCCTAATTTCTTTCTATATATGTATGTGTGTGCCCGTGTGTGCAAAATTGAGGTTACATAATCAATAGTACATAGTAAATGCATTCAAGGAAGAAATATATGAAGACAAAGTGCCAATTTTAGAAAGTAAAGTGAAAGCTGGACTCAGAGCCCTTGGGAGGAAGAGATCCAGACGAACAGACAGCGCATCAATACAGCTGCTTCCCCTACAGAGACCGAGGGCCTTTCCGTCCTTCTTGGTTGTAGCAGCGCTTTTATTCCTCTTTCAACCTCCTCTGGAATCCTGAGGGGTTTGCAGTTAAGGGAGGGGCCTTTGCCATTCTCGGCCAGGGAGCTCTTTGGCCTCAGGAAACTACAAACCCCAGAATTCCACAGGATATTGTTAAAGTGGAATGACAGCACGGGAACAATGTAGGGCAGAAATGGCCAGAATCTACTCTAGTTCTAACTAAAATCTGTCAATAAATCTGGGAAGCGAAAGAATGGCCCACAAACTGGAAACACTCGATATACATTCCAAACCCTAAGAAAGGGGGCACCACAAGGCAACTTCCCACACAAGCAACGTCACGCTCAGGATTCTACAACACAGACTCCTCCCACAGCTGGCGCGAGAGATGCCAGATGCCCAAGCCGGGATCAGGAAGATGCACTAGGTACCCCATTGCAGACATACTTTGGACAACAGGGTGCACCAAAGGATTTCAAAATAAAATCAGCCCGTGCTTCACAGATTGTAGTAAAACCTTCCCTTGTGTGGATCCGGAGAAACTATGGATCGCTCTTAAAGGAAGTGGCGTACCACAACATGTGATGGTCCCGACGTGCAACCCGTACACAGACACGAAGCTGCTCTTAGGACAGAATGCAGAGCAGCGGAGCAGTTTCCAATTGGCCGGGTGTCAGGCAAGGCTGCGCTTTCCCACCCTGTCCGCTCAGTTTGCACGCTGAACATATCCGGTGCAAAGCAGAGTCAGGCTTGGAGGGGTGAGCTGCGAAAACTGGAGGAGGGAACACCAACCATTTAAGATGCGCCTGATGACAGAGCCACAGACGAAGAGCCTCCTTGAGTAACTTTTCTGTACAACTATGGGAAAAAGCAGTCTTTCAAATAGGATTAAGAGTAAATAAGTCATGGAATTGTAGGAGAGTAAATTGAACTATTAATGTCATTTGGAAACTTTGGGTGAACGGAAAACAAGATTTCATGGAGTACATCAGGAGGGGTCGGGATGAGAAAGTACAGAGGAACATTGTCAACCAATTATTCTGCATCCAACTAAGGGAAGGTAGGAAGTAACTTGGAAAACTTACCACTTTAAAATGTATTTTATTACATGTGTTTGTTAGATTTGCAGTACATAAAATTTCTGTGTATGTACAGTATCTATATTTATACTTTATTTATATGAAGATACATTTCTATATACTGTCTTTGTTACCAACGCTGAGGCACTATAAAAATAAATCTTATAAGAAAAATTAAGATATGCAGATGACACCATACTATTAGCAGAAAACAACAAAGACTTGCAACGATTAATGAAGAAAGCCAAGGCAAAAAGTGCAAAGGCAGGTTTACAACAGAACATTAAGAAAACACAAATAATGAACACAGATGATTTATATAACCCAAAAGGAGCTGATTTAGACACTGAAATAATTCAAGATTTTAAATACCTTGGCTCAGCCATTAACCAGAATGAAGGCTGCAGTCAAGAAACTGGAAGAAAGCCAGGCTTTGGAAGGACAGCTATGAAGGAACTAGACAAGATCCTCAAGTGTAGAGATATATCACCGAACACTAAGGTCAGGATTGCCCATGCCATGCTATTTCCCATTTCTATGTATGGCTGTGAAAGTTGGACAGCAAAAGAAGCTGATAGGAAGAAAACCAACTCACTTGAAATGTGGTGTTTAAATACTGGAAGAGATGTCATGTCAAGGAGGGAGCGGGCTTGTTTTCCGCAGCTCCAGAGACCAGGACAAGGAGTAATGGACTCAAGCTGTAGGAAAGGAGATTCCTCCTGAACCTCAGGAAGAACTTCCTGGCAGTCAGAGCTGTCCGGCAGTGGAATATGCTGCTGCTTCCGTGCAGTGTGGTGGAGCCTCCTCCTTCTTTGGAGGTTTTCAGGTAGAGGCTAGATAGCCATCTGTCCAAGGGAGGGCTTTGAGGTCGGTTCCAGAACGGGGTTGGATGGCCCCTGAGGTCTCTTCCAGCAATATAATTCTATGAGTCTATGATTCTATGGTGCTGGAGAAGAGTTTTATGGATACCCTGGACTGCTAAAAGGAGAAACGAATGGGTCCTGGAGCAAATCGAGCCTGAACTTTCCCTGGAAGCCCAGGTGGCTAAACTGAGGCTGCCGTACTTTGGGAAGATGAAGAGAAGGCACGACTCATTAGTGTTTGGCAAGGCGGAATGCAGGAGGAAAAGAGGGAGGCCACACGGAAGCCCGTCCCTGAATCTGCAAGGCCCAAGCAGAGCGGCCGAGGATACGCAGTGACCTGGAGGTCGACTTGACGGCAGTTAACATTACTCTCCTTGCCACTAAGAAATAGAATTTAGCATTATGAATTTTGAGGAAGAACACGACAGGACAATTAATAACCACTCTCTATGGCATGGGAAGTTGATATTGTACATACCGTTTCTAGTCTAGTTTGGTAGTTTACGTAGTTGTTTAGATTGTAGGCTTCTTATTTTCTGTGTCAGATTTTCTTTTATTCTCTTTAGTTTGTAGTGCGTAATTTTACTGTATTAAAATTGTATTTGTAATAAAAATATTAGACAAAGAGAGAGAGAGAGAGTGTGTCTGGAAGCCCAGGGAAGCAGGGGGGGGCAGGATCAGGAGCTCAGGACCCCCGAGGGGCCCCAGCAGAGCTCCTGCAGGGCATGAGGGCACCTTGACGCAGCGCCTTGGGAGGAAGAGGGCGGTGGGGGCTGGCGGCACAAGGGGCCACACACCCTCTGCACCCCCTTTGGGAATGCCCCTCCCACCCCCTCACTGGTCCCACCTCCTGCGCCCCCCCCGATACTTGCCTCTGTGGGGGACCTGAGGAGGAGACTCAGGAGGCACGGCCAGGGAAAGGGGTGCGGCGTGCACACGCGCACACGCACACTTCCTTCCGCTCCTTGGTGCCGGTGCCGCCACACGCTTCTAGAACAGATGTGCTGTCAAGAGGTTGACACAAACACAGGGAAGGACAATCGGCAAGGCAGGCGGGGGGGCAGGAGTTGTTGCTTCTCTCAACTATTAACCACTTAAGCCTAACATATGCAAATACAGAACAGGAATAACTAATGAAAGCTACTAATGAGGGGCAATCACCACAGTGTCATGCTTTGATTAACATGCAGGAGGGCTGTGGAGGTGGGAGGGCAGGAGAATGGAGGGGGAAAACCCACTCCTGTCCAAGGGGGGGGGCACGTCCTAGCCGCACTCCCTCATCCCCTGCCACTTCGCCCGCCCTCCTGGAGTCTTTGGGCCACCGGCTGGCCTCTCCTTGGTCTTTGCCACAGGCAGCAGCGGCAGGGCCAGGATCCAAATTGCTGGGCCGGAAGCCTGGTGAGGGCATCAGGGGATCTACCGGCAACCTGGCCCAAACTGGGTGGAGGGGGGTGGCTCCCCAGTGGGGCCAGCAGAGGCCCCTTAGTTGCCAGCAAGGCCCAAACGCCTCCTCTTCCCAGCAGGCAGGCAAGTCAGTTGGCCGGCCGGCCGGCCAGCCAGTTCATTGCCAGAGGAGGGGGTCCCTCGCTCAAACCGTCAGCGGGCAGACAGCTGGCCAGGCCGCGGGAGTGCCGTGGGGCCAGGCGCTGGCTCCCCGTGGGGGCAGAAGGAGCAGCCCTTGGGGGGGAAGGAGAGCCAAGGGGCCTGCCCTCCCTCCCAGGGGACCTCCCGGGAACCTCCTTGCCCAGCTCCCGTTTGGTGGAAGGGGGCTGGCTACCCTCCGATGGCTCGGCAGGGCCAGGGTGCCAGAGAGAGAAGAGCCAAGCACCGCTGTTCTCACCTTAAACCTCCTCAGTGTTAATTCTCTCCAAATGGAAAGGAAATTATGCATAAATAGAGTGGAGAAAAATAGAATCGTAACTCTACTTTTATGTGAAGCATGGCCAATTATGCAAAATTATGCAAGGACTTTGTGGAAGGGCAGGAGCATCTGTGTGTGTGTGTCTGTGTGTGTGTCTGCGCGTACACACCCTCCTTCCCCCTCTCTCTGTGTCTGTCTCTCTCTGCAATTGTGGCTCCTGCAAACATATAATGGAATGGAGAGCATTTAAAAGCCGGAAGTGAGCAAATGCAGATTTGTTTTACATGACTTAAAGTGTTTAGTAAATTACTCCAGAGGAGGATTACATGCCTTGAAGCGAAGTAGGAAGATCCGAGAAAGAAAACCCACCAAGGTTTTCTTTACAAGTCCAGAACGCCCCGGCTAATCCTGGAAGTGGAGCCAGGGATGGGAAGGAAGGGAAGAGAAGGGCAGGGCGGGGCAGGGGCTCAGCTGCCCAGGGGCTTCTTGCTGAGCCTTCCCTCCCTGCCTTCTGCCGGGATCAGCTGAAAGACGCTCAGCTGAAAGACGCTCACCAGGTGACAAGGCTGTCACCGCAGCCAGCCAGCCAGCCAGCCACCGCCGCCACCACAGCAGCGCAGCAACACATTTAATCAGATGCCTCCAGCACCAGGCCGGAATTAGATCACCTGCCCACAGAGCCAGTTTCAAATCGCTTAGCCAGAGGAGCAGCGGCAGCATCATTCTCGTTGGCACAGCTGAGCCACTAAAACACAATCAAGGTGCCTTAATGAGGAGACGCAAGAGGCTTTGAGAAGCGTCGTTCTCGTTCTTCTGTGGCCGGCTCCTCCACCTGGCAATGAAAGGGGGGCTCTGCCACCGAGTCAGGCTGCCGGCTGGCCTCTCCAGCTGCCCAGCGGAGCCCCTCCCCGAGGTAGGAGGCTGGGCTCCCTGCAAGACTAGATGTCTGTGAGCAGGGGAGCTGGTTTTCTCTTCCCGCCACCCCCCCATTCAGTTCCGTTCCATTCCACGGAAGCCCCCCAACAGCAGGAGCAGGGAGGCTACAGCTGCACGGCACCCGCTAAGCCCAGCCAAAAGAGCCTCAGAAGACCAGCCAGTCTGGATCCAACAGGGGGAGGGAAGGGGGGAAGAGAGAAGGGGGCCATGCGTCTTTGGGGCCCAACCCAGATCTCCCAAATTTGCAGCTGGGGTCAACCTGATATCCAAAACCACAGGGCTGTGTCCTTACACGGTCTGTACAACCGGCATCGTCCCCCACCCCCTCCCCTCCCCGCTTTCGCCCCGCTCCCTCCTCTGGCTGACTCTGGCCAGGCAAAAGGAAGGCCAACTTGGGCCACGTGGGGGCCTCTGGCGGGGACCCCACAAGAACCCCACAGCCAAGCAATGGGCAAGGAAAGGGGGAGGGAGTGGTCCTGCCCACCCCCGGGGCCCAGAAGTCTCCTCCTGTCTCTGGCCGGACCCTTGCCCTAACCCTAGCAGCAGGGGCCTGGGCACGGAAAGAGAGAACATGCGTGCCCAGCGTGGCTACAGGAGCCGTGTGCCCAAATTGCACTGCCTGAAGACAATCCAGAGCGAGGTGGAGGCGGGACAGGAACCTCCCCATTGTGCTGGCTCTCCCTCTCTTGCGCAGGCAGACCCACAATGCACAGGGCCCCCTCCCTCTGATCGCAGAGGGTCTGCTCGCCAGAGACACCCACTGGGCCGCCCCCTTCGGCCAGAGAGGGACGCACCCGGGGGGCTCTCAATTCTGCGTCCACCGGGGGAGGGTCCTCTTCGCAGATGAGGCGCCCCCCAAAGCCAGGCTTTCTGGCCTGAGAGACCAAGCAGGGGGGCCCCGGGCCGGCTGAAGACCAGGGGGCCAGGGCTGGCGCTTTAGAGGCTCCCTCCCGGCCGCAGAGGCCTCTTCTGGGTCCCCCACCCACCGCCCACGCTTTGGGGAAAGCAGCTTCATCACCTCCTTCAAATCGCTTAATATGCTTTCAGGCTGTTTAAATTATTCCTCATTGTTTTGAATTTTTAAATCGGTTTAAATTGATTTCGTTTGTACGCTGCTTTGAGACCCTGCGACGTAGCGGCCTGTGTGTAAATATTTTAATAAACACATGACCAGATAAGCGAGTCTCTCTGTTCGCGCACGCGCTCAGGCAGCGGCCTGGCGCTGGATCGGACCCAGAGCCAGACCTCGAGTCCCACCGCCGTCGCCCCAATCCCCCTCCAGCGAGAGGGGGAGCCGCTCCTGCGCTCCCCTGGCCCCGGTTCCGGAGGGGAAACGGAGCCAAACCATAGTCCTTTTCCCCATGAATTTATGCAAGCCTGTTCAAAGCCACCCAAGTTACTATGACACGTGGCAGTGAGTTACCCAGTTTAACAACGTGGCGCCCCGGGAAGAATTCTTTCCTTCGATTCGCCCTGCATGTCGCGGCGCGTCCACTTTCCCAGCCCCGTGCCTCCTGGCCCCCCCCACACACTCCCCCCCTTCAAAGCGAAAGAGGCCCACAGACCTTCACTCACAGCGGGTCATTTGGCGGAGCCCACAAGGCCACAAAAGGCCACCTACAGGCCCCTCCACGCGCACGCGCCCGCACCCCGCTCGTGTGCCGCGCACCAAGGGAAGAAGAGCAAATCCCGCCCCTCCTCCCTCCGCCCGGCCCTGAGGGCGCGCTACCGCCACCCACCTCGAGCACGGCAGTGCCACTGGCACCGGAGGCAGCGGCTGAGGCCAGGCCGATTCCACGCGCAGCACAGACGCCCACGCCCTCGCGAAGGGAGGGAGGGAGGGAGAAGCAGGGCTCCCGTCCACCCCGACCCTTCCCGGGCACCCCTTCCCCCCAACAAAGAGGCTGAGAAGGAGTGGAGACGCCCCCCGCTTCCAAGGACCGGCCGTTCAGAAAAGGCCTCCTCTGGCCTCTCGCCCTCTGACCTCCCGAGAGACCACATCCCCCCTCCCTCGCCGCAGCCCCTCTTACCCCAGAGATGTCGGCCACCCGGTGGATTGGGACCTCCTTCTTGCTGTGCAGTCCTTTCCCATTCTTTATGGCCCTGGAGGGGGAAGTGAAAATGAGCCTTGATCAGAGGGCGTGAAATGCCTCCTGCACGCCCCCTACTCACCCTCCCGCCTGTCCCTCCTTTCCTCCCCACCAGCAGCACAGCACGGGGAACCCAGGGGCAGGGGGAGCGGCAGCCCCTCCGCCGGGTGGCCCAATGACAACGCTCGGGCACTGGGCCCGGAAACCAGAGTGCCTTTCTTCTCCGCAGGAAGGGGGGACCGTGGGGGGGTCCTAAGAAGAAGCCTTGCCTCGCCTGCTTAATCGCAGGACACGTTTAAACGCAAACACGCAGCCGGCCGGCCGCCATTCCGATTCCCAAGGAAATCGGCTCCTGGGGCAGCCAGCCTCGGGCCCCGCCACGGGAGGAAGCAGCTCAGCCCCGGCAGGCACGCGATTATTGTCGCCGCCGCCGCCGCGTGCCTTCGTTTCTGACTTACGGCGACCCCGAGGCGAAGCTACCACAAGGTTTTCTTGGCGAGATTTAGTCAGAGGGGATTTACCCCTTGACCTCCTCTGAGGCTGAGAAAGTGTGACTTCCCCAAGGCCACCCAGTGGGTTTCCACGGCTGAGCGGGAATTTAAACCCTGGTCTCCAGTCCAACACGCACACCGTCACGTTACGTTGGCAGCCCCGCTCCAAGCCCCTCCAGGGCTCCCTCCCTTCTCTCTCCTACACATCCTGCTCTGCCCACAGGGGCTCAGAGCACAGGAGCTCACAGGCTGTACCCCCAACACCCCACTCCCACCCCAGGGTTCAGGCCTGCTGTTTAACACGCCCCCCCTACACACACACACACACACACTGGGTCCACGCCTTGAAGACTCCCACCCCTGTTCTGCCCCCCCCACCCCACAGCCTGGCCAGAGGACTTAGCAGGCAAGGCAGAGGGTGGGAGAGAGGGATCTATCCACTGCGTATCAGTGGGGGGAGAGCCTTTTCCACCAGCAGGGGAGCGCAACGGCCCCCAAGCAGAAACCCTGTGCCCCCCTCCCCATGGCCCCAACCCAGGAGGGGGAGGGAGCCGGGGAGGCCTCCCCACGATCCAACGCTCCAGCAAGAAGGCTTGGGAAGACCACAGCCCTGTGAATCTGTGATTCCATGACTGGATGAAGGACCCCGTGGCCCCCCCGCCCGGAAGAGCACTCCACGGGGGGGGCAGCAAGGGTTCCCCCTCGAGGACCTGACGTAACATCGCGCCTGGACCTCTCTCTTGCCCCACGGGGGGTGTCAGCAGGGAACGACAAGGGAGCGACGACGAGGAAGACGCCACCGTCGACGCAGGGGTCTGCTCTGACCTACCCCGCCAGGGCTTGAGAAGGCTGGCGCGTGATTTTCACCCAGTCACGGAATCACGGATTCACAGAGCTGGGAGAAGCCGCGAGGGCCGTCGAGTCCAACCCCGTCCCGCCACGTAGCGACGCACCCCGGGACCTCAGGACCCGGCCGGGAGACACCCGACCCACGGATCAAGGGAGGGAGGGCGGGCGCGGGCCCGATCTGCGCCTGGACGGCGAAACACAGGCAGCACTTTCCGATCCCCGGAAGAAGAAAGGCCCTCTCTCCACTTGCACCACCTCCCAGCCAGGGGCCACAGAGCCCTGGCTTCTGCACGAGTGCCTCCCCAGGATTTGGGCTGGGAAGGGCACCGGAAGAGAGGGGGTCCCGTTTCCAGGCAGGCTCTTCCTCCCACGGCCCCCGCCTCCTGGTCAGGGCCAGCTGCTAACCTTTCATTTTAATTGCACTCTCCCCCGGCCCACCCCCCAACTGAGGAGGAGCAGGAGAAGCTGCGGCATCGCCCGCCCGCCCTTCTGTCTGCTGCTATAAAAGGCACATCCCCAAGCGCCCCCCCCCCACATCCCCGCTTCTCCTTCCAAAGGAAGCCACTCTGCCATCCTCCACCTCCTCCCGGATTTCTGCAGCCCTCACGCCACCGCCTCGGATGGCTCCCGCTGGGCCGACTTTACGGCCGCCCCCGTCCCAGGCCGCTGCCGTTTGTGGAGCCGGGCCAAAGCTAACAAAACAAGCCCGGGGCTCCCGCTGCGGTTTTGTCGGGCGCTCAACGTGCAGGGCCACTCTGTTCCTAGGGAGCCGGCCGGCCAGCCGGCCAGCCTGCTGAATCAGAGGAGGAGCGGGGCGCCCCGCGGGCCAGCGCTTTGCGGGAAACCTGCACAGTGCCAGCTCTGCCAGGGGAGGGAGGGCCGAAGAGTGGTGCCGGCCAGCCGGCCGGCACCCCCACCCCTGCCCCCCGCCTTGGAATTCTGGGATCCCGTGCCCCCAAAGGGGCCAGGAACAGTCGGGGGGCAATGCAGGCCCCCCTGGAAGCTCAGCCCTAGCCCCCTCCCCTGCCCCCCCGCCCCCGCTCTCCAGCTCCAGCAACTGGAACCACCCTGACAAGCACTCGTTTGGCAGATTCCGGCTGAATGGCCTCATTTGCATTCTGTGCCATTTCGTTCTGAGCGAAGAACGGTGTTCTTATTCCAGAGACAAGCAGCGCAGAGAAAGGCCAGGCAGCCGGAGGGATGGATGGATGGATGGCCGGGCAGCGGCGGGTGTCAGATAGGGAGGCAGGGGGAAGAGGAGGCCAGGCGCGGGGAGCCTCCTGCCCCAGGAGGAAGAGGGTCTTCCTGGATGGCCCATCACCCTTCCCTGCCTGCACTGACTACTTAGCTACCGGAAAGCTTGAGGGCCTTGAGGCACAGGGCCTGCTCCAGCTTGAAATCTGACCACAAGGCATGGACACCTGGTATTTGGCAGCTCCATCCACAGGCCCAACTAGCCCAGTGGAGAAGGCCAAATAGACACCTTCCGCCTCTGTGTCTGGCCCTGGGAGAGCCCCCCAGTAACGCCCCCACGATTTCTCATGCTTGCAGTGGGGAGGGGGATGGAGCGGAGCCACCTCTTACATCTTTCAAGGTAGCACCACAGCCCCTCCTCCACCCAGGTCCAAACGTCTCCTGAAGCACCCCTTCCTCCGTCGCCCACTCAGGTCCTCCGGGTGGCCACAGAGCACCTGGGGCAAGAAACCTGCAGGCCGGCACCCAGCCGCTGGGCTGCCTTGCTGGCTCTGGAGCAACCCCTTGCCCCACTGGCAGAAAGGCCATCAGGAAAGCCATGAGGTGCCACACCAGCTAAGGGGCAGCAGAGCGAAGCCAGGAGGGAGCTCTCGCCCACAGGCCAGCCAGCCGGTCAGCCAAGCAGGGATAGAATCATAGGATCACACAACTAGAAGAGAACCTAGTGCCCATCCAGTCCAACCCCCCTCTGCCATGCAGGAAGATGCAATCAAAGCACTCCCTTTGACAGATGGCCATCCAGCCTCTGCTTAAAAACCTCCAAAGAAGGAGGAGACTCTACCACACTCCATGGAGGCAGCAGCAGATTCCACTGCCGGACAGCTGTGACTGTCAGGAAGTTCTTCCTGAGGTTCAGGTGGAATCTCCTTTCCTGCAGCTTGAATCCACTGCTCCTTGTCCTAGTCTCTGGAGCAGCAGAGAACAAGCCCGCTCTCTCCTTGACATGACACCCCTTCAAATATTTAAACATGGTTAGCCTGTCCCCTCTTAACCTTCTCTTCTGCAGACTAAACCTACCCAGCTCCCTAAGACGTTACTCACAGGGCTTCATGACTTCCAGATCCTTCACCATTTTTGTTGCCCTCCTCTGGACATGCTCCAGCTTGTTGATATCCTTCATGAATTGAGGTGCCCAGAACTAGACACAGGATTCCAAATGAGGCCTAACCAATGCAGAATACAGTGGTACCACTACCTCCCTCAATCTAGACACCATGCTCCTACTGATGCAACCAAGAATCACGCTGGCTTTCTTGGCTGCTGCATCACACTGCTGTCCACCAAGACTCCTAGATTCCTTATACACATACTGTTATCCAGCCACGTGTCCCCCATCCTATATTTGTGCATTCATTTTTTCTGCCTAAGTGCAGGACCTCACATTTTTCTCTGTTGAAGTTCATTTTGTTAGCTCCAGCCCAGCTCTCCAATCTGTCCAGGTCATTTTGAAATTTGATCCTGTCCTCTGGGGTATTAGCAACCCCTCCCAATTTGGTATCATCTGCAAATTTGATCAGCATGCCCTCCACTCCTTCATCCAAGTCATTGATGAAGATGTTGAATAGCACTGGGCCCAGGACAGAACCCTGTGGCACTCCACTAGTCACTTCTCTCCAGGATGAAAAGTAGCCATTGGTGAACACCCTCTGGGTTTGGTGGGTCAACTAATTACCAATCCACCTAACAGTAGCCCTGTCCAGCCCGCATTTTACTAGTTTCTTTGCAAGAATGTCATGGGGAACTTTGTCAAAGGCCTCACTGAAATCCAGATATGCTACGTCCACAGCATTCCCTTAATCTATCAAGCCTGTAACTCTATTGTAAAAAGAGGTAAGATTACTCTGGCATGATTTATTTCTGAGAAATCCATGTTGACTTTTAGTGATTACAGCACTGCTGTCTTAGTAATTACAAACCAACTGTTTAATTATCTGCTCTAGGATCTTTTCTGGTATTGATGTTAGGCTGACTGGACAATAATTATTCAGGTCCTCTTTTTTCCCCTTCTTGAAGATGGGGACGACATTTGCCCTCCCCCAGTCTGCTGGGACTCCTCCTGTTCTCCAAGAGTTCTCAAAGATTATTGCAAGTGGTTCAGAAATGACTCCTACCGGTTCTTTTAATATTCTTGGATGTCATTCATCTGGCCCTGGAGACCTGAATTCATCTAGTTTAGCCAGGTATTCCTGTACTACTTCTCTACTTATTCTATGCTGCATTTCCCCCCCTTCCTCAACTGCTCCCCACCCCCCAGGTTGAGTACTTCTACCCTTTTGGGAGAAAACAGAAACAAAGAAGGTGTTAAGTAGTTCTGCCTTCTCTCTTCCCCCTGTTAATAATTGCCCATCTTCTCTGCGCAGTGACCCTATCATTCCCTTGTTTTTCCTTTGGCTGCAGACATATCAAAAAAGCCCTTTTTATTGCTTCCAATCTCTCCGGCCAGCCTGAGTTTATTCTGCGCTTTAGTTTTTCTGACCTTCTCCCTATATCTCCTGGCTGTTTGCTTGAATTCCCTTTTGGTGGTTTCACCGTTCTTCTATTTCCTGTACATGTTTCTTTTAACACTTAGCTCAGCTGAGAGTTCTTCAGTCAACCATTCTGGTTTCTTGAGACACCGGCCATTTTTCCTCCTTATTGGCACAGTTTTCAATTGTGCCTTCAGTATCTCACTTTTAAGAAACTCCCATCCATCATGAACTCCTTTCTCTTTCAGTATTCTTGACCATGGGATTTCAACAAGTAACTCCCTAAGTTTAGAAAAATCAGCTTTCTTAAAGTTTAGGATGTGTGTCTGGCTACACTTGGCTTCTCCTTCCCACTGAATGACAAACTCCAAAAGAGCATGGTCACTCCCTCCTAAGGATCCCATCACCTCCACCTCATCAGCTAGGTCATCCCTGTTGGTCAGGATCAGATCTAAAATAGCCGATCCCCTTGTTGCCTCTTCCACCTTCTGGACCATGAAATTGTCTGCAAGGCAAGCGAGGAACCTGTTGGACCTTGTGGTCTTGGCAGAGTCTGACTGCCAATAAATGTCAAGATAATTGAAATCTCCCATTAACACGGCATCTCTCCTTTTTGAATGTGTGGTCATCTGCTCCAGAAAGCCCTCATCTAAGTCCTCAGGCTGGCCCGGAGGCCTATAGCAAACCCCCACAATCACATCCCTGTTGTTTCTCGCTCCCTTAATTCTTACCCAGATGTTCTCGACTTGGCTTCCCAGATTTAAGTCATGGATCTCTTCACAGGTGAAAACATCCTTGACATATGAGGCTACTCCTCCTCTTTTCTTGTTTGGTCTATTTCTGCGAAATGAGTTAATCCCTCCCATTCCTACATTCCAGTCATAAGACTCATCCCACCAGGTTTCAGTGATGCCTATTAAATCATATTTATTTTGTTGTATTAAGAGTTTGAGTTTGTCTTGCTTGTTTCCCATGTTCTGTGCATTAGTGTAGAGACACTTGAGACCACGTGCCCTTCTCGCAAGTCCTGTACCAAAGTTGCTTCTCCTCCCGCTGTTGGTCTCTAGTTCTACTTGGCCTGCCCTATCTATATCATTTGGGCTATTTTTCCCAGCACTCACTGAATCCTTGCACTGAGTAATACCGTCTCCGTCCCCAGCCAAAATCAGTTCAAAGACCTCCTGATCCGCTTTGCAAGACCGTTAGCAAAAACGTTTCTCCCAACGATCGTGAGGTGCAACCCATCCATTGCCAGAAGACCATCTTCATGGAAACGGAGACTGTGATCCAAAAACCCAAATTGCTCCCAGAGGGACTCACAGCCCCTTCAAAAGGGAAAGTGGAGGGAAGGGGAGAAAACCCCCCACAAGCCTCCCCCTACTCCCCAGCTAAAACTCACTGCGCACATGGCTACCCAGCCAGCATGAGCTCTGCAGGAAGTCGGGCGGAGAAAGAGTGTCTCTTCCCAACACACACACACACACACATTCTGTTGGGGGCATGCAGGCCTTGGCCCACAGAATCTCCTAAACCGGCCCGCAGCCCCCCTCCTGGCACCCCCCACCCCAAATTGGGTGTGGGCAAAGCCTTCCTACTGTGTCTGAGACAGGCACCCGCAAGTCAACGCAGCCCTCCTGAGACCCAAAAACCCCTCCCGTTGCGGTCAGCACAGCGCCACTTTCCCCTCCTACCCCCTCGACATTCAGTTACGGGGAGAAGGGGCTCTGGAGGGGGCGGGGTCCAGGAGCGGCCCCACCGGTGCAGGTACAAGGCCCACAGAGCCGAGAGGCCTCCGGAACAGCCGAGAGGCCCGCAGGCCACTTGCTGCACCTCTGGCCCGTGGAGAACCCTGAACCTGCGCGCCTCCCCCCGCCCCCCGCCCACGTGCACCAAGGGCCAGGCTCCGTCATAACCTCCTAACCTCCCCGGCAGCATCCTCCACACACCCCCCCCAGAAGGAGCTCCTCGGCAAGAGTCTGGCTCCAAAGGCCCCCTCCCGTTCTCTTCTCTTCTCTCAGCCTCTGTGGGTGGGGGCCCAGGCAACCCAGACCACTCGGGGCCAGTTGAGGACCAGAGGCCCCCCGGTCCAACCCCAGCCCAGCGCGCGGCCTCCAGGGCCAACCCGGGCGCTCCCTGAGGGGGCGAGGAGTTAGCGGTGGCGAGAGAGCGGCGGCGGCGGCTGCCCACCCTCATGCGTGCCCGCCTGCCTCGCCCTTGCCGCCCAGCCACGCCTTCAACCCCTCCGCAGGTTGTGTGAATCCAGTCTGGCCGAGGGCACAGGACTCTAAAGGCAGCGGAGGTGGTGAGCCGGACCCTCCCCGCCCCCCCAACCCCCATCTCACCCCCATCTCACCCCTGCTCACCGTGCCTCGGCAGCCAGCAGCTCATCGTAGTGGGAGGAACGCTGGTCGTCGTCCTGGCGGTAGCGGATAACGGTGGCCAGCCCCTTGCTGACCAGGGCTTCTGCAATGTTGCTGCAAGAGAAGAGGGGGGGGCGTTGGATGTGGGGCAACAGGGGCACCCGCAAGGCAAGGGGTGACCCGCAAGACACTGCACGACCATGAAGGTCTCACCCCGCCCCCACATCCCAACACCTCTGGGGGCAAATCGAGGAGCCCGTTATGGTCTTGGGAGCTCGGTCAACCTGATTTGTCTCCACCACAATCACCAGCCCCACGTGGGACTGTGCTCTGGCTATGGGGGAGCCTCCCGCCAAGCACGCAGACGGCCTTCCTCCTCCGGAGGGTCCGAGGCCAAGCCCGAGGTGGGGCGAGGGCGGAAGCGGAGCGTGCTCTCAACAGGGCAGCACCGCACCAGGCTGGACTAGGTGGCCCTTGGACCCAGCGGTCACCAAAGCGCTCGCAAGGACCCTCCGCCCACCCCCCTCCCCGCTTCTTTTACTTGCTCCCTCGGGACTGGCTGCCGTGGGCGGCCTCCAGCCTCCCCGCAGCTGCCTGAAAGGCCCACCTTGACTCCGGTCGTGGCCAGCGGAGCCTCCCGAGGGTGAAACGGGGGTGAGGGAGGAGAGCCGATGGCTGAGCCCGAGCAAGGCCTCCAGGCCCCCGAGGACCCAAACCAAGCAAGGAACAAACTCCGCTCCGTCCTGCAAACAAAAACTCGCCCCTAACTCTCACTTGACGGAGGCGGTCTTGCAGCCTCACGCTCTGAACGGGTCTGCTTTTGCAAGCAAAGCTCTGCAACGCCAGGAGTCACGTGAGCCAGGTTCAGGCACTGCTACCTTTAACCGTACATTTCTAAGGTGGGGGGGAGATTGCGGCGTGGCTGGGTCAGCCCCCTGGACCCTCTGACTACGGCCGAGGCCAACGGAACCTCCCTAAGGCAGAGGAAGTCCACATGCCACATGTGCTCTCCCCCCCTGCAAGGACCACCCGAGAGGGGTTTGTGGACTGAGCAGGCTCCGGGCACCTCAGTCCTAGAGCAAAGGACTCTAGTAGCAGTCAGAGGGCTGGATAAGCATCTCTGGGGCTACTGGGGGGGCAGGAAGGGACGGAGGCCACAATTCCTTGATAGAGAAGGGCAGATAGAAAAGGGCAGCCAAAAACCGGGCCACAAACTATCTGCGTGTAGCCAGGGGGAGGTCATGGCTGAAACTCCCCAGGGCTCCCTCTTCACAAAGGAAACGCTCCTCCACAGAACCCGCATGGAACAAACGGCCACCCGGGAGCGCTCCCCTGTTCAACGGGGCGCCGTCTCCACCCCAGCCGGTCCGCAGCAGCCAGGAAGGCCGGCAGGGCTCGTACAGAAGCTGCCCGATGGCCTCCCCGCCCGTTCGCACGGAAACAGCCCCAGCATGGGGTACCCCCTCCCTTCTGCAGCATGACAAGGTGCCCTTCGGGCCCCACCCTGAGCCCCACACACCACGGGGCTGGTTTTGCTGGCCCTGGAAGCCCGCGATGGCCCAGAGAGGCCTCTGGGTCACGGGCACGGCGGCCAAGCCCTGGGCCCACACCTTCAGCGCTGCTTCGCTTCACTCCCCTGCTCGGGGGTGGGGGGACCAAGAGGCGACTCGGGCAGGCCAGGCCAAGAAAATCGGACCAGCAAAAGAAGGAAGCAGTTGCCAGAAGAAAGCAGCGGCTGCAGAGGCCCCGCCAAGACTGCCAGGCAACCAAGAACCGGCTGCGGCTGCCTCCATCCACCCCCCACCGCCAGCCCCGATCGTCACATTTCAGGCAAAGGGAGGCAGCAGACGGAGGCCTAAAGCCAGCAGCCCACGCGGAGGCCAGCTCCCTCCAGCCGGCCGCCTCCCAGATCTGCGCCGGAGGAGAGAGGGGAAAGTTAAGCGCGGAGGGGCCGAAGTCAAAGACCCCTTACCTGCACCTGCCAGCAGCCAAGTCCCCGCCCACAAGGAATTGGCAGGAAGTGAGGGGGCAAATGGGGGAGGCAGGGGGTGCTTTACTCTTCCACGTGGATTCCTTGGGTTGTGAAGGACACCCCAGTGTGCCAGGCCTGGAAGGGCAACTCCTCCCATCTCAAAGCAAAAGAAACAGCAGCGTGCGGAGAGGTCCGCCAATGCTGATTTCAAAAGAGGAGAGGAAGGGGGAAGAAAAGCACTGGGAATATCTGGGCTTTTGCACCTTAAATGGGCTTGAACCACGCACTGTCACAACCACAGGAAGAAAACGGGGGTTTGCTTCGGTTGCCCTGAGGCAAAGCACACTTTTTGCTACGGAAACAGGTAGCGTCCTCTGAAAGTAAAACCAGCAGCAGCAGCAGCAACAATAGGATGAGTGCCTGCCGTCTGGTACTTCCAGGCTTCTCTCTCTCTCTCTCTCTCTCTCTCTCTCTCTCACACACACACACACACACACACACACACGCTCACACAACACAAGCATCATCAGAAACGGAGAAGAGAGAGGGGACACCGTGGAGTGCCGCCAGCTCCCTGGATCCCAGCCCTGGTGCTGCTCATGCCCAACAACCCAGCCCTTGGGGTCCAGCCCCAGCCGCCCCTCTCCTCCTCTGGTGCTAGAAATTCCCAGGAGCAGGCAGGGGAGAGCGCTGGGCCCCCAGGGGGCCCCCCAGGCCCGAAGAGGGAGCTTGCTCCAGCAAGCGCGGTCGCGGGACGTCCGCCCGGGTTTTTGAACCCCCTCCCATTCCAGCCCACAAGGCTGTGCTGGGCATGGACATGCCCCCGCCCCAGAAGGAAAAGGCCCAACTCTGGGGACCACCTGTCTTTTCCCAGCTGGGTCCCACCAAGATCAGGAGATTGCTTGGAGCCAGCCCCACTCCCCTCCTCAGCAGGAAAGCTGCCCGGGCCTCCCGCCTGTTAAGCGATGCCGGGGGGGGGGGGAGGAGCGGGAACGGGGGGGAGCGAGCACGGCGCCCCCCTTCCGAAGCCGGCCTGGCGGAAGGCCGCTGCGTGCCTGACCCATTTCGCGTTTGCACGGCGGCGGCGGCAGCGGCAGCAGCGACGGCGACGGATGGCCGCCGCAGCTCATCGGCTCACAGAGCTTTTGTCCTGATGCTCCAGCAGGGGTGGCAGGCAGCGGGGTCCAGCCAAGGCAGCCGCCACAGGAGATGAGGGGGAGGGGGCAGCGCCCCCGCCGCCACCGCCACAGTGGCAGGAGTGGGGCCCCGCGGCAGGGGCAGCGAGGCACCCTCGGGCGGAGGAAAGGGGAGCTGCGCCTGAGGGGGAGCAAAAACCAAGTCCACCGAGGCTTCTTTCCCTGTCACCAACCAAAGCCGGGGAGAGCACAGCGCAGGGGCTGCCCCTCTGAGAAACGGCCCCTCCCGGTACGTGAGGCAGGGCGTCCCCCGACCCAAACGCCACGGAGGAGGCTGGCTCTGTCTCGGCCTCCCACCGAGCAGGGCTTGGAGTGGGGAACAGAACCGTCCCCAAGCACCCGTCTTGGATCGGAAACCTTCCCCGGAAGGGTGAGTTGCGGGCCCCCTTCTGCCCCCGGAAGCAGAATTGGCACCCTTGCTTCTTTTCCCAAGGGCAGAGGGGTTCCCTCATCAACCAGTAACCTGAAGGACCACTCGAGGGGCCCCGGCTTCTTCCCCAACCCACCCGCTCTGTGTCATCCGTACCGTGAAGAACACCCCACCCCCAAAAGCACCCTCTGCCCGTCCCTTCCGTCTCTGGGCAGCTGCCCGAGTGCAAGCAAAGCTGCCAGCTGGCTCCCCCAGTCAGGCCGACGGAGCGGGGGCCCGCCCCCGCTCACATAACTCCTGACAGATCCAGTGCGTCTAATAGGCATGGAACTGCTGGTTCCACCATTCGGAGCAGCAGTTGTCCTCTCACGCTGGGGTGGGATCACGGCGGACGGAGCGTGCCTGGCCGAGCGGGAGGAGGCGGAGGAGACCAGGGCGGCCAAGCTTCTCAGCCCATTTGTTCGTGGGGGGCAGAGAGCTCCAGGGACTGAGAAAGCTGCCCCACCCACTGCCAGGAAGAAGCCACCTGTGCCCTTGCCCAGGAGGGACGGGCAGCTTGGGTGGTTTTGGCAAAGGGGCCGAGGTCAGGGGCCCCTCTTCCTCCGGATCCACTCTGGGCAGAAATCTCCTCCTGCCCTGGATGGGGAGCAGGCAGGGCTTCCCTCGGAGTCTGCAGGGACAGAGGACTGACCCTCCCTCCTCCCCCTCCTCTCCCGCCACCTCAGTCCTAGGGGCAGCAGCCAGCCGGCCAGCCTGCCTCCCGGCCTGCCTGCCTTCCGGCACCCCAGGGGTATTAATACCACTTCCTCTCCTCAAAGGCACGAAGGTCCTGCCCTTGGGCCCAAAGGCTCTCACACACACACACACACACACGCACACACAACCCTGGCTGGCTTCCCAAGGAGCAGAAGGGCCACGGAGGCCCCTGTGGCCCGGCAGCTCCCTCTTCCGGCACGGCCACCCAGCTGCCCCCAGCCTTACGGCCCGTGGGACACGGCAGCCGTAACACACCCACCCCTCGCCACCTCCCCAGCAACGGAGGTTTGGAGGTAAAGGCCCAAGTGCTGCCAGATTTCTCAGCCACACAAGCTGCTTGGCAGAGGCACCCCGAGCACAGGCTGGGAGGGCTTCCCCCCGCCCTCCTTCACAAAGCACATGCGCAGAGTTTGCACTGACACAGCGCACAGAGCACAAAGGAGCCTTTGGGCTGCTCCGGGCTCCTCTGCCTGGCAAGCCGGCACAGCTGCCGCCGCCTGAAGTCTTGTTGCGAACATAGCGGCAGCAACTCAATTCCCCCATGCGTGCACGTGCACACGCGCACACACACGCACACGCACACACGTGCACTCGGTAGCTGCAGAGAAACAGCACAGCGCCTCCAACGAAGCGGGGCAGCTTTGGAGTGAGAGAGCTCGAGAGGTACTTGGCAGCCCGCGCCTTGGGGACGCAAGACCACCGTCAGGGGCTGAAACAGATTTGCAAGGGTGGTGGGCGAGGCGCGCGCACACAGACACGCAGAGCGCTCCCAGCGCCCTCCTTGGGATCGGCCACCCTACTCGGGGCTCCGCTGGGAAACGGTGTGGGTGGCGAGGGAGGGACGTTGCGTTCTGGGCGTGTCCCGCTTAGGTGCCTGGCCCAAACACTCGCAACGGCGGCACCCGCAGGCATGGCCCGCCCTAACTCCGGTGGCTGTCTCCCCTGGAATCCTGGGATTTGCAGTTCGGTGAGGGCCAGACAGTGAAACGCACAGGAGCACGTCCCCCTCCAGCACCGGGAAGGAGCCAGTCGGGCTGCTTCCCGAATGTCACCACAGGGACTCCCTCGCCCCATCCCTGTGCGCTTCCCAGGCTTTCCGTGATGACGCCTGGGGGTTCTGAGAGCGGCGGATCCAAGCAAGTGCCAACGAGCCCCCAAGCCCTGGGAGGGGTTCACCTCCCCAGCAACGGCACTGAGGGAGAACTCCGGGGCCGCGGTCACTCTTGTGCTCAAAGGCCCCGGCCTGCTTTTCCTCAAGGCCAAGCCACCATCTCCATCTGACTGGCCCGGTCTCAGAGGACCAGGGGCTTGGGGGGGGGGAAGGAATCTGGCCCCACAGACATCCCCCCCACACACACACACACGCTTCTGTGCCTGCCACGCATTCCACCACCTTTGGAGGCTCAGCTGCTGCAGCTGTAACAGACATTGCCCCCCCCCGCACTCCCCTCTGAGAGAGAAGCACTGGGAGAGCAAAGGTGATCCTCCGGCCTAAATCCCAGATGAAAGAAGGCTGGGCAGGGAGAGCCCGGATGAAGGCCAGGAGAGAGAATCTCCTTAGGCCGTGAAAGGGAAGGCTTTGCGCTCTAAGGAGAGCGGCAGAAGAGGCAGCTGGCAGGCCTTCTCTCCTCTCTGACAAACATGGGACGCACCCCCCTATTTCCTACAGAAAATCAAGCAGGAAAGATTTCAAAGGATCCCTCCGTCCCTCATGACTGAAGGCCGGCTGCTGGTGCTGGAAGAAAGTTGGAGAGGGATTGGGCAGCTGGGCGGCCTTGCAGACATGCTGCATGCCATCACAGACAGACAGATGGACAAACTGATGGTCAGCAGAAGGCCAAGAGAAAGGCTGCCCTGGCTCAAGAGGTCCACCAAGGACAGGAGAGCACAGCCAAGCCCCTTGCTGCTCAGCAGGGTTTGGCCTCATAGAGTCCTAGAGCTGGAAGAGACCCCCGGGGCCACCCAGCTCAGCCCCCTTCTGCCAGGCAGGAAGACGCCCTAAAAGCATTTCCCTTTGACCGATGGCCACCCAGCCTCCCCCTAAAAGCCTCCAAAGAATGAGACCCCACCACACTCCACTCAGAGAGGAGTGTGTTTCACTGACAAACTGCTCTTACCCTCAGGAAGTTCTTCCTAACATTTAGCTGGAATCCCTTTTCCTGAAATTTGAAGCCGTTGCTCCACAGTGTCCTCGTCTCAGGAGCAGAAGAAAACAGGCTCACTCCATCCTCCCTATGCCATCCCTTCAAACATTTAAATGTGGCCATCCTGTCCTCTCTTCGCTTTCTCTTCCCCAAGCTGGACATCCCCAGCTCCCTCAGCCGCTCCTCACGAGGCTTCACGCTTTCCAGGCCTCAGCACCAGTTTGCCCCGGCCTGGGACTCTCCCCAGTCCCTGCTGCCAACAGGCAAACAGAGTAAGGGGGGAAGCCGTGTGTCTGCTCTTCAGTGCTGGGGACAAGACGAGGGGAGAAGCAGGAAGAAGAAACTCACACTTCAGTTGCAGCTCACATGGGCCTGAGAGGCTGCCTTATAGCCCTGCTGGGTTGGACTGAACAGCCTGCCGAGCACAGAGGGACTCCTGCTTCCAGTCAGACAGAGCCAGGAAGGCAACACAATACTCTCCGGGCATCCCCAGCACCCTTCATGCGGGCAGGCGTGTCTGCGTGTGAACAACGGGGCCTGCCTGAGGCTACAGCATTGTGCGAGCTAAGTGGATGGAGCTGACTGATCCTTTGAGAGGAGAGGGGACTCCCCAACACGCCCAGCCGCCAGCCACCCCATACTGCTGCTGCAGTTTCCACCACTGCCGAAAGAACACCACTGTCTCCGGCCAGCTCTGCCACCGCCACTATCCCAAAGCTAGCCAAAGCCTGGGGACAAACCAGAGGCCTGAGCAGCCTGCCAGTGCCTGCATGCAGCTCAGACAGAAGGCAAAGGAAGGCCAGAAGGAAGACCAAGAGTGATGGCAGGCCCATAGCTTCGCCTCCAAGCCTGCAGAGTTCAAAGCAGCAGAGAGACACTCCCTGCCCTTGAACCCAGGACCTCCTGCCACTGAGCCCTGGCTCCAACACCTGGGGAACCTTTGCCTCAAGAGCCTGGCAGCCCCTGCAACTGAGCCATGCCCACGGAGAGGAGCCCCCAGGCCTGCAAAACAAGGGACCCCTTTGGCCTGTCGGAGGCCTTGCAGGAAGGGAGGCTTGCCACCAACGGCACGGGGCCGAGGGAAAGAACTCCTAGAAGCCACAAAGCCCTCCAGCGACCCCCAAGCCCAATACTCACATGCCACCGATGGTGACCGTGGCACAGGTGCGCTCAGAGAAGGCAGGAACTGTGTCCGTGGCACTGCTTGCTGGCCTGATGTAATCCACCGTGACATTCACCTGAAAGGAAAAGCACATGGGGCAGCCAGACAAGGCAGAGGGTGGGAATAACTGCAACCAGAGCACAGCTGGGCAAGGAGCACTCCACAAAGCCTCTGATGTCCCCCGGCTTCAATTTATTTAGTTTACCTATTTTATTCATTTATGTCCCACCTTCTTCTAATAATGGGATTCAAGGCAGCTGGCCACAGATTTTAAAAAATACACAGTTGTTTTTAGTTTTTAAAAGCCTGATGGCATAAGAATGCCTTAATCTGCCGTCGTAAGGACAGCAAGGACGGGGTCATCCAGGCCTCTCTAGGGAGGGAGTCTGAGAACAGCCACCAAGAAGGCCCTGTCTCCCTTGTTGCCATCAAACATACCCAAGAGGGCCATGGGACAGAGAGAAAAGCTGCTCCAGACGATCTTAAGGCTCTGATGGGCTCATAAAGGGAGATACAGTCCTTCAAATAACCTGGACCCAAGCCGCATTAGGGCTTTATAGGTCAAAACCAGTGCTCCGAATTGTGCCCAGAGATGGCCCAGCACCGAGTGCTGCAACAAGGGAGTTGTCCGCTCCCTGCCCTAACCAGCCCCACTTAACAGCCTGGTTGCAACTCTTTGGGCCAACTGTAGTTTTGAGCACTTTTCAAAGGCAGCCCCATGTAGAGCACATCACAGTGGCCCAAGCAGGATGTAACCAAGGCACTTCCTGAGGGTCAGAGCTGTTTGGCAGTGGAATGTGCTGCTGCCTCAATGGAGTGTGGCGGAGTCTCCTTCTTTGGAGGTTTTTAAGCAGGGGATGGACGGCCAGCCATCTGTCCAAGGGAGTGCTTTGATGTGTGTTCCTGCATGGCAGAAGGAGGCCGGACTGGATGGACCCTGGGGTATCTTCCAACTCTAGGATTCCACGTCTTACCATAGCCAGATCGGAAGGCCTGGGAAGCCCCCAGAGACCATCCAGCTGGGGACAAACATGTAGGGAAGGGAGGCCCAATGCGAAAGTGGGAAAAGCTCCACGGTTAAGCTTGGTCGCCACCTAATGCGGGGGTGGGGGAGGGGATGGAGCAGAAAATTAGGAAGGACCAAAGAAATGTCAGGTGGGCTTGGCCAGGAAAAGCAGGGGCAGCTAAAAGCTTTCCTATCTCTCCTGCAAGGACCGAGGAGAGAGCAGGAGCCTCTGAGCCAGGAGGAGCCCAGGGGCAGGTAAAGGGAGCCGCCCACTGGCCAAAAGGGCCACCAGTCAGGTAGCGGGTTTGCTTCACACCTGGCTCATCCTGCCTCAGTGCTCTCCGCATGCCTGCGTGTGTGAACAAGATGCCCCTCCAGCTCACACTCAGCACTTCTAGAGCAAAAGCCCCCCCACCCCCCACCGGCCTCCTGGCTGGGGCTGGCAGCTGCCTTCCCAGGGCAGAGCGTAGCAGTGCCAGCCTCTTGCAAGGCTTTGGGGGACATTTTCCTGCCCGCCACCAGCCAGCCAAACGTTTCTGCGACGGTAACATCTGATCCGCCAGCGTGAGGTCCACCAGAAAGCAAGGGCTGAGCCAGATTTTTCAAGGCACTTGGAGGTGGGTGGAAGAGAGGCTGGGCTTTTGCCCACAGACAGGTAGGCAGGCAACCGAGGCATCGGCAGCACCACCACTGTGGGCAAGGGGGGCCGCTCTGGCCTTCAGTGTCCCCCCATGCATGCCCCCAGCCTAGCAAGGGAAAGTGTAGAGTCACCCAGCAGCACCAGTGGATGCCAAGAAGGGAGTCCTCTCCAGAAGAGCCCCTGCCATCACTTCACCCCCCCACCCTCCCTCCTAAAATCCAGCTCCAAGCAGACAGAACCCATGAGGCGGGGGGGGAGCTTTGCCTTGGTTGCACCACTGGCATGGGAAGCTCAGAGGCCACACAAAGAGAAAGAGGTTCCTCTGTGTCGGGTAGCCCTCCATACGTTAGCTATGGGACATGTAGCAGCACTTAAGTAGCAGCTTGCTTGTAACAAGGTATGAGAACCAGAGACTGTTAGATAAACAAAGCTAGGAATGTAGTGATAAGCACTGCCAGGCTAAACCAGAACTTCAAGGTCTCTTGAGGGCCGGATGAGAAACTCTTTGCCTTTTATGTTTTGAATTTTGCTAATTGCCTCCAGTTCACTCACTGAAGTCCCGTACTATGTATCACACTCCTAATAAATCGTGCTTATGCACTGTTATATTTGTGTGTGTGAATTCAGTTCCTGACACTCTGGGTTAAAGCAAGGATACCCCCTCTAAACTCCCCATCCCACAAGCCAACAAGGCCCACTGAGAGCCCACTGCGCTGCCACCTGACCACCCCCCACCCCCGTAGATAGCAGCCTCAGCTCCTTCTGTCTGGAACGTGCCCCTCCTGGCCTCCAGAGGAAGGCACAGGCGAAGAACAACCCAAGCCCAGCACCAGGCAAGCATCCAAGAAGAACTGATATCAACAAGCTGGAGCATGTCCAGAGGAGGGCGGCCAAAATGGTGGAGGGTCTGGAAGCCATGAAGCCCTATGAGGAGTGACTGAGGGAGCTGGGGATATTTAGTCTGCAGAAGAAAAGGTTAAGAGGGGACAGGATAGCCACGTTTAAATATTTGAAGGGATGTCATGTCGAGGAGGGAGCGGGCTTGTTTTCTGCTGCTCCAGAAAATAGGACAAGGAGCAATGGATTCAAACTCCAGGAAAGGAGATTCCACCTGAACCTCAGGAAGAACTTCTTGATGGTCAGAGCTGTCCAGCAGTGGAATATGTTGCCTCAGACTGTAGTGGAGTCTCCTCCTTCTTTGGAGGTTTTTAAATGGAGGCTGGATGGCCATCTGCCAAAGGGAGTGCTTTGATGTGGGTTCCTGCACAGCAGGGGGTTGGACTGGATGGCCCCTGGGGTCTCTTCCACCTCTATGATTCTGTGACTCTACAAACTCCCATTTCATTGCTTGAGAGATCACCCGATGCCCCAGCTGCCTGCCTGAGATGAGATGAGAGCAGAATGGTGCAGGGACCCAGTGCTGGCCAATTAGGAGCTGCCACCAAAAAGGCCCTGGCCCTCGTAGTGACCCCACTCCCCACTCCACCCCACCCTGGCTCCAAGGATTCTTTGCAGTGGATGGGTTTCCACAGGGAAGGGACCTCTTGTGGTGGAACTGCGGTCCACAGAACATGGCCATCAACACGGAGAAGGGGAAATGGGCTGGAGGAGAAGGTAGTAAGGTGCTCAGCTCAGGTGACACCACGGAAGCTCTCAAGCACTAGTTAGAGGTCTTCAGGTTGGACGTACAGCAATCAGTCTGCTGCTTATGCTAAGAAAGCAGGGTATCAGGTGGCCCTGGTTCAAAGACCACTGAGCTGAGCCATCGGAGCAGGGCAAGGATTACTCCCGAATGGCTGCTGCCTTGGAATTCCTGGACCACTCTGAGGAGGCAAAGACAACACACGAAGAAGGGCTGAAACACCAGCTGGGCAATGCGCAGCCGAAGGAAGAAGGGCCGCAAAACATGGAGTCCAAGCTGGCAGGAAGGAAGCTCATGAGCCCTTTCCACATGCCCCTGAAAACCTTTATCAGAAGCTGCCAAGCGACCTCCACGCCAGAGGTTTACTCAGTGATCCAAATGACAGGGAGCTGACAGAGCAGCTCAGCAGCAAACCTTCAGAACCAGGGATGAAGCCATGTCTCCGTCCCCACCTCCATCCGCTAGGAAGGAGCCCAAGCCAGAGCTCACGGAGGCAGATCTGCCAGAGAATGGAAAGCAGACACTTAAACAAAAAGAGCTGGACAATGAAACTCTGAAATGCCCTGGAAGGATTACGATAAAGCCAAAGAGCTAGATCCAACCAATGTGACTTACAATGGGTGTGCCAGGAAGCAGACAGTCACGGTTCCAAAGGCAGCCCAGGAAACTGAAATGGCTGTGGGGCCAGTCGGAGAGGCCTGGCTGGACAGCGGGAGACAGCAGCAGGGCAGAAGATAGGGCACCAATGCCTCCCTCCGCCAGGCAAGCAGGGGAAAGGCCTCCTGTCTACACACCTCGCCTCTTCCCAGTGAGGAGGGGGAGGATACATGGGATTCCCAAGCCCCACCTCACCAGGAAGCACATGAATGCATCCACACATTTGGGTTCCTGCCTCACTCGCCTCTCTGGGGGCCATCTGCCACATGAGGCGCTGTGCAAGTGGTCTCCTCTCTGTCTTCCCACTCAGAAAACGTCCCCCACGGACTCATGACCAAGAACGCAGGAGGTGAAGCATGCCCATTATCCACCTTGGCATAAGCCATCTGAATCCTCTCCAAAGATCCCACTGAGGAACAGCCGAAGGAACCACACTAATTAGTCAAAGAATCCTCCACCGAGGTACAGAATCAAATCCAGACAGACACACCCCAGAAGTCCAAGCCAGCCCACCTTCTATCTTCTACCCAAACACACACAGAAGAGACACTCCAGGAAGACCTGTTGTCTCAAGCACTAGAACTCCACCTGTTGAGCTGTCTGTCTATATGGACTCCATGTACAGGCCATAACCCATCAACAGTCCAAGCTACGTGAAGGATACAACGGATTTCCTGAGGAAAATACCGGCTGTTCACAGCCTCCCAGAGAATGCCCTCTAGCCTGTACGGATGCAGAATCCCTATACACTGATCTCCCACACCAGGAGGGACTACAAGCCACCAGGAACACCACCCTGACCTAGCCACCAGACTTCACCACTTAGTCACACCTACTTCACCCTGGGGAACAATATGTACTTCCAAGTCAGTGGCACTGCCACGGGCATACACATGGCACCACAGTATGCAAACATCTTCATGGCTGACCTGAAACAACACTGACTGAGCACATGCATCCCAAAACCTCTCCTCACCTATGATTTCTTGATAACATCCTTGTAATTTGGCCAATGGAAAGCAATCACTTGAGAAGTTCCACCACGATTTCAACAACTTCCACCCTACTATCAACCTGAGCCTGGAACAATCTACACAACAAACTCTTGACACCACTGTGCAGCTGCGTAATGGACTTCTAAGCACTACACTCTGTCAAAAATCCACTGATTGCTACTCGTACTTGCATGCCTCCAGGTTCCACCCAGAACACACCACCAAATCTACAGTTTCCAGCCAGGCCTTCCGATACAACCGCGTTTGCTCAGACCAACAAGAGAGAGACTCAAAACTCTTGGATTTACTACAGGCATTTCTCAAATGGCAATATGCACCTAAGGCAGCGATGAAACAAACTGACAAATCAGGTTAATACCCAGGAGCCTTCTACTACAAGACAGACCAAACACACAAAATGACAGAACACCCCTGCCGGTCACCTACAGTCCCAGCCAGAGAGCAGTCCAACCATCATCAATGAGCTGGAGCATAACACAGCTCCCTCACAAGCTCTGGGAGGCAGGCCTTCGTGGGCCTACGGGCAACCTCCAGATCTTAAACAGCTACTCACTTAGGACACCTAACATGGATGGTAATACACAGACAAGACTCTGCCACAAACCTGGATGCCAATTCTGTCTCCACATCTACTCTGGCTTTCACCCACCCCCACTGACGGACCACCTCACCCAGCCCTCCGGAAGTTTTTGGCAAGGGTCATGATTTGCATCTTTCTGGATCCTATTACCTTCAGTCCCACTCCCACAAGTGTACAAATCTATGCCTGACGCCTCAATACCACTCAGTACTGCATCTAAAGAAGTGGCTTCACATCCTTAAAAGCTCATGCAAAAATAAACACCACTTTGTCTTAAAGGTGCTGCCATATCTTGCTTTGCTTTGCTTTGCTTCCCCTTCCTTCTTCCTCTTTAAATGGAAAAAAGCGGCCCTTATAAAACCAAAAGGCCTGAACAGAGGAGGTCTTCCACTCTGTGCCCTAACCATCCAGAAAGCCTGCAGGGTGCATCAGGGAGCACCCCAGCCTAGCAACTGACCCTGGATTCCAGAAAACAGATTTCCAATAGTCCGTCTGCAGGGAAAAAAAACCAAGCAGGATCTTTCTAGGGCAGGACTTTGAAATGCAAAGAGCGGGACAGTGAGGTGCCTTCCATTATTGGTTTTAATTGATGTGCCTTTTATTTATTTATTTTTAACTTAGCTGCGCTGTAATACTATAACTTGTCAAGTTCTGCTTTAACACTATCATATATTTTGTTTTTATTTGTACTTCCTTTTTAGTCCACTAATATCCATCAAATAAATGAATACAGGCATAAAAGAACTGCAGAGCCCTCAATCCAAAAGTCAGTCCCCACTAGCACAGACCCACTGAATTCATGGCCAAATGACAGGTTGACCCTCAGGGCATTCATACTGCTGTGACCGCCGGCTCCAGTTGAGACTCGCGGTTGGATCTTAGCCAGAGATCTGAACTGGGAGCAGGAAGGAGGATTCTTATGCTCAGACCTTCCTCCATGCAACCAGCGGGTAAACTGAGACCACCGCGACCTCTGTCCCTCCCTCCCAATGATACCCAAAGATCCTTCCACTGCCAAGCACCCCTCTGGCCACCCTCGACATAGACAAGCCCAGGAAAAATGACAGGAATGGTAGAACAGAGGAGCTGGGCCAAAATGAAATAGGGATAAATGAAAGGTGATACCTCTAGGTAGGAAAAACAAAATGCACAAATACGGGACGGGGGGCATCTGGTTTGAAAGCAGCTCGTCTGAAAAAAAGATCTAGGGGTCTTAACAGACCACAAGCGGAATAGGAATCAACAGTGTGATGCAGCACCCCAAAATACCACTGCCATTCTGGGCTGAATCAACAGGAGCACGGTGTCCAGATCAAGGGAAGCAGCTGTGCCAGTCCGTTCTGCTTTGGTGAGACCTCACTGGAATCCTGTGTCCACTGTTCAAGAAACAGATGGACAAGCTGGAACACACACAGAGAGGGGCAACCAAGATGGTCAAAGATCTGGAAACCAAGGCTAATAAGGAATGACTTAGGGGACTGCACATGTTTAGCTTGGAGAAGAGAAGTCTGAGAGGCGGCATGAGAGACCATATTTAAATATCTGGCAGGATGCCTCGTAGAAGGCAGAACAAGCACGATTTCTGCAGCTCCAGAGACTAGGACACGGAGCAATGGCTTCAAACTGCCTGAAAAGAGATTCCACCTAAACCCCATAAAGAGCTTCCTGAAGGTAAGAGCTGTGCGAGAGTGCAACAGATGGCCCAGAAGGTGGTGGGCTCTGATTTGGAGGTCTTTAAAACAGGGGTGGATGACCAGCCCGCGGGGGTGCTTTCACAGTGGATTCCTGTATGGTAGAACAGGGCTGGACTGGATGGCCCTTGCCGCCCCTCCCCATGCTGTGACCCAAGGATATTAATTTATTCCAGAGTACTGAGAAGAGTAGAGCCCACGGTCTTCACTTCTTCAGCAAAGGGATGCCCCTGCCTTTCCCTTCCTCCGAGGAAAGGGGTCAAGAGGCATCCATCCCCTACGCCCTCCTCCCTCCCTCCCTCATTCTGGCACCCCCTTTTCTGCCACCAGTGGTCCTCCTAGCCCAGACTGAGGATCTTCTTCACTTTCCTTCCGCTTACTGGAGACATTGCAAACAGGCTCAGGAAACAGAGAGGAAAGATGCACACCACGGCAGGATCTCCCCGCGATTTGCACCGCGTGCCTCCTTCTCCATTTTTCTCAGCGCAGAACGTCAGAGGCCAGACTCTCCAGGGGGTTCCCAGCAGCAGCTAAGGCCGTAATGGGACTGGAAGGCCCTCCCCTCCTTCCCTGCCGAGAGGCTGCCGGCAGCGTCTCTGGCTCTGCCCCTGGCAGCTCCACGGCCGACATCCCTACCAGCTGCCCCAGGAGCCAGCCTGCCCCCCCTCCCACAGGGCACCACGGCCGGACCCTCTGGATGGGGCCGGGCGCCGTTTCTGCCTCCAGCAGTCCAGCCATCCCAGGCCTTCTGCTGCCAGAGATCAAAAGCTGCTCTTCTCGGAGGTCCTCCCTCCAGCATCCAGAGGAGCAGCTGCTCTGCCACAAGGAGGGAATCTGCGGTCCCGGTGCCAACCCTCCGCTGCAAGCCCCGTGAGCCCCCAGACCCCTAGAAGGGGGCAGCTCACTCTCTTCAGAGCCAGCAGAAGGCATAGCGGCTGGCAGGCCAGCAGGCACTTTGCCTCCCCGCCACGGAATCTGCCATGCCCACACGGGGACCGTCTTTGGGCTGCAGGGTAGTGCTTCTGGGGGAGCAGCCCACCAGCCCCTCACCACACCAACAGGCTCCCAGCAGAGCTCTCCCTGAACCCCAGCAGGAAGCCGGCAGAGGGTGGCAGAAGCTCTTTTTGCCCTCCCCAGCAGAAAAGGGGAGGGGGGAGGGGGGGCGGCTTCCCCAGAAACTCCGCCCAGCAGCCCCAAAACCCATGCCCAAAGACCTCCCCTCCGCTCTTCTGCCCTGAAAGCCATTCAGAGCCCACTCACACACACACCCCCACACAACCGCAAGAAAAACATAAGGCCGCCTTCTAGTCCCCCTGACTCTGGGGTCCGTTTCAACTGAGGCAGGCAGCGATTAGGGAGGTGGGGGGTGGGTTGTGGCTGGTGAGGGGTGGAAAAAATTATTGGCCCTGGTAAGTACATTGTGTCTTATAAACTGGCCAGCTACGGTTTCTGTGGCTTCTGATTTATTGATTTTACTGGTTCTTGGTGGCGGCAGCAGCTGCGCTTCCTATTGATTCCAACTAGCGCTTGACTGCGTGGCCTTCGCTGTCGCTGCCTGCCAGCCCCACGGCACCCGAGGGCACCGAGACCCGAAACCAGCGAACCCGCGGGCCCCTCCGGCCCGGGACTGTGAACGCCGACCACCACCGGCTCTCAGGGTGGGGCCGGTGGCTCGTCATGGCAAGAGATGCCTCGGGGCCCCTCCCCACACCAAGGGGCTTGGGGGCTCCCCCCGCCTGCAGCTGGTACTACCCCCGCCCCGGCACAGCCCTCTCCACCCACCCAGGGTGCCCTCGGCCGGTTAGCGCCTGCAGACGATGGGGGCACCTCTTGCAAAAGGAGGCGGACCGGGGTGCCGAAGGAGGGCCCAGCCCGCCCGGGAGCACGAACGGAGGCCGTTCGCCGAGTCGCTCGGCCCTGGACTGCCGCGGGAGATGCTCCCGCAAGGGGACGGGGAAGGGCTGGGGAAAGCAACCTGGTCACAGGGCCTTGCCCCTTAATCTGGGGGGGGGCCAGCGCTGCTTCTCCCCACAGCAAAGCCAGCGCCTCAGGGAGTGACAGCACCCACGGCTCCAGTTCCTCCCCCAGAGAAAGCCCAGGCCTTCCGCTCGGGCACCTGCCCCCCGCTTGCAGCCTCCCCTTCTCAGGTTGTGGGTCACTGTAGCACAGTGGTCTCCAACCTTTTCTTTACCAAGGACCCCCTGTAAATATAATTTATTGCCAGGGACCCCCAGGTCTCAACTCAAGATATAAATATTTAACTTTAGATTTAAATTTTCAATTATTAATTTAAATTTCAAGTATTTATTTATTTATTTAAGGGTTCTGGAGACCAGGATTCAAACCCCCACCCAGACACCGGGTGTCCTTGGGGAAGCCCATTCACACAGCCTCAAAGGAAGGCACAGGTAAACTCCTCTGACCAAATCTTGACAAAAAAAAAAGTCCTGTGATAGATTCAGTTTAGGGCTGTCAGAAATCAGAACTGACTTAAAGGCACACAACCACAAAGTGCGGCTGACGGGGGGAGATTCGCTTCACGCATCATGTCTCTCCCCTTTGAAAACTGACTCATGGCAACCTATTGCGGGGTTTTTCTTGGCAAGATCCGCTGACTTGCCTTTCTCCGCAGCTGAGAGAACGTGACTTGCCTGGGGTCACCCAGTGGGTTTACACAGCCGAGTGGGGATTCAAGCCTGCTCTCCAGAGTCATGCCCGCCGCTCTGATGGAAGCATCAGGGATGTGACAGTGGGGAGGAGCGGCAGGGGCCGAAACCGCTCTCTTTTCTGCAAACGAGGAAGGAGTTTGGGTGTGCACACACGCCTGCTGCTGTGCATCTCGCACCCACCCCCGTACTACCACATCCCTGATCAAAGGGACATGGCCTCGAGCAGGCGCATGAGCCCAAACTGCTCCCTCAATGGCAAACAAGGAAACAGTTTGGGCCCCACCCGCCGCTGTGTCCCATTGTGCCCACCCCCCCGCTGCCGTGTCCTGACACGTGGTGCAAGGCGGGGGCGTGTGCAAACAAGGGAGCGGTTCTGGCAGCCGCCTCGCCCCCCGCTGCCCCATCCCTGTTGCTGCCACTGTTGTTGCTGTCCAGCCTCAGGGCTGCACAGACCCCCGTTAGGGCCCCAAGTTAAGAACCCCGGGTTGAAAATCACTCCTCTGGAGTTCCTCTCCCCCCACCCGCCGTCGCGGGGGAGCGGCTTTGGCCGGTGACTCCAGCAGAGCCTCCCCAACCAGCCCGCCTGTTGCACAGGACGGTGGCCACGCCATGAGGCCAGGAGGCCTCCAGACCCCGGGCCCACTCGAGCAAGGCCCAGGCCGAGGCTACAGGCAGCGAGGCCCTCAGCCGGCCCAGCTCGGCTGGCTGCGCCATTCTGTTGGAGCCGGGAGCCGGACAGTCACTGCCGGTGCACGTCAAGGCCTGACCCACAGCCAGCCCTCCGCCGGCTTGACTCCTGATCTGGTTGCCCTCAGGACAACGCAAGAGCAGTCACTGCCGCCGCCTTTGGGGCAGTGAGAGGGGCCCGCGGAGGAAGGAGGGCGCTCTGAGACCGAGAGCAACCTCCGGTTGACAGCCAGCTGCCAGGCAAGTAAGTGGCTTTCCCCCTGCCACTCAGCAGTTCAAGCCCCATAAATATTTCATGGAGGAAGGCACACAGCAGGCCAAGTGCTAGCTGCGCACTTGAATGCCCAAGGGGGGCTCGCGCCCTCCCCTCCCACACCAGCCTCTGCCCCTCCTCATCCGGGACAGCCACTGCCAAAAGGCAGGGCTTTGCACCGGGGGAGCGGGAGGACGCTGATGCCCTGCTCCCAAGGAGCCTCCCAGCACCCCCACCTGGAGTGATGAGAGCAAAGGGCCCAGATGCAATCGATGCCCCTGGAGCAAACGGGACGCTGCTTCCAGTGTGGAACCCCAGCAGAGCCAGTCACGTCTTTTCCTCTTCACAGAGCAGGCGGTTCTGGGCTACGAACCCAGGGCTCTGCCACCAGGGCACTGCCGGGCCAACTCTGGAGCCAGAAGAGAGGCCGATCGCTTGGCGGAGCCTCCGGACAGCTGCAGCCGACTTGCAGGGTCCTTGCAGCCCTCCCCGGCTTCCCGGTGACCCTCTGCCTTCCCCACCCAGCCACAAAGCCACCTCGGAAGACAGCCTAGAGCCCCGCAAGGGCCCCGTCCACACCAGGAGAAGGACACTGCCACCTTCCAAAGACAGGACGGGGCACAGCGATAGTGCTTAGCCACTCTGAAAAACCACACTTCAGTGGGGGAGGATTCACAGACCAACAAGGGCTGCCCACCCCCACATCCCAGCCCTTGGCGCCCGCCCCCCAGGCAAATAGGTGCAGCCTCCTGCAGCACCACCTCCGCTGCTGTCGCCAACAGAAGCCATAGAGGGAGAGGGGCCACCACGCAAGGCTCTGCTCTGCTGCAGAGAAGAAGGAGCACCACTTTGGGTGGGAAGAGAAGGAAGCAAAGAGGGGTGCGGGGGAGCGCGTCCAACACCCAAATGACCCAAAGCTGCTCTCGCTGGCCCCACTTCTGAGTGGGGATTGGGGGCGCGAGCCAGGAAGAGGGGACCGAAACCTGTCAGGTTCAGGGCCAAGAGTCAGCTCCATGCAGCAACCCTGTGGGTTGGGCCAGTCTTTCTGCCCTTCTGCCTCCAGCCCTCTGGACCGAATGCGGCCCCTTTAGCAGCATCTGTGTGAGCAGAGGGCAAGCCTGGCTCCGCAACCAGCAGGGGACTCTGCCTGCCAGCCAAAGGGCCTGTCTCCACAACCCAATCGAAGGCCCCGCCGAAGGGAGGGAGGGAATGGCCCAGCATTCCACGGAACATTCCCGGCGGCCCGCAGCACAAGCACCGGAGCCCTGGAAAGGGCTCCCGGACCTTCTGCCCACCCGCCTCAGCAGCCTGACCCCCACCTCGCCCATCGGGAAAGAGAGGCACACCAATGAGCTCTGTCTCTGGCCTGACAAAGGACCCCGAAGCAGGCCTTTTGGAAGCGGAGGCACGTCGTCTCCCCCGGAAACCAAAGGACGCCCAGGTTCTTCTAGTGCCACCGTTCTCTGCCAGGCAGTGAGAGGAGCCCCACCAGGACAAAGTGGGTCCCAAGCTGAATCAAGGCCCCCTCCCTCTCTCTTCCTCACCACTGGTGAGGGTGAAGGGTCACACTCCAGGCCCCAGTGCAAAATTAAGAAAAATTAGGAATGGCAACAACCATGCAGACAAACCAGACGAGCTCTTAGTATCTTTGCACCAATGGGCATGAAGGTCTGTCACCCCTCTATGCATGCACAGACGCACACCCGCATCTCACCAGGGGCTTCCCCTTCTCGACTTGCAAGGGAATCCTGCAAAGGGAAGCATCTAGGCCTGCACCCACTTGGCAGTGGACCCCCTGAGAATCAATGGGAGACTGGCAAATCAACCCTTGCGAAAGTCCCCGAGGACCATTTGGGGGGCTTCTCCAGCTCAGGTCATCCCCTTGAGAAGGGCTAGGCTCCGACACACCCACTGTGCAAGAACTGACAACAGTGTTCAAAGACTCTAACAGCCCAAACAGGGGGTGCCTGCCAGGAGGATACACGACTCTTTGCCCACCCCTTCCCTCCCATGGCTCCGTGGGGGGGGGGGCTGGAGCAGAAGGAGCCCCTCTAGAGCAATGTCTCTGGCCTCCTGATCCAGACCACAGCCCCCCATCTTTCGAAAGGCAGGCCGCTTGCACGGGCTCCTCCTCGTTTGCCCGTCCAGCCATTCTCTTTGCCTGGAAGCCCCTGCGGTTCGGTGGCTGGTCTGCGCTTTCCCCTCCCTCGCACCTCTCGGCCGTGGGCACAGGATGCCATTCAGTGCACAAGGCAAACCAAGTGAGGCAACCCAGGGAAACTGGGGGGCAGGATTGCTCTAGCATCAGTGCAGAGCCTCCCATTCCACAACAGCACAAGAAAGAGAACCCGGAAAGGACTGGTCAAAAGGCGGGAAGTGCCCACAGTGGGGGGGGCTCTTGCCACCCCTCATGTAGCCGCCCAGTGTCCATTCCCATTAGCCTCCCTTCCTCCAGCCACCTGGTGGGGGTCAAAGGCTGCCTCTAGAAATCCAAAACTATGTCTGCAGTGATTGTTACTCCACAGGGGCAACACATGCGTACACACACACACAGCAGCTCCACCAGCCTGCACCCACGTTCTGCAACGGTTCACAAGCTGCTCTGATCTGGCGCATTATCTTTAACTCATGTTTCTGTCCCTGAAGAAAGCAATCTGGGAAACAAGCACAGGCCACACAACTGAACAGCTTTCGAAGAGTGGCAGCAAAGCACAACCCCCACCTTGCCCCCCGCCCCCTTGCAAGCCACCCCAGAAGAGCGTTCCAGCCCCCAGGCTTCCATGAGTTCGAGGCCAAGGCTCTCTGAACAGAAAGCGGCCGGGCTGAGTCACCTTCCAGTGGCCAAGGGGTGGTCCTGATGCTGGGCTGCTTTACGGGCATGAAGCAGAGAGGGATTAAGGTACAAGAGAGACCCCAGAAAGGACCACCCACCTGTTCAGAATGCTGCCTAGGCCCAGGAGTCCTGGGAGCCAGAACGGAGTGAAAAGAAGGCATTCTCAGCAATTGGGGGCACGGGGGGGGACAGATACAGCACTCTGCGTAGCAGCTTCCAGATCGCACATGAACGGCAGGCAACGCCAGAAACAGGGCTGAAGCTGAAATCTACACAGCTCAGGGGAGAAGGAGGAAAGGGTTTACACACACACACACACACACAAACACACACACACACACAGATACACCAGAAGAAAACCACACTCTCATTATTAAGTTTAGTTACAAGCGGAACAGCGCACTGCCTTGCCAACTGTCAGGAAGTCTGCAGACTGGCAGTAACAAACAGAAAACTGCCTGTCAGTAAACACAAAAACGATGCCGTGCACACGCAGGCGCAGAAAATCGGCAGTGGCGGCAGCAACAGCGGAAGCTCCGGGAGGGAGGTGTCAGCGGCCATGTGCCGCCGTCGCCTCCTCCTCCTGGGCTCTCGCGCTCCCTTCCAGCACGGCATGAAATCCAGAGCGGCCAGCCTGAGCTGCTGCCAGCAGAATCCGCGGCTGCCCAGCCTGGGCTGCGGGAGGGAGAGGAGTGGGAGCAGGCCTCCTGGGGCTTCTTGGGCAGCCACGTCGTCTGCCTCTCACACAAGGCAGGCCGGGGAAACCCTCTTGACCGCAGGCCAGGACCAAGCATCCGCCTGTCCGTCGGGGACAAGAGAAGCAGCACAATCCAAGGGCTTTGGCTTCAATGGGAGGGCACGGTGGCAGGGAGGGCAAGACTCACTCCAGACCGGTCAGGTGGAACCGGCCTCCTCCTGCCGCCGCAGCCGCCGCCACCACTGCCCTGGCAGCTCACTGGCCAGACTGGGTCCCGCGCAAACTGAGACACAAAAGCCCCGCATTCCCTGGACGCAGCAAGCGGGGCGGCTGCTCCGCAGCTGCACTCACGTCTCCAGGCCCCCGCACCAGCCAGGGTTTCGGCAGAGGCGGCAGCAGCAGCCTTTGAGAGCCAGAGGAGTTGCCCAGGGCCTCATCTGGGGGTGGATGGCAGGACCGCACCCCCCCCTCCGCTTGGAGGCAGGAGCCTTCCTCCGGCCAGCTGCCACCACACTTCCCCTGTGCCAAAACGGAGGCCGTCTTCAGGCAAACGTGAGGAGAAGCAGCGGCCGGTCACCTGCAGCCAACGGCCTTGCGCAAAGAGAGTGCCGGCACAGGCAGGTTAGTCGGTGGGGAGCTCTCCAGAGCTCAAGCCCCAGCGCCTGTCCCCCTTCCCCAGTGCCCCCCAACCTGCGGTGGGGAGAGGGACCCTTTTCTGGAGGGCCTCCTTTATTGGCTCCTACCAGGAACTGTGAGAAAAAGGAGTAGGGTATTAGTCCTTTTAGGGGCAAAAATATGAAGACTGGATCTGCGAGGAAACTGCCTCCCCCAGTAGAGCTGAGCAGAAGCAGCGGCTTCCGTCTTCAGCCCCTCCCTGGCTGAGACTGATTTAAGTGAAAAACAAGGAGGCAGCATCAAGTCACCAACTAGAGAACTTTACTAATTGCTTTCAGGAGGCACGTATTCTTGAAGTACCCACGTCCCAGCTAACTAATGGAAGGGTCAGTAAAAAGGAAGAGCTCTAACGAGCTTTTAGCTTCAACCTACCATCTGGAAGCTGAGGACAAAGGAGGGAGAAAAAGACAGAGGAAGGAGGGGGCAGTTTTTATATGACCACCGACCCTAGAAGTTTCTGGGGTCACTTAGATACACAAAATATTTAGGACCACGCATGGCAACTGACAAATGAGCATATGGAGAAACTTGAGCTAAAAAACTCACAATGAGCAGAGCCATGCAGGGGACCGTAGACACTCTAAAGCCCCCAGCTGCTCCAACAGCAGCAAAGGGGGGGGGGAATGCTTGTTTTTCAAACAGGAATGCCTGCGGGGTGGGGGTGGAGAATGAGAAATCCCAGGAGACCCAAAGGCGGGGGGGGGGGCTCAACTGCAAGGACCGATACATGGTACATAACCTCTGCTCTGCTTCGGGGCTTCCTAGCAAGAGGCTGGACTAGCCTAGCCACTGGGCAGAACCAGGAGGCCAGAGCCCACTGGCATATTTCTGGGATCACCCAGGGGTTTGGGGCTCCCAGCCGTTTAACAGCAATAGCCCCACCTATATTTCCGCTTTTCGCACAAAGCATCCCAGCTCCTTCCAGTTCCTGGGCTTAGAGGGAGCGTCCTCTTTCTTTCATTCTAAGTCCTCTGTGCGCCTTTTGCACCCACTCCAGTTGGTGGCTGCTGGTTGCCATTCTGGTGGAGACCGCCTCCAAGCGCTTCAGAGGCAGAGAGGGGCCCCGGGAGACGGGCTTGGTGGACCTGGTGTTCCTCCCAGAGGCCTCACTGGTGGCCAGAGAAGGCACGAGGGGCAGAGAAAGAGTGCCACAGAGATTTCCTTCTTTGGCCACCACCAGGCAGGGCTAACCAGTGAGGGAGTCCCCTTGAAGCCGCCCAAGATGGAAGGCCTGCTGGCTGGCAGCACCCAGCGCCTCCTCTGTCTCCCCCTCCCCATTTTCGGCCATGGATCCCACCCTTCTTCAGAGGGATCATCACAAATTCCCAGCCGATCTACTTAGCTCACAAAAAAGAAAGCTGGTAGAGATGGTGGAGGCTCCCGGCTTTCCCAAATCCAGGCATGCACAACCCGCAGCCCTCAGATTGCCCGCCCCAGCATGTCCCACCACAGCTGTGTGTGCATGTGCACCCCTTCCCCAACCAATGGCCACAAACCAGCTCCCAGGGCCCCAACGATCCTGGGGGATATGGGGGCACACCCCACCCCACTCGCCTTCCTTAGCAGCAGCACCAAGTTTGCAATAGCAAACCAACCAGCTCTCCGGGGAAGGAGGAGGGAAGAAGCCAGGCAGCTCCCCTGCGAGGGGCTGGGAGGAAGAACAAGCCGCGCTGTGTCCTGACTTCTCCCCGACATCAGGCCATGATCCCTGGGATGGGCAGGAGGGAAGCTTCAGACACTTCCATATCCCAGCCGCCCGAGTGTGCAGCCCTCCCAGGGATCCATCTGACCTGCCCAGGAGCACAAGCCCTGAAGGATGGATGGATGTCATGCTGAAGGAGAAGAGGCCAAGAACAGGCAGTTGCCCACCAGTCGGCCATTGGCTTGACTGTTCCCCCCCTCCACTTGCCAGAGTGTGTCACAAGAGTGGCAGTGGGGCCACACAGCCCATTGCAACCCTGAAGTTGCAGGTGCTCATTGCCTTGCAAGTCACGTCTCCTGCAAGCCACAGAGAGAGAGAGAGAGAGAGAGAGAGAGCGCAAACACGCGCGCGCGCACACACGCGCACACACACTGCTGCCCACCAACGGACTTGCCCGCCCACCTTGGCCAATCCTCCAGGCCGTGCTTTATGGACCACCAGCGACAACAAGTACGGTGGCCAAGACAGTTGGGGAAAACAAACGAGGCCTGTTCAGAGGCCAGCCAACGCTCCATAAAGCCAGCGCTCCATAAAACTTCATGCTGCTCTGATGAAAGGGCAAGACAGCCCATCTATCACGTGCCTGCTCCCTCCCTCCCTCCCGTTTCCAGGGCCTCGGAGGGGCTCCAGTTCTGCTGAGCAGGGGCAGCAACACAGCGTCCACCCGGGGTCTCCTAGTCATGGTCTCGCTCTGGGAATCGCACGCCCAGAGGCGCCGGGGGCCGACCAGGAAACCTGTCCGGAGGCAACAAGCCAAGAGGGTAGTCGATCTCCCGCTCTTTCCCCTCTCTGTTTGGAAGCCGCCTCCCTCCGTTAGATGCTCCAAACTGGCAATAAACGCAGATGCCTCTCCCAAGAGCGGGCATCCCAGGCAAGGGAGGTTGCTTTCTTCTGGATGGGGAGAGCAGGGAGAGTCAGCAACAGAGTTGGGAGACCAGCGTGCATCCATCTGCCGCTTAGAGAAGACCTCCAGCCGAGCTGCCCGGGCCAGGGGGCAGCAAGGAAGCAGCCCTCCTCCACCAGCCCCCAGGCCGTCAGGGGAAGGAAGGGGCACAGGGATCCACAAGCCAAGAAGGGGAACTCTGGCCACCACCACCCCCCACAAGTCAGAAAGCACGCAACCTACTGCCTGATTTGGGAGCCCGGCATTGCCCAACGAAGTCCTCTGGGAGGACTCCTCACGAACGGCGGCCTTCCAGCACGCCACGCTGGTGGCCACCTCTGTCTCCCCCCCAGCCTCCTTCTTCACGTGGAGGGCTGGGCTGAGCACACCACAAACACAGGGCAGATGGCTGTCGCGATCCAACTGCCACCCGTCAGTTGGACCTTGCAGGGGTAGCAAGAAGTGACCGGCAGGAGGCTAATATACAAGTGGAGGGTGATTTGGCACCACCCTTCCTTCTCCCCTACAGAAATCCATCCAGTCCTTTTCAAACTCCCCAACACACACACTTATTTAGGGAGCTAAAAAGCCGCTTCTGAGGGGGAGAGGGGTTGGGAGGGCCAGTCAGCAACCTGTAACACCACCCTCTCTGCCCACACACACACACGGAGGGTCCTTTTGCCCCAGTTCCACCCTGCGAGCCCAGGTGGACTCAAGCAACTCCAGGGAGCACTACCAGCTTCAGTAGGTGTCCCAGCTGTGCCAGTTCCTGGACAGGCAAAGCCCTGCCACTGGTAACCTTGCGGCTGGACTCCCCTGGCACCTGGTCTGGAAGCTGCAGTTAGAGCAAAATACACCAGCCGGGACGCTCGGCAGAGTGCCAAGCGACGGACTCACCGGACCCAGAAGAAAGGAGAGGCACCGGCTGCTGCCTGTCAGAGACCCAGCCACCTTCAGAGTTTTGTGGTTGACCTAAAAAGCCCTAGATACATCTGGACCAGGTTTCCTGCATGTGTCCACGCTGGCCACAGAGAAGGTCCACGGGGACCAGAGCCTCCTCAAGGTGCCACCCAACCTCTGCAACTCTCTTTCCCAGGAAGTCAGAAAAGGCAAAATGCTGCATTTCCCTCCAAACGCATCTGTTTGCTCAGGCATTCCCTCCCCAAAATTATTCTCACTGCTCTTTTTCTTGGTTAGTTGCTGAATGTTCCAAACTGCTTTAATTACTGACAGGGCCGCTTGTTATTTTTAAAGTTTCAAAATGCTTTAATGCTTCTTTCCTACCTATACCTAACAGGGGCCACTCGGAGATTCGGCAAGATCAAGCGGCATGCAAATGAGGCCGGCTGGCCAGCCAGCCATGGGAAGGAACACCGAGGAGACCTCTGAGCTGCCAGCCCTCGGGGAAATGGATGGCCTTGAAACGCCACCCAACCTACTCTCCAGCAGAGCGGGTGCTTCACTTGGGCACTCTGGCAAGCAGGCCAGCTCAGCCCCAGAAGCAGCAGCCAGAAAGAGAGCAAGTGAGCGAGAGAGTGAGCGCAAGAGTGAGCGAGCGAGCGAGCGAGCAAGCTGCGTGGAGGAGCACGGGCAAGGACAAACGGCCACAGCTCAGCCTGTCACGTCCAATCAGGAGGCAGCTCCAACCTCCGGGGAATGTTTTGATCATTAACGTAAAGGACTTTTTCATCGCTTAACTCAATCAAATTAATCTGAAGTGAAAAACGTGGTGCTGACAAAGGAAATATTTATAAAGAAGTTCTGAGACATCAAAGGTTGCCAAGAGCAGGACTCCCAAGGCTGCCTCCAGCATCGCAAAGTGCAACGAGTACCGCCACTGGCGGCGGCAGGAAGGGCCTCCCACCAGAGGCAAGCGGCATGCCCAACAAGGTCACTGGGGTCTTTGAAGGCAAGGGGGGGGCCATCACATTTCCACTTCCGGCCAGTCCCCGGTAGAATCCAGTGGACTTCAGGTGGATGCTTGGAGAGGTAGCGCCAGGCAGCTGCTCAGCAGTTTGGTTCCTTCTGCCAGAAGCAAGCAGTCGCTCTGGCCACAAGCTAACAGCCTGCCCTGGTCTTGACAGCCAGCAGCGCCCCCGCTGCCTTGCCCTGCAAGGACGGACCACAGCACCAAAGGACAGTGCCCTCTGGCCCTTGCCATCGGGCACAGGACTCGACTCCTTTGCTCCCCCTTTCAGGAAGAACATTGGGGTGTGGCCAACCTGTCTTGGATCCTGGAGGAGCTCCAGGGCATGCCCAAAAGGATGCTGATAGGGAGGGGTGCTAGAATTTAACCTGTCGAGGGCATCTCCATCCTTGCCGCAGAAGCCTTTTCCTCGTCTTCTGTCCTTCAGACTATAATGCTGGGGGCAGAGACTGTCCTGTTACTCTTAGTCTTTGTAAACCACCCTGGGAACCCTTCATGGTCCAACAGCAGGATAAAAACTCATCCCGCCAGCGAGCAGTTCCGGAAAAGGAAGGCTGTTTGGGGAGGCCTGGGCTTGCAGACAACAGAGAGACTTCCTGCCTCTGCCGCCGCTACAGTGGCAATAACGGGTCTGCCAAGAGGGCTGTGGCCAGGGAGGCCCTGGCTGCCTCCCCCAGGGAGAAGTCTGGGATGGTCCAAGTCCTCGTCAAGTGGGAGGAATCAATCTGCCACGAAGGAGGGTGTGTGCGGCCACCACCACAGCTCTGTAGAAAGGCAGAGGGTACCACGCACCCATAACAGACAGCAGGAGCACCCCAAGAAGGACCCCAGAAAGCCCCACTGCCACCCTCCCCATCCCGGGCAAAAGAGGGGCATCAGCCCCAGGGACAGGGAGGGACAACAAAGAGTTCCATGTCACCTGAAAAACCACTTGTGGCAGGAACCTTGGCAGACTGCCACCTGCTCAATTCTGCATGATCTGTCCCAAGCTCTACCCACCCACCGGCAAAGCCACGTGGGCAGATCTAGGCCATGCTGTCGCTGTGTGGACAAGACCCTGCCCTTCATGCCCTGCAGGTCTCATCTGCCTGTTCACCCACACACAGATACACAGTTCTACACATCCTCACAGCCACCAGGCTCAGCGGTGTTCAGCTCTGAGGGAAGAAGAGGAAAGCAGGTAGGTCAACTGGGAAGAGCATCAAGAGGAAACTGAATTCTGCACCCGAGGCCACATGCTGTCAGTCCTGCTCTGAAGGGCCGAGTTGAAGGAGGGGGCCCACCCAAAGACAAATGGGGGAAGTCCTTGCCCACTCCGCCACCGAGGTCAGCGGGCGTTTGTGGATTGGGGCCAGGAGGCCAGGGCTCCCAGCTGCAGCCACATCACAGCCCGTCCAGCATGCCTGGGCCGCCATGGGCAGGCGGGCAGGCAGGCAGGGGGACGGGAGTCTGTTCCGGTTCTGCCACTGACCAAGAGGGACATGAGCCCAGCAGGGAGGAGCTGGGCTGCTGCCAGAGAAGATTACGGAAGGAGGGAGGGAGGGAGGGAGCCTCACATCAAGGACAGAACAAGCAGACCCCCAAGAAAGATGTTTGCTCATTTGCTGACTGCTCTGTGCACTCAACTGCACAAAGAACCTCGTGGCGCTGAAATATTTATCACCCAGAGCCTTCCCCGTGGATTGTTAATGAGTGGCAAGGCAGGCCCGGCTCCAAAAAAGCAGCGCTGGAAGCCAGAAGAATTCCTTCTCCACAAGAAGCGGCACAAAAAGCTGCCCAGCGGCAGCCACGGGCACTGCTTCTCTGCTCCTACACCCAGGCTGGGCTGCCTCTCCAGAGCCAGGCCCCGGCATCTCCAACAGGGCCTGCCCGGTGAGGCAGCCCGTGGGCGGTGTGTGCAACAGCAAGGGTGCTCCTCACAAGCAGCACACTCCTGCCATGCCCCATTCTGGAAAGGGCCCTAAAACTGACCCCAATGGCCAAGGAGCAGAGAAGGGGGAAGAGAGCCAGGCCAGGGCGGGAAGGCAAGGGGGGGCATGGGAGGGACCTTGCTGTCCGGCCCACACACAACACGCGCACACATTCCTTGGGTGCAGCTCACCTTCTTGCCAATCAGCTTCTTCCGCAGGAACTCCCGGGCCTCAAACATATAGGGGATGTCGTAGAGCGGGCGCAGCTTCCGGTTCTTGTCCTGGGAAGAGAGAACAAGGGGCATTCAGGACAAAAGCAGCAGCACCAGCAGCCCCCATTCTGCTTCTGGGTCTGAAGGGACACCCCTTACACCTCTGGAATGGGCCGTGTGGCACAGCCCAGCACAACCCTGAAGGCTATTTTGCCAAGGATGCCTATGAACCTTCCTTTTTAAAAAAAAAAGTCTTTCTCATCCTCTTTGTGACACTGTTCCAAGCCAGCTGCTGTTGCAGAACCAGAAACACAGACCTGGACCAGGAGGTGCCATCCTGACCTTATAAGGAGCAAGGACGGCCCCACCACCACCACCAATACCCAGGGACATCCCCTTCTCAACACTGCCTCCTGGTGAGGCCTCCCACCGGACGCTGCCCATTGCCCCACTGCCCGCCTTGTGACCGGTGCAAGGTCAGGGCTTCTCTGAGGAAGGCTTCTCTGGCCAGGAAAAGATTCTACTCATACATGACAGGAAAACCACCCAAGCAGGGAACCAGGTGGGTGCCAGCTGAGAGGGAGAGACCCATGGACCCTGTCTCCCTGCCCACTCACACCAGGGGACACGTCTTCATTTTTCGGGATACAAAGGAATACGTAGTTTTGGATGAGCCAGTAAGAGGGACACAGAAACAGGAACAGAAAGAGGCTCGGCCACCCGTGAATTTTGGGAACATCCTCCTCAATGTGTTTTTACACATGACACCCTGGGGTCCGACACTCTTCCAAGCCCTCGCAGCTGTCACTTCCCGGCGTTCTCTTGCCCACAGCCAAAACTTTTGCCAGGAAGTTGAGGAAGACTCCAGGATGGGAAGATCCCTTCCCTCCCCAAATATGCTCATTTCCCCACTGGTCCACAAAGCAGCTAGGATGCACCGCTTCTGCCTGGCGCAGTACTAACGGCCTCTCCCCAGCCTTTTCCCTGGGCTAGGGCTATCGGCACTGCAAAGTACAGAACTGTGACGGTTCCCCTTCGGCTGCCGTGGCTCCCTCACCCTACGGAATCCTATGGATCTGCAGTTAAGGGAGGAGCACTCAGGAATCCCCGCCGGAGAGCAGCTTCAGAGCCCTCCCAAAAGACAAAGGCCAGGACTCCATGGGAAGCAGCTGGGGCACCTAAGCGGGAATCCCAGTCCTGTAAATGTGGAGTGCAGCAGGGCCCCGGGCCGGGCCGGGTCCGGAAAAACACGGGCAGCCCCCGAGGGCCTCAGAACCACCCTCCCCACTTCCTTCTTCACCGTGCTCTGGGACGCTCACTGGCATTCCCACACGTTTGGGGAGGGAGGAACCACTCCTTCTCCTGGCTGTTTGCGGGGGTGTCTGCATGGCCAAGCATCTCTTCCCTGCAGTATCGCCAGAGAAAGCATCCCCAAGCGAGCCCTCCCCAGAGCTGGGCTCCACCGCCGACTGCAGCCCCGTCCTCCCGCGCTCTCCTTTGCAGAAGCACTCAGTTCACTAGCTCAGCACTCTCTCCTGCCCGTGCACACACACCCCTCACTCCCAAAGCCCCCCTCTGCTCTCCTGTTCCTCTCTCCTGTTTGCAACGCTCTTTGTTGCAACCCTGTAAACTCTGCTGACCATCCACAAGGCACGATCCCAAGGCCCCCTCCTGCCACAGTCACCCACTCCCGTCTCCTCTTTGCCTCTTTGCTTCGCTTTCTTCGGTAAAAGTTTAAAACCAAATTGCCAAAGAAGCTGTCGGGCTTTTCTCAGTCCGTGACGGCATCTCCACGTGCACATGTGCTTCCCGGGCTATTTTGAAGCCAGGGTTTTCATTAAATATTCTCAGTGTGCAACGTGTGCATTTGGTTCGCACATACACGACTGCATATGCGCTCCAAGTCATTTTTTTATTATTATTCTACAGAGGCTGGCCTTCATTTCAAAGCTTTATAAACAAATCTGTCTGTGCAGCAATTCTAAAAAACCTTTGTGGTTTCTTTGGAAATTGCTGTCTCCTGTCTTTCACTGACACTGTCTCGAGGAGCAACATGTGAATGTACACACGCGTTGGCCAGAACATACAAGGACCACCTTCCCGGGCCAGAGCGGAGGGAGGGACGGCAGTGCCGCGCCCGCGCCCAGCCGCAACGTAGGTGGCCCTCTCGCCCGGCCCGCAGCTGCCGCCAGCACGCGTGCTCGGCCTTGTCCGAGGCAGCCGCTCCTCACCGTCTCCCTACCTTCCTCCGCCACTCCTCCTCCAGCCGCCCCTCTGGACAAAGGGAGGCGGCCGTTCTGGGGCCCTCCCCACGCCTTCCCGCCCCAGCCTAACGGGGCCGAACTAGACCGATCTTAAGCCACAGAGGGAAGGGGGCCGATCCCCCGCCGGGCACCCTCGCCTTCACCTTCACCCTCCCCGACCAGCAACAGCAGCCCTCCAGGGGCCTCGGTCACCTTCGGCTTTTCCTCCAGCGATCTCCCTGCTCCGCTCGCACCCACCCAGAGCAGGACACAGGCCTCTCTGCCTCCCCTCTCCCGGCTGTCACAGGCCAGACCGATCCCCGGCCGCTCGGCTCACCTCCGCCACGCTGAGCCCATCTCAGCTGCGGGCCTGCCAAGCACCCATCTCGGCTGATTCCCTCCGGCAGCTGGGGCGGGGGGCTGAGCCGCAAGCCACAGCCACTATCGGAAGGCAGGGACAGGACCGCCCCTCCAGCCACAACCACAGCCCCAGGAGCCGAAGCCCAGAGCGGGGACCAAGGGCGGTTCCTCCAGCTCTCGCTCCCTCCAGGCCAACGGGGCTCAGAAGGAGCCCCGAGCAGCACCGTGCCTTCCGGGACTGCTGGCCTCTCTGCTGAATATCAGGCAGGGACACCCGGGTGCCCCCTGACTCACTCACGGAAAGGCCCCCGGTCCAGCAAGGGCCACAGACAGGGGCTGGCCGAAGGGGGCTTCCGAAGGGCTCCAACGTGCTCCCACCTTCAGTGCAGCCCAGGTTAGATTGGCAGCAGAAGAGCAGGAGGGGCTGAGGGTGGCAGGGCTTCCATTATTTAGCAAATGCCGGAAGAGTTTACAGCCGGACATCAGAGCCTCCTTCTGCCCAACAAAGCAATAAATACAGTGCCTGTGTTACTGAAGAATTCTGAGTTGCCGCCGCCGCCGCCAGGCATTGAAACTGCCTCTCAGACACATTTCCTTGGCTTCCCAGCCACACGGCCCCAAGGCTTAAATCACACCGGTGATGTATAGTTTGCGCCCCAAATCCAAGGACGTTGCAAGCCTGCCTTAAATGCCAACCAAGTCCTCCTTCCCTCAGGGCGGCAGATCAGATCTCACACTTCAGACCCGCACGGCAGGGAGGGCTTCGGTGGTCTCCCACACACACCAGTGCACGAATCAGCCCCCCAGGGGAAAGTTAGAAAGTGAGCCGGCAAGCAAGCGGAACAAGGCAGCCCTAGAGCTCTGGGACGCCCAGCCAGTCCCACTCGGTCCCTTGAACTTTGGCGAGCAGTGCCGTGCCCCACTCCCCCGATCCTTTGGGCCCCGGGCAAAGAGTTCATTGCGGCAAACGAACGAGCCTCTGCCCCTCCAGACTGTCGGCAGGAAGAGAACGTGACTCCCGAGGCAGGTCCCCCAAAGCATCTTAATGGAGTACCGCCGCCTCCCCCCACAGAGGACGGGCAACTGCTAGGACACCAGAGAGGAGGACAGACGGCAGCTCCGAAGGAAAAGTTCCAGACACATCCCCACTGACCCACACAACCCCTTCCTCACAAGGCCGTTCCCCCTCCTCCTTGTTCTTATCACCCCACCTTTCCCTCAAAACTAGAACTCAAGGCAACTTACAATTTCAAGCCAGTGCAATAAAGCACAAAACATACAAAGGCAACGTTAAACTATGTACAGTATTAAAACAATTTAGAACATACACCTAAAAAGGCTGAAATGCAGCCGAAAAACTGTTCTCTGGCTGAATGGAAGGGTCTCCCTCCTCCTTCAGGCAGGCAGCAGGCAGGCAGGCAACAGGAAGGGACCGGTGGGTCAGGGGGTGCCACCTGCTTCCAGGGAGCTTTGGTACAGCTAGCCGTCCGCCGCCTCTAGCACAAGGCAGTGCCCAGCGATCAGAGCCAGGAGACAGGAAAGGGAAACTTTTACGTCCCCGTACAGATTGCCCTTAAAATGCTTCTCTGTCGGCCCCTATTAAACACCATTTTGCCTGCTGGTAGAAATGATATTTCATGCCACGGGCCAGCACGTAAGGTGGCATTCTGGGAACCCATTCAAGAACCCGTAGCTGCTCAGAGATTTTGCAAATAAACATTAAAAATCAATATAACAGCAAGGCTACTAACTCAGTCCTACTGCTTCAAATACTGAGCCATTATGCTGCTTTCTCTAAACTGCATTCCGTACCAGGAATTAGAACGGAACCTTTGCACAGGGGGAAAAGTGGGAGGCCAATAATATATATAATATTATAATATATTGGCCCGAGAAAAAGGCCGTACCAGTGGGCCAACGCTCTCCTAAGGAGCCGGTCCTCAGCCAGGAGGCAATGCAGAGCCAGGAAGCGGCCAAACTGCTCCCCGCGAGGAGCGCCGCCCAGTTCTGGGTGCGGAGGCTGCTGAGGAAAGGTATCTGGGCTGCACTTTTCCCCAGCAGCCTACAAATGCTGGAGATCCATCCCCTCAGCTGCCGCCGCCGCCGCCACCAGCACCATCACCACAGGTACCCATGTTGTGCCAACGCGCAGCTCTGGGACCCTCAGTCAAGGCCTTCCAGGGCTGCCAGACCTTTCCAACTTCTGCCATGCCCACCGCCGTGCCACTGCACTCACGGCTCAAGATTTTAGCATGATGTTAACAGGAGGCAGAGAACCAAGAGTGGGGAGGGGGCTGCACCTGGAATACCCAGGCCCTCCCGGCCGGCCAACCCACTCCCCTCCACCGAGCCTGGAGGCAGCTCAGTGGCCAACTGCCCTCATCCCACAGGCAACCACACCGGGGCCGGGGGGGGAGACGAGGAGGTGGCCCTCGCCCCCCCTTGCCCAGTGGCACCTGGGGCCTCAATATCTTGCCCTCTTCAGTTCAAGAAAGAAACTGATGAGCCGGATCATGTCCAAAGGAGGGTGATCAAAACGGTCAAAGGCCTGGAAACCATGAAGCTCTCTGGGGGCAGCCAAGGGAGCCGGGTGGGTTTGGCCCGGAGAAGAAGAGGGTCAGAGGTGACACGAGAGCCACGCTTAAATATTTGAAGGGAGCTCATAGAAAAGCTAGCTTTCTGCTCCTCCAGGAACTAAGACGTGGGACAATGGCTTCAAACCACAAGAAAGGCGACTCCACCTAAACTCCGGAAGAACTCAGTGGAATCACCGGAGTGCGGTGGGGCCTCCTTCTCTGGAGGTTTCTAAACGGAGCCCGGACGGCTCTCTGTCGGCCGTGCACTGCAGAACGGGGCTGGACCCGACGGCCCAAGCGGTCTTTTCCAGCGCTGTGGCTCTACTCCTCTCTTCGGTAACATTTATTAAAAGGTAGGGTTGAAAAAGTGAGGATACACCAAACGCAAGACTTCAAATGTGGTGCCTCCGGCGGTGGCCTCCACGAAGGAACCGGGCCGCCACTCCCGCCCTTGCCCCTGATTCAGGGTGGGGTGGGGGCGAGCGGCCATTACAAGAAGGACAGCCCCACAGAGACAGGCTGGGAGGGGAGAGGGGGAGGGGGATCAGAGGGCAGCGCCTCTGGCCATCGCCCGCCACTGCCAGCCACGGCCGGGCGGTCAGCTCTTTGGGCAACCCCCTCAGTCAGAAGGAGACGCAGGAAAACCACACGTACGCGCGCACACATGTGCTTGCACGCCCCACTGAAGCCTGACTAAAGAAACCTGAGCCAGGTGGCTGCTGTGGCTGCTACATCCCATCATCGGCGTGGTCGTTGCTGCTACTACTACGGTGGCCCCTCAACTTTCGTGAGGGTTCGGGGTGCATAACTCTCACAGAAGCCAAAATAACTCCACCCCAAGTGAGCGCCCCCCCTCCCGCTGTTTTCCAGGGCCCGCCACCGCACCATCATTTAGGTTTTGCCGGCACGCTCCCTTCCAGGCACCCCAGCGATAGGCAAGTGAACGGGGGGACAGTGACACAACCGGAGGAGGCACGCGCCGGGGGAGCCCCCCGCCATTCGCTTGCCTTTTGCCCGCACCCGTGACGGGAAGACGGGCACGCCCGGGCAAAAGGCAGGGGAAGGGGAGTGGGGAGGCCAGCAGCCACCTCAGGAACAATCAAGTTTGCAAAGGCCAGACAGTGTATTTAAGAACAAGAGAACTTCAAACTCCACAAAGTCATTAACAAAAAACTAAAGCTATACCAAGTCACTAACAAAAGTATAAACATAAGAGTTACTTTAAAAAGTGAACAAACAATTTTTAAAGTTAAAATGTTAAACGTTAAACAAAACCGTTAAGATTCGTTAGACTACCCTATAGGAACCTTAAAAGCTTAATAAGCTCTGGGGAGCATGTCTTAATTCTACCCAAATCAAGAAATGAGCAAAAGCCACTGACCGAATCAGAAACCACAACGGGCCCCACTTGGGTGCCCCGGTTCTACCCTTCTCACACAAGTCACCCCATGAACCAGCGGCGCCTTTTCCATCAACACGGTTCCTTCCCCGTGCCAGATCAGCTCCAAGCCGCGGCCCTGACGGAAGCAGAGCCTGACGCTTCCCGGTGGGCCGCTGAAGCAGAAGGCGGCGGCCCGAGAGCTCCGATGCCACGTGGGCCACTGAAGGAAAACACGTTACTGGCTAAGGCTCGGGTGGCGGCATATGCCAAAATGAACCAGGAAAACTACGCAGGCTACACAGAAAATTAGTTAAGAGGGAGTGAGCTCTCAGAAAGACAGGTAAGCAGACGGATTACTAGAGACACAGAAGAGAACGTCCACCGTTGATTCGGATTTCTGCGGCTGCAGATTTCTGAGCGTAACTCTCCTGCGGCAGCCCCCTGTACATTCACTGGAATAATTTCTAACACTGGAAAATTCCCACAGTCGTGGGCAGCTCAGGGGAACCAAGACACCACCACAGGAAAGGAAAACTGTGCTCGGTCTGGGGCATTTCTACAGGATGGCCCTGGTCCTTTTCCTCAGAAGCAAGACTGCGCATACTTAATGGGACTTATTCCAAGAATGATAGGCTAGTGGTCGCAGCTAAAAGTGCCACACAGAAGATCGCCAGTGTAAAATGTGGCCGGAGGAGACTTAAGAGGTGGAGAAGCGCTGCCTTGCGACAAACTGGACTCTTTCCTTCCAGACGTCGTGCTTTAGCAAGCGGGCTCCCGCAACCCCAATGGGCACTGTGGTGGGGACGCTTCCGCTCAGTGCTCCCCGCCCCGATCCCCGAGAAGAGTCAGCACCACACTCTCACGGAACACACTCAGCCCCCCTGCCCTGGCCACTTCGGTGCCACGGGGCACCAGGGTGAAGGAAGGATTGTTACTCCACTGGAGAAACCCTATCCCGGGGTCTACAATTTTGATATTCTGTGTGCCAGAGAGGTCCCTGAAGGGGCACGTAGGCAGGCATGGTCGAAAGACTGAAAACCAGGTCAGGCCAGTAAACTCCCCAGTCACGTAGCCCCAGGAGACCTCAAGATGTGTAAACCCACAATAAACAAAGGGTCCTCAGCCCCGAGAAGCCGACCTGAGGGGATTAGCGTGTCTGCCCCAAGTTGAGCAAATATTCCACCAGGCAAGGACCATTTACATGAAGTCACACCACAGACTAACACAGCCGAAGATCCTGAGACTTTGGCAACACCTTGCAATCTCATCACACAAAGGAAATTACCATGGTGGAGCTTTGTTATCGCTCCAACACCCACTGTTCTCCCCGGGAAAGGATTAGTCCTCCAGGTACTTTTTCCCCTACAAATAGTCCCAGTTTTTGAGCAGTTCTTTGGATCACGCCCAGTCACCCCAGCAGATCGTTGCTCCCTCCACTGAGTGATCCCCTCAGCCCTCTGCGTGCTGAGCCCCACTTTTCCGCTGTTTTTCCCGAACCAAGGACTTCAGGAAAAGGTGCAGTATCACCCCAGCTACACTCCTTCAATATTCCCCTATCCTGTTTCCTTTCTTTTGCTTTTTAATAGGTCTTGAGTGAGCGTGTGAGTGATTGCGTTGCTGCATGAGACTTTCCTTCAATAAAATCATTTATTGGACTTTTTTGTTTGGTTTTTGGCTTGGCGTGACCCCGTAAAAACTGGGTAAAAGACCCCACTAGGTTACCCTGCCTCTCATATTGCTACTGCTCGTGCTCTGGCTAGTTTCCATTCCCCATCGGGTGGAGCACATTGAGGTGTCCCCCAAGGGACCCCAGAAATCAGGGTAACAGGATGCTTCCCTCTTGACTTCCATGGGCAGCTCTTCTTCTTCCAGGGGGACCGCAGGCTTCTCAGCACTACCAGATCCTCAGGCAGCTCTGCATCTGTGGTCACTTTTCAGTTTGGGCAACTGATAATTTGATTGGGAAGTTCCGGGGGGAGTCTCTTTCTGAAGGACTACCCTTTAATTTGCCTGGCTGTTACCCAAGGCCAAGAAAAGTGGTGGGTGCACACGCATGCATCTGCATGCGAAGCACCCCCCTGCCACAGTTCCTTTCATTTATGCAGCCTCAGAGAACCAACAAGTCCTCAACAGGCAAATACAAAGAAGGGCTGGTGGGGGAAATGGCCGCTTGTCCAAGGAAGTCCAGAAGCCAGAGCAACGGCCACTGTCCAGGCCAGAGCACTCTCCTCCTCACGTCATCTCCCTCCCTCTCCGCCACTCCACGTTCCCCCTCCCGATTTTCTTTGAGGGGAGGGGAGGGGAGGGGCCTCAAAAATGGCCGGGGGGCACCCTCGTAGTGGACAACACTTGGTTAGAGATACACAAATATTCTGACCACTTCAAGGCAGTTTACGGTTTTCCACAGATTAGAGAGCTGAGCCAAGACTAACAAAATTAGTTGCAACAGTGAAAATGTAAGGTATAACACTTGGGCAGAAAAAAAATGAAATGCACAGATATAAGATGGTTTGGCCACAGTACACATAAAGGGATCTAGGAATCTTAGGCCATTTTTGCACTAGCCTGTTATAGCGCTATGACTCCACTTGCAACATCCAATGGAATCCTGGGGTTTGTTGGCCCCTCCCTAAACTGCAAACCCCAGGATTCCATAGGATTTTGAAAGTGGAATCATAGCGCTATAACAGTCTAGTGCGGAAATGGCCTTCGTAGACCACAAGTTGCACACGAGGCAGCAGTGTGGCAGCTAAGAAACTCAATGCCATGTACAAACATTTGAAAGGATGTCATACGGAAGACGGAGCATGCTTGTTTGCTGTTGCTCCAGAGACCAGGCCACAGAGCAAAGGATTCACACTTCAGGAAAAGAGACTCCACCTAAACATTAGGAGGGTACAGCAGTTGGAATACAGTGGAATCTGCTGCTGCTGCCTCACTGGAGTGTGGTGGAGTCCCCTCTGTCTTTGGAGGAGGCCGGACGGCCGTCTTATCAAAGGGAGTGCTTGGGTGGCGTCTTCCTGGGTGGCAGAAGGGGGTTGGACTGGATGGCCCCTGGGGTCTCTTCCAGCTCTGTGATCCTTTATTCTGTGATTCCTCTGCTATTAGACAAAGCAAGTCTTGTCTTCTTCTCCCCACCCCGGCCCATAAATACACTGCCTACATGGCAGTTAAGTCCCATTGATCTGATTGTGTTTATTTATTGAATTCGCATCACGTGTTCTTAACAAAAGAAGTGGTCCACAAGCTAGCTAACGCTGATGAAAGTCAACCCAGAGAAACTCAATATAAATGTGGAACAGGTTGAAAATACAATTAAAAACACAGTGGTAAAGAAACAACAGCACCCAACAGGTTAAAATCTATTCTGCAGCAATCCAGCTTAAAGAGCAACATCCGGCCCAAACAAAAGGGCCTTTCCTAGCCCACAGCCATTTGCCACAGATCCACAGAGTGCGAGCAGCCACAAGAAAGGCCCTGCCTGGTACCAGACCCCAGCCAAGTGGCCCCTGAGGGCAACAGGGCCAAGAAATGGTTGATTATACTCAAATAAGTAATTGAATCTGGCCAATATTTGAGTACAATCATTTCTGGTGATAGATCTCAGACCACTGAACTCCATATAAGCAAATTAATAAAAGATACTGAGCAAGGTTTAGAGGTGGGCAGGTTTAAAGCAGAATCTGAGGGGTAAGCGAAACACAGTTAAAGTGAACATTATTCCTAGAACTGTCTATGTAATAGATGGAATTCCTCTTCTTTATTTAGCAGTTAGCAGTTACGTTTCTATACCACTTATCAGTGCAAAGCACTCCCTAAGCGGTTCACAACGTATTTTAGCTAACTGCCCCCAACAAGCTGGGTACTCATTTTACTGACCTGCGGAAGGATGGAAGGCTGAGTCAACCTGGAGCCCGGCAGGATCGAACACACACCCTTGTGGCTGCAGTCCCAGCATTTACCCGCTGCACCACCAGGGCTCCTGTGCGCCACCAAGGAGGCATACAAGGGGATTTCCTCCTCGATTTTAAATGACAAGGATGCAAATTTCAATTACAGAAGGAGAGTTTAGTCTTCCAGATCTTTGCATACTTTGCCATCGGACATACTTGTTATCTTGCATTTATTCTGGTCTTCTCGACCTGAAACGAGTAGCCCACCATGGTCAATCCTGCAATCTTCTTTTACTGACACCTTTATTTAAATGGACAACACTTGGCTCTCAATTCATTAAAAAAGGCAATACTTTGCCAACAATTTCAGACGTTAGAACTGTGCGGCAATTATCATCTTGTCAACTGCAGTCTGATCCATGTGCTCATGCCAAACTGGTCTTATGGGAGAATTCAGGTTTGAAAATTGGTAAGAAGATTTTTATGGAAGATGTGTGCAGATAACAGGATTGTTACCTTAAATACCTGGTGGGGATAATGAGTTCCACCCCTTCTTAATTCTGGAAGAGCTGCTTGACCTATATCTATTGGCAGAATGGCAATATTTACAACTGAAACATTTGCTACAATCCAGATCTGGCCTTGCAGCCATAAATAGAATCATAGAATCATAGAGTTGGAAGAGACCTCAGGGGCCAAATCCAGCCCAGCCCCTTCTGCCATGCAGGAACCCACATTAAAGCCCTCCCTTGGACAGATGGCCATCCAGCCTCTGCTTAAAAACCTCCAAAGTAGGAAGAGACTCCACCACGCCCCATGGAGGCAGCAGCATTTTCCACTAGCAGACAGCTCTGTCTGTCAGGAAGTTCTTCCTGAGGTTCAGGTGGAATCTCCTTTCCTGCAGCTTGAGTCCATTGCTCCTTGTCCTAGTCTCTGGAGCCGCAGAGAACAAGCCCACTCCGTCCTCAATATGACATCCTTTCAAATATTTAAACATGGCTATCATGTCCCCTCTTAACCTTCTCTTCTGCAGACTAAACATACCCAGCTCCCTCAGCCATTCCTCACAGAGCTTCGTGACTTCCAGACCCTTCACCATTTTGGTTGCCCTCCTCTGGATACATTCCATCTTGTCGATATCCTTCTTCAATTGAGGTGCCCAGAACTGGACACAGGATTCCAAATGAGGCCAACCAATGCAGAATACAGTGGTATCATTACCTCCCTCGATCTAGACACCATACTCCTATTGATGCAACCAAGAATCGCATTGGCTTTGTTTGCTGCCACGTCACACTGCTGACTCATGTTCAGCTTGTGGTCCACCAAGACTCCTAGATCTCTTTCATACGTACTGTTATCCAGCCACGCGTCCCCCATCCTATATTTGTGCATTCCATTTTTTCTGCCTAAGTGTAGGACTTTACATTTCTCTCTGTTGAAATCCATTTTGTTAGCTTTGGCCCAGTTCTCTAATCTGTCAAGGTCATTTTGAAATTTGATTCTGTCCTCTGGGACATTAGCAGCCCCTCCCAATTTGGTGTCATCTGCAAATTTGATCAGCATGCGCTCCACTCCTTCCTCCAAGTCATTGATGAGGATGTTGAATAGCACTGGGCCTGTGGCACCCCACTAGTCACCTCTCTCCAGGATGAAAAGCAGCCATTGGTGATCACCCTTTGGGTTCAGTCGGTCAACCAATTACAAATCCACGTAGTAGTAGCCCTGCCCTGCCCAGCCCACATTTTACCAGCTTCCTTGCAAGAATGTCATGGGGAAATGCCTCTAATGTTTCTAGTATCAGAAATATTAATTGAGGCTGACCAAGTATTTAAACCAGTTAAGTACATACAGTAATTTCTGTTACCAATAAATAAATATTACATGCAAGGTTTCAAGAGGAATGGAACAGGGAGCTGGTATGCCCGATTCTGGCTGATCAATGATTAACTGTCTTAGCAGCTGTAACAAGTACGAGTATATATCTTTGATTATGTCTCATACAGCAGAAATTGGTGTTTTGGGTAGGGTATATTGGTCACCACAGTATCTTAAGAAAGAATTATCTAAACCAGCAAATTGTTGGAAATGAAATAACACTAATGCCTGTTTATATGTTTTGGAGCTGTCATATAGTTGCCTCATTTTGAGTAGAAGTAATTAGGCAGATAAATGTGGTACTGGAAAGCTTTTTAATATTTAGAAGGTTCTCACTAAACTTCTGACAGTTGAGGAGGCTGACATAAGACCCAGGGTCTTATTCTCACAAAATGAGGCTGGTTCACCCAGTGAGTATCTCACCAATTTGGTGAATTAGCACCAGTCTCTGCTTCCTCACCTGCCTGCCTGCCTCCCCCCCCCCTTTCACACACAAGCACTCGCGCGCGCGCGCACGGCCTCCGTGAGGAGAGAGAGCCCTGTCACGGAGGGTGACTCTGCAAGCCCCCACCCTGGGACAGGGGACACAACAGCCACCTTTGCATATCCAAAGGGATGCCGCTGTGCGGGAAATGGGGGCCGGCTGGTTTTCTGCTGATCCAGAGACACAGGGGAGCAAACCAGTGGATCCAAACTGCAAGATCTTTTTCACCGTAAGAACTGTTTGACAGGGAACTGGCTGTGGACCCTCCGTGCCTTAGTGGCACAGTCCTGTATGGCGGGGGGGCCCAGATGGTCCTTGCAGCCTCTTCCAGCTCTAAGATACTGTGACTCTCCAGCCAGCGTGGTGTAGTAGGTTGAGTGCTGGGCTACGGCTCTGGAGACCAGAGTTTGAGTCCCCGCTCAGCCTCGGAAACTCACTGGATGACCCTGGGCAAGCCACACTCTCTCAGCCTCGGAGCAAAGCCCTGGGAAACCTCCTCGAAAGAAATCTTGCCAAGAAAACCCATGACAGGGTAGCCATAAGTCAGAAGCAACTCGAAGGCACACAGCAGCAGCAGCAGCAGCAGCAGCACCATAATCCTGGACCAGCCCAAGCCCGCCCGCCCTCCCTCCCTCCCTCCGGGGTTCAGCTGCCACCCCAGCTCAGGTCCCGGGCCCTCGGCTTCCTGCCCCGTCTCCAACCGAAGAAGGGGGGCCCAGGAAGGCATCCGCGCCCTCCCTCCCCTGAGCCGGCTGCCAGGTAGAGGCCGGAGCTGGGGAAAGCCCGGCTCTCTCCCCTCCCCAAAGCCCAGCCAACGGCAGAACGGCACTCAGGTTAAACAAACCCTCCTTAGAGCCACTTCATTAAGGGCTCTTTTCTGAGGCAGAAGAGGCCACGGATCCAATTAAGATTAGCGCATCGGAGGCGAGCGCCCGGGGCTTTAGGGAAGCAGCGTTCCCAGGACAGAGGCGCCAGGCCTGCCACAGCAGCGCATCCACCCCAGCGGAGGCTCCGGTACACACGCCGGATGGGCCGCAGAAAGCTGCCCGGGACCCGGGAGGGCAGGAGGGCGGACCGACGCTGCTCCCTCGCGCCTCGGGGCCCGCCCAGCTCTGAGCACAGCAAAAAACAGGCAGCCCAGACTCCACGTGGGAGGGTAACACTCCCGTGCCCACCCAGGCTCAAAGCACAGCCCCTTCGGGGAAGGAACGGGGCCCGGCCTTTGGACCGCTCCCCCAACCTGCCCAAAAGTCAGGCGGGAAGCCTTCGGGACCTGTTCCCAGCCAGCCAGGGGCCCACCATCACATGAATGGAGGCAGGAAATTCGCCGGCACCCAGCCGGACGGCAGCTGCTGCCTTGTCAACCTCGTGGCCCTGACGGTAGACGGGGAGGTGAAGCCGGGAGTCAGAGATCTAGACGCAAGCCCCCCGCAGCGTAAGAGGCATCCCGCCTCGCAGCCCCACGGGGGGAAAGACCACGGACGCAAGAGAGCTTCCCAGGCCAGCCGGGGCCCTTCCTCTTCTGCCGTCCCCCAGGACCGACTCTGGGACGACTCTCGAGGCAGAGGCAGAGCCCCCCGTCCCACCCGCCGCCCCCCCACGGGAGCCCACGGAGGCAGCATCACAGGCTGACAAGCAAGTCTGCAGGTGGGCAGTTCCCTATTTTACACATGAGCTAATAAGGAAGCTTGTTAGTTGATAAGTAATTAGCATAACAAATCAACTCAAAGTGACATAGGAGGCTAGGCAACTCAAGATTAAGAGGTAAAATTATTCAAGTGGCTTCCCACGGCGGTGAAGCGTCTTTGGGGAGAAGCGGGACAAAGGCGCCTGAAGCGGTTGGGGCGGAGCGTGCGTGGAGAGCTCCCCCCATCGGGCTTCCTTGCCCTGGGGGGCTCGTGCCCTGCAAGGGGCCCAGGAAGACCCTCCACGAGGCCACGGGCGGGGGCACAGAGGGAAGCGGCCCTTCCTTCCCACCAGCAGGAAAGGCAACGGCCAGGAGGGGGCCGAGGCCGGGCCGGAAAGGCACAGCAGACTCAGGAGGGGGCCTCTGCCAGGGAGAGGGAGGCGCCTGGACCCCCGAAGACCCCTTCCGCTCAGTCAACCGACCGTTCTCCCAGCAGCACAGCAGAAGTCTCTGCTCCTGGCCCCACGCGAAGAACAGAACAGAGCAGCTGCCTCACGTGGGGCGAGGGCAAAAGGAGCCCCCTCCCATTTGGGAAGCACCCCCCCGCCGCCTGGACCTTCCTCCACCCCCCTCTGCCCTAACCCCCCATCATGACCATCTTGCTTCTGACACACACACAAACACACACACACACACACACACAGCCCTCTTCCTGGGGATCAGAGCCGCCATCTGTCCTCGGCTCCATTTGGATCGGCTTTCCACCCAGCGCGCTCCACGTCCCGTCCCCTCAGCAGCAGCGCCGCCTCAGCCATTAGCCACTAATGGGCAACCTCGTCAAGCATTCCCTCGAAAATCCAAACCTACGGCGTCTGCAGCACTCGCCCGATCTCTTCCGGCAGCACGTCTCCTCTGGGAACTCCCAGCTTCCCCTTCGACTGGAACGGGGCCGCCTTCCCTCCCGGCGAGCCCCTCCGCCCGCCCGGGGCGGCCTCCAGCAGGTCACGCAGCATCCCGGGGGCCCCGTGTCAGCCGAGGGACCAGTCGCCCCCCCCCCCGCGGTCCCTGCCACGTCCCCACGCATCCCAACCATCCCCTCTGGGGAGGCCTCCTTCCAGGGCCAGGGCCACCTCCTCCCAACAAGGGGGGCACAGGGGACGCCACCGCAGAGACCCACGTGTCGTCTGCTCGGTCAGCACCAATATAAGAGAGGAACCGATCTTTTCAAAAGAGCCCCCAAGTTCAAACTGCACAACCCATCCACTTCCTCAAGGAGTGGTACGCCTCCCTGGAGAAGAGGAAGGGCCCCAACGCCACAGCCGTCCCCCCCACCCCCAGCCTGCCGGCGCCGTCTCTCCGTCCCACTTCCCAAAGAGGAGGAAATGCATAACCGTCCTGTCAGCCCCGCTGGGAATTGCTGCCGCTCACCTCCTCCTCCAGGTCTCTCTCTAAACCTTCTCTAAGGCTGTCGTTCCACCTACGGCAAGACTCTCCTTAGGTTCCTGTCCGGCTCCCTTTCGGACACCCCTGCTCATTCGATGTGGGGCTACAATTCACGGGTGGCTGGGCTTCGGCCCCTGCAGGTCCCATCTCTTTGGAACCCATGTTTCTGCTGCCGGAGGAGGACGAGAATGGTACTACAAGCAAACGGCCTCCCACATTTAGTTCCACCTGCCCACCTGAGGCTGTACGAGTGAGAGAACAAACCCACCACATGCTAACCCTCCACCCCACTCCTGAGACCACCTCCACACTCGCACACCCAGCGGAGCAGAGAGGAGGACGCATCCACATTCAGCCCTCCAGAAATGGCTGGACTGCAACTCCCAGCCTCCTCCACCACTGGCTATGCCTGTCAAGGGGACCGACAGGATTTGCGTCAGGAGGAGGGGCACTCGATTCCCACCACTCTTCTAGACCGTCCCCTCCTCATCCTCCAAAGGCGAGGTGGCAGCGGCAGTCCGAATGGCCACGACCCAGGAGAAGGGTGACGTTGCCACGGTGGCCCCGCCCCGCCCCGTCCCTCCCAAGACAGGGAGCCCCCGGTTCACCCCTCTGCAGCCAGAGCAAAGCCTGTGGTCCCAGGAAGAGTCTCTGTCGGGGGGAGAGAGACCGGGGGGGGGGTCACAAGATGCATTACATGGAAAAATAATTACAATTCACAGATTAGACACCAGGATGTAAGAGGATCATTCTGCCGGCTACTGAAGCTGCTCTAAAATGGATTTTTGATTTAGTGTAGCCTGTTAAATAAGATTAGTGAGTTTCAGAGCCGTGCTGCTTTGATTGCAGTCCTTAGACAGCAATCAGATGGGCGGCTCCTGAGAAAAAGGCGGCGGGGCTTCTCCCCACAACAGGCCAGGCCCAGCCCTTCCACCCCTGCAGCCGCCCTCACAGGTTCAGGAGACTGGCACAGCCCTTCGGTCCTTCCAGAGGGTGCTGCCCTGCCCAGACCAAACCAGCCCATCCTCCAAAGACTCCAAAGATCCGTGGGGCGGCTGCCGCTACCTATTCTGCACGCATGGACGTTCAAGTTGCCTGTCGACTTAGGGCGAGCCCATGAATTTCTCGGGATTTTCTTGGGCAAGAAACGCTCCCAGGTGGTCTTGCCAGTTCCTTCCTTCCTCTGAAACGGAGCCTGCAGCACCCAGTATACTACTACCTGGCCTTTTCTAGCAGCATCCTGGCCATAAGTTCATCACTTCCGTCCCCTGATCTTGGTCAAGCCCAGACGTGGATGCTGCTTGTGGCCGACGATGCATTCTGTCAGCAAGCAAGGAGCCAAATTGGCTGCAACAGCAAAGAAAACAGAGATGGGTATCACAAAGCTTCAGGAAGACGCAACGATGTTACGTAACCACGGAGAACAGAGAGCCAGCGTGGTATAGGTCTGAGCGCTGGACTATGGCTCCGGAGACTGGAGCCTGAGTTCCCACCCACCTGGCCATAGAAGCCCAGCGGGTGGCCTTGAGCAAGTGACACATTCTCAGCCTCAGAGGAAGACAATGGCGGCAAACCTTCTCTGGGCTAAGGTTGCGAAGAAAACACCGCAGCAGGGTCCTCTTAGGGGTGCCGTCAGTCAGAAATGAGTTGAGGGGACACAGCAACAAGACCCACGCAGTCACGCTTCATTATTTTCTGGTTGGGCCTGTGCAGAGAATGGTGGCCCATAGCGTTAAGCAACAAGGCTGATCCGTGCTTCACCCAAACCCCAAACCAAGCAAACAAGTCCTGCTGAAGAGAGAATCCATACAGTGATGTGCCACTGGTTATCCAAAACCTCTTGGCAAAGAATCCTGACTATGTGACAATCTCCTCTCCTTGGACGCTGTGTGCAACCGGAGCCTTTCAACCAAGTTCATCCCCACAGCACTCTGAGACGCCGATGCCTCTGAATGAAGGAGACAAAGGGAAGGCTCCAAACACCGCACACAAACACACGGTCAGACTCCGGGAACCTTGAAAAGTCAAACCCAAGCAGAAACAAACCGCCCTTCTCAAAACGAATGCGAACGTCCTCTGGAAAGCCTGCTCTCGGAAAGCCAGTTACCCACATGCCGGACCAAGGAATGGAGCGCTCAGCCCCAGGGACACCGCACTCCTTCACGGCCACCACCAAGAGCTCACATCAGACAGCACGGTCAATGAAACACACGTGGGGGAGAAACGGCTTCTTGCATTTATGGCAGTCCGCACCGAGCCCTCGCCGGCTGACTCTGACCCAGCCGTGCCTCTCAGCCTGACCGACCCCACCAGGCCCAGGTTGCATGCAGGAAGGGAGCCACAACTTCCTGGAGAGCACAGGGGGCCTCGGCGCAACCAAGGAACAGAAGAGACAAAACTGGTCCCGTGGTCTCGTTGCACTCAAAGGAGTGCCCACGATGCCTTGAGCTGAGCGGGGCCTGAGAAATGGAGGCCAGCCCTGACGGATTCTGCCTGGCTTGGGTGGCGTATAATCTTCGGGAAGGGCTGCCGCCACAGCCCGAGTCAAAGCACGGCTGCCTCTCCCGGGGCGCCCGCTGGACCCCAGCAGCAACCCCCTGGGCTGGGGGACAGGGACAGGATGAGGGCTGCCAGTTCACATGAGCTGCTGAAAGCAACATCCAGGGCAGAGGCACTGGGCCCGTCGGGCATGAGCCCCCCAGGAGGAGCTGGCAGCCCACAGGCAGAGCCCACCCTCCCATGCAGAACGATGCCGCAGGCGCCCGAGCCGTCTCCCAGTAAAAGGAGCTCAGAGGCAGGGAAAACCTCTAAGAAAGGGGAGAGCACCCTCTCCTACTCCCGTGGAAACCGGGGCGGGGATAAACGTGTTAGGTACTTTGATACTCAGACCAAAGACAGGACTCTGCTGCCCCCAGGGAGGCCTTGGGGTGTAATTGGGACAAGGGTAGTGCCCGCTGATGCCGCCGCCCCAAGGCCAAGAAGCTCAAGCTCAGCCAACATCCGTCCGTGGGCCGGAGAGGGCACCTGCCTCGCCTCTTGCTGGGCCAGCACACACACACACACGGCCTCCAAGCCATTACGCCAACTACCCAGCTCATTTTAAATGGATATAATTTCCTGTAACGACAAAACTAAGGGAGGCACCTTAGTAGGGACGAAGGTGGCAAGAAGTGATCCACAGCAGTTTATCAAAGCAGCCGATCAAAGAAAGACAACCTAGTAGAGCAGAGGGAGTGCAGAGCCCTCCCCCGAGCCCAACGGGAGGCCCCTGGGCCTAGGAGCCCCTCAACCTAGCCTGGCCAGAGTGGCAGGGTGTAAGTCATGCTGGGCAGTGCCCACTCAAGAGGGCAAGGGGCCGACAGCTGCAGAGGGGAACTAGCTGCTAACCGATCCACAGCAGAAATGCCCGGAGCCGCAGCACTGGGAGCCAGGAAAGCTCTGCATAAGAAATGGACTTCACCAGGAGGCAACCCAAACCCTACAAGCTGAAAAGGTTCCACAAATTATTTTGCATGCATGCCAATTCTCTGCCCTAGTTGCCAGATTCGAAGACCGTCGTCCATTGGAGATTAGACCACCTTCCTGTAGTTCTTTCACCTGAGAGCCACCCTGGAGAGGAGCCTGAAATTTCTCTAGCACTTCAGACAACGAGAGCAACAAGGGCATCAGAGAATCTGCAAGTCCAGCAACCAGAGGACTGGACAAGGCGCTGCTGGGCTCTCAGGATGCCCAAGAGGGATGGCTTTGGGTCGCCATCCCTCCTAAAGAGGGGACCTGCTCGCTGTGCAGGCCCTGGGAGGGAGGACCCATTCCCCTACTGACAGGGAAGGGCAAGAAGGACCGGCCGTGTGACTGGAGAGAGAGCTGGCACCTGTGTGTCCAGAGCCTGCCAGAGGCTGGGTGGCCTCCGCTCTGGAGGGCAAGGGGCCAAAGATCTAGAGAGGAGGAGGGCAGGCGACAGGCAACAGGGACGTGGAGAAACGGGGGAAGCCAACAGAGGAAGCCCAGTCCTTCTCTCACAATACTCAACCACTACTCAACTAACCAAGATCAGCAAGAGATTCAGAGGTGTGAGGTTTTGCACTCGCATGACGTGGTGCTAGGCAAAAACTTGGAGAACATCAGGTGTGGAGTGCACAAATTCGTGGCAGCGGCCCATCCGCAGCTGTTTGTTATGACAGATCAGCAGAACCTCCTGGGTCAGAGGCAGCATACCCGCAAATGCCAACAGCAACGCAAGCAGTACCTTGACATGGTCCCTGCGGGCTTCTTCTGGCCACAAGGGAAACGGATTTGGGGAGGGGGGAGATCTCGGTGGAGCCTCCCTCTCTTCCCAGCCAGATTCAGCAGAGACTTCTTTTGAATCAGACAACAGCTCCTCTGTGCTTCATCAACTGCTGCAGGTGCCGTTCAGTGGAAATTCCCAAGAACACTTTTACAAAATTAATCAAATGGTTAGAATCTTCTCTTTTCGCTGACCACCTGAAAGGCCTCTGCGGGTGGCCTCAGAAGAGCTCTGAGCACCTGTTTGCACCGTCCTTGCTAAGCTCTCCTCCGCCTGGAAGGACGGCCTCCTACACAGCCAGGAAGGAATGTGCCCGTGGCCACACCAGTGCCCACCAAAGGGACAGCTTTCTTCAAACTGAAGAATGATTAAAAGCTCATTAGCAAAGTCCAATTAAAAAGGAGAAAATCAGCCTGCTTGAGCTGAACCAAAAAAAGAACTTCCATCTTAATCACTTTCGTTATCAAAACAGGCTCCCTGCTGGAGTCTGGTAATTGCAAGCCAGCCATTTTAACAAGATTTTCATGTGATCAGGCGGGGTATTGATGATGGCGGTGATGATGGTACCACCAGCCCTCCCCAGGGCATGGCAAGTGGAACAAGGAAGGGCGAAATCAGGCAGACGCGGGCACACCCACAGAGACCTCTCTTCGGCACCCAGCAGACCTGGGCCCACCCAGAGCTCGCGCTATGAGCCGGACCTCACGGACTGCCCTGTGGGCAATAGCTGCTGCCTCTCCATCTTGCTGGGGGGCAGTGGAGGCCCTCTGAGGAGAAGAGATTTCCCGGAGAGCCAGATAGCCATGAGAGAGCTGAAAGCAGCTGCGGGAAAAGTACCAGCAGGCAGACCCTACTCTGGGAAGAAGGCCAGGCAAACCACCGTGCCATGGTAGGAGACGGGGGCTGAAACCCACCTCACGGGCAGCAGAGCTACAGCTAAGAAGGGCAACAAGCAGAGGGGAAGGGCAGGGGGCTGAAGCTCAGCTCACAAGAGCACCTCCTGCCCTGGGACGAGTCCATACGCCACCGGGAGCCTCATTTCCACATCCAGGGTAGCCCTGCTGGCCATACAGCAAAATACAGTAACATCCAGAATCCACAAAACGGTGATATCTTTATTGGGCCAACCAAAAATGCACAAAATACATCATGCAAGCTTTTGAAGTTCTGCTGGTTTCTTCGTATGGCAAAGGTGTCAAAAAACATACAGGAGGACAAACATTGTCATTTTTCCTTTCCCTGTACTATTTTTAACACCTTTGCCTGATGAAAATACTGGTGGAGCTTCAGAAGTTGCATCATGTATTTTGTGCATTTTTGGTTGGTTGTTTTGTGGATTCTGGATGTCATTTTCCAGAAGGACCCCCAAGGGCCCCCCCCGCTTCCTGGCTCTCCCCCCTCCTCTTCCCCTCGCAATATAAGGAGGTGCAGAAAGGAAGAGAGCCTTGCGCTGAGCTGAGCCAAAGCTATTCCAAACAACAAAGAAGGACCCCCGACTGCCTCCCCAGTACCGTCGCCGCCGCCCCCTTTGACTCCGCCAGCCACTGATCTCCACTGTTCCTGCAGAAGCCAATTAGGATGGGAACACACCAGACCCCAATTTCAATGCCAGCTGTCCAAGGAAGGAGGAGGAGGAGGAGGCCTTTCATCACGAAGCTGGAAACCACCTTTAATCAGCCAATTTAACAGGTTCCAAGAAGTGCAACGCCCCGCAAAGCGCCCGACAAGGCCCTTGATGCCGCTCCAGCTCCCGCCAGGACGAGCAACAGCCAGCCACAAAATTAAGGCTCCCTGCCCCTCGGTCTGGGCCCACCACAGCTCCATTTGCTGGGGCTCCAGAGGTGCTCCCCAGCCCTCCCCGCAGCTTGTGGGACAAATGCCAAGAAGGCGGCCCAACCCCGGCCACCCGCAAGTAGGCATGGGCGCCCCAGGCAGGGAGCTACATCACTCCTCTGCCTCTGAGGACTCTCGAGCTGAGGAATCAGTGAACAGCATCCCCCCAGAGAAGGCAGGGCCCCAGCAGGAAGGCAATCCCAAGCAGGCATCCCAGGGGCCCCACAGCAACCTCCAGGGCAGGGACCCCTGCAGTTCAGCCCCCTCTACCCCTCCCCTCGCCACCAGCCAAGGGGTAGGAAGAGCTCCCAGCCCCTAAAGCAGTTGTCCTTTTGCACCTCAGCTCAGCCTGGCGGAGGATCTGGAAACGTGGCAACCCGGAATGCGGGGGCAAAAGCGGCAGGCAGAGCGGACACGGCCAGGCAAGCCGGCTTCTCAGCTCCTTTCCCTCAGGGGTCTGGCTGCCGTCCCCCACTCCCTCCGCCCCGCCACACACACCTTCTCGTCTTCCAGGCATCAGCTTAAAAAGTCTGTACAAGTGTCAGGGGATCAATTTGTGTCTGATTGCAGCTGCTTGTCTTGCTCTTATGGCAATTCCAGCTCGTATTTGTGGCAGATATCTGCTCCTCTAGATGCATGAAATTTCTGAGTTGAAGCTTGTGATTTCAGGGATCTGTAATCTAAGATTTTAGCTAGGTGTTGTTACACAAGCCTGGCATTCATTTGGAGCTCTGACAAAGGAAGCACCGGGCATGAACGACTTTCAACAGTCCTGGAACCCCAAGGCTGGATCAGGCCCAGGGCACGTCTATGCCACAGGGGCCAACCAGGCAGGGAGCCCCAGCAGAACTGAGGGGCAAAAGCACCTCCCACCAACATCATACCCGCCCCCCCGGGGCTCGTCGCAGGATCTCACGGGAAGGGGAGTGATCCGTCACTCTCAGAACGATCCCGGAGCAGCTGCTGCCTTCTCCCCTCGAGAACGTCTTGCTGTCCAGGCAAGGACGTCCTGCCAGGCAGCGAAAACAAACCTGGGGTGCCATGCGTTCCCACGCAGAGACTGGAAGCCCTGCCTCCCTCGCAGCCGCAGTCCCCCCCACCTCTCTCAGCACCGGGGAAGAGAGGAAGGGCAGCCCTGAACCAGACGCAGAGCTTCCCGGCCAGCCACATTCACCAGGTGGCCACCTGCCGCGTTTCTACAGTGGCCGCTCCCCTCCCCGCCACGGGCGGACATCTGAGCAGCAGCAGACACCGCCGCCGCGTTGCTGCCGCAAATTAATGAAGTTGTTTGTCTTGTCAGATTGCATTACACATTGAAGCAACTTGTTAGATAATCAGGGGAGGCATGACAGTTCACTCTCCTCCAGGGAGACCCTGCCAGAGCAGCATCATTTCTGCCTGGGGCGGGGGGGCCTTACAGGCAGGCACTTTCGGCGTCACAAGGAGCCTCTCCAGGCAAAGCCTCCGCGCGAAGGCTCGCCAGCAGCTGCGGGACGCAGAGGGGGCCGGGTGGGGCGGAGCCGCTCCAGCCAGCCGGAGGGTACACCGGCCCCTCGGCCATCAGACCGACCCAGCTGCCAGGGTCAGTCCGAGCCCCGGAAAAACAGGGCCCTGCTTCGGGGGTCAGAGAATCACAGAGACACAGAGTCAGAGGGGTCCCCGGGGGCCCACCAGGTCCCACCCCTGCTCAGGGCCGGACCTCCTGCTACAGCCTCCCCAGCAGGCAGCTGCCCAGCCTTTTTTTGCAGTCGCCCAGCGAAGGAGACCCCCGCACACACACCTCTCTAGGTCATTACTGGTGTTGCCGAACTGCTCTTACCACCAAGAAGCACCTTCCATTGGTCAACTGCCATCTACTCTCCTGCGACTTCACATCATTAGACCTGATGCCACCCTCTGGGGCATCACAGAACAAACCTGCCCCTCATCTCTCAGAGTGCCCTTGAGGTATTTAAAGAATGCAATCACGTTTCATTCTCTGTACTTCTGATCATCTTGGTTGTCCTTCTATGAACTTGCTCCAACTTGTCTATATACTTCTTTAAAGGTGGTACTCAGAACTGAATGCAGTACTCCAGACAAGGTCTGACTGGCACACAATATAATAGGGGGCTTTACCTCCCTTAAGTTGGAAACTATGGTTCTATTAATGCAGGCTAAGACAGCATCTGCCTCTTTTGCTGCATTACTACACTGCTGGCTCATGTTCAACTTATGATCCACAGTAATCCAAGGTCCTTTTCACGTGGAGTACCACTGAGCCAAGGATCCTATACCTGTGCATTTGGTATGGTGGTCGAAATGCAGAAATTTGCATTTTTTCATGTTGAATATCATTTTATCAATTTCAGCACAGTTTCCTAGTTTATCAAGATCATTTTGAATTCTGTTCTTATCTTCCAGTGTATTAACTGCCCCTCCCAGGTTTGTATCATCTGCAAATTTGATAAAGATTCCTTCCACAGCATCATCTAAATCATCAATAAAAATATCGAAGAGCAGCATCAGTCCCAGGAGAGAGTGCCGCACCACTCCCCCTGAGACCTCCTTCCAGTTTGAAGCATAGCCACTGATGACAACTCTTTGAGCACAGTTTTCCACCCAATTATGGGTCCATTTGATGGTGTTTCCACCTATTCCATATTTAGTCAGCTCGCTAGTCAAAATGTCACAGGTGACCGTATCAAATGCTTTGCTGAAAAACAGACAAACAGTATTCACATCATTCCCACAACTGACTAAAGCAGCAACTCAATCAAAAAAGACGACGTAAGGTTAGTTTGGCAGGATTTGTTCTTGACAAACCCCACCCCCATGCTGGCTCCCACTAATGGCTGCACTGTCGTCAAGATACCTGCACCCAGCCTCCTGTATCACCTTTCTAATATTTCCTCCAGGTATTTAGGTCAGGTTGACTGGCCTGTGGTTCTCTGGATCTTCTCTTTGCCTTTTGGAAGAGAGGCACAAATCCTTTGGCACTTTACCTGCTCAAAAATGACAGCAGGCAGTTCAGAGATACATCAACATATTCCTTCAATATTCCGGGATGTAATTCAACCTGGCCCTGCAGACTTGAACTCATTTAGGCTAATCAGGTGATTTTTTACAATCTCCTTATCAAACTTGATTTGCAATCTGGATTTCCTTGTCAAAGTCCCTGCTTATGCATGGAAGCACACAGTCCTCTTTTTGGGAAAGAAAAATGAAGCAAAAGAGGTGTTGAGCAGTTCTGTCTTTTCTTTGTGGTCTGCTAGCATTTTACCCTCCTTGCTGAGCAGCGGTCCCACCATTTCCTTAGTCACTTTCTCACTTAAAATATATTTGAAAAAACCTGTCTCATTGCTCCTTGCTTGCCTTAGCTCGTTTTGAACTTTGGCTTTCCTTACACTATTCCTGCAAGCTTGGGCTACACATCTGTATTCTTCCTTGGAGATTCATCCTTCCTTCCATTCTTTACACATGCTCTTTTTTTTCTTCTTTTCACTTCCTCTTTGAGTTTGCTGTGCAGCCATGCTGGCTTTTTCAGACGTTTCCCACTTTTCTTCTTCCTTGTTATTATTCATGATTCTGCTTTTAGCTGTTCCTTCTTTGGGAAATCCTACCCATGCTGCGTGTCTTTTTCCTTTGGCATCTCCAACCAGAGGATTCTGCCCAGTGTTTCCCTGAGCTTGATAGAAGTAGCTTTCTTGAAATCCACGGTTCACATTTGACTAAGTTCTTCTTTGCCCTGTCCCACAATCATGAACTCCAACATCCCACCGGCGCTCCCCACTGAGGTGCCAACTGCTTTGATTCTTCCCTGCTGGGTAGAATCGGTTCCAGGCCTGCTGATCTCCTTGTTCCTTCTTCTGCATTTTGAAAGAGGAAACTATCTGCTAGGCACGTCAGAAATTTGTTAGAGAGCCTGTGCTTAGCAGAGCTCTTCTCCCAGCAGATATCAGGATGACTACTAATTCTTGCATCTTCAAGATTTCTGGCAAGGCTGAGCTGCACATCTCCAGATGGTCCTGACTGCAGCTGCCATAATTCCTCCCCATTGGCTTTGCTAGTTGGGCTGATGGGACCTGCAGTACACCTGCAGAGCCACAAGTTCCTCGTCCTTGCTCGCTTTGCTCTCTTCCCAGCCAGGCTGGGCTGAGGCTGCCACAGGCCCCTCCTGGGTGGGTGCTCAGCCCCCTCTGCAGTCCTGCAGCTTCTACAAGAGGCCCCCTCCAGGCTGACCCTTTCAAGGTACACCGGCAGGAAGAAAGAAGGAAAAGCTGTTAGAAGCACAAGCAAACACCCAACCGGTATGGCAGGGGATCGGGCTAAAAGGCCGCCACGGCTCCTTCTAAGGCCCTTTCCACACCTTTCCTTTTTTCGGCACTGGGGTGCGGGGATCACGCGAGCAGCCTCTGGAAGCGCAGGAAGCGCAACCGGCGCGGCTCCGGAGGCCCCGCACGCCAGGTAAGTGTGTGCGGGGCCCGGGAGCAATGGGCAATCGGGCACTATTTTCGGCTTCCAGCCGAATATGAAAAGGTGCACGATCGGTGCCTGCCAGCCCCTGGAGCATCGCGCAATTGTGAGTGCATCGTGCAGATCACTCCTCACAATCGCGCAACGCTCCAGGTGCCCTTTCGCACAGCATATGCCATCCGGAAAGGGCCAAAGTGTATGACTCTGATTCTGCAGTCCACATGGCCGTCTCACTCCATTTCACGTGAAAAGGAGAAGCAGGGTCTCTGAGAATGGGATCCCCAGGTGGATATGGAGACCATGATGGTAGGAAGGCCTGTGAGAAGCAAAAGAAGCCTAACAGCCATGGCTCATACCTCATGACAATATTCTGAACATCCCGTTCAGGTTCGGTTCTCATCCCAAGCCTCTGCCTCCCACACCAGAACTGTGACCTCCGACGGCCTTCAAGGCTCTTTGCTTGGCCCAGGGATCCAGGATCTTCCTCTCCAGCAACACCAAGCTGGCCCAGCTCCCTCTCCCCAGGCCCTCAGCATTGCCAGGCCTCTCCAAAATGGCAGCCAAGCAGCAGCCTCAGCTCTTGGGGCCTTGGGGTCGTTTGGAAGCTCACCCAGCAGGGCCCGAGAGGCAGCCATGCCGCAGACACCCACTGGGGCTTCCAGGCTTCCCGCCCTGCTCTTAGCATCCCCTGGCTCCAGCTGGTCTCCTCTGAGCAGAGCTATGGGCTAAGAAAAAGCCCCACTGCCTGCTGCGTGGGGACCCAACTGCAGGGTCCATCCGACATCTCTCTGGCCACAGCACCTGAACAGCAGCAGCAACTGGGTCCGGGGGCCCCCAAGCCCCAAGGAGGGGGGAGAGTTCAGCAGCCCAGAGACCCAGCTGCTTGGACCCCTTGCAGCCAGCCAGGGGAAGAAGCACCCTGTAACTACTGGCGGCCCAGCCCCAAGCAGAGGAGCCAAGGAGAGCCTCCGGATTCCTCTCTCTTCCCCCAGCAGCACCATCGTCATCACGATGGCAGAGAGGCAGACAGAGCCCGCTGCTTGATGAGCTGGGAAAAAGAGGGAGCCGGAGGTAATTAGTCTGCCAAAGGCATCAGACCAGAGAAGCTGAGCCTGCTGCAACAGAAGCAGCTGCCATATTTTGGGAAAGCAGCTGGTGGGGCTAAATGGAACCCAGGGACAGCAAGGAGGATGCCTCCAGAAGGGAAGCAAGGAGGCAAGGATTGTCCCCTTTCTAGAAATCAATCAAGGGGCCAATCCTGCCCCCCAGCAGGAGGAGAAGGAGGAGGAGGAGAAGGGCAGGCGGGGGGAGATCAACCCTGCCTGCACGAGGCAAGCCCGCTGCCGCCTGTTTCCTCACCGGCAGCCGAGTGCCACCAACTCCCAGCAGGGAGAAGCAGCACACCCCATCGGATGCCCTCCCAGGCAGGAAATTGATTCGTCCCCTCCAACGCTGCCGCCCCCCCCCCACCTAACTGCTTAGGACTCCACTATGTGCTCCGAACGATTGAGGAGGGACCCATTTCAAGCAGGCAGGCAGGCAGGCGGGCAATAAAGAGCTCCTCGAAGAGAATTCAATTTATCGGATGCTGGCACACACCCAGCAGGGAGCCTCCCCGTCCGCGTCCCCCACCACCCACACGGAGAGGCTGCAGAGAGGCTGAGTGGAGACAAAGGGAGCCCACCCCCCTCCCAGGGTGCTGGGCCCCCCAGGGCCAGGGGAGGGTGAGAGGAGCACACAAATATGCACGCATGCACTTGGGATGAAGCTCTTCCCAAAAAAACAGCGGCCGGCTGGGAGGAATTCACCAAGCGGCAACCAGAGACAACCCCGTGGCCCACGGTTGAAGTGGCCTAGCGGTAGGGTGGAGACCCTCCTCCCCCCAGGAAGCATGGCCACAGCAGGCAGGAGGAGGAAGCTTCGGGGCTGGCAGCTCCCCTTCCAGCCCTCCAGACGTCGCAAGGGAGTTGGCCTCAGAGGGAGGAGGTGCAGGAGGAAGATCTTTGCCCTCGGGCTCGCGGGCAGCTTTCCACAAGAAAAGTAGGCCGGAGCATGCAGAAACAAACACCACGGCACACCGCCACCCCAAGGCACTTTCACAACCATCCACCAGCAACACACACCCCAGCAACATTTCACTACTGGACCAAAGAGGCATTCAAAGTCCAGTCGTCCAAGAGGTACACGCGAGGCGGCGGCTGCAGCAAAAAGTGCAGGCGTTCCAAGAATTACGGGAGCCAGCACGAGCACGGGAGAGGCCCACAACAGCCCAAGGGCTCCGTCTCCTGTTCAGCAGAGCACGACGGGCTCGTCCAGCAACACGTAGTGTTCTCTTGGGCAAAATCCACGCCATCCCAAACACACAGGCGCTGGCCAGAAGTAATTTCAGTCTGCCCACCCCAAGGGCTGAGCACTGAGAGACAAGCCGGAGACAAGCCAGCCCCTGCTTCGCCGCTGCATGTTCAGTCTGCGTGTTGCAAGGGAGTCAGGCCGGTGCTGCTGCCCCTGCTGTCCTGGAAGCCCACCACTGAGTCAGATGTTGGCCCAGCAGCCAAGCAACATCAGCTATAGCACCCCCACCCCACAGCTGGGCAGCCACTGTGGCGGGACACTAGCCCAGACCTCTGGCAAGGCTGGCTCTCTCCCAGCCACATCTCAAATATCAGCCCCAAAAAGGATTGTGCATCTGCACATCAACATCTGGTACGCCAAAAGGGGGAAGATGAAACCCCCAAGACTTGGACAGGTTTGCACAGAGAACAACATTGAGCATGGCAGCGGTAGGGGGTCGGATCCAAGAAGAGGTCTCCTGATCCCATTCTAGCCCATCGCCTTTCTCCTCACTTCAGAAGCCCAGACAGGCATTTCATTTTTTTCTGCCCAAGCATAATTCCTTACACTTCCCTCTGTTGAAATTCATTTTGTTAGTTTTGGCCCACCTCTCTGATCTGTTAAAGTCATTTTGAATTCTGATCTTGTCCTCTGGGGCAATAGCTTCCCCTCGTAATTTGGTGCCATCTGTAAATTTGGTAAGAGTGTCCTTTATTCCCTCATCAAAGTTGTTGATAAAGATGCTGAATAGCCCTCGGCCCAGGACAGAACCCTGTGGCGACCCCTGAGTCACTTCCCCCCGGGATGAAGAGGAGCTATTGGTGAGGAGCACCCTTTGGGTTCAGCCAGTCAACCAGTTGCAATCCACCAAACAGCAGTGTTCTCTAGGCCACATTTGCAGTTAGCTTGTTTGCAACAACATCACGGGAGACACAAACAGAGACAGCCTCCAGGATGGAAGGCAGACACACCAGTGATCTTCTTGCACCCAGGGATGTCAAGGACACCTCCTGCAGGCCACAGAAATTCCTTTGGCCTAAACAAACCCAAGGCTTTGCTCTCATAGAATCATAGAATCATTGAAATATAGAGTTGGAAGAGACCACACGGGCCATCCAGTCCAACCCTCTGCCATGAAGGAACACCCTCAAAGCACTCCCGACAGATGGCCATCCAGCCTCTGCTTAAAAACCTCCAAAGAAGGAGACTCCACCACACTCCGAGGCAGCAGATTCCACTGCCGGACAGCCCTGACTGTCAGGAAGTTCTTCCTGAGGTTCAGGTGGAATCTCCTTTCCTGCAGCTTGAATCCATTGCTCCTTGTCCTAGTCTCTGGAGCAGCAGAAAACAAGCCCTCTCCCTCCTCTACATGGCATCCCTTCAAATATTTAAACATGGCTATCAAGTCCCCTCTTAACCTTTTCTTCTGCAGACTAAACATACTCAGCTCCCTAAGTCTACCCTCATAGGGCATGACTTCCAGGCCTCTCACCATTTTGGTTGCCCTCCTCTGGACTTGCTGTAGCCTGACCATGTCCTTCTTGAATTGGGGTGCCCAGAACTGGACACAGGATTCAAGATGAGGTCTAACCAAAGCAGAGTAGAGTGGTACCAATACCTCCCTCGATCTAGACACCATACTCCTATTGATGCAGCCGAGAATTGCATTGGCTTTCTTGGCTGCCGCATCACACTGCTGACTCATGTTCAGCTTGTGGTCTATTAAAACTCCTAGATATCTTTCCCACGTACTGCTATCCAGATTTTTCCCCCTTATTGGCACAGTTTTAGACTGTGCCTTCAGTATCTCCCTTTTAAGGAACTCCCATGCCTCCTGAACTCCTTTCCCTTTCACTATTCTTGACCACGGAATTTCAGCCAGCAGCTCCTTAAGTTTACAGAAGTCCGCTTTTTTAAAATCTAAGATGAGTGTCTGGCTACACTTATCTTCTCCTTCCCACTGAATGCCAAATTCCAATAGGGCATGGTCACTCCCCCCGAAAGATCCAACCACTTCTACCTCATTAACAAGGTCATCCCTGTTGGTTAGGATCAGATCTAGAATATTTGATCCCCTTGTGGCCTCTTCCACCTTCTGGACCATGAAATTGTCTGCAAGACAAGCAAGAAACTTGCTGGACCTTGCTGTCTTGGCAGAGTTTGACTGCCAACATATATCCGGGTAACTGAAATCTCCCATTACTACTGTATCTTTCCTTTTTGAATGAGCAGTCATTTGGTTGAGGAAGGCGTCATCAAAGTCCTCAGTCTGGGTTGGAGGTCTGTAGTAAGCCCCCACCAGAATATCCCTATTGTTTCTCGCTCCCTTAATTTTTACCAAGATGCTCTCGATCTGGCTTTCCGGGTTTAAGCCATGGATCTCTCCCATAGCTCTGGGGAGTTGCTGAGAATTGGTGCCAATTGTGCCTATTCCTTGAGACACCGGATCTAGCCACAGCGGTACATGCCTTGGTTACATCCCATCCGGACTACTGTAACACACTCGACTTGGGCCTGCCTTTGAAGAGTGCTCAGGAACTTCAGTTAGTATGAGAACTGCAGCCAGAGTGCTTCCTGAGGCCGGCCACAGGACCATGCTACTCCCCTATTAAAATCACTCCAGTGGATCCAGTTTGCTTCTGGGCACAGCTCAAAGTGCTGAGTACAGAGAGGGTCTGCAAAGCTTCATCAGCCAGAGATCGTTTGGCATAATTAAGCCCAAGGGACAGCCACCGTGGTGTCGTCATTTATGTCTTGCACTACAACCCCAGAAGACCAGGGTTCAAATCTCCACTCAGCCATGCAAATCCACAAGCTGAGCTCTCTCTCCTCTGCAGAGGGAAGCCACAGCAAACCCTCGGGACAAATCTTGCAGAGAAAGCCCTGTGAAGGGCCGCCTGAAGGTGGTCATACAACAAAAGAAAGCATAAGGGTGCCACAATATGCAGGAGAGCAAGCAAGCAGACTACGGCCCCAGGAGGAAAGAAGGACAAAAATCTCCACCTCAGGAAGGCGAACTGAACACTACGGAAGAGAAAAACAAGATCCCAATTCCTACATGACTGGATCACCTTGCAGCACTTGTTTCCAGGCCAGATTACAAGATCACACATGGAGGACAGCCCCTCCTGTAAAGGAACCAAAATCAAACCCCGAGAGGTCAGCAGAACCCTGTTACTTACTAAAGCAACCAAACAAGCAGCTGAAATGCTTGGCAAATGCACTTCTGCAGCAGCCAGCCTTCAAAACGGAGGCCTCTGGCCTCGCTGGTGGGCAGATGTCCTGCTTGGTCCTTGGCTCGGTCCCAGAAAGCTGGGCTGGAAAGGCTTCCTCTGGTTTGTTCTGGCTTCCCAGTTCCCCCCTCTACCCTACAGACGGGAAATGAATTCCCCAGAAAAGGGCCATTCCATGTGCCTGGAACTCTCTCTCTTGAAAGGCCTCAGTGCTTGTGGCTGACTGGAAAACAGCCCCCTCTCCACAGGGCCTGGTGCACTGGTCTCCAAGGCGGGACGGCGGGAATCATAAATGAGGAGGAAATCCATCCCATTGTGTAGTCAGGTCCACCTCGGGAAAGGATTCAAAGATCAAAATCAGCTCCCTGAACTGCAGATCAGAGGAAGGGCGTGCCAAAGCCACCTCTGCACATTCCTTGCCTAAGAGACCCCTGGGAAATTCATGGGGTCGCCATATCCCAACAGGTGACTTGAAGGCACACACACTCTCCCGCTGCTTGTGCCTGAGTTCAGGGCTGATGAGAAGCAAAACAGAGCCAACAGCCCTGCGTAGAGCCTGCCTACAGCACAATCCTCCACAGCCTCACCCAGAGGTTCTGCAGAGCAAAAACCCCTGACCATGGAGGGACACCAAAGACCACTTCCGGGGGCGGGGGGGGGGATAATACCCTTAGAATCACAGAATATTAGAGTTGGAAGAGACCTCAGGGGCTATCGAATCAAACCCCCTGCTATGCAGGAACACCCTCAAAGCATTCCCAACAGATGGCCATTGGTGATCACCTCTGCTTAAAAACCTCCAAAGAAGAAAGAGACTCCACCACACTCCATTGAGGCAGCAGATTCCACTGCCGGACAGCCCTGACCGTCAGGAAGTTCTTCCTGAGGTTCAAGTGGAATCTCTTTTCCTGCAGCTTGAATCCATTGCTCCTTGTCCTGGTCTTTGGAGCAGCAGAAAACAAGCCTGCTCCCTCCTCAACATGACATCCCTTCAAATATTTAAGCATGGCTCTTATGTCCCCTCTTAACCTCCTCTTCTGCAGACTAAACAGACCCAGCTCCCTCAGCCGCTCCTCATAGGGCTTCATGGCTTCCAGACCCTTCACCATTTTGGTCGCCCTCCTCTGGATACGTTCCAGCTTGTCGATATCCTTCTTGAATTGAGGTGCCCAGAACTGGACACAGGATTCCAAATGAGGCCTAACCAATGCAGAATACAGTGGTACATTACCTCCCTCAATCTAGACATCATAGTCCTATTGATGCAACCAAGAATCACGTCAGCTTTCTCGGCTGCCGCATCACACTGCTGACTCATGTTCAGCTTGTGGTCTACCAAGACTCCTAGATCCCTTTCACATGTACTGCCATCCAGCCAGGCATCCCCCATCCCATATTTGTGCATTTCATTTTTTCTGCCTAAGTACAGGACCTCACATTTTTCTCTGTTGAAATTCATTTTGTTAGCTTCGGCCCAGCTCTCCAATCTGTCAAGGTCGGTTTGAAATTTGATCCTGTCCTTTGGTGTATTAGCAACCCCTCCCAATTTGGTATCATCTGCAAATTTGGTCAGCATGCCCTCCATTCCTTCATCCAAGTCACTGATGAAGATATTGAACAGCACTGGGCCCAGGACAGAACCCTGCGGCACCCCGCTAGTCACTTCTCTCCAGGATGAAAAGCAGCCATTGGTGATCACCCTCTGGGAATGGTCGGTCATCCAATTCCAAATCCAACTAACGGTAGCCCTATCCTGCCTGCATTTTATTAGCTTCTTTGCAAGAATGTCATGGGGAACTTTGTCAAAGCCTTACTGAGGTCAAGATATGCTACGTCTACAGCATTCCCTTCATCTATCAAGCTTGTAACCCTATGGTGGAAAGAGATAAGACTAGTCTGGCATGACCTATTTCTGAGAAATCCATGTTGACTTTTAGTGATTACGGCAGCACAATCTCCCTCTGGGCCTCACTGTCTGGCTGAAGGTGGGAAGGGGTCAGCCATGGGATGCCCTCCAAGCCCAAGCGAGGCCAACAGGCCAGGGCATTGAGGGCTGCCAGGTGCACATTCCCTGCCCCTTCCCTGGCCCCGAGAAGTCTCCAGGACACCAAAGGTTCTTCTGGGCCCCAAACAAGGCCAGAAACCAGACCCAAACCAGCAGGATGTTCTCCAGTGACAAGCCCCTTGACCGGTTTGTCCAAAAAGGAAGGAGTCACAGCGGCATTATTAGTGCGGGATGAGCTACCCCTCCCTTCTGAACAAGAAACCCACACCCCACGCCCAGAACAGCAAAGGGCTTCTTCCCTAACGCTGCCTGAGCAGAGACTCCAAAAGGCGTGGGTGAGAAACATGCCCCACACTCCTGGCCGGTCTCGCTCAGGATCGTCTCCTCTGACGGCTGGGAGCTTCAGGGGCCTCCCAGGTTTCAGCAGCGGGGCGGGGGTGAGCGGATGGGCTTTTCAGCCCTACTGGGAGACACTGCTGCTGCTGCTGCTGCTGCTACCACCACTGTCACCGGACACTAACCAGGGACACCATGGGTGACAAGCAGGGGCTCTGCTGCCACTGAGCCACTACAACTTCTCCAGAGTAAGGGCCAAGATCCAAAGGGACCACCAGCAGAGCATCGTCTTCGCCAGCAGACTGGCACCAGCCCCCGAGTCCAGCTCTGCCCCTCCCTCACCACTAACGGGGGCGGGGGGTGGGGGCTACCGGCCATATTCCTTGCTGACCTCTAGATCCTCAAATGAAATCGACCAAAGTGCATCCAACCAAATGAACTGAAAAGCAAAGGGTGCATAAACCAGGGCAGATGTGAGCGACTTTACCTGGAAAACACTTTGCAAGGCAGTCAACGTGCCCTCCCTCTCCCCCCCGTGGGTTCGACAGGTCCAGCCCCGAGTCCCCCCGCCAGCTCAACTGCAGCGCCACTGGGCAGTGCCAAGGAGGCGCCCGCATCAGGAAGCCCTCACAGGGGCTGCCCTGCGCTCTCCCCAGGAGGGCAGCCTGAGAGAAGGGAAGCCCGCTCGGACACAGGCGCGCGTGCCCAGGCGCCGCGCTCGGTTTTCTTGTCCTGTTCCGTGAAGGCTGCCTCACCTCAAGTTACTAATTCCTTCTCCGTTGCTATGGAGACTATGCCAGTTTCACCTATTCCCTCCATGCGCTGCTGCAGCGGGTTGCCCCTCGTCCTGCTTCTCTGTTTATGGAATTTGACGGCTTATTCTGTTCCTGCTGTTTAGAATCACCAGCGTGAGCGTCAATGGCTGGCATCTGCATTACCTGCCAAATTTTAATGGACCAGGTGGGAGGGAAGAGGCTACGTGGATTCTCCTACCCACCCTGCATATGCAGAGCCTGGTTTTCGGTGAGTCAAACGGAGAAACCTGGCTCCCACCTGGCTGGCTGCAAACACGTATCTTTTACTCAACTCAAAACAGAACAGGCGGCACCAGCCTGACCGGACCCAGCGCAGCGGGCTTTGGCACCCCGCTCGGAGACGGAGGCTGGCTGGGCAACCGGCCTGAGCCTCCCGCCCTCGTGGTTGCTGCCGCTCGAGCCCCACGCAGGCTTTTTCCGTGTTCCGACGGCCGCTTGAAAAGTCCCTCGCATCCCTCCCCTCCTCCCACAAGCAACTTTGCTTTAAATAGGTCAGGACTTGGGCTGCGTTCTCTCCCTCATGGCAGATTCTGCTATTAATTCACTCAGAAAGACAAGGCTCGCAGCTTGCTCAGTTCAAAACCAGAGGACTTTTTAGCCACCCGGGGGCCTCAGCTGCTCCGGAGCCAGAAGCCCTGCCTGAAAGCTAAAGTCAGTTCCCGGTACGCGGCAGCTCTCATCGGGCCCGCAGCCTGCAGGGCAACACAGCCGCACGCAAACAACCTCCGGCCCGTCCCAGGGGGCCTCGCACCCTGTGGCTTCTCTCGGGGAGGTGGGGGCAGAGGAGCGCTCCCACGGCGCCCGTCCTGCAGCCGCTCCCACCTCTTAAGGCAAGGCGCTGGGAAGACGCAGGGAGGGCAAGTGGGATCAGCACTGGACCCCTAGAATCACACGTTCGGAAGAGGCTACGAAAGCCACAGAGTCCAACCCCTTCCAGCCACGCAGGAAGACACAATCAAAGCAGTCCCTTTCACAGATGGCCACCCAGCCTCTCCTAAAAAAAAAGCAAAGGAGAAGACGCCACCACACTCCGCTGAGGCAGCAGCATACGACACTCCCGAACAGCTCTTACCGTCAAAAACTCCCTCCCAACGTCTAGGTGGAATCTCTTTTCCTGTTGCTTGAAGCCTAATCTCTGAAGCGGCAGGAAAATGCTCACCCCCTCCTTGACATGACCTCCCTTCAAATATTTAAATGTGGCTTCCACATCTTCTCTCAACCTTCTCTTCTCCAGGCTAAACATACCCGGGTCCCTCAGCCACTCCTCAGAGGGTTTCACGGTTTCCAGGCCTTCTGCCTTTTGCTTGCCCTCCTCTGGGCATGTTCCCGCTTGTCAATATCCTTCCTCCGGAACTGTGGTGCCCGGAACTAGATACAGGATACCTCCAGGGGAAGTCTGACCAAAGCAGAACAGAATGGTACCATCGCTCCCCTTGACCTAGACGCTAGACTCTTACTGATGCAGCAAAGGACAGGATCAGAATCCAAAATTGCCGAGAGCGGAGACAAAACTTGACAAAATGAATTTCAGCAGGGAGAAGTATGAGGTGTTACAGTTGGGCAGAAAAAATGCAATGCACAGATATAAGATGAGTGACACCTAGCTTGAACATAGTACATGTGAAAAGGGTCTAGAAGTCTTAGTGGACTGCAAGCTGAACATGAGTCAGCAGTGTGATGCAGCAGCTAAAAAAGCCAATGCCATTCTGGGCTGCATCAACATGAGGATAGCGTCTAGGTCAAGGTAAGCCATGGTACCACTCTATTCTGCTTTGGTCAGACTTCATCTGGAGTAATCTTGTGCCCAGTTCTCGGCATCACAGTTCAGGAAGAGTACTGAAAATGTGGAACGTGTCCAGAGGAGGGGGACCAAAATGATAGAAAGCCTGGAAACCATGAAACCCTAGGCAGATTGGCTTAGGGAGCTGGGTGTGTTTAGCCTGGAGAAGAGACAGTTTAAATATCTGAAGAGGTGTCACACGGAAGATGGAGCAAGTCTGTTTTCTACAGCTCCAGAGACTAGGATATGGAGTGATGGCATCAAACTTCAGGAAAAGAGAGTTTATCTAAACCTTAGGAAGAACTTGCTGATGGTAAGAGCCATTTGAAAGTGGAATATGCTGTCTGGGAGTGTGGTAGAGTCATCTTCTTTGGAAGTTTTTTAACAGAGGTTGGATGGCCATCTGTCAGGAACGTTCTGATGATGTATCCTCGCAGGGCAGAATGGGGTTGGACTGGATGGCCCTTGGGGTCTCTTCCAACTCCATGGCTCTATGAAAAAGCCTTCCAAAACCAAGGGGATGCTGTTCGTCCCCCTCCTCCTCCTGCAAAGGAACCGAGACAACCCAAAGAGAGCTGTGCCCTTGCAGCATGCACACCGAAGGGGTGGGATCCAGGCAAAATCATTCCGCTGATCTAGAATGTTCCAGGCCAGGCCGACCATGCATTAATTGCCCAGTCTAGCTGGCTTTTACCCATGGAAGGGGGACAAGTTCTCAGTTGGGCCCCCCTCAGGCAGCAAACTGCCTTGGGCTGTGGTCAGCAGCCCTGACTGCACTACACTGCCAGAGTCCCTGCCTGCCAGGCCAGACGGAGGTCCCCGGGGTGCACGTGAGACTTCTGCCACCATCAGTGTGGCAGAAGAGCCCTTTCCCTCTCTTCTTCTCTGCTGCCCCTTGGGGAGCACAGACCCTTCCTGCTCCCAGTGCAAAGAGACACACCAAGGAGTCCATTCAGGGCAGGTGGGGCAGGGAGAGGAGGGCCAGCACAACTTCACAAGCCTCAGACTCCTTCCTCGTGGGCCCCTAAGTTCCTCCTCAGCAGCCGCTCCCTTGGCGAGGAGGCAGCCGGCGGTCAGGGCTGTCCGGCAGTGGAATATGCAGCTGCCTCCATGGAGTGTGGTGGATTCTCCTTCTTTGGAGGTTTTTAAGCAGAGGCTGGGTGCCCATCCGTCCAAGCGAGAGCTTTGGTGTGTGTTCCTGCACGGGAGAATGGGGAGTGGACTGGATGGCCCCTGGGGTCTCTCCCAACTCTAGGATTCTAGGATTCTGCCTGAGCCGCACTGGGTCAGGAAAAAGCACACTGCCCAAAGGGCTGAAGCAACCCACGCAGCCCCGTAACTCAGCTGGACACAGCAGGCAGGAGGGAAGAAGGCGGGGTGAAGTCACCCGATGACCCTCCAGCTCCCAGCGCCCTCTAAGTCCAGAGAGCCGATGCTGAGGAATGCTGGGAACCGCACTCCAGCAACTTTGGGAAAGACCCTACAATCCCCGCTACAGCCCTATGATGGGTCCACACGCCATCCCCAGGCAGTCCCCAACCCTCTTTCCCCGGCGTTCACACGAAAAAGGGTTCCACGGAGACTCTCCAAAGCAACACACAGCCCTTCCCTCGATCCCCGACGCCCTACACACTCGCGCACCCCACACTTTGCCCCCCCCTCGCGTCTGAGCGGCCACCACCCGAGGCCCAAGGGCCACTTTCTAACCCAGGAGGAAGTTGAGGAGAACAAGGGAGGGCGCAGACGAAGAAAGGGCGCAGAGGCCTGCCCACTCATCACCCCCTTCCCACCAGAGGGAGCACCCCGCTTCAGAAAGGGCCGGCAGAACAGGTTGCCTAAAGAGGATCCTCCTGCCGCTGCTCCAACCACCACCGCTGCCGCCGCCGCCGCCGCGGCAGCGGCACTGGTACTCAGGTTCCTGGAAAGCGATTCTGCCTCCAATTAAATATTGACGATGCAGCCGCCGGTGCCGCTGCTGTCGGGGAGCACTGGCGGCTGGCCTCACTTCTGCGCCCTCGACACCCCGGCACGCCAGAGCAGCAGGCGGCAGGTGGGCGTTAGGAGCACTTAGCATTTCACGGTGCTAGGTGCTCCGCCACCAGAGCTGTGCCACGCGGAGTGTCAGATCTGGGGCCGCCACAACCAGCTCCCTTACACAACACGCGGACAACTTCTGTGATCCTTGTAACGCAATTTAGTTAAGACGCGGCGGTGCTGATCAGCTTGCAGCCCGGCTCCTCATTAATCTTTTATTGCTCCGCAAGTTCCTTAATGCTGCATCGTGCCACTGCTTCTAATCCGGCTAAGGCAAACTGGGCAACTGGCAGGAGGCGCTGGGCCCCTCCTGGCAGAGCCTGGAAGAAGGAAAAGGAGCCGCAGAGCAAGGGCTCAGCCCAAGTTCCCATGCTGCCGCTGCTCTGCTCCACGGCCCACACACGCACCGCACGGCCCGCGTTCACTGGGTAGAGCCCCTCTGACATTTGGGTCTCCGAATAAGGGCGCTCTGGGATCAGGCAAGAAAGAGTCCAGCCCAGAACCTCCCATGAGCACACCCAAAGCCACGGTCACCATCCAGTCACTCTGCAAAGGAGAAGCTGGCCATCCCTGAAGGGAGGACTGGGGCAACATGGCAAAAGTAGCACTGCATGCTTGGACAGCTGCACACAGATGTGGGGCTGCCCCACACTCTCCCATGCAAAGGAAGGGGAGGGGAGTCCCCACCTCTAGCGTCCCTGTGAGTTGCACCACAGGCCAGTGGGAAAACAACGCCTCCCCATCCTTCTCCACCTCAAGATTCTGCCAGCAGCAGGGCTCAGAAAGGGGGCTGGCCCCCACCCCCTGCCCACCCACACCCCTTGCCTTCCAGAAGTTCTCCCATGGATGCCGCCCAGGGCCTGAAGCGTCTGAGCACCCTCGCTCACACCACAGAGCCCAGAGTGGGCCAAAAGTGCCAAGCGCTGACTTCCACCAGGGACCAAAAAACATCACCACCACCCCCTTTATTGATACCCCACCCTTCCCCCAGATTGAAACTCAAGGCAGCTTACAAATTAAAATCATTACAACACAGTTAAAGTACAAAAAGTCAAAGCTGAAATAGAACAAAACAACTAACAATGTGGAAACTAGTTAATGCTTACACTCAGAAATGACAAAAAGCAGTTAAAAACAGTAACATTTTACACAATACAGCACAATACTATTAAAAGCTCTTTCCTCAGAAACAGAGCAGGAGTCCAGGCTGGGCTGGACCTGCGCTCAGACCACCCTGCCGGCCAGCTTCCTCTGCGCCACGAGGCTCGGCCTCACGCTAGCCCAGCCGGCTCTCCAGCAAGGGAGGCACTTTCTGCATGTTTGGACCGCATCCATTGCCATCCCGCAACTCCTGCAATTTCTAGTGGTGCCGAAGAAACCGTCATCCACCGGCCACCCCACTCCTCTGCTAAACCCGAGCCACCGCCGCCGCGGGAGAAAAGCTTACAAAACCACTCCCCCAGTCAGAAAGAAGCAGCAGGCAGAGGCACAAGACCCAGTAAGGAGTCACGGTGGCACGAAGGACCCTGCAGAGGAGCAGCCGAGGCCCAGAGGCAGGAGCCCCAAGGAAAGAGGAAGAGGAGTGAGGAGGAGGACAGCAGAAAGTTAAGCGGTGAAAGGACAGACAAGTTTAAATATTTGAAGGGATGTCAGCTGGAAGAGCAAGGGCAAGTTCGTTTTCTGCTGCTCCAGAACAATGGGTCTTGCTCTTCCATGGCGCAATGGGTTCAAACCACAGGAAAAAAAGATTGCACTAAACATTAGCAAGAACTCCCTGATGGTAAGAGCAGTTTGACAGAGGAATCTGCCGCCGCCGCAGTGGGGGTTTCTATGGGGGTTTCTAACAGAGGCTGGATGGCCACCTGCCAGAAATGCAGAAGGGGCTGGACTGGATGCCCCTGGGGTCTCTTCCAAACCCAGAATTCTAGTACTGTATGCCGTGGCAAGCAAAGCAAAGAGTGGAAAGAGCACCCCAGCCGCCGCTACACCACTGAGCCGGGAATGCCAGGCCAAGAGCTGTGCCCAACTCAGACGGCATGGGGCAGGGGGCAGGGGGCTCATAATTCCCAGGCTACAAAGAACAGCTGCCCGCAGGTCAGCACAGAGACACGGGGGCACCTGATTCCCTGGGACAGCAAGGGAGCTCCCAGGCAAATCACCCGCTGCTGCTGCTGTGTCAGGAGCACGGAGGAGCAGCCATCACGGCTTCTGGGCCGGCTGAAGAAATACAGGTCAGCAATGCCGGGGAGGGGGCAGTTTCAACGCACTGAGGGTTCTTGCTCAGGATGGCGAAGGCGGGGGGGGGGCCAGTACCCAACAGGCACACCCAGCCCCCCACCCTTCCAGCTCTCATTGCACAGATTTGGGCTCTGCGCGACAACCGCACAGAGATGTCGTTAAGAAGGGCTATTTGGAGCCACACGCCAATTGCAAGCTGTCATATTTGCTGAAGGAAAGAGCTTTCTTCTTGAAGCAAAGGCTGGTAATTGTTAAAGCCTTCTGCGACTAGAGACCTCCTGAACAGCTATTTTTAAACCTCCAAGAAAAATAATCCGCAGCACTCGGAGAGGCAGCCCGGGGCCAAGGCAAGCATCCTTCTCAGAGGGTCGCTGCCCCGGCCCCCAACTGCCCCAGAGCCCTGCCTCTGCCCGGAGAGGGAGGGGGCCGCCGCTGCCCCTTCCCCGGCTCTCTCGCCACAGCCAGCCACGGCCAATCTCCTCCCCTGCCTGCGCCACAGAAGCCCTGCCCTCCCCACTGCAGAGAGGTACCCTGAAAAGCGGAGGGGGGGGTCCTTGCTCTACCTCCCCACAGACACACACACACACACACACACACACACACACACAGTCTCCCCACACGTCCCCAACGACAGCCATTTAGCCAAGGCAGAGCAAGGAAGCCCAAGAATGCCCGGTAGCACTCAGAGGGAAGGCACTGCGGCAGGACAGACAGAAAGATCCATTGAAAAGGGAGTTTCCGGTTCCACATAAATATCTTCATAATCAGATGACAGGGCAGGGAACAGGCAGCAGCTACAGTTTAATGGGGTTTGACAAAATACGACTCTTCCCGAGATTCGCTTGACTGCAGCCGCCGGGCACCGGGGCTCACAGCGGTAGTCAGACAGGGGGTGAGGGAGGGGGGCCGCCCTTTCCTCCAGGCCAGGGAGGCACAAGGCTTCGACCCACCTCAGCCCCAGGGCTGCTCCCCACAGGAAAAAGACAACCGGTCAAGACCCTCAAGGTCAGGTGCAAAGGGGGAGGAAAAGCAGGAGGGACAGAGCCCTCCCCGCAGGAGGTGACCCCAGCAGTCCCAGCGCCTGGGAGAGGCAAGGCGCGCCTCCACAGCGAGGGCTTCGTGTCCCTCCAGAAAGAGGCCAGCGGGGAGCCGAGGCCCGGTGGGGCAGCCCGCTCGCGAGCAGGTTCGCCCACAGGCCCCGCCACGGAACGACCTGCCCGCTCTTCCTGGGGAGGAACTTCTGCAAGCCAGCGTCCCCCCCGGCAGGCCCCGCCCACCCTTCCACGAGGCTCTCTCGTCCTCAGAACGGCTACAGCCTACGTCCTCATCCCCCACCCATCCCCAAAAGCCCTTCCTCTGCCCGCATCCACAACGGCCGCCACACCCCACCCCGCCAGCCCCGCTTCGGCCGGCTCCCTGTCAAGTCTCCGGCGCGCCCCAGGAACGCTCTTCTTCCAAGTCCCCTCGCTTGGCCCGGGCAAAGCGGCAACTGTTTATCTCCCTCCTCTGAGCCCCCTTAATAAAACCACCAGCTCGTTCTCACCCCCTCCCACAACTCCTAGATCCCCACAAGAGAAAAGGAGCAAAGCCCTTGTGCAGAGCAAATAAAGCTGCCTCTGAAGCCCCCCCCCCCACGGAACAAGAGAAGAGTTTCCCCGCCACCGCTGCTCACGTCAGAGCTCTCACCCCACCCCAGACACAACTCCCACCGGGCAAGAAACAGAGGCGGCCCAGCCCGCAAAACATTCCAGGAGATTCCTGAAGCTGGCCTTTGACGCCGAAGGAACCCGGAGATCCAGCGTCGCTCCGTGCCTCCGGAGGGGTGCACGGGGACAGGACGGCCTCCGGCCGGTCACCCGAGGAAACCTGGCAGCAGGCTGGCTGACGGTTCCTCCCCACCGCCTAATCTGCTGACCCCTAGAAGGCGGGAGAAGCCGCCGTCGCCATCTTTACAGGGCACCTCCACAAGACGTTGCTGGAACCAAGTGACCCCCCTCGCGGGTCGCCCTCCACCATCGCCACCTTGTAAAGAGAGAAGGGTCGTCTTCATCTCAAGGCGCTCCCGCAAGTGTGGAACCCAGGAATTTCCACCGTGCCCCCCATCAGCGGCCTCTCAGCTCTCTGCAGGTCTCTCCCTCCACCACAGGCCCCTCCTGCCACGCTCCACCAGCCGCCCGGTCTGGAACCTACCTTCTGGCACGCCACGGGGGTATAGCTGCCTCCAAAGCTCTTTGGACCCCCCCTGCAAAGCTCGCCTCCTGCGGGACACCACTGGCCTAACCCCGCCTATGGCCGCCCCCGAGGCATTTCAAGAAGCCAGCCCTGCCACCCGTCAGGCTGAACACACCCAGCCCCTTCAACCTCTCCACCCATTTTTGTTCTCCGTGCCACTCAGCAGCCTCACTGCCCTTTTCTGAACCTGCTGCAACTTCTCTATATCCTTCTTAAAACAAGGTGCCCAGAACTGAACACAGGACTCCAGATGAGGCCTGACCGGCACAGAATGCATGGGGCTACTACTTCCCTCAACTTGGATAATATGCTTCTATTAATGCAAGCCAAGATAGGATGTGCCTTCTTTGCTGCAGGACCACTCTCCTGGCTCAGGTTCAACTTACAATCAACAACAAGCTCCTTTTCACATGTGAGCCAAGTATCCCCTGTCCTGTACCAGTGCATTTGGTTTTAGGAGCCCATATGCTGATCTTTGCATTTGTCCCCGGTGAACTTCGTTTTATTAATTTCTGCCCAATTTTCTAGTTTACCAAAGTCCTTCTGAATTTGGTTTCTATTTTCCAATAAGCTAGCTACCCTCCCAGATCTGTATCATCTGCAAATTCGTTAAGGAGTCCCTCCACCCTACCATCTCCTCAGCAAAAGCAAAGGCACCAACTGCCAGTCTCACAGAGGAGGCCTCTGCGATCCAAGGCCCTACCCGCCTGAAACTCCCGCGCATAGAGAGGCAGGGTCCCACACAGAAGGCCCCACAAGGGGTCTCACCCCTGCCAGCCCGTACACGCAGCACCAAGGGAAGCAGAATCCAACGGGCTGACGCGGTCCAGGGCTGGCCTAACACCTGGCGCAGAATGGATAAACGCACGGGTCCAGAGGCGAGCCGAGCCAGGCGGCCGTACCCCGGCGCCACCCCAAGTCGCACCGAGGAGAAGGGAGAGTTTTCGTCGGTTCCCCAAGGGCCATTCCTGGTGCCCGCCTTCTCCGAGCCCTGCCTGAGAAGCAGCCATCTGGGCAGGGGGGCGCCTCCGGAAGCTGGCAAGAGCGGTCTGGCCACCCCGACTGACTCCCGCGCTCAAAACTCATTTGGTGCAGGGTGAGGTTGGCAGGAGATGAAAGGCGGCAGGACTTTATTACACTGAATTTTCAGTTTGTCAGTTTCCATCTACGACACCAGGAGCCTTGGGAGCCATTGGCTTTCACGGGGGAGAGTGCGCGCTGTCTCTCATTTGCCTTCTTTGAAATATTTCTCAACTGCCCTTCCTTCATTCAGACAGATGCCGCAAAAAAGAGTCACCGCACAGAAACTGGCCACTTGGCCAGCTAGCCACCCCCGCAAACCCCACCACCGGCCTGGAAAAAGAAAGAGAGAGAGGGGGGGGGAGCAGCTCTGCTACAGCTGCCCGACCGTGCCAATCGCTTCTCGCCCCCTCACCCTCCCCACTCACTCACAGAAAGGGGGTCCCCTCCCCCAGAAGGCCACCTCCCCACCACAAGAGCCCAGCACCAAGCTACTGTGGGCTCCTTGGGGCACAGCAGCCATCTGCCTCCCTCCCTCCACACGGCAAGAAAGAGCGGGGTCCCTCTCCCTCTCATTGGTTTTTAACATCTGCAAACTGCCCGTTATCCAGTAAGGATCCCAGCACCATGCACACTGTTTTATTTTTTAAAAAAAGCTACAGAACAATGAAGGAGGAGTGAGCCAAGCCCACCAGCAATCTGACAAATAGAACCGGCCACGAAGACATCTGAAAAGGCGATTTGGTCTTGAAAGAACAGCGAGGCAGAGTCAACCCTCCCAAGCTCTCTCTCTCTCTCTCTCTCCCCCTCTCAATCTCTTTGGAGGTTATTTCGACACCAGGGTGCCACCACAGAGGAGGCCTACCCCGGGTGCTACTCGGAGAAGAGTACTCCAAAGATCCTCCTACCTGGGTAAGAGAATGAGAGGGCAGAGAGGGAAGGAGGAGGAGAAGGATGTGGTCCTTCAGGTCGCTAGACCACCGTCTGGTAGGGTTGGACCCCTCCCTCCCTGCCTGCAAGAAGCACAGGCCACCAAAGCACTGGCCCTGCAGAGCAGGCGAGGCACCTTCAGGCCGCAGCCCTCGCCTTCATGCCAGGCGGGCTCCACCAACCGAGGCTGAACGTGGGTACCGTCCGCCAGTCATTTTCCTTGGCACGCTTCCTGCCCGGCCCAGGCAGCAGAGCGGCAACTCGAGCGAGACCAAACCCACTGTCTTCCCGTCTGCAGAGCTGCCTCCGACCAGGCGGAGATCCCAGCGTCCCACCCCAACTCCCACGTGGCTGCTGTTGATGCATCAGCTGAAAACGTACAGATTCCTGCAAGCTCCTTCCTTCTCTGTCCTTCTCTTCTGCCGAGCCAAATTTGCTGATGGTTTTGTTATACTTTCTGCTACGTCTGCGATTAAAGAAGTAGGGCTTTAATGGGCGTGCGCTGCCTCGTGCTTCGTATAGGGCTGCAAGCCACGGCTGGGCCTACGTCAGGAAGGCTGGGTGGTACGGCCCATAAATAAAGGCGCCCTCCTGCCTTGACACCCTGCACGCCAGATGGGCTGAGGAGGAGGAGGAGGGGAAACGCGCCCAGGTCAGTCTGCAGCTCTTGCGCTCAGGAAGCGGCAGCGAGCGCCTCTCTCAAGGAGCCCTCAAAAGGCAGAGGCAGGTTCTGCTGACCCCACCCCACCACCCCCTCCACTTCCCCTCATCCAGAACGAAAGGCTGCTGCTCATTTTGCAGAAAAAAGAGGCAGTGAGGCTGCACAACCAAACCGCGAAAATGGCCACAGCATCCTCGTGGCAGGCAACGTCCTACACAAGAAAGGCTCCTGAGGAGCTGGGCCAGCAGCAGCAATCCAGGACGCCCCGGCCCCCGCACCCCTCCCTCCACCGGACTCTCTCGTCAGTCTCCCCACCAGCAACAGACCCAGGGCCTCGCTGGCAGGGTCCTTCACTCTGAGACCGGAACGACCGCCACCTGGAATCCCCGAGGAGCTGAGATGCAGACTGCGTCCTCCTTTCTTGTGCCTGAAATGCAACGCCACGCAGCCCCAGAGCTCTGGCAGCCTCCAGTTTCCCACGCCACCATCTCAGTGCTGTCGGAAGGGCAACCTCTGGCTCACATCTGGCTCTTTTCCCATGTGCTCCAGGCCATTAATGGGTAAGAGAGCCGGGCCAAAACTAACACAATGAATTTCAACAAGGGGAAGTGTAAGGTATCACACTTGGGCAGAGGAAAAAATGAAATGTACAGATATAAGATGGGTGACATCTGGCCTGACCACAGTACATGTGAAAGGGATTTTTTAATGTATTAATGCATTTTATGTTGTTCACCACCTCGATCCTTGTGGAGAGGCGGGATAGAAATAAATTTTATTTATTATCATCATCATCATCATCATCATCATCATCATCATCATCATCTAGGAGTCTCAGTAGACCGCAAGCTGAACATGAATCAGCAGTGTGATGCAACAGCTAAAACAGCCAATGCAATTCCGGGCTGCATCAATAGAAGTCTAGTGTTTAGGTCAAGAGAAGAAATAATAGTACCACTCTATTCTGCTTTAGTCAAACCCCACCTGAAAAACTGTGTCAACTTCTGGGCACCACAGTTCAGGAAGGATATGGACAAGTTGGAACATGTCCAGAGAGGGCGACCAAAATGGTCAAAGTCTTGGAAACCACGAAGCCCTGTGAGGAGAAGCTTAGGGAGATGAGTTTGTGTTTAGCCTGGAGAAGAGAAAGTGAGGAGCTGAGATGGTGGCCATGTTTAAAAATTTAAAGAGATGTTATACAACGGAGCAAGCTTGTTTTCTGCTGCTCCAGAGACTAGGATACAGAGCAATGGTTTCAAGCTACGGGAAAAGAGATTCCAACTAAACACTCGGAAGAACTTCCTGACAGTAAGAGCAGTTGGACAGCGGAATACGCTGCTGCCTCGGAGTGTGACAGAGTCTCCTTCTCGGAAGGTTTCAAAACAGAGACCGGATGGCCATCTGTCCAGAATGCTTTGATGGAGTATTCCCGCACGGCCAAAGGGGGTTGGATGGCCCTCGGGGTCTCTTCCAGCTCCGCGATTCTATGATCCCCGCAGCTTTGGCTCTCTCTGTTCCCCTCCTCCTCCTCACTGCATTTCGCAAATCCACATTCTGCCACTCCCGCACCCAAAGGCCGCAGCTAACACCAGCGCCTGCCTCCCGACACCCAAGCGCAGCCTCACGGGGCGTCCTGGCTCAGGGGCGAGCGGGAACTCTCACCCTGAGAGGGAAAGGAGAGTGCCAGCAGCACAGCTCAGGAAGCCGGCTCAGGGCTGCCTCCCCATTCCGCTCGGTCTCCCGCCATCCTCACCTGTCCGCCTCCCCGCTGCCTTCTGCCAGAGGAGTCCCGGACGTCCCCACCTCCCCCCCACCCCACCCCGAGAGCTCCCGCGGCGCCTGCGCTCTTTGCGAGACGCTTCACCCACAACCCCTCTGATCCCTCTGATCCCTGGCATTGCCTCTGATCTCCACCGCCTCCGAAAGGAGTCCTCCTTGGAATTAATCACCCGCGGCACTCGCCGCTCCTGCCCTCGCCGCTCCGGAGGCACACCTCTTAAACCTTTACTCTCTTCAGCCTAAGCTTCATAATCTCTTCCAATATATGCACAGCAGCGCTTCAAAGCTCTCCCTCCTCCGCAACAGAGGGGCCTCGCTCCGCCTTCTCTGCCACCTGGCCGCCCTAACTGGCCACGGTCCTGAGCGCCATCCGGACCCGGCGGGCCGCTCAGGTAGGGCCGGGAGCCCGCCCGCCCACGGGCCTCCGTTGCCGGGCGGCTCGGCGCGCAGCGGGGCCAGAACCCGGCGGAACGAGGCCCTGAAGGCAGCCATCGAGACCCCTGCACGCACAGACGCGCGCCTCTCACACCCCACCCCTGGCCAAAGAATCCCTGCTGCCGCCAGCGGTCCCACGCCCCCTGACCCAGCCCCCCCCCGCCCAGAGGGAGCAGGGGATGGTTTGAGAGCTCCCCCCGCTGCGTTTTGCATTCTCCTCTCCCAATCATTCTCCAGAACCTCCCGGGGAGCAATCTGTGCTTTAAAATGCATGACCTGTAGGAAGCCCCCCATTAAGAGTCTTCAGAGCAGAGAGAGATGCGCTGCCCACCCCCACCCAATTAACAACAGCAGCATGCACCCCTCCCAAAGAGCTGGGCGGCCGACTATTGTGAGCACTTGCATCCCATCGTGTGGAGTAAAAAGGTCCCAAGCAGCCCATCCTTCATCCAGGAACGAAAGTTGCCCCCTTCTCAGTCGACCTGCCACTGTGCGGGCCTGACAGGGCTGCCCCGCCCACACCTCCCCAAGCATCCTGGAAAGACTTTGGGGAGCATCCCTGGGCCCACAACGAGGTTCCCCGGTCCAGCACCCCGCTTTCTCCCACCACGGGCAGCCAGGAAGCTCCCGAGGCAAAATAGAGGGGGCTGGCCCGGAAGGCAGCGGGCAAGGGACCGCTCTCCAGCCCAGGGGGAGCGGCAAAGACTGGGCCCACCGGAGGCCAGGGCATTTGCCAGCAGAACAGCTGGCCTAGGCTCCCCAGACGCTGACAGAGGCCTGCCGGGCTTTGTAATCTAACAACTTCTGGGGATCTCCGGCTGGGAACCAGCAGTCTCCCACATTTGCTGAAAGCTCCCAGTAACAGAGACCAACCCCCTCCCCACCCCAAGAAATCCAGGCCCCCACGGCAAAGACCCAAGTCACCTGCACACCACTTGCTTCACCCCTGTGCTGAGAAAGTCAGATGTTCCCCAAAAAGACCGGATGGGATTCCCCACCCCATTTGTGCGTGCCCTCCTCCGCCGAACCCCCTCCGAGGAGGCTCTGCTGTCTGCAACTGCGCTCCGGGGGCATCAATTCGGCCGGCTCCCACCCGCAACTGCCACGTTCCCTCCAGGAGGCCGATGGCACCAGAACCCGTGTGGGATGGAGCCGGTCACGGCGAAACGGCTCTTCTGAGTCAGCCCGGCTTCTTCCATTTACTGAACGCTGGGATGCGGAGGTGCAGCTGGCAGCAGCAGTGCTGGTGGCGCGTGGCGCTGCTTTTTCCCAGTCCTGCATGCATGTGCGGGCACAGTCCGCCTCGCAAGAGTGAATGGGCAAAAGAACAGCCATGGGTGAGGCACCGTAAGCCACACGGACTGCATGTTAACATGAGCTAATGCTGCTAAGACAAGCTCAGAATTTTTTTTTAATTCAAATCTAATCCAAGCGGGCTTAAACATAGCACACAAGGCCCCCGCTGGAGAGAAAAAGGAGGGAAAAAAGAAGATCGGGTGACTCTGACATAAGATTTACACAGGGGCAGTTTCTAAACCTGGGCCACTGCGAGGCCAGAACAAGGCAAAGCTCAGGCTGCAAACTCCCCATGAATGTCACTGCAGTTTCCTGTTCGTGCATCACGTACAATCACGTTGCTGGAAAAGAGACTCCACATGGCCCCCAGATTCTTTTGGGAGGCCCAACCCTCACCTCCCCCAGACCGCCCTTCTTCCAGCAGAGTAAGTGGCTCTGCCTCTCCCAGAGTGGCCCTTCGGCTGGCAACAGGCTGCCTCCCCATACCTCCACCACACACACACACACACACACACACAGTTTAACGCAAAGGAACCACTTTTCAACAAAGTAGATTTGCTTTCCACTTTTGGCAGTTTGTGTTTGCCCTCAAGGGTCTTGAGCAGAAAATCGGCCCTGAAACCCACTGCGGTTGCCCATCATGCTCTAAAACACTGAAGGCAATGGACAACTGCATCAAAAAGACACAACAACGCGGGGACACTGTGAGTACCGGTAAAATCAGCTGGAGGAGGCAAAGGGGCGAACCTTCTGGGTAAGACTTACATCCCCCGGCAGCCAAAAAGAGCAGTGCAACAGTACCTGAGGCTGGCCTAGTCAAGCCTTCAGAGGAGAGATTCATTGCCGGTCTCGCGACGGTCTGCGACTTCTCAGTCTGCACTTTAAACTTCTATGATTGTGCCAATTAGACACGACTCAAGTGGTTGAGGAGCACCTCCAGTAACGGCCTTGGTGATGAAATGAAAGCCTTGCTTCCTCTGTCTCAGATCCAGCCCCCGGATCACTCCTGGCTGGTCGTGCCTCCATCCTCCCTGACAACACCATCATTTGTGAGTCCTACGGAGATGCCCGAGGGAACTATTTCTCCGCGGACCCAAGCCCGCCGATCTGATCCAGCAGTTTCTGCCAGCAAGTTCCACCCAGCCCAGTGGGAACAGGCAGGAGAGCTGGCAAAATAAGGGCTGCGCTCCAGCGGGGGCGGGTTTGCTGCCAACGCGGGGGCAACACCAAGGCGAGCACAAGGCGAGGGGGGGCAGAGGGTTCTGGGCCTCTTCCCTGGGGGAAGCCCCTGCGGAGGGGCCATTTTTGATTGTTTTTGGCCGGGTGTCTCTCTGAGGACACGGTCTGGGTGGGGGGAATGCATTCTGCGGGCGTTCTGAGATACTCTAAGGGAGTGTCCGGACAGCTGTGCCACTGACTTTGCTGAAACACAGAAGCACAGAACTGGAACAGGCCACAAGGGCCACCAGGTCCAAGCCTCTGCCGTGCAGGAACACACCGCCGAAGCACACAGGCTTGTAAACAGGGAGGGCGACGGAGCTCTTGCACTGATCCGCAACATCCGTGCCACGTTTGTTTTCTTGCCAGAAGACCTGCCACGCTATACCTGCCGCAAGTGCGAGTGCCGTGTGTGCCCTTCAAATCACCAGAGAGAGTAAATGTTTTTTGGTTTTTGCTTTTTTCAGAAAAAGCGACACTCTTCTAGAAGGGCAAGTAGTGGGGAACATCTCCTGAGGGGATGACAATTGCAAAGCGCAACAGGAAGATCTTTGGAGAAACGTGACATGCAGAAGCACAACGACTGAGGACAACGCTTCGAGCCTGGAGCTACATGATCGGTTCCGAGCTCTTCCCTTAACAGGCGATTACGAGCCACAGGAATGGGGAGAAGAGCCTCATGCCTTCGAAGACACGGAGGCGACCCTGGAAGGCTCCACGGATGGAAGAGCTACTATCAATTTCCACAAGAAGAAGAGACGTGGAGCGGTAGTACACGATTCCCTGTTGCAAAGAACAGAAGCAGCCGTACACAGGCCTGGCAAGATGTCTCGAGAGGTGCACTGTCTCCTGGGGACAAAGATCTGTGACGTAACAGAGACACCGACAGGACTCGTCCAGCTGACTGACCATTACCCTTCCTTCTGATCCGCATTGGAACAAATGATATGGCAAGACACAATCTTTAATATATTACAAGAGACTATGAGGCTCCAGTGAGGAAGCTAAAGGACCTTGGGGTGCAGGTTGTTATTTCATCGCTCTTTCCGGTTGAAGGACAGAGCTTGGGAAGAGGGAGAAGAATACAAGAAGTGAAAAAACAGCTCTGTGATGGTGCCCTTGGGCAAGATTTGGCTCTTTGGACCACAGTCTGTGGTTTCATGAAGAAGTACTTCTGGGAAGAGATGTACTGCATCTCGCAGCAGTTGGAAAGAATGTACTTGCTAGATTTGTCAGAAATCTGATCAGGACGGCTTCAAACTGAGACACATGAGGGGAGGAGATAATATTCTGGAGACCAGGGGGACACCAAGTACTGGGAAAATAGCTCTAATGATACAGGGAGGATTGGGCCAATAGTACAACAGGGGACAGAACCCAAAAGTAGACAGCAAAACCCAAGAAGGAATCATCTGGGCAGAATGACTAGTGGTCTTAGACATCTCTACACTAATACACAGAGCACAGGAAAAAAACAAGATGAAGTCTTAGCACAGGAAGGCAAATATGATTTGATAGGCATTACCAAAACCTGGTGGGATGAGTCTCATGACTGGAACTTAGTAAGGGAAAAGCGGAGTGGTAGCCTTGTATGTCAAGGACATCTGCACCTGTGTGGAGACCCATGACTAAGACCATGGAAAACAGGTTGAAAGCCTTTGGGCAAAAATTAAAGGGGAGAAAAACAACACTGACCACATTCTGGAGGTCTACTGTAAGCCACCCCAGCCTGCCTGAACATTTGGATGATGCCTTCCTACAACAAATTACCAAATATTTAAAAAGGAGAGAGATAGTAGCTACGGGAAACTTCAACCACCCTCTGTCAAGTTGCATTCTGCTCAAAGTGTAAGGTCTAACAAATTCCTCACTAGCCTTGCAGACAATTTCCCAACAGAGACAAACTGGTGAATGGAGTGGAAATAGCAGGATCCAGTGACCATGTCCTCTTAGAATTTCTTATCTAGAGTAAAGGAAAAGCCAATATATTTAAACACTCATTCTGGACTTCAACAAAGCAGATTTATGAAAACTTAGGAAAAGACTAGATGAGATCCCATGGTCAGAAATGCCCAACAGGAAGGGAGTTCATGGTGAATGAGAGTTTCTTTAAGATGAGATACTGAAAGCAGAGTTGCAAACAATTCCAATTCCAATGGGGAGGAAGACTGGGAGGTGTCTAAAGAAACCAGAGAGGATGTACAAAAAAACTCTGAGACAAGATGAGATTTAAAAGAGGCATATATAATATATGGAAGAAGGGGAAACCACAGAACAGGAATACACATGAATAGCCAATAATTGGAAAGTGAAAGTTGGAAAGGCTAAACTTCAGGATGAGCTCTAGTTTGCTAGAGAGGTTAAAAATAATAACAAAGGGTGTTTTGGTTATGCTTAGAACAAGAGGAAGAACAAGGAAACAGTCAGGCCGCTGCACAGAGAAGATGGTGAAACACTAAGGAAGACAGAGAGAAGACTGAATTGTTTAATACCTTCTTTGCCTCGTTCTTCTGCAAAAGGAAAACAGTTCTGTTAAGTGATGAAATGGAACAAATCATGCAGTAAGGGAACTTCAGCCCAGAAGAGGTAAGGAGGGAGTAAAGGAATGCCTGGTACTCTGAATGAATTCAAGTCTCCAGGGTCGGAAGAGCTGTGTCCAAGAGTACTAAAGCAACCTGCAGGCAGAATCTCACAGCCACTATCAATAATTTATTCTTGGCCCGGTGTAGTGTATCATCTATACAAATGTCTTAGATGGTGGAATACAAGACATGCTTACCAAATGTGCAGATTGCACCAAATTAGGGGGAGTAATTAATACCCCAGAGGACAGGACTAGAATTCAAAACCTTGGTGGGCTGGGCCAAATCTAGCAAAATGAATTTCAGCAGAGATAAGTGTAAATGTATAAAAAATGAAATGCAAAAATATAGAGCGGGTGACACCTGGCATGAAAGCAGTACATATGAAAAAAGATCTTTGAGTCTTACTAGACCACAAGCTAAACATGAGTCAACATTGTGACGGGTGGGCAAAAAAGGCAACTCAGTTCTGGGTTATATCAACAGGAGTACAGTGTCCAGATCAAGGAAAACTGTAGTTTCACTCTGTTCTGCTTCGGTCAGACCTAGTCTGGAATGCTGAGTCTGGTTCAGGGTACCACAGTTCAAGACGTGGACAAACTGGAACGCGTCCAGAGAGAGGAGCCAAGATGACCAAAGTTCTGGAAACCAAGCCTTGTGGGAAATGACTTAAGGTGTTAGATATGTTTAGCTAGGAGAAAAAAAGACTGAGAGGTGACATGGAAAGTATATTTAAATATTTGAAGGAATGTCATATGGACGATGGAGCAAGCATGTTTTCTGCTGCTCAAGAGACTAGAACATGAACCAATGAATTCAATATACAAGAAAAGAGATTCCACTTAAAGGTGGAAGAACTTTTTTATTGTTCAAAAGTGAAACAGATTACCCTGGAGAGAGAGCTCTTCAGATTTGGAGGAATTTAAGCAAAAGTCTGATGGGCATCTTTTAACTGTGACGCAATTGTGTATTCCTGTATGGCCAAAGAGGTTTGGCCTAGATGGCCCTTGTGGTCTCTTCCAACTCAAAGACACTATGATTTGCTGGTTTTACAGCATCTGTTGGGGGTGTGGGGCTTTCCCCCATCCTAGAAGGCAGAAATGCTTCTCCAAAGACTGTACATACATTTACATTTACAGATAGTGAGATCCTCTTGGGTCAGTAAAACCTACCAATGTTTTTGGTCCAAACTGTTCTGCTCTCTTGCAAGGAAAAAGGGGCACCCTTCATTCTAGCGGTAGAGCTTTGACTCTGACTGCCTAGGCCGAGGTTGTTTCCCATTCAGCACAAGTGGGGAAACTCAGGACTTCCTATGCTCCCAGTACAGTGTTCAGGGGCTCCTGTGAGGGCTGCATTGCCTCCCAATAATACCACTGGTGGCTGGTTTCCCAGCATTCCTATGGCACTTTCCCCCTCACCTAACAGGCTGAATTGCTTCTCCTCAAGCACAGCTATTTACGGGCAGTAAAACCTTGCAGTGTAAAATAGCGATACTCTTTGCCCACCTGCTACTGGAAAGAGGCTCTCTGAGAACTCCTCAGAAGAAGACTTTGTTCCTCATGGGGCAGGGGGGAGATGAGCGTCCCCCTCCTTGCTCAGCAGTGCATTGGCCAAGATGAGAGAGATCAAGCAATACCTTGTAAGCCATGAAGTTTCGCCCTAAATGCCAGAGTCCCCATGCTCCCTTGCTCCCTCCCTCCCTCCCTCCGGGCTCAGACCTATCAACAGAACTCTGCCTGTTAAGAGGGCCAGAACCCTCTCCTTCCAACTCAGAGAAAAACACCAAACCCATCTCCTCACAGACAGCCTGCCAGGGATGCCTGGCTGGCGCCATTGCTAAGGGGTAGAGAGAGATTCTGTTCAAGCTGTAGAAAACAAACACACAAAGCAATCAGCCAGCCTGCTTCCCTCCCTCACAAACCAAGGTGCTTGCAAGTGCCCCAGGAACTGGGCCTGGCGGAGACTTCTCCTTACACATCCTCAGTAGCGAAGGCCGGACGTGCCCCTCACAGCTCCCTGCAAACTGACCAAAGCCAGAAGCAAGAAGGGATTCCCCCAGGACGTGCACTGGAGGGCCACTTTGGGAGGTGACCTCCCAGTTTCCTCAGACCTCAGCATCAGAGAGCCTCACTTGGAACCCCACAAAGGAGGGGGAGGAGGAGCGCTTTCGCCAAGACAAGGTCATTCACGGGGTGGGGCCTGTGACGAGGCCTGCTCCATTCATGGCTTGGCGTTCTACCCTTGGTGTTCTACCCAGCACCACACATCTTGTCTCCTTCCCAAACCCTGGTCTCAACCACTTTGCAAACATCCACAGTCAGCAAGAGACGTGCAGGGAGCCGGAGGCAGGCTGAGGAGTAACTGTGCAAAGGGCCAAATGCCACAGGAGCTTGCCAAATGGACCCCCAACACCCCCCCCAAGCGGCGTCTTCTTACCTGGGTGCCTTCGCCTTCAAGCCGGGGGGGCCGGACGCTGGAGAGGTGGACCGTCTTGTAGTCCCCTGAGTTGAGCTTCACCATGATGGCATCTGCGTTGAGTACCTGTACCACCTGAGGAGACAGTAGGACAGCAGCCCAAGGTGAAGGTCTGCCCCAGTACTTGAACCCATGGCCCAACTCTTCAGGCAAGCAACCCCGACCACCGGCTGCCTGACAGAGGACCAGCTCTGACCTTACATCGCACTTCCCCTCCCAAAATATCTTGGACAGCAAGAGCACCTCTAAAGGGCCCCTGGCCCCAGACAGGCTCCTCCTCCACCCTCATATACCCACTCCCCAGGTGGGAACGGTTCCTTGGTTCAAGGAGGACACAATCTGCCTGGGACACCTGCCTCTTACACAGACGGAACTCCCAGCTATGGCCTCTCCCAGCTGCAACAGCCAAACGGGAGCGGGAAGCAGCAAGCGCGCAAGCAAGTAAAACCCACCACCGCCTCACCGGCACAGAAGACACAAGCCCACACCTCACTGCTGCACAATGCTGCCTCACCCCGCACCCCGGGCGGGATCCCTCACTGCCCCTGCGCAAGCGGGCGTGGGAGAGGCATTTACAACTCTCACTGCTCAACCTCAACCTCTCCAAGGAGGAGGAGGGGGGATAACGGAATCTAGGCAGACTTGGGCTCACCACGATAACACTGTCTGCCCTGGAGAGGTGAGGATGGCAGGCTGTCAGAGGGCTATGCAGCCTATGCCAGAGACTCACAGACCCAGGGACCCCATCGGACCTCGATCTCACTGAGGAACACCTAGAGGCAACCGGCTGGTGACACGACCGCTCTTGTGGAGGCCATTCAGCTCCTTGGTGTTTCAGGGAGCTCCAGGCCACCTGGGAGTCAGCAGACACGTTGCTGTGGGAGAACGCACCAAGCAAACGATTGAAGGCAAACTGGAACACACGGAGACAAGCCTCCTGTGCACAGACGGCTCATTTTGCCGCCTCAGTGGCATCCGCAACTCACCATCTGTCAGAACTTTTAGAAATGACCCCAGGGTTGTCAACAGCAACTTCAGTAGCTGGAGTACCCAAACCCCTAAGAACAGCTGCAACAGATTTCCTGAGCACTTTGTGGCAACTTAAGACACCACATTTCACACAGACTTAAGTGGTGCCTCCCACACACCATCTGGATGGCTGTTATGGCCCAAGGGTGTGGGAACGAGGCGGCAGTCACGACTAGCAGCTTAGCCAAAGGCCTTCCTTCCACCTCCAATTCAAAATAGATGGCTGGGCAACAGAGATGAAGGTGGGGTTGAAACATCTTCTGGAAAGACAACTCAGCCAAACCGGCAACCTCCCACTTGGGACAAGCCTGGCCAGCTACACTGTGGCCCCACCCCACACTGGCAGTGCAAAACTCAACCATGAGGCTGCTGACTGGTGCGCCCAACCCAGGACAGGAGACAGCTCTGAGGAGGTATCTACGTTCATAACCCCTTGGCCTCCAGGCCGCGTTTAGAGTCTTGGTCTTAACACACAAAGCCTTGGATTCCTGTGTGGGCAGCTTCGGAGGCCTCCTGCAGCCACCTAGCTGTGCCACAGTCAGCAGAGGCCTGCCTGACTGCTGTCTCTCGCTTCTTGGGGTGGGGGAACACTCAACCAACCAACGGCCCCCTCTTCCCACCCCCGCCAAGGCCTAGGGCAGGAAGCCAAAGAACACAGAGGGTTCAGCAAGTCCTCCATCAGCCAAAACCTTCCCTCTCGAGCCCTGGAAGCACGTGGCCAGGACTACGCCTAGGGAAAAGAAGTCAGCTTAGTGCGCACGTGGTGTTTTGCCACATGCTGGATCTGCTGCCAAACACAGTCACTGAACCACCAGGGAATTCTTCAGGTCTCCCAAAGAGGCTGGAGACCACCCTGGCCTCATTTCCCATGTGGCCAAACGGTCCTCTGCAACGGTTCTCAGCAGCTGTGCCTTGGGGCAGGGGCAAGGAGGTCTGCCATCTCAGGCGGCCTGCCAGCCGGCCGGCCGGCCTCTGCAGAAGCTCCTTCTTGGGTCCCTTCCTTGGGAAGGAAGCAGCAGAGGAGCCTCTGTTGCTGGGCAACAAACAGAGAAAAGGTGATTCCAATTAGGAACCGTGCATCACTCTACATAGCAATTTGATATTGTCAGTTTCAAAGCAGCCTCTTAATGCTCCTTTGTTTCCATACTTGTTATCGCACCCTTTTTAAATGCCTATGAAATGCTTTCAAAAAGCTTTTAGAATGACTTTGTTTTACAGTAAATTACTACAGTAAATTACTACTTCAAAGCATTCTGCTCAAAGTGCAGGCAGATGCTGCTACATCCCTCAGCACACTGATTGACAGAGGGGAGGCAGCAACGGCGGCAGCAACCTGAACAGTGAGAAAGGACGCAGGTGGGCGCACACGAAAGCAGACACAGGGGCCAATCTCACACCCGACCAAGAGCGCCATGGAGAGCAGGCATCCCTCAAGCCGCGCAGGGGTCGCACCCTGGGAGAAAGGCAGGCCGTACATTCCATAACTTAGTAATACAACAAAAACACATCAGCCTCCAACGGGAGAGGCTAGATTCCACGGGAGGGCCCATTCTGTGGCAGCAGACCACCTTCTTTTATTTTGAGTTGTGGCTGGAAGTTTGCTTTTTCTCAACACGACTGGTAGGATGGGAAGGAAAGGCAAATGAAGTGCATACGAACATTCTTCATGCCAGATTCAGACACCACCGCACTCTGCCCAGGGTTGCCCTATGGCAGCAGCTGCAATGGCAGCGGGAAGCTCAAGCAGCGAGCCCATGGTCTTCTCACTTCACACGTCAAGGTCCCACTTCCAGAAAAAGTCTCAGGATTCAGTCTGTAGGGCTGGGAGGGCGGGCACCCACAGCTGGTTCCAGGTGAATATGGGTGACCTCAGGGAGCTCCATGAATCACTTGTTCCATCAAGTCAGCAGGTCACTCTCCTGACCTTTCCCTCCCCACCAGAATAATGGCCGGCCAAGCAGCAGGCAGGAGTTCTCAAAGGGTGCCAGCTCTGGGGGGGCTCTGGACCCCTCCCCTCCAGAGAGGCTCCTCCTGCGGGAGTCAAGCATACACATTGCCGGGCAGGTTCAGGGCCTCCCGGGTCAGAGCAGAGGCAAATGGGCTCCCCAAAGCGTCCAGCCTGGACCCAACACAAGGCTGTTTCCATTTGCCCAGGTCTTGCAGCATACCCCCTCCTCCGGGCTCAGACGGCTTTAAGGATTTTACTGACTGCACTGGTATAATCCCCCCACATTGTACCGGTCTCTTCAGATCAACACCCCTGTGAACACTGAGCTCATTGGGTCTTCATGCAACCGAAACAGAGCCTTTTGAGTCCCAACTTTTGGGAAAAGGAAGCAAATAAATTCAACAAGCAATAAAGGCTATAGTGGCAATGACAACGACAAAATAATAGTAGAAGAGAGTTCTTGCTGCTGCTGTTCTTGCTATGATTATTTTATTTATATGCCACCTTTTCCTCAAAGCAGCAATTCAATGTGGCTTACAAACCAAATTCACAGGAGACAGCTACGCATTCTAAGCCAACTCTAATTTAGTAGAGAACATTTAAAAACCGTCCTCCGGGAGTATGTCCTCCATCATGATCATCATCACCACCAAAACCTCGTGGCATAAGAATGTCTTCGCCTGACATTGGAAGGAGAGCAAGGATCAGGTCCTCCTGGCCTCTCAGGGGCGGGAGTTCCAAAGTCTTCAACAGGCTTCAACAGAATCACCCGCCAAGGCAGCAGGAAACTTCCCAAGAGCAAGCAGGAATCCATGCAGACCGTGAGCCTCCAGGGTGGACCGTCTTAATGGGTCAAAAATCAAAATTCGTACCGTCACAGTTATCATTAATCTTATCATCTTCAGCCACATATACTGACTTCCCCCGGCAGGTCTTGAGTTTTTGCTTGTTTTAAAGATTAAAGATATCATGTATTTTAAAGTATCAAAGTATAGTTACAGATTATTTTAGCTAATATAGTGGTATTTTATTGGGTAAGAGTGATAAATGGTAAAACAGATTTAAGTTATAAAATCTTTTACATAAAAGAGCTAGAATCACCTTTGTCTGGTTCAAAGAAAAGGAAGAGCAACAACTTAAGAGGCAGGTGACTCCATACCACTAGCTGAAAACCTGGAACAATTACTGAAAAAAGTCAAGGCAGAAAGCGCAAAGGCAGGTTTGCAGCTGAACATTAAGAAAACAAAAATAATGATCACAGATGATTTGCATAACCCTAAAGCAGACAATGAGGACACTGAAACAGTTCAAGATTTTTCATAACTGGGCTCAGTTATTAATCAGAATGGAGACTGCAGTTAAGAAATCAGAAGAAAGCCAGGACTTGGAAGGGCAGCTTTGAAGGAACTAGACAACATCCTGACGTGTAAAGATATATCACTGAATATTAAAGTTAGGATTGCCCATGCCATGCTATTTCCCATTTCTATGTATGGTTGTGAAAGCTGGAGAGCAAAGGAAGGAAGTCGACAGGGAGAAAACCAACTCACTTGAAATGTGCTGGAGAAAATGTTCTACAGATAATACCCTGGACTGCTAAAACGGACAAACGAATGGGTCCCAGAGCACATCAAGCCTGAACTTTCCCCAGAAGCCCAGATGGCTAAACTGAGGCTGTCGTACTTTGGGCAGATCACGAGAAGGCACGACTTGCTGGGAAAGACAATAACGCTTGCTAAGGTGGAAGGCAGAAGGAACAAAGGGAGACCGTGTTACAGACGGATAAACTCAACCAAGGAAGACACAATGCCTGCCCTGAATTGGCAAGATGCGAGCAGAGCGTCTCTCATCCACAGGGTGAAGTCAACTTGACGGCAGCTAACACCATGTGAGGCCATCCAGTCCAATCCATCCTGCCATGCAAGAATCCATAGCTGGAAAGATGCCCATCCAAGCTCTGCTTAAAGACCCACAAAGAAGGAGAGCCCACACCCTCACAAGTCTGTCTGGCCCACCAGCCATGGAAGGAAGCCCAAAGGTCATCTAGCCCACCCCCATTCTGCCAGGCAAAAACACACTGTTAAAGAACTCCTGAAAGATGCCCACCCGCCTCTGCTTGAAGACCTCCACTTGCCAAGGCACATGCCTTCTCACTGCCTAACAGCACTTACACAATTTGAGTTGGTTTCTGTAGCAGCAGAGACCAGAACAGGAGCCACAAGCATTTTTCTTTGGGAGAGGGCCTCGCAGTCTCTAGGGGCTGGAGGGGGCGGAATTTTGCCAGGTACCTGGAGCCAACCAGGCCTAGAAGTACCCCACAACCCACAGTACACCCACCCCACGGGCAGAGAATTCCTCTCCCCACCTCCTGCTGCTTCCCACTGCTGAGAACAAGAATGCAAACGGCCACCCGTCTGAATAGGGCCCGTCAGGCTTGGTCAGCAATTCACAGCCAAGAGACAACCAGAGCCCACCGTTCCCAGCAACCCTGTGTCTGCCTGGATCAACCATAACCAGGAGGGAGGCCTGGTGGGGACTGTGGGGGAGAGAAGGGGTGGGGCGAGCAGGGTCCGGCCAGGCCCAAATCCTGCCCCTTCTCCCAGAAAGGAGAAACAGGGGCCGCAAGGGCTTCTCTGCCCCTTGAGAGCATCATGAAGATGGAGGAGAAGCACTGATGGGGTCCCCCCTCCTCTTCCTCCTCCTCCCCCTGCCAGCAGGGTGGCTGCCACTCCCTCCTCCCCTCGCTCTTCCCAGCCAACTGTCCTGATTTCCCTTGTCACTAGTAATTCGCACCGAGAGCGGGGAGGAACCAAAGCTGGCACTCCAGAATCAGGCTGTGGGGCAGCAGGGGACTTCCTACAACATTTTCCTCAGCCACCACACAAGCACACGCACGTGCACACACGCACGCACGCGCACGTTCGCGCTCTCTGACTCAGGGGGCTTTGGAAGCCAAGGGAGGAAAACGTCCAAATGTACACACACGCACACGCACACACGCACACACAAAGCGCAACCACCAATAAATCCCTCTTCACCCCCATGACAAAGTGGGGGGTCTTGAAAGAGCACCGCTAATGCAAAGAGGAAAGGCTGCCACGAGGGGCTCCAAAGCCCCTCCCCATAGTGCGCGCAGCCCAAGCAACCATGCCAATGCCAGGCACCCTCCAGTCCACCCCAGGACTGTCAGGAGAGGCCTTTGTGAAGCCAGCGCACAGGATTCCCCCAGTTTCCGACCCTCACAGCCCAAGTGCCACCAGCAACTGACTTCTGTGTCTGGGGAGAGGAAGAGGAAGAATATGGACTCATTCAAGGGCCCGCACAGGCATGGGACTGGGCCACGCTTCCCAGGGCCTTCCCAATCCCATCCCTCACTAAGGTGGGCTCTCCTCATCCTTCATTTGCCACTGGGAAGCGCCAGGCCTCCCACTGCGCTCTTCTGCAGCCCCTCAGAAGAGGGAAGACGGCTACCAGCCCGCCGCCAGAGGCCAGCCACCATCCAAGGAGAAGCAGAAGGGGGCCTCCTGGCTGCAGTGGAAGGGGGAGAGGGGAACATATGGCAAGAAAGTGCCATCCTCAGCAGAAATGACGAGCGGGAGGAACAGGCGTGCCAGCCAGCTACCGTGGCAGGCAGGCAGGCAGAGAAGTGGGAGGCAAAAGTTCAGCCGATCGTTCTGAAGTGAGCGCGCTGAAGAGATAACCTGAGGAGACAAGGAGAGTTCTCTGGCGCGCCGGCTGCGACTGCTGGCTCAGCAGAGGGGGAGCCAGGTTCCAGCTGCAGCCCCACCTCACCCCTGATTATTCCATCTGTCTTCTCCGGAAAACAGGGAAGGGAGGCAAGTGAGCCCCGAGCGGACCCCGAGCCCCCGGGGCCCTGAGGAGATGCTTCCCATCGCCATGGGGGATGCCAACAGGCCAGCTTCGCTGGAAGGAGCCCTGTGTGCCTGCCACCAGCACGTCCTTGCCTGCTCTTGGTGAAGGGGTGAGCCCCTCTTCCTCACACCAGGGGCAGGCCGGGGCTGGGGACCGGGCAGGAAGAATGCTCACAGGTGGCTTTAAAGACCCTTTAAAACCACCTGTGAGTGTTCTTCTGGCCCCATTCGGAGTCCACAGCATTTAGTTGCCTCTTCCACAGACCGTTTTATTTTAATTATTTGAGGAACATGCAGCCAGGACAGGGAACTTCCTTCCACCTTGGGGTGCCCCTCAGAGGGGGGTACAGATCCAGGGCGTCCCAAGGCCCCTGCTCCCCTCCTCCTCTACACACGCCAAGGCCCAGACGCAAGGCCTCCCTCAACCTCCTGCCAGTGAAAGCACAATGCTCCCGGAGTGGTGAGAACTGCTCTGATGGCCTCTGGCGAAAACTGGGAAGGACAGCCTCCTCAGGAAGCCCACTTCTTTCTCCCAGGAGCTCCACTGCGAAGGGCCCCCACAGGACATGCCAACACTCTCTTTCTGCTTCCTGCTTTCAAGTGATGGAGAGCTGCGGAAGGTAGGGGAGGGGGCAGACCTGCAGGAGAGGAAGAGGAAGGGCACCCAACACAGGCGCCTGCCCTCTGCCAGGGCACTGCCGCTGTGAGGCCGACGGAGGCCCCTCCACTGCCAGGCGGAGCTGCCTGAGGCTCCTCGGGATCTGCTCTGCTCCACAAGAGCACAGCCTCCGCCTTGGCTGTCACACGGCCCAAAGCCATGGGCACAGGCTTGGTCTCCCGGCAGATCAGCTGTGCCCCTCCCTCCCTAGTGTTAACTGGCACTACCCATACCACATCCTGCCAGTGCTAGCAAGCATCTCAAGGGCCACAAGCCGCACTTCTTCACAGGGAGGCGGCGGGGGTCTCCACCCTGCCATCCTGCACCCGGCCCATGCTGAGCCAACCACTACCGGAGTCCCTCTCGGCCAGAGGAAGCGCTGAGGGAACCTGCAACGAGGCATCGCACAAGGAGCGGAGGGGGAGGAGAGGACAGCCACCAAAACGGCAGCAGCACCGTCGCCGCCATCACTGGGAGGGGCCAATTACACCTGGGTGCCCCTCCTTCTTTTCCACACTCCACAGAAGATTGCTCGAGCAGAACCCTCCCCGCAACCACCAATGCCGGGCTGTTATCCCAAGTGCTTCCTCCTTTGCTCCCAGAGGGGAAGGAGGGTTTGAGGAGAGGGAAGGGGCAAGCAGGGAGAAGCAAGGGGCTCTCCAAGGAGTCCAGGGCCGCCCAAGCACTGGGCTCGTCCAGGACCACCACCGGCACCACCCCCACCCCCACTCGGCCGCCACTCTTCCCAGCGCCTGGCCAGGAGGAGAGGCAATGGCACCATCTAGTGGCCACTGCCAGAAACATTCCTTTAGGCAAGTCTTCCGCAGGCTTGGAGTTCATGGGGGCACCTTTGACCCCAGGTATCATGCCGCCGCTCTTGCAGCAACATCCCAGGCGGGATACCCAGTGCACACGCAAAGCTCGCACTTCCCTGCTGGCCCCCCAAAGTCTCCTGCAAAAGCCGTGGGCACGGCTAGGCCACTGAGCAGCCAGCCCCATCACGTGGGGGAGGAAACAGGCCCCAACCTGAGGAGGCAGAACAGCATGCCGACTTTTCACAGGCCACGGCCCACCTCCTCGTTGACGCCCACCCGCTCAGCTGCTGCCCTCTGGAAGAAAATCTGGCTTCCTCCTGCTTACTGTATAATATGTTTTGTGTATAAACTAAACAAGGACATTGAGGAAATACAGTCTTGCCTGAGCCCTATGCCAACTCTTCCATGTTCTGTCTTGCCAGCTGCCTCTTCTCCAGAGTACGGGTTATGCGTCAGGAAATTCCCAGAGGAGAGAGCAGAGGGTGAGCTGGGTCTGTGAAGACATCCTTGACCAGGTGTTGTTTACAGGCTTGTGGCGCTGTGCTTGCTTGTTTGTCTGTTTGTTTGCTTGTTTTTGTTAGGTCTCCTTGTGCTGGCCGTGTGCTCTCCCTGAGCACACGGTCTGACTAACGAGGGGGATGAGCCAGCTAGGGGGAGGAGTCTTATTAGGAGCTCCCAACGGCCCTCTAGCTCATTCCCAGAGGAGAGAGCAGAGGATGAGCTGGGTCTGTGAAGACATCCTCGATCAGGTGTTGTTTACAGTCTTGGGGGGCTGTGCTTGCTGGTTTGTCTGTTTGTTTGCTTGTTTTTGTTAGGTCTCCTTGTGCTGGCCGTGTGCTCTCCCTGAGCACACGGTCTGACTAACGAGGGGGAGGAGCCAGCTAGGGGGAGGAGTCTTATTAGGAGCTCCCAACGGCGCGCGCAAAGGCACACGAAGCTGAAGCCCTCTTCTTCAACCCCTCCAATTCATCCCTTGGCGATCAGCAGAGGAGAATACTTGATTCAGTTGAATTTTAGAAAGAAAGCCCTGTTATTCTTTCTAGACCTACTCCCTGTACTACTCTCTGTAGTATCAAGGATGGAAGGTGAGGGAGCTGCCGCGGTCACCTGTAGCACTTGTGGGATGTTCCTTTTCTTGCCACAAGATGTTGTCGGGTACACCTGCACCAAGTGCAAGCTGGCGACCCTCCTGGAGGAGAAGGTTCGCCAGCTGGAGGCATGAGTTTCTAATCTTCGTCTTATTAGGGAAGGTGAGGAGTTTTTGGATGGGGCAGAGAAGACCTTCCTGAAGACCGAATGCGCGGGGGAGCTGCCAGATCAGGAAGTCAGCACACTGGGCCAAGAAACGGATGCTTGGAGGAATGTCACACGGAGGAGTAGGAGGACCAGGAAGGAAACAGAGACTCTCAACCTACACAATCGCTTCAAAGTTCTTGGCCTTATGAACGATGAGGAGCACCAAGAGGAGGGAACAGAATGTCAACAAGAAGGAATCCAACTTCGGCAACAGGAACCAGATCAACACTCCCAGCCTTAACAGAATGCCCAGGCAGTCCTAGAAGAACCTGCTCGTCGAGGAGCCCCGGACAAGCCTCAGAGGAGGCGAGTTCTGGTTGTTGGGGACTCCTTGCTCAGAGGAACCGAACCTGCAATTTGCAAACCCGACAAGTTCAATCGAGAAGTCTGCTGTCTTCCTGGGGCCAAGATCAACCACATAACGGAGAGGCTAACCAGGCTGGTCAAGCCCACTGACCATAAGCCCCTCATTCTGGTTCATGTCGGAACCAATGACACTGCGAGGCGCAGCTTTTACCACATCGCAAAGGACTACGAGCTTATGGGGACAAAGCTTAAGGACCTTGTTGCGCAGGTGGTCATTTCGTCTCTCCTCCCTGTTCAAGGATATGGCGCACAAAGGGAAAGGGCAATAGCAGAGGTCAACAACTGGCTCTGCACATGGTGCCGCCGGCAATGGTTTGGGTTTTTGGAACACGGCCTGAATTTCCATGAACGGGGGCTTCTGGCAAGGGATGAGCTGAACCTCACGAAACTTGGCAGGAATGTTTTTGCAAACAGTCTTGCACGGAGGATTAAGAGGTCTTTAAACTAAGTTCTGCTGGGGAGGGAGACAATATTATTCAGGACAAAGACCCGGCGAGTGCAGGGGGAAAAGGCCCAAATGATATTGACCAAGTAGTACAAGCGTCCAATGGTGGGAGGAGTAGAAACTATAGTACAGGACTTGCAGGAAGGGCCCGGGGATTTAAGTGTCTCTACACTAACGCGCAGAGTATGGGAAACAAGCAAGATGAACTTGAACTCCTAGTACAACAAAATAAATACCATTTGATAGGCATCACTGAGACCTGGTGGGATGAATCTCAGGATTGGAATGTAGGAATAGAGGGGTATAGCCTATTTTGTAGAAATAGACCAAACGAGAAAGGAAGAGGAATAGCCTTGTATGTCAAGGATGTTTTCACCTGTGAAGAGATCCGTGACTTAAACCCAGAAAGCCAGGTCGAGAGCATCTGGGTAAGAATTAAGGGAGCGAGAAACAATAGGGATATTCCGGTGGGGGTTTACTACAGACCTCCAACCCAGACTGAGGACCTTGATGACGCCTTCCTCAACCAAATGACTGCGTATTCAAAAAGGAGAGATACAGTAATAACAGGAGATTTGAATTACCCGGATATATGTTGGCAGTCAAACTCTGCCAAGACAGCAAGGTCCAGCAAGTTTCTTGCTTGTCTTGCAGACAATTTCATGGTCCAGAAGGTGGAAGAGGCCACAAGAGGATCAAATATTCTAGATCTGATCCTGACCAACAGGGATGACCTTGTTAATGAGGTAGAACTGGTTGGATCTTTAGGGGGGAGTGACCATGCCCTATTCGAATTTGGCATTCAGTGGGAAGGAGAAGATAAGTGTAGCCAGACACTCATCTTAGATTTTAAAAAAGCGGACTTCTGTAAACTTAAGGAGCTGCTGGCTGAAATTCCGTGGTCAAGAATAGCGAAAGAGAAAGGAGTTCAGGAGGCATGGGAGTTCCTTAAAAGGGAGATACTGAAGGCACAGTCTAAAACTGTGCCAATAAGGAGGAAAAATGGAAGGCATCTGAAGAAACCAGAATGGTTGACTAACGAACTCTCAGCTGAGCTAAGCGTTAAGAGAAACGTGTACAGGAAATGGAAGAGGGGGGAAACCACCGAAGAAGAATTTAAGCAAGTAGCTAGGAGATGTAGGGAGGAGGTCAGAAAGGCTAAAACACAGAACGAACTTAGGCTGGCCAGAGACATTAAAAACAATAAAAAGGGCTTTTCAAAATATGTCTGCAGCAAAAGGAAAAAGAAAGAGGCGATAGGGTCGCTGCGCAGAGAAGATGGCGAATTACTAACAGGGGGAAGAGAAAAGGCAGAACTACTTAACACCTTCTTTGCCTCAGTTTTTTCCCAGAAGGATACAAGCACTCAACCTGGCGGTTGGGGAGCAGGGGAGGAAGCAGGGGAAATGCGGCACATAATAGGTAGAGAGGTGGTACAAGAATACCTGGCCACACTGGATGAATTCAGGTCTCCAGGGCCAGATGAATTGCACCCTAGGATATTAAAAGAACTGGTAGAGGTCATTTCGGAACTGCTTGCTATAATCTTTGAGAAATCTTGGAGGACAGGAGAAGTTCCAGCAGACTGGAAGAGGGCAAATGTTGTCCCCATCTTCAAGAAGGGAAAAAAAGAGGACCCAAATAATTATCGCACAGTCAGCCTCACATCGGTACCCGGAAAGATTCTGGAGCAGATCATTAAGCGGTCAGTTTCTAACCACTTAGAAAGCAATGCGGTAATCACGAGAAGTCAACATGGATTTCTCAAAAATAAGTCATGCCAGACTAATCTTATCTCTTTTTATGATAGAGTTACTAGCTTGATAGATGAAGGGAATGCTGTGGATGTAGCATATCTCGATTTCAGTAAGGCCTTTGACAAAGTTCCGCATGACATTCTTGCAAAGAAGCTAGTAAAATGTGGGCTGGACAGAGCTACTGTCAGGTGGATCTGTAACTGGTTGCCTGACCGTTCCCAAAGGGTGCTCACCCATGGCTGCTTTTCATCCTGGAGAGAAGTGACTAGCGGGGTGCCACAGGGTTCTGTCCTGGGCCCAGTGCTGTTCAATATCTTCATCAATGACTTGGATGAAGGAATAGAGGGCATGCTCATCAAATTTGCAGATGACACCAAATTGGGAGGGGTTGCTAATACGCCAGAGGACAGGATCAACATTCAAAATGACCTGGTCAGATTGGAGAGCTGGGCCAAGACTAACAAAATGAAATTCAACAGAGAGAAGTGTAAGGTCCTACACTTAGTTAGAAAAAATGGAATGCACAAATATAGGATGGGGGATACGTGGCTGGATGGCAGTACGTGTGAAAGGGATCTAGGAGTCTTAATAGACCACACGCTGACCATGAGTCAGCAGTGTGATGCGGCAGCCAAGAAAGCCAATGCAATTCTCGGCTGCATCAATAGGAGTATGGTGTCTAGATCGAGGGAAGTACTGGTACCACTCTACTCTGCTTTGGTTAGACCTCATCTTGAATCCTGTGTCCAGTTCTGGCCATCCCAATTCAAGAAGGACATGGTCAGGTTGGAGCAGGTCCAGAGGAGGGCAACCAAAATGGTGAGAGGCCTGGAAGCCAGGCCCTATGAGGACAGACTTAGACAGCTGAGTATGTTTAGTCTGCAGAAGAGAACGTTGAGAGGGGACATGATAGCCATGTTTAAATATTTGAAGGGATGCCATGTAGAGGAGGGAGAGGGCTTGTTTTCTGCCGCTCCAGAGACCAGGACAAGGAGCAATGGATTCAAGCTGCAGGAAAGGAGATTCCACCTGAACCTCAGGAAGAACTTCCTGACAGTCAGGGCTGTCCGGCAGTGGAATCTGCTGCCTCGGAGTGTGGTGGAGTCTCCTTCCTTGGAGGTTTTTAAGCAGAGGTTGGATGGCCATCTGTCGGGAGTGCTTTGAGGGTATTCCTGCATGGTAAGAGGTTGGACTGGATGGCCCGTGTGGTCTCTTCCAACTCTACATTTCTATGATTCTATGATTCTAATTCAAATACTGCGGCTCTTCCATTTCTTTTACAGTGAAACATAATTTCTTATGACGTATAACACAGCTAAAGGCTTTGCTATAATCTATAAAGCAGAAGCTGATTTTCTTCCAAAATCTGTTGGTGTGCTCTGCTGGCCAATGTATGTCTGCTATATGATTGCCAGTGCTCTCTCAGTTCCTCTTGGACGTCAGTTAATGGTAACAGTCTCGTTATTTTTTGCATCTGGGACAGAAACGCACGCTCACACACACCTGTACATCCATATCATCCAGCTACATCGTTTATATGCACAAACAGAGACGCACAAACTACAACATACACTTTCTCCCTGTAATAAAAAGAGAACATCCACATATGAATATTTCCCCTCTGAAGCAGGCCAACGTGAGGGCCAACAAACCAATACAACCAAGAGGATCCAAAACAAAAACCTAAGAGGAAGGTCAAAGGCCTTCCAGAATACCCTTCCCCATCACCACTGTGACTCCCTTCCAGGATCTCTCCTCCATTTGCCTTCAGGAACCCTGCAAGTAGCATTGCCTGGCCAGCCCCCTCCCTCACCCAAGGATGCAGTCCAGGCCGCCGCAACCAACACCAAACACACTTCCCACCCCAAGCCAACGTCACTGCTCCAAACAACAAGCAAAGGCACAGGTGAGTCCCTGTGACAAAGGATGAGCTCCCCAAGACCCAAGTCTTCACCCAAGCCTTTCCTCAGACGTCACTTAGCCAAGGGACAGCTGCTAGCCCCCTGAAGTGTCCCCTACGCTTCTTCCCCCAAACCTAGAGTCAGCTCTATTTCCTTGCATGGCATCCCACCCACCCACTCGTGCCCTGCACCTACCTTGGCCACAAACTGCTTGTCCTTCTGGTCTAGGTTGGCCGTTGGAGCGACGTAGTCTCTCCAGATCCTCAGCTTGCGCTCTTTGGCATACCTGCCATCCAACAGGGACACAGAGAGAGGGAGCTCAGAACTGCCACTGCATCTCCCAGCCTGGCCCAGCCCCCTTCAAGGAAGTCTTCTCCTCTTCCCCAGCCCGCAAGGGGGCAACCATCTGGGACTCTCCCATTGCCTTCAACGATCAGGACCTGACGCTAACCATCTCAATGAGGAGAGGTCCTCCTTGCCTCAAGGAGTGGTCACAAGTGCAGCCGTGTGCGAGCCTGTTGGTAAAGGAAGCCTGAAGGCTGCTCCTGGTGCTGCTGCAGCATTTCCTCCCCAACCCCATACTGAGGAGCACTCCACCTGTGGATTCCTGCATGGCAGGCATTGGCACCAGATGGCCTCTTGCAGCACCTTCCAACTCTACAGCAATTCTAAACAGGGGTGAGGTGCCACAGCAACCGCCTCTACTGGGAGGCCACCCTGGCTTGGAGAGAACCTCCTGGAGCCAAGGTACGTGCTGTTTTTGACCTCCCATCACCCAACTCCAACAGAGCAGCCTATCAAGCAAACTCTGCTCAAACAAACAGCTCAGAAGGGAAGAGCACACGCCTGGGGGGTAGCGTTAGCCCATGCACCTCAACAAGCTTTGTTTTAGAAGAGGTGTTCCACTACTCCCACCCATGGGCAAGAGAAGACCTGAAGAGCCCCATTTATAGGGCACTGCCTGACAGGAGGGGTTTCTGCAAGTCCCTGTGATTTTTCCAAATGAAGTGTGTCTTCAAAAGGTAACCACGTTAAGACTAGTCAAGCAGAAGGTTCTGAACTGATTACATATGAATTAACCCGACCACAGCTGGACTAAACCCACTTTCCAGCAGGCCAGAGCCTGCTAGATTTGTTGGACTACATCTCCTGTCATCCCCCAGGCAGCACAAAGTTAGCTCAACATAAGGCTGAGGAAGGCCAGACTAAATGCTGCAGCCCTTCCAAAAGAGCTCTTCTCCAAGTGCCACCTCCCCCATTAACTGTTGCAGGAAGATAACCAGAAAAGCCAAGCAAAGTGCACGCTGGCCTTGCAGAGCCGTCCCAGGAGCTGCACCTTCCGGGACAGGGAGAGATTGCCAGCAGCAAGCAAGCACAGCTCTACCTCTCAGCCGCTCGCAGCTTCTCAGCTCCTCGGGTGTAGACAGCAATGGACCAGTCAACACAGCGAGCAAAGCCTTCTTTCAGGAGCAGCTCTGTGATGTTTCCGTTCTGAAGCCAAGCAAGAGAAGGAGGCCGGTGGTGGGAGAGAGAGCGTGTGTAAAATCACCGTACAACTGTTGCTGCCAGCCCTTTCTTTGTTCACCCGGCTGAACTGCTGCCACCACCACCAATCTCTGGCAACTTCTTCTGGCACTCTCGCCCCTCTCTTACATGGCACCAGGTCTTCTCTCTTGAACTCCTCCAAGAACTCCCCACCCCACCGGGCCTGTGAGCAAGGCCAAGGTCATGTTTCTACATCTGCCCACACTCTCCATTGGCAGAAGTCTAGATTGTAACCTCATGGGGGCAAGGACCCTCTGTCTCTTTCACACAGCCCCTTGAAGTAGCAGTAACCTCCCAGGGCACTCCCCCCAGCTCAGGCTGAGCAGCCGGCCCTCCCCTTGTCTTCCTGACTATGGAAGTTGCGTCTCCCCCACCCTCCATCATCACTTGCCGGATGGAGGATGGTGCCCAGGATGTTCTGGTTGTGGCAGCTCTCCAAGACTATCTGCACGTCTCTCTGCAGGAGCCGGGACTCTGTGAAGAACTTGGCTTCGGCAGCAAAGGGTTCTGGTGTTTCTGTGCCGTCTGCTTCCCGCTTGAACGTGGGGCACTGGGGAAGACCAGGAAGTCAGGAGGGCAGAAAAGCATGGGGCACTGCAGCTGTCACCAGCACAAGGGGAATACCTTCATTCCCCAAGCTGATCCATGCTGCTTCAGCAGCCAAAGAAAAATGCAACTGCATCTGTGCATACATACACAAACACACATAGAGGGGCCGCTACGGCCCTGGGATGCCTCAGCATTCACTCAGCACTGAGCAGCGTCTTGCCCCCTCAGGCCGAATAACCTAAGCCTCCAGGGCAACTGGCACAGGACTCCTCCTGCTCGCCAACATCGTGAAATGGCCTGACAGCAAAGGCCGACCGGCCGGCCGGCTGTCCCACTCACCTTAATGCCAGAAAGCATGACGGTGACCAGGTAGTAGTCGGGCAGAAGGAGGGCACGGACCACACTGCCATCCCGGACATGTTCAATGATGGCTGCAGAACAGAAACAAGGGGATCATCTTCCCATCGCAGTGGAGCTCCTCTGAGCCAACTGCATGCACGTGCCTACTATCGGATCAAGTTTCCCAGTCCTCGCTTTAGAAACATCCAGGTGCTGCAGGCTCCCAGGTTTACCTCTAAAGGGCCTATGACAAAACTCACCGTTCACTGGTTTCTGGTGCATGGAGTCCACAAAGTGGCGGGGGTTCTCAATGGTGTACTTGAGGTCTCGGATCGTGTGGGAGCCAGTCCCATCGCTCCACATGCCCTTCTTGGCAATCCGGGCCTGCTCCTCCAGTTCAGCCAGCCGACTCTGTTCAGGCCTGGGAGAAGAAAAGGCTCCCATTAGGCAACAATCCAGGAGAGCAGCATAGCGGGCAACATCTCACGTACACTGATTTCAGAGGCCTATCAAGCCCGGCCGTGGCCCACACCCCCTACCACCCACCCACCTCGTTTCACCTCCTAGAAGGCACTTCCTAGATCTGCTACCCGACTTTTATCACGCTGAGCACGAGGCGATCAGCCAACGCACTGGGCCCCAAAAGAGATCAAAAACCTTCTGGTGAGAGAGGGAACTCCAGGCTGCCCCAAGGAGCAGGGCTGTGAGGAGGCTCCTGAAATAGCCCTTCCAGGAGACCAAGAACAGTATGCCTGGCCGTGAAAATCCCTACCCTATGCAACTCCAGGTTTTCCCTCTCTCTCTTTGGAAAAAGATGGCATAACATGGAACCATTTCAGTCCAGTTTCAGTATGTAAACTGCCAACAGAAATGGTGGGAACTTCTGCCAGTATACTGACAAGATCCATCTCTCTCTCTCTCTTTCTCTCTCTCTCTTTCCCCCTTCCCTCTTCGTTAAAACCAAGGAAACTGTTTTAGTTCTGAGCCAGTTCTGATTTCATAACTGAAGCTTAATCTAGACACACCAGAGAGGATGATCAGGGAAGAGGGACAGATCCAAAGCCGATGGAGCTATGCCCCCTTGATGAAGGACTCATGCTTACACGTCTTCATTCAACCCTGAACCCAGAGATCTAGGTGGGAAATGTGGGCCCAGCCAAGCCTCCCCACAGAGCGACAGCCCAGATTGCCTTCCATCGGCTATATCTGGGGCCTCAGGTATGATACCACTGGGAAGATTACATGGACACCATGATCCTTGCTCTGGAAATCTCCAGGCTAGATGACTCTGTGCATGGGACTGCACACAAAGACTGCTATAAAAGTGCCAATTCAAAACACAACCACAAAGGGACTTCCCATGATCAGCTCTCCCCGCCTCTGGTGTCCCAGGTGCTGATGCTGACCTTTGAAATCCTCTCTACACCTCAGCACCTCTAGGCATTACTGCCCACATACCGTACTAGTGTTCTTGGGGCTTTCTGCCACGCCCTCTTGCCACTCCATCTTCATGCCAGGGAGGCTTCCTGGCACCTGCTTTGATGCCCTCACCACACCAAACAGAGCCTTTTTTACTTCCCAGCTCTTTAATCTCTGGCATGACTGTTGTAATACTGCTTATCTGCTATGTTATTCTTCTGTACTTTTACAGATGCCTTACAGGAATTTGTTGTGCTAACACTAGAGGCCAATGTCAAAATGTGTACTGGGAAGATGGGTGGAATGTGGGCTGTGCAGCCCCGCATCATCTGGGATTGGGGCCAGTTCTGCTTGTCCCTCTCTGCAATGGCTGGCCACAGGAGTAGCTCTCTGGGGTTTCAGGCATGGTCCTCCCCAGGCCAAGATTTGAACCCAGGTCTTTCTGCACTGCAAAGCAGAAGCTTCCTTGCCTCTCTCCCACCAAGCTGCAGCCCCTCTGAAACTGTGTTCACAATAACAGAGAGCAAGGAGAGCCAACTAAAGGGAACGGACTTCTTGCTCCCAGCCTCTCCTCCGTCTTGGCCACAGAATTCAGCTCCAGTGAGCTCTTCCCCAAGGGACCCTGCAGCCCAGTGGAAGCCCCAGCCCTCTTTCCCCACTGAGCAAAAGAGGACATACGTATTGGCACGGATTCCTTCCCGGCGACAGGCCAACCCTTCTGCCACCAGCGACTCCGCAATATTCTCCCCGGTTGTGTCTGTCAAGAAAAGAAAGCAGAGTTAGCACAAGGGGACACAACAGCACCAGCCCTGGTAGTGGGAGACCCTAACACAATGAGAGCCAAGCGGCACCTCCAGAATCAACACAATAGCCAGGACACACTGTCCTGCTCCCTCACAAACCCAGGCCTGCAAAGTCAGCCACAAGAAATCGTGAGTAGGAAAGTGTATTTCCTTAAGCCCAGAGACAAAAATGTGCATGTGCTGGTTGGAGTTTTGGGCTATGACTCCGGCAGCCTAGAGTTTGAATCCCCACTCAGCTTTGGAAACCCACTGGTTGATCTTAGGCAAGTTACCCTCTCTTAGCTTCACGGGAAGGAAAAGGCAAGGGCAAACTCCCCCTGAACAAACTTTGCCAAGAAAGTCCCTAACAATTACAACTTAAGGTCACCATAAATCAGAAATAATATGAATGTACACAATCAACCAAACTTAGATCAGACCAGGGATGGGGTTGCTTTTTAGGGCATCGAGGCTGAAGGGCAGGGGCACTCTGCTCCGTGGGAGACACGTGCACAGGGACAGCACAGCCACCACACCAGGAGACACAGTGCGGAAAAGAGGCAGCACCGGAGACCTGTTGCCAGCAGTTTCCACGTTAATCTCTTTCAAGGTGGGAGTGGTTCATTAGGAAACATCCATCTATTCAGCTAAACCGTGGGCTGTCACACAGCAGAATGAGAGAGACAGAGAGAGAGCAATGTGACATAAAAATCCTTAATGTGGCAGGGAACAAGTGGAGAGATAACCAGAACAGAAAACTTAGGGCTGATAGCAGTATCGTTGCCAAACAAAAAACTCTGAAGATTTATGCCCGGTATCTAGCTCAGACAATATAACAAATATACTACCACTGGGGGCTGCAACAAGAGCCTTGCTGTGGCTGCTGAAGCACTGCAGGCGCTCGTGCAAGTGCAGACGCGGGGCAGGGGGGCACTGGGCAGAAGAATTCGGTCCTCCAGCTGAAGGGAGGGCAAGGTCTTGTGGAGAAAAAAAGACAGACAGACTCCTTCGCCCTCAGCAAATCCCAACAGAAGAGCCTGTTTGGCACTTGGCCTAAGGGGCAGCCCTGTGAATTGCTGCCTGTAGAGAACAATGAGGCTTAAATCCCACTAAACCTCAACTCTCCCAAGAGACAAGCAGCAACACCACTACCACCTCTTCCTACCGCTCCACCCCTCACCACAGGATGACTGGAGGCACTCAGGCACCCTGGCATTTTGTGTAGCCACACCACCATGCCACTCTAACAAGCCACTGTTCATGGCAGAGCATAAAGAAAATATGAATCCCAGCACAGCTTCAACACCCAGAAGCTGATTGGCAAAGTCATTATGAACCAAAAAGCCAGAGGTGCTCAGAAACCAACTCATTCAGGAGGGGGCAAAGTACAGACCGCCAGACGAGATCCTGTTAGTGACCTATGTGTGCACTGGAGGCGGCACGGAGGGCCCTTCCTTGTGCCCCCAGCATGCCATCCAAAAACATCCCTCTCCCAGCAGTTGCCAAGGGAGGCAGCGGCTGTGCTGTTGCTCTTTCTTACTAGAGGGAAGCTGGGGAGTAGGAAGGCCATCTCAGTCAGGAAAATCCAGCTGTCCTAGGTTCCCGGGGGGAGGAAAAGGCAGGTGCACTCAACTTAAGAGCACACCCTAATTTCTTTCCCCCAACCAAGCTGAGACTAGATGGTCTTCCGTGGCCCGAGGAGACTCCACATCCACCGCAAAGGCCTTCCTGAGGCCTGGCACCTGCTGGGCAATGGGAGGAGACAGAACTGCCCTTCGGGAGCTATGCACAGCTGTGAGGCAGTGTTAAAGCACAAGTCCCAGCAGCCCCAGCCAGCACGGTTGGTGGCAAGTTATGTTAGGAGTTGCAGTCCAATGAAAGCTGAAGGGCCACTCTTCATTTCACAGGAAAATGTGCTCAGATCACAGCCTCTGCCTAAAGATGGCCAGTGAAGGAGGGAGCATGGCTAGCAGGCAGGCTGGGGATGATGGGACCCAGGGCCTGCCAGGCAGAGAAAGGGTGCTCCGGCTGACACCTTTGCCAAACTAGAATCATAGAATCCTAGAGTTGGAAGAGACCCCAGGGACCATCCAGTCCAACCCCCGGCTATGCAGGAACACCCATCAAAGCATTCCCTTTGAGAGATGGCCACTCAGCCTCTGTTTTAAAACCTCCAAAGAAGGAGGAGACTCCACCACACTCCACTGAGGCAGCTGCATATTCCACTGCCGGACCGCTGTGACCATCAGGAAGTTCTTCCTGAGGTTCCAGTAGAATCTCCTTTCCTGCAGCTTGAATCCATTGCTCCTCGTCCTAGTCTCTGAAGCAGCAGAAAACAAGCCTGCTACTAACTACCACTGACAGGAAGTACCAAAATCTATGCTATCCCAGGAGACCTGGCCTTTCTAGTTGGGGGAATAGAGGTTCTGGCTTTGGTTCCTTTGGGCATGCAAAGATGGCTCCTCCTAACTTCAACTGAAGGGGCGCTGTGGGGTGAACAGAAGAAAAGAGACAGCCGCTGATGTCTGGGGTTTGATGTGACACTGGAAGAGAGAGCCAGTTTCTGGCCACCAGAGCTGCAAGCCATCCCTCTTCTTTGTGTCGGAAGGAGAAGCCCATGCTCAGCCCCAGGAAAGCCACTGCCGCCCGCAATGCCAGCTACTGATGGTGGAATCTGTTTTTCCACAGTGGGCAGAGACCGTCCAAATGTGGGATAACACTTCCCATCCAATGACCAAGAGGCAGGGGCCTCTGCACACCACCTAGATCCTCTAACCCAGCATGGGAGGAAAGCTCTGCCCAGTTTAAGGCAAAAAGCTCCAGAGCAGAAAAGAAGAATTTTTCTAAAATATGAAGGGGGAGGGAGGGAGGGAGAAATGAGGCAAGGCATTTTGGCCCCCCCACCAGTGAGATTTAAAGAAACACTTCAGGTGGGTAGGACATCTTCTGTCCAGCTCTGAAGAAGAACTTCCGCGGTAAGTCACCTATGTTCCATTCCACAGCAGCAGATGGGAGTTTCCTCACTTGGGACACCCCCTCAGGTGGACATCCTGCTGAATTTACAGTAATACTCCCTTCTTCTGCAGAACTCTCCCACCTAAGAACCAAGCACACTATTCTAACCAGTAACAGTGGGAAAAGGGAAAACCAAAGCTTGCAGGGCTGCTCAAAACATTCCACAATGGAGCGAATGGGCCCGACGCAGGAGGGGCACTCCTGGTGGAACGAAGCATCACTCCCACCACTCAGAAGAGCAACGGTACAGTTCCGCAACAGGAGAAAAACGTCAGCCCTGATCCATCATGACAAAGGAGATGAAAAGGTTAAGAGAAGGTTAAGAGGGGACATGATAGCAATGTTTAAATCTTTGAAGGGATGCCAAGTCGAGGAGGGAGCGGGCTTGTTTTCCGCTGCCCCAGAGACTAGGACAAGGAGCAATGGATTCAAGCTGCAGGATAGGAGATTCCACCTAAACCTCAGGAAGAACTTCCTGACGGTCAGGGCTGTCTGGCAGTGGAATAGGCTGCCTCGGAGTGTGGTGGAGTCTCCTTCTTTGGAGGTTTTTAAGCAGAGGCTGGATGGCCATCTGTCGGGAGTGCTTTGAGGGTGTTCCTGCATGGCAGGGGGTTGGACTGGATGGCCCTGTGGTCTCTTCCAACTCTACATTTGCATGATTCTATGAAAAAAGTTTCTTCCCCAAAGCCCTTGGAAGGAAAAAGAAAGATAAATATTCCCAACTCCTAAAATTTTCCAGATGTGGTATGTAGACCATAAATACCCTTCTAACAATATGCGCCATTTTCCCATCTCTCTCTTTTTTTAGCCTTTGAGTTCAGGCACAATGATGGAAGGATGACCTTCTATCAACAAATAAAAACAACAATCTAACTTCAAGAACTAAGGATAAATCTAAAAGAACACCACCAGAGTCCTTCAGGAAAATACATGACTTCTTTCTGACACATGAGGCTTCAAGGTCTGAAACTCTGTGCACTGACATTGCCGCAAGAAGGAATTAAGTTTCATATGACATTGATCTGGGTTGTGCCTTTCCTGCAGATGAAAATAGTAGAGAAACCAGAGTGTTGAGAGCTGAAAGACTGACATTTCTTGTACTACAAGGTTCCTGCCCTAGGATTAAGAGACCAAGAAGCCACCTGCTGGGCTAAGGGGATTCTGGTTGAAAAATCAAACTAAGACAGGTAAATGAAAAACTGCCCAAAGCTTTCCGTATTTATGTCAGACACTTTTCAACTCTGTTCATCTCCTTCTCCTTATATTTTTATAGATGAGGTCCCCCAGGCTGCTGAACACCTTGGCACACTGTACACCCCATCTTTTCTGTCCTGCCCGCTCGTGTGCTGCAGAGCACTCTCCTCCCACCAGGCCACTTCTGAGAGAGCAAACGACAGACTCGTGTGAACTCTGGACGAAGAGCAGAACCTTGACTTCTGCTGGCAAGACCAGAGGCTCTCTTAGCAGTGGACATCATCTCTCGGTCAGGTTGCCCAAGGTGCTTGAAAGGACTTGAATGCACGCTAACTCACAGGCCAGAGATGGCACTGGGACCCACGAAGATTTGTGAACTGCTGACTCCTTTAAAAGACCCTCCGACAAAATTTTGCAGCCCCCAGAAAAAGAGACTATGCAGGTTGAGACACTATCAAGTGGGAGGATTAATCATAGGAGACCAACCTGTCAGACACTCTCGTGTTAACCCAGGCATGAAAACCCAACAAATACTTTAGAGCAGAGCTTTCCAAACTTTTCATGTTGATGACACACTTTTTTAGACAAGCATCATGTTGTGACACAGTAATTCAGTTTTAGTAGCAAACCAGAGATTAAACTAACCCCTTATAAGAAATACAGACACATACACAAATTGTAATAACAAAATGTACAGGGCACAACATATCTCATGAAAACCTTTCATATATTTTTAAAAATCCACGATTTATAAATAATAACATACATTTCCAAGATTGTAGATAACACGCCTACACACTTCAGGTGACACACTAACGTGTCACAGCACATCGTTTGGAAAGCCCTGCTTTAGTGGGACTGCAAGGCTTAGGTAAAGACAGGTTAACAGGTATCCCCCTGACACCAGTGGGTCAAAAAGGACGCAGGGCAATGCCTTTCATTAACTAGCAATTGTTTCCCCAACCACCTCTGAACAGTCTGCAGAACCTCTGGATCAGACGATGTGCCTCCCACCCCAGAAGATAGCCCAAATCTCCCTGGCTTCCATAAGTCTTGATTCCACAACCCACTAAGAGCGTCTCCATGCAAGGGACCTGGACAGATTCTCTTCCACTGATGCATCGGGAAAACTCTTTAATCTCGGTTCTGAGCAAACCAAGAAATAGGCGAGGGCTCCTCTCGGGGAGTGTTGTTCTGTATCATTTTATTTCTACCTTGCCTCTTGTCCTGAACTAGGACTCAAAGTGGCTTATGTGAGGAAAAGAAATAAAAGTAAAACCACACAGAGATTAAAAACACAAAAGAATTGTGTTGAAAATGGCATTAAAATGATTTTGACTGTATGCAGTCAATAACTTGAATACCCAGGACCGAGGAACTTAAAGGCTTTGCCTCGAACCCGGGCCGCAGACAAAGACGCACAACTGAGCAGAGTACCACAGCAGCAACAGGACACGCTGCTCTTAAAAGGAGCTGCCCTCGGGCCCTATTTGGGGGAAAAAAACAGGCTACAAATAAATATAATAAAAGTAATAAGAATAGTAATAACAATAACAACAACAACAAAGTCAGTTTCTTTACTGTGCCAGGTCAAGACACGGCTTGAAGGGGGGGGGTTAATTTCTTTTGGATTTTTACAGCTCTTTTAACGTCTTTGAGTTCTTTTGACGTGCTTTTATCTTGCTTAAATTATTTATTGATTGCTGTTCGCTGCCCTGAGATCTCATAATAAAAAAGTGGGATTTTATTTTGATAAACAAGTAAAATACGCCAAACTCCAGTGAGTTTAAAGTAACGACCTTCCTGACTGCCCTAAAATCCCACCACTCCACACAGGAGGGAGCTTCCTCGCCTCGTCCGAACCCCCGGGCAGCCCCCCCCACCCGGCGGAGGAGCCCCCGGGAGGCCCTTCCCGCCAGGGCGGCCCCCTCCTATTTAAGGAAGAGGGCGCAGGCAGCTCCTCCGACAGAACGTCCACCCAAGGAGAGGAGGCCCCCGCCCACCCTCCGACCCGCACAACGCCCTCGAGGCAAGAGGGCAACCCCTCTCACTGCCTCCGCCAGCGCTCCTTAAACTCAGGGAGCAAAACAGCCCCACAGCCGGGGGACAAGTTTCCAGGGGATCCCGAGCCGGACGGGAGGGCCGCGGGGCAGGGACCGAAGGCCGCCCGGCCCAGGACCGGCAGCGCAAAGCAGGGAGTGGCTCCCGGGCCTCCTCGGGGCAACCCCGAGCCTCACGGAGTCCCCGCGAGGCAGCTCCCATTCGCTTCTGACCTACGACCCCCCAGAGGAGCCCACGGGGCCTCGGGCCCTTCCCTTGGAACTCCCCGCCGCAAGGCCTGCTGGCCCCGGAGGAGGGGAGGGAAAGGGGGCTGGTGGGGGCAGACCCAGACTCCCCAGAAATAAAGGACTGGGATGCCAGAGCTTCTCTCCCCCCACCCCCCAGTTTTAACGAGGGGTATCGTTCACTTTCTGACACGCTGACACGCGTACGCGGGCAGACGCACGCAAGTTTGCCTCGCGTCGTGTCAAAATGGGGCGTCTCTGACGCCGGATGAGTTTTGGAAGCATTTCTGAGGCTTCTGAGGGCCGGCAAGAGATCGGCCTGAGGCAAATACGGAGGCAGAGAAACCCTTCCCGCCTTCTCTCCCGTCAGGCCTGACCTCAGCTCCCGCTGAGCTCCCTCGGTTCCTTGCTACAGGGGGAGGGAGGGGGGAGGGAGGGGGCTCCCCGCCCCCCCCCAGGAAGGGTTGGGTGGGCTACGGCCACCCCTGCAGGCTCTTCTAACAATAATAAAGGGCTCCCAATGATTAAGCGCCATTTCCACTGAGAGAGATGAAGGAAGAGGCGGGCGCACCTAGTCTCCCAAAATCTTCACCCTCATTTCTGCCAATTTAGCTGCCGGTGCTTCTTGTCCCCGGGCAGAGCAGACTGGCGCAATCATACAGAAAGGCCGAAAGGAAGGCCCCCTGCCCTCCTAAGACGGCTCCCCGCCTTAATGAGGACGTGGGGGGCGAGGGGCGGACATGTCCGCCTCTGCCGCGGGTGGACTTTGTTCCCGGGTGGAAAAGGGCCCGCAGAGGGGCTCCCACCGCCCCTTGTCCAAGAGGTGAGAGGAAGACCCCGGTGCCTTTCCGAGATGGCTGCCCGAAGGAGAGCCTGCCCGCCTCCCTTCGCCTTTTCCGGGCGCCGCAACGAACAGAGCGGCCCTCGATGATAAAGGGCGGCCAGAAGACTCTCCTTGGCCAGAGTGCCTGCCGACAGAAACGCCCTTCCCTCCCTTCCCCCACTGGAAGCAGGCCATTGCTCACGCCTTCCTTCCGCCCAAGACGGCAGCTTTCCGCCCGAGAGAGAAGGACGAGGGGGTCGGGGTCTGACGAGCTTTGCCCCGAGGGAGCCCGCTTGCTGTCACGCCTCGGAATAACATCCTGAGTCAGTGAGGCACGAACAGCCTCAGATTTGGGGAGGCACGAATGGCAGCTTCAGGCATTCGCCCTTCGGGACGTCGTGGCCAGGAAGCGCAAAAGGGCTGTTCCGGCGCCCGTTCCGGCCCGCCCCGGGGGGTCTTGGCTGCCCGTAGGGGTGCCGCTGCCTCCGCAAACTCAGGGGGACGGGCTCCCCTCTATTTCGGCCCAGACACCCATCCAGCAGCCCTGGGCACTCTTCTGCTGCCATTACCTCCAGGAGTCTAACCGCTAACAGGGAAGAGGACAAATGCCAAAAAGGCAAGAACTTTTTAATATTCAGGCCCTGAAACCCTCTTCGAGAGGCTACAGCAGATGAAAACTCCGTGTTCTCACAAAGGGAAGACATGGACCTGGGGTGCTCCTGTCACAGCAGGCAAGGGTCCTGACGGATTTGCCCAGGCCGTGACTTTTGGCGAGAGTTAACCTGGGGACCCCCTGCCCACGGCTGCAGACTCTTCCTTCTTGCCCTGCCCGCTCTCAGACCCTTTCTGTTCCGCTCTTCTCTCCCACCGGCTCTGCTCCACGCCCCTTCTGCAGTCATAGGAGCGGCCCCCCAAAAGCCCGGCTCTTCTGAATCACACAACCTTGTGATGGCTCCCAACTATACAAAGCAGTCGGGCAAAGGCATCCTACCCAAAAAACACAAAGAAGAGCCAACAGCCTACAGGCAAAGACCACCGCCTCCCCTTGTCTGCCTTGGCCACTTTGTGAGAACGTATCTGCAGGGTCCTTCAAGTTCCAGCAAGATCAGCCCAAGGGACCCTCTCCAGCCCAGCACCCTGTTCCCACCACAGCCAACCTGCTGCCCCTCTGAAATTAAGCCAACCTGTAGTAAACCTATCGCAAGGATTTCTCGGCAAGATCTGTTCAGAGGAGACGTGCCTTTCCCTTTGACTGAGGCTGAGGGAGCGTGACTTGCCCGAGGTCACCCAGTGGGTTTCCATGGCTGAGCAAGGATTTGAACCTAGCCTCATGAGTTACAGTCCAACATCGCAACCACAACACCACGCTGGTTCACTACAGGCTCCCTATTCTAGACCATTTATGAGTAGTTAAGAAGCCTTGGTCCCCATCCAGATACCCCTGACGAACTGACCACTGATTCCTTTTCTCTTTTTCGGCCGCCCTTGCACTAGCCCAGCTCTTGATCCACCAGAGAAAGGTCTTCTCCTCCTGCTGCTACTCTCTGTTCTGCTAATGTGGCTCAGTGGGAGTCCTAACACGTGGGGGGGGGGATCAAAGAGAAGACCAGGGTGCTTGCTTCAAGTATTTTTGGAGGCAGGGGAGCTACCAGAGGGCAACCAAAAGGGTAAAAGGCCTAGAAACCACAAAGCCCTACGAGGAGCAGCTTAGGGAGTGGTTTAGCCTGCAGAAGTGAAGCTTAAAAAGAGATGTGAAGTCGAAGGCTTTCACAGCCGGAATCCATAGGTTGTTGTGGGTTTTCCGGGCTTTGAGGCCGTGTTCTATTAGTATTGTCTCCTGATGTTTCGCCTGCATCTGTGGCTGGCATCGGCAGAGGATCCTGAAGGAAAACCCACAACAATCTATGTTAAGGAGAGACATGATAGCCAAGTCTAAATATTTGAGGGGATGTCATATGGAAGACAGGGTAAGCTTGTTTTCTGTTGTTCTAGAGACTAGGACATGGAACAATGGCTTCAAAGTAAAGGCAAAGAGACTCCACATTAGGAAGAGCTTCCTAGTGGTCAGAGCAGTTTGACAGTGGAATGTGCTGGCTGGGAGTGTGGTGGAGTCTCCTCCTTCTTTGGGGGTTCTTAAAGAGAGGCTGGGTGGCCAACTGTCCAAGGGAGGGCTTGGATGGTGTCTTCCTGCAGGACACAAAGGGGCTGGACGGGATGGCCTTGGGGGTCTCTTCTGACTCTAGGATTCCAGGATTCCGTGAACTGCAGTTCCTCTCATTCCTCACCACTGCTTGTGCTGCCCACAGCTGCTGCTGGGATTTGCAGTTCAACAATACCTAGAAAGCCCCACCATTCCCCACTCCAGGGCAAAATTTGCTCTGCGGGATTTAAGCAGCTTTTCTGTCAGTATGAGGTTTACAGCGTTCCTTTGACAAATTATATTATCATGTTGCATGTCTGGATTGGGTGAAAGAATCAATAAATTTAGAAAACAAAAGACTTCCACAATTGGAAAGATTTGACCTAAGATTCAGCTGGCACGCATAGCTATTGTACAACAAAACTGAAGTAAACAATATTTTTTATAATCATTTTATAAGGAAATCACTGACCAAAATTTTGAATATATATATGCGAAAGTTTTATAACAAAATACCTGAATGGACATCTCCTTAAGAAGGTTTTCTGAGGAAGAAAAAATGTTGGAATTGCCGTATGTAAGATATAAATATTTAACTATTTGGGAGGAAGATTGTCCAAGACTGAAATCACAACAGGAATTAAAAAAGCAAAGAAATGAGATTCACTGGTTCCATTATAGACAAATCCAGGAAAGATTTAAAACAGATATTAGATTACAGGATATTAAGAAAGAACACAATGAACTGGACGGAATCTTAAGAAACACACAAAAGCAGTATATAAATTATATAAGACTTTATTGAAGAGAGACATGGAAAAAGAAAATATGAAAGTGACCACATTTAAATGTCGGCCATACATCTGACTTGGAAAGCTGGCAGAAATCATGGAACAAAGTTTTAAAATTTACATTAAATATGCCTCTGAAAGAGAGCCATTATAAAATGTTATATAAAATTATTAAAATTATAAAATTTAAAATTATAAAATTTAATAAAATTTAAAGTTATAAATTATAAAATTTAAAATTATAAAATGTTATATATAATTATTATAAATTAATTATTATAAATTATTATAAATAGCTGGTATTTGACCCGAGTTAAATTATTGCAAATATATTAGAAAAAAGAAAGAGAGAGAAGGAATCTGCTGGAGATGTAAAGGAAAAAGAGAAAACTTTTTCCACATGTGATGGCTAAGCCTTGAGGCAAAAAAAAAATACTGGAAACAGATACACATGATAATATCTAAAATCCTTGCTACTCAATTTGAATTCAAGCCAGAGCTGTATTTGTTAAATATGATTGATAATCACCCAGTCATAAAAAAGAATTCTGAATTGATGTTGTATCTAGTAACTTCAGCAAGATTACATACTGTGCAAAAATGGAAAACTGAAGAAAAACCTCTGATAGATGATTGGCTTTTAAAAGTGACAGATGCAATGGAGACAGAAAAGCCGACAAGGCTGACAGAAGAAAAATCAATACAACAATTTGAGAGTGAACTGAAGCCGATTTTGGACTCTAAGAAGGAGGAGAAAATGAAGCTACTGAAAGATGCATTTATTCAAAAGATGTCTTAAGTATTATAAAACTTTAGTAATACGTATACTAAATAACTGAAAATTGGTGAGAATAACATACGGAGAACAATTATGTAGAAATAAGTAATATTCAATATGAGCTATAAATAAAATGGAAGTAGAAGGGGAGGCAGAGGAAAAACTACATATTTTAAATCAAGAATGTTTGTAAAAAGATGAAATTGATATGTGTCGATGTACACTTGGATACAGTTTAGTAATAATTTTTTCTTTTTTAATTCCTTTGGAACAGAAGCAGTTTTTACGTCGGACAGGAAAGTTCTTGTCTTGGTCCTCTCTTCTTGGATGGATACAAGGGAGAGAAAAGGACCCCCGCCTTTACAGCACCAGACCAGGCCACTGTTACCATGCCGTACACCCCCAATGTGTGATACAGCATGACCGGCTATAAACATTGCTTAACTGACATGAAATAAATACAAATCTTGCACTTACGGCTGAAACGCTGTGCGGAAATTAAAAGAACTCTGACTGGAACCTTCTTGCAGCTAGGACAAAGGACCTCAGCATGGCCAGGTCATAAGTTTAAGAGAGTCAATCAGAAAACTTATCCTGATGAGTTTTAGATGGTTCCCTAAATTACCCAAGCCTACGAGACAATAGCAAATGAAGCTGCAAGAAGGAGTATCCAAAAGCTGACATCCTGTTGCCTCTTCCCCACGGAAACTGTCCTTTTGTTCCCTTACTTCTACAGTCATCAAGAGGCTATTGTGACTTCCTTCGATGCTTTCTCACCTGTCCACAAAGTCAGTCAGAACCTTCCAGACCCCCTTGTTGGTTCTACCAGAGAGCAATTCACAACCATGGGGACAATTCCCTCATGGCAGAAAAAGAGTATTTAAACCCTGGATCAGCCACTGGCTTCTTGCTGGTACCATAAACACACACGGTGTGTTACGCTGCATGAGGGCCCCCAGATTCCAGTTCACTGTGCTGCCCTCAAGCTTCCCCAGCCTGAGACACACTTTGCCTCAATCGTCTTCTGCTTCAGGAACAGTAACAATTATCCACTTCACCCCAAATTCTCTCTATCCAACCTTTCTCTCCTTTACTTTCATTAGTCTCGGATGGTTCATGAGATGGTTTGATTGTTTGTGAATTTCCCCCAATAAAGACATTCGTTTTTATTTCCAACCAGTATCTCACAGTTAGTACAGGTATACAAAGGTGGAAAGTTCCCATAAGGTGAAAAGATCCCACTCCTCACAGGCCTCCCTTTTTGAGCTAACAATTCCCCACCTTTTCACGGAGGCACAGGTACTACTGGAGGACCTCAAGGTCGCCCACTTTTGAGGGTAACACCACACATAGCCAGAATGGCATACAAAGAAACCCAGCTGACACGCCCTCATTCCCAGCAACCCCACAGCAGCGCAAGGGCCAAGGATGGTCAAGCTTGGGAGAAGGCATACCTTCCCTGCCAACCCTGTCCCACCCTTTCTCTCACCTTTGCCCAGGTACACTATCCCATACTCTCGGCTTTGTGTAGGCTTGTACTCGACCATGAAGCAAACCTCCTTCCCAATGAGCTTCTTCCGGAGGAACTCCCGGGCTGGAAACCCCCAGGGCTGTGGAAGGAAAGCAAAGGAGAAATCCCCACATCATCAGCATCTCCCGAGATGGGGGCCCCACAGCACAAGCCTCCCCCAACCAATCCCCCTCTCTTTTAGGAAGACGCCCGCTTGACCAGCTTCCCTGTAGAGACACCCAGAGTGATTTTCAAACAGGACCATCATGAACCACCACTCCCACAGAGCCCCCCCATGCCTGGCAGAAACGCCTGCCTAGAGAACCGGCCCTGGAGAGAGGGCCTCCAAGCGGAGGCTGCCAGCAAAGAAACTATCTTTTCCTCCCCGCGTTGCCGCTCGCCTAACTTCCGAAGGCAGGCACACCCATTGTGAGAGCTTCCCGCAGACTTAAACAGGGAAGGCCACTTAAAGGCACTCAACTGGACAAAGAAAGGCGGCCACACACAACTTTCCATGGCAGTGAAGGCAGCCCAGCTGGCAGGCCCCAGTCTGCCGCGAGGCCCCGTGTCCAGAACCGGCAAGGCCTCCGCCCGCTGCCGTTTAAGTGCCACCCAGAGGAGCCACCTTGCATGGCACTTCGTTCTAGCTGAGGCAGGAAGAACCAAGGCAGGGCACTGTGTGAGCAGAAGGAACAACCGCCAGGTCCGAAAGGGACAGGAAGCAATGACATCTGACTCAGCTCCCACAAAAGCCAGGGAAACTCTGGCGTAAAAGACTAAAACCGCATGGAAACCACCGCCACCGCCACCACGCCAAAAGAGCTCCGAAGCCAATAACAAGATTAGTAAAGCAACAGGACTAGGGCAAAAGCGTGACAGATGGATGCATCAGCCTTGCGTAAAGCAGAGGCACAAAGGAGGCGGAGAGGAGGAGAGCTGCAGCCCACAGAGACCACGGCCGCATAAGGCGGCAGACAGAGCTTCCACATCCAGGAGCAGGGAGCTTTCCGGGGCATTAACTTCCATGATACTTTGCAGAGAACTACTTTGTTTGACACCCACCTGCACCATATTTACAAGCTGTCACACGTCAGGCAAAACCGTTTCCCTCTACCAGTGCACGCAGTACAGCTCATTCTCACTTCACGTACATGCACAGGTATAAAAGAAGGAGCGTGCAGGCACACACACGGTTTCTAAAGATCCTCTGCACACGAGCATGAAAGCGCTCTCTCCCAAACGAGGCTTGTCCTGTATTATCAGATTCCTTTCAATTTGTGCAGCCCAAGGGTGTGGGCAGGATAGAGGGAAAAGTGACAGCCCCTCCATGCATCCTGGACCCATGCCTAGCTATCGAAAGCATCCCAAGGGGGATGGGGCCAGGGGAGCAGTGAATGCCTCACGACAGCAAGACAGGCTTCTGCCTTGCCTAAAAGAGGCTGTGGTGGACCGTTGCTGGAAAAATCCTTCCTGGATCTCATCTTACTGGGGAACTATCGACCAGTCTCCAATGTCCCCTTTGTAGTCAAGGTACCGGAAGCACGTGGCGATTTCCCAGCTTCAAGCATCCCAGCAAAAATCAGCTGTCCTGATCCCTTTCAAGCTGGCTTCAAGCTAGCTATGGAACAGAGACAGTTTTGGTGCCGTGGCAGACGACCCGCACAGGGGACTGGCCAGGAGGAGGATCTCTCTGCTGGTTCTCCTGGGCCCCTCAGCGCTTTCTGATACAGTCAACCGTTATCCTTCTGGGTCACCTCTCTGGGCTGGGGCTCCGGGTTACTGTTCTACAGTGATTCGTCTTTTCTGAAGGGGCGGCTCAGAAGATGCTGCTGGGGGAGGCCCGTTCAACACCCTGGTCCCTCAGGGCTCAGTTCTGCCCCCCTGCTGTTTAACTTCTACATGAAACCACTGGGAGAGATCACCCAGAGTTTGGGGGTTCACTGTCATCAACATACTCATGACAGACAACTGTGTCTTTCCTTTCCATCTGATCTTGAGGAAGCTGTTTCTGTACTAAACCACCATAAGCATTCAGATCTGTGGGGGAGGCTTTCTCACACCCTTTGTGCCACCTTTGCAAGCACGGTTGTTGAGGACTTAGGTGAGCACCTTCTCTGCAGCTGAGCCCAGACTGTGGAACTCCCTTCCACGGGGGGTCCAACTGTCCCCCTCCCTGTTCTCTTTCTGCCAGCAGGTGAAAACCATCTCATTCAGGCAGGCTTTTGGATCTCGGATTGCAATTATGGCGTTATCACATAAAATGACGAGATGCATCTTTTTTAATCTGTACTTTTTCAACTCATTTTGGAGATTACGTTTTAAATATGTTTTAATTGTTTTTAAACATCTTTTAAAAAATGAATGGTTTAATTTCTTTTTAAATTTGTAAATTAAACGCTGTACCTCTATCTTTTTAAATTCTTGCAAGCTGCCTTGGATCCCATTTGGGAAAAAGGCTGGGTATAAATTTAATAGATAGATAGATAAATAGATAGATAGATAGACAGACAGATAAGACAGTGCACGCAAGGAGGCCTGCTCCCAGCTGATCCACTGGAAGCGATGCTTTTCAAGCCCTGTGTCCCTCCTGCTAGACTGACAAGGTCTCTCGGTCAGGCAGTCCCCAGAGGTGCCCACAGGACGGTCGCTCCTGCAGCTTCTCTGCTCTCAGACAACAAAGTCATGCTGAGCCAAAAGACAAGGCTGCTGCCATACAGGGGAAGGGGGTGGGGTGCAGGAGACAAGACTCTGCCCTGAATCAACCACAACCAGCTACCACTTGCAGCATCCATGGGGAAGTCCAGCTAAGCAGAGCAGACCTGGGGGAAAAGAAAGCAGCATTTTGCTTTCAAAGTTCACCCCACTCGTCTCTCAAAATGGGACTCAAGAAGGCTTTTCTTGCAAAATACTGGTAGCCCCCCACCATCCCCGGGCCAGACCAGACTCCCCTCAGGCCACAGCCTCTACCACACGGGCACCTCCAGTGGGGAAGGATCCATCTCATCCGCAGGGCTGGTGCTCATTCCTGGGACCAGGGCCGGCAGAGGAGGGTCAAGCCCAATCAGAGGTGCTCCATCGCTCCGTTGCCCAGTGACACCCACGGAATGACCACCTACCTCGTCAGGCGTGTCCTTGCCATCTGGTTGCCCTGCAGCTGCCCGGCGTGCAAGATTCCCTGTCCGGATGTTGCTGAGGTTGATCTGCCTCTCAGGAGGCGGCCCTCCACGCGGTTGGCCTCGGACGATGATGGCACAGCCCGAAAGAACCTGGCAGAGCAGAAAAGGAAGACAACAGTGTCAGAAGCTGTCAAGAGGTCCAGGGGGACCCAGTGTTTACTCTGCCTCCCAACCCCAGCCCCACTGCCTGCTGGGCTCCAGAGGAATGTGGGCCCGCTTGACTAAGCGGCATTTCACAGCAGCTTTCCTGGGTCCAGGCAGGCCAGTCTCACTTGGCAGCCATCCAACCACTTCCTCTGAGAGTCCTCAAGCACAGCATCAGGGCCACGGAGCCTCCTCCCTACTCAGGCTCCCCCACTACCACCCCACACAGTGATCCCTGGGGGAACCCCTCTTGGACACAACTGAAAAACTGTAAAAGGGCTAACACAAAGCAGCAAAGACTAAAGCAAAGCGGCAGCGGCCACCCACAACTAAGAAAGAAGCAGAAAGAAGTTGCCAATCATCCCCCCAAAAGCTCTGGCAGAGAACAGACATCACTCGATGCCACACATGCAGTCAGAGAAAACAGGTAGGCTTTCCACGAGAGGTAATGGGTCCTATAGAGACCACAAAGCCCCCGCACCCAATCCCCAACCCTGCCCCCCCACTTTCAAAAGCAGGGGTCCCTGGGGGAGAGCAGCTGCCCACAGAAGAAAGTACTTTTGGAACGACCCTGTCGGCCTCAGGCCATCTAGGGCTCCTCAAGAGTCAGAATCAGTGCCTTGCATTATTATGCACAAAGAAAGCTAGAAGCCACCAAGCGATGCACAACCGATCTGCTTCAGCACACTCGCACCCCTCAGCTGGCCTAGGGAGGTTTAAGAGGGTTGAGGGTTTCCAGCGGTTTGAAAGGCAATCCCCGAGAACGCCGCCTTGCCATTATCAAGCACAGATGTGCCAGAAGCTGATCTGCAGAGAAGAGGTGGTGGTCCCGGAAGACCAGCCTCTATGAAGAGAGTGGCCCTCGAGGGCACACTCCCACATCTTGCTTCCTGCAAAAGGGCCGGTGATGGCGCTGGTCAAAATAAGCCCAGGCCAGCAGCACAGTATAGTGGCTGGGGCGAGACCAGGGCCCAAGGAGCCCAGGGCACAGATCCCCATTCCGCCATGGAAAGCCACCGGGTGACCCTGGGCCAGAGACACTTCTTTCAACCTCAGAGGAAGGCACTGACAGTAAATCTCTTTCAAAAAAAACGGCCTGAAAATGATATGATATGGTCAGCATACGCCAGAGTTGGTTTGGAAGGAGCATAACAGCAACAAATCCGTCCTTTATGGCGGCCTTTCTATATCACTTGGGAGGCAAGCCGTTTTCACTAAGTGGCCAATCACACAAAGGCTACAGGATAACTACCACTTAGAGCTAACGAACGCCAGTCCCTTTGGACAAGTTACCGTTCCACTAAATCTCCACACAGCCACGATGCAGTTCTGTAGAGCAAGAGACTCCCACCTTGACTGCTTCTTGGCTGTCCCACAAACTCCAGGAGGTTTCATAAAGCTGCTCCTGCCACTCGCCCACCGCCTCAGCACTTTTACTCCTTCTGGCTGATGGGAAATGAGCCCCCACTGTAAATGACTTTTTGTTCCAGGATTACAAAACTGTCCAAGGTACAGGCAGAACTGGGAAGGACACTCTCCCTGTGGCTGCCCTGCACTGAACGCACACTGGACAAGACAAAGCAGAAGGAAGCCATCTGGTGCCGTCTCTGAGAAAACCTGTGACTGGCTCTGCTCCGCTCCTCACGCCCGCAGCTCAGAAAGAGCGAGGAGAATTCAGCCCACTGACCCCACAAACGCCCCCCCGGCAAGGTGTCCCAGCCATCACCAGTCTCCAAGGGGAGCCAGTGTTGCTTTCATCTCCCCCCTCAGCCAGGCCTCTGTCTCAACACAGGACTCCACACAGGGAAGAAGAAAGAGAGGGCAAACCACTCCCAAGCACCAAGCAGCCCCACAGGAGCCCTGCCGGGGGCTCTGATCACCAGGCAAGAGGCAGGGGCAGCCCCCACCCAAGGGCCACCCCTAGGCAGAAGCCAGCACCCAGGGAAGGGGATGGTTTCCCCTGCCAAGGGCAAGCCCTTCAGAAGCCCAGCCAGCAACATCACCTCTGTGGCGGCCACACCATCATCCAGCAATGCCCGGCCCAACGAAGTCTTGGGGTGGGGGAATCTGAGTCCCCACGCCCACCATACACTAGCTCAAGCCGCATATCGGACATGCCAGCATCCCCGCTTCCATTTACCCGGGGCCCGCTGGCTGCAGCATGGCAAGTTAGATCCCCAGAAAGCAGTACCAGAAAGACCACTCCTCAGGCCTGAGGCATTGTGCTCAGTGGCACCTTTTCCCCAGAAAAATGGCACCACATTGGCAGGAAGAGCACAAGAGCCACAGCCAGACTGGGTCCCCCCAAATGGCAAATAACACTCCTCCCGTAGCACTGCCTGCTGCAGGAAAACCAAAGAGTCCCGGGAGGGCCAAAGACAGAAAGTCTGAGTGCCATCACAAGGTCTCTCTCAGCCCACCCACCCCCCACTCTGGAAAGAGGCAACAGATGCTTCCCCACTTCCCGCTCACCTGCCAAGGGCTCCTCCATTTCCGATTTCCATTCCTGGTCCTGACTTACTACTCCTTCTCTGCAAACCTTCCCATTCTCCTGCCCCACATCCCGGGATGTGCCTACCCGGGGCAGCAACAGGCAGAACATCAGTTATTTGACTGTGTAGTTTAGATGGGTCTCTCTTGCCCCCAGGAGACGCCCAACACTTCCTGGCACCCACACATTCCAGAAGAGTATCGCCACCAGATAACAGCTGACTCACAGAGAAACCCCTCCACCACTATCAGTCTCACTGTGTGACATACACGTACGCACGCACACGTACGCGCACACCTCGGACGCCCGAAAGCCACCTGGGCAACCACTCTCCCACCGAAGCTGCGGTTGAGGCTCCCTGCGGATCGGACTGAAGGGCCACACTTCTGTCTATGGACATCAACTTGGCAACCTGAACAAGTCCACCTCACTTCCACGACAACAAGAAATCAGCAGGGCGTAGATTCCAAGCGCCAGACGTTTAGGGCACAGACATGCCCCAGCACACCCTCTGCCCGTTTTAGATCCCAAGGGCACGAGCTGGAAAAAGTGTACCCAATCCCCCGGAGACATACCTCCTCACCTCCTGCTCTCAGCCCCCAGGGGCACCCCAACAGGCCCACCTACCAATTCTTCCAGCCCCAGCCGGGCTCGCTGCAGCCAAACCGCACAACCGGCTTCTCGCATCACTCGCAAGGTCTCTTTGCGGTCTGAGAGCGGCAACCAAGGGTGGACACCCACCGCACTGCCTCATGGCGGAAGATCCACAGCATAGCTGAAGCGCTCCAGGAGGCAAACTACAACACGGAGGTCCCGGGGGGCAACCTGACATCAGTCCCCCCAGCCCCTCAGCCTCTGCCTGGCCAGCCCACCAAGAGACGCACGCTGGCCTGTCTCCAGGTAGCAGCACCCGCCCAGCAACCAGGACAGAGCTGGAAAAAGGACCATCCCGCAGCCGCCTACCTCCCCGCCAGAGGCAGCTCGAGTACCAGTGGACGCCTGGCAGGACGAGAAGCAAAGGAGGGCAGCCCTCTGCAGCCGGACACCGGCTGGTCACCCCACACTCTCTGCCCTTAACCACACCGCGGGTTTTCCTCCCACCACCCAAGCCGCCAGGCCACCCAGCAGCGCCGCTCCTTCCGTGCTCTCTTCTGCAAAGCTTCCATCTCCTTCTTCTACGAGACAGAAGGAAACCTCCACCGGCACTCCCACGCGCACGCACCTGTCACAAACCAAAGCACAAAGGACCCACAACGAAGGGCAGAGAGTTTCCACCACCCGCAGCCCCTCTGAGCCTGGGGGCAGCACGGCCCACGGCTCTCTGGGGAAAAAGGGCTTCCGACGGCCACGGGAAGCGGTCAGTCCCCGGTCCAGGCAACTCAGCGCCACCTGTGCTGACCCGCGGCTGCCCCCCCGGGGCTCCCCGGGCGGCACTGAAGAGGGAGGTGGAGCGCTGCTATTCCTCCGCTGCCGGAGGACCCGGAAGGCGCAAGGCCGCGGGGGGGCGCCCCGGCTCGAACGACAAGCAGGGGGCTTCCCGGGGGCGCGAGGCTCCACGTAGGCGACGGGGGCCAAGGAGCACCAGGCAAGCAGGCGACCCCCCCCCACGCTGGCTCCCAGCCTCCCCAGGAGCCGAGCGGGCGGAGGCGCAACCCCTCGGGCAGGGGCGGGCCGGGCCGCAGGCAGCGAAAGGAGAGCGGGGGCCGGGGGGCGAGGCGGGGCCGCTGACACGCGCGCGCGCGCGCGCCCCGGCCCGGCCTCGACTTGGCCTCCTCCGGCCGGCCCAGCCACCGCACTCGCCACGAGGGCAGCCAGAGCGCTCTCCCCGCGGGGGATTCGCCCCGGGGAAGAGGAGGGGGCTCCAGGGCGGCCCCCATCCCCCAGCAGAGCCCCGAGCGGGAGGCCGGAGGGCGCCCACGCGGGGAGTGCCGTCGCTGCCGTGGTCCGCCCGGCCCGCGGAGAGGCCGCCCGGGGAAGCCCCGGGGCGGGGGGCGGGGGGCGGGCGGGGCCGCGGCGAGAGAGGCGCTCTGCACGCGCTCCGGGGCACTCTCGCCCTTACCATCTTGACGATGCCGCGCTGGAGGACGGGCGCGGGCGAGGCGGCGGCGGGCGAGGCCGCGGCGGCAGGGCCGGAGGAGGACGCCATGGGGCCGGTGGGCGCGAGAGGGGGCTCCGTCCGTGGGTCCGTCGGTCGGTCGCTCCCGCGAAGGAAAGACGGGAGGAAGGAAGGGAGCGAAGGAGGGAGGGAGGAAGCGGCGCAGGGGCGGGGAAAGGGGAGGGGCCCGCGGAAGGAATTGGGCCCGCACGGGTGCCGCGCACGCGCGGTAGGCGCCGGAGTCCCGCCCCCTCGGGCTCAGGAACCAACCAGAGAGCGTTCCTCCGGGCCCCGCCCGCCTGGCTCTCGGCCGACCAATCGGCGTGGCGAACGGCGCCCGTGGAGGGAATAGAGGGTATTCAAACCGCGACGTCGCATCGGCGGAGGAGGAACTTCCGGGGCAGGCTGGCCGAAGGACACGTAGGCAAAGAGCTGCACGCGCGGCAGCCCCACGTGGGAGGTGCCGCGAAGGGGAAGAAGCGCGCACGCGCACTGAGGGGACCGACGCCCTCTCCGCGCCCACGTGGGCGACAGGGGGGCCCGCCCGTGCCCGCCGCCGGGACGGCGCCGCTCCCCGGGGCGGCGGGGGTGCCCGCGTCCTTGGCCCCGCTCCCGGTCCCGGGGCCGCCGCCGGGGCGCACGCGCCGACCGGCCGCGCCTTCCCGCGGCCGGCCCGGGGCCGGGCGGGCGGGCGGGCGCTCGGCTGGTCCGGGCCGCTCGCAGGCAGAGCCTCCCCCGGAGGAGGAGGCGGGCGCGGGAGCTCAGGCCCGACCCCCCCCCCCGGAAGCGCACGCCGGGGCGCCCGGCGCCTCTGGCCGCGGCCCTCCCCGGTCCCGGGAAGGAGGCCGCCCGGGCCCAGAGGCGAGGCGGCCGAGTCCGACGCGCGTCGAGACCGCCTGCGCTGACGGCGCGGAAGGGCGAGCGGGGCCGCCGCGTCTCGGTGCCCGCCTGGGGATGGGAGACCCCCCGACGGGTGGCCCTCCCGCCTCTGCTGCAGACCCTCCCGCGGAGAAGGCGGCGGCGCCAGCGAGGCAGCCCCCGGGTCCTGCCGTTAAAACGCCCCTTCGGTGGAACCTCCTCTTTTCCTGAAGTGTGAAGCCGTCGCCCGTAGAGCCCCGGGGCACTTCCGCACTAGTCCGCCGTAGTGCCGTGATTCCGCTTTCAAGCTCCTGTGGAATTCCGGGGGCTCTGTGGTTGTAGCGCCCCGAGCGCCCCTCCCTGGGCTGCAAGCGCGGGACTCGTCCCCGAGGAGGCTGGCCGTGGAGCGGTAGCCCTGTGGCAGCCCTGGTCCCCGGAGCAGCGGGAGGAAGCTCGCCCCCCGGGGTGCCCCTGCGGGTGTTCGGACGCGGCCGCCGTGTCGCCCCTTAACCTTCTCCGGAGTAAATGAAGCCGGCCTGCCAGGCCGCTCCTCGGAAGGCGCGGCCTTCAGCCGGCACCTTTGCTTTGCCGGGGTTTTTCCCTCTTGGGGATGGAGGTTGCCTCACTGCCCGCCTTTTTGCGGTTTTTCCTGTTTGCTGTCGTTTACGGAAGGCCCAGAGGGCCTTTTCTGCGGCCGTGCGTTCTTCGGGCCACGTAAGGCTTTGGCTACCGCCAGGGCTTCGGTGTCCACCGGACGGGGCGCCCCTCTGCGTGGGGGTCCCGGGAGAAGCTGCGGCTGCAGGGTCTGCCAGAGTGCTTTTCTTTAACACGGATCCTGCGTCCGTTGGCCGTCGAGGCTTATTTTGACTTTCTGGAGGAAATGTTTGTTAACAGACTTCTGTATCCACGTGCGGTGGGAATGCTCCTAAGTCACAATGGGATTCTGATATTTCAGTGAATAAGAAAAGTCACAAATCAAATGGATCCAGTGATTCTGGCAACCAGATTCTTTTCTCACTTTGTGCGTATGCACGTGTAATAAACTTTTGAACCATAAATAATAGGAATGTTATGTCTTGCGCCAAGATTAATTATAGTGCACAGGCAGAAAGATGGCCCAGAAGCTTCTTTAGACACTAAGTGACAATAGACGTCTCTGTGTGTGTAAACGTGGGATGATCCTTATGCTCCACTCCTGACCCATTTCCTGAGTAAAAACTGGCAGTGTTCCCACCTCACTTTTCGACGTAGTCTGCTTGAAGTCGAACACACTTGTCCCAGCGATCCTCTAACATTTCAGATGCTTCCTGGAAGAAGGTTTGTCCAACCTCTGCAAAGTATGGATCTGTGGCCTCAGTCACCTCATTATCCAATGAAAATCTCCCACGCAAGTGTTCCTTCAGTTTTGGGAAGAGTCTGTAGTCCCTGGGAGCCAGATCTGGTGAATGCAGTGGAAGTTCCAGCAATCGGAAGCCTTCTTTATGAATGGCAGCCATTGCAACACAAGACCTGTGACTGGGTGCATTGTCTGAAGAAGGAGCGCTCCCTCTCTCAACTTTCCACAACGTTTCTGCTTGATTGCAGCACGTAATTTTGTAATTAAGTCCGCATAGTAAGGACCTGTTCTTGTGGCTCCACCTTGTAAATAATCCACCAAGAGAATACCTTTGGCATCCAAAAAAACCAGACAGACTAACCTTGCACCCTGATGGCATGTCTTTGAATTTCTTAGGGGGTGGAGAACCAGGATGTTTCCATTGCTGACTTTGCAGTTTGGTTTCAGGGTCGTGGTGTTGGAGCCATGGTTCATCCGTCGTCACATATCTGTTGAGGAATTTCTGTCTGTCCATCCACCCTCGTTCACTTTTGTGTGGCTGTCAAGGTACCCATCTTGCCGTTAATTTTTTTGTGTCCAATTCTTTTGTCGATATCATGTGAACCATATGGTATGAGACACCTGTTTCCTGTACTATATCCCTGATGGTCACTCGTCGATCTTGCGTAACTATATCATGGATTCTGTTGATGGTTTCTTCTGTGTCTACAGTTTTTGACGGGCCACCGCGATGTTCATCTTCACATGATGTTCTTCCACGTTTGAATTCCTGACACCATCTTTTTACAATATCCTATGACACAGCAGATTCCCCCAAAGTTGTTGACATATAATTGTGGATTTCTGTAGGAGTCATCCCTTTCTTTTGCAGATACTTAATCTCGGCTCTCTGCTCGACACGAACCATCTTCCTACTGAGACACCACCTCTACTCCTTCACAAACCCATAATGAAAAAACAACAACATGTACAAACATGTAATTTGGCATGCACAGTACCTAGACATCCGTCATTAATACTGCACAAAATCAAAATCATAGCACAATTCTAAATGGGTCCAGGGTGAAGCGTCAGGATCAGCCCTCATACATAGGACTTTCAAGGATCAGAGAGCAGTGGGAGCAGAATCAAGATTTTACGGCACCCTGACAGTCTCTCTGCCACTCTCCGATTGGGGTCACAGCTTTTACTCATCACAACATGCTAGTGTGAATGACAGATTTTAATCTCCAGGCATAGCTGACCTGCAGAGTTTCTTCAGTTCTTCTTCAGTCTGTCCTCATCTAATTTACACCTCAGTCTCTCATCTGTGTTTTCCTCTCGTATACCATTTTTACAGGAGGGGCCGGCTTGCTTCACCCCATTTGAAGAGATCATGCACACGCGCAGTGGCCATTCTATATATATTCTGGCAACAGAGAGAGAAAGTCAAGACCGAGCACAGCTTACTAGGCCACTGACTTAAATCTCACTGTTGCTCCAGCAAGGGGAAGCCAAACCAGAAACGACTTGCTTTGAAGAGTGCACTGCCTGAGCCAGGGGCTAGGCAACTGACCCATATCTCAAGGATCCTTCTTAATAAGGAGACCCCTACTCCTGATGAGCCCTCTTCCTTGCAAAGAATCTTACAACTGACAACTTCTAACTTGACATGATATTGCAAGCACTGGATTGTTTATGTTGACCATCTTCAATCAATCCATTTGTGAGGAGGGCATAAAAACTAAGTAACCTGACTGTCTGTAACACCTGTACCCCCTCATAAGTGTCTTGGTTTCACAGCTTTGGAGCTAAGGCAGAGAAAGACACACACTGTCTCCCTTTGTTTTGTTATTTACACCATAAGAAAAAGCCCACCCTCCCTCTCCCAGGATTATTTCTCCAGTACCCCTTTCCCTAAGGACAAAGAAAAAAACCCTCTCTTCCTTCACCTCAGTAGTCGCTCAACCTGTAGCAGCTTCTCACCCTTGGCAGAAACTCCTCCAAACCCACACCTGGAGCTTTTCTGTTTCCCACAGCTCTCTTTTCCCTTCCACTTTCTCCAAAAACTCATCCTCCTTGCTGCTCTTTCTCTCTCCCTGCTTGCACACTTGAATTCAGCCATCCATCCCCTTTCTCCCCCACCTTCACTAGCTCATTATGCAAATTACAAGGTAAGTGATGAAAGGCTGGAGCAGCACCCAAATGTACACACTGCTGATTTTCCCCTCAGAGACATTCCAAGTTGCTTCATAGATTGCAAAAATAATAGCAATAGCAATAGCAGTTACATTTTTATGCCGCTTATCAATGCAAAGCACTCTCTAAGTGGTTTACAATGTGTTTGGCTAATTACCCCCAACAAACTGGGTACTCATTTTACTGACCTACGGAAGAATGGAAGGCTGAGTCAACCTGGAGCCTGGCAGCATCGAACGCACAACTTTGTGGCTGCAGTTCTGGCATTTAACCCCTGAGCCACCAGGGGGAAAGGGAATAATAGGGATTGGGGAGGGAATTATGATGGAGACACAGTCTTGTTATAGATGGGGAGGTAACAGAGAAATCTGTCATCAACCAGTAGGTCAGTACAGTGGCTGGAATCATCTGGGGAAACAAAGATGGCAGCAGGCACACCTTGATCAGAGTAGGCTTTTCCCAAACAGCCCAGCTGGACCTTGGAGGAAATCACACCCAGAGGAGAAGGAGCTGAAGTTTCCATTTGGGCCAGTCCTGAAAGACTGGATTGAGCGCGATGTCCCATGGGGTGTCCCATGGGACATTTTCCTCAGGAAACCCATTTCAGGATCAGACACTCCCCACCAAAAGCTCATCCTGTCTGAGAGAGTGGAGAGAAGGAGTCTGGAAGGACATGGCTTTTATTCCATTATCCCCACTCTGAGTGGCCCCCTGGGCCAAAGGACGAGGAAGAATATTCATGTTTCCAGAGGCTGACAGGATGGAAAGGTCAAACTGAAGCATCAGTTGATAACAGGCACACCCGTATTTGCAGGTGTATAAGACACATCGGTGTATGAGATGTACCCTGTTTATACACTGCCAAATACTATATGCTGGCATGTAAGATACACTGGCATATAGGATGCACCCCATTTTCAGGCAAAAAAGTGAGTCTTATATGTCAGCAAATACAGTAATTAAAACATGGCAAGAAAACAGAGCACACAGTATCCACTGTTATTTTTCTGGAGGAAATAACACAGGAACCTGTCACCCTCCACCACTATAAGCCAAATAAAGGCAAATTTCAAAGTAACAGCAGTGCATAAGAACTGTAAACCATGAAAGAATGCTTTCCCAGTGACAACATTTTCCAGAGAGCCAATAAAGGCCCAGCTCCAGGCGAGCACAATGCTTCCTCCTGCAGGGACTGAGTCGTTTTATATCCCTGGACTACAATTCTCCCAACAGGGCTCGTCCTTGTTTCTTCCTGGCTTACGGGACAGGGGCCTGATCCAGCAACGATGTACTGCTTGAAGTGTAGAAAGCAGCAGGAGTTGGTGGGAAAGGAAACCTGCCTTTCCTCTGCCTCAGAGAAGCTCCAATGTTGGCATCCTTGCTCCTTTCTGCAAGGAGTGCTGAGCCCTTTCTGTGGAGGAGAAGACAGGAAAAGGCAGAGCCCGGAAAACCTGGGCCTTTTCTAGGGAAACTGTCCTCAGACAAAGCATGGGGTGACCCCAAACATCTAAGAAGCACAAAGGGTTGGTGCACAATTCAATGGTTCCCTGCAAGAACATGTTCCGGACAGGTGGAGATAGAAGGCCTAATGGCAGTCATCCGACCCAAACTCCTGCCCGGTGCCAGCTCTGCCTTTCATGCGGCAGCAGCAGCGTCCCTGACGGATGAACAGACATCCACAACTCCCCTGAAAAGGGAGGAGAAGGGGGAAGAGCACCGCCCCTGAGGACAGCTTTTCTGCTCTCAGCCCTGGGATGTTACTCCCGTTACCTGGCCTCCATCTGCCATTCCTGCATCAGTCCTAGCATCAAAGAACACCAGCCTCCGCTGCTCGCCTTCTCCGTAGCACAGCAGCCCTTCTGCCGTTGGGAGATCCTTCCTGCCCCTGAAGTGCCATGGATGCCCAGGGCCCTCCTGAAAGCCAGCAGCACCCACAGCTGGACAGGGGGAGACCTGGGGGAGGCTGCAGGCCTTCACGCTTCCTCTGAGGAACGTTCAGAAATGTCCTCTGGTGGAATCAAAGAGCACCTCAAGGACCAGCCAGGAAATCCCCTTCTACTGGCCAGCCAGCCACTCCTCAAGACCCTCTGGTGCTCCCGTGCCTGGCCGTCTCCAGGCCCTGGGGTTTTAAACCAGCACATCCCTAAACAGCCTGGGGGACCCGAGGAAGCGGGGGGGGGTCAAGGGCCGCCCTCTCCCCAGGGGAACCGCCCGGCCCTCCTCTGGTGTCTCAGGTCTGCTGCTCCGCCCTCAGACTTGAACTCTAGATGCGGGGGGAGGGGGTCAGATAACAGCACCGACCAAGCAGAACAGTGGGGTCCATGGATGTTCGTCCTGCGGCGGAAGCCACGGAAAGAACGGGACCCAGCAGACGCCTCGCAGCAGTCCGGGTGCGCTGGGCTGCTCTCGGTTTCACTTTGGAAGAGGCTGTCCTCCCTCCCCGCAGAAAGATGCGGGGAGCGGATGGGGGCAAAACCACAGGGGTCCTATGGGACGGGCGGTTCCGGCGGCTCTTCTCCTTTGGCGTTTCCTGACGCGTTTTCTGTATTGCCCCTTTCCCATTCTGTTCTTCGTTTGGGTACCCCCTTACGAGAAAAGGCTTCCTCTAAAAGAACGCTTGCGTGTGTCCCCCCTCCTCCCCCAAAAAGCAAGAGGAGGAGCGGGAAGCGCGGGGGTCTCCTCTGGGCCCGGGGACCTGCGGCGGCCACGGCCCCTCCCAGCACTCTCAGAGAGGAGGTACGAGGGGGCAGCCACCCCGCTTAGGGGAGCGGGGGCTCCCGGGGAAGGGGCCCCACCTGACGACGACCGCCGCGCCGGTTTCCACTCCGCTTCCGGCACCCAAACGGGCTGCCTCGGGACTTTCGCCTGAGAGACTCGCCTGTTGGAACGCGGCCCGGGGGCCGCTCTGCCGCCGCAGCCGCCCCCCACCGCCGCCAGATGCAGGGCTCCGGCCCAAAGGGACGGTGGTGGAACGGACGGACGGACGGATGGGCGAACGGACAGAGGGGAGGGGAAGCGAAGGCCCCAGAGCGAGGAGAATGCGAAGCCTCCAACCCTGATGAGGATGACCGTAGACAGAATTCGGCGGAGGAGGTCTCAGAGACCCCTGGCCGCTGCACAAAACACCCTCTCGACCACCCGTCCTCGCAGTCCAAGCCACGGAGGAGCCGGCGCAGCGACTAATCTGCCGCGGATTCCCGGCCCCGAGACCGGACTCGGGCTGACTCCTTTGAGGGCAGAGGGCCCCTCGAGGACAGACGGCCGGAGCGCCTCCCACCCGTTTCCACCGGCCGCTCCCGCGGGGGCGGCCCCCACCCCGGGCCCAGATCCCGCCCGCTTCCACCCCGGGCTCCGAGTCCCGCGCGGCTCAGAGTCCTTCCCCGGTCCAGGCTGCCCGCAGGCAGGCAGGCTGGGTGCCAGGGAAGGGGCCCCTCTGCGGCCTCGGGAGGGGGTACGTTTGAGGGTTCCGCTGTTTCCCAAACAGGAGAGCGAGACCCACTCCGGCCCCCCTCCTGCTGCCCCCTTGCCTTACCCGCAGACTGGGGAGGGGGCTGGCCTTACCTCTGCCCTCTCCCTCCTCCCTCCCTCCCTTGGGGCGAGGGAAAGCGCGGGCTCCCTCCCCCTCTCCTCGAATCCCGCAGCACCTGAGAGGCCAACGTGGGTCTCCGAGGAGGAGGAGGAGGAGGAGGAGGGCAGGGCAGGGCAGGGCAGGGCAGGGCAGGAGTCCGGGACCCCCCGCCCCGCGCTGACCGCTGAGATCGGCTAGCCCCATGGAGCCTTCTCCTCCTCCGTGACCCTCGTTCCGGCCAACCAAGGCTCCCTCCTCTGGCAAGAATTCAGCCGTCGCAGGACCCTGTGGCGGCGAGTTCCACAGTTTAAGGGAGCGCTCTGTGAGGAAGTCCTTCCTTTCTTCTTCGCCTGTTCTGGATCTCCCCGCACTCGGCGGCGGTGGCGGGGGGGCGTTAGGAGGCCCTCCCTCTTTTCCCACGCCATTCCGAATGCCAGCGCGTCTCCGCTCCCTCCAGCGCTTCTTTTTCCCAGGGTGGGAGACAGTTTACTTCACTGAGGACTGGCACCGGGCTGCTGGTCCCGTCGCTCGCCCTTCTCCGCACAGCCCCCAGGTCTGCAAGAGTGCCGCGGAGGTCCAGAAGCGGAGGCGGCGGTCCTGGCGCGGACACCCCCCGGGTTTTGCTTAAGGGCGATGGGTCACCCCCAGTTTTATTTCCTCTTCCAACTATGCCCAGCTTTACAGCAGCCGCAGTCGCCGGGGAGGGGCGTCCTCTGGCTCTAATCCATCACAGCCGCCCTCCCCACCGCTTTCTCGGTCATTGACCGCCAGTTCACCCCCCCCAAGTGTGAAAAGCGAGGGGGGGTCCTCCAAGAGCCAGCGGGTTGAGTGGTTTGAGCGCCGGACGAGGACTCTGGAGACCAGGTTCCGCTCTCCACCCGGCCACAGAAACGCACTGGGTGATCCTGGGCAGGTCACGCTCTCTCAGCCACAGAGGAAGGCAAGGGCAAGCCCGCTCTGAACAAACTGCCAAGAAAAGCCCTTGGTCGTTTCGCCTTGTGGGTGCGCGCGCCCGTGTTTTCAAGCCGCTTCCGGAGTTGCGGCAACTGCGTGATTTTTCCCCAGGGTCTTCGAAGGCAAAGAATCCCCGGAGGTGGTTTTTCGAGTCCCTCCCTCAGAAAGAGAGCCCACAGCACGGGGGATTCATTGCCGGTCCCCCGTCCAGGTCCTACCCAGGGCTGGACCCGCTTAGCTTCCAAGCTCAGATGGGAGCTGATGGAGCCTTTGGGGCACTTTGGTCCTTTGGGACGTTTAGGTCCTTTGAGTCACCCTAAGTCGGAAGGAGCAACCTGAAGTCAAACCACAAGGCGAGCAACGCTGCCCTAGAACGCCTGCCTTGGCGCTGACCTTGGATCCAGCCCCCCCCCCCTTCTTAACCTCCCTTCCTTCGGAGAGATCCCTCCGGAGCTTCGTCTTCCCCGCCGCTCCTGTTCTCTCCCCGGGGCGCCGCCTATAGGTGGGGGCCGTCAGCCAGCTTGGCCTCCTCAATGCCCCCCCTCCCTCCAAACCCCTTGTGGTCAAGTCGTTGAAGGCCCCGTCTCCACCTGGGGAGACGGACTCCAGCCTCTTCCTCCCCTTCTCCGCGATTTAGCTGCTCCTTAGGATGCCCGGTCCCGATCCGTGAGCGGAGGATTCTCCCGTCTCCCACGCGCCCTGCTCGGTTGGTTCTTTGGGGAGGTCCCGGACCACTCAAGGGGAGGGTGGCGGGGCTCCTGGCCCTTCGGCCCAACCAGGCCAGACTCGCTGAGCCCTTTGTTGAATGAAAACATTTTCAGGGGCCCTACTCTGATCCCTTCTGGTTTTGGAAGCTAAGCAACGTTAGCCGTGGCTAGTAAGTGCGTGAGAGACCTCCGAATACCACGTGTCGTAGGCTGTATTTCAGAGGGGGGAACTGGCAAAACCACTTCTCACCATTCCTTGCTTAAGAAAACGCTAAGGGAAAAAATCATGAGGTCGCCATAAGTCGACAGAGACTTGAAGGCACGTGCGCACTAATACTCTAGCTGGGACTCACTCGGGTTCGGGATCGAGGGCGGCGTCCTGGGGACCCCTCATGCCCTAGCGAAGACCTCTTGGAAGGATGCTGAGAGCGGAGAGGCCTTCCTTCTTCGCCTTCGGGAAGGGGGTCGAACGCTGAGGCCTCCCTCCGTTCCCTCTCCCGCTGGCTCCGCCGACAACCCGCATATCCACCAGTGGACCGCCGTCCAGAGGACACGGACAGCCCCTTCCCGCCCGCTTCCCGAGGGAAGGGATCAGCGGGGAAGGTTGGGAGACCAGCTGGACCCACCTCCGGCCCCTACTCCTCCCCCCTCCGCCCGTGAATTCGTCCTCTACCCCGGGTGCCCTCCCTGCGCCTCTTGTGGGAGGGCGTTCCCCTAGCCCTCGGCCAGGAACAGCGCCCGCTCACAGAACGCCCAGCCCGGCCTTTCTTTCCTGGGCTCGCCCAGAACCCGGCGCGCGGACGGAGGGAGGGGGAAGGAGGGAAGGGGCGGCGGTGGGCTCCTCTCCCGCTTTATAGCTGCAGCTGCCGGGTCGTCCACCGCCTCGGTCGCCGGCCTCCGAAGGCGCCGCCGCGGAAGAGGAAGCGACGGACGCGGACGGGCAGACGCAGGAAATGTCACGGACGACGGCGGGTTTGGGGAGAGTTTTTTCTTCTCCGTTCTTTCTTTGGTCGAAGCATAGAAGGATCTTCCAGAAAAGGCTGCACTGAGTGGGTAGGCCCCGGTCTCCTCTCGAAGGGCTGCTCTGAAGGTTTTGTCCCGGCCTGAGGCGAAGGGGCCTCCTGCCTCCGGGCTCAGCAGGAGGATTGGGCAGTGCAAGGAAGGAACGAGGACCAAGGAGCGGCGCTAAGCCGGACGAGGAGCCAGGCGGCAGCAGGAGAAAGAAGCAGGAAGAGGAGCCAAAGGCTGCGGAGGGCCGGACGTGGCCCCGGGAGCTCCTCCGTCTCCCATCCCGGAGTCCCTGCTCCTCTTACTACTGGCCTTCCGCTCCGTGTCCCCTGCTGGGACTGCCCTCGCCCCGCCCTGCCGCCTCTTCCTGGCCTTCGTCGCCCCCATGAATCCGACCCTGCTCGGGCTCTTCCTTCCCACCCCGCTCCCCCGGCCAGATCCCTCCCGTTTCTAGACGGCTGAAAGGACCGGATGACGGGCGAGGACCGGGAAAGGCAGCTTTCTCCCACCTGCCCGGCTTTCCTGAGAGCGCTGGGCGTCCCAGGTGCCCCCGCTGACACTCGCCACCGGTCGCCCAGCAGCAAAGGAGCCGGCGAGCCCCGGATTGTGTCCTCGCTGGAGCCGCTCCAGGCGCGTGGCGGAGCGAGAGCGTCTCCCGTCTCCGTGCGTCCTGGAGAAGCTCTGGGTGCACACGCGGCGTTCCGGCTCCGCCGGCGAAAACGGGGAGACAGCCGCCGCCGCTACTCTATCTCAGGGATGGATGTAGCCCGACCCTGGAGGGGAGCAGGGCATGGAGGGCACCCTTCTGCGCCCCTCGGGGCCCTTCCGCAGGGGAGGAAGGGGCCGCCAGCCGGGCGCCGTCATAGACGTCCGCCGGCTGTCCCAGAAATGCGTCCTTGCGCACGGCGTCCCACTCGGTGGCGGGTCTCTTTCGGGCCCACCTTGAGCCAGGGAAGCCCGGTGACCTAGGGCCGGAGACCCCTCTTCTCCAGGCCGCCCCTGGCCTTCCATGGGGGGAACCAGGGGGCCGGGCTGATGAGGCGCCTGCTGCCCGTCGGGGCTGAGAGGGGAGGGAAGGAGGGCGGGCGAGGGCGGCGTGGTTAATGTGTAATTGGGGCCAGATGGTCGCCTCCGACGCCGCCTGTTCGGTGGAGAGCTCGGGCGGGAGGGCCGGGGCGGCGGCGGGCGGGGGGGGCAGCTAATGAGGGTCAATTGCTAGCCACCCCGGCCGGAGAAAAGCCGCCGGTGGAGAGGGCGGCCGGCTGTTGTTTGCTTGTCAAATATTTTTCCTGGACGGCTTGGCGTCTCCTCGTTCCGACGGCCCAGCCCGGGGCCATCTGGGCTCACGCGGAAGGCTTCAGAGCAGAGAGCGCCCCTTCTCCAGAGCCAGATCGGAGTAGCAGCGGCGGTGGCGCGCGCGGCCAGCCAAGGAAGCTCTCGAAGCCGCCCGCCCGATCCCGCCGCCCCGGCCCTCCCTGGTGGCCCCGCAACCGCGCGTCCCCTCCAGTGCTTGTGGGGGACCCGCGCTGCCCCGGAGGGCGGTATCTCCCCTCTCCCGCCTCGCCGGAGCCTCCACAGCCCGGTACGAGTGGTCGCCGCCGTCCGCTACCACCGCCCTGCTGGAGGGGCAGCCGAGGAGGGAGGGAGGGAGGGAGGGAGGGAGGAGCAGAGCGCCCCCGGCTCACGCCGATGGGTCCAGCCCGACGGAGCCATCCCGCCCGGCCGCTCCGCCAGGAGCCGCGCCGGGCGCTCCATCCCGGCCCGAGGCGGCAGAAAGCGAGGAAGGGAAGCCGTGCCGAGGGAAAGCGATGGGGACGCTGTCCAGCCGCGCAGGTGCTGAACCGCCGCCGCCGCGCCGCCTCTCCGAACCCGACGGCGCGGCAGGAAGGGCAGGGAAGGAAAGGAAACGGAAGGGCAGGGCAGGGCAGGGCGAGAGGGGCCCTCCCCGGACCGGACAGCGACCCCCTCGCTGACGGCTGGCACCCCAGCGCCCTCCGTCTAATCTCCACCCCCGAGAGACAAAGGCCACTGAGGAGAGAAAGGCGCGAAGCGAGGCTCTCTTCTGGCACCGAGGGGAGCCGGGCCCCCCATCCGGCGACCTCATGCCAGGAGCTCCCAGGGACCTCGAAGTGGCCACAGCGGGCGGGGTGGGGCGCGAGACCGAGCACGGCTGGGTCCAAGCTTCTGTTGCCCACCGTCTCCGGGCCACTCAGCCCTCCTCCTTGCTTCCCCTGGCAGAATCCCCCCCCCCGCAAGCCCCGGAAGAAAACCCGCCCGAGGAGAATGCCTAGCCGTGGGATGCTGGCCCGCCAAGGTAAGTCGACCCCGCTGCCCAGACCCCCGCCCTGCCGGCCTACCGCCTGCTCCCCCCGCCCTCCCCTCTGCGCCGACCCTCCGGCATCAGCGCCCTTCCCCGCCCCTTCCCCGGCCCCGCCCGCCATGCTTGACTCAGAGGGGGAGGAAGGGCGAGACTTGCGGGCGACAATTTCCTCCTTCGTTCCGCCTGCACACACCCCCCGCAGCCCCGCGCGCAGCTGGGCTGAGATCCCTCCAGAGGAGGAAGACGTGGGGCCTCCCCTTTTTTGAAAACAGAGGAGGTAGTCGCGGACCCCCGACAGGCAGACAGAAGGGCGGCGTCCAGGAGCCCCGAAACTGCGGAGGGGAAAGAGCCTGGGTGCCTCTTCCCTTTCCGGAGCCGGAAGTAAGTCCGGCGGATCTCCACCCCGGCTGCCCCACCCCACCTGACTGCAGAAACAGAGCAAGAGCTGGGCGCCGGCCCCTCGCCGGAAAGGCCCCCAGAAGTCTGGAGGGAGGAGGCGAGCCTCTCCCGCGCCCCCGGCCGGACGCTGCAGGCTGTCTCTTCCCGGCCAGAAAGGTGACCTGCCGAGCCCAGGCTCTCCGAAGCAGAGGATGGGATCCCACCGCCTCCGCCCAGGGAAGGGAGCCCGGCAGAGGTGGAAGCCAAGGGCGACAGGGAACGGCCCAGCAAGTGGGGCTACGCGAACTCTGGGGGCTGCCGTCCAGCGGGGCCGGCGGGCGGGCCTCTTGCCTCACCCCTCGTGAGAGCCTTTCAGTGGGCTGCTTTGCAGGGCCCGGCGGCGTGAACCAGCTGGGGGGCCGCTTTGTCAACGGCTGCCCCCTCCCCGAAGGGCAGAGGAAGAGGATGGTGCAGCTGGCCGCCTGGGGGCTCAGGCCCACTCACATCGCCCGCTGCTTGAAGGTCAGGCTCCGAGGAGGGAGGGGAGGTGGGGGGGACGGGCCGCGGGGAAGCCGCCGCGGGGGAAGGAGCCGCCGAGGCCCCGCCGGCCCGGGGAGAGCCGCTTCCCCCCGCCTCGGCCCTTTCTCTTCTGCAGGTCTCCAACGGGTGCGTGAGCAAGATCCTCGGCCGCTACTATCGGACGGGGGCCATCCAGCCCAAGGCGTTGGGCGGGAGCCGGCCGCGCACCTCCACCCCGCAGGTGGTGGCCCAGATCGCCCAGCTGAAGCAGGCGGAGCCCTCTCTCTTCGCCTGGGAGATCCGAGGGAGGCTGCGGGCGGAAGGGCCGTGTGCCACGGACAAGGTGCCCAGCGTAAGCCCCGACCCTGGCCCGGCTGGGCGAGGCAGGGCGCCGGGGGGCTGCGGGAGGGGCGCGGGTGGGCCTCCTCGCGAATCGGCCTCAGCGTGGCTGGAAGGGCACGGTGCGGTGAGAGGAAAAGGAGCCGCAGCAGCCGGGAGGAGGGACGCAGGGGGGCGAGGGCTCTCAAAATCCAAGTGACCGAGAATCCTGAAAGCCCCGTTCCCAGAACGCAGGCCGCGAGGGTCTTTCAGTCCCCGTCGCCGGCCGGCCCACCCGCCGACGGGGCAACCTTTGCGCCTCCTGGGCCTCCTTGGCCCGTTCCCTGAGCCGCAGCTGCAGGGCGGTGGGGCGCCGGCGAAGGCGAGTCTCCATTGATGCGGCTGAAGGCGGAGTCCGGGCCGTCGGCTCTACGCGGAGGCAGCCCTGCCGGCGGAATGGCTGCCCCCCGGGAAATTACAGGTCCCTTGCGGGCTGTGGGCCCCGCCTCCCAATGAGTCATAAGGACCACCCAGTCCCGTGGCTTTACTTCCTTGTGGGTGGGGGAAGACCTAGGCCGCCGGGCAAAGACTCCCGGGCACGCCCGCACGCCCGCCCACCGGCCTCCCTTTTCTGCAGGTGTCTTCCATCAACCGCATCCTGCGAGGGCTGGAAAGGGGCCGCCGGCTCCCGTGTCCCCCTGCCTCCGCAGTGGAGCCTCCGCGGACAGGTGAGAGACCTCGGGGCAAGACTCCGGAAGGGCTTTTCCTGGCAGGTGGAGCAACCGTGGGGACCCGCACGCACGCACAGACTGACCGCCTCCTGCGCTCCCCTACCCGCCGCTAAGACCCGGCCGGACTGCATCCGCGCGCCCCGGGGCTTGGATCCCCGCAGTCCTGGCAAGGCCTGAGGTCCCGCTCGGGGCTGTGTTGCGTGCTCGGCAGGGATGCGTGGGTTCGTAACAAAGCAGGGGGGCGGTCTTGGTAAGGAAGTCCGTGGGCCGCCGCCGCCTCTTCCTGCAGTTGCCCTCCAAGGAGAGGGGCGCCTCTGGTTCCACCGCAAGGCCAGGGAGAGCCGCGGCTGATCTTCTCAGGCGGCGGCCCGGCTTCTGCGGTCCCCTCCTCAGCTCCCCCCAGCAAGGGGCCATTCTTGTTTCCACCACCCCCCTTGGCCGGTTCGGGCCCGTCCCTCTCTATAGTCTCCGGCCGCAGCGTCGCCGTCTGGTGGCCCCCGTGCAGGTTCTGTGGATCGGTCTTTCCCGCCGGCCGGTACGGGAGAGCGTGGCTTCCCCCTGGAGGCGGTGTCGCTCCTCTGGCCGGTGACCAAAACAGCCGGCGAGGCTCTGTGGGGCGGCAGGCACGCGCACCAACCCAGCCCCCCGGTTCCTTCCTTCCAAAGAAGACGGGGTTCCCTTTCCTTTCTACCTCCCTTCATGCCCGCCTTTCCTCCAAAGAGCTCCAAGCCACGTGCGCGCGGCCTTCCCCGCTTTCATCTCACAACAGCCCCGTGACGGAGTTCAAGTAGCGTGCGTGGGGAGGGAGAAGGAAGCGGCCCGGGCTCCTCCGAGGGTCGTGGCTGAATGGAGGCTTGAGCCCGGTTGTTCTCAGTCCCGAGCCTTGACCGCGCCCTTAATCCGTTGCCAGGAGGAAGCGGCCCCAGAAGCTCCCCCTCACCTGCCCAGGGGACACGAGAGGGGTCCAGGCCGCCCGTGGCGAGGGACCGGCCCCGGAGCAGAACCGTCTTCTCACAGCGGCAGCTGGAGGCCTTGGAGGAAGGTGAGCACCCGGGCGGGGCGGCCCGTGGTCCGCAGTCTCCCTGAGGGAGAGAGGGGTGGCCGCAGGGCCGAGTGGAGGTCCTGTAGCCGTCAAAGTGAGCACCACTGCCCAGTTCCCCAAGTTCCTGTGGCCTGCAACATCTGGGGGGAAGGAGGGAGCCTCTTCCTTCCCAGAAACCGCCCTCATTCAGCTCAGGTCCCGCTCCGCTCCGCAGCCCTGCCCCACGGGCTCCCTCTGAGCAGCCCGCTCACGCGGTGCACGGCTGGGATTAGGGCCCTGTCACTGCTCTGGGTCCAGAAGGGAAGGACTCGGTTAAAGCGGCCCCCGCTTTAAAGGCGAGTCGAAGGTGAAAGGGAGCTGGGCCCTCACCTTCGGGCCGTTTACAGAGGGCGAGAAGCGCAAGTTCAGCAGGAGAACCCCCGGGCCGCCGTCCTCCACAAGCTTTCTTGGGGGCGGGAGGTGTCCCCGCGTCATTTGCGACTGATGGCCGCCGCAAGGCGACTCTCCGGGTGTTTCTTGGCGAGATTTGTTCAGAGGGGATTAAACAGAGGAGGGCAAGTGCGCTGCGGAATTAACCTACGTTGAGGAAAACTCTTAGCCGGAGAGAGGAGCAGTCCGACCTTTCGTCCCCTCGCCAGAAACGCAGCGGCAACCGCTGGAGAAGGCTGCGCCTTGTCCCCTGGAGAGAGATGGGGACGAGCCCCCCAAGCATCCTCGGGCGGAAAGCCTCCTCCCTTACCGCCGCCGGCTGCTGGGCCTTTGCGGCTAATCCGGCGCCCGGCAAACCTTTCCCCGCGGGCGGGGTCTGGGGGGCCGTGGCCGCGGGCCAATGCTGCGCGCCCTCCTCTGGGGCGGGGAGGCCGGGCGCGGATTCAGGGTTCCACTTCCTTTCCAGCCTTCCGGAGCGGGCAGTACCCCGAGGCCGCCACCCGGCAGAAGCTGGCTGCCGCCACCGGCCTCCTGGATGCCACCATCAGGGTGAGTGAAGACGGTGTCCGCCGCCCCCCCGGCCCTGGAGTTCGTCAGGTTGGGGGCCGTCCTGGCTCAGCCCTCCTGCTGAGGACCATTCAGGGCCCGGCATCCTCGTGGCCGGGAAGGGCGGCTGGCGTCTCCGACTGACCCACAAAGGGACCCGCCACTGGCAGCCCACCCCTGCGCTGTTGGCCTTAAGGCTGAGTCTCTTCCGTCGGGGGGGGTCCCCATCGGCTTCCTGTGGGGTTGAGTCTCCCCCTCCCCGCTCCTACTGACAAAGCAAAGGCTCACCTCCCTGCCCCCCTCCTCCCGCGTCCTGCTGTTTCTGGGGCGCCCCCACCCCACCCCACCACGGCCCGCGCTTCAAGCTGCGGCTTATTCTGTCCTCCTCACCTGCAAGATCCCCTGGCCGGGGGGCTCTGAGAACTCCCTTCACGCCGCCGTCCGCCACCGCCGGTAGTTTGGCCTGGGACATGGGCGGGTTGCTACCAAGGGCTGGAGTGGACCTTTACTGCCCCGTCCCCCTCCCCCCCTCGCTGACCCTCCCCTGCTTCTGTCTCCTTGTCCGCCCAGGTTTGGTTCTCGAATCGGAGAGCGAGATGGCGGCGGGAAGCCAAGCCGACCCAGGACTTCGATCCCCCAGGTTCTGCTCTAACCCACACAATTCTGAGAGGGCTCCACCGCCCACCTGAGAGAGCCCCCTGCCCCGGACCGCCCCACACCCCCAAACAGAGGCTGGTGGTCCTCCGCCCATGGGGGCTCTCAGAGCGCGGAGTGGGCAAGACCGCGGAGGAGGGGCTCCGAACCCAGCTGCCGCCCGCCAAGACACCTTAAGCAGCCCGAAAGCTGGTGGCCCCACCTGGCCCTGGTCCCCACTTCCTCTCTTGTGCCCAGAATGGAGGGCCAGGCCGGGGGGCGAGATGGACGGTAAACGAGCGCCCCCTTGCGCCCTGGGCTTCCGCCCTAGGTTGACCCTTTGCCCTGACACTGGGAGGAGGGTGAGCAGAGGGGCTCCTCCGTATTAGAGGGGAGGGGGGAAGGAAGGAAGGACAGACGAGGAAAGAAAGAAAGAACAGAGAGAAAGAAAAGCAGGCAAGCCAGCGAGAGCCCTTAAGTCCGGCAGCGAGGGAAGCCCGCGCCTTGGAAGGAGGAGTTTGCAAGGGCCAAAACTCGTGCAAAAATACGTCCGGAATCCTCAATCGGAGGAGCGTTTTCTGAAGCAACGCCTCCTCGAGATCGCACGTCTGGGCCCCTTCAAGCTGCGCTAGAAGAGCGAAGGGCGGCAGACCGACCCGTTCCAACCGGAGCAGGGAGACCCGGACCCTGAAGGCCGCGGGGCGGGGAGAGAGGGAGCGCGGCCCCCGGGATCCTTCCCTTTCCCGCCAGGGAGGGCAGTCGCTGGCCCAGCGGGGGCAACGCGTGTCGTCTTGTTTTATCTTAACTCGGGATAACCGGCTGGCGGAGGAAGCAGACGGGCAGGGGGGGGAGGAGGGCTTCCGACGCCGGCCTCCTCGGCGGACAAGTGCAGGAGCTGCCGCCTCTTCCGGACCTCCCCCGCCCAGGGGTCTTGCAACGCCCCCTCACTCTCCCTTCCCTTCCCAGGTGGCGCTTCCTCCGCCTCTGCCGCCTTGTGGGAGGGGTCCCTGCTTCGCCCCTTCGGGGGCCCTCCGACCCTCCTGCCGCCGCCCAGGCCAAGGATGCCGCTGCCCCATCCTGGGGCCAGGTAGGTGGGCTCCCCCAAGTCTCCCCCTGGGAGGAGGCAGGACAATGGGCGGCGGTGCCCCTGCCTCGTGGCTGAGCTGGAGAGGAGGAGGAGGAGGGTGGATCACGATCCGGTTCCCTCTCCTCCCCCAGAGGCCCGTCTGCCCGGCTGGGGTTTTTTTGCGTGGTGCACCGCCGCACCCCTCCCGTCTCTCTGATGGGTAACAGCCCAGAGGCCGCCTGCACGGGCGAAAGGCCCCCGGCCCCATACACACGCATTGGTCGGTACCGGAATTCCGCCGCCCCCCGTAACCCTCACCTTACCCTCCGGTCTGCCCCCACCCCCGCTTTCTTGCTTGTGGCCGCCGAACGCAGGTGCCCCTCTCTGCAGTCAAGGTTCCTTTTTAAAGAGAGCGGTGGTCCGGGGGGGGGGAGCTGTGCACTGGCAGCACTGCGTTCCTCCGTCTCCGCCCCCTCCCCCGCCCTGGCCTTGCTTCCAGGGTGACCCAGGAGCGGAGCAGGCGCCATGTCTCTCTTGTCAGCCAGGCAGGAAAGGTACGAAAAGTCCCCCCCCCGCCACTAGCAGAAGGCCTGCTGCCCCCCAGGACCCACTGGCCGCCCTGTGTAGAGGTGTGCGTGCGTGTGTGTACGTGCTTGGGGACCCACGGCTGCCTCTCCCCTGCCCGAGCGGCTGGGGCACGGCGCATTTACCCCCAACCGGGTATCTTGAAGCCGCCCCCGGCCTGGCCTGGCTGCAGGGGGAGCGTCTTCCCCTTCCCTTCTGGAGACGCGATCCCCTCCCCGGATTAGGGGTCCTAGTGGGTTGGGGCAGAGGAAATGGGGGAGATGCCGAGCCTCGTCGGCACCCCCCCCCGGACCAGCCACAGGGCCTCATGCAGGAGTGACCCCAGCCACGGGGGGGGCCGAGGCCGCCTCCCCCTTCTTGCTCGGTTCTCGCGCAGGTGCCGTCTCGGGCGGGACGGAGGGGGGCGCTTGCAGTGCAAGCGGGAGGGAGAGGAGGGACCCTTTCTGCGGGGGGCTCCTCGGTGAGCGCTGCTTTTCCGTCCGCCCTCTTGCAGCTTCTCCCTCCGGATGGGACCCCTTGCCCTGGAGCGCCTCGTGGCTCCCCAGGGCTCCAGCGGCCCCACGCAGGACGTTTCCTTCACCTGCCTGCCGCTTCCCCCTGCCGCCGCGTTGAGGGCGTGGCGCCCGCCAGAGGTAAGAGAGGCCTCTGGGGGGTTGGGCTTCTCTCGGGGGTCGAGGGGACGTCACCAGCCGGTGGGACTGAGGGGCGGGGCGGCCGGCTGAGCCCTAACAGGGTTCCTAAGGGCAGAGCCGGCGGCGGCGGCGGCGGCGGGTGGGCAGCGGGGGAACGACTCCTTTCTCTGCGGGAGGCCAGGCCAGGCCAGGCCGCCTCCCCGGCTGCCTGGGCGGCCGGGGGTAGGGAAGCCACGCACCCCCTCCCGGTCCTGGCGGGATGAAAAAAAGAGGCCCCAAAGCGAACTCGGAGCCCGCCTTTTGGGGCCTGAAGGCTCAGGGAGGGAGAAGGGAGGGGTCTGCCGTGCATGGAGAGTACGGGGCATTCCCCTGAATTCTGGCCGCCTCCCGCCCCTGGCTTCCCCAGGGATGGTCTTGGTCCTGATCCTGCTCTGAAGAGGAGGCAGCCGGCGGAGGAGTCGGCCGCAGGAGCGCCAGCCGCACCGGGAGGAGGCTCCCCCTCGCTCGCGCAGGGAAACCGGGCCTGCTCTCCGCCCTCCCCTTCGCTGCTGTCGGAGCCATTGGGACCCCCCGCGCGCGCCTCCGCCCATCCCGAGTCCCTCAGCTCAGTTTTCTCCCTCGCTCCCCGTCTGCCGCAACGCGTGGCCGTAAACACTTCGGGTACCTACGCGACCAGGCCCCGTGACCCCAGAAACCGCCAGGGTTGGTGGTCACATCAAAAGTCCCCCCTCGGCTGCCCCCTTTCTTTTCTTCGCTCTCGCCGTGCGAGATGGTGGCTTGAAAGCTCGCTCGCTGGCGCTTCATCCGTAGTTCAGGATGTCTGCCTTCTCAAAACAATTACTAAAGTTCCTCGGTTTGTAACTTGAGGCTGCCTGCTCGCCTTCTTCACAGTCTCAGCCCGAGAAGCGGGAAAGACGGGGCGCCGGGGCTGCTAAACTGCGCGGAGGAAGGCCGCTTCCCGTCGGACCGAGTCCTCCGTTGCCCCCGAAGGGGAAACACACGCGGGGACACGCGGCTTACTACTCACAGCTTGTCCGGGGGGAGCCGGCAGGGGGAGAGGGTCTTCTCTTGCTGCTCCCCGCCTGAGGATGCCGGAGCCCACGCACCTCCCCCATCTTGGTTCCCTTTGGGAGAAAAGGCTTGTGCGGGGCGGGGCGGGGCTCTCAGAGAGACATCTCCCGCCTTTCTGGAAGAAGAGGCACCTCCCACCCTCCTAGACCCAGAGGGGGGCGTAGGACCCCCACCAAGACCCCACAGGGCCCTCCGGGACTGGGCGGAATCCTCAACCCTCAAGCGCCCCTCCCGCAGCAGAATCGGGGGGAGGATGGGTGGCAGCTGCTCCCCAACAGCTCTGGGGTAACCCCGCGCTCGTCTAAACCATGCGAAGCAAGGGCGGGATTGCGGTTTCGGTCCAGCGCTTCGTAGCCGCGTTGTGCCAGCTCGCCCGCCCGCCCCTCCCCCAGCAATGCTAATTATCAGAAGGCAAAATGCCAGTTGCCTTCCTCCCACCCCCCACCCGCGATCCTCGGCTTCTGCGGCGCCGCTTGCCCCCCGCCCCCGCTTCTGCCGGCTCCACCTCCGGCTCCGTCCTGTCGCTTTCCGAAGCCCAGCGCCCACAGCGACCCGGGTGGGCCCGAGGGCAGATGGGGCCCTTGGTGAGCGCCCCACGCCAGGAGGCAGCCGCAAATAAGCCTCTCTTTTGGCGTCTTTTTTTTTGGGGGGGGAGGATCAAGGGCATCAGCGAGGTCTTCAGTAGCCCCATCGGCTGAGTCCACACGCAAGAGGGGCGGGGTGGGAAACGGAGGGGAGGGCGCGGTGGGTGCGGGGTGGGTTGATCTGGGACACGTTCCCGCCCTGCCTCCTGGGCCGCCGGGGCAGTAGCGGGTACTGGCTGCAGGGAAGGCGCGCTCTGCCCGCGCTCAGCGCTTGGTCACTCGGCGTGTTTCCTCGCTCCACGGAGGGGGTTCGCTGGGGGCCCCGCTCGGCGCGCTCCTCACCAGCCCCGCCGATGCACAACGAAGAAGGAGAGGAAGAAGACGGGGAAGAAAAGGCGGAATGGCGGAACTGGTTTCGGGCGAGTGATCTAACAGAGGTCCCCCGGGATTCTTTGCTATCTTTGCTTTTTATCTTTTCCTTTTTTTATTGTTGTTGACACTTTTTTTTCCCTTCCTACGTAATGTGATTCTTCATTGTAAGTGAAAATGCTTAATAATAATTTTAAAGAGAAAAAAGAGGCCCCTCAGAGGAGAGGTCTCTTTGCCCGGGCAGCTCGGCCGCTGAATCCGTTGGAGCCGGGGGGGGGGTCGGGCGCAGGGGTCCGTCGCGGCGGAGCACAAAGCGCCGCTCCTCCTCCTTCCCCGGATCGCTGCCCCTGGCCGAGCGACGAGCCCAGAAGAGAGACGGCCGGACTGCAGAGAGGGGCGCGTGCCTTGGACCGCTTGCCTCCCCCGTCCCCGGGGCTGCGTCTGCGGCTGGCGGAAACGGGGCCGGCGGAGCGATGGCTCGGGATCGCCGCTTCTCCCTCCCGGCGCGCGCTGCTTGCAAGCCCGCCGCCGCAGCGCGTTCCCCGGAGGTTTCCGGAGGGCCGGGGGTCCCAGGGGCCGGGCTGACTGGCGGGCGGCGGGGGGGGTTGCCCTCTGCGGGTCTGGGTGGGCCTTCCAGCGCGGGGGGAGCCGTCCTGGCCTTTGGGGCGAGGCTCCCCTCCTTTCCCCTCCTGCGCCTAGAACTCCCAGAGGCACTCGCTGGTGACCTCCTCGCTGTCGGCCACGAGGGGCCCCTCCCGGTCCCCGCGCAGATAGTAGCCGTTGGGGGCCAAGATGGCCAGCAGATTGCTCTTTCGGATCTCCAGGCAGAAATTCAAGGCAAACGTCCCCCGAGTCTGGAGGGTCCTCCCTGGGGTCAGAGACCAGAAGCTCTTCCCGCGACCTGGGAGGGAGGGAGGGAGGGAGGGCGGACAGATCAGCTCCCCGTTTCTCTCCCGGCCGAGGAGCGGCAGCGGTGGGGCCCCGGTGGCTGACCCGCCCTGAGCTCTGCAGGATCATTACGCACCTCCCGGCCACCCCACGTGCTTCCCGTGGTCATTATGTGGCTATTAGGAAAGGGAGCGGGGCTGTCGGTTATTTCGCCCCGGCGGGTGCCATCGAGGCTTACAGGAAACAGAGGGCGGGCGGGCGGGCGAGCGGGCGGGCGCCGCGAAGCGTCTGCCGTCGCTCTTCTCCTTGGAAAATCCAGCGTTTTCTCTCGCCCCTCACCCTTGCCGTTAGATCAATCGGCGGCCTTTCGCTGTTTGCCTGTCATCCCCCCTCCCCCGAGTTCTTTCGCTTAGGTTCCTCCCTTCGCCTTCCCATCTGTTGGCATTCATGGTCATAAATAGTTTGCGCAACTAAGCATCCAGACCCCGCGGCCCCAGAAACTTCTGTTGTCCGTGGTAACATAAAAACTTCCCCCTCCTCTGTCAACTTCCTCTCTCTTTTTTCCCCTCTCTATCCTTTCTTGTCCGCTTCCGGGTGGCGAGATAAAGTTTGAAGCTCACTGGGCTCTTCCTTTTTATCCGAGTTTCCCATTCATCGTTTCGTTCACGGAAGGCGTACCGCCTGCATCCAACTGGCGGCAGCTCCGTGGGGGGTTGCGTTGCCCCAAGCGGTGGCTCCTTTGGACAGAGACCCTCGCCCAGTCATACTCCCCCGCCACACAGAGAGGCCGGGCGCAGTGCGTGGGCACCGAAGGAGAGCCGGGGCCGCGGAGGGTGGGCAGAGCCGCCGGCCCAGCCCCTCTCCTGGAGGGGGGGGTCAGGCCCCCCGTCCCTCCCTCTGCCCCCTCACAGCGTTCACGGGCCGGCTTCAGGGCCCGCCCGCCGCCACCCTTCCAGTTGCTTACTCCGGAGGTGGTAGACGCCGCGTTTGCAAGGCAGCAGCTCCACGCAGTCCGGTTCCAGGAGGTTGCCCTGGAGGAGGCCAGGCTGGCCGGAGGGCGGGCTGCCCACGTAGCCGTACTGGCCGCGGAGCACTAGGAAGGACCGGTTGGCCAGCCGGACCCCAAACTCCTCACTGGGGCCTGCGGTGGGGGAGGGGAGAGAGAGACTAAGTTGGACGGCAGGCCCAGAACGAGGACTGGGCCCTCCCCTCCCCCGCCCCTCATCTGGGCCCAGCGGGACGTGGGAGGGGGCGTTCCAGCGTTAGGAACCGGGGGCGGGACCCCGGGCGCCTGGAGGACTTTTCCCCCAGGCAGAGACCCCTGGGGCTGCCCACCCGCACCGCCGCCCGCCCGGGGAAGACCGGGGCTTGGAGGGGCTGCTGCTGCCCCCTTCCTCCTCCTCCTCCTCCTCACCTGGGTGCGGGGCTCTGGCGACCACCAGCCCCAGGGGCCCGGTGCCCAAGTAGCAGCCATTGCGGGCTCTCAGGAAGACTTTCCCACGGTGCCAGAGGGCCCGGAACTGGGTCTCCGGTTCTCCGGCGCAACCGTCGGCCGTCACGCTTTCGAGGCCTCTCTGGGGGTGGGGGGGAGACCGCGGTGGGTCGCGCGGGGGCAACGAGCAGGGGCCCAGGGGACTCGGACTCCGCTCGGCACCACGAGCCCCGATGGGGTAGCGAAGAGCCCCCAAGTGCCTGCCCACCCATCGGAGAGTTTTCCCCTCTCCCCGAAGTTCTCCCGTGTCAGCCTCGCTCTTTCATCTGCCCGTGGCAGGCACGGGGGGGGGGGGTCGCACTGCGGGGAAGGATGCGCTTCTTTCCCAGCTCCCCCTCTCCCTCCCCGTCCCCTACCTTAGAACAATGTCACTGAGGGTGGCCTCTCCCCCCCCGCTGCCCCCCACTCTCTCCCTGGCGTCCCCGGTGGTCGGGGGAGGAGGCGGGCGGCGCCCTACCTGAGCCAGGTACTTGCGGTGAACGCTCCTCAGCTGCAGCGTCTGGCCGTCAGGGCCGACCTCCAGCAGGAAGGAGGAGGTGGGGGTCGCTTTCTTAGAGCCGGCGTACACCTCGGAGTCTGGGAGAGGGGAAAGGGGAGAGAGAGGGGACTCGCCACGCGGAGGCCGGGCCCCGGCGGGCACACGACCAGCCCCCTCCCTCGCTCCGCCCGGGCAGACAGCCAGCATGGGGGGGGGCCGCAGGAGCGCCCGTCGGAGGGAGGGAGACAGGGCGGGCGGAAGGGGGAGGGAGGGGGCACCCACTCGCGCTCGCCAGAAGGGGGGCGCCCTCACCCCGCAGCGCCTCCTCCCCGCCGGGACTTGCCCCAGAGGACGCCGACGTATCGCCCGGCGCGGCTCCTCAGGCTGACCCAGGGGGGGAAGCGCTGGACGACGAACCACTCCTCGCCGTCGCAGGGGACGCCGCCCGGGCGCAGGAGCCCCCGGCGGCCCTGCGGGTAGAGGAGGCGCCCCTCCCGGTCGGCCAGGCAGGCCCGCCCGCCCGGGCGAAGGCTCAGCTGGAAGGCCGTCTCGCGCGAGGGCTCGGCGGCCAGCCGCTCCGCCCGGGAGACGAACCGGCGCCCGGCGGTCTCGAGGTGGCAGCAGCCACCGCCGCCGCCGCTGCCGCCGGGCCCGGGCCGCAGGACGAAGCCGCACTCCTCGGCCGACGGCGCCGGCGCGTCCACCCACACGCGGCCCAGCTCCGGGTCGGCGCGCGCGTAGCGGCGGCGCCCCGGGTGGAAGAGGGCGGCGTGGGCGTGGGCGGCCAGCTGGGGCATCCAGAGGTGCCGCGGCCGCAGCGCCCGGGCCACGCAGAAGACGTCCTCGCCGTCCGACTCCAGGTACTTTTGGCTCTCCGGCTGCCGGAGGCTCCAGGCCCCGCTCGGGTGCACCTCCAGCAGGAAGCGGTCCCGCCGGTCCTCCGGCCCCGGACGCCCGCACCGGACCGTGCCGTCCGCCTCGGCCAGCAGGCACCGGCCCCGCGGCCCCACCAGCGCCACCTCTGTCCGGGTCCCGTCCTCGGCCGTCACCTCCAGCGCCCAGGTCTGCGGGGGGGGAGGGGGTCACTACTGGGGGTCCCCGACGGGCTCCCGCGGTCTTCTCGCTGCCCCGCTTGCGCAACGGAGGCGAGATCCGGTAGCAGAGCACCGCGGGGGCCCAGCGAAGCGAGAGGGAGTCCCGGGAGGGAGCGGAACCGGGGGCGGAAAAGATCCGTCAGGCGCATCCTGGGATATGGGGACCCGCCCCAGAAGGGCCCGGCCGCCCCCACTGCCAGCCCCGTGGCCCCGGAACGTTTCCGAAGGGGACCCTGACGCCCGGTCCCGGCTAGAAAGAGGGGAACTTCGGCAGAGAGGGGGCTCTGCCGCCGCCGCCACAGGGAGGTCCTGTCGCCAGTTTGGCCGGACCCCGGGGTGTCCCCCTCCTCGCGTAGTCGGCGGCCTTCTACACCCCCCATCCCGCTTTCTGCGGGCGCTCCTGGCCTCCTCCTCCTGTGAAGCAAAACGTGGACGCTGGTGGCGTGGAGGGGGTGCGTGTTTTTTTCGGAAAAGCAGCCCCCCCAGCCCAGCCAGACGGCCTCTGCCTCCGGTTGATCGGGAGCAGGAAGGAGGGACAAAGGGCGGTTGCGGGGAGGGGGCCCTCCGCCCCTCCAGTTCCTTCGCCGCCTTACGTCACCCAGGCCATCCCCAGGGCTGCGAAGATCCGGCCACGGCCCACGCCCCCCCCCCCCGCCGCGAGCTCGCGCCTGTCCTACGAGGGGCTGGCGGGAAGGCGGAGGGGGAGCGAGGCCCCGGCCTGGGCACTTGGAAGAGGGCTCTGTCCCCGCCCCCCCCAGAAGCCAGAGCCAAGAGGGAGCGGCGGGCTTCTTCTTTTCTTCCCCGAACCCCAAAACGGATCTGGGGCTGGAGGCCCCGAGGGTCAACTGAGGACTGGGGCAGAGAGCGGGATCCGTGCCATAGCGGAGACTCAATCTGCTGCCCCGACCCCCCCGCGATCTCGGATTCAGAGCTGGGCCGCAAGGGAGGGGAGAGAACGGGGGGAGGGCCTTCCTGTCGCTTGGGCTTGAAGGTGGACCTGCCGCGCGTGGATGTAGGGGTACCCATAAAACAAACCCGGCCCCCTCCCGCCCACCCCCGGCCAGGGGACGTTCCCCCCGTGCGGAGGCAGGGCGGCGCGAGGGGGTGTGAGCCGGGGGGCGCTGGTACCTGTTTATTCCCCAGTGAGTTCCCCGAGACGTTGACCCCGTCGCCGTAGCACTCGCCCGTCAGGTAGCCGCCTGTCCAGTTGATCAGCCCTATCTCCATGGCTGCCCGAGGACGGGTGGAGGGAAGGAGCGAGGGAGGGAGGCAGGCGGCCACAGCCCGCAAGCCCGGGGGGCGCCCTCTGCCCGGCGGCTGGGTGGCTGGATGGGCCCTGACCCCCCTCCCGCCCCTCTAGATGGCAACGGAGAGGGGGAAAGTCTGCTGCGGCGCGGGCGCCCGCTCGCCCGCTGGGAGTCTCCACCTGCCCACTGGGGCTCCGCTGCCCCCTCCCCACGCGGGCTAAGGGGGGGCGGACTGGCCTTTTGTGACGCTCCGCCGATGTCACAAGGGGCGCTGCAGTGGGGGGGGGAGGTCAGGCTTCTTTCTCTCCCCTTTGCGTCCTTCTTCCCCGGACCCAAGCTGGGGCCTGGCTGGGACCCTGGAGAGAGGGCCTGAGACCTCGTCGCTCCAGAGGAGATCCCCTTTGGCCCCTGCCTGAGGACGGACCGGGAGGGCTTACCGACCTGGGGGATCCGGCGCCGGCTCCGACCCTCACCCCTCAACGGCCCGCAGACGGAGGGGGTCCTACGCTCCTGGAATGCCTGCTGGCACCGAAAGGCGGCCGAGGCCCGCTCTGGCCTCCCACTGGAGGGCCGGTCGAGCGTCAAGGGGACCAAACGGGTTAAAGTGCTGGATAGAAAGCGAGGCAGGAAGGAAGGGAGGGGAGCGGAGGGGAGGGGAGGGGCGGTGGAGCGGAGCCGGGGGGGCTTCTGAGCAGCTGGGAAGGGCTGGGGGCTGGCCGCGGGGCCGACTCTCTCTCTCCGGCCCGACTCCAGCCTTCCCAGCTCCCCAGTCCAAGCGAGCCGCCGCCCCCCCCCCCCGTTTCTGCTGCCGGAAGTCCTTCTGCGCCCCTCCGAAGGGGCGCACGATTCCAGGAATGCAGCAAACGCTATCAGATAGGCAAGGCCGGTCGGCGCCTTTTCTCCTTTAACGGAGTTGTTTTTCTTCATTATTAGGGACAGTTTCTTTGCATTTTAATAGCAACTTTTCTCACGTTTTAGTTACCTTTTGTTATTTTTCTTTTGGCTTGTTCCAATCGGCCGGCCTCTCTGAAAAGCCCCCGCGCCCCTCTGCCGCTCCATTAGCGGACCTTCCGACCTCCGACAGGGGTTCCCGGTCCGACCCCTTCGCCCGAGCTCCCGCACCCACCGGACGGACCTCCTTCCCTCGTGCTTGCGTTCTGCGACCCCCAGGGCCGCAGAGGCCGCGGCCGGGCAGGAGACAGTCGCTTGGGACCCCCGCGGAAGGCCGCCAAAGCCCGGCAAACTCCGGACTCTTGCAGGAGGCTTCCTCGAGCTGGAGCGGGATGGTGGGCACCATCCATCATGAACTCCCTTCTCCTTTGTCTTCCTGACCATGAGATCACTCCCAGGATTTCCCCCAGCTGCTGAAACCAGCTTTCTAAAAATCTAGAATGCACGCCTGGCTGTGCTTGGCTTCCCCTTTCCATTGTGTAATAAACTCCAGGAGAACATGGTCACCTCCACCCAGGGGCCTGGCCCCTGCCACCTTATTAACCAGGTCATCACTCTTGGTCAGGATCAGATCTAAAATAGCTGATCCCCTCTTTCCCTCCGCCACCGTCTGAACTGTGTGAAATTGTCAGGAAGCCAAGTAAGAAACTTGTTGGACCTGATGCTTCTTGCAGAATTCGGCTTCCAACAAATATCAGGTGAGTTGAAATCTCCCGTTATTACTATATCTCTCCCTTCTGAATGTTTTGTCACTTGTTCCAGGAAGGCATCATCTGTCTTTAGCGGGGGTCTGTACTAGACCGCCCACAATGACATCAGGTTGTTTCTCTCTCCTTTAATTAATATTTACCCAGATGCTCTCAACCTGGCTTCCAGGATTTAAGTCAGGGATCTCCTCACAGGAGTAAATGTCCTTGACCTATGGTGCTCCTCCTCCTCCTTTCCTCTTTGGTCTGGTCCTCTTTCCTCTGTAGCCACATTCTAATTATGAGATCCATCCCACCAGGTTTCAGTGATGCCTGTTTATCATACTTTACTGTGCTAGGAGTTCATCCTGTTTATTTCCCATGCTCTGTGCGTGAGTGTAGGGGCATCTGAAACCATCTTTTTCTCCCCTCCCTCTCTAGGGTTCTTGTATTACTCTCTCAATCCTCCTCATAACATTTGGCCTACCATCCCCAGCACTTGATGAATTCCTGTCCTCAAGAATACTGTCTCCCTCCCACCCCATACCCCGGTTTAAGCCCTCCTGAATAGTTTCTGAGATTCTTAGCAAAAACATTCGTGCCAACTGCTGTGAACTGCGAGCTATCACCCGCTGGAAGACCACCTGTGTGAAACTGGAGACCTGGTCCAACAAGCCAAACCGTTCCTGGCGGCACCACCTCCGGAGCCAGGATTTTTCTCTCTCTTTCTGGGCCCTGTCTTTTACCCGGCTCCTTCTTTCTTTTCCTTTAGGCAGCAAGATAAGGCATTTATTTTCCAGCAAGCTTTTGGAAACTAGTAACGAAAACGACTTTTATGGTTCTGCCGTGTTCCTAATCCGTTTTAAAGTAATTGGTTTTAATTGGTTTTGATTTTGTTGATATTTAATACTATTAGAATCTCGGTTTTGTGTTTCAACCGTGAGTTTTATTTTATTGTCCTTTTGCAAGCTGCCTTGAGCCCCAGTCTGGGGTACAAACAAAGGGATGGGGGGATGGATGGCGGCGTCAGGGTGCGCCGCTTTCCTGCCATGGTACGGCATGGGACCCCGGCAGAAGAGAGCCCGGGTTCACGCACATCCTTGCGCTGCACGTCACACGCCCTGCCGGCCGCCGTCCCTGTGTACTGGAGGGCTACAATGTAATCAGAGCCGTGGGGTGGGGCCGGAGGGCGAAGGCGGGGATCGAAGTCTTTACGGGGGAGAAGCGCCGCTGTCACATACGCGAGAGGGCGGGAGGGGGTCGGCAACCGCTCGAGGTCCGGAGAGGACCCAGCCCGGAGAGGAAGCGCCCGGCTCTACCAACCGACGGGCGCTCAGCGACCGCAAGTTTGTAACGGACGGCTTGTACGAAGACGCAGCGTTGCTGTCCGCTCGCCCCCGGCGACCTCCGCGCCGTCGGCACCGGCCACGGTCCCTCGAACAGCCCTGTGAACGCCAGAGGGCGCCCTTTGGCGCGGGGCGGTCCCGTGCCCGGCGGGCAGCCGGACCGGCAGCCGGGCTCCCGGGAGGGGCGGCGGAGGGGCGACGGGGAGCCCGGCAGCGCTTTCGCCGCCCCCGCCGGGCGCAAACTGGCGCGGCGCCGCCGCCGCCGCCGCCGCCGCCGCCGCCCCCCGGCCCCCGCCCGTGGCCGCTTCTTGCAGAAGACGACCCCCGATTTTAGGCTGTTTCTTAAAACGCAGGGGCCAGTGCCAGTTCGGCCCTTCTCGCCACACCGGGGCCCGGAGGGGGCGGCCCTCGCCAGCCCTGCAGTGCAGGACCCCGCCGAGGCTTCGGGCGGCGTGGGGCTGGCGGCGCCGCTGAGGGTCTGCGTGGAACGGGACCCCTCCCGCCCCCAGGCTGCGCGAGGGCCCGGGCGGCTCCTCCGGCCCACAGCGACGCCCAGCGGGGCGAGGGGGCGGCCGAGGGGCCACTCTGTCTCTCGGGCAGAGGGTCCTGTCGGATTGCGGCTGCCGCCACCGCCCGTCGCGGGGGGGGCCCATGGGAGCTGACGTGCTGCGGGCGTTCCCCACGCCCCCTTTGCTGCCGCCCCGTCGGGATCTCCGCGCCCTCCCTCCGCCCCCGCCCCGCCCCGGGGACCAGGATCAAGCGGGGAGGGGGGGGCCGGGCGCCCAGAGTTAACCCAGAAGTCGTCGTCGCGCGGGAGTTTAACCACAGTAGCTCTACTCTCTACGCGGTCCGCCTGTTGCGCAGGCGCCGTGAGCCCTAGAGCTGCCCTGGGCATGCGCGGGCAGCGACCGGCCAGTCAACGGCAGGAAAGCGCCGTAGGTCTCCTCGGAGGGAGCAAGTTTCTTTGCGCATGCGTCGCGGGGCCGCCCCAGGCGAGAGGTGAGGGGGCGGGCTGGGTCGCCGCGCGATGGGGGGGGGGCGCCTCGGTCCCTTTTTCCGCCCCTCCGGCCGGGGTCTCCTCGGCGGGGCTGGCGGCAGGCAGGACAGCCCCGGCTTCGGACCCGCAGGGGAGGAAGGGGCGGCCAGGCGCCGCTTCCTCCCCCGCGGCCCCCCGCGGCCCCCGGGCAGGTGCAGAGCGCCCTCTTGGCCTCTCCGCCCCCGCAGGCCCCTGCGCGCCCCCTCCGTTCCCGCCTGGCAGGGGCGGCCGAGGAGGGAGGCCCTGCTGGCTCCGCTGGTGGGCGGGGTGTCGGGGCCCCTCGGCCCCCCCCGCCTGCCTGCCTCCCTCCCTGCAGTGTAGAGCAGGAGACCGGGGGCCGCACTTCCGCCCTCCCTGGGGACGCCTAAGGCCCGCCCAAAACTGGAGCGGAGACCGAGACCAGAAGCGGCTGGACCGCTGAGTTTCATTGCTGAAACTCAGGTAGCACAAATACCTGCTTCAAAGATGACAAAGGTCTGCTGGGTGGGGGCCTCTGGAGGAGGACAAGCGGGTGCAGCGCCCCGCAGGCTCCCCATTTTGCACCCCCAGTGCGGAATCTGCTCCTGGGGCGCAGCGAAGGGCCCCCCCATTGTCCTTGCCCAGGGCTCTGCCCTCCCAGGCGGCGGGCAGATGGGTGGGTAGGTGGTGGACAGGAAGGAATGGCCTCCTTTCGTGGCCTGCCTGCCTCAGTTCCCCTTCCTCCGTTTTTTCCTCCTCTGCTTGCAGGTTCAACTGAGCTGCCCCCCCCCACCGGTGCCATGGAGAAGTTTGGTGTGAGTTTTGGGGGGGGTCCCAGCAGGAGGGACCTCCTGGAGACAGTGGAGCAGCAGAAGGAGCAGCTGACCCAGTACCAGGCCCGCCTGAAGGACGTCGTCCGAGCCTACAAGGGGCTGCTCAAGGAGAAGGATGCCCTGGAGGCCAGCCTCAGGGTCCTCTCCCTCTCCCACCAGCTGGACGCTGGCCTGAGCGATGGTAGGGGGGCACTTCCCCTGGCGGCAGCGGCCACAGGGCTGCCCGGCTCCAGCCAGGTCCCTAGCGAGGACAGGAGTTCTGGCCACAGCGAAGAAGACGGCGGGCCACCAAGCCTCAAGGGGGAACTCGCAGGGGCGGCCTCGGAAGAGGAGCGGGTCACAGGGACGGTTTCCCCCTCTGGTCCAGAGGAGGCCGGCAGCTCTGAAAGTGGCATCAGCTCTGGCAGCGGGGAGGCGTGTGGAGGAGGCGGCGCCGTAGTGGAGACAGAGCGTTATGTCCTGCAGCTAAAGGCTCAGCTGTCCACGTTGACAGCGGCCTTAGCCACTGTCTCCCAGGAGAAGTCCCGAATGGAGGCCTCCTACCAGGCCGACAAGCGGAGGCTGAAGCAGGAGATGGAGGAGGCCTCTCGGTGGGCTGAGGAAGAGCGGGCCCAGCTAGAGCAGGAGGCCCACGCAGCCCGGGAGCAGCTGGCTGAGACCAAGGCCCGGCTCCTGGCCCAGCAGCGGGACCGGGCCCAGGAACAGAGCGACCACGCTGTCATGCTGCACGAGCTCCAGCGGTTGCTCCAGAGTGAGCGGGCCCTGCGCCAGGAGGCAGAGCGTGGCCTGGAGGAGAGCCGGGAGGCCCTGGCCGGGACAGCATCTGCCGCTGACCGAGCCGAAGAGGCAGAGCGCCGGGCGGGCCGCCTGGGCCGAGAGGTTCAGGGGCTGGAGGAGGAGCTGCGGGCTCTGCGGGAGGAGAGCGGGCGGCCTGATCCACAGCTCCAGATGCTGCAGGCCGAGATGGCCGCCCTCCGGAGCCACTTCCAGGCACAGCTGCTGCAGGAGATGAGGAAGGTGAGCTGTAACACAGGTACCCAGGACAGGGGGGCGTGGCACAGTGGGGGGCAGGAGTAGCTGTGGGGCAGCTGTGGGCCGCTTTTGGGAGCATGGGAGCACACGCCGGGCAGGAGGAACTGCCTCTCCCGGCCATTACGGTGTGCCTGCTTGTCCCCTCCCTTCCTGGGAAGCCTAGCCTCGTCTTTCTTGTCCGCTCACACACTGTCTTTTGCTCCTCAGACGGCTCACGTGGAAGAACGCCTCCATGCGGAGGAGCAGCGAGCGGCTGGCCTGGAGGCGCAGATTTTGGAGGCCTCAGAACTCCTGGGCAGCTACGAGAAAGCCAAGCAGAGGGACCAGCTGGCTGCCCAGAGGCTGCGAGAGCGCCTGGCCCAGCTGGACCTGGAAAACAAGACGCTGGCCCTGGCCACCTCTGGCCGCCGCCCCCTGCTGGATGCCAGCCTGGAGGAGAGCGGCTTGGATGTCAACGTCCTCAGGGACAGGATGGAAAAGCTGCGGGCACTGCTGCGGGCGGCCACCAAGCAGGACCAGGGGGAGGAGGAGGCGTCTCCCCACAAGACAGAGCTGCCTGAGGCCACCGAGGTGGCTGATGGTGAGAAGGTCTCCTCGGCTGCCTACTACCAGCGGGAGCTAAAACAGCTGAAAGAAGAGTTTGAGTGCTACAAGCAGCAGCAGCAGCAGCAGCGGGCCCAGGCAGCTCAGGATGGGGGCAGTGGGGGGCAGCCAGCCCTGGCACGGGAGTTGGCAGAGGCCCAGGCGCAGCTGACAGCCCTGAAGGAGAAATACGTATCCCTGCGACTCTCCCACGAGCAGCTGTGCCAGCAACACCAGGAGAAAGCTGAGGCCTGGCGACAGGAGACAGCCCGGATCCAGCAGCGGCACCGGGAAGAGTTGGAGCGCGCCCGGCGGGACTCCCGGGATGAGGCCCTGCGGCTGGAGGAGGAGCTCCGCCGGCAGCGGGAGCGGGCCTTGGCCGTCCTGTCTGAGAAAGACCGGGAACTGGAGCGCCTGCGGGCCCTGGCCTGGCCTTACGCTGGCCTCCCGCACGGGACCACATCGCCCTCACCACTGCCTTTGGCCCTGGGGCCCCCGCTGGCCTCCTCCTGCTCATCAGACCCCCCTGAGGGCCCCCTGGAGACCCTGACACAGGCCCTGCGGCTCTCGGGTCCCGGAGAGCCGCACTTCTTGCTGCACACAGAGCAGCTGGCCCGCCAGGCAGTGGAGCTCTCGGCCCTGAAGCAGGAGAAGCACCGGCTGGAGGGGGAAGCCCGGCGTCTGCAGGAGCAGCTGCTGGCAGCAGAGGAACGGCACCAGGAGGATGTGGGGGCCCTGCGGGGCCACCTCCTGAAGAGCGCCCGGGACCAGGGCAGGGAGGGTGCCAACCTGGAGTACCTCAAGAATGTCTTCTTCCGCTTCCTGACGCTGGCAGATGGCCTGGGCCGGCAGCAGACGCTGGGGGCCATCCTGACCATTCTCCATTTCAGCCCCGAAGAGAGAGAGGCCGTCCTGAGCCAGGCAGGCAGCGGGGCCCACGGCTGGTGGCCCTCGGGGAAGAGATGAGGGGTCTCAAGGTGGGGACCAGGACCAACTGCCTCCCCCACTCCCCTGGCAAGGAGGCGGAACATGGAGAGAGGGTGGGGTGCGGGCCAGCCCTCCAGGGACCCCTTGGCATCTCTCTGGCAACTGTGGGCTGGGGAGGAAATGGCTTTAGGTTGGGGGAGCAGAGGGATAGGATTTCCAGTCACAGGTTTGTTCTAGTTTTGTATCATTTTGCTTCTTGCCAAATACAAAAGCGGACAGTTTGGTTCCTCTTTCCCCCAGTTTCTGCTCCCAGATAATCAAACCTGCCCTGGAATTTTGCAATAAAAGACTGACCGCCAAAGTCTTTTCTGCACAAGGGTCTAGTATGGTTGGGGAGCTGTTCTACACTGTAGGATGGGGAGGTGCTTGGTGGATGCGTGTGTAGCTGGGGGACCCTCGGAAGCAGAAGGGGGCATCTCTTGCTCTTTCTGAAGCTGGGACCCTTGTGGGTGGTAGTGCTGGCAGAGAGGGAAGACGGGAGAAAGGATTTGCCAACATGGACCTGTAGGGGCCTGGGTCCTCTGCACTGCTGGCCCCTGGGCAGCCCCTCCATCCTGCAGAAGGCTCCTCCCAGCGTGTTCCCAGGCAAAATGGGTGTAATGTGCTCCTCCTCTCCCACGAGTCGCCCACCACCACCCATGCTCCATGGGCTTCACAGTAGCTTAGGAGCTTCTCCAGTTCTTCAGCAAAGGGGAGTCCCACCCACTTGTGAACAGGCAGGGACACTGCCAAAGGTGGAGTCTTGGGGGTGGGGGTCCAGGCTGTGGCACGAGACCTTTCCATGTGTGAGGGCGCCTGCCCTTGCAAGTCTGTGGTTATGTATGTAGAAGAACAGGGAAATGGTAGAGTCTCTGCATGGAAAGGATGGTGAAATGCTAGCAAGGACAGAGAAAAGGCAGAACTACTTGTCTTTTTTGTCTCGGTCTTCTCCCAAAAGGAAAACAGTGCTCTACCTGGGGAAAATGGAGCAGATGATGTGGTGGGGGAAATGCAGCACAGAAGAGGTAAAGAGGGAGTACAGGAATACCTGGCTACTCTAAATGAATTCAAGTTTCCTGGGCCAGATGGACTCCATCCAAGGGTATTTAAAGAACTGGCAGAAGTAATTTCAGAGGCACCGGTAATAATCTTGGGGAATTCCTGGAGAATGGGAGAAGTCCCAGCAGACTGGAGCAGGGAAAATACTGTCCCCATTTTCACAAAGGGGGGAAATAGAGGACCCAAACAATTACTGCCCAGTCAACCTGGCATCAGTACTTTGGAGGTTTTTAAACAGACGCTGGATGGCCATCTGTCAAAGGAAGGCTTGGATTGTGTCTTCCTGCCTGGCAGAAGGGCATTGGACTGAATGGCCCTGGGTGTCTCTCCCAGCTCTATGATTCCATGAGTCATCTGTCAAAAAGTCTTTGTGCTCTGGGTGCTGCAAGCAAGCCCTGGCAACTGACTGACTGTTAGCCACTGTGGGCCAAGAAGGAGTCTTAGAGGCCATCTAGCCCCACCCCTGCATCTTCACAAAGGCCTTCTGTGAGGGGGAACCGGGGGAGTTGCACCCCCACTCTTGAATTTCTCTTGTGTCCCCTGGCCCAACATGGGCTTCCGTCCTATTTTTGCCTTTGTGCACCTGTGTCCCTGCACCCTTGAACATGCGAACAAGGGTGGAGAGATCAGAAATTTCCCAAAGCCTCCAGTGCTCTCTTGCAGCGGGGAGGAAGTGTGGGGGGCTGCTGGGACAATTAAAAGGCAGTTCTGTGCGACCTCACTTTGTCCTTTGAAATATGCCTGCTTCTCTGCTAGCCCAGGAAGCCCCTCTCCCCATGTGAAGCCGATGCTGGAGATTCTTGTGCAGGTTTCTGACAAGGCGCAGAGAGACTCAGACCAGAACAGCGCCTGGGTAAGATAACAGTAGGGCATGGTGGAGCGAGGGGAGCAGAAGCTTGCAAGTTTCTCGATGTGGTCAACAGCCAATCAGGAATATCATGGCTCTGGCTTATCTCCCATCTGTGCCCCCCTACTGGCTGTCACTGGCGCCGTTCTGAGTGGGGGCTTCTTGGTTGTTGCCATCTTCCTTCCCGCCAAAGTTTCTGCCACAGAAATATGGCTCAGCCTCTCTCCTTGGCTGCAGCTCCCGGTCCGCTTTGAAAACCCTGTGGGAGTTTGCTGGAGCCACCAGTCCAGATAAGGAGCTCTGTGTGTGTGTCTGCCTGCCTGCCTGCGAGTTCTTCCTCTGCCTGGGGAGCTGCCCAGATAGAACTTTTTGTTTCCTTCCCCCAACCCAAGGACAGCCTGTTCCTCACCTTGTGCAAACAAGCACGCAGGGAGGTGCCCTGCCCTCTTGACTGCTGCTCAGCTGCTGAGGCTCCGGGGAGGGGCCAGAGGCGCCTTGGGCCCTCGGGAGACATGCAGCAGCCCCATGGCCGAGCCAGGGTGGAGCACAGCGGCCTTGCCGGATGACAAGGTACCACTGACCTGCTCCTTGGCCCGCACCCAACGGCACCAGGCATGGAGCATGCATATGGGGTGGGGCTGGTGGGGTGCACACATCAGTCCCAGGGCCTTGGGCCACAAGCGAGTGGCCCTTGAAAGCCCAACTGGGAGGAGGGGAAGAAGGAGGGTGGCCAGCTGTGCCACCTTGGCTGTCTTCCTCTTCGAGAGAGACGAGCAAGTCTTGAAGGCTGGCGGTTATTGCTCCTGCCTGGGCCAGGGCCAGATCTCCTGTGGAGTGGGGTGTAGGCTCAGTGCCTACTTGTAATGGCATCATGCCAGGGAGTCAGGAGGGAGAGCGGGGACAGGCAGCAGCACCTTCTCCAGACTAGGAGGGTGTACCAGAAGCATGCTGGCCTGGATTTCCACCTGCCCCCCCTCGCTCCTACCCTTCTGGCCCTCCCCTGGCCTGTTTGGTCTGTTTGCTGGTGGGGAGGAGGAATGCTAACCTAGTTGGGGGCCTGATCCAGCTGTCCCCTTTTTAAGGGAGGGAAGGAGGGAGGGGCAGCTTGCCTGCCTGCCCACCCTGGTGAAGCACCATTGCCCCTGTCCCCCACAAAGGTGAAGAGGCTGACCCCCATCCCCCACTATCTCCAGGAGCAGCCGGCCCAGCAGCTATGCCTCCCTCTGCTCCGCTGGGACCCCTGCTTGGCTGCCCAGTGGGTCCCCAGCTCAGGGGGGATGGTAGGGCTTGGCTTTCGGACCGTGCCTCTGTCCGGGGCCCTGGCCATCGCTCTGCTTGCCCCCAAGGGGCCCCTCGCAAATCCAGGGGACACGGCCGATTGGCCGGCCAGCCAGCCGCCCTACGGTCACCCCTCCTGTGGGGTTTCTGTGCTTGAGGGGCACTGCGCAGCTCTGCCCACAACTGCCAGAGAGCCTCAGCGGCCCTGGGCTGGGCAGCAGTTCTAGCGTCCGCGGCTGGGGATGAGCAGCCCACCTTCTCTGCATCCCCCCGGAGGCTGTGTGGGGTGTCTGGGAAGCAGGAGTACCTCTGACAGTGGGCTGGGTGGATTCCCCAGTGTGGAAGGACCCCCATTCATCAGCAGGTGGAGAAGGCTTCTGACTTTTCTGCCCTTGCCATCTCTAGGTCTTGGTCTTGGTGTGCATCTACTTGGTTGTCATGTCTCTTAGGTGAGTGGGGGGGGGGTGGAGGGGGAGAAGCCCTGCAAAGAGCTCCAGTCCAGAACCTCAGTGGGGCAGAGGAGAGCCAAGGGATGGATACTAGGAGGAGGCCGTGGCCCTGTCTGTGGAGGTCCTGGGCACAGGGGCAGAGGGGGGCTGGAAGAGGGAGGTCTGGGCTGAAAGGAGGCTTTCTGGGTACCCCCCCCAACCAGTGTGGGTGTCGGGCAGCATGGAGTGGGCAGGCAGTGGGCGTGCTTCTAGGGGAGGGGCCGAATTCAGGCTGGGTTGTTCTGGGATGAGGAGTGGGCTAGCGGTGCCCCAGAATGTCAAGTGGGGTGTTGAGGGGCCTGGAGCAAGAGAACTGAGCTCCCCCAACCTCCCCTTTTTTCTCCCTGGGGTGTGCCAGAACATGAGTCTGTGCCTGTGGGGTGACTGGTTCCAGCTGTGGAAGGTCCCTGCCAGCACCCTCGTCTGGGCCAGGAGGGTGGGAGCGAGAGCGCGCTGGTCCCCTCTGGATGCACTCGAGTGCCCGGAAGCCCCCCAGCCGGCCGGCAAAGCCAAGGATGAGGAACGGCGGGAAGGCTGCTGAGTAACCCCGCCCTCCGTGCCCAGGTCCATGGGGGTGGCACTGTGTCGTGGTGGCCCAGAGGGCAGGAGAGAAGGCACAGAGGCACTCCCTCCAGCCGTGTGTGCAAAAGCTTCAGGGCCCCAGTCCGAAACGCACACCGCTTCCCTCCCCCTCAGCTTCCCTTTGTGGGTCTGCCTTTCTCTTCCAGCCTGGTTGGGAGCGGCTCCATTTTGGCTCTGATTGTCCTCCGAAGAAGATGCTGCACCAGCCAGGTCTGCCCATCTGGGTGTTTTGGCGGTGGGTGGGTGCCCCTAATAGAGGCCCTGGGGACATAGCGAGCTGTGAAAAGATGGAAAACAGCACAAAAATGCAGCCCCGCAACAGCGCCCCCTTCTCTTGGCCTCCCTCCTTTGCTGCTGGCAGATGTTTGTGCCATAGCAGGGTGGGAGTCAGCCCTCTGGCTGCAGGAGCTGATCCTACAAGTTGGCCAGCTGGTGACCGGAAGAGGCCCTTGGCCTGTACTGGAGTCTAGTGGGTGTCTCCCAGTTAGGGGTTCCGCTGCTGCTTCTTGGCCCAGGGCTGGTTGGGGGGCTGGCCATTGCAGCGGGCGAGCAAGAGCGGCTCTTGAGAGGATGCCAGGTCCCGCTGCCAGATCAGCGTCACGGGGCAAGCGGGGGCTGCCGCTGACCCACGGCCAATCCCCCGCAGGTGCGTCCGCTCTTCCTCCTCTCCCTGTCAGACTTCCTGGCCGCCCTGGCCCTGAGCTCTTCTGCAGCCATTCAGCTCCTTCCCCCTCGGCTCTTCCTCCCGGCCTACCCGTTCTGCCCCCACCTGCTAAGCCTTGGCATGGTAAGCAGGGAGGGGGCGCTGGTGCCACCAGTTCCTGGCCTCCTGGGAGGGCCGGTGCTCCTGCTGGGGAGCTTGGGGGTGGGTGGGGGGTTCTTGCTGGCTGAGATCAGGGTGGGCCAGCACATCCCCCTCTACTCCTGGCCAGCGGTGCTCGCTCGCTTCATGAGGTCTCTGGCTCAAGTCATGGTCCACACGGGGTGGGGCGGGGGCACTGCGTCCCCATGGAACAGCTGGCACTCAGCCAACCCTCCCGCCCCCTTTCCAGACGTTCTACGCCGTTTCTTTCCTGATGGTGGTGGTCTACGCCCAAGAGGTGAAGCGGGTGCTCAGTGGCTGGAGGGCAGCCCCCTCCCCAGCCCTGCAGGTAGGAATGGACGGTGGCGGTTTTACCCAGGTTGGACCAGAGCCTGGAGGACTGTGCCTCCAGACCCCGGTGCCACCTCATGGGCTTCCATGCCCCCTTCTGCCCCAGCAGAGACAGCCTCGTTGGCCAGCTTGGGCAGATGGCTTCTGATCCCTGGCCTCAGGCTGTGCGAGAGCAGGGAAGGAGAGAAACTGTGGCTGAAAAGCAGAGGAAGCCACTACTGGTGAAGGCCCAAAGCTCCCCCATCCAGCCCCAAGGAGAGGGTGGCCACGGGGTCTCTCCCGAAGGCACATGTGGAAGCATTCTACCCGCGCTGTGCATGCCCTCTGCTTCTCTCCCTCTCTGTTGTCCTTCATCCTGTCCTCCCCCCACCCCCAGGATACCAGGAGTTGGTGGTGCCATGCCAGGCTCCAGCCCTCCCTGCCCTACATCTTGGCCTGGTAGGTGCAGCCTGCGGGTGTCCTCTTGCCACGCAGAGGGGCGGGGGGTGGGGAGGTGTACGTCTTTGACAGCTGTGTGTATGGTGGGGGGATGGGCAGCCTCCTATTTTGGCTAGGCACCCTCTGTGCCACCCACAGTTCTCCTCCTGGGTGTACCCGCTTGGCTCTCAAGGGGTGGTAGCGGCATTGGTGTCTTACTCTGAGCAGCAGAGGCCCCTTTCTTTGCTGGCACAATGCGAGTGAGGGGGGAGGGAGCTCAGCTCCTCCTTCCCCCTACTTTATGACACCCCCCCCAGGTTGCTCCCACTTCTGGTCTTCTTGGCCCTGCTGTGGGTGCGTGGCATTTCCCTGAGCGATACAGCTTCCTGGCTTCAGGCCCCCATCCGGCCCCATCCGGCCCCCGGTACCTACGAGCCCTACAGCTTCTACTGCTCCAGGTACGCTCGCTCCTCTGGCCATGGCAGGTGGCAAGACGTCCGTGCCAGGAAGAGGGCCGTTCTGGCCCAGGGGCTCCAACCAGTTCTGGCTCCTTTGACCCACTCTCCTCCCGTCCTTTCCAGGTGCCTCATTCTCATCCGCCCCTCCTGGGACATCTGCTACACGGTACAGCCCCCCCTCCTGTTTTATGCTCACCCTGTTTTGCCCTGAAGGGGCCCCCCTGACAGCAGTACCTGCTCATCGCACCTCTCCAGCCCCCCCCGGGGGGGGTGCAGCCTCCCCCTTTTGGACAAAAGCGCAGGTGTGGTGGGAGGGATGCCACAGGTGTGTGTTAATGACCCCACCCCCTTAATTGGGGTTGGGGAGGACCAGGCACTGCCTTCATGTTGGGCGTCCATTTGCAACAGGCACTGTACTTGACCAGCCTTTTCACTGGCACACGTGGTGGCAGTAAGGCAAGGAGCCCACCCTGCCCCACCTCTGCCCTCCCTCTTTCCCACTCAGCATGAAGGGGCCCAGGCTGTGGCCGAACCCTTCCCCAGAAAGGCCTCCCTGCTGGGCAGAGGGAGGGGGCAGGATCCTGACCACCGGGGTCAGACGAGGGCCAGAAAAGGGTCCCAGGGAGTCACGTGCCCCTTCTCCCTCCCCCCCCCAGGACACAAGCAAGGAGGACTCTGGGAAAGAAGGAAAGATCTTCTTCCTTGTTTTTGTGGCCCTGGTGGGGGCTGCCTGCACGGTAAGCACTCCAGGGACCCTGGGAGGGCCCCCTTTGCCTACTGTGCACAGCAACTGCGCCAGCCCTCCTGGGCTCCTCCCAAGGGCGCTCTGGTGGGCATGTGCGCAGCCCACTATATAGCAGCCACTTTCCTGAGAGGATGCTGCAGTTCAGAGGGCGGAGGATGTGGACTCCAGGGGGGCTTCGTGCCAGTGCCTAGGCAATGGGAGCTGCCATTCCCTCTCCTCGTGCGCGGCAGGTCCTCTACTGCAGGGTGAAGGGCTGCTGCTCCTGGAACGAAGGTGCGCCCCTGCTGCGACAGGAGGCAGAGGGTGGTACTGGTGGGTCGTGGCTCACCTGCTGCTACTTCCAGGTGGTCTTTCTGGTATGCTGGATGCCAGGTGGGTGGCCCTTCAGCTGGGTGGGAGGCAGGGCGCCTGCCTCGATCACAATGGGACCTTGCTCCTCATAGGGTCGGGGGGGGGCACAGCACACACCGCTGAAAGGCAGGAGCATTTTCTCCTCTCTGCTTCCTAGCCTTCCTGCTCGGCCTCCTGTCTTTCACCAGCCTCCAGCCCACGGACCTCTTTCTGCTCTATGTGGCCACGGTGAGTGACAACAGGGTTGGGGATGTCTTCGAGCAGCTGGTCAGGGCAAGACCGCTCAGCCAAGCCACAGCTCCATGGCGGTGCCATGCTAGACAGGTGCCCCAGAGTCAGAGCCCCGGGAAAGCCAGTGGGTGGGCAGGGGTGCCACAGCTGCCTTCTTGACCATGCTCTGGAGGAAGCTGCCAGAGCAGGCAGAGCTGGGAGTGAGGCAACCCTGTGAGGGAGGCTAGCCTACCCTCTCGCCACGGGGAGGGGGGCACCTGTCTTTGGAGACCACAGCTGACTTGCGGCTGCTCGCGACACATCTGCTTGCGCTCTTTGCCCAGCCCTGGAACTTTAGTTCCCCTGATAAGATCTTGCGCATTGGCTGAAAATGAGAGACTGAGAGCACGCTTGCTCAGCCACTGCCGCTGCCCCCCCCCCCAGTTTCCTGGGGCTGACCCCTCTTCCCTTCCCTCCACAGGCGGCCAGTGTCTCCTCGCAGGGCTTCCTGCACAGCCTGGTCTACGGGTGGCTGAGACGGAACTTCCGCCAGGAAGTGAACGGGGAGCGGCTGCCCCTCTACCGCTCCCCAGATCTCAAGGCCTTCTATGACGACTCCCTGGCGGCTTCCGACGGTGAATGAACCCCCTCCTGATCCCCCTTCTGGTGGGCAGACCACAGCAAAGGCTGCAAAGCGGGAAAGCAGCCCTCCCGAGCCAGAACCCCAAAAGCAGGCCAAGCCTGGGGGGTGCTTCCCTTGAGGGCTTCTGCACCACCCCACTCCAACCTTGGGCTTCCCCATGAGGAAGACAGACCAGAGAAGTTCCCTTCTGTTCTCAGGAGCCCACCTGCCTTTGGTCCCCTCCCCACACCTGTTATAGCTGGGGGTGGACTTCTGCTGCACGGTCTGGGACCTTCCCTGAGAGTCAGAAGGAGACGTTCCCGTGACCTCCCCCTCCCCTTTTCTGTGAAATGCGGTTCACAGTTTATGATATTCAATATAAAAATATATAAAACATAGCAACGGATGCATTTCTCTTCTCCGGCATAATTTGTAGGCTATGGGGCCCAATGCTGGCTTCATACCCCCTTTTGCAGCAAATGTAGGCACCAGAGAGAAGCCCCCTCCCCAATCCACGCAGTGGTGGGGGCGGGGAGGAGTGCCTTGCTGGGCCCGACTTGGGGCTGCTAAGTGGGGGTGTGCTTGCAAGCAGGAAGGAGGCAAGCAACTAAAAGTGTGGCCGCCCCCCCCCCAAGCCCTCCCACCAATGGGCAGCTCAGCCGTAGCAGTGCAGGCTGGCGAGACCCCCAGCCATTTCTCCGTTGAGCACAGAAAAGGGCGGTCCCGAATCCTCCTTCCTGCAGAGGAGGAGGAGACCGGCAGGCACTGGAGGCGTCTCCTGCCCCATCCCCCTCCCTCCCTGCCTGCCCACCAGCTTTCCCTGAGCCGCCCAAGTGATGCCCTCCTACCCCAGCTGTTCTGTGGGCCCCGCCCGGCCCCCCGGCTCTACACGTGAGCACGCGCCTGTTGAGCGCGTTGGCCCCAACAGAGGTGGCACAGAAAGCAGTCAAGAAACAGGAAGGCAGCAGTGGGGGTTTCCTATAAAACCACCCTTTACTGTTTTCTTTTGGGAAGACAAACGGTTACCATGGGGTAGCAGCCGTACGTATGCACGTGTACGCAGACACGCACACAAACACACACACAATATACACCTCCAGAGAGGGAAGAACCCGGTGTCGTTGTCGACTCCTCCCCGCCTTGCCCCACATGGCAGCCCCCCACACCCCCCAGGCCTGCGATTACATTTCCAGAGCGGCAGCAGAAGACCCCCCCCAGCCCCCGGTCCTGTGCTAATTCTGCCACCCCACAGTGGAGCCCTCCTCTCTTCAGCCCAGTGGAGATGGCGCCCCCGCCACACAGGGGCGGAAAATTCTGTTGAACCCTCCGCAGCCTCTGTGAGAGGGTGGCCATCTCCCTCCAAGATGCTGGAACTCACGGGCCAAACCAACGCCTAAGCCCTCCTTGCGGGTCAGGTCAACCACGGCAACGGAGAAGAGGCCGCTTTCCAGTCCCCACTCTGCCGGCCTGGGATGCTTACTGGTGACACAGGACGGCCTGGAGGTCCTCGGGCAGCGAGCCAACAACAGTGGTGATGTGCTGGTCCACCCGCAGCAGGGTCCCCTCCTTCACAGGGAGGAAATGGTGCCGGGCGTGTGCCTGCGGACAGACCAACAGGGAGCCATGGAACTGAATGGCCCAGGAGCTGGCCAGCTGGCCGGCCTGCCAAAGTGCCCGAGCTCCCTCTGGGCTCCTGCTTGCCACCGCCTTCTTGGAGACCACAGGCAGAAGCGGCTGGGCAGGATCAGACCTTGACTCCATTTCCTGGGAAAGGAAGGGCCCCGGCAGAGCTCTTTGGGTGCCTGGGCTCCACAGGGGCGCTCCAAGTCCCCTCCACGGTTGCTGCTGCCTGACTCCACCTCTGGCTGCCATGGGGGGTGGGGAGGGCAGAGGCCACTTACCAGCTTCTCACGGAGCTTCAGCACCAAGTCCACAACCTCCGCTTCTGACTTGTCCTCCATCCAGACCTTAACGTTCTGGAGAAAAAGCAGCCAGTTTTGAGAGAGCCCCCCAACCCACAGGCCTGTGATCACGTTTCCAATGCAGCAGCAGACCCCGCTAGCCCCCGACCCTGTGCTAATTCCACCACCCCACAGCTGATTAGGTGGAGTAATAGAGAATGTGGATCAGTTTCAGATATTTTCTGGCCTACACCAGTACCTGTCCAGAAACGGCTGGTCTTCCAGAGACTCTCTTCCTAAACCAGAGCACTGGCTGGGCACCGGTGAATGCAGATGGGCTTTGCTGTCGCTTTTTTAAGAGATGCGGCAGCTGTGCCCCCGCGCACAGCCCACTGCTTGTCCCTCCCTCGTCACTGGGGAAGGGAGAAGGCTGCACCAAGCAGCCAGTTCAAGCCCTGGAAGGAGCAGGGCAGTTCAGACATGGAAGAAGCGAGGAGGGTGCTGCCACCTTTTCCTTGTCCTTGGAGGCCAAACCAGCACCATTTTCCTCACCAGAACTGCCCTCCCATCAGTAGCTCCCTCTAGAACTTGACAGCTCCCAGCGAGGTCTGGAAGGGACAAAAAGCGTGGAAGAAAAGCCCTCTGTGAAAGAGAGACAAAGGTACTAAGAGGATGCTGCCCGGAACTCCCAACAGGACGAGAAGGCAGACTGCTGGCCTGACCATATGGAAATGCCCCCTCCCCGCCAATCCACACTGCCACCATAGAACAATTTTCTCCTCCACCAAGGACCCCCCAGCACTCACACACCCGGCCTCCCCCACCCACCGCCTCACTGATGGCCTCCAGGTGCAGAGCTTCCAGCTTGTGCGTCATCTCACGGCGCCTCTGACGGTACCAGCCGTCAAAGTTGGGGGACCGGAAGAATCTCCTGTGGGAAGGAGAGAGGGGCGGGTCAGGGCACAGAGAGGGAAGGGAGACAGCGACCATCCTGCTGGACTCTGGCCACCCACCAGAGAGGGCTAGAGGTCCTTAACTGGGCAGTAAGAACAGAGGCCCCTAGCCGATGGGGACTGCCACATTTCAAAATGCAACCGGCTCCTGAAACTTATTGTAAGGTTTATAATCTTCCATTCAGGACAATCTCCCTCACAAAATCATACACAAAAGTAACAGCACAGAACCCCGTACCTCCTGGATATAACCCCGCACCCTCTGGAGCCTCAAGGCCGCAAGAAGAGGAACAGCCTGAAGCCTCCCTCACCTGTAGAGACCCGTCCAGTCCCCCTTCAGCGGGCAGGTGAGCTGGGGCCCAGCGTGTTCCAGGGTCTTCAGAAAGTCCTCTTGCCGGAATGGGTCGATCTGAGGGGGGTTCTGTGCACGCGCCCCCGTGTTTTGGGCAAAGGAGGGCGAGAGAAAAAACAGTCAGAAGCTGAGCCTATACTGGCACAAGAAGAGCTGTGGGCAGGCCGCCGTGCTGGGCCCCAACCCACGCCGCGTGAAAGCCACAGGCGGCCTTCTTTCCAGCCTCTAAGCCACAAGCAAAATGGCTCCAGGCAACAGCGGCAGGAGGACTGGGGTCGGGCCCACCATGACCCCTGGACCTCCACGTACCTTCCAGGGGGCGATGGCTCTCTGCAGGGGCATGAGGCTGGCCATGTGCTGCTCCTGCGGAGGCAGAGGAGGGTGGGGAGAGCAAAGACGGGCTGCCCTTCTCGTCCGCCAAGGGGGAGCCCCCTCCCCTGCCACTTCGGACAAGGGCGGGCGGGCGGGGAAAGGCCGCGGAGGCCCCTCCAAAAACATCAGGACCCCTGCTGCCCCCCCACACCCCCATCCTGCGCCTGCACCGCTACTCACCAGGGGGGAAATGAAACTCTGGGTGAGCTCCAAAAGGTGGCGCCGCAGGACGGCGCTCTGGGCCTCCGAAGGGCGCTTCCGGCGGATGCCCTGCAGAACGGGCCCCGAGGCAAAAGTGGGAGAGGAGCCAGGTCACCCCTTGAAGCCCTGTGGGGCTGCTGGCATTGGCGGTCTCCTCCCAGTCCCCGCTTCACCAGCGCACAGCCTCCGGCCTGCCTGCCCGCTCGCCCGCCCACCCGTGGGGCAAAAGAAGCACTGCTCGGCTTGGGACCCTCAAGGCCAGACCTCTTGAGCCCTTCGCCCACAGCCCAGAAAGCAGAACCCACGTGTGCCTGGCGGCTTGGGGTGGTGCCCGCCCAGGGGATGCAGGCAGACCTTGTGGGAGGGCCGGCCCTTGGGAGACTGTGCCAAGCGCAGCCTCTGCGTGGACACGCAGGCTGTCGCTGACCTTCACGAGCCGCTTGATCAGAGCCTTGTCTTTGTGCAGGAAAGTCCGGTAGGCAGTGTAGAGGCCTAAGGAGCAAGCACGGAGTGCGGTGAGGCTGAACCAGTCATCAGGGAAGGACAGGCACGTGGGCAGGCTGCCCACCCACCATGGCTGGAAGAACAAAGGCCACCAAGTCCTTTGCCTCCCACCCCAGGAAGGGTGCTTGGGAGTGGGTGCGGAGGCATCCCAAGCCAGGGAGGGACTGGGGGAGGAACACCTCGCACTGTGAGGCTCTGCAGCTAGCCCACCCCATGGCAGGGGCGTGCGGGGCAGCTGGCACGTGGGAGGGAAACCAAGGCCCTCACGAGGCACCCCTCCTCACCTGGCTTGGCGTCCAGCGTTCTCAGCTTAGCAAGTTTCTTCAGCTTGACCTGCTTGGGAAGGTCCCCTGCACACAGCAAGCAGAAACGGACGCTGCAGTGCCAGGCTCACTAGCACAAAGGGGCAACTTGGTGGGGGTGGAGGGCGCCCACTGACGGGACAGAAAGCAGAGCTGCACTTCCCACAGACCGCACTCCTCCTTGGTGCCAGGCAGGATTCCCTCCCCTGAAAGAAGACCCCAGTCCCCTAAACCGCTTTTTACCAGCCATCTTGAGCTCCCCAAGGCGGAGAACGTGGGGCCAGTGCTGCAGCGTCTTGATAAAGAAAGGGTTGGTGACACCCAGGACGATATTTGGCCTGAAGAGGAGCAAGCAGAGGGAAAGAAAGGGGGCAGTCAGCTGGAGGTGCTGCCCCCAAGCTCTCTGCCACGGCAGGGCCACCCTCCCTGGAGACACTCACGGAGCCTGAGTCCGGGTTGTATATTCCTTGAACTCGCTGTCGTGGATGGTAAAGTACGGGCGATAATCACAGCAGTACCTCAGAGGAGCCAAGCAACTGAGAAAAGAGGAAAAAAGAAATCTGCCAGAAGCCCCCACTGTGGTGGGGGAGAAGGGACACAGCATCCACTGGATGCCCCCAGGGGTTGGCACGGGCACCCACTCCTCGGGGGCTCAGAACCCTGGAGCCCAATTGCTTCGGGGCACGAGAAGAGCCATGTATATCTTGCCCCAGGCAGGGAGCGGAAGGGAGGCAGGAGAGCTGTTCCTCCTATCTCCAGACAAGCCTGTTACCTGGTCAGGGCAAGAACCACCTCAGAAGAAATGGCGGGCGAGGGGCCCACGACCACCAGTGGCTCTCCCAGGAGCATCAGCTCCCAGAGCAGCTGGATGTGAATCAAGACGGGCTGGAAGCACCTGCCAGGGAAATGGGGGAGATGAAGCTCCAGGCAGGAATCTCTGGAGCCTGTGGCCCAGGCACTGGTGGGCTGAGGACAGAACTGATTCAAGCCATGCAGCCTCAACCCCACAGAGGCCACAGAATGGCTCTTACACAGTCCCTGCTGTACCAAGAATGCAAGACAGAAGCCCAACACAACTCTGGAGAAGCACGCTGCCTGAAAACCATGCAGAGGTCGTCCTGGACTCACCAGGCCCAGAACTTCTGCTCGTGCTCAGTGACCATGCTGCCCGAGGCCAACATCCCACCTGCACATTGGGTCAGGAATGGCCTCTCCCCGGAGCAAAGAGGTCAGGGGTCCCCCAGCCCAGCCCTGCTGAAGGTTGCACTATGAGGACACCAGGTTTCCTCTAGTTCTACCTGGATGGAAGGCAGCGGAACGCTCATCACCTGAAAAGGTCCACTTCATAGACGCTGGGCAGGACGAGTGGGGCTGGCAGGAGGTTCTGGGCAGTGGAGGAGAGACAGATGTCTGGCAGAAGAAACGCTCAAGGCCCCCAGGAGGTCAAGAACCTGGAGCAGACAGTCTTCAGGCTCTAGACAGAGGCCATATTTTCCCCTGTGCAATCCTCTGTCTGTCAGTGGAACTCCCTACCACTCTTCTTTAGAAAAAAGCACGCAGGGAGTCCTGGTCTGAGCGGTGTGGGGCAGAGAACTGACACACAAGCTAAGGAGGGCCTATACGGTCTGCCCACTGGTTACTCCCCAACATCAATGAGTTTCTAGCGGGTCAAGCAGAAGTTGCAAGTGGACCCAAGCAGCCCCCATCCCAGGCAGCTTGTGTGCCCACAGAGATCCTCAGCTCCACAAAGTTGTTGATTTGCACCCCAATATCAAGGGGGGTGCAGGAAACAAAGGGGCCCTGCAATGGCACTACGGATGCCAAACACAGAGGCCAGAAGAATGGGAGCTCTCCAGAGAAATACAATGCTTGACCAGCCCAACACCCCTGGCACCATCTCAGAGAGCCCTGAGAGGAGAGAGAGACGCACAGTATGTGTACAAGGCTGCAGGGGACCCAGGCGAGGAGGGTACTGTAGCATGACCCCTCTCAACCATTCAGGCAGCTCTCACCTCTTGGTTCAGAGGCTTGATGGGGCTGGAATCGGGCCTGTCCACCCGGGAGGGGATCCGTACCTGTGATACAGAGACATCATGCAAGTAGGCTCTCCTTCCCAGGAGCGTGGCAGCCCAAGGGTGCAGGAGCCCCGTCCTGGCAGGATAAAGGTCTTGAGAACCCCTCCAGACCTATCAGAAGAGGACGTCTTGGCCCGGTACCTGAATGACAACACCCATCACAGGCAGGTTCAGCACCTGGCCAGGCACGGGCGGGGGCCACTGGTCGATCTCGCTGCACACTAGAAAGAGACAGAGAACTCAGAACATACGTGTGTGCACTCACACACACGTGTGCGTTCCCTAAAGACTCAAATTTGCCTGCCCAGGCAACAGCCCAGCGTCTGCTCCAACTATCCCAGCTGCATCCAGAATCACCACCCAGAATCCAAGCCCATTCTAGGACTCAAAAACCTGACAAATGCACGTGTGTGACAGCTGCACCACTACCTAGGCATCCAACCGAAGTCCTCCATGAACTGCCGGCAGGCAGCCAGCCAGCCACCATCCTCCCCCACTGGTGCCATAGTGGCTCCTCCTCTGACGGACACAGCACCTCAAAGCTTGCCCGTGCAGGGAAGAGGGCCCCAGATGGGGTGGCTGCTGCTAAGGCCTTTGCCTGTGCTGCAGATGCCTTGACAGCTGGCAACGGGCTCTGCAAGCCAAAGTGGCCACACCTGCTGCACCATGGCCAGTCGGGCCTGCCTCCAAGCCAGCCTCCTCGGGCACGTCAGTCTCATGCAGCCGACCAAAGGCACGGCCACCTCTGCCTTCTGCTGGAGCACCAGACTGACTGAGGAGCAATAATTCTTCACCTCTGGGGCAGAGAAAAGAGAGCAGGAAAAGAGGGCCCTTTTTGTGGCCCCAAAAGTAGGGATCTTTCCCTTTCCCTGAGAGAACTCCTGGAGTGGGGCGGGTGCAAGGATGCAGTCTGCCTGCCTCTCCCCACAAGGGCCTGCACGGGAGAAATGGGCCCTTGAGGGACTGACGCATGTCCCGGTTCACGCTGGGCTCCCACCCAGTTAGAAATGCTCCTCAGCACTTTATGGAGCCCAGAATCAGCTCAGAGACAGACCCCAGCGGTCCCCCCCCCACTTCTGGCTTCACTGGCAGCAAAACCACAGGCTCTCCCATAGCTACCGGAAACAGCCTCAGTTTTTCTCCTCCAGACCAATAAATTACTTGTTTTAAAACTGTGCTTCCTGTAAGCTGTGGGGATTGGACCTCCGCTGAGCCCCTTGTGGCTGCACATAGCAGCCGATTTGCAGTCTCCACCCTGATAAAAACTAACTGGGATTTGCCGAGCAGCAGGAGACACAAAGCGGCCTCTCCCGACAAATCAGGGTCTCCCACCGGCTGCATACGCTGTGCTCCCTCCTCACCAGCCTCCAGGCAGGGATCCAGCTTGTCAAAGTACTCCGGAGCAATGAGTTGCAGCAGAGCTTGGAAGAGATTCACGTACGGCAAGCGAGAAACTAGGACCAGGGACTGAACAGAGAGAGAATGAGAGAGAGAGGGGAAACACTCCTTGCACGCCCCCTCACGCCAGGAAAGGAGGCCAAGCCCAGGCGCCACCAAGCCACCCCAACCCCTCAGGCCACCCACAGCCGCTCACTTGCCAGCTCTGCCAGCTCTGCCAGCGCGGGGACCCTGCCGCCCCTGCGGCTTCCCCCCAATGGGTACGGGGGGGCGGGAGGCACAGCTCCTGCTGGGGGTGGGGCGGGGAGAGCCGGGCCCGGCCGCATCTTGCCACCCACCTTCTGGAAATATCCCCTCTTGACAGCGTTGTCCCTGACTTGCCGGAAGTAGACGTAGCCAAAGTAGTGGGCCGCCTCCCGCTGCACAACGTTGGGGGGAGGAGAAGCACCCTTGAGCCTCCGCCCAGGTAGTCAAATCGTGGTCCCAGCCCCAGGCGGGCTGGGGCGAAACCCCAGAGGACCCCCCCCAGCAAACCCCCAAAGCCCGTTTGGCTGAGCAGAGCTCGGCCGGCTCAGCAGAGGACGGGGCCGCTGAGGCCTGATCCCACCACCTCCGCTGAGCCCGGACCGGAGGACGCGCGCATCTCCCTCCCGCGCCGCCCCTCGCCGCCGCCGGAAGGAGCCGCTCCGACCCCGCGGCACCCCGGCCACAGGCGCCCGCAGGCCCCCCCGAATCCCCAGAGGCCCGACGCCCGGCCCCTCTCCGGCGAGACAAAGCGCGCCCCGGGCCCCACGGCCCGCGGCGGGCTCGCCACCCACCTGCAGCGCCGCGGGGGCGTCCCTCCTGTAGCCGGCGTCGTCCCCCCAGGAGGCCCTGCGGCCCCCGGACTGGCGGAAGCGGAAGCTGAACTGGGTGTCCCCGAGGCTGCCTACGAGGAGAGGGCGGGGGGGCGGGGAGAGCCGCCGGGCGGTTGGGAGAAGGGGCCCCCGCCCGCCCCCCCCGCAGGGCCGGGCGGCACCCCAGGGCAGGGAGGACTCCGCCCCTCCTCCCGCTCGCCCCCGGCCGGTCTCCGAGCCCCGCGCGCGGGCGGTGACCTGGGGCTCTGCCCCCTTCTCTCCCCCCGGGCAGCGGCGGGGGCGCCTCCGACAGAAGGGCGACTGCGGGGCCCCCCTCCCCGCCTCCCTCTCCCGGCCCCCGGGACCCCCATCTCTCCGGCGACCCCCCCCTCCTCCCCCTCCTCCTCCACGCCGGCGCCGCCCGAAGCACCCACCTGAGTAGGAGTCCGGGAAGGACAGGTAGCAGATGCTCGTCTTCTGCAGCGGGGAGGGGGGGAGAGGGAGAGGTTGACGGGGGGGCGGGGCTCCGCAGAGGCCCCCGGCGCCCCCCGCCTCCGCCACCCCGCGGCTGCCTTACCTCCCTCTCGGTCAGCGCGAAGTCCGGCGGGTAGACCAGCTGCAAGAGAGCGGAGGGGCCGTCAGCGCGCCGGGGGGCCGGGGAGGGGGCCACCCCCCGCCGGCACCCCCCGGTCCCGGCGCCCACCTCGATGGCCTGCCCGAGCTCCAGGTCGAAGGTGACGGCGCAGACGCACTCGAGCCAGGCCGAGAGGCGCCCCCAGGGCGGCGGGGAGGGCGGGGAGGACGAGGCGGCGGCGGCGGCCGGGAGGCGCCCGGCGGGTACCGGGGAGGCCGACGGTCCCAGAAGCTCCATGGCGGAGGGGAGGCCGGAGCGGAGGCCCTGCCCGGCCGGGCCCGGCCCGCCCCTTCCGCTTCCGCCGCGGCGAGGCGCGCCCCCGGGAGCCGGACGGCCGAGGGTTCCGCCCCCACCGCAGGGCACGTCGGCGGCGGGCCCCGAGGGGCCCGCGGAAGGGCCGGGAAGCCCCGCGTGCTCGAGGGCGAGGCGCCCCGTCGGCAGCGCGCGCCCCCCGGCCCCGCCCCGGGCGGCGGGAGGACGCCCCCGGGGCGGCTCTACGGGGGCGGCTGCAACGCCCGCCCCGCCGGCTCCCCCCCCCGGGGCGTCCCCGGACCGAAGCCGCCCCGCGGGTGGGGCCGGCCGGGCGGCCTTTGATCCGGGAGCCCCCGCCCCTTCCCTGCGGAGGGGCGACCACCGGCACCCCCGAAGCGCCCCTGGCGGCAGCTGCGAAGGGGGGGCGGGGCGGAGACTCCCCAGGGGGCCGCGCGGACCCGGCTGCTCCTCCGCCCCCGATCTAAACGCGCCCCGCGAGGTTCTGCCTCCGGCAGCGGAGAGGGAGAGGCGGGCGGCGGGGGCCGACCGTGCCGCGGCTGCCCTCGCTCCGCCCCGCCGGTCTCTCTGGGCGCAGGGAAGGCGCACGCGCATGCGCGGGACCGCCCGGCTCCGCTCTCCCTCCGCCCCTCCGGCTCCGCGTCGGAGCCGCCATTTTGGAGCCGGAGCCGCAAAGGAGGGGACGGGGAGAGGGAGTCGGGGCCGCCGCCGCCTCCTCAGGTGAGCCCGAGGGGAGCGGGCCGGCGGGCGGGACCGCGCGCTGGCCCTCTCGGGCCTCTTCGCGGGGGCGACAGAGGGCCGGGCGCGAGGGCCCCTCTTTCGTCCGCCGCCCCGCGTGGGAGCGCTGTCCACGGGCCTGGTGGGGGTCTGGGCCGGCCCTCTCCCTCCCTGTCTTTTCCCCGCACCATTTGGGGAGGGGGCGCTCTCACCCCGCCCTGTCCCGGCAGGGCTGTTGCGGGGTGGGGGCCTCTGGAGGGATCCCCGCCGCCGCCGCCGCCGCCGCCGCCTTCCCCTCCCCTCCCCTCCCCCGGTGAGGAGCCGGGGAAAGCGGGGGGGGCGGCGGCGGCGGCTCCTCCCGCTCCTCCCTTCCTCGCGCGCCGGGGGGCTCCTGGGGGGCGGGACCAGGGAGGACCGCGGCCGTTTCCAGCACGGAGATCTTTGGGTGGGAGGCGCGTGGAAGGGAACCCCCGGCCAGGACGCTCCCGCGGAGGCCGCCGCTCCGGCGAGGGACGGGGCGCCTGGGTCTCCAGGGCGCGGGGGGGGGTCGGCCGTGTTGCTCCGACCCGTTTAGCTTCAGCGCAGGGTCCCTTCGGCCGGGGGCCGCTTTCGTCGTCCCGGCGCCTGGCGTTCCCGGCCCGGCAGGGGCTCGCCTCTTCCCTCGCCTCCGGGAGGAGCCGCGGCCCCCGCCCCGAGGCTCAGTTTTCTCTGCCGGCCCCGCCAGCGTAGCCAAGGCCGGGGCAGGAAGCCTCGGGCCGGGAGGGTCCCCTGTCGGGATGGCGGCGCCGCTGCCCTCCCTCCCCGAGGGGAGGGCTAATGCCTTCGAGCTGCAAGAGGATAGGTTTTGATTGCTCCTTAGGAGGGACTTCCTGACCGTAAGAGCAGGTGGGCAGTGGAGCCCGTGACCTGGAGAGACGCCGGGGCCTTCTCTGGGCAGTTCCCGGCCGCTGGGGGTGCATTGAGCAGGGGGTTGGACCTGATGGACTGGGGAGCCTTTCCGACCGGAGGACTCCCTGGCACATCTGCAGGTCAGGCAGAGCTGCTGAGCGGCGCTGTGCGTCCCCTTTCTCAGGGTGGGAACGGAGAGGTGCTCTGGGGCCTTCTTTGGGAGGCAGGGCTCTCTGAACAGGGCTCCCAGGCACTGGCCGACTCCGGATGGGGTGTGTGTTTTCTTAGGATTCTCTCCAGTCGTGCAGGTGCTCCATTCGGTGCCAAGGCAACTCCTGCCTAAAAGTTCTGAGTACGTGCTTCTGCGCCAAGGCATAGACTGGTGGTGGTGGCCATAGGCCTTTTCCATTGGAGGAAGTATCAAGGATGAATGTAAAGAAGGTTGCCGCCTGGGTGTGTTCGGCTTGGCTGTAGAAAATATGACTTGTGCCTCTGTTTCTTTTTTATGCTTGTATTTCTTAATGAAAGGGAAATCCATGCAGCCCACCTGGTCTCCTGAAGACCCCCATGGCCTTGCAGGCAAAAAGCTCTTTCGTTTTGCCGGTTCTCTCGGTTTGTGTCTGGCTGGCTGTCTGTGCTGGAGGCAAAGCAGTTTGGAGAGCCCCTCTGCGCAGTTCCTTCATGGCCTCAGCGGCTCTCATTGCTTCAAGATCTGCTGGTGGCGGTGGTGCTGATGGCAACTAGCCTGTGACATGGCGTGAACTTTGTGGGTGGACATGGGGTGAAGCCAGACTGGTGCCCTCCAGAACACAGCTGTGTCTGCTGTGTTGTAGTAAAGCTGTCTTTTCAAGGGAGTTAGAAAGTCAGTTGTTCTCTCAAGTTGGTCTAACCTGAAAGGCTTAGGCAGATTTGCAAAGGAAAGGCTTGCCAGTGTTTAGTAGCCACAGCAGCCGAATGGCTCTCCCAGCCCCTGTTTTTGAGACAGCGCGTGTCCGGCATCCAAACACTGGAACCAGACAGCACGGAAGGGTTGCTGCCCTTGGGCTTCTGGAGGCAGGTTGCTGACCCCTTTTTGTAGCTGCGGGCTGAGCCTGGCAGATCTCCTGAGGTTGTTGTGCAGCATGCCACTTGTTTGTCGCCTGACGCATGTCTCTGAGCTTCAGCATCTGGAGTGGTGACTGGCTCGTGAGTGTCCTGGGGGCAGCAGGGGGATCAGCTGTGAGCACGCTGTAGGCCTTCCTTACCTTGTGACTGTTTTTTACGACCTGCCAGCCCTGCCAAAGGCTTATGGTGTAGGATGCAAACGAATGTGCAGACACTGGGTAAAGGAAGAGCAACGCAAATACAAAAGTGTGCAACATGACGTAAAGTACCTGACAAATTCATAGAGTTGAAGTATGCAAGATGAGAAAATGACGTTGAATTAGACCAGAGGGGGAAGGATGCCGCACATGCACAAGCTGCCTTTGCATGCTTCGCTCCTGTGCGTCTGTGAGTGTCTCTGTCGGCACTGCTGAGTGGGACTACAGGTTGGCTTCCGTCTGATTCAGGTATCTCAGGTCTGAGCTTTGGGTCTGCGTAAATGCTTTCTCTGTGAGGAGAAGAAGGCATGCGAGCTGCTTTACAGGAAGGGTTTCAGGATTGCAACCTAAACCTGACTCTGCTGGCTTCCCTTGGGGCTTTGTTTATCCCTGCATTCTCGAGGTGACAGAGTCCTTCGCGGCTCGACAGGGTTTTGGGCAGGAGCTTTTCTAGCCCTCGATGCCAAAGACCTTTGGCACAAAAAATGGTGGTGTTTCTAAACTCAGAATCTGAAGGAGCCTGTATGAGCCATATTTATGGTGTGGAAAGAAACAAGCACATGGAAGCAAATTTGGGTTTGTGGACTTTTGAAAGCTCTGAGGTGAAAGGTCACAAGCGCTAGCAACAACTTATTCTCAGAATACCTGGCCCCTGATCTGAGTAGATTTTTGGCTTTTACCTTTCTTTCCAGACTCCTCTCCAGTTACAGAGAAAAGGGCAAAAGGGTGATTTCTCTGTGGCTGGAGGAGGGAAGACAACGGCTGTTAAGTTGTTGGAGGCTTAGATGCTGCCTCACAGGCTTTGTCTAACTTGCGTCTTTCAGGAGTCCCTCTGCTGTTTGGAGTTCTCCAAAGGCCTGTTAGACTCCAGCTTCCTTCGTTAGCACAAAAACCGTTAGCCAAATCCTCTTTGCCACAAGAGAAGTCTAGTAACATTTGGCATAAATCGGTATAAGCAGAGAGGGACCCCCCCTTTTTTTTGTAGTCATGTCAGAAGGCAGCAGGGAGTATTCCCTGGAAGAAGAGTGTGCCTTTTGCTTTTGTCATTCTTGGGCGGAAGGAAGATGTCCATGGCTCAGAATCCTTCCTTTCCTGTCGCTCCCTACAGGAGGGTGCTGTGCTTTCCCTTTGGAACAGGGAAGGGACCAGTGTGGGGGGCAGCTCAAAAGTACCACCCACTCGGCTGCACGGATCTAGTGGGTTTTGCTGTTGTGTGTTGTTGTGGATGGCAGTTTCCTTGTATTTCATGGAAGGTTTTTATTCTGGTGGAGCAACAAAGAATGCAGATGATACGTGGAGCCCTCGGCCTCTGGCAACACGTTTCCATTTTGTTTTGAATTGTGTTTTGAGCATATTGTGACTTTCTGTGGCCTTTGGCTGTGATAGATCGCAGAGGTGGGAGTGCTAGTGTAGTGCTAATATTGTTTGTGTTTGTATTCATTCAAAGGTGTGCTGCCTCCTCAGCTTGTGCGGGGGGCCTTGTAAAATCCAGGCCATGCTGTGCCCGCATGTCATTTTGACGGGGGAGAGAGGAAACAGAAGGTTGGGGGTGCTCTTGGACGTCTTGGGTATCTTTTTAGCATTGACCTCAAGTTGAAAGTTCTCCTTCCAGAAGCAACCTTGGAGGCCTTCCTCCTCCTCTCCTGGGGCAGAACCTCTCACAAAATGTTAGAGGGAGGAGGTGGGCTCCATGCGACCTTATGCAACTTCCTGTGGCAGAGCCCCTAAGAGAGAACTTGGTACTGGGGTGCGTTCTGGGTTCAGATTTGTTTCTTTGGAGGAATGTGGTGGCAGTGGGCTGAGTGGTGCTGCCCAACCTGCCAGCGTGAGGATTTTTGGAAGGTGGGGAAGGGCTCTTGTGGTTTCCAGGGCAACCCAAAGAGTTTCCTTGCAGGAGCGACCCTGTGGCTCCTCGGGCTTTTGCACTCTGGGCCGGCAGAGCGAGGCCATGGGCTCGTCTGTTGGCACGGGCTTAAGGCAGCAGCCCCTCAGGCATGCTCACCTGGGAGCAAGCCACATTGGGGCCAGTGAACGGGCTTGGGGTTAGGCGGCACACGCGCCACCTGGCCATAGGCAAAGTGTGTCCCTCTGTGCTCCGTGCTTCCCCTTGCCCTCCCCATGGGAAAAGCTCTTTCTTGTTCTTCTTTCCTCAGCTGCTCCTGTTCCGCTGCTTTCTGCCCTCTGCCATGGATCCTGCTGCAGGTGCACTGTTCCACTGTGGAAACCCTTGTGTGGAGTTTGTCTTTCTTGGCATCCACAGTGCATTTGTTTTCTTTCCTTCTGCAGAAAAGAGCTGGAGATAAACGGAATTAAATGGAAGTTATTGTCCAAGCCAAGTCCTCTGCAGACGCAGGAAGGCGAAGGAGCTGCTGCCTGAGGTGGAGGTCTCACTCCTGAAAGAAGGTCTGCTCAGGAGGTAGGCGCCTCCGTCTCTCCATCCAGCAGTGCTTTTCTGCCCTCCTCTGGATTATGAAGGGTGGGTTGGGGATTTATTCGGCATGGGACAAGCCCACAGGCGGGGAGATGGGGAGGAGCTGCCTGTGAGATCAGGCCCAACGCGTTCACTGGGCCAGGGTCGATGAGTGTGGCGGTCTCTGCCCCAGGAGACTGGAAACTCAAGAGCTGCCAGCTTCTGTGGTCAGCAGCATTTTGTCCCCCTGACAGCATGCTGTAGCCCCACCCCCCCCCCCGTGAAAGGGTGGCCATTTGCGGGGAGGGGTCCTCAGACTTCAGTTGCCAATTGTGCCAGCTGGTGGTCTCTTGTTGGTGGACTGGTCAGCTGGCTCTGAGTCAGTCCCCCAAAATAAGCCCAGTGCCATGGGTGAGCTCCGTAAAGTTTGGACTAGAACCTAGAACGAGTTGACTGACAACTTGTAGCAGAAGGAAGCATCCTGTCCCTTTAGCTGATGGGTTCCTCCAGCTGCAGGCTGTAGATTTGGGCCCCCCAACAGTGAGATCTAAGCAGACCTTCTCAGGGCCAATCCTCTCAGTTTCTGCCTCTGGATAATGGGTCCCCACTGTTCCCCCATCACACCCAGGATGAGGCAACCAGAAGTTGGAACCATGAGGTTTTAGTGGGACAAAACCAAGCTGACCACATGTGACCTGCCTTCCATCCTAGCAGCCATGAGAACACCAGAAGGAGGTTGCTGTGGGGGGGATGTACTCCCGCCTCCTGTTCCCAGCTGTAGAACCCAAAGCTGAAGTGAAACTGTTGAGCAGACCTTACAAAATGCAGAGGGAGTTCATCTGTGCCTGGAGATCTAAGGGCCTAAGGAGGCCTAAGAGGAAGAAGAAAGGAGAGGGAAATCTAGGGAGAAAACAGTTTTTTTCCCCTGGCAGGGAGGATCTATTGAAGTCTTCATCTTTCTGAAAAAAAATGAGAGAAAACTCGAATTATGGAATATTACTTTTCAGAACATAGAACTGTTTAGTATCAGTACATGAAAGGGATGTTTGCTCCCAACAGTTTTTACAAGTTCTGCAACAGGAAGAAATTTGGTGGTTCTATGTACAGGGTCAAACCATGGTTGTCACTGAGTTTGGTTTCTTTTCCTTCGTTGTTTGGCTAATGCTCACGCTTTTTTGTTTTGTTTTTTAAACTGCAAGTTAGGAAATAAAGTTTTCCTGCTCTGAACTTGGCAAAACCAAAGAGTTCAGTTATTCCTTGCAATTCAGTAGTTTGTAGCTCTGTTCAGAAGACATTTTTTGAGAATCCCAGTTTTAAATTTTGGCTAGATATTGCATTCTGTGCCATAGTGCCCCTGTAATACATGTGGGCAGAGGAACTTTCACAGTCATTTTTTATTAAGTTAAAAAAATAATAAGAAGTACGTTCATACCAACATAGACAAATGTTTACGTAGGACTAAAGCGTTAAGAATACATTGTTAAGATTGGTTTCTATTCTTGTTAGAAACAGTTCATGGTATTTAGGCGTTTACTAAGTCATAGATTTTATGTCGTAATTGTTGATTATTGTTTATTATTTTTCTTTGAATTACTTAATTTTTCAAGTTTATAGTTAATCATTCAGTTATTTTAGGCTAACTTATAGTAGTGATCATTTATTTACAAATGGTAGTTGTTCATATGAAAACCTTGAAAACAACAAACAAAATGTATCTTATAAATCTTTCACGCTTCACAGTTAATAATATTTTGTTTGTCAAAACCTATTGTCATCAGAACGTTCTCATTCTTTTTTAAAAAAGCAGTCAATCACCTCCATTCAGACAAAAATTCTGCCTTTTGTCCTGTGCATAAACTTGTCCATTTTGACGATTCCCATTAGGCTGTTCAGCCATTCATCCACTGTTGGTAATTTGTATTTTTTCCAGTACTTTACATACACTAATTTTGCTGTTAACAGCATATGTTGTATTAGTTTATGTTGCTTCTTATCTACTGTTGTATCTTCTTCCCAAATTCCTGACAGATATAATTCAGGCTTTTTAGGTACTTGAGACTTTAAAATGTTTTGCATCCTTTTTTGTATCTTCATCCAGAACTGTTTAGCTTTATTGCATGTCCACCACACAAGATACAAGGAACCAGAATAATCCTGACAGTTCCAGCATTTAGACCTTGGCTCTTTAATACATCTTTGCTAGTCTTTGGGATAAGGTAGCAAGGGTACTTCATCTTATAGTATTTTTTTTGAGATCATACTATAGTACTTTTTTAATATCATTTGTCTATAACTTCTCTCATTGATTCATATGTATATTATATCCAGAATTCTTTGTCCGGTTAGTCATATATTTCTTTATTTCGTATAGGCTTTTGTTGTTTTTCCATTTACTGTTATTTTTGCTGACTGGTTTGAATATATCTATTTAACCCAACTTAAAAAAATTTGAGCAAAATTCAGTTCAGTAACTTTGAAGAGGAGTTGCCAATTCAAGTAATCAAAGGCATTTTCTGTGTCCAAAAAATTAGAGCGCTGTGCTTTTCATTATTAGATTAGAAATATTCTATTGGATCTAATACAATTCTGATGTTATCGTTCATTTGTGTTCCTGGTAAAAATCTACTTTGATTTTCATCAATATATTTTTGCAATTAATTCTTCATCCTTTCTGCCAAAATCAAAAGCAAAAATTTTATAGTCATTATTCAACAAAGAAATTGGTCTGAAATTCTTTGGTAAAGTTGAATCTTGACCTTCCTTTGGAATTAATACAGTAGTGATTTCTTTCCATGAGTCAGGAATTAATCCCATTTCTATCACATCATTCTGTACACTTTGCAAAGGAAATAACAGTTATTTCCGTAGGATTTTATAGTAAGAGAGTCCAAATTCACATTAATTTCTAGCCCTACAAATCTGTCTTCTTCATCTGAAGATCAGTTTTGGCAATAATTTATGTTTTACATATAAAACCACTCCATTTTTCTTCGAGTGTCCAGCCAAAATGAATTCTTCATCTAGCTTTTTTCTGTAAATAAAAAGTCGTTTCCTTTTAAATATGAGTTTATTCTAAGCAAATAATGCGCAGACCCAATTTTTCTAAGTAGTAAAATATCTTATTCCTTTGTGGAAGTGTTTACCCCACTTATATTGCTTGTCAAAAATATGTAATCCACTGTAATGCTTCAGATTGTGAAAAGTCTAGGTTTGTCTCTGCATCTTTTGCAAGTAAATCCTCATCTTCTTTATCTTGAGTACTTGATGCAGTTGCTTCCTTTTCATCAGATTCTTTGAGCTCATCTTTTGATTCTTGTTTTTCCATTCCTTTATCAAAATCTTTCTTAAAAGTTTTCAGAAACATTTAGCAGATGAATTCTGTGACTTTCATTCTTCAAGTAAAAATCATAGAGCTTGAAGAGTGTGCACGGGCCTTCGAGTCCCATCCTCTGCCATGTAGGAATACACTATCAAAGCATCACCTTTTCCAGTCTATGCCAGGTGAAAGGGATATTCTTCCTTTTGAGTTTCTCCAAGAAAAATGTATAACTGTTCATTTTGCTAAGGATTCGTACTCAGATTTCCTTTATCAGAATAAGCATGTTGTCCTGAATCTTAGAACTGGCCTTCCAGTGAAGCTCCAAGATTTGATCTCTCATCTTCTTGCCTGTCAACCGAATTGCAGCATTTCTTGCTAGTTTCATCTTCCTTGCAGAGGCAGAATTAATATAAAGACCTCCCTCTGCATTGGTGGGTTTGAGCTTTGCAAACTTGATTATCTCCGAGGCACCCACTTGCCTCTCCCCCTCCCATTCCCCTGCTTTTTGCCCAGGTATACATGTCTTCCTTCCATGGACGTGGGCAAAAGGCAAGCGAATGGCAGGGGGCAGCCCTGGGCACATGCCTCCGTGTCACTGCCCCCCCAACTGGCTTGCCTATTGCTGAGGCGGCTGGAAGCCAGCTGGCCGGGGCGAAATGCAAGTGAATAGGAGGAAGGCATGCATGCACGCAGGCCTTATTCGGGCGTGTGGCTGCCTCTTTCCGTTCACTCGGCTGTTGCCTGGGCGCCTGGAAGGAAGGCAGTGCACTTGGGCAAAATGCAAGCAAATATGGGGAGCTCTGGAAGGGAAGGGGAATACTCACGTTGGTGGAGGGGTGAGTTATTTGCATTTTTTGACTTTCACAAAGTTTCTGCGCCCTAAACCTTCACAAAGTTGAGGGGACGATATAGTCTTCATTTTCTGACATAAATGTCAATAACTCTCAATTACCTCTGGATTTACATCTTCCTTACTCGGTTCTGGCAGGCCTCAAGAATCGTTCTATCCAGTTGGTTCTCTCGTTCTTGATACGTTCCTTTCTCCCTTTGAATGGTCATAATTTCCAGCTGGCTGGTCTTTTCTTGCAGTATTCCTGTTGCTTTCTTATTCTCTTGAACTTCAGCAGTGGTCGTTTCCAGCATCTGTTGAATTTCTTTTTTTACTTCCCCTGTCACTTCTTTCAGTTCATCTATCTTATTCTTAGAGGAAACATTAAATTGCCTAAATTCTGCCACCGATCTGTCAAAATAATCAGGGATTTTACCTTCTTCAGCTGAATCTTTTCTAGTTTTTATTTTCTCTTTAGATAATGAAGTTGGGTTTATATTCCAGAAAACTGTAATTGCTGCAGTGAGTTCGTCTTTTCTTTCAGTGTTAATATTACGTCCGCCTCAGTTTCGTTTACTCTATTTTTTCTGCTAATTCTGTTCAAGCAGTTTTTCTTCAGTAACGTGGATAACAACTGAGCTCTTTCCGAAAACTTTCCCAGCGATATAAATACTGGCGCATTACTAATTAGCAAATAGATATGCAGAGACCTTTTTTGTTTTTTGTTTTTTAAAATTATTTCTTAGACAAAAGGAATAGTTGTTTTTTTAAAAAAAAATTTCTTCGTGACAGATGGAAGTTTCTTAAAAGTGAGATACTGAAGGCACAATATAAAACTGTACCAATAAGGAGATAAAATGGCAGGTGTGTAAAGAAACCAGAATGGTTGATGAAAGAACTCTCAGCTGAGCTGAGTGTTAAAAGAAACATGTACAGGAAATGGAAGAATGGTGAAGAGGAATTCAAGCAAATAGCCAGGAGATGTAGGGAGAAGGTCAGAAAAGCTAAAGCGCAGAAAGAACTCAGGTTTGTCAGGGAGATTGAAAGGAATGAAGAGGGCTTTTTTAGATATGTCTACAGGAAAACAAAGAAATGATAGGGTCACTGTGCGGAGAAGATGGGCAATTACTAACAGGAGGAAGAGAGGAGGCAGGTATGTTTAGTCTGCAGAAGAGAAGGTTAAGAGGGGACATGATAGCCATGTTTAAATGTTAGAAGGGATGTCAAGGAGGGAGCAGGCTTGTTTTCCACTGCTCCAGAGACTAGGACAAGGAGCAATGGATCCAGGCTTCAGGAAAGGAGATTCCGCTTGGACCTCAGGAAGAACTTCCTGACAGTCAGAGCTGTCTGGCAGTGGAATATACTGCCTGAGAGTGTGGTGGAATCTCTTCCTTCTTTGGAGGTTTTTAAGCAGAGACTGGATGGCCATCTGTCAGGAGTGCTTTGATGTGGGTTCCTGTATGGCAGAAGGGGGTTGGACTGGATGGGCTCTAGAGTTTCTTTCGACTGTGTGATTCTGTGATTGTGTTTCAATAAATCATATTTTTCATGTTCCAAAATCTATATATTTTACATTAAAGCAAATTAGATGTAATATAACTTATGGTTCTAATTGTGATGCAGGGACTGTTAATCTGTAAAAAAAAAAAGTACTGGTGTACTATTTCCACTTTTTCTGCAAAAATTCTAACCCAGTTCTTCCCTCATGGCTTCAAATTTTCCAGAAATCTTAGCATTTCTGTCTGTGTGACTGGACAGTGATACTGAGAAGGACTCTCAGATCGTCTGGGCACGTTCCTTCATTCTTTGTTTGGGGAAGGCAGAGGCAAGAAGTTTGGGGAAGGCAGAGTGGACACCCCAGGCCAGGTTTGAGTGTCATGGGAACCGTTAGCGAATGTACCACTGCAGGCTGGCTCCTCTTGGCCAGCTGGAATTCTCTTGAATTGTGGATGGGATTGTTGTCTGAAGGTGGCCAGTGTTGAATACAGGGAGGTGGATTTCTTTGCTCCTTTCAGTTCTTAAAATTTGCCCTGAGTGGCCTGCCATGAGCACACTTGACCCATTCCATCTTGCTAGTGAAAATTCAGGTGAAAAACGTAATAGTCCTACATCCAGGTTGGGACCAAACCTGTCTTGTTTTCTCCTACTCCTTAGTGGCTGAGATCACTTTAGTCACATGGGACACAGGGGACTGGAGACTTGGTTTCTCAGGGAGCAGGTTTGACTGTGGGGGCCACATGACAACCCCTGTCAGCTCAGATGCTTCAGAGTGATGGGGACAGAGCTGTCACTCCAGAACTCTGTGAGCACCTTCGGACAAAGAATGGGGAGGCAGCCTGCAGCCTTGTTTCTGTCTGGGCAATGTTCTGGTCGAGCTCTCTGTTTCTCTGCTCTTCCAGTGAAAGTGTGGCACTCCCAGAGAGAGAGAGAGAGCAAGCGAGGGAGTTTTCCTGTTCTTCCAGGGTCACCGTGCTCATCTCTGCTCTAAGGCTGGCAACTGGCAGGCTGTCTGTGACTCCCTGCTTATCCTCCCCACAGAAGGAAAGGAAATGGTCCCTTGGGCTAGGAAGGGCTGGAGATCCAGATTTGGCTCTTGTGAAGGTCCCGTGATTGCTATGCTATGGTAGGATGTCAGGCCCAGCAAATGTGATTGTTGTGTTCCAAAAGCTATCCAGTTGGGAGGGGAGAGGAGCTGGCTGTGGCAGGAGATGGGACGGGTGGATGGGTGGGTGGGCAGCAGAGTGCAGGCAGGCATAGCTGCCTCTTCTCTCTCACTCAGGGTTGGTGGTGGGGCATTCTCCATCCCTCCTGGGGCAGATCCAGCACTCTGCTGACCTTTACCCGTGGGTGTGAAGGCACCTGCCAGGCATGGGGTTTTGTGAGTGAGCAAGATGCAGTCCAAATGGCTCAGTTCTACACAGAGTTGGGTGCTCTTAGAGGCCAGTGGGTCGGTACAAGCCTAATTCCCCTTTTGGAACAGATGACTTCGCAGGTCTTTCCAACAACCTCTCACACCCTGGCAAGCCATGCCCCGCTCTGATCCCCCCCCATGTCAGAAACTACTATCTTCATCAGCCCTCTCCCCCCCGAGAGGCTCCACCTTGTGCTGAGAGGCCTTTCTGGGACCGTTGGAGACCAGGAAAGGAAGTGTCTGACAGTTGCCTTTTGCCAAGTTTGTAAAAGTAGAAGCTTCTGTTCTTTTTCAATGTTTATGTGATACGCATAGATATGTATATATACACACACAGGTATGCACGTGCCTCTATTTGTTGGTCCGTCTAGTTTGTATTTTTTTTATTTATGTATGCGTGCAGCACTCATGTGTGCATGTCTATATACCGACATATACACATACACTCTCTTACGTGCATGCACGCACACACACGTGCGCACATGTGTACACACCACCACCACCACCCGCGGTATCAGTGGGGAATTGGTCCCAAGACCCCTTGCAGACACCAAAATACATGAATGTTCAACTCCTTGTCTTTGTCCCTGCAGAAGCCCCTCGGCACCCTGAGATTGGTGGTGCCACTGGTGCTCCTGCACAGTCGTTGGTGAACAAATGAGCAGGAGCACCATCGCTGCCAATTGGAGGCGGTGGCACTCTGTAGTGGGTTGAACTCTCAGATCATGAGCGCACAGGTGGTTCAGGCCCACCGTGTGTGTGTGGATTTGTCTGTGTGTGCATGTGTCCCATTCCTCACTGAAGTATTGAGCTTCAAAATGACTGACAGTTAAACCTTCCCCCTTAAAAAAAAAAAGACCACAATATAAATAAAAAGGCACAAAATTTGTTAAAATCAACTTAGTCTATTTTTAGCAATGAAAGTGAGTTAAAGTATTCCTTTGCAAAAGTACAGAGAATACAAAGCAGGGTAGCAGAGAGGGGGCCAGCCTGCCCGTCCCGTCCATGGTGGGAATCCTGGAGAGTGAAGGGGGAGCTGCTGAGAAGACCCCTCCCTCATATCCTCTGGGCCAGATGTGCCTGTGGCAGTGGGACCAAGAGAAGCGCTGGCATCTCAGCCCCAGGAGACTCTTCAGTTGTTCACATTGTCCATCTGCTCTCTCCTCTCCGTGCTCCTCATTGCAGCAGTTGGGCTCTCTCACCATGTTCTGGAAATTTGACTTGAACGCCACTTCGCATGTTGACAAGCTGCTGGAGAAGGAGGATGTAACTCTGCAGGAGCTGATGGACGAAGATGACCTCCTCCAGGAGTGCAAAGCGCAGAACCGCAAACTGGTGGACTTCCTATGCCAGCAGCACTGCATGGAGGAGCTGGTCCACCTCATCACCCACGAGCCCCCGCTGGACATGGACGAGAGGGTCCGCTTCAAGTGGGTACCTGGCTTCTGGCCAGCCGAAGGCTTGGCGGCTCTGATGGTGGGCGGCTGGGCGTGGAGTGGTTGGGGGGGCTCGGTGAAGGAGGCTGCTCCTGTCCTGTTGCGGGAACGAACAGAGGTTGGCAGCCTCCCTCGGGGGCCAGTGGGTCCACCCTTCCAGCGCTGGCGGGTCTTTGTGCGGGCTTGGGGATTCTGTGGCACCGTGTTCCCTGCCAGGTGCTGCTGAAGGGTGGTGTGGAGGTGACCTGGCCACTGGAGGCGAGACCCGGGATGCCTGTGGCATATGAGAGGCTGCAGCCATCAGGAACTGGGGTGGTCCCTGTCCTGGGAGACCCACAGGAACTGCCGTGACACTCAAGGGACAAGTTTTCTTTTGGGACGAGTTCACACGGGAAAGTGTGGCTTGCTTGTTTCACAGAGGCTGGGCTTGGGGGCTGCTCCTTCGGAGCGCCCTAAAATTGGCATCCTGGAATTGCCAACCTGCTTTGGCCGAGTGAGTAGGGAGTTGCTTCCAATTGCAGGTTTGGCCAGGTCGCCCCCACAGGTGACTTCCTCTGTCTCTTGGGGCCTGCTGGCAGTCATGGCCCTGTGGTTCCCTTGACTTCCCCCCACTTTCTTCCAGCTCTGTTTCTGTCCCACAGGTACCCCAATACAGCTTGTGAACTGCTCACCTCTGACGTGCCGCAGATCAATGACAGGCTTGGAGGAGATGAGGCCTTGCTGAGTATCCTCTATGACTTCCTGGATCATGAGCCACCCCTGAACCCGTTGCTAGCCAGTTTCTTCAGCAAGACCATCGGCAACCTCATAGCCAGAAAGACAGAGCAGGTGGGTAGTCCTGCTCCCTGGCCTCTGGTGACTCCTCTCTTCTTTGTGTTATAATTTTCTGGGTGTTTTCTGTCTCCCCTGAGTGTGGGAGTCCTGCTAGCTGCTTTTCTCTTTTCTCTGCTGACCGATGAGGGTCCCGTGAAGAAGGGTGACGTCGGGAGAGCGAGAGTAATCTGTGTGGGAAGAATTCCCCCACCCCACCCCAAAGTGATTTGCAGAAATCTTGCTATCTTTATGGTATCAAATCAGGAACAGTCTTTTTTTTGCTCAGGCGTTTCGCATTTTAACTTGTTTTTATTATGGACCTGTTCTTTATGGGCTGAGTAGCCTTTTCTAAAAAAATTTTTCTTTTAAAGATTATTGTTATTCTGTTTTTAATAGTTTGTGTGCTGTTTTGGGATCTCTTTTGGTTTAGTGGTTCTTTGTACATTTTTAAGTTTATTGAAACAGAAGAGCTGAAACTGCAGCTTTTCTTTTAAGGTGATAGCGTTTTTGAGGAGGAAAGAGCAGTTTATCGACCTGGTACTGAAGCACATTAACACGTCTGCCATGATGGACCTTCTTCTGCGACTCGTCAGCTGTGTGGAGCCTGCCCAGCTGCGCCAGGACGTCCTAAATGTGAGCCTCCCATGGCCCCGCACAACCGTCCCTGGCCTGGCAGAACCAGGTTGTCCCTCGGGGCTCAGTTGTTTGCTTGTGAGTGGGAGAGGCGGCAGGAAGAGCAGCCGAGCAAGACTGTTCCTCCACTGACTCTTGTGCCGGGCTTACTGGGCAGGGCTGGTCATGAGGGCAGGGTTGGCCTGTGTGATGCCTGATTGGCCAGCTGGCATTACTACTTGTCATCCCATTCATTGCACCAGGATCCTCACTCCGTGAGGACTCGCCCTCCCATCTTTTTAAAACTGGCCTCCCCCCCATTCCATCTGTTTTGCATTTCAGAAGGCCTGCTGTGCTTGCGCCCATCCATATTGCTTTGGCTGACTGTAAGAGGGCCTGATTAGGTTGGAGTTGGGGTGCCTGGTGGCTTACAGCTGAAGCGTGATTATCTTTCCTGGCTGGTTCTGCCTTGCTGGCAGTCTTAGACTGGTTGCTGCCTTTGGGGATGGGATGGGATGGGATATGAGGGCTGGAGAGCTTTTGGTCATCTCTGGTTCCTTGGGATGAGTGGCCAGGAGTTTCTTTTCTGCAGCTTATGCGAGCCTTCCATGTGTGGCCTCTGGGTGCCGGGGCGTGGGGAGGTGGTCCTTTCCTTGAGTCACAGGATCTCTGGCCAGGTGGCCAGGGAATCCAGGGCCTGAATGCCAGAAGGGCCCGCCTCTCCCTGGTCGGCTTCCTCCCCCTCAGCTTGGTGACATCTGCTGGGGGTGGGGTGGAATCACTAACCCTGGCTTGTTTCCCCTCTTTTTGTTCTGTCAGTGGCTGAATGAAGCAAAGGTCATCCAGAGACTCGTGGGCCTGATCCACCCCAGCCAGGATGAGGACGTGAGTGCTGGTCCTGTTGACTGCCTTGTAGGGCAGTCTGGCAGGTTGCTTTCAGTGCATGGGAGTGAGTGGGTGCTGCATGTGTGCGCGCGTGGAAGTGGAGGGCCTTTTCTCTTCCCCTCACTGCCTCTTTGCAGTTCTTCAGACACAAACCCTTTCTGTTGCCACTGCTGAAGGCTGCTAAGTAGTTCTGAGGCTGCCTACCCTGGCCCTCCCGGCCCCTGCCTGCCTGTGCTCCCCCTTCCTGCACGTGAGAGCATGTGAGTGGGGAAAGCAGGAACGGAAGGTTCCCTTGGATGTTAGGAAAGCCAGTCCCAGAAAGCTCAGGGAGTGGTTGGGTTGGACCCTCATGCTGCGGGCTTAGGAAGGAGTAAAGGTGACGATGAGCCCATCCGAAGGCTGCCCCACCCCAGAAGGAGGAAGCAAGGAGGGCATTACGTGGAGCTTGAGGGGAGCTGTCTCTGGGGCTGAGACTCCAGGGAGCCCACAGAGGAGGCAGAATGAGGGGGATGATGGGCCAGCCCAGCTCACAAGCCTGGGCATCAGGAGAGTCAGGGTGCTGGCTGAGCTGGCAGGGCCCCGGGGGCTTTGGCCATAACCGACTCTCCTTCTCTTCTTCCTCCTCTGCAGCGGCAGTCCAACGCTTCCCAGACCTTGTGCGACATCATCCGGCTCAGCAGGGACCAGAACAGCCAGCTCCAGGAGACTCCTGAGGCCGATCCTCTCCTGGCAGTGCTGGAGTCGTAAGTGGCCAGGGCCAAGGGCTGGCCCAACTGCCCAAAAGTCTCATTGGGGGTGGAGGGCAGTAACGGCAGCCTCAGCTGAGCACTGCAGCAGCAGATGACCTCCTCCTCTGCTGAGGGGACTGAGGTATTTCTGCCTTGGGTGGCAAGCTTAGAGCAGAGCCTCGAGGGGGCTGGAGATGGCAGAGTGGGGGGGGCTCTCTGTTGTGGGCACTTTGAGGGCAGGAGGGTGCTGGCAGGGCTGCTGCTCTGAGGCTTGGAAGCTCTCTTTGGAGGGAGGCTGGCCGACCAGTTCTCTCCTTGCTGTCCTCCTGTCAGCAGCGAAGAAGTCGTTTTGATTCCAGCAGTTTTTTGGGAACTGGTTGTTTCACAAGAAAGGGGGTTTTCTTGGTGTCTTGTGGTATGTTTATTTTTTTGCTTTCAAATGAAACTCTTAAATGGTTTTAATGCTGCAGACAGTTTTGGATTGTGTTAACTGCTTCTTTTTGTCTGTTTTTGGCTACAGGTGTTTCTACCTGTAAATCTTTTTATTTTGTAAATTGATTAGAATGCCAGCCTTGGAGAAAAGGCAGGGCGGAGGGGGGTAAACCGAGTAATGGAATAGGGTGGAGTAGAGTAGAATGAACAGAACAGAGCAGAGACATTTGGGGCTGGGCTGGTTCCAGGAACAGGCCTGGGTTTGCATTCCTCCTCTGCTTTGGAGCTGTCAAACTCTCAGCCTCACAGAGGTGACAACAGTGGGGAGAAAGGTCCATGTCCCTCACTTCAAAATCTTGGAGGAAAAGGTGGAGTGAAAGCAAACAGGATCTGCTGCCTGGAAAAAGATGATTGGGACCCAGACATGGAGGAGGTGGCGGGCACAGCAATAATGTGCAGGAGAACAGCTGTTGAGAGAGGCTTCTGTGTTGCCTTCTGCTTGGGGCTGTTCTGTTGTGGAGGGGTGGCAGCAGCTCCGTCCTCCTGGATGGCTGTGACCCTCACGGGAGGGATTCCTGGGCAGTACACTGGTCCTTTCTGGACCAGATGCCTCCCAGGCTGCGGCCCTTACCCTCTCTTGGTCTTGCCAGGCAGGAGTGTGTGGAGCAGCTTCTGAGGAACATGTTTGACGGTGAGAGGACAGAGAGCTGCATCGTGAGTGGAACTCAAGCCCTCTTGACCTTACTGGAGCCCAGGCGTCCTGGGTGAGTCCAGCTGCTGTGCCATGGCCCCTCGGGTTTTGCTGGGGGGGGGTGATGTGGGGGGGGTAAAGGGTGTGTTAATTTCTGGGTGCCTCATTGTAAGAAGGATATAGACAACTGGAGCAGGTTCAGAGAAGGGCAACGAGAATGACCAGGGATATGGAGAACAAAACATAGGAGAGATTGAAGCATATACAGCTTGGTGAAGAGAAGACTGAGGGGTGACATGATGGCCCTCTTCAAGTACATTAGCTCTTCCACGTTTGTGAAGGTTAGGGGCACAGAACCCTCACAAAAGTGGAAAAATCACAAGCAATTTTCATCCCCACAGTTCTCCTTCAGAGCTCCCCTCTCCCATTCCTTTGTCTATGGCTCCAGGGTTGGGGGAGTAGGGGATAAAAAAGGCATAGTAAAGGGCTTACTGGTACTTTCTCTTCGAAGAGCACAGTTCTTTCCTTCTAGTTATTTCTGGTGGCCATCTTGAAAAGGGACAGGTAGGAGCAAAGAGAGCACCGGACCAATCAACAGCTGTTACACAGCAGAAAGTGCAGCCACATAGGAGAGAGGACATGCTTCCAGCAGTGGGAGGGGGGCTTTGCTCACCCAAAAGAAAAAAATGTCCATTTTAAACACAAGCCTGGAAAACCTGAGGTGAGGAATGCAAGGGAATGGGAGGAGATAAATGGGTGTGGGGGACATGCAAGCGCACGTGCCTCACCAATAACGAAATGTGTAGAGGTCAAACCTGCGCATGTAGAAGGAGGACTGTACTTCAGTGGTTTTTCCAGAGAGGAGAGGGTTGGCGTGTTCTTTTCTGCCTCAGAGGATTGAAGTAGGTTTGATAGTTTTAACAGGAGAGTACATTTCGATTGAACGTTAAAAGGAAATTCTTGACAGTGCAATTCCAAACTGGAACCAATGGTCTAAAGAGGTGATGGGACCGTCTTCTCTGGATGTCTCTAAAGAGAGGCTGGGCATCTCTCTGCTGCCAGAGATGCTCTAGCAGGAGATCCTGCGTTGAGCTGGAGGCTGCGCCCGAAGCCCGTGAGGCCTTTTCCATCTCTGGGATTCTGCGATTCTTCTTTGTGGTCTCTGTGCCTCACACAGGGGGATCTTTGCACATGTGCAGTTATGATTTCGGAAAGTTCCAGAGCTGAACAGCTGAATAGCTCATTACAGTCCCTCATTCGGTACTTGGCTCGGTCCTGCCAAGCTAGTGGTTTCTCCTTAGTTTCTTTTTGCCGACCAGTCAGCAGCTCAGAAGGCTTCTGCTGAGCAGCATTCTTTCCTCTTGGATTGTTTTTTCCTTTGTTTCTTAACAAGAATTGTTAGAATCTCTTCTTCTTGTTATGTTTCCTGTATTCTTCAAACTTTGCGTATCTTGCGGCCACAAGGTTTTGCTTTCCGATGCTCATTCGGAGTGTTTGTTCTGCCTCGGAGAGGCCCATAGCGTATAGGCCTGTTCTATTTGCAAGGAGTTTACCTCACAAACTTTAAAGAACAGAGCGTCCCATTTGAAATCCTATTGTTGGGAGCAGGCTCTTCGTTTGAAGGATCACGCAGCCTCCAACACAGCGCTATTTACCGCTTTGGCTTCGATCCATCCAGCCCAAGGCCTGTTGATATCGAAATCTCCATCTTTACCGACTATTCTTGATACCGACTTTTGCCTCAGTACCAACATTCTCAGTATTGACATCGGCCTCCTCTTCGGCCCTGCCGCCCATAACTTCTCTCCCAAGGATTCCGAAGCTCCCTAAGATGCTGATGGTACCTCAGTCTTCCACCTCTGCGGATGCCATGTCCACCTCCTCTACTTCTCAGGCAACCCTGACCCAACACCGTTGGACTGTTCCTACTCTAGCTGAGAGAAAACGAGTCTCTTCAAGCCACTCCTTGGTGACTCCTAAAAAAAAGAAGAAGAAGGAAAAACATTGCTCTCTTTCCCCTGCTGCTTGCCTGCCGACCTCCAAAGCTGTTTCTCTCGGGCCTCTACCCACTTTGCCACCGAAAGAGATTCAACCTCAACCGGCCACATTGTAGGAGAGGCGGGCCCTCATTCTCTCTCCAGCTACTGGGGCTCTCCAACACCCAGTACTACTCTCGCCGGTACGGACAGATCCTACTTTGGACCAGGAATGCCAACCCTCTCTGGCCGCCTCTCCTCCCTTGCCAAGGGATCAACCCGATCAGAAGCATAAGCACAATTTGCCTCCTCTGGCTGTGGCCTCTCGCCATCCTGACACGGATCACCCACCGGCTCTGGATGTTCCCTGGCCTACCTCTAGAGACCGGTCCTGCCTTAGTGTGGTCTGCTCTCCAAGCCTCGGGACCGTGGTAGGTCCCCTCACTGCCGCGATTGCTGTCATCGCAGTTTCTATGACACTGCTTTCCTCCGCTTCCTATATAGCTCATTACAGTCAGGAGCATTTATGGAGGGAACAGCCGGGCTCCTACTATTCTTACTCGTCAGCGTACCGCTACCATCCCAACGTTCATTGTTGGTCTCCTCACAGGCCTCGCTGCTCTAGGTCGCTGTCGCAGTCTCCCTCTCGGCCACACAACCAGCACTGATCTTGGTACCATTCTTCTCATTACCGTTCTCGATCCCATTCTGACTACTACCGGTGTTCTCCGTCACCTTGGTCTTGCTGCAGGTCTCGAGATCGCGCCTCTCAATCCCACACCATCTCTCCACCACTGCCAGTGACAGCTACAGTGTCTCAGTCTCTGCTCGAGGAACTTGTGGCTCCTGCACCCCTGCCCGCTTCGATTGTGCCGCTTTTGACACAGTCTTGGGGCCCGATACCAGCTGTCCTGATTTCGTCAGTTCTGACTTCAGTACCAGCCTCAGCACCGACATAAGTACCGACGCCATCCTTTATGCATCCAACTGTTCAGGAACCTTGTCCATCTCCAGCTTTGTCATCGTCTGCCTCTTATGATTCTGCTGACGACTCTTCTGACTCCTCTTCTCCATCACACAGTTTTCATAGAATCGTAGAGTTCGAAGAGACTCCAGGGGCCATCGAGTCCAACCCCCTGCTATGCAGGAACACCCATCAGAACATTCCCAACAGATGGCCATCCAGCCTCTGCTTAAAAACCTCCAAAGAAGGAGACTCCACCACACTCCAAGGCAGCATATTCCTCTACCGGACAGCTCTGACCATCAGGAAGTTCTTCCTGAGGTTCAAATGGAATCTCCTTTCCTGCAGCTTGAATCCATTGCTCCTTGTCCTGGTCTCTGGAGCAGCAGAGAGCAAGACCACTCCCTTCTCAACATGACATCCCTTCAAATATTTAAACATGGCTATCATGTCTCCTCTTAACCTTCTCTTCTGCAGACTAAGCATACCCAGCTCCCTAAGCCGTTCTTCATAGGGCATGGCTTCCAGACCCTTTACCATTTTGGTTGCCCTCCTCTGGACACATTCCAGCTTGTCGACATCCTTCTTTCCCCCCACTTACTTTTGGAGAACCAACTCTGGATACAGTACCCGAGGATGTCAAGCAGTTTTCTGATATCCTCGTCAGGATGGCCAACGCTTTAGGCTTTGATATTTCTGGATCCTTTGTTATTCTCCAGAATCCAGTCTTTCATTATGTTGACTCTTGTCCTGTTACAGTGGCACTGATTCTCTTTTTACTGGCTCTGTAGAAAGTCATTAAACATCCTTGGTCTCAACCAGCTTCCTTTCAATCCATTCCTCGTTGCTTGGAATACCTTTACCGGACACAATGCAAGGATGTGGAATTTCTGTTCAATCATCCTACTCCCATCCCCATCATCGAGTCCTCTCAAACTAAGGGAGATAAAAAAGCTCACACGGCTCCCCCTCATTGCGAGGGATATTGTCTAGACATTGTTGGCTGCTGTTTCTACTCTGCTTCTCCCTGATTGCCAGGGTTTCAAATACTCAAGCCTGCTTAGCAGTGTATCAGCAAAACATCTGGGACAGAATGCTTCCCTTAGTCTCTCATCTTCCCGATAACCACCAGGCCACAGCTCTCCAATTCTACAATGAATTGGTGGCCCTTACCAGTTTCTTCCCGATATGCCGTAGAGAGTTCGGCGTGGGTCATGGTAGGTGCAATTGTTCTCTGTCACTTTGCGTGGCTCCACTCCGCTGGTTTGACAGAGGACAGTCAGAAGAGAATTGAAGATGTTCTCTTCAACGACCAGGGCCTCTTCCACGCTACTACGGATGACGCCATGGACCATCTCCTGAAGGCTCATCTCATGGCAAAGAAGATTGGACTCCACCCTTCATCTTAGGCTAGAAGGCCGCGTTCGTTCTGCTCATCATGGAGATGCACTTCTTACTCTTACAGATCTCGGTCTCCATGGCAGTCCTCTCAACAGTCTTCTGCTCTGGTCTCTTCATCTCATTATTCTTTCTGACAGCGTCAAGCTTCTTCTAAGAAGTCTTCTTTCACTGCTAAGTCCAGATTTTGACTCGTCTCGCAGGTTGCCATCACTGCCAATCTTTCGTCTTTCAGGCCACCTGTCTTCCAAGGCCCCAGACCTTTCTCACCACTTCAACACCTGGCGCACCATCACTTCGGACACCTAGGTGCTAACTTGTGTGTCTCAATTACGCCATCAAATTTGTAAATACTTGTCCTGTTGGCTTCTATTCCACACCTTCCAGTTCCTCTCTTCCTGAGGAGAGATACACTTTTTCATAAAGTGGCCATACAAAAGTTGCTCCCTTCTGCCAAGCATACCTGTTTTTTCTCCCCGTACTTCACTGTCGCGAAGAGAGATGGCACTCTTTGACCCATTTTGGACTTCCAGGCGGTCAACTCCTTCATCTCACCTCGGAAGTTCAAGATGGTCACACTGGCCTCCATCATCCCTCTCCTCAAGCGATGGGACTGGTTCGCATTGAAAGATCTACAAGACACTTACTTCCATATTGCTAATTACTCTCAACACAGGAGGTATCTACGCTTTGCGGTTGAAAATACACGTTACTAATACAAGGTGCTTCCCTTCGGCCTATCCACAGTTCCCAGGGTTCTCACCAAGTGCCTGGCCCCTGTGATGTCTTTCCTCCGTATGAAGCATGTGATGGTGTACCCTTACCTTGACGATTGGCTCTTGGTGGTGTCCTGCAGGCAGAAACTGTACAAAGACATTCATCTTACCCTTTCTTTGCTCTCCGATCTCAGCCTCAGGGTCAGTCCCAAAAAATCTCACTTGGAACCTGCTTGTACTCTCAACTTCATCGGGGCTACGTTTTGCAATGTCATTCTTGCCTGTAAAGTGTGTGAAGGTCCTGTGTTGCTCTGTCTCTGCAGTCCTTCACAGTCGCTCCAGCTCCGCTCACCAAATCCAACAGCTCCTTGGTTACATGGTGGCCACGACCTCCATCACTTACCTGTCTCATCTTCATGCCTGCTCCCTGCAACACTGGTTTCTCAGACATTTCAATCCCCTTCTCGACGACCAGCGTCAGAGGTTTTACATCTCATCTCTGGTCAAGGACTCTCTCCGCTGGTGGCTGTTGCCCCACATCTACTCTCAGGAATGCCATTCACTGAACCTCGTCTGTCCATCACTATCACCACCGATGCATCCCTCCTCAGCTGGGGAGCCCGCTGCAATCGGCTCTCAGTCCAGGGTCACTGGACCGGACTGGAGAAACATTTGCCCTGAAGCTTCTAGCAATCTTCAAAGCTCTCCAGGCCTTTCAGAAACTCCTTCTTGGGTGAACGATGCAGGTGTTGTCCGACAACACCACAGCTGTCTGCTATATAAACCGTCAGGGAGGCATTCACTTGTCCCTGCTCCTCCACCATGTGTTACATATCTGAGACTAGTGTGTCTCATTAGGGATCCACCCAATAGCAGGACACCTGGTGGGGCAAGACCACAGCGGACACGCTGAGCAGGGACACGGCTTGCCATCATGAATGGTCCCTATCCAATATGGCCTTTGGCCAGATAGTATGCTGCTGGGACACTGCATCCGTCGACCTATTTGCCACCCACAGGAACAAGAAGTGTCCTCGCTACTGCTCCAGAGCCTGCATAGGACATCGCTGTCTCGGAAATGTTTTTCAGTTTCTGTGGAACAAGGGACTGCTTTACATCTTCCCCCCATTTCCACTCATCGACCGAGTGGTGACCAAGATTGCTGCAGACCAGGTAGACGCTATTCTCATAGCCCCTTACTGGCCAAGGCAGCATTGGTTCGGCTGCCTCCTCACTATCTCCCGGGGCCGTCAAATGTCTCTCCTGCACACTCCAGACTTCCTTTCTCACTTGGACGGTCGGGTGCTTCACCTGGTCCTCTCTCGCCTCCACCTACATGCCTGGGGGATAACGTTCTAGACTCCCCTAGCATTCTGGTCGTCCTCATGGCCTCTAGGAAAGAGTCTACAAGCAGGTCCTATGAATACAAGTGGCAGTGTCTTTGCAGACACTCAATCTGAGGTTTTTTCCCCCCACCTCCTTATCGACTGTCCTGCATTTCCTCCTTTCTCTCAAGGAACAAGGGCTGGTCTTCTCGTCTCTCAAGGTCTACCTCTCTCCCATTGTCATTTACCAGCCTCGCAACGCTCCCTCCTTTTTAGGAACCCTACAGTCAAACAGTTTCTTAAAGGCCTTCACCATCTCTATCCTCCTACCTCTCCACCACTCCCTCCTTGTTCGTTATTTTTGGTCCTTTTCCAACTCATGTGCCAACTGTTTGAACCCCTGGCCACATCGGATGACTGCCTTCATACTCTGAAGACAGCATTCCTTGTGGCCATTACATCAGCCAGGAGGGCAGGAGAACTGACTGCACTGCGTGAGGATGAACCCTTCCCAGTATTCCATGAGGACAAGGTAGTTCTCTGTCCAGATCTGTCCTTTCTTCCTAAGGTTGTCTCTGAATTCCATTTAAACCAGGATATAATCCTTCCAACTTTTTGTCCTGACGCATCCATGCTTCTTGAGCGCTCCCTCCACTCGTTGGATGTCCGTGAGGCACTTACCTTCTATCTACAACAAACCTTTTCTTTTCATCTCACTCCTCAATTTTTTGTCTGCTACAGAAGAAGACGGAAAGTCTCTACTGTTGGGGATGATAGGAGTTTCAGCCCCATGGAAACGCAGCGGAAAAACCAGAATTCAGCGAGCCATCAGCAGCAGCCTTGTTCCCCAGTAAGGATACTCACACACGGAGGAGTTTCTTCCGAAACAGGAGGCACTTTATCTTGCAGTAAAGTTCCGTTGTATACAAAACAGGACAGACGGACAAAAGCTTGCGCCAGGCACCAGGTTTGGTCAACAGACAAAGACACACCGGCATTGCTTTGTTATATACATATCTACAACCAATCAGGTAGAGGTTTGCACACCTCCCTCTACCATCTGCACACAACCCCAGTTTCTTATGCAACCTTGCAATTACCCGCAGCTGGGGCATGATGCAACATCTTTGCAGTGGGCTGATCATTTTCCCAGGGTTCCCTGCCTGGAATCCCTGACATCTACTCAGCGTTTTTCCAAGTGAGCTGTGGAAACAATTCGCTTCTCTTACAAACTTGCGAAACAACCACTCCCTTCATCTCTACCTGTCCACTTGACGGGCTATGGCTGCCTCAGCAGCTCTCCTGAAAGGAGTTGACCTGAAGGAACTTTGTCAAGTGGCTACGTGGATGCAACCTTCGACATTCATCCAGCACTACCGCTTGGACTGTAGAGCCCGACCTGATGCTCGCTTCGGCCATGTGGTGCTGTCCTCCATCATCTAGGACCTGACCCACCATCCATCAGTAAGCTACTTAATCTTCCATTGTGTGAGACACAGAAACCACAAATAAGAAGAACACACAATGTTCTCAAACAATGAGATCTTCGCACGTGCACAGTCGCGATTTCGGAGAGTTCCAGAACTGAGCATCTTGGCGGGAATTCCTGCCCATTTGGTACTGAGCATGCTCAGTCCCGCCAAGCTAGTGGTTTCTCCTTAGTTTTGAAGTCTGCCAATGAGGGGACCTGAAAAAGGGGAGGCTGGACAGGTGTGTGTGAGGGCACAGGTGACCACTTGAAGAAACACAGTTGCAGGTAAGCAACCTGTTCTTCCATGAGGCAGGTTGTGTGAGATCTGGGTGCCTCTCCCAGCCCATGGTTTGTCCAGAGGCAGATTGCAGGCAGGTATTCCTGGGGCCCCTGGGCCTTTGGCCTAAGGAGTGGGGAGGCTACCTGGCCCCTTCTGCTGGGGCCCTCATGGGGGCTTCAGGAGTGGGGCTGAGCGGGACCAACACTTGCCCAACCGGCACTCCAGGTGGACCTGGAGAAAGGCCCTGGGGATGAAGTGGGAATTTACAGAGACACCAAAAGTGAGTGTGGAGAGGGGGTTACTTGGTGGGTAGAAATGCTTAATCCAGCTTGGTAAACATAATACTTGGTTTGAGGAGGGGAACAGGCCACAGCCGTGAAGGTCTTTCCGTGCCTTCAGAAGGTGCCAGATTCCATGCATCATGACATCTCTTGTGAAAGGGCTGCAACTGACTGGGCTGGGAGAACCCCCCCACCCCGCATACGCCCAGTTTTTCACCAAGACATTGGAGAACAGCTCCCTGTTGCCACCAGGAATAAACGACGCTGGGCTCTCAGACCCAGAGCCAGCTCAGCTTGGTGGAAGGGGCCTTCACGTGGTTGTATTTTGGGAATCACGCCAAGGAATCTTCCTCTTCTCTTCCTGGAACATTCTCTGAGGATTCTGTCTGTTCTTGACTAAGCGTTTCTGGAAGCCTTGCTTTTGAAGAGGGGGTGGAGGGATCCTTGGGGAATGGGCGGCTCCTGGACTTTTCGTCCTTTCCTGTTCTTTGGAGGGCTGATGGAGTCCTTCCACCTTCATCTCGTTATTGCCTGCGTGTAGAGCTGTCCAGTGCATTTCTGAGACTTTTTGTTGCTGTACACCTTCAAGTTGTTTCTGACTCACAGTGTTTTCTCAGCAAGATTTGTTCAGAGGGAGTTTGCCTTTGCCTTGTTCAGGAGCTGATAGAGAATGACTTGCCCAAGGTCACCCAGTGGTTTTCCATGACTGAGTGGGGATTCGAATCCTGGTCTCCAGGGTCCTATTCCAATGCTCATACCACTACACCAGACTTCAGTGAGTAGAGAGAGCGTGTCTGCAGGGCTGTAAACTGGGATCAGCCATAAGAAACTTTGTTCCCTCTGTGGTTTTAAAGAGTTAGAATTTCTTTGTGGCTGCGGTTCCTTCATTTCTGGTTGCTGTGTCTGCAGCAGCTCTGACTTATGAGGGAGGCACATGCTTAGAGGAGCCGCTGCTTGCCTAAGCCTGCTGCTTCCCACCTGGGCCTTCCTTGCTCCCTGGGGGTGGGGCCCCTCTGCCGGATGTCCGCCCACCCATCCACATGAGGGAAGCATTTCTGGCCCCCAGCTCAGTTTTGTACTAGGCAGAGATAGTCTTGTTTGCTTTTTCTGGAACTGCTTCAACTTGATTTGTAGCTGGTTTCTCTCACACCGGTCCAGCTGCGCTAGTTTTGATGGGTTTTATTGGTGTTGCGATTTACACTTGTTTCTGTTCTTCCAAGTGGTGATTTTTTTAAGAAGCATTTTTCAAAGAAATAGTCGCATTAGTCTCTGTTTCAGCATAAAATCAGAAAGGGGCGGTGGTGAAGGCACCCAGTGGCTCCTTGGAGGCTACCATGCGTGTCTGTCCACTTCAGATGGAGAGCGGCACAGAGGGGGCCAGTGGAGGCCTCGGTAGAGTTGGGAGGGGATCCATGAAGGCCCTTGCAGAAATAAACATGTCATAGAATCATATAAATACAGAGTTGGAAGAGACCACACGGGCCATGCAGTCCAACCCCCTGCCATGAAGGAACACCCTCAAAGCACTCCCGACAGATGGCCATCCAGCCTCTGCTTAAAAACCTCCAAAGAAGGAGACTCCACCACACTCCCAGGCAGCATATTCCACTGCCGGACAGCCCTGCCCGTCAGGAAGTTCTTCCTGAGGTTCAGGTGGAATCTCCTTTCCTGCAGCTTGAATCCATTGCTCCTTGTTATGGTCTCTGGAGCAGCAGAAAACAAGCCCTCTCCTTCCTTTACGTGGCATCCCTTCAAATATTTAAACATGGCTATCATATCCCCTCTTAACCTTCTCTTCTGCAAACTAAACATACCCAGCTCTCTAAGTCTGTCCTCATAGGGCATGGCTTCCAGGCCTCTCACCATTTTGGTTGTCCTCCTCTGGACCTGCTCCAGCCTGACCATGTCCTTCTTGAATTGGGGTGCCCAGAACTGGACACAGGATTCAAAATGAGGTCTAACCAATGCAGAGTAGAGTGGTACCGGTAGCTCCCTCGATAAAGACACCATACTCCTGTTGATGCAGCCGAGAATTGCATTGGCTTTCTTGGCTGCCGCATCACACTGCTGACTCATCTTCCGCTTGTGGTCTATTAAAACTCCTAGATGCCTTTTGCACGTACTGCCATCCAGCCACGTGTCCCCCATCCTATATTTCTGTATTCCTTTTTTTCTAACTAAGTGTAGGACCTTATACTTCTCTCTGTTGAATTTCATTTTGTTAGCCTTGGCCCAGCTCTCCAATTTGACCAGGTCATTTTGAATTTTGATCCTGTCCTCTGGGGTATTAGCAACCCCTCCCAATTTGGTGTCATCTGCAAATTTGATGAGCATGCCCTCTATTCCTTCATCCAAGTCGTTGATGAAGATATTGAACAGCACTGGGCCCAGGACAGAACCCTGTGGCACCCCGCTAGTCACTTCTCTCCAGGATGAAAAGCAGCCATGGGTGAGCACCCTTTGGGAACGGTCAGGCAACCAGTTACAGATCCACCTGACAGTAGCTCTGTCCAGCCCGCATTTTACTAGCTTCTTTGCAAGAATGTCATGGGGAACTTTGTCAAAGGCCTTCCTGAAATCGAGATATGCTACATCCACAGCATTCCCTTCATCTATCAAGCTAGTAACTCTATCATAAAAAGAGATGAGATTAGTCTGGCATGACTTATTTTTGAGAAATCCATGTTGACTTCTCGTGATTACCGCGTTGCTTTCTAAGTGATTAGAAACTGACTGCTTAATGATCTGCTACAGGATCTTTCCGGGTACTGACGTCAGGCTGACTGTGCGATAATTATTTGGGTCCTCTTTTTTTCCCTTCTTGAAGATGGGGACAACATTTGCCCTCTTCCAGTCTGCTGGAACTTCTCCTGTCCTCCAAGCTTTCTCAAAGATTATAGCAAGCGGTTCCGAAATGACCTCTGCCAGTTCTTTTAATATCCTAGGACGCGATTCATCTGGCCCTGGAGACTTGAATTCATCCAGTGTGGTCAGGTATTCCTGTACCACCTCTCTACCTATTATGTGCCGCACTTCCCCTGCTTCCTCCCCTGCTCCCCAACCGCCAGGTTGAGCGCTTGTATCCTTCTGGGAAAAAACTGAGGCAAAGAAGGTGTTAAGCAGTTCTGCCGTTTCTCTTCCCCCTGTCAGTAATTCGCCATCTTCTCTGCGCAGTGACCCTATCGCCTCCTTCTTTTTCCTTTTGCTGCGGACATATTTAAAAAAGCCCTTTTTATTGTTTTTAATGTCTCTGGCCAGCCTAAGTTCATTCTGTGCTTTAGTCTTTCTGACCTCCTCCCTACATCTCCTAGCTACTTGCTTAAATTCTTCTTTGGTGGTTTCCCCCTTCTTCCATTTCCTGTACACGTTTCTCTTAACGCTTAGCTCAACTGAGAGTTCGTTAGTCAACCATTCTGGTTTCTTCAGATGCCTTCCATTTTTCCTCCTTATTGGCACAGTTTTAGACTGTGCCTTCAGTATCTCCCTTTTAAGGAACTCCCATGCCTCCTGAACTCCTTTCCCTTTCACTATTCTTGACCACGGAATTTCAGCCAGCAGCTCCTTAAGTTTACAGAAGTCCACTTTTTTAAAATCTAAGACGAGTGTTTGGCTACACTTATTTTCTCCTTCCCACTGAATGTCAAATTCCAATAGGGCATGGTCACTCCCCCCTAAAGATCCAACCACTTCTACCTCATTAACAAGGTCATCCCTGTTGGTCAGGATCAGATCTAGAATATTTGATCCCCTTGTGGCCTCTTCCACCTTCTGGACCATGAAATTGTCTGCAAGACAAGCAAGAAACTTGCTGGACCTTGCTGTCTTGGCAGAGTTTGACTGCCAACATATATCCGGGTAATTGAAATTTCCCATTACTACTGTATCTTTCCTTTTTGAATGTGCAGTCATTTGTTTGAGAAAGGCATCCTCAAAGTCCTCAGTCTGAGTTGGAGGTCTGTAGTAAACCCCCACCAGAATATCCCTATTGTTTCTCGCTCCCTTAATTCTTACCCAGATGCTCTCGACCTGGCTTTCTGGGTTTAAGTCATGGATCTCTTCACAGGTGAAAACATCCTTGACAAACAAGGCTACTCCTCCTCCTTTCTTGTTTGGTCTATTTTTACAAAATAGGCTATACGCCTCTATTCCTACATTCCAATTCTGAGACTCATCCCACCAGGTCTCAGTGATGCCTATCAAATCGTATTTATTTTGTTGTACTAGGAGTTCAAGTTCATCTTGCTTATTTCCCATACTCCGTGCATTAGTGTAGAGACACTTAAGTCCCCGGGCCCTTCCTGCAAGTCCTGTACTATAGTTTCTACTCCTCCCGCCACTGGCCGCTTGTACTACTTGGTCAATATCATTTGGGCCTTTCCCCCTGTGCTTGCTGAGTCCTGGCCTTGAATAATACTGTCTCCCTCCCCAGCGGAACTTAGTTTAAAGACCTCTGAATCCTCCTTGCGAGATTGTTTGCAAAAACATTCCTGCCAAGTTTCGTGAGGTGCAGCCCATCCCTTGCCAGAAGCCCACGTTCATGGAAATTCAGGCCGTGTTTCTAAAACCCAATGTCAGCCTCAGAGAAGCCACTGGGTGCTTTCGCAAGCTCACCCACGTGTCCCCTTCCTAGTTCCCACTGTATTCAGAAGTGTGCACAGCCGTGTGGCTCCCCCTTGGGGAGGAGTTGTTTAAACCAGCAAGCAGTGATACGGCTGTGAGCTTGAGAGTTCCCCTGCGGGGCGCAGCCTGGTGTTGGACCCGTGAGGCAGCCCGGTTGGTCCTGCCTGCTCGACTTCCTGTCTTGATGGAGGCATGTCTTTTTGTCCACAGCACGGAGGGCCTGGTGGACTCCTTCTCTCAGGGATTCGAGAGGTCTTACACTGTCAGTAGTGGCATTCTGTGTGGCATCGAGCCGCGGCTGAGCGACTTCCACCAGCTACTGCTCCACCCACCTAAGGTACGGGACTCTGCCCGCCTTCCAGGGATTGCACGTGGCTGGTCCACAACTTCCGCCTCTCCCTCTGAGCACCACCCCCTTGCTTTCCTTCTTGTCGTGAGTGGGGCCTGCAGAAATCGGAGTGACTTTTGTGTCTTTGTGTGGGTAGTTGGCACACTCGGCTCCCTTGAAAGCACCCCGTGGAACATAACTGCCCAGGTTAACCAGCTGCCGAGTCTGATGGCAGACAAGCTAACAGGCAGGATCTGCCCGAGTCAGTCCCGGCCCTCCGTCGGTGTGTGAGGGGGCTCTGCTCAGCAGCAGTTGCACTGGGTAGGGAGGGCCCTTTGGGTTTCAGCCTGGTCCAGCCTGCCCGAGTGGCTCCTTTCCCACTTCTGATGACAGGCAGCCTCCATCCTGACAACCATCGGGGTCTTGGAAGAGCCGTTGGGGAACGCCCGTCTTCATGGCGCCCGCTTGATTGCTGCCCTTCTGCACACCAACACGCCCAGCATCAACCAGGAGCTCTGCCGGCTCAACACCATGGACCTGCTGCTGGTGAGCAGGGGCGGAGGCGGGGGTCGTGCAGGGAAGGGGCGCCCAACTGCTGGCGGCTTCTTTCCCAAAGGCAGGCAGTCTCCGTGGGGAGGCCTGGGGCCCAGCGGTTCTTCCCCCAACCTGGATCTTTAGAAAAGAGCCTGGAGGGGAGAGAGGGTGTCCCAAGCGAGCGTTACTGCTGTTCTTTGTCTCTGTTTCAGGACTTGTTTTTCAAATACACGTGGAATAACTTCCTGCATTTCCAAGTGGAGTTGTGTATTGCAGCTATTCTGGCCCGCTCGGCACACGGTAGCCAGCCGGCCCCAAGTGACATGGAAAAGAAAGATGGGATGGAGGGGAACCCGGCCTCGGGGGACTCCGAGGTGCCAAAGAACGACGGCTGCCCTAAGAACGTCATGGTGACTCACGTGAGGAGGCTTACCGTTACTCTCTGGGGTCCTTGAGGGGAGAGGTGTGTGGGGGAGCCACCAGGGCCGCCTGGAGGCAGCAGCTCACAAGGCACAATACCTGTGGGCCAGCCTGGGAAGAAGAGAGCATTCCTTCTCCATCCCCCATCTTGTTCCTTTGGTGTTTGTGGTGAGGCAACCAGTCTCCTGCTGTGGCCAGAGCCGTGAAACGTGACCTCTGCACATGGTCAGGGTCTTCCCACCTCCATCCCAGTGGGCATGGTGAGGAAGGGAAGCTGATTGTGGCAGCAGGAGCAGCAAGGAGTCTGGGCACTGCCCCCCCCGGTCATTTTAGAGCATCTGGTTCATTTGCTGCTAATGTCGTTTGAGGCAACAGGCGAATGACAGGGGCAGAAGAGGACGGGGCAGAGGAAGACTGGGGATTGCTAGCGATCCCTCTCCCAATCCAGTCACCCTTGCACCTCAGCGGCACGTTCCCTCCTCGTGCGAGTCTTGTTCCAGAGTGCTCTTTTGGAGCACGGAATTTTTTGTACTGCCTCTTTCTTTGCCGCATAATACCACAAAGGAGGGAGGTAAGAGCCACAGGAGTGTCAGTTCTTCAGACAGGAGGGCTCCTGCAGTGGTGCAAAATGACTGTTGCAGCGCCTGAAATGAGAAATGGTTGAGCCTGTGGTCCTGAGGGGTTAGGAGTAAGAAAGAGGCTCTGAGGGGCCAGTGGGTTGTTGAGCAGCTGGTGGGTCCCTGGGGCCACTTGTGGCCTCCTTAGACTTGCCGGGGCCATTCTTCCTTTCACATCTGGAGGCCTGCTCCCACTTTCCCAAATTGAGGGAAACATTTGATGCTTCCTGATCCCTGGTGGCGAGTTCAGCACGTACCTTCCTGAGGGGCGGCCGTACTGTTGCCCCAGCCTTCTCCAACGCAGCCCTTGGTTAATGCCTCCTCCAGAAAATGGGATGCTAATTAAAATCCCGTCTTGGGGAGGATCTGCAGTAGAAAAGGCTGTAATCTCTGGAGATTTCGGTAAGAGCAATTGCACAATGACAGAAGTGGTCTGGGTGGGCTCTTCTCCCTCTGACGGCTTGAGGCGAGGGCTAGGCACCTTCTATTGAGATGGCTTGTGCTCTGGATTTCTGGCCAGCTCTGCAACTCTTCTCTGATTTACCTACTCACATGCCTGTATTCTGGTTCCTCATCCCGGTAGGGGGCTTCTGTGTTCGACCGGCCCTTCCCTCGTCCTTTGCTGTGTCAGAGCAAGAGGAAGATTAGCAGGGAGCTGGCAGTGGCTGCTGCTGCTTTTCTTTGTGAAGTCTGTGAAGGGTTGTGCTTGACCTTGTGCAGCCAAGTTGCGTAGAAGGACGTACGAGTGGGAAAAGACACAAGTGAAGGTGGGAGTGTTGCCAGGCTTGTGGCCTGTGCCGGCCAAGATCAGAGGGCCTAGTCCTTGGAGAGGGGAAGAAGGCTGTACCCATCGTGAAGGTGGGCTCAGGCTCTCTTGCTCAACAAGTCCTTAAGAGTGTGGACAGGCGCAGCCAGGGGCTCCGTCCTTCCCACCACTGTGTCTGCCTGCTGGGTTGTGATGAGGGGCCCCCCGTGCCACGTGGCTGACATCCTTGTCCTGCTCTTTTTTCTCCAGCTATTTCAGAAGTGCTGCTTGGTGCAGAGGATTCTGGATGCTTGGGAGACCAACGACAGAATACAGTAAGGCTCTTTATTCTTGGGGGTCCGTGGTGGGTCAAGCCGAGGAACGGAGAGAGTGGCCCAGAAATACTCTTGCTGTCTGACAGGCACTGTCCTCATTTGCCCTCTTGTTCACGCCTGAAGGGCTGGGAAGGGTGGGCTTCTGGTCGGGGGGCATCCCAAAAGAGAGTAGACTGATCTTCATCATGAAACTTCTCACAGGCATGTCTTCTCCGTAGCTGAGAGCTGAGTTTCTGCTCAGGGAAGGGATGCCAGGAGGCGGGGGGGGAGGCGGCAGGAAGGATGGCCGGAGACGGCCGAAGGGGTTCCCTTGTCAGGGACAGACCTCTCCTCATTGAGGCACATTTCAGGAGGAAAGGAAGATGTTGGGGATGAGGAAGGAGCGGGGCATGAATCTCTTCCTTTGTTTAAAATGGGAAAAAAGGAACCAGTCTTGCAGTCTCGTGTGGGAGTAATTAATTTGGTAATTAGTTACTTTGCTAATTAAGTCTTCAAAGCTACCAAGGCAAGCCTCCCTTCCTTCTTTCCCAGTGAGGTGTAAATGAAGAAACTCAACCAGCTTGGGGGGCTGCTGAGGTGGGCCGGACAACCTTCCTGAGCAGGCGCTTGTGGGGAGGCCCCTGCCCAGTGTTCAGGGACCCTGCCTGGCCCTTGGCCAGGATAGCTCAGCACTGTCAGCTTTGATTGGCATTGCCTCCTTGGTTTTGGCTGGAATTGACCGTGCGCAGAGTCTGTGCCCGGCCAGTGACCGCGGCCCTTCTCCAAGGAGGAAGTGGACCGGTTCCTCCTGCTGGCCTGACTGGGGGCAGGGGTGGCAGATGGCAGAACTGCAGAAGAGGCAATGCGGGCTTTGGCTAAGCAGGGTTGGTGCCATCGTTCTTTTTGATGGGGGGGTGGCGGGGGCAGGGAAATCAAGCTGGCCATTCCTTCTTGGTTGTTTCTTGAGCTCAGTGGGCATGCCTGTTAGGAGGTAAGAGGGTGCTGGTCTGTCCAAGGGTGCTTCGGCACCGCTGGTCAGATCTGGCCAAGGTCCTTCAAGGTCTTCATGACGCTTTGCCCATTTGGGATGCCTGCTTCCACACTGGCATCCAACTTGGCCATCTGATTTTCCCAGTCTTTAGTGGAAGCCGCTTTTCATGGCAACACATCAGAGCTCCTGTCTGGCTGATCAAAAGGTGTTGTGGGCTTTTGAGTGAATTCTGCCTGGTTCAGAGCAGCGAGATCTGCCTGGAAAAGCCAGGTGGCCCAGGGCGTTAGTCTGTCTTGGGAGGTGGGACTCAAGATAATGTAATAGGTGTGTTGCCACCCTTGCAGCCATTCAGGTTGTCGGAGATGCCACCCAGCATTCTCACACGCTGGGCACACCAATGGTTCCTCATGAGGAATCCCAAGAGAGGCAGCTTCACAAGACAGCAGGGCTGTGCGTTGGCCGCTTCGCAAATGAAGGAGGGTGCCCTGAGGTTTGTGTTGTCATCTGTTGCCGCAGTCAACAGCTGTGCCGCCTTCTGCCTTGACTCATTTGGGGCCAGGACTCCTTGGCCACTGCATTCCTGTTCTCCGAGGCGCAGCTTTTACCACATCGCAAAGGACTATGAGCTTATGGGGACAAAGCTTAAGGACCTTGGTGCGCAGGTGGTCATTTCATCTCTCCTCCCTGTTCAAGGATATGGCGCACAAAGGGAAAGGGCAATAGCAGAGGTCAACAACTGGCTCCGCACATGGTGCCGCCAGCAACGGTTTGGGTTTTTGGAACACGGCCTGAATTTCCATGAACGGGGGCTTCTGGCAAGGGATGGGCTGAACCTCACGAAACTTGGCAGGAATGTTTTTGCAAACAGTCTTGCACGGAGGATTAAGAGGTCTTTAAACTAAGTTCTGCTGGGGAGGGAGACAATATTATTCAGGGCAAAGACTTGGCGAGTGCAGGGGGAAAAGGCCCAAATGATATTGACCAAGTAGTACAAGCGTCCAATGGTGGGAGGAGTAGAAACTATAGTACAGGACTTGCAGGAAGAGTCCGGGGATTTAAGTGTCTCTACACTAACACGCAGAGTATGGGAAACAAGCAAGATGAACTTGAACTCCTAGTACAACAAAATAAATACGATTTGATAGGCATCACTGAGACCTGGTGGGATGAGTCTCAGGATTGGAATGTAGGAATAGAGGCGTATAGCCTATTTTGTAAAAATAGACCAAACAAGAAAGGAGGAGGAGTAGCCTTGTTTGTCAAGGATGTTTTCACCTGTGAAGAGATCCATGACTTAAACCCAGAAAGCCAGGTCGAGAGCATCTGGGTAAGAATTAAGGGAGCGAGAAACAATAGGGATATTCTGGTGGGGGTTTACTACAGACCTCCAACCCAGACTGAGGACCTTGATGACGCCTTCCTCAACCAAATGACCGTGCATTCGAAAAGGAGAGATACAGTGATAATAGGAGATTTCAATTACCCAGATATATGTTGGCAGTCAAACTCTGCCAAGACAGCAAGGTCCAGCAAGTTTCTTGCTTGTCTTGCAGACAATTTCATGGTCCAGAAGGTGGAGGAGGCCACAAGGGGATCAAATATTCTAGATCTGATCCTGACCAACAGGGATGACCTTGTTAATGAGGTAGAAGTGGTTGGATCTTTAGGGGGGAGTGACCATGCCCTATTGGAATTTGGCATTCAGTGGGAAGGAGAAGATAAGTGTAGCCAGACACTCATCTTAGATTTTAAAAAAGCGGACTTCTGTAAACTTAAGGAGCTGCTGGCTGAAATTCCGTGGTCAAGAATAGCGAAAGAGAAAGGAGTTCAGGAGGCATGGGAGTTCCTTAAAAGGGAGATACTGAAGGCGCAGTCTAAAACTGTGCCAATAAGGAGGAAAAATGGAAGGCATCTGAAGAAACCAGAATGGTTGACTAACGAACTCTCAGTTGAGCTAAGCGTTAAGAGAAACGTGTACAGGAAATGGGAGAGGGGGGAACCACCAAAGAAGAATTTAAGCAAGTAGCCAGGAGATGTAGGGAGACGGTCAGAAAGGCTAAAGCACAGAATGAACTTAGGCTGGCCAGAGACATTAAAAACAATAAAAAGGGCTTTTTTAAATATGTCCGCAGCAAAAGGAAAAAGAAGGAGGCGATAGGGTCACTGCGCAGAGAAGATGGCGAATTACTGACAGGGGGAAGAGAAACGGCAGAACTGCTTAACACCTTCTTTGCCTCAGTTTTTTCCCAGAAGGATACAAGCGCTCAACCTGGCGGTTGGGGAGCAGGGGAGGAAGCAGGGGAAGTGCGGCACATAATAGGTAGAGAGGTGGTACAGGAATACCTGACCACACTGGATGAATTCAAGTCTCCAGGGCCAGATGAATCACGTCCTAGGATATTAAAAGAACTGGCAGAGGTCATTTCGGAACCGCTTGCTATAATCTTTGAGAAAGCTTGGAGGACAGGAGAAGTTCCAGCAGACTGGAAGAGGGCAAATGTTGTCCCCATCTTCAAGAAGGGAAAAAAAGAGGACCCAAATAATTATCGCACAGTCAGCCTGACGTCAGTACCTGGAAAGATCCTGTAGCAGATCATTAAGCAGTCAGTTTCTAATCACTTAGAAAGCAACGCGGTAATCACGAGAAGTCAACATGGATTTCTCAAAAATAAGTCATGCCAGACTAATCTCATCTCTTTTTATGATAGAGTTACTAGCTTGATAGATGAAGGGAATGCTGTGGATGTAGCATATCTCGATTTCAGGAAGGCCTTTGACAAAGTTCCCCATGACATTCTTGCAAAGAAGCTAGTAAAATGTGGGCTGGACAGAGCTACTGTCAGGTGGGTCTGTAACTGGTTGCCTGACCGTTCCCAAAGGGTGCTCACCCATGGCTGCTTTTCATCCTGGAGAGAAGTGACTAGCGGGGTGCCACAGGGTTCTGTCCTGGGCCCAGTGCTGTTCAATATCTTCATCAACGACTTGGATGAAGGAATAGAGGGCATGCTCATCAAATTTGCAGATGACACCAAATTGGGAGGGGTTGCTAATACCCCAGAGGACAGGATCAAAATTCAAAATGACCTGGTCAAATTGGAGAGCTGGGCCAAGGCTAACAAAATGAAATTCAACAGAGAGAAGTATAAGGTCCTACACTTAGTTAGAAAAAATGGAATACAGGAATATAGGATGGGGGACACGTGGCTGGATGGCAGTACGTGTGAAAGGGATCTAGGAGTCCTAATAGACCACAAGCGGAAGATGAGTCAGCAGTGTGATGCGGCAGCCAAGAAAACCAACACAATTCTCGGCTGCTTCAATAGGAGCATGGTGTCTAGATCAAGGGAGGTACTGGTACCACTCTACTCTGCTTTGGTTAGACCTCATCTTGAATACTGTGTCCAGTCCTGGGCACCCCAATTCAAGAAGGGCATGGTCAAGCTGTAGCAGGTCCAGAGGAGGGCAACCAGAATGGTGAGGGACCTGGAGGACATGCCCTATGAGGATAGACTTAGAGAGCTGGGTATGTTTAGTTTGCAGAAGAGAAGGTTAAGAGGGGACATGATAACCATGTTTAACTATTTGAAGGGATGCCGTGTAGAGGAGGGAGAGGGCTTGTTTTCTGCTGCTCCAGAGACCAAGACAAGGAGCAATGGATTCAAGCTGCAGGAAAGGAGATTCCACCTGAACCTCGGGAAGAACTTCCTGACAGTCAGGGCTATCCGGCAGTGGAGTATGCTGCTTCGGAGTGTGGTGGAGTCTCCTCCTTCTTTGGAGGTTTTTAAGCAGAGGCTGGATGGCCATCTGTCGGGAGTGCTTTGAGGGTGTTCCTGCATGGCAGGGGGTTGGACTGGATGGCCCGTGTGGTCTCTTCCAACTCTACATTTCTATGATTCCTTCACTTGTTTTCCTCCTCTTACCCCAAAAATTCTGGCATGGATCTAGAGGGACCACCTGGCGGTGCTTGCTGTGTGTTGCTTTTGCAACTGGAAGACCCCTGATCACATGGCAAGGAGACTTTCCTCACCCTCACCCCAGTTGCATCAGTGCTGACTCGGGCTCCAGTGCTGCCCCTGAGGGGAACTGTGGAGCCGGCAGCGGATTTTGCTTTGGGCAAGGGAGTTACGCTTATACCCTGGTAGGCGGCCGTGTTTCTGTGTAGGTCAGCCATGTGATTCATACTGGGGTGCTGGGACAGCTGGCCTTCCACTGCTCCAGCTCCCTCTTCCCTGGCCCCCTCTGCTGGGAGTCCCCTCTCGGAGCCGGTGGCTACTTGTGTGGTGAGCCTGCCGCCTTCCTTGGTAGTCGTCCCTTTGGGCTGTCTCTCAGCTGCGCTCTCTGGCCCTTGGGTTGGTCAGGCCAGCAGTCCCTTTTGCGAGGAGGGTGTTCCGCCGTCTCTGTACCTGTGATTCCTTCTCCAGGTGGTTCCTCAGTTTCATGTTGGCCAAGATACCTGCTTTTGACAAAAATCTTACATTCCATATAGAAAATAAAACATGACAAGACAATACAAAAAAGAAAAAAAGAAAGAAAAAAAAGAGATACAGTGAAGCATCAGAGAAGAGAAGGGGGTTCCTTACCATACTTCCCTTTCTGTATCAAACTTAAAACCATCAACATTATAACATCATAACTGCACATTACTGTAACAAACACAAAATGATTTCCTGTCTCTTCTCAGTTACGTGATTTAATCATGTATGTTTTAATCCTGAATTATGAATATTAATTCCCATGTTCTTTACTGTACTTCACGAACTGAGGTCCAACCAGCGGCTCATTAAAAATATGATTTCTGTAAATTTATTTCTGATTTATTAACCACTTTTATAAACGTGGTTATAAATCTTAACATTGCTAAATCTCATGTGATTGATCATACGAGGTTATTCGTAAAATCCTACTATGGCATACTCTCCCCACTTTTCCTTCCACAAGGGGGTTAGAATTTCCCACTCTTGTTTAAAGGTACTCTTTTGGTTTGTTTTCTGACATTAGTGTCAATTTATCCAGTTCGGCCAAGTCATATAATTTAAACATCCAATCTTCAAATGCTGGTATGTTTGTCTTTCCAATTCTTAGTAAATATGATTCTTGCCGCATATATCATATAACACAATATTCTTGAATTTTTTTTCTTAATGTCATATCTAAATTACCAAAAATGTTCAGTAAGTATACCTTGGGTGACATTGGAAACTTAATTTTTAATGTCTTCGTGATGTGCTCATGAATTTGTGCCCAAAATTTCCTCGCTTTTTTACATTGCCACCAAATATGAGAAAAAGATCCGATTTCTTGGCATTTCCAACATTTAGCAAGTTTGTTGTTTTTACACATTTTTGAGATCTGTACTGGGGTTAAGTACGATCTGAAGAACATCTTAATAGATTTTTCCCTTAAATTGTAACTCCTCATAAATTTTTGGTTTATTTCCCAGGCATTTCCCCATTGTTCTAATGTAATTGAGTGTCCTACAGGCCAAGATACCTGCTTTTGAAGTGGATTGTTATCCATTCATTACCAGCTTGGAAGGGCTGCCACCTTCAGAAGATCTTAAATCAGTTCTGTCTGCTTGTTTTGCACAGCAGCAGCCTTTATGAAAGGTGCCTCAGTTTTAGATCAGATTTGGACCCTGTTGGCCTACAGTTGGTGTTTTCCCTTCTCTGTTCTCAGCTGTCACTACAAGGTAGGTGTTTGTGTTACAGGAACCACAGAACCTTGGAGTTGGAAGGGAGCACAGGGACCGTCTGGTCCATCCGGCTGCCTTACAGGAACGCACGGCTAAGGCGCTCCTGAAAAATGCGCACCCAACCTCTGCTTAAGACCTCTAAAGTTAGAGGGCCTGGCATGAGGCAGTACACATTCCACCCTCAAACAGCTGTTACTGTCAGAAGGTTCTTCCGAATGTTAGATGGAATGCTTTTTGCCTTGTAATCTGAATCTGTTAGTTTGTATTCTAGTTTCTGGAGCAGCACAAACAAGGTGGCTCCACTCTGTAGATGACATTCCTTCAGATACGGCAAGATACATCTTCTTCTCCAGGACATACCTCTTTGGGCCGGGCTGCCTTCCCCTTCTGCTCTCTGTTAGAGGTTTCTTCTCCGCACGTGCACACACGTTTGCCATTCATCCACTTCTGGGGTATATGGAAGAGACCACAGTGAGAAAGAACAGGCTCCTTAGCCTAGCTGCGGGTCTTCGGTGGTCATGTGTTTGCTCAGTCAACCCACCCTCCGTACCCCATCCTGTGTCTTGCCTTGGAACCGGCGCTTTGAACCTGAGGGTTTTCTCAGTGGGTTCCGGTGGGTTTTGTGGCCACAAAACACCTGACCGGGCATGACGGGAGCACAACTGAGAGACCAGAAACTGGGTGGGTGGGTGGGTGGGTGGGAGGGAGGGAGGGAAACAGGGAGCTGCGCCTGCCTGATCACTCAGCCCCAGAAGGCAGTGAACAAGGTACAAAGCCAGCATGTGTGAATGCACAGTGGGGAAGGAGCACTAAGGCGAGTAACCTGTTCTGTTGTTCTTCAGGGCGGAAGGGGGGATGAGGCGAGGCAACATGGGGCACCTGACGCGAATTGCCAACACCGTTGTGCAGAATATGGACAGAGGCCCCACGCAGGCCCAGATCACGGAGTTCATTAAAGGTAGGCGGGGCAGGACTGTGGGGGGGGTGCTGGCGCGTGCGACTTGGAGTGATCAGTGGCTTCCCAGGCAGCAGGGGTCCTCCTTCCTCTCCTGGAGTTGCTGTGCCTCCCACGGGCCTTGTCCACAGAGGACGGAGACTGGGGAGGTCCAGGCAGCCGTGAGCCGTTTGAGGCTCTGCAGGGCCTTTGGCCGCCACAGTACCAGTGCAGGGATAGCGCTGCGCGCGGCGGGAAGGGGGCCCCACGGAGCAAGCCTGCTGCTCCGCTCCGCGCCACCGGCAGGCTCTGAACTGGACCGCTGGACCGTGGGCTCTCCCTATCCGGCGACGGCCCCGGTTCTGTACCAAGCAGTCAGCGCTGGTGGCAGGCAGGTTAGGAGGCAGAGGAATGCTTTCAGTCAGTGGAACGAACAAGGAAATGCTCTTTGTCACTGAGGCCAGTTACAGTGGCCCCGTCCAGGGCTGGGGGGAGAGCCGGTTGCTGCTCATGTGTACCGGAGAACGGTGGTACTTGGGCTGGCTTGTAAACACGTGGAAGCTGTCTCTAGGCAGGCCCCTGCATTACCTTCAACAAGGCACCCGTGGGAGAAAGAAGCCCAGGGAAGTTTTAGGGGCTTGGGGCTGAGACCAGGAGCCAGGTTGCCCTCACCTAGCTAGGTGAGGGGCAGGAGACAGTGTATATTCAGCTTCTGAAAATATGTGCCCCAGCTGTGTGATGTCACCTAAATGAAACCTGCCTGTATTTTCCTCTCTGTGAGAGTCTGCTCCCTGTTCCCTGTGCCTGGGGTGCCCAAGTTCTGGCCATGCTGAGATTCCAGGGCTTGGTGGTCTAGGCAAGCAGCAGCCTAGGGATTTCTGTCAAGTAGGGTTGCTTCTTGCCTTGGTGGCCCAAGCTCTGAGCCACCCTATCCCACTTTGCTTTCTTGCAGGGCTCCCTGAAGATTGCAGAGGGCGGTGGGAAAGCTTTGTGGAGGAAACGCTGACTGAAGCTAACCGGAGAAATACTGTGGACCTGGTGAGCTGTCTTGTCTCAGTCTACTGTCTTCTACTGTCTGAGAACTATGCCTGGGGAGGGGGTTTGGCGGGATTGCACCATTTGAGGTGCTCTGAACAGTGGAGATGGGCAGCAGCTCATTCCCCCAGAGGAGGGGAAGGGAGGGAAGGGACTCTTGGCACCTCCCTGGGGGCTACTGTTCAATGTGGGCTTCCTCTTTCCAGGTGAGCACTCACCACCTGCACTCCTCCAGCGAGGACGAGGATGCTGAGGCCACCTTCTCCAATGAGCTCTCTCTCCAGCAGGTAGCTCTCTTTGCAAATCCAAGGCAGTGGTGGGGGCGGGGGTCTCATAGAATCATAGAGTTGAAGGAGATCATGAGGGCCATTGAATCCAACCTCCTGCAGTGCAGGAATGTGCACAATCAAAGCACTCCAGACATATGGCCATCTATGTTCAACTTGAAAACCTGCAAAGAAGGAGACTCTACCACTCTCCAAGTTGCAGCATTGGAGTGATGGTATTCCGCTGTCAGACTGCTCTTACTATCAGGAAGTTCTTCTCTAATGTTTAGATGGAATCTCTTTTCCTGAAGTTTGAAGCCTTTACTCCGTGTCCTAGGATGTGGAGCAGCAGAGAATAGGCTTGCTCTATCATCCGTATGAGGTTGCCTCTTAACTTTCTTTTCTCCAGGCTAAACATACCTAGCTCCCTAATTCTCTCCTCATAGGGCTTCATGGTTTCCAGGCTTTCTACCATTTTGGTCCTCTGGATGCATTGCGGCTTGTCCATATTCTTCCTAAACTGTGGTGCCCAGAATTGGACACAGTGTTCCAAGTGGAATCTTACCAAAGCAGAATAGAGTGATGTTATCACTTCTGTTGACTTAGACACTCTGTTCTGTTGAGGCAGCCTAGAATTTCATGGGCTTTTGTAGCTGCCACACTGACTCGTGCGTTCTGTCCCACTCCCCCTGCTGCTTTTCTGGGACGAGCTTCTCTCTCAGCCCCTCTGATCAGGCCACGCAGCCCTTTAAAAACCCACCTCGTCCACCACCTGCTGCCTGGCCGGCTAATGACGGGTCACAGCCAACCTGATTTCTCGGCACCACCAGCCCTCTCCTGACGCCTCCCCACAACCAAGGAAGGAGATGGGCAAGACAGAGGAAGTATAGAGCCACCATGCCAACCTTCCTTCCCTCTCCTTTCCCTGACCTGTTTTGGATCCTGAATGCCCATTATTCCCACCATGCCTCAGCTGCCTTCCCACAGACCCACATACACATTTTGATGTTTGCAGTTTTTCCACTTTTACGAGGGACCTGTGCCCCTAACCCCAGTGAATGGGGGGGGGCAACTGTACTAGTACTCAGAAACAATGTTTGACAGGTTGTTCTCTTTATCCTGGAAAAAGCATTAATGAATCCCAGTCCTTCATAAATGTTGTTAATGTTCTTTCATCAAAAGTCCACAACTTGACCATCCAGTCTTCTTTAGTTGGAATCTCAGTAGCGTTCCAGTTTTGTCGATATATATTAATACTGCTGCCGTTGTTTTACATTGAAGATTTCTGCAATGTTTCTTACCCAGTCAATCTTCCGTCAGACTTAGTAAGTACCATTCTGGTTCTTTCTGAAAGTTTAATTTTAAATTTTTTTTACCATAAGGTGGACTTGATTCTAAAATTTTTTGGTTTTATGAAATGTCTACCAAATATGTAAAAAGTTCTCACGTACTATTCACATTTCCAACACTTACTTGAAACACCATTGTTCATCTTAGCCACCTTTTCTGACATCAGATACCATCTGTATACCATCTATAGTACTTTTCAAAATCACAGCACAGTGTGAATTTTAATCCTTCTGGCTACTTTTTCTCCATCGCTCTCACATTTTGAGCCCATTTTAGCATAAAATTTTCACCACTTCTTGTGCCTTTTCTAATTTTAACAAAACTTTATAATTTTCTCAGTCAGGTGTTGCTTATCTACATAAATTTGGTTCTCAAAGTCAATTCAAAGTCAAACATCATTTTATCATTCCTGTAGTTTTTCACAGGTTGTCTATATGAAAGCCATGAGAAACGAAACCTTTCTGAATTAACTGTTCTATTGGTTTAATTATGTATCGGTCTGACTCAATTTCCAATAGATCTTCGTAAGTCAGCCATCTTTCTTTGGCTGTTGACCCTTTTTTATAAAAAGCTTCTTGAATGAACACCTACAGTGGCCTTTTTCTGATACAAATTTGGCTTGTACCTGTTCCATATTTTCAGCAAAGCTCTCCTTACATAGTGATTATTAAAAGCCCGATTGACTTTACTTTTCTCATAGAAAATCACTGTGTGGAGTCTGACACCTTAAATCTAACTCATAGCTTCTTCCTTTGCCACACAAATGTTGAAATATCCATTTATTGCTGTTGTTTAAAAGGCAAATCGTTATAATATGTTGTCTGAAATAAAAAGAGCATTTTTGGCAACACGTTCATTTCTTCTTCGTGGTCTCTGTGAATCACACAAATGGGTTTACGTGCCTGCGCAAAACAGCATTCGGAACCTTCTAGAAACCTAGGAGTAGGCATTTTGGCAGTTGACCCCTCCCCCATCCTCCTGGGGAATATAAGGCCCCTTCCTGTATAACGATCAGTTCCTTTTCTTCCGCCGCGGTAGCAGCATCAAAGGAGCCTTCCTCTAGCTTTCAGATTGGTTTAATGGTTTCTTTAAACAAGATTTGACTAAATACTTACGTTTTTCTTGGCATTTTGGTGGTTGGTTGTAACATTTAACTTCTCTCTTTGCCTCTTTGGCATGATACTACAAGTTCGAGATGAGGCACCGTCAGTATCCTCTCAGAAGGGACTGAGAGTAAACATCAACCTCCTACTTGCCAAAAAAAAAAAAGAAAAGAAATTGAATGATCCCTCACAGGAGGAATCACTGCTGAAAACAAACTTGTTCTTCACTGCGAACAGCACAGAATCTTCTTCTTCTTATAACTGAGAGAGTTATGTCTCCTTCTCTGCGACTCCTCAGAATTTTTCTGTGGGTGGCCTCGGCAGCAGTCTTTAAACCCTGCTTTTCTTGCTGAGGCAAGATCTTGGATATCGATGGATTTGCGTGCCTACCTGCCTCTCGGAGGATTGCATTGCACGATCTTGCTGTCATCACCAACTCCCGCACACGAGGCTTAACAGAGTGGCCACCTCAGGCTTTGCTCTGGCAAAACTGGTGCCTTTGATGATGCCGTTCTGGCCACGCCCTTCCCCACCGCCTCTGTAATGGTGGTACTTCTAATGTCATTTATGGCACCGAGGGGGCTTGTTCACTGCTTCTTCAACAGCAGTGCACCCGAGGCGATTTGCGGTACCGACAGCAATCCATTGAATGGCTGAGTTTCAAAGGACCATTCACCATCAGCCCCCATACCGATCGGTACGGTCAGTTTAAGTAGACGGTTTGCCATCGGTTCTGTCCATGGTTTCTACCTTTGATGGTGTTGCCATTCTCATAGAGGCGGTTTCGAATCAACCTATCTACCATCACGGTATTGTCGATCTCAAGGAGATGATACCGTCGACTCTCGATATCGACAGTCATGATACCGTGATGTCTTGGCTTGATACCTAGGCTTGGTACCTAGACTTCATATCTAGTTTTCGTACCTAAGCTTGATGCCTGTGCTTCGTATCTATTCTGAGTGCCTGAGCTTGGTGCATTGTCAGCACTACCATACAGTCAATTCTTGGTAGTGTGATATTGTACAACCATGATACCTGATATCGACGCCTAGGATTGGTATCTGGACTTGATGCCTCGGCTTGGTGCCTAGCTTTGAGATCTAGCCTCGATACCGACGCTTGATGCTTAGGCTGGACGCCTGGGTGTGATATCTAGACTGGATACCTACGCTTGGAACTTAGGCTCTCTGCCTAGACCAGTGAATTCGCTCTGAGTGTCCATCACATGTTGCTCCTCTAGATGTTGTTGACAACACCTTCCGACACACCTTAGATTTTGACCTCAGAACATGAGATTGTTTTTCTGTTTCATCTTGATACTGATGGTGGTTTTTTGCATCCTCCCTTCGGTACCACGATTGTTTATGTATCCAGTATAAGTCATCTGTACAGGGAGACAGCTCCCTACAGTTAACTGAAGTACTATCTTGGAAGACTGTTTTTCGAGTAGCTATAACTTCGGCAGAAGAGCTAGAGAACTGGCAACTCTAAGACTCTTGATAACTAGACTAGAATTGTAATACCTAAGCTGGATACCTAAATTGAATTCCTGAGCTCGGTGCCTGGACTCGGTATCTAGGTTCAATACCTAGGTTTGATACCTAGGCTCAGTACCTAGACTGGTGACTATGCGTGATATCTAGACCTGTGCTTGATTCCTATGCTCTTATCTTTTAATTCAGCTGAGCCTCTTCAGTGGTACTACTGATGATAAATTGGAACAGGGAGAGTGTTGAGTTGTTGCCTACATGACAACAAAGGTAAACAACTCTTCAACAACACTCTTTGAGAAAATTACCATCTACAGGTTTTAAAAAGAAAAAAAAAGATACCAGGATCAACTTAAGTGTAGAGTTTTTGTCAACCAAAGGACGATACCTTTTCAAACAGATTCCTATCATTGATTTATTTAGATATCGACACTGAACGTGGTTTCGACATCAAACTAGAGTAAATACCGATATTGCTCCTGCTTACAATGTTCTTGACATCCTGGTGTCCAGAAAAAAAAGAAAAAAAATGGAGAGACAGTGGCCCTCACCCTATACTGGTGAGGTATAGGTATTAGAGGTATCAACCATTATATACAGAGGAAACTGTTTCGAATAGTGACCTTGATATTGATGATGCGTATGTTGAATAAATTTTATCTTTTTAATAGGATATCAAGCTTATTCACTCAGACTCCTCCCCTTTGGTATGAGTACAGTACCAGGGGTATTCACCAAATGCTTGTCAGTGGTGGTAGCTTTCTTACAATGGAAAGGTATCATCCTGCTTCCATATATTGTTAACTAGTTCATCATAGCATCATTTGGAAAGTAAATTTGATAATAATAATAATGTAACATAGAATAAAATAATTGATTTGCACTACTTCTACAAATGTCCAAAGGTTGGCATAGGATGCTTTCCTACAGACTAGACCTATTGAATATCCACTTCAATACCGTCCTCCATCCCAACATTCAGTCACTATGATTGACGGTATGGAACTGCCAGCATGGCTGAGTGGTCAGGGCCCAACGCCACAGAGCTTTCGGTCACGAGTTCAAGGCTCATTTGGTTCTTTTCCCCTATTGAGGTAAATAAATTCATACATCCGATATGGAGAATTCGTTTGGCTGCACCCAAACCTTCGATGTTGAGATCGTATGCATATAGATAGGGGAAAAAAAAAATTGTGCTTATCTATGAGACAGTGATATTGACCAACGGACCTTCGGTCCCATGGATATCTTCTTGTTCCTCGCCTTGTTGGTATCTGACGGGGTATCATTCCCATGTCGTGCAGCAGCAAATTCCTGTCATTTACAACAAGAAGTAAGACCATCCTTGTTTCTGGATTCTATGATTAAGATGCTTTTGCAAGGTTATAAGCATTTATGCCTTCCAGTCTAACCCCCTGTACCAGGTTGGGACTTGAACTTCTTGATAATGTGATTCACTCGCATGCCATTTGAACTTGTGGGAAAGTGTGACATTAACTTGCTGTCATGGAAAGCAGTGTTTTTGCTAGCGATAACCTGAGTCAGAAGGATGAGTGAGGATGTGCACTTAGGGTCCATTCTACATATTCACAGTAGTGATATACTATATCAATAAATAAGGAGGGACTTGGTTGTATGTGTTACTGATGTCAGCAATTCATTTCTGCCTCGAAAAAGATTGTCCACTCCACAGTTCATCTACCAGGGACAGAAAACTTTTTGGCAGGTGCACTCTTTGTCTTGCCACAGATGAAGGCTGAATGAGATTGGAATAAGTAACGTATTTCTCCAGTGGACGGTACTGTGTCGGGTCTATTTGAAAACAAAAGACAACAAGCTGTACTATTCCTGACAGAAAACAGAAGACAAAGGGAAGAAGATTAGATTGAAGGACTCTTCACATGAAGGACCATCGAAGAAATCAAAAAGATTAGAGCAGCCTAGTCTTCTTGCTTAAATTCGATCCCCATCTCCAACGGTACCAAGTACTGTGGCAGGGAATGCATGTTGCATAATTGCCCAAGATGTGAATAGAGACACGATACCATCTAGCGAGAATGAAGAAGTTTGTGTGGCTTCTGAAGGGGATATCATGAATTCCTCACTTATCTTTTCTGTGGGATCCATAACACGTGGCCAAGAGTCGAGATCCCCTGAGGTTAGACAGTCAAGATCCTGACAATGTGAGTTCGTGGAACTAACTTCTCTGACAAGGCGACAGCGAAGGACACCACCCTTGCCTCCGAGGTGTCGTGGCAGACGCTCACGTTCTGGTACGAGGTTGCCTTGACTTTCAAAAAAAAAAAAAAAAGGAAACAAACAAAAAACCCCAAAATGCTTTTGACTGCTCACAAACCTTCTACATCTAAATGGTTTGCCTGCAGTGGAGAAGTATTGTTCCTATTTAAAGGACATCGGGATCGCTTTCCGGTTATGCAGTATTGTGCATATATTGTTTTTTTGCAAAAGATCTATCTTGTTGGTAGGTAAAGTTTTATTTCTCGGCATTTTTCTGGTATCTTTAGCAACAAGGAAAACTTTACAGTTTTATGGACCCTACAGCTAAGAGTTTTTCCTCCCGGTTATAAACATTTACACCTCCCAGTACGACTACCAGTACCAGGATGGGTTTTTGAATGTAGTACTGTTGCAACTTACACATAAATCCTTTAAATCACTGACAAACTGTGATTTCCGATTGTTCTCTTTGGAGTTTTATTTTTTTAGTGGCAAAGCTTATGTTAAGGGAGCCAGCGAATTATGTGTATTTAGAATGAATGCACCATACTTGTGTTTGCATAAAGGGAAGTTGTTTTTAAGGCTAGATATTACTCCTCAACCTAAGGTGGAGTCATAATTTCATTGAACCAGGACATTGTACTACTTGCATACATGGGAAACTCAGTAACTGATTTGGAGAAACGATTGCATTGCCTTGACGCTAGACTTGCGTTACTGTTTTTTATGGAGAACATAATGCTTCCATTAGTAAAACTAAAGGGTTGCCTTGTTTGTTTGTTTTTTATTATGTTCCAAAGGAGTGGGAATCTGGTTTGTCACAGGAAGGAAGGAAGGAAGGAAGGAAGGAAGGAAGGAATATACTTTCCAGTTATGTAAGGGCCCATTCGACAAGCTCTGTTGTGACATCAGTTGTTTTCTTTCCATGGTGTGCAACTACATGACATATGCAAAGCTGATCAGTGGTCACAAACATTTGAGAGAACAGTTTTATATTCTTCTGTGATTAAAAACAAGCAAACATCAAAATTGAAAATGAATGCAGAAATGAATCCTTAAAATAAATTTTAATTTATTTGGCATAGTGAACATACTGCTACAGTTTATTGAGAAAGAGAGAGAGAGAGAGAGATGAAATAAAGGACAAAATAATTGAAATGTAATTGTTGATATATGTGATGATAATAAAAAGAATTTTAAGCATGACATTCCCTCCTCCAACAGGACAGCTTGCTAGTCTCCCATTTGTGTGATTCAAAGAGACCACGAAGAAGGAGGACAGGTTGCTTACCTGTAACTGTGTTTCTTCGAGCAGTCTTCTGTGAAGTCACACAACCTCACCTGTCATCCCCACATCATGTCCTGCTGGACGGTTGGTTCCCATGCTGCTACTCTAGCAGTGAAGGAACTGACTGTTATACAGGGAGGGGCCTCATATTCCCCAGGAGGACAGGGGAGGGGTCAGCTGCCAAAATGCCTACTCCTAGGTTTCGAGAAGGTTCTGAATGCTGTTTCACGCAGGCGCGTAAACCCATTTGTGTGACTTCACAAAAGACCACTCGAAGAAACACAGTTACAGGTAAGCAACCTGTCCTTTTATAGTTGATAGTCCATCTAATAATGACTTTCAGTTTAGATCACCTCTCTAAATCTTGCCTGATGTCACGCCACGTCTGTGCAAGTTTTTTCTTTTTTTAAAATAATTGCAGAACACGCGATCGTTGACAAAACACAAAGATAAAAGAAGTCTCACAAAATTTATCTACTAAAAACAAATACTGAAACATAAAGTGCTCTGTCGTTAACTTTTTACTCTGTGGATCGTGGTGGTTGTTGACTTCTGAAGATTTTACTGCCCCAGATTTATCATTGTTTTCTTATTGTATTCACGCTGGTAATTTAGCATAAGTAATATAAATTCAGTTATTAAATGTGTGCGATACAAAAAAACAAAAGTTAGAATACTAAAAGCATTTTAAATATAATTTTCAGACAAATTCTAATATAAATTGTCTGCTTTCAGTCCTTGATAAAAGTGACATAACTCTCTCCCTATGCTTTAAGTTCATTAATAGATTTATGTCTCAATAATGTTGTCAGTTTGTTTATCTCTTCATATCTAAAAGTTTGAAAACCCACTCTTCTTGGAATGGCGTCATATTGTTCTTCCAGTAGTTAGCGTATAAAATGCTCACTTGTGCCATCATGTATTGATTAACTTTTCCGTAAAAGTTACAAAAAGTCTTGAGTAATTTTATCATCAGTCATTCCAAACAGGAACAGTTCTGGAGTGAAATGAATCTTGATTTTCAAAAATCTTTTCCATTTTCTGATGTATCATAGAATCATAAAGTTGGAACAGACCACGCAGCCATCCAGTCCAACCCCTTGCGATGCAGGAACACAACAGCAATAACAGTTACATTTATATACCACTTATCAGTGCTAAGCATTCCCTAAGCGATGTAAAGTCAGAGGTTTTCACGGCCAGAATCCATAGGTTGTTATGGGTTTTCCAGGTTTTGAGGCTGTGTTCTATTAGTATTTTCTCTTGACGTTTTGTCTGCATCTGTGGCTGGCATCTTCAGAGGTTTACAATACGTTAGTTAATTGCCCCCAACAAGCTGGGTACTCGTTTTACTGACCTGCGGAAGGGTGGAAGGCCGAGTCGGCCTGGAGCCCGGCAGGATCAAACTCACAAACTTGTGGCTGCAGTACCAGCATTTAACCACCACGCCACACACATCAAAGCCCTCCCTTTGACAGATGGCCATCCAACCTCTGCTTGAAAACCTCCAAAGAAGGAAGAGATTCCACCACACTCCATGGAGGCAGCAGCAGATTCCACTGCTGGATAACTCTGTCATGAAGTTCTTTCTGAGGTTCAGGTGGAATCTGTTTTCCTGTAGTTTGAATCCATTGCTCCTTGTCCTGGTCTCTGGAGCAGCGGAAAACAAGCTTGCTCTCCCCTCGACATGGCATCCCTTCAAATATTTAAACATGGCTATCATGTTCCCTCTTAACCTTCTCTTCTGTAGGCTCAACATACCCAGCTCCCTCAGTTGCTCCTCGTAGGGCTTCATGGCTTCCAGACCCTTCATCATTTTGGTCGCCCTCCTCGGGATGCATTCCAACTTGTCAGTGTCCTTCCTCAACTGTGGTGCGTGGAACTGGATGTAGGATTCCAGACTTGGTCTAACCAAAACAGAATAGAGGGGTACCATTATCTCCCTTTGTCTAGACACCATACGGCTATTGATGCAACCAAGAATTGCGTTGGCGTTCTTGACTGCCATATTACACTCTTGACACATCTTCAGCTTGTGGTCTACTAGGACTCCAAGATCCCTTTCACAGGTACTGCTATCCAACCAGGTGTCTTATCATCTGCCAGTATTTCTTAGTCTTTTCACAAGTCCACCACATATGAAAAAAAAAATCCTATAGTTTGATTACATTTCCAACATCTATTTAAGGAACCTTTATACCTCCTTGAGATTTTTTCCAGAGATAGATACAGTCTATACATCATTTTATAAAGATTCTCTTTTAAATCAAAACTTAAATTTCAAATTTTTCTTCCAAAGTTTCTCCCGTTGATCTGTCTCAACTGTATAAGCTATATTTTGTGCCCATTTAATCACACAGTCTATTACATGTTGTTCTAATTTAAATCTTGACAATATTTTATACATTTTAGCAATAAACTGTTTCTATTACATAGGTGCTTTTGAAAGTCTTTATTCTCTATCAGTACCATATAAATTGTTATCCATTTTAAGTCTCTCAAATAGCTGTCTATAGGCAAACCCAAGTTATATTTCTTTCTTCTGCCTTCAATTCATTGTGAGACTTAATATACATTTTTGTCCCAGTAACTTTAATTAAATCAACTTATTTCTCTTGTAAAAAGAGCTTCATTTGGTGAAAGCTATAAAGGAACTTTTGAGCATATTCTATTTTTATACTTCAACCATACTCTCAGTACTGCATGTCTCATGAAATGATTGTTGAAGTTTACATTTCCTGTATTTTTGTCATACCATAAAAAAGTGTGCTAACCAATTCTTAAACCAAATCCTTCCAAGCCTAACAGCCCTTGCTGTTGTAGTGTCATCCAGCATTTTGGCCAGATCATCAGCCCTGCATAAAAAAACATTTTTAAGTCTGGAAGGATCAAGTCCCGCTCTTTCTTTTGCATCTTGTAAAATTTCTTCACTCTTGTTTTTCCCCTTGCTGTGTAAATTTTGATATGTCTCTTTACCATTGTTTAAAATGAAAATCATTTAGTAGTATTGGGATAGTTTGGAAGAGGAACAACATTTTAGGTAAAATATTCATTCATTTCAAGTTCTGATACTCTTCCCAGCAATTAGATTCTTAACCTTTAAACCTTTTAAGTCTTGTTTAATTTCTCTCTGAGCTTTTATTTTGATTATTTTGAAAAAATGTTGTGTTATATGATTCAAAAATAACTCCTAGATAGTTCACTTTCTTGACTATTTTGAAACCAGCGTTTTCCATTATGGTAGGTTGATTTTTTTTTTTTTTTTGGTCATATTTTTAGCTAGCATTACTATTTTGTCTAAAGTTAACTTAAGCCATTTCTCTGAAAGAGTATCTGATCTTTCTATTGAATATTGTAAAATAAATAAATAAATTTCTAGATCATCAGCAAAAGCAGTCAAATACTTGTTTCTTAATTGTCATACTTTTATGTTTTGTTCTTGCATTATAGCTCTAGTCAAGACTTCCAGACTTAAACAAAAGTGGAGACAAAGGACAGCCTTGTTTTGTACCCATATATATATCACAGTGGTCTGTGTTATGTCTGTGGACAATAATCTGAACCTCTTGAGTAAATTTCAGTTCTTCTTCATAGTCTCTGTGCCTCACACAATGGGAATCTTTGCACATGCGCAGTAGTGTTTTGGAAAGTTCCAGAGCTGAGCAGCTTGGCAGGAACCTCTCCCCCACTCGATATTGAGCATGCTCAGTCCCGCCAAGCTAACGGTCTCTCCTCAGTTTCTTTTCGTCCGCTGATCAGTTAGCAGCTCGGAAGGTTTCCTCGCTGAGTGGAGATTTTCTGAGATTTTCTCTAGATTTCTCACTTGCTTTCCTTCCAGGATAAAAACTGTAAGGACTCTACTCCCCTCTTATGTCTTCTCTTTTCAAATTGTGCATTACCTGCGGCCGCAAGGTTTTGCTGTCCGACGCTCACTCTGAGTGCTTGTTCTACCTTGGAGAAGAGCATAACGTTTGGGCCTGTCTATTTGCAAGGAGTTCACCTTGCAGACGCTTAAGAACAGGGCCTCCGATTTGAAATCTTACTATTGGGAGCAGGCTCTTCGATTAAGGATCAAGCGGCTTCGAATATGGCTCTGTTTCTGTGTCAATGCGACCTTTGCAAGGTACTTCGACGTTGAATTCTTGGACCACGACCTCGATCGTATCGAAACCTTCGACCACGACCTCGATGGTATTGACTCCCTCCTTGGTACCGACAACTTTGGTATCAACATTGACTCTGTTGACTTTGCTACCCATCTTCTCTTTGCCGAGGATTCCAAAGCTCTCGAAGATGCCTGTGGTCCCGTCTTCTAGTTCTGGGGACACCTCTTCCAGCTTAAAGCAGACCTCAACCCAGCAGCCTCGCAAGGTACCAACCTTGGCAGAGCGTAAGTGAGTTTCGTTGCATCATTCTTCTGTGGCTCCAAAGAAGAAATAGAAGAAGGAGAAGCACCATTCTCCTTCGCCTGTTACTCATCCTTTGGCCACTCGACAGACTTTCTTGGTTCTCTACTGATGCCTCCGCTTACGCAGCCTCAGGCTTCTACTGTGGAGGAGGTAGAGGCTCCTGCTCTTTCACCGGTGCGTGATCCACTCCAGGCTTCCAGTACTCTCAGTTCCGGCAACTATCCATCTTGCGTCTGACCCGGACTGTTGGACTACGCCAACCGCTTCTCCATCTGTTACGTTGGGCCAACCCAGAGAGGGGTCCTCCCAAACTCCGCTTCCTCCGGCTGCTTCTTCTGGCTGTCCTGAAATGGACTGCCCGCCTGTATCGGATGCTCCTCAGGCTTCTTCCTGAGACTGGCCTCGGCCCAGTGCACCTGCTCTCCGGGACTTGGTGAAGGAGGTAGATTGCCTCGTCGTTGGGATCACGGCTACCGTGGTGCTCATGATGTCGCATTGACTAGAGCGGATTTGCCCTTCTCATCAGCATCCTGTATAGCTCATTATGGCCACGAACATCTTTGGAGAGAGCAGCCTGGCTCCTATTAACTCCTATTCGCTGGCATATCGTGACCGATACCATCCTGACATATGTCGCTGGTCGCCATATCGGCCTCAACATTCTCGCTCCCCATCGCTCTCTCCCTCAGAATCACACTACCGTCGTTCACCTCGTTACCGCCACTCTTGTCATTCTTGTCATCGGTCCCATGATCGATCCTCTCTTTACCAGGCTGTCTCACCTCCACCTTGGGTGACAGCGACAGTGTCTCGGCCTCTGCCGGACAACCAGCCGGCATCTCTCCCACCATCTACTTCGTCAGCCCCGTTACCGACACAGTCTGAAGTTGTACCAATTTCTGCTGTTCTGCCGATCTCATCAGCACCGATTCCAGTACTGACTTCGGTACCGATCTCTGTACTGGCTCCATCAACCATACCGATCTCAGTATGTGCTCCATCTGCCGTTCCCGGTGCATCCTCGGCTACTCGAGCTCACCAGTCTCGATCACCTCTGTTTTCTCCATCGTCTGGCTCTTATGATTCTGATGAGGATTCCACAGACTCCACAGTCTCATACCTCTCCTTCACTCGCATTCAGGGGACCGACTCTGGACTCTGCTGCAGAGGTTATGAAGCAGTTTTCAGACATCCTTGTAAGAACGGCCAATGCTTTGGGCCTTGGCATCTCTGGCCCTGCTCCAAAGGGTCAGGACCCGGTCTTCCATTACGTTGACATGCATCCTGCAACAAGTGCTCCAATTCCATTCCTGCCAGTATTGCAGGAGGTACTTAAGCACCCGTGGTGCCAGCCAGCCTCCTTCCAGCCGATTCCTGATCGGCTGGAACATCTGTACCAAACCCAACGGAAGGATGTTGACTTTGTCTTCAGTCATCCTACTCCAAGCTCGATTGTTGTTGAGTCTTCTCAAATGAAAGGGGGTAAGAGAGCCCATACGACTCCCCCTGATCATGAAGGTCGTCGTCTGGATATTTTTGGCTGTCGGTTTTATTCAGCCTCTTCTTTGATCGCCAAGATCTCTGACGCTCAAGCCTGCCTGGCGGCATATCAATGAAACACATGGGATAGTTTTTTCCCTCTGATATCCCAGTTGCCAGATGACCACCGGGCTACTGCCATCCAGTTTTATAACGAGTCTGTTGCTCTCACAAACCAGCAGATCCAATCTTCCTGACATGCTGTTGAGGGTGCAGCGCGGGTGATGGTGGGTGCGATTGCCCTTCGCAGGTTTGCATGGCTTCGATCCGCTGGCCTGATGGAAGATAGCGGGAAGAGGATTGAAGATCTCTCCTTTGATGGTTAGGGCCTCTTTCATGCCACCACAGACAATGCCATGGACCATCTGATGAAAGCTTGTCTGACGGCAAAGAAGATGAGTCTTCATCCATCAGCCCAGCCTAGGATGCCCTCCTCGTTCTGCTCCTTGTGGAGATGCTCTTCCTACTCCTACAGGCCGTGTTCTCCACGATGGTGCTCTCAGCAGTCTTCTTTGCTGGCTTCTTCATCTCATCGCTCCTTCAGGCGTTGTCAACCATCTTCGAAGAAGTTTTCTTCGGCTACCAAGTCCCATTTTTTACTTCCTTTGCAGGTTGCCACCTCTACCACTCTTCCATCTCCAAAGCCACCTGTCCAAGACCCCAAAACTGGCTCACCATTTCAACATTTGCGCACCATCACTTCGGACTCCTGGGTATTGACCATTGTCCGTGTTGGATATGCCATTGAGTTTCAAAATACTCCTCCTCTCAGCGTCTTCTACTCCACATCTTCCAGTCCTGCTCTTCTTGAGGAGATCAATAGCCTCCTTCGCAAAAGGGCCATAGAATGACTGCTGTCTTCAGCCAAATCCACTGGCTTCTTCTCCTGGTACTTCACCGTACTGAAGGCACACGGCACTCTCTGACCCATTTTGGACCTCCAGGCGGTCAACTCTTTCATCTCCTCCCGGAAGTTCAAGATGGTCACCCTGTGGTCACCCTGGTCTCTCCTCAAGTGTTCAGACTGGTTCACTTCCATAGATCTGCAAGACACCTACTTCCATATCGCCATTCATCCCCAGCACAAGAAGTACCTCCAGTTTGTGGTCGACAGCATATGTTACCAGTACAAGGTCCTTCCATTCGGCCTGTCAGCCGCCCCAGGGTCTTCACCAAATGCTTGGCCCCTGTGCTGTCTTACCTCTGCATGAAACACGTCATGGCATACCCATACCTGGATGATTGGTTATTGGTGGCACTCCACTTCTGCCGTGGTATTCCTGCCAATGAAATGCGTGCAGGTATTGCGCCAAGCCATGGCTACCATTCTGTGTAGTCTGTTTCCGCTCGCCAGATTCAATAACTTGGCTATATGGCAGCCACAGTCGCGTTTACTTACCTGTCTCGCTTCCGTGCCCGCCCTCTCCATCACTGGTTCCTCGGGCATTTCAACCTTCTCCTCAATGACCAGTGTCGAATTCTTAGGATCCCTTGTCCAGTCAGGGATTCCCTCTGCTGGTGGCTGTCTCCGCACTATCTGCTGTCTGGGATGCCTTTTTCCGAACCCCGGCCATCTCTTACCATCACCACGAATGCATCCGTCCTCGGTTGGGGAGCCCACTGCAATCGCCTCTCTGTCCAAGATCACTGGACCAGCCTGGAGAGGCATCTACATATCAACGCATTGGAGCTCCTAGCAATCCTCAAGACCCTTCGGGCCTTCCGGAATCTCATCGTCAGATGGACCATCCAGATCCTGTCTGACAGTACAACATCTGTTGTGTCAACTGCCAGGGAGACATCCACTCTTGCACCCTGCTCCATCTGGCATTGCAGATATGGGATTGGTGTGTCCTGTTGCGGATCCACCCCATTGCAGTTCATCTAGCGGGAAGAGACAACTGTATAGCGGACACAGCAGAGACACAGCTTGGCATCACGAGTGGTCCCTCTCCAGTGCTGCCTTTTGCTGGATAGTGTCCCGATGGGGCACTCCATCCGTCGATCTCTTCATGACCTACCGGAACAAGAAGTGTTCCTGCTATTGCTCAGGAGCTGGCGTGGGACGCCACTCTCTCAGAGACACGTTCTAGTTTCCTTGGGAGAAGGGGTTCCCTTACATCTTCCCTCCATTTCCTCTCCTGGGCCGAGTGGTGGACCAGATTGCCGCAGACAGGGCAGACATCGTTCTCGTAGCGCCTTATTGGCCGAGACAGCATTGGTTCGGTCCCCTTCTCACCATCTCCTGGGGCCACAGGATGTGACTTCCGTGCGTGCCTGACCTCCTCTTGCACTCGGATGGTTGCGTGCTTCACCTGGACCTCCCTCTGCTCTGCCTGCACGCATGGAGGATAACATTCTAGACTCTCCTGCTATCCAGGCAGTCCTCATGGCCGCGAGGAAGGAATCCACTCGCAGGTCCTACGACTACCAAGTGCCGCAAGTTCATGGCCTTCGCAAATGCCCGCAGTGAGGCTCCTTCTCCAGCCTCCCTGTCAACAGTGCTTCATTTCCTCCTGTCTCAACAAGAGCAAGGATTGGCCTTTTCTTCTCTCAAGGTCTGTCTCTCCGCGATTGTTGCCTACCAACCACGTGGTTCTCCTTGTTCTGCTCTTTTCAGGAATGTTACAGTCAAGCAGTTCCTCAAAGGCCTTCAACATCTCTGCTGTCCTGTCTCTCCGCCTCTTCCTCCATGGTTGCTGTCTCTTGTCCTTTCTCAACTCATGCACCATCCGTTTGAACCCATGGCCACGTCTGACGACCACCTTCTTACTCTGAAGAAGGCATTCTTGGTTGCTGTTACATCAGCTAGAAGGGCAGGAGAACTGACTGCGCTACGCTCAGACGAATCCTTCTTGGTATTCCATAGGGACAAGGTGGTCCTACACCTGGACTTCTCCTTTCTCCCTAAAGTCGTTTCTGACTTCCACCTGAATTGACATAATTCTGCCTACTTTCTATTCTGACCCGGCCTCGTCTCTTGAGTGCTCTCTCCACTCACTCAACATGCATCACGCTCTAGCTTTCTACTTTCAACGGACTTCAACCTTCCACCATACTCCCCACCTTTTTGTCTGCTACGGTAGACGTCAGAAAGGTCATAAAGTATCCACCCAATGCTTCTCTAAATGGGTTGTCCAGATGATTCACCTTGCCTACAAACTTGCCGGGCAACCACCTCCGTCTCCACTACATGCCCATTCCACCAGGGCTGTGGCCTCTTTGGCAGCCTTTCTCAGGGGAGTTGACCTACAGGAGCTTTGTCGCTTGGCTACGTGGTCGTGGCCTTTGACCTTCATCCATCACTACCGCCTTGATTGCAGAGCCCGGTGTGATGCCCGCTTTGGTTGTGCAGTGCTGTCCTCTGTTGTCTAGGACCTGACCCGCTGTCCAGTGGTAAGCTACTTAATCTCGCATTGTGTGAGGTACAGAGAACACGAAGAAGAAGAGGTTGCTTACCTGTAACTGTGGTTCTTTGAATGGTCATCTATGCCCTCACTCACACCCGCCCAGCCTCCCCTTTCAGGTCCCTGCCTCGGAGGACTTCAAAACTGAGGAGAGACCGTTAGCTTGGCTGGACTGAGCATGCTCAGTACCGAGTAGGGGAGGGGTTCCTGCCAAGCTGCTCAGCTCTGGAACTTTCCAAAACGCTACTGTGCAGGTGCGAAGATTCCCGTTGTGTGAGGGCACAGATGACCACTCAAAGAACCACAGTTACAGGTAAGCAACCTGTTCATACCCAGTTTAAAATGTTTTGTCCACATTTCAATGTTTTAAGTAATTCAGTCATAAGAGTCCAAAAAATGTTGTGTAAGATCTCTTCTGGATCTAAAAAAAAATATTGCTACTTGTTTTTCATTATGAGTTCCTAAATATTCTGTGATATCTGATAAACACCTCATCTTTTCTCTCAGTTCTCTATTTGGTAAAAATCCACATTGATCTTCAGGAATCATCTTGTCTAAATTTTTTAAACAACAACAACAACAGTAATCTTTATTTCAGTCAAAATAGCATTAGGCAAATGCATCTTAAAACAGAGTATGAAATCCAGTACATACCATCAGGGTTAGTGATAAAAATTGAAGTCGAATATTTAAGTTGACTATATTTTAAAAAGCCGTTAAAACCAATTGTAAAACCAATTGTGGAGTCAGATCATAAGACCAGTTCATAATACTAGTTTTTAAAATCAGTTTGTAAAACCAATTCATAAAACTAATTCGTAGAAACCAATTCATATAGATATGAGAAACTAATTTTAGACTGCTTAGGGGCAACCTATAAAATAGAAGTGTTTTAACCGTTGGACATATCTGGTTGTATTGTGTGTGCCATGGTCTGGCAGGTTGACATAGCCGCAAAAATAAACTTTGCAACTGTTTCCGTTATGATTTTATCAGAATCTCCTAATAAGTATACCAGGTACCAGTTTACTGATCTACTTGGGAACTTGGATAGGAGAGGCGTAATTAGTCATAGTCTGTCATCCTTATAATAGGTACAGGAGAAAAGAAGATGAGTCAAAGACTCTACACAACCCTCTCCACAGGGACAAACACGGTCTTTATAGGGGTTTCCCTGGAAATGACCCTCTAATATGGTAGAGGGGATTACATTGAATCGTGCTTTTGTGAACGCAGCCTGATATTTAGAGATGGTCGGATTTTGTAGATATTGAGCTCCTCTCTCAAGATTAAATTGCAGTCCTGAGCTTGTTGGGGAACAAGTACTAGCAATAGCAACAGAATATTGGCTGTAAACATCTTTAATATGTTGGGCCAAAATCATCTGTGCCCTCTTCGAGTCTTGTGCAGCAAGGAAGTTATCAGACAGGCCCAATCTTTGCAGGTTTTCGCTAATATTTTTAGACCAGTGGGTGGTATAAGTGTCATTCATAACCAGATGAGAATAGCCAGACTCAGGACCTGCATAAAAAAGTTCCAACCAGTATCTTAAAGTCCAGCTCCAGGCAGTGCAACCAACTTCAAGCTGTAAAACAGCTGATGGCACGCAGTTTGGTACCACAAACAACTTCCACAGGAAGGCTGAAAAAATCCTTTCCAGCACTGAGGAGAAACCTAGAATCCATACTGGTATGCCAGACAGCAGTTGTGGCAGCACCTTAGCTTGAAATACCCTGATCGCAGCTGGCACAAACTGACCAACTTTGGTGTAAAAAAAATGAACTAAAGCTTTAGCAGTATTAGATGCTGACTGGGTAACAACAGTACGATGGGACACCCAGGCACCAGATGAGTGAAATGTAACTGTTAGGTATTTGAACCATCTAACTTGTTCCATCTATGATCCAATTAGATAAGGCTTGGTTTTTGGTGAAAACCATTATTTTAGTTTTACTGTAGTTGATAATTAAATGATTGCCTTCACAATAGCCCATAAAAGCTCTCATCATTCATTTCAAGCCTACTTTAGTGAGGGAGAGTAGCACAGTGTCATCTGCATACAAGAGTAAAGGTATTTTGACTGATGCCAGTTTAGGTGGAGGGAAGGACTCTGAGGAAACCGATATAAGAAGGTCATTGAGATACACGTTAAATAGTGATGATCCCAAAATATATCCTTAATGCACACCTTTTTTTAACAGGGATTGTATTTATGAGATTACCTTGAATACCACATCTCACTTGAATGGTGTTGTTAAGGAGTTTGGTCCATAATCTCCCTTTTGGTATTGAGTCAAAAGCTGATTTGAGATCTATAAATGAGCGTACAACCTGTTACTATGTGAGTTAGAATATTTCTCTGCCAAGTGACTGAAGACCAGGCAGTGGTCATAAGTTGACTTTCCCTTCCTGAAACCAACTTGCTCATCTCCTATAATATTTTCGCCCGCCATCCGGTCAGAAAGTCAGTTGTTGAAAAAACGAGCATACAATTTACCAATAACAGAAAGTAAACTTATGGGCCAATAATTAGATGGATCATTTCTATCCCCTTTTTTATAAATGGGGATTATGATTGCCTGTGACCAACTGATTGGTAGTTTAGCTGTCTAGTCGATATGGGTAAATAAAGTTGCAAGTAAGTCTGCAAGTCTTTCTGCTAAGATCTGTGCAAAAGTCTTAGAATCATGATTCAGAAGAGATATAGATCTGTAATTTCTTGGATCAGTTGTATCACGATCTTCTTTTTTACCAGAGTTATATTTGCAGTTGACCAGCTGTCTGACACCTTTCTTGTGTCAGTTACAAAGTTCATCAAATAACGTAATGGTAAAGATAATTGATCTTCTAATTCTTTATAGTAAAGTGGCAATAGACTATCAAGGAGTGGGGCTTTGCCTGTTTCTAAATGTTTTAAATGCTTCCCCAACTTTTGCCGTTGTTATTCTTGTGTTCAGTACCTTCGTCTGATATTGGTGGCAGTTTTTGAGAGTCCAAATATTTTAGTATTTTTCCCAAATACAAGCAGAATCTTTTGTTCTTTACAGAGTGCTGAAAAAACATGAAAAATTTTCTTCATTTTTTCATTGTCTGTTATGAGTTGTATCCCATCCTTTATATTTAGAATCATCTTCTCTCTTTCTTTCTCCAATCTGTAGGCTAATCACCTGCTGGGCTTATTAGCAAATTCTATTTTTTTTGCCATAGATATTTCATTTTTTTTTTCTGTCTTATAGGTTAGTCCTGTTGATGCTTGTTTCTGTAAAATTTTAAGATTTTTTTCAATAGCAATATATTTGAGGGATCAGTTTTGAGATCCAATTCTATTTTCTTCATAATTTTCTTCACAATTTTCTCTTGTTTCTGTCATTTTTTTTTTAATAAAGAATTTTGCTGAAAACGAAACCTTTCGTTACTGCTTTTCTGGCATCCCAAAGTACTGCAATATCTATCTTTTTGTTTAAATTCTCTTTGAAGTAGTTTTTGAGAGTCTTTTCTATAGATCTTCATTTAATCTCTAATGAAATTGACATCTTTTTGTCTTACATGATGGTAGAAACAATTTATGGTCTGAAAATATTTTTGGTAAAATGCCCGTGTCTTTCAGTTCATGTATAAGTTCTTTGGAAATAAAAATGTCAGTTCCTGGGGAGGATTTATGTCTTTCTAAGTAAAATGTATATTCTTTAGATGATTTGTGTAGAGTTCTCCATGTATCTACTAAATTCCAAATATCTATCATGTTGAAGAAAGATTTCAGTAATTTCCCTCTCATCTTTTTTATTCTCTTTTGCAATGATCTATCAATCACTGGATTAATCAGTCCATTGAAGTCTCCCAAATTAATCATTCTATACAGTCTTAAGTCTAAAATCTTATGCTGTAGCTCTTCAAAGAATTTAACGTGATTTTGTTTCGGAGCATATAGTCCGATTATTAAAACTTTTTGTCCCTGTAGTTGTAGTTGTATTGCAAGTAGTCTTCTTTCTAAGTCATGAAATATCTTTTTGGATTGTAAATTATCTTTACCATAGATTACAATTCCTTGTTTTTTTTTTCTGCAGAAGATGTAAATTCTAATCCTAATTTTGTTTTTTTCAGATATTTAATATTCTGTTTTTTAATATGTGTTTCTTGTAAACAAATCAAGTCTGAGCTTTATTTTTTCCCAAGTAGTGAAAAATCTTTCTTCTTTTTCCTGCAGAGTTAATACCTTTAACGTTAAAAGATAAAACTTCATAGACATCTTTAAATTTCTTTGTCTATTGTAGAAACTGGTCCACGTCTGCATCTTGTGTTCGTTGTAGAACCATAGAAATGTAGAGTTGGAAGAGACCCCGGGGGCCATCCAGTCCAACCCCCTGCCATGCAGGAACACCCTCAAAGCACTCCTGACAGATGGCCATCCAGCCTCTGCTTAAAAACCTCCAAAGAAGGAGACTCCACTACACTCCGAGGCAGCACATTCCACTGCTGGACCACCCTGACCGTCAGGAAGTTCTTCCTGAGGTTCGGGTGGAATCTCCTTTCCTGCAGCTTGAATCCATTGCTCCTTGTCTTGGTCTCTGGAGCAGCAGAAAACAAGCCCACTCCCTCCTCTACATGGCATCCCTTCAAATATTTAAACATGGCTCTCATGTCCCCTCTTAACCTTCTCTTCTGCAGACTAAACATACCCAGCTCTCTAAGTCTATCCTCATAGGGCATGTCTTCCAGGTCCCTCACCATTTTGGTCGCCCTCCTCTGGACTTGCTCCAGCTTGACCATGTCCTTCTTGAATTGAGGTGGCCAGAACTGGACACAGGATTCAAGATGAGGTCTAACCAAAGCAGAGTAGAGTGGTACCGGTACCTCCCTCGATCTAGACACCATACTCCTGTTGATGCAGCCGAGAATTGCATTGGCTTTCTTGGCTGCCGCATCACACTGCTGACTCATGTTCCGCTTGTGGTCTATTAAGACTCCTAGATCCCTTTCACACGTACTGCTATCCAGCCACGTGTCCCCCATCCTATATTTCTGTATTCCATTTTTTCTAACTAAGTGTAGGACCTTACATTTCTCTCTGTTGAATTTCATTTTGTTAGCCTTGGCCCGGCTCTCCAATCTGTCCAGGTCATTTTGAAATTTGATCCTGTCCTCCGGCGTATTAGCAACCCCTCCCAATTTGGTGTCATCTGCAGACTTGGTCAGGATGCCCTCCACTCCTTCATCCAAGTCATTGATGAAGATGTGGAATTGCCCTGGGCCCAGGACAGAACCCTGTGGCACCCCGCTAGTCACTTCTCTCCAGGATGAAAAGCAGCCATTGATGAGCACCCTTTGGGAACGGTCAGTCAACCAGTTACAGATCCACCTGCCAGTAACCCTGTCCAGCCCACATTTTACTAGCTTCTTTGCAAGAAAGAAGCTTTGTTGTGGAGATCCCCTTCTACTCTACTCCTTTTCCAACTTAGAGAGTCTCTTGCCTCCAGTATGGTATTTAGTTCATTTCTCCCCTGCCTTCTGTAGTATACTACTATACCTTCTACATTGGCCCATCTGAAAGGTATATCATGTTGTTTAAGGTTGGCTGTCAAAAAGGAGTATTTCCTTCGTTTTCTCAAAATTCTACTTCGTAAATCTTTAAAGGCCTTGATTTCTCTTCTGTCCATTTCCAGTTTCATTATGAAATGTTGTATTACTTTGTCTCTTGCATTCTTTTTCACAAAACAGATTACCACATCCAGTGGTAAATTTCTTTGTCTGGCTATTCTTTGAATTTCTTTGAAATTTCTTTGAATTTCTTTGAAAAAATCAATTTGGTAGATTTAGTCCAGTTCGGCTGTAATTTCCCCTCCTTGCATTTGAAGAAAGTTGGCCAAAGCATCACAGACTCGAACATAAATATTATTCTCTCTTTTGGGTATTCCAGGTAGTCTCAAGCATTTCTCTCATCTCAAGAAGTGCCATTGCACCTAAATGCTTCTTTTGTTCTTGCATTATCTTCTCTTTTGCTTCTTCTTTTTACTTTCGATTTTTGGTTCTTTATCTTTTAGGTATTTCATATGTATACGTGGGGAGCTTTTTCTCTTTAAAATCTACCTTCATTCGCAATGAGATTGTTGTAATTCTGTCTTGATTTCTTCTTTCATTTTATTCATTTCCTTTGTGTTGGATTTAACTTCTGTTCTCAGCTGTTGCATTTCCACTGTTATTTCTTCCTTCATCCTCTTCATTTGTGACATCAGTATTTGATTTGGGTCAACACCTTTAGTTTGATCTATTTATCCTCTTCTTTGGGACTGCGAACCTCTTAAACCCATGCCTGGTGACTTCTTTGCCATTTTACCTCCATCTCACTCTCTCAATAGTTTGATTGTAGAACTTACAAGAGAATAAACATAAAAAAGAAAGAGAAAAAGAAAAAGAAAGAAGGAGGAGGAAAAGGAAGAGAAAGGGAAAGAAAAGAAAACGAGGGAAATAGATTTTTTAAAAAAATCAATTTTAAAAGTTTAAAAAGAAAATTTTAAAAAGAAGTTTCATTTTTAAAATTTAAAAAATATTTTTTAAAAAATCACATTTCAAACTTCCAAATTTCAGATTTTAAATTTAAATAATACTAAATTTCTTACATGATATTTATAGAGTTCATAAAGTTCATATAGTCAAAGCAATCTTTTTTCTTCTTAAGAAAGAAGGAAGAAAAAGAAAAGGAAAAAGTAGTTTCTCAAAATACAAAAATGACAAGAGTTTCTTTACTGGTTGTGTAGAGATCCTTTGATACAATGCAACTGAAGTTGAAATTTCAAAATCAGTTTTTGGCTTCCTTTGTTCTTCCACTTCTTGAACAGGATGGTAGGGGGGGTTATGTAAAAACATGATATTTAAAAATAAGCTTCACTCACTTTAAGAAGCCAGTAGACCAGAATTTGCTGAAGTGGTGCTGTAATCAGTGCAAGGAGAGTTTCAAGCATAGCCTTTTGAAGCCTGGTTTTAAAAACTGATGGCAAGGAGATTAGTTGCTAACAGCTAACAACAGCCACAAAGTCAGCAGGAAGTGCTCTGGCCGCAGCTGATCCTCCAGTGCTTGAGGGCTCTTATTCCTCCCAGCGTGAGCGAAGACCGGCTTCAGCACCTCTGTCGTGAATCTGCCCCTCTGAGCTCCCAGAGGAAGGCTCAACGCTCTTCTCCATCAACCATCTTTGCGTCATTTTTCTAAAGCAATTTAATATGTATGTAAAACAACCCTAAATATTTCACTTTCTCCGTGAGTTTAAACGCTGTTTTTGTCATCAGTAGCTTTTGTTGTTGTTTTATCAATATTTATTTTGCTAACATAACTGTATTATCCTTGTTCATTTTAAAACCAGCCAGTGCTCCATAATCATTTAACATCTTAAGCAGATCTTCCACACATTCCAAGGGGTCTTGCAAAAAAATCAAGTCATCACCAGATGCCCTTAACTTTTACACCTGTTTTTTTATCATCAGACTATTTTTTCCCTAGATGTTTCTGTTTAAAAGTTCCAGAATCAATATAAACAACAGGGTTGACCAAGGACACTTCTGTCTTTATCCCTTTTTACATACCACAAAAATTTGTTTTGTCACCATTAACCAAAATCTGTGCTTCCTGGCCAGGGTCGATTGCTCTAGTCCATGTGACAAGATTCTGACTACAGTTCATCTTCTTTAATGGTTCAGTCATAAGTGTTCATGACAAATTATGGAAAGCCTTTTCAACATCTACAAAAAGTAAGGCCTCTTGCTTTTCATTATGAGTCTCTTAAATATTATCCCAATATGTCTGTTACACATCTTGTATTTTCTCTCATCTTTCTTTTAGGTAGAAATCCACATTGATCGTCATGTATCTCTGTTTTCAGTACCTTTTTTTTAAGTGTTTTTGTTAAAATCAAAGTAAATATTTCGTGGTCAATATTCAAAGGGGATATTGGTTTGTAATTCTTAGGGTCAGGCATGTTTTTCTCTTCCTGTGATATTAAAATTATATTAGCAGTGCTCCAGCTTTATGACATTTTACCAGTATCGATAATTGAGTTTGTTGGTTTCTGAAATGGCAGATACAACTGTTCTTCCAAATCTTGTAATATATTGCAGAGAGACCATTTAGTCCTGATGCTTTTGCTCCTTTTGGGTTTTTTTTAAAGGCCTCCACCATTTCTGCTACAGTTGTTTTCACATTTAGATTGGCTGTTGGAGTGTCTGTAATAGTAAATTCTGCTAATCTGAATATGTCTTTATTTTCTTTTTCTGGTTCCCTTTTTTTTTCATAGAGTACCAAAAAGAATTTTTTTAAGTTATTACAGTCTCCTGTTGTATGCTTCCCATCTTTAATCTCCTTTTTTGTTCTTTCTGCAGTTTGTAAACCAGCCATCTTTATTTGCAGATTCCAAATACTTTCATTTAGCATATTTCAGCTTTCTGTTTCATAACCGTATTCATAGAGATTTGTTTTTGTAATTTTTTTTAAATTTCCTTCAACAACATGTCATGGGATGGATTTTTTCCCCCAGGGCTTTAGAAATCAAGAACACGTCAGTTCTAGAGAAAGATTTATGTCTTTCTGAGAAGCAGCTATATTCATGAGACTGACCATAATTTAATCTCTAAATGGCCAATTATTCCGAATAGTCCATCGACTCAAAAAGTGCTTTAGGCCCCTATGCTGAAAGTCCCTCCTGCCCCTCCTTTCCCTGCAGTCCAAATGGGGCTCTGAAAGTGTTCTCTTGGAAAGCAAAGGATGCGCTGCTGGTTCTGGGGGGCCCCACATACCTGCCCACTGCCAACTGGGCCGGGGGGAGGAAGAGGAGGAGGCAGTGCTCAGCTGGTCACCTCTCTGGCGTCCGTCACCTCTCAGAGGGAGGCTCGGGAGGGCAGTCCTAGGCTCTTCCATGCGGGGATGGGTGGGTGCCCCTTTGTGGCTGTGAGAGTGTTCCTGGGGTCACGTCCGTTCAGCCGTGGCACAGGGATAGGCAGGCTGGCCTGTGGGTCTGACTGGGCCAGGTGTTTGCAGGGGGGATGTAACCTCACACAGGGGGCTGGGGGCTCAGAATGCTGCAGCAATGGCGGTGCCTCCCTATCCCCTTAGGCCTTCTCAGAGTACCAGATCCAGCAGATGACAGCCAACTTTGTGGATCAGTTTGGCTTCAATGATGAAGAGTTTGCTGAACCAGACGATAATATCAAGTGAGTCCCCACCCCCACCGCTGCTCTTCCCCTGCAGCTGCTTCTTTGGGCTGTGAGTCTGCAGGCAGATCTGCTTCAACCAGAAAAGACAGGTGGATGGGGGGCAAGTGGGCCCTCTTGGCACCCTGAGGAGGAGCCCTGTGGAAGGGCCCCTGTCTCTGGCCTCAAGTTCTTCTGAAAAGAAGAGGAGGGCAGGTGCTGCTTCTGAGAAAGGGGGGAGATCCCTGCAGCCACCTCCCTGGCACCCTGATGGAGTGGGGGTGGCCTTCTCTGTCCAGGGTGGGAGTCGGCTTCCCTGCGTACTTGTGTACCGGGCCAAAGGCTGCCTCTCGCTGGTTGCAAGGGAGCACTGGGAGGCTAAGGGCCCCACCTACATATTTCATCCCTGGCTGCTGCTGCCCCCCTCCCACAGGCTTCTCTCTCTGCCTTCCAGCGCGCCGTTCGACAGGATTGCAGAGATCAACTTCAACATTGATGCCGATGATGACAGCGTAAGTAGTTGTGTGCATTGGGGCCCTGGCTGTGCTTGGGACAGCAGCCCCACTCCATAAATACCCAGGGGGCTCCCCTGAAGTGCCCTCCAGTTCTGCCTGTGCGCATCCATGGCTGGCCTGGAGGTGCCTCTGGTTCTTCCCTGGAAGAGTGGCCTTGTCCTGCGTGCACTGTGTGTTTCCTAAGGAGAGCCAGTCAAATGGTCTAGCCAAAATCCTCTGGGAGAGACCCAGGGTACGCACAGGATCTGCCCAAGTAGCACTCCTGGTGCCTTGGGCACTTCCAATAGTTCTTAGACCAGATTCCACCTTGTGGAGGAAGCCACAGTGGGACAGGCAGGAAGAGGTGAGGGCCAGGGCAGAGAGGAAAGAAGCAGCTGAGGCAAAGCCTCCTCCCTCGAGCTTGACTGGCCCCTGGCAGCTGAGAAATGGCCTGGATCCCTGGCGCTCCTTGCTTCCTTCTCGCTGCCTGTGGACACATCCAGCTTGGACAGCTCTTTCACACAGACACACCTGGTAGGCCTTATTAATCACAACCATTGGGCTTGGTGCAGGAAGAGCTGTGGCCAGGCCACATCTCCCTGAGCCCCTTGCCTTGGCTTGCCTCATGTGGGTCAGTGGGCCTGCCGTGTATGCAGAGACAGACGAGGTCTAGGACTAAAGACCCCTTGGGTTGCGAGACAGTCTACAGAAAGCAAGAAACCAAAACAGGTTTTAAAATCCAGCCTTTGTCAGCAGTCAGTGAAGCAGCTGACCTGCATGGTCAGCGAGGAGAGGCAAGGGCTGGCTGGAGAGAGAGCGCCTGTGGGTTCTCAGGTTCTCCCTTCTGCCTGAGCCCCCAAAAGGCAGGATGCAAAGAGCACTTGTTTCTTAGGTAACAAATAGAATATAAAGCAGGACCTCTGAAGTCTCAAAACAGAACAGAAGTTGGATGAGCATCTCTCAGGACTGCCTTGGTTGTGTGTTCCTGCATGGCAGAAGGGGTTAGATTAGACAGCCTTTGTGGTCCCTTCCAAATCTACTGATTCAGTGTGGGAATCGGTAATAGATTTTCATGAGTCCAACTAAGGGCTTACCCCTGCAATGTCCCTGAATTTTTCACATTTAACCTCCTTTAGCTCAAAAGTCTTTAAGAGCTGCAAATTCATCAGCCATTCTTTGGATTGGTGAGGGAAAGCATCCAACAGCCTTGGTTTTATAAGTATGGGGATTTTCAGGGTTGCCAAGAAGGAGAATGCTTTAAACTCCAGCTTTCCTTGACCCCCTGCCCCCAGCCCCACCTGTACAGAGTCATTTCCGTGGCCCTGTAATTAAGGTGCACAAAAGAACCTGCACAGAAGCCTTTCTTGAACCTGAGAGCTGGGCTGGTGCAGCCAGAGAAAGAGCAGTCCAGGGCAAGAAACATCTTTCTGCAGGATGGTTTGGCCCTCTGCGCTTGACCAGTAGTGCTCTGACTCATAAGCAGGAGGCTGGATTGGGACTTCTAGGAAAGTGTTTGGAGGAGCAAATGAGAGAAAACAACAGGGCGGAACTCAACTGTTTGAGACAAGCTTGTGGGCCTCCTCCCTTGTGGCACTGCTTCTCCACAGCAGGGGCTTTTCTAGGCTTGTTTGTCCCTGAAGTCCCTGGAGATCCAGAAACTAAGCAGAAATGGAATGTGGCTGTTGGGCACAATGGCCCAAAGATGGCATGGCTCGCTATGGCTGCTGAGCTGTCTCACGGCCCTTCCATCACTTTCCAAGCAAGCAACAGCATGGAGGGCAGTCAGAATCCTCTGACTGAAGGCAGTCAGAGGCAGCTCAGGATAGAAGGGGCCCAGTGAGGGGAGAGGCATCCTGCTAGCCACCGAGGAAGGGCTGTGGCCATGGCATGGTGATCTCCTGGGTTCAAGCACTCTGGGATACGAAGGGACATCTTTCCAGAGTGTCAGGTGGTGGTTTCTTGGTACAGCACTGTCATGGGGCAGAATGGAAAGGGGCAGTCTCTGATGGCAGGGGGCTGGAGCATGCCATGGTGGGTTTGGTCTGCCCTCTTTCCAAGAAAGCTGAGGACTGAGAGAGTGGGCACTGTCCTTTCAGGTCAACTGAAGAACCAAGGGGTGCTGCAAAGCTTTGGCCAGGGCTGTGGACACCCAGACTAACTTCTCTGGAATCTCCTCCCCAGCCCCAGCTGTCCTAACTTGTCTTAACTCTCTTGATAGCCCAATGCACCCCTCTTTGAAGCCTGCTGCAGTGAACGCATTCAGCAGTTCGATGATAATGAGGAAGAGGAAGATATCTGGGAAGAAAAGGAAAGAAGTTACTCAGCCCAAGTCAGGTCACGGACACGGTAAGGCCAAGGGCAGGGGGCTTTTGCTCGGCCCTTTCTAGGGTTCTGTGTTCAGTTCCAGGGCACCAAGCTGTGCCGGGGAGGGGTTCTTTTCTGTGTGCTGCTGGTCACCACTCTCTAAAGCTTTCCTGCTGCCCGTGAAGCAGGAGAGATGGAGAAGGGAAAGGGGTTTCTGGGTGAACCGGATTGTCTAGGTCCATTTTAAACTGGCTTCGGGCCTGACTGTGGGACAGAGCTGTCTGTGGTTGCCTTGGTAGATGACCTGCACCAGAGGCTGGATGAGGGAGTGTGTCTCTGTTGGTTCTGCTGGACTTTCTGGCAGCTTTTGCCACCACCAGCCGTGGTATTCTTATGGCCTGCATTGCCGAGAGGGGCTTCAGGAAGACACTGTTTTGCAGTGGCATTGCTCCTTCCTGGAAGGGCGGACCCAGAAGGTGGTGCTGGAGCAGTCTTGCTTGACACTGGCCTGTGGGGCCCCTCAGGGTTTTGTTCTCTCCCCCATGCTATTTAATGTCTGCGTGAAGCCACCAGGAGAGGTTGTGTGGAGTTTTGGGGTTCGGTGCCATCAGTGTGTGGGTGACACACTGGTTGGACTCGATGGCCCCTGGAGTCTCTTTTAACTATGATTATATGACACCCAACTCCTCTTAGTCTTTTCCACCATGCACCAAGGAGGCTATTTCAGTCCTAAACCTGTCTTCAATAACGGACTGGGTGAGGACAAACAAATTGAAACTGAATCCAGACAAGATGGAGGTGCTCCTAGTCAGTTGAAAGGCAGTCAGGACAGAGGGACCTTGCGGTGGGTGGGCGATATGCTCCCTCTGAAGGTGGCACAGGTTCATTTCTTGACTGTGCTCTTGGATTCAGCTCTGAGCCTGGAAGCTCAGGTTTCTGTGGTGGGTAGGAGTGCATTTGCCCAGTTAAAGCGAGCGAGCCAGCTGTGCCAGTTCCTGGAGATATCTGGTCTCGCTAGTCATCCTGGCTGGATTACTGTAACATGCTTTGTGTGGGGCTGCCTTGAAGAGTCTTTGGGAATTCCATCTGGTCAAAGAGCTTGCAGCCGGATTACTACCTAGGGCTGGCTACAGGGAGAGCACCTTGTTGGCAACAGCTCCCCTGGCCACTAGCCTGTTTCCTGGCACAATTCAAAGTGCTGGTTTTGACCTATAAATCCCTACACGTCTCAGGTCTGGGTTATTTGAGGGACCGTGTTCTCCTCTATGAACCTGCCCATGCTTGGTGTGGAGGTCCTCCTTCTCTCTGTCCCACTGCCCTCACAGGGAGGGACATCTGGTGGAACCATGGGAGAGACGGGGACTTCTCAGTGGCTGCCCCCAGGCTCCTCTTGAACTCTCTTCCCATAAAAGTTAGACTGGCACCCTCCCCGCTTTTTTTCCACAGATAAGTAAAGAGTTTTCTATTCCGACCGTCACTCGATGAGTGACTGTTTGATGGGGCTCATGTATTTAATTATATAAATTTTGATCTGGTTGTAATTTTTTGATGATTTAATCTCTTTTTAACTTCTGTATTTATTGAATTTTTAGTTAGTATTTCGTAATTTGTTGTTTTGAGCCTCTAACTGGAAAAGAAGTGGGAAATAAGTAATAATAATGGGAGGGAAGGGACAGCTGATTTGGCCCTTTGTGGGTGGGGGACCTTTGCCAAACAGTTCCCAGGCACCCTTCAAACCTTGGAGCCTGGAGATGGTGGTGAGCCTTGCTGCACAGTTTCTGGGATCATGTTGTCCCAAATGGGGGGAGGAAGAGGAGGAGGAGGAGGAGGAGGAAGGCTGGCCATTCTATAGGCTTAGTAGGGGGTGGTGCTACCCTTGCTGTAGTGGAAACCGAGAGAAGCAAAACACAAGATCTGCTAGAAGGCCTGTCCATCTCTGTCCTGACACCCTCATACCTACATCTGGTGAGAGCACAGGGAGGAGCACCCAGGTTTCCTACTCCTGATCTTGTCTTGCAGGTTTGGGGTGTCTCATACCTTGGAGGGTTCACCCAGAAGTGACCTTGAGAATGGAGACCCCGATGGCAGCAGCCCAGAGTCTGGCGAAGAGGAACTTGAGCAGGCAGCCACCCTTCTTTCAGATGAAAATGGCTGTCTTCCTAATGACAAGAGCGGAGACCCCTCTCCTGAAGGTATGGGGGCCTTTGGGATCCCCGTTCAGGTGTTTGCCGGTGACCACAGGTAATAGCTGCCTGCGCTCCAGGCCCGTGTGGTGACTCGAGGCGTCTTCTGGCAAGTGAGGAATTTCTTGCACTTGACATCCTTGACTTTCAGGAGGTAACCAGGAGCTTGCAAATTTCAGACTGGGCTGGTGGTGCATAGCAGAACCTCACAATGATGTCACTGTAATAGTTTCCTTTTCCTATGATTTTTGCTCAAATGCTCTCAACATGCCTTCGTTGCGCCAAGGTAAGCATTGCAGATGTATCCAAAGTCATTGCCTCCCCATAGGGTCTGGCTGGACAGCTGTGTTTGAGCCGGTCAGCTCCAAGCCCCCTGCTTCGTGCGTGGCCATGGATGTCGGATCCAGCGTGTGGGATTCAGCCGCCCTGGACGCAAAGACGCCGCCTGAGGAGAGAGGCTGGGCCAAGTTCACAGACTTCCAACCCTTCTGCTGGTAAGCATGTGGAGCTGGGGATGTGGCGGAGTGGCTGGATGAGGGGTGGGAGGTCTGCTGGGGTGGGTCTTGTGTTCTTTTTGGGCTATGCACCCCCAGGCCCATTTGCTTTCTCGTCCAAGCAGATCGTACAACAGTGAATGACAGAAATGGTTAAAAACAATTAGATCAGGACCCTATTTATTTAAAAGAATATGAAAATGTTAGAACACAGTAGTAAGGGTAAAAGTGAAGCACACCTCTCCCCACTCTTAAAAGACCTTCACAGAACAGCCAGTTTCTCAGGAGGCCAGTGGTCAGTGGGGAAGGAGGGAGCATGGGAGGACTGCAGGCTGCAGCCCGGCACAGCCCAACCTGGGGAGGCTCCCTTGATCTGAAACTTTTGTGTCCGCTCTTCAAGATGGCTGCTGTCAGCAATAGATAAAAATAAAAAGGACTTTTCCAGTTGCTAGATGGGAGGACAGGCTATTGTCCTGTGGCAGGGAGTTCCACAGTCTGAAAGCAGCCACTGAGAGGGAAAGGGATTAAGAGAAAGAGCTCACTTTGAGATCTTAGAGTTGGGCAGGCTCATGGGAGCAGATGCTGTCCTTCAGAGAGCCTGGGCTAGAGCCATGTAGGGCTCTGTGTCACCACCAGTGCTTTGGATGGTGCCTGGAAATGGACAGGCAGACAGTGTAGCTGTTCTGACAGTTGAGTGGCCTGTCTCTGTATTCAGCTCTGCTTAACAGTTTGGCTGCAGCTGTTTAGACTAGCTGATGTTTTTGATCACTTTTGGAAGACAGCCTCACATGGAATGCTTTACAGCAATCCAAATAGAGCATAACGAAGCCATGCATCGCCATGGGCAAATTGGGCATTTCCAAGAACAGGCACAGGTGACGTCCCAGCTTAAGTGTAATGCCATCTAGAACAGGCTGAATCCCTGTTCCCTGATCTTGCAGTTGACAAGGAACATCTCTGCCTTGTCAGGATTAAACTTTAATTTGCTCTCATCCAGTTAATTACAGATGGCTGGCACCAATTTATCTTGGAAACAGCTTCCTTGGTTGTGTTGGAAAGGAGCTAGAGTTGGGTGTCATTTGCATACTGGTGGCACCGGACCCCAGACTCCTCTGGGTGGTTTCCTGTAGGTGTTAAAAACGGCGGGGGGGGACACACCTGAACTGCAAGGAACCGCAGAGGCCAGTGGCCAGGCAGTTGAAGAGGAGTACCCCAGCACCACCTTCTGGGTTCACCCTGCCAAGAAGGACTGGGGTCACTGCACAAGAGTAACCCCAAGTCCCGTTCTGGAGAGGTGACCCAGGAGGTTACTCGGGTTGAAAGCCAGTGAGAGGTCCAGCAGGGACACCCTCTCCAGCCTGTGCCAGTTGCCCTCATCAGTGATCCATCTCAGAGACTCTTCTCTTCTGGAACTGGGTGTAATTCCTGGCCTCCCCAAGAGTTCTTTCTGTGCCAAACGCTGGCGCACCCTATGACTGTGAGATCAGCTTTATCAGTGGTCGGTGCAGCAGGTGGGACACAGCAGACAGAAGGCTCCCAGCTCTCTCCCTTATGGGGTCCAGCATCCCCTCACAAGCCAGTGGAAGAACTGTACTCCCAAAACAACTAATTCTACCCAGACTGCCCCAACCAGCAGTCCAGTTCCCTTTGGTTGGTTACATGGGGCCCCTGGCTGGGGAGCACCCTCCATGTGAGACTGATGGAAGACAGTCCACCAGGGAATATATTGCGCAGAAGCAAACAAAGATGTATAGTGCAGAAACATGGCATGACGGATCTACGCAGATCTGACAATCAATTTGGCAACAGAGGAGAATTCACTACCCTTGTTTGCTCTCAGCCTTCATCCCATTGCCCAGCCCCAGAACTGCCAAGCAAGCGCAAAAAGTGTTGGATACAGTAAGTAACCCAGTGGACCCCTTCTATGCCACTGGACAGTTATTAATGCTAACAGGGACTCCGAAACCCATCTGCCTAGTGGCAGAGTGCCAGCTCACTGCAGTGACCAGTGCCGCTTCTGTCCCGTAGCTGGGCCTGAAGCCAGATTGAAATGGACCTGGATAATCTTTTTCGTCCGAGAGCACCTGGAGCTGAGAACCCACCACTCACTCCAGAACAGGCATGAGGAACTGTCAGCAAAAACCCCCCCTCCATTTTTTGGAGGGTTTTTGCCTGAAAGACAGAAAGGCTGCCAAACATGTGAAAAGGCACAACGCCCCCTGGCCCCCACAAAACAGAAACCTAAACAACAGCATAGGATGAGCAGTTGCCAAGGTTACATCCACTGGGGCTGTACCTTGCGCAGCATCCAGGTTGGAGCAGATCTGAGCAGCTTTGCCTGTGGCAGCGCATCCTGCAGCTTCTTTGCAGCAGGCTGTTCGGTGACCCGTATTCTCTTCTTAGGGGCAGAGCCTGCAAGGCCACTGATCACTCAGGGCACTGCTGCTGGACAACTGGGCACACACAGGTTTGGCAGAACAGTGCGGCCTTTGAATAGAGTAGGAGGCCTTCCAGTAGCCCCTTGCGTGTTCTTGGTCAGACGTGACCAGGTGGCTTTCAGCAGCTTCATTGCAGAGCCATCCTTGCGCCTGGAGGCAACTCCCTTTCCCTCCCCCATCCCCTCCTACCCACCCCTGCCCAAAATTCTGCCTGTGGGATCTTCCAAATAGGCAGCTCAGCCCAGACCCTTTTGTTGGCCTTCTGCTCGACTTCTGACAGGGTGGGGTGCCTTCTGGATGCAAGTTTTTTTGTTGTGGCCTCCCCAGCATGTGCAACTTTGGTCCTCCTTGGGGTCACCTATGGGGTGCTCTGCCCCTGCTGCAGTGAGGCCATACCGTCCATACAAGAGGGGCTGAGGGGGGTCTCCCTTGGACAGAGGCCCCACACTTGCCTTCTCCCTCCCTTCCAGCTCAGAGGCTGGTCCCAGGTGCAGTTCTCCTGTGGACACAGAGAGCAGCGACTTGGAAGGAAGCCCCCAGCCCAGCCAAGAGAAGAACAACCGTAAGGGTGTAGCGGGGGGATTGGGCCCTTGGTCTAGTCTGAGGAGGGGATGGAGGGCGTGGCCAGAGAGAGGGGCACAAGAATGAAGGCGTGGGTAGCATGAGGGTGTGTTGGGACAGCACCCACCCCCCTGGCTGCCCAAGGGGTGAGACTGCCGCTAAGCCTTTCTAGCCTGGGTGAGAAGGAACTGGTGGGCAGAGGGGCCTGGGGCATGTCTGGCTAGGCTTGTAGGGAGGGATGTGTGAGCGGAGGGTGTGGGACCTGGTGGGCCTAATGTAGTCTCACCGGCTTCCATGTAGTGAGTACCGAGTCTCCCTGCGTCTGGAACGTCTGCGTGGCACGGAAGGCGCCGTTGGTGGCATCGGACAGCAGCTCCTCTGGGGGCTCGGAGAGTGAGGAAGAGGAGGAGGAGAGAGTGGACAACGTTTTCATGGAAACCATCAACACAGGCTCGGGCCAGGAAATGGTCAAGCTGACCATGGATGCCAAGAACAACAAGGCTCTCTTCACCAGGTATGGGGGGAGGCGGCAGGTATTCAAGCCAAGGCTGGACTGGAAAAGAGGGGAGGGGAGGGTGAAACAGAGCACGGGGCGCCGGGGTTCATGCAGCTCCTGTGGGGCCTCCCCCCACTGTGTGGGGGGCCGTCTCTGGAGAGCTCAGACTTGTTTCTCAGGAGGCCAGTGGTCAGTGGGGGAGGAGGGAGCATGGGAGGACTACAGGCTGCAGCCCGGCATGGTCCAGCCCAGGGAGGCTCCCTTGATCTGAAACCTTTGTGCCCCCTCTTCAAGATGGCTGCTGGCAGCAATAGATAAAGGACAAGCACTGAAACCCAGCAGGGTCTCAGGGGGTCGAAGGCAGCTGCTAAACCCAATCTCAGAAAAGAAGAGTGGAAGATACAGAAGCACTTCTGGGAGAATGGCGATCCTGTAATGTGTGAGGTGGGGGCCCTTGCTCTCCAAGGGCCACAGCCTGGGGTCGTGCCTGTGCAGAGCTTTTTGGCAGAGCGTTCTGGAGTGGAGTTTTACCAGCATGTGGGGGGGGGCGGGAACACGCCCACCTTGCAGGGCAGCCTAATCTTGTGCTGTGTCCCTGTTTTTTTCAAGGCAAATTAATTAGGTGCCCATTTTGAGTGATGGAAACTTCAAGATGCTTTGTCTTGGCGCTCCCAAGGCTTCTTGAGCATCAGAGTGCTTTAACAGGGGTGTGTCTTGGTCTGAGGAAGAGGCAGAACCTGAGAAAGGGATGAAAATGCTTCCTGGGTATCCTGGCCACCCACCCACCCCCGCCGCGCAAGGCGGCTCCCTCCAGTCTTTCAACACCCTCCACCCCATCATCAAGTGTCCCTGCAGCTTCTCTAGACCCTCACCGGGTTGCCTGGAAGCTCCTGGCGGGGAGAAAGGGGTGTGTGCATCCTGGATGGGTTTGGTTGAGGGGAGAAAGTTGGGAAGGGAAGACATTGGTGGAAGAAGAAAGCCAGTCATGCTGATGTCTCTCACTGCGCTAAGAGGGTTGTGTTGCTTCAGAGATACCTGGCGTTAAGTCCCGAAGGTGTCATTCTACTTTTACCTGGAGCTGGAGGTTTGTGTGTACTGGCCTGGGATGGGATGCTTGTGGTGCCCCATGGATGGGGGCTGGGCAAAGACAGAGGGACATTCTGCCCCGTCCTGCCGGTGGGTTTCTGGTATCTGGTGGCAGTGGCGCACCTGCTGCATTGCTGGAAGGCCCCTTTCAGGTTTTGTGGTGTGGGAGGCTAGGGGAGAGCTGTGCGAGGTTATCCAGGGGCACCCTCCCTTCCCAGAGGAAATCTCTACGGCAGCCCTTGGTGCACAGGGCTGCCTCTGTTTCATGAGTCCTACCCCTCCCTCTCAGTATCGCCGTGCGCATTTGCCGGTGGGCGGGCGGGCTGGCTGAGGTGGTGCTTTGGTCCAGGCCAGGGTCTCATCTCCTGCGCCCCTGCCCCACTTCTTGGGGGGTCTGTGGACGCTGATCAGGTTCTCGGGAGAGTGGTGAGCGAGCGTGGAAAGCCACCTCTAGATTCAGGCAGGAAGCCACATGGGAGCCATTTGGGACAGAAGGGAGGCCGTACTGCTGTGCTCATGCCCTTTGAATCCTTGGGAACTGTGCCACAGTTGCTCTAGTATCTTCAGGCCTCTGAGGAACATTTTTGTCTTTTTAGATCTCGTACAAACTCCAGCTGTGGAGGTGCGTTGTGTCTCTGATGTTGATGCTCACAGGGGACCCCCAAGCAGAGTGGGGCTGTGGGGGCCACGGGAGGTGCTCTCACAGACCGCTCCTGGAAATCCACGTTTCCTGGTGCTTTAAGAGGGGCGGGGGTGAGGAAGGTGTTTGCAGCCCCTTTGACCTTCCTTTCTTCCTTTCTCTTGGTCTTGCGCAGAGTCACGAGACCTGCAGCTGGCAGGTACGTATCCTGGCAACTTGGTAGGGTTCCAAACATCCACCTGACAATTTAGCTCTCCTCTAATGAATGCGTGTTGTTTTTGGTCATCCAGCCCGTCTCAAGGCAGAGGCTGGCCCTGGGAGAAGCTGTTCCCCGCTTCCCCCAGAAGGCTCTTCTCCTAGGATGGGGAGATGACCCACGGCCCAGTGCGGGCGTCCTTGCCCCACAGTGGTCTCTTCCTTGGCCGGACCCTGGGCCCCTTCAGGAGCTATTTCTGCAGAGGAGGAATTGGGTTCAGGCTGGGAGTTCTGGCTCTCTAGAGAGCGCTTCTGCACCCAGAGGGCTTCTGAGAAGCCTTTGCCTGGAGCGAGGGGCCACGGCTGCCACCGCCCAGAGACGGACGAGCATGAGAATGAGTCATTGGGGTTCAGAGAAGCAGCACTTTGGAAAATCTGAAGCACCACCTTGCAGGGGGGCTCTGCGACAGCGTTTGATGTGAGGTCAGACAGGAAGAACCTAAACAGGCAGTAGCCTGTGACTGCACACACACACGCACACACAGGTACCATGGGACAGAGCTTAAATGGAAGGGCTGGGTTGGCCAGACTGGCAGCGGCCAGCTTGGACCAGACAGTGCCTGAGACTATCCTCAGTGTGTGCGAGAATCACCACTCACTTGCTCATCCCCTGTCATGGCTGGGAACACGTAGTTTACTTAGCCAGCTGCAAACCTTCTCCTGTGCATTTGGCTGGTGGCTAACCCGTTACAGTGAGGATCAGCGTCATAACATACTTAACCTTAAACAGGAGGAAATTTCAGGGTTCTTTTTAAAAACATGCTCCTGGACTCTGGGCCTTGGTAGCCTAGGAAGTGGGGCACCTTGCTCCACCTGGTGAAACCAGACCAGAGTCACCCAGGCAGTTGGCCCACTGTATGGATGAGCCTGTTGGCATGGCCGCTGCCTCCCCCGCCTCCTGAGATAATGGCACCATTGGTCTGCTGGTGATGCTTTGGGGGCCACGGAAGGGGGCTTGCCCATGGCTTTTGCAAAAGGGCCGATCTAAGGCATCCTTTGAGCCATCCTTTTTTGACAGTGGCGTAGGAGATCTTTGCTGCCTCCCGTAATTTCTCCTCCTGGCCACCTCTTTGCGTCCCTTCTGCTGGACTGCCTCCTGAGCAGAAGCATCCTCTGCGGGGCTTGCACGCCAAGGAACCCCCTGGGACTTGGGGGAACCTGGGCAACAGAGCCAGAGGGTCCTCCCTGCCCCCCCCGTCCCGGGGCCACTGGGGCCATGGGGGAAGGAACAGCCACCCCAGGCCCCTCCTGTGTCTGAGCAGTGGAGCTGTTTTGTTGCATGGATGTTGAGAGCTCTTCCTTGAGAGAACGGTGGTTTCCCTGTTTGCTCATCGTAGCCCTGCATGCCGTGCCGTGCCCTCCGCTTTTCCGCAGCAAGCTTTGCGTGCGCATGCCGTGCACGATGCTAGAGCCAGCCGCTTCGCCTGCCCAGCTGCCCTCCTTTCTTCTAACTCAGCCTGCTTCCCAGATCCTCCTGCCAGCAGGCCTCATGCTGACCTTCTTGGGAGGAAGGCCTGGCCAGCCACCTTGCGGCCCTCGGGGTTTTGGGTGCAGCTGAGGTTTTAGCTTTCAGTTGGCCCCTAGTCACAAGTGAGTGAGCAGCGCCTGTGAAGGCAGGCACTGGCCACTGATGGGCTGTGCCCAAGTCCCGCGTCTGCCCTTCTGGGCTGCACAGGAGTTTCTTGGCTGCGGAGTTGCTGAGGGGGTGCCCCCTTCTTACCCACCCAGCTGCCTGGGGGTCCTGCTCTCTCCTTATTGGGAAAGACAGGCTTGCCCTTCTTTGCCTCAAAGGACCGGTCCATGCGGTAGGGGCGCCTGCTGCCCTGCACTGTCTGGGTATCACGGGGCAGTGCCAGGTGCCAGCCAGCAAAGCCCCAAAGGGAAGAGAAGGCTCCGTGGCCCTTCCAGTCTGGCACTGGGCTGCCCTGACTGGCCACAGAGACTCCCCGAGGCATATCCATGGAGGAGCCTTTGACAGCCCCACCAGAGGCCCTCGGGCATGATCTTGGGTTTCTTGTGTGTGCAGCCACCCAATGTGTCTGAGTAAGATTGCGATCCCCTGGTGGGTCACACATGGACCTAGGAAAATGCTGCAGGTCCTGCAGAGTGTGTGTGTGTGTGTGTGTGTGCATGCAGATGTGCAGCTGCACAGCTCCCAGCTTTCTCAGCCAGGCCAGGCTGCTGTGGAGCAGACTTTTGTATACCAAAAATGCCCCGTTCTCAGCTGCTTAGGCCATTGTGAGGTTGCCCTATAGGCAGGCAGGCTGTGGGTGAGGTCCCATGGGCTCCAATCGTAAAGAGGCAGGGCTTGAAGGAGGAGCTTGAAGGACGAGCAGGCAGGAAGGGGCGATTCAGCTTTGGCCGGCCCCCATATTCCATCCTGTGGGAAGCAGTTTCATGCCAAGGCTGTGCCCAGAGAGGAAGCCCCACGACCTCTGTGCTTGTCACTCCAACCTCTTGGGGCACTGGACAGAGACAGTGCGGGGCCGGGCTGTGGAGAGGAGGACGGGAGGCCCCTCTCAGGCTCCCTGCTGCCTGAAGCCGCTAAAGGCTTTGTACATTCACCCTGCCCCTTCCGTGAGAAGTGCACTGATCATGACGATAAATTTTTATTTATGTGGGTCTTTTTATTTGTATCTTTCCTTTCTTCCAAAATGAGAAGTTGAGATGGCTTACAGGTTAAAAAAACATAGTGCTGAAACCAGTATACAAAAAAGCGAACCCCAAAGCTCAGTTAAAGTATGGGGAAAAAGAGGCAAAAAGGAACAGTTCAGATTAAAGCAGTAGAGCACCCCCAGCAGCCCGTTCTTTGGAAACCTTCCATTTTAAAAGCCTGACTGGAGCTTGGCAAGGAAATGGGCATCCCTGCTCAGGGGCCCGACCGTTTTTCCTCCAAAGAGGATCTTCGCCCAAGGACTCTGCCTGCCACGTTCGCGTCCCCGAATGGAGCAATCTCACGTGACTCTGTTGACAAGATGGTTTCGATGTGGGGGGGGGGGCGGGCTTTCTGCCGGTGAGGCAGCCTTCCCCCACAGCCAGTTCCTTTATTGTTTAAAGAAGAGAGAAGCCACTTCCCCACTACTCGCCCACTCCACAGCCCCATCTCAGCTGGGGAGGAGGAAGGGGCGAGGCATGGGGTGAACCCGGGGCATGTGTGGCCCCGGCCCTGCAGGGCCCCTGTGCTGGTGTGGCAGCTTGCTTTTGTCATGCACTGGTTTGTTCCCTGGGGGGCCCCTGGGGCCAGTGGGTGGGGTGGGGGCAGCTGCCCTCTGAGTCTTGGGGCCAGACTGCACTGCCCTGACACCACAGATGTGAACATAGAGCATTGCAGGGGCAGCCGCCGCCGCCTCGGCGGGGGGGGGGGATCGTCCTGTCCAGAGAAGGCCGCCATCCCCCCTTGTCTGGCATCCTCCCTGGGAAACGGCTGGATCTCAGCAGGTCTCTGCTGGCTTACTGCCAACAACATAAGGGGTCGCCCAAGACCCCAAAGCAGGGGAGGGGGCATAGGCAAAAGAGTGACCTGCTGACCACATCTGCCCCCCATATGTGCCAGACTCAAGGCCCGGTGACCCCCACAGAGCAGAAAGTCCATCATCCCGAGAGGGGAGTTTGCATCCCTAAGGGGGTTCTTCAAACAGGCAGTGTTTCAGAGGGCCGTCACATGTCCCTATCCAAGCCGTGGGGGAATAATGGGACCCCCCCTTTGTCCCCATGTGCCCCCCTCCCCCAGGATCCACCGGTTTTCCAGAGCCTGCTTGCTTTCTCCATCAGCTGCCATTTGGGAATGACTGCCCTGCCCCTGCTCCTCCCACCACTGCTTCAACGAGGCACTGCAGTGTCAAGATGGAGCTTTGGCCCAAATGGTGGTCGTGGTTGTTGGGGGGCTGCTGGGGGGGGGAGCTCCCAGGCTCTGTGGCTTCACTCGGCCTCCTCTTCCCTCTCGCTGGGCTCAGCTTCCCCTTTATAAGAGCCAGAAAGGAAAAGGGTGTTGGCTGGTGGGGGGGCATTCCAGGCCCACTCCTGCTGTTGACAGGCAGACATTCCACAGGGAAAGGGACTGGGGAGGGGGACAGGAGGGGCTTTTTTGCCAGGGTCCTCACGATTTCCTGTCCCACAGCTGAGGGGGCAGGTGCAGCCTGATGCTGGGACTCCCTGCTGGACAAGGAGGACAAGAGAGGGTGTAGCTGCTGGGGGGATGTTTCCTACCCTCCCCGGTCTGGTCCAGGGTTGGGTGGGTGGATGGGGAGCTCTGGGCATTTCCTCCCAGGACCGACTGTGACGCCTCCTCCCTGCTCAGAACCAGCTGTGCTGAAGGGGGTGAGGTGAAGCATGGGGTGTTTCTGCTGGAGTTAGAAATGCCACACACACACACACCCTGGGAGGAGTATATGATTGGGAGTGCATGATTGGATTTCCCACATGTTCTTTGCAGAGTTCGCAGGTATGCTCTGCGGGAAGAGCGACATCTCCCTCGTCCTATAAAGCAGTTCTGAGTTGTGCCACACACACACACACACACACACACACACACACACACACACACACACGCTTTGGGAGCTGGCTGCGCAGCTTCAGCTTCAATTCTTTTTTGCAGCAGCAGCGATTCAGTGGTTGTGGACAAAATGAGCAGCGTCCTGGAAAGCAGAGCGACCGAGGCCCCAGACAGCAGCACCGCACAGCCACACAGAAGCCTCCCGAATTCTGCTGCCTCCACCGCCACCGTCTTGGAAGCCAAGAGAGACAGGTGAGGAGAGAGACTGGACTGGCCTCCCCCTCCTCTCCCCTTGCTCTGCATGGGCAGGCTGCTCCTTGTGAGCCTCCCTCTGCAGGGGCCCTTCCCTGGCTCTGGCAGCATGTGAGCAAGACTGGCTTTGCGCTCTTTTCCTGGCTCCTCACAGGGGGAACCCTTTACACCCCACTGGAACCCACTTACCTGTTGAGGGAGGCATAGGAGCCCCTCAAAATTCCTGGAGGTTCTCTGAATATCCACGGAGCGGCAGCCCCGGCCCACCAAAACCCCACACCAGCCAGTGGGCATTTTTTCTCTTGAAAATCAGATGGACCCAGATGAACGGGGGCATGGGAGAGGCTTTGTACTGTGGGGAGAAGGATGTCCTGGCTCAGTGGAGGCAGGACATCCACTGGAGCCCCCACTTCACCCTTCCAGAGTCCCTGACGGGTGGTTTTCTTTCTGTCACACCGTTGCTTCTAAAACGGTGGGTGGACTTATACCTTTAGCAGGGCTCCCCCAGAACGAGGAGCTGGGGAGACAGCTAAAGGCAAACCCCACTCTGTTGCCTCGGGGGTGCCTCAGCAAAACCTCTCTGCCTTCTCTTCTCACTTCAGCAGGTGGGAGAGGTGGGCACAGGTGCCAAAGACAGCCATCCAGCCCCGTCTCTTCTCCCCCCTGCAGGAAGGAGGAGCTGCTGCCTGGAGCCGAGGCCATCCTGAATGGCCCCGCTTGACGGAGGGGCTGGTGGCGGAGGGGCCTGGACCAGGCTGGGCTGCCGCCCAGGCATCCAACGGCCCTGCTTGACTGTTGGACTTTGATTTCAATAAATGCTGCACTGCTGGAGAGAGCCGGCATCAAGATCCGAGGGCCCTCTCGGCCACACTGCGCTGAGCGGCGCGATTTCTACCTATGTGGAAAATGTAGCCTTGGCCCTCCCTTTTCTGGCTGCCACTGTTGTCCTGCCTCTCCTCCCCGACAGAAGCTGCCCGCCTGCCCACCCGCCCGCCTATCTGGACTTCTGATGTCTGCCCGCCTTCTTTGGCTTTGTGTGTGGGGTGGGCGTGGGGCCCAGAACCCCTCCTGGCCCTCCTGCACCCTGGATGCAGCTTCTCTTTGGGAAGGAGGGAGCCTGCCCACCTGGACTCTGCCGTGGGGCAGCTGAAGGTGCCAGGGGAGGAGTGGGCAGCTGGCCGCCTTGGACACTTCACTTTGTGTAGCAATAACGCCTTACCGGGTACAGTTGCTGGTGAGATGAGGCGTGGGGTGGAGGGGCCCCCAAAGTGGCTGAAAGGGGGCCTGTCTGCATCCTGCCATTTCAGGGATTAAAGAGGAGAAGGCGGAGGAGCCTTCGGGGACCCGGGCAGGAAGCTTTGCTGCCGTTGTCTTTGTTGCCCAGTCCCCAGCTGTGTGGCCAGCAGCGGGGAGGGGGGTGAGCAGTCCCCTGGGGGCTGGCTCCATTTCCCACAGAAAGGGAGGGATTTGGGGTTTGGCTGTGGTTTTGTTTTTGGTAACATTTTTAATGGATGCAGCACTGCAACACTTTGCACTTTGTGGTCTCCTGCACCAGCCTCGGGGCTTCCTGCCCAGGGAGTCTGCAGGAGAGAGCCTGTGCCCGTGGGCATCTGGACAGAAAGGACGTCTCTGGCCCCGAGGGAGGGTCCCGAGGGATCATCCCAGTGGGGGCAGCCTTTGGCTGGGATCCACAAGGCAGGAGGCTGCCGTGTGACCTTCTGGACGGACGCTCTCCGGTTGCCACGGGCAGATCTAAGCGGCAGGGCCAGCGTCCAGGACTTTCTCCGTGGCTTTCTAGATTGGTTTTGGCGGGGGTGGGGGTGAGGGTGAGGGTGGGGTGCCTGGAGCTCTTGGATCTGGCCCAGCCGTTCTACACACGCACACGTGCCCTTGATTTTTGCTTCTGCAGCTGCTGCTTCCACCTTGAAACAGTGCCCTGCAGTTTCCTCTTGCTCCTCTGCATGTTAAATGCTCCCAGGGAGGCCTGATGGAAGCCGTTGAGCCCCCCACCTCCCCGCCCGCTTCGAGGTCCGGTGCCCCTTTGGTCCTGGGATGGCCAAGGGAGTCGGTAGGTGGCTGTCGGCAGTTGCTGGCCGGGGTCTGCCGGTGTTCCTCTTGGCTCGTAGCGGCCCTCACCTCGTGAAATGTAGGTCAGCTGCCTTCATGCCCGTAGCCTTTGAAAAAGCCTGGGGCGGCCGGCTCTGCGAGGCCACTTCACCCTGAGGCGGAGGGCCCTGGAGCTGGAAGGCCAGAGGCTTCCCCAGGAAGGCCCTCTTCAAAAGACGTAAATCTCCTGGCAAAGCGGCGGCTGGCTTTCCTCCTCCCGGCCACCTTTGGTGGAACTTACCTTGGGGGTGGGTGAGCCTTCCCTGAGACCCCCGGCCCCTAGTCCAACGCTTGCCAAGCCCGGCTTTCCAACTCTCAGAAGCTGAGCGGCTCTGGTCCAGCAGGAGGGGGGGGGGCCAGCCCCTGGGGTCAGTGCAGAGGGGTTGCTCTCCCTGGGGCTTGCAGTGGAAGGGGGGGGCAGGAAGCAGGACCTGATGGAAAAGAATCAAGGTCCTGCCCTTCCCCTCAGGCCCCTCCGGGGGGGGGTGCAAGAGGCCGGGGCTTTTTCCTTCCCAGGTCTTCTCCTAAGGGTTTGTTTGAGGTAATGCTCCACGGGGGAGGAGCTCTGTCCCCGACCAGGCCTTTCCCCAGTCTTGTGTGCGCGCTTGGGGTGAGGGTGGGGTCCTAGCTAAGGGCCTTGGGCCAGCCAGTCTCCCTGGCACGAAAGGCAGGGGCAAGGGGCCAGGATCTTTCTGGGGACCAGGAGGGGCACCTGCCAGAGCGGGAGGTGAGGTGGCCTTTTTCCGGGGAGATCCACTCTGCATTCTGAGGAGAGAAGCTGTGTGGCCCCTTCTCTAGTTTGCCACCTGCCCCAGACTCTGCCCTGCTCTTGCAGCTCCTGCCCCCAGGCAGCTGCCTCAGGACCCTGCCGGAGAAGACGACCTGGCTGTGGGCGGGGGGCTTCTGAGGGCTGGACGCGCAGGCTCAGATGGGCCCACGGATAAGGCAAGAGGGGCGTGTCTGCCTCCATCTGTTGGTGTCTTTGGCGAGGCCGTATCTGTGGTGACCCCGTTCCTTGTGGGGCTTCTCTTAGGAAGAAGTTCAGCTGGCTCGGAGGCGCGTTGGGCACGGGTGAACGCAGATGGCCCACTCGGCCCGTGGCCCGTCCTTGAGCGTCTCACCCTATGGAAGTGCTGTGGGGAGCTCAAGGTGGCCACTGACACTGTAGTCTGTGGCCCCGTGGGCTTCTTCAGGAAAGCGCCTGTCTCCTTGTCCGTTGAATAGCAAGCCCCGACAGCACCGCGCAGGCATAAGGGTGAAAACTAATTACATGTCTTTTATTTGGCCAGCCGGTTGGCCCCCGCCCCGGCCCGCCCCATTGTTCCAGCCCGAAGAAGGAAGAAGCCTCCCCTGGGCCGGCCGAGGCGTTGGTCCAGAAGCCATGCTCCTCGCTGGCCCTGCGTGGTAGCCGAGGGCTCCGGAGCCGGCAGGTGGCTGGCCCGGAGGGGCCCTCCTTCTTGAGGGACCGAGCGTGCCCCCCTGCTACTGGGGGAGGAGGGTCTCTAGCCGGGAACTGGGGAGGAGGTTTGGCAATGTGAATCTGCCTGGCACCCTGGTTGTATGTTGTTAAGCTGGGCCCAGCAGTGTTCTGGGTCTTTTTCCCTGCAATGGGGTGGAGGGCGCAAGAAGTCTCTCTTGCGGGGGGGGGTGCACCTCTATCCTTGCGTGTGGTCCACCTTTCTGAAAACTGGAGCTGTTGCTTTCACACACGCCCTCACCCGGCTCCCTCTTCCAGTTGGGGAGCCCCCCCTTGCACCTTCAAAAATAAATATGTTCTGTTCTTGGCAGGAGAAGAGACCGGCAAGCAGGGAGCACGGAGAAGGACCCCCATTTGCCCACGGGGGGGGCGGGCTGCCAAGGAGTTGCTGGTGCAGCCAAGCAAGGGGGAGCCCAAGTGGGGTGCCTTGTGGGGTGTCTGTCTCTCTCTCTCTCTGCCCCCCTCCTTTTCCTCCTCCTGTCTGTTCTGGTGATGAGTCTCCTGTGCTCTTACTTCTTCAACTGCCAAACTGAAGCCCACGTTCTGAAGCTCCGAATCCCTTGGTTCATCCCAGGCCTGGTGGGATGGCACCTGTTGCAACTTTTTACCAAAAAAAAAAAAGTCTATAAAACAGATCAAAACACATTTTGTCTGTCTGGTTGTTTTTCTTCAGGGTGACATTTGTCATGTCAAGTAAACTGACAGCTGTGGCCTTTTGTTTTTCCTGGACTTCCACCTAAGTGTTAGAGAAGTTTGATGTTCGGACTTGTTTTCCTTGGACGTCGGGCCTCGGTTTGTTTCTGTGCCAGCCTTTAAGCAGAGGCACTCTGTTGACGAGAGGAGGAGGTCCTTGTGGGCCCTTCCCAACCCAAAGCTCTGTGCAGAAAATTTACCTATGGACGACGGTACTGTCGGTTTCCTTAGAGGAGGGGGTTGGACTGGAGGGGCCGGGGTTGCTTCAGGCTCTCAAGAGTCTTATCCACCCCAGTGATAGGAGAACCATCTTTACATTTCTGAATGGGTGACACTCTTGTTTTCTGCTGCTGCCCCAGAGGCGAGAGGACGTGAGCCAATGGTTTCAAGATAGAAGAAATGAGATTCCAGCTAAAGATGAGGAAGAACGCTTTGATTGTGGGAGCTGTTCCACAGGGGAAGAGACTTTTTGGGGTGGGGGTCTTTAAGGGTTGGGTGTGCATCTTTCTGGGGTGCTTTTTGTAGCTCTGCCATCCTGTGTGGCAGAAGGGTTGACTAAATGGCCTCAGTGGTCCCTTCCAAGGCATTGGGGTCTGTGAGTCATTCAGGGCTATTCTGTCTGCAGCACTCTGTGGAATCTAACATGTTATGTAAACCCTGTAGATCAGTTTTAGTTATTACGTGTCTCATAAAACAAGTTCTCTGGGTGCCATACATGCAACAAGCAGAAACTCAACAGACCAGTAGAAGCCATAATCATTCAATCCTGGCTTAGCGGAAAAAGCCAGTCAGCACATTTGAGTGGCACAATGCAATATTTTCAGAGAGCTAACCAACATTTGGTTTATCTCCTTCCACTTTATGTGTCTGAGGCTGCTTTCCAGGTTAACCAAATATTTGAGGGTTGCACCTTCTGCCTTTTTTGAGTCTTTAGAAAACACTTATTTGGAGCAGGCATTACTGGAGCAGGTCGAACATCAGCAGGAATATTTGGTTTTACCTGTTATAATACCTGTTGCGCTGGAGATTATGAAAAGGACCAGACAATCATCAGTTGGTACAGCAGTGTCACAGAAAGCTTTCTTGCATTTCTGGCCCAAGCTGGAAAGATGCAAATAAGAGCAGCGGAAGGGTGGAGTGCTGTCTCTGTGAATAAGTCTGCTTGAGATTTTTGTGCTCTTTTCAACAACGTTCGCTAAAACAAGATTATATGCCAAGATAACACCAGTTTGGAAAGTTGATTTGGAAACTGCAGGCACCTTACTGTTAACTTCAGTCCAAATAAAAGTGCAAGTGTTAAGCTGGAATTACTCTAGCCATGCATGCACCTTGTACATGATGGAGAGGAAATGGATGAAAGAATGTTATTTCCATCTTACAAAATTTGTGATCGCCCAGAGAAATTCAGTAGCAATACCGAGGACTGGGAGGAACTTGGGACAACACTCACAAGTTCAGAAGTAACAGTGGCAGCTGGTCAGACCCACAGAAGACCCAAGGGCATTTTGGAGGGCAGTCTTCAACTCTGCTGCTGCAAATGTTTGCCACAGCCAACCAGCCTCACAGAGAAGGCACGAGGGGCAGCTGTCGGCTGCAGCGGCCCCATCAAGTGGAAGCCATCAACTGGGGGGGGGGTTGGGGGGAGGCAGGTTCTTTTGGTCTCTGTGCCTAGCACAAATGGGCCTTGTGCCCGTGCAGGTCTATCCATGGAATGCTCCAGAGCTGAGGACTTTTTGGTGGCAACCCTACTCCTTTGAGTGAGAACATAAATAGACCCAAAAGGCAGCCCCTCATTTCTTTTTAAGCTTTCTGTTGTGAGTCACCTTGGAACAGCCTAGGGCTGATATCCCTTCAAACTTTCCCTAGTCTTTCAGTCTTCCTTTTTCTTCCCGCTCGCTCTCAAATTTGTTCTCATCTATCCATAGTCTCTTTTTTTCCTTCCCTCCGCCCCCACTTGGTCAGTGGTAGCTCATAGTTTTGTATGGCCTCAAAGTGTCTGTTCAAAAACTGAACCTTATGTGGGGGAAATGTTCCTTGTGTCAATGGCCACTCAACTGTCTTTTCTGCCTTAGTGAGGATCACTGTGTAAACTCCTGTTGCCATCTGTAGACTTCACAAGCTGGGACCTTAAAAAACCTGGAAGGGGAAGGGGAGTTACACTTTAAACAATGGGATAGCAATAGGGTACTAGTTGTCCCTGAAATGTCCCCCAACTCAAATAACCTGGATGGCCCTGGCAACACTACCCCTGGGTTGAAGATGTTGCTGGTGAATGCCAGGTCAGTAAGACAGCTGCCATTCAGGACTTGAGCTCAGATGAGCATGCCAACCTGCCGGGGGGGGGGGGGGGCATAATCTCTCTCCGCTTTGTCTACCAGAGTTTTCAGTTTAGCAGCGTGCGAGACCTTGGGGGCCAAGTAAGTGGAGTTGCAACAGTCTACAAAAATTCCATCCGCTTGAACAGGTGTCCTATCCCACATTTTTCTGGGTTTGAGTGTCTTGTCTTGAAGCGGGGGGCTGACACAGATTAGGGATGCTGTTGGTGTATATTCCATACCACTGCTCAACAGTCTCCCTTCTGGAGCTACCTGGTATGATTTTGGAACTGGTGTTGGAATCTTCCAGGCTTATAGTATTGAGGAATTTCATTATCCATGCTGAAACCACTTTTCTAGGAGCAGTTTAGGTCTTCATGTCTGCCATGACAACCATGGGTCTGGCCCTATTCATGCTGCTGGGCACCCTCTGGATCTTGTTTTCTGTAGTGGGTTGGGCAAATGTGATCTGGAAGTAGAGGGGCTATCTATAGTTCTGTTGTCATAGACAGATCACCACCTGATTGGGTTTAAACTCTCTGGGACTCAGGGGTGGGGGACCCATTAAGATGATCTGCCCCAGGAGGCTTATGGATCCAGATGGATTCCTGATGGCTCTTGGGGAGTTTCCTGATGCCTTGACTGTCAGTCCTTGCTGACCCCTGGAACAGAGAATTAGCTAGGGTGGTGGACATGCTCATTCCTGAGCGTTGTCTCTCACAAAATGGAGCCCAACTGGCTCCCTGCTTTTCCAGGGAGCCGGGGCAATGAAATATGTGAGAAGATGACTAGAGAGGTGTCGGCAGAAAAGTTGGATCTGATCGAACCCAAGCTAGAGCTTATCTGAGAACCAGTTCTGTGGCAATGGAGGCAGCATAGGCAGAGTCAGACAGCAATTTGTTCGGAGTGGTTATGGGTCTTTTACACACAGGCCCAAGAGAGGAAAACAGGGAAATCCAGATCACCCAGCCCACTGTGAACAATTTGCCCGGTACTTTGCAGATAAAATAATTTGGATCCACGCTGATTTGGATCAGGGGGGAGGAGTCTTATTAGGAGCTCCCAACGGCCCTCTAGCTCATTTCCCAGAGGAGAGAGCAGAGGGTGAGCTGGGTCTGTGAAGACATCCTTGACCAGGTGTTGTTTACAGGCTTGTGGGGCTGTGCTTGCTTGTTTGTCTGTCTGCTTGCTTGTTTTTGTTAGGTCTCCTTGTGCTGGCCGTGTGCTCTCCCTGAGCACACGGTCTGACTAACGAGGGGGAGGAGCCAGCTAGGGGGAGGAGTCTTATGAGGAGCTCCCAATAGCACGCAACTTTGGTGCGCGCAGTTGGAGCCCTCTACTTCAATCCTTCAAATTCAACCCTTTGCAGTCAGCAGAGCAGACATACCTTATACAGCTGAATTTGAGAAAGAAAGCCCGGTTATTCTTTCTAGACCTACTCCCTGTACTACTATGTAGTACCAAGGATGGAAGGTGAGGGAGCTGACGCAGTCACCTGTAGCACTTGTGGGATGTTCCTTTTCTTGCCACAAGATGTTGTCGGATACACCTGCACCAAGTGCAAGCTGGTGACCTTCTTGGAGGAGAAGGTTCGTCAGCTGGAGGCATGAGTTTCTAGTCTTCGTCTTATTAGGGAAGGTGAGGGGTTTTTGGATAGGGCAGAGAAGACCTTCCTGAAGACCGAATGCGCGGGGGAGCTGCCAGATCAGGAAGTCAGCACACTGGGCCAAGAAACGGATGCTTGGAGGAATGTCACACGGAGGAGTAGGAGGACCAGGAAGGAAACAGAGACTCTCAACCTACACAATCGCTTCAAAGTTTTTGGCCTTATGAACGATGAGGAGCACCAGGAGGAGGGAACAGAATGTCAACAAGAAGGAATCCAACTTCGGCAACAGGAACCAGATCAACACTCCCAGCCTTAACAGAATGCCCAGGCAGTCCTAGAAGAACCTGCTCGTCGAGGAGCCCCGGACAAGCCTCAGAGGAGGCGAGTTCTGGTTGTTGGGGACTCCTTGCTCAGAGGAACCGAACCGGCAATTTGCAAACCCGACAAGTTCAATCGAGAAGTCTGCTGTCTTCCTGGGGCCAAGATCAACCACATAACGGAGAGGCTAACCAGGCTGGTCAAGCCCACTGACCATAAGCCCCTCATTCTGGTTCATGTCGGAACCAATGACACTGCGAAGTGCAGCTTTTACCACATCGCAAAGGACTACAAGCTTATGGGGACAAAGCTTAAGGACCTTGGTGCGCAGGTGGTCATTTCGTCTCTCCTCCCTGTTCAAGGATATGGCGCACAAAGGGAAAGGGCAATAGCAGAGGTCAACAACTGGCTCCGCACATGGTGCCGCCGGCAACGGTTTGGGTTTTTGGAACACAGCCTGAATTTCCATGATCGTGGGCTTCTGGCAAGGGATGGGCTGCACCTCATGATCGTGGGCTTCTAGCAAGGGATGGGCTGCACCTCATGATCGTGGGCTTCTAGCAAGGGATGGGCTGCACCTCACAAAACTTGGCAGGAATGTTTTTGCAAACAGTCTTGCACGGAGGATTAAGAGGTCTTTAAGTTCCGCTGGGGAGGGAGAAAATATTATTCAGGGCAAGGACTCGGCGAGCGCAGGGGGGAAAGGCCCAAATGACATTGGACAAGTAGTACAAGCGGCCAATGGCGGGAGGAGTAGAAACTACAGTACAGGACTTGCAGGAAGGGCCGGGGGACTTAAGTGTCTCTACACTAATGCACGGAGTATGGGAAACAAGCAAGATGAACTTGAACTCCTAGTACAACAAAATAAATACGATTTGATAGGCATCACTGAGACCTGGTGGGATGAATCTCAGGATTGGAATGTAGGAATAGAGGGGTATAGCCTATTTTGTAGAAATAGACGAAACAAGAAAGGAAGAGGAATAGCCTTGGTGTCAAGGATATTTTCACCTGTGAAGAGATCCATGACTTAAACCCAGAAAGCCAGGTCGAGAGCATCTGGGTAAGCGAGAAACAGTAGGGATATTCTGGTGGGGGTTTACTACAGACCTCCAACTCAGACTGAGGATCTTGATGACGCCTTCCTCAACCAAATGACTGCACATTCAAAAAGGAGAGATACAGTAATAATAGGAAATTTCAATTACCCGGATATATGTTGGCAGTGAAACTCTGCCAAGACAGCAAGGTTCAGCAAGTTTCTTGCTTGTCTTGCAAACAATTTCATGGTCCAGAAGGTGGAAGAGGCCACAAGCGGATCAAATATTCTAGATCTGATCCTGACCAACAGGGATGACCTTGTTAATGAGGTAGAACTGGTTGGATCTTTAGGGGGGAGTGACCATGCCCTATTCAAATTTGGCATTCAGTGGGAAGGAGAAGATAAGTGTAGCCAAACACTCATCTTAGATTTTAAAAAAGCGGACTTCTGTAAACTTAAGGAGCTGCTGGCTGAAATTCCGTGGTCAAGAATAGCGAAAGAGAAAGGAGTTCAGGAGGCATGGGAGTTCCTTAAAAGGGAGATACTGAAGGCACAGTCTAAAACTGTGCCAATAAGGAGGAAAAATGGAAGGCATCTGAAGAAACCAGAATGGTTGACTAACGAACTCTCAGTTGAGCTAAGCGTTAAGAGAAACGTGTACAGGAAATGGAAGAGGGGGGAAACCACCAAAGAAGAATTTAAGCAAGTAGCCAGGAGATGTAGGGAGGAGGTCAGAAAGGCTAAAGCACAGAACGAACTTAGGCTGGCCAGAGACGTTAAAAACAATAAAAAGGGCTTTTTAAAATATGTCCGCAGCAAAAGGAAAAAGAAGGAGGCGATAGGGTCACTGCGCAGAGAAGATGGCGAATTACTGACAGGGGGAAGAGAAACGGCAGAACTACTTAACACCTTCTTTGCCTCAGTTTTTTCCCAGAAGGATACAAGCACTCAACCTGGCGGTTGGGGAGCAGGGGAGGAAGCAGGGGAAATGCAGCACATAATAGGTAGAGAGGTGGTACAGGAATACCTGGCCACACTGGATGAATTCAGGTCTCCAGGGCCAGATGAATTGCACCCTAGGATATTAAAAGAACTGGCAGAGGTCTTTTCGGAACCGCTTGCTATAATCTTTGAGAAAGCTTGGAGAACAGGAGGAGTTCCAGCAGACTGGAAGAGGGCAAATGTTGTCCCCATCTTCAAGAAGGGAAAAAAAGAGGACCCAAATAATTATCGCCTGATCAGCCTGATGTCAGTACCTGGAAAAATCCTGGAGCAGATCATTAAGAAGTCAGTTTCTAATCACTTAGAAAGCAATGCGGTAATCATGAGAAATCAACATGGACTTCTCAAAAATAAGTCATGCCAGACTAATCTTATTTCTTTTTATGATAGAGTTACTAGCTTGATAGATGAAGGGAATGCTGTGGATGTAGCATGTCTCGATTTCAGTAAGGCCTTTGACAAAGTTCCCCATGACATTCTTGCAAAGAAGCTAGTAAAATGTGGGCTGGACAGGGCTACTGTCATGTGGATCTGTAACTGGTTGCCTGACCGTTCCCAAAGGGTGCTCACCCATGGCTGCTTTTCATCCTGGAGAGAAGGGACTAGCGGGGTGCCACAGGGTTCTCTCCTGGGCCCAGTGCTGTTCAATATCTTCATCAACAACTTGGATGAAGGAATAGAGGGCATGCTCATCAAATTTGCAGATGACACCAAATTGGGAGGGGTTGCTAATACGCCACACGATCAAAATTCAAAATGACCTGGTCAGATTGGAGAGCTGGGCCAAGACTAACAAAATGAAATTCAACAGAGAGAAGTGTAAGGTCCTACACTTAGGTAGAAAAAACGGAATGCAGAAATATAGGATGGGGGACACGTGGCTGGATGGCAGTACGCGTGAAAGGGATCTAGGAGTCTTAATAGACCACAAGCTGAACATGTGTCAGCAGTGTAATGCGGCAGCCAAGAAAGCCAATGCAATTCTCAGCTGCATCAATAGGAGTATGGTGTCTAGATCGAGGGAGGTACTGGTACCGCTCTACTCTGCTTTGGTTAGACCTCATCTTGAATCCTGTGTCCAGTTCTGGGCACCCCAATTCAAGAAGGACATGGTCAAGCTGGAGCAGGTCCAGAGGAGGGCGACCAAAATGGTGAGGGGCCTGGAAGCCATGCCCTATGAGGACAGACTTAGAGAGCTGGGTATGTTCAGTCTGCAGAAGAGAAGGTTAAGAGGGGAGATGATAGCTATGTTTAAATATTTGAAGGGATGCCATGTAGAGGAGGGAGAGGGCTTGTTTTGTGCTGCCCCAGAGACCAGGACAAGGAGCAATGGATTTAAGCTGCAGGAAAGGAGATTCCACCTGAACCTCAGGAAGAACTTCCTGACAGTCAGGGCTGTCCGGCAGTGGAATCTGCTGCCTCGGAGTGTAGTGGAGTCTCCTTCCTTGGACATTTTTAAGCAGAGGCTGGATGGCCATCTGTCGGGAGTGCTTTGAGGGTGTTCCTGCATGGTAGGGGGTTGGACTGGATGGCCCCTGGGGTCTCTTCCAACTCTACATTTCTGATTCTATGACTTGGATGCTACAATTGAGAAAGATTAGAGGATGTAACTCTGGCCTCTGCTTGTTCTCATAGGATACTTTTCAATTTGTGCAATCTGAGGATGTAGACAGGATTCTTGGAGATGTGAGCCACTACACATGCTCTAGATCCTTGCCCTTCCCGACTTACTAAAAAAAGCTAAAGGGGAAGTGGCTGAGTTGATAGAGGAAGTGGTTAATGTGTCTCTAAAGCTAGGAAGAGTTCCAGCTTGGCTGAAAGGGATGTCCTAAAACCATTACTAAAAAGAAAATCCCTGGATCCCACCATTTTGGATAATTATCTGCCAGTCTGTAACATTCCATTTTGGGGCACGGTTCTGGAGTGTGTACTGGCCACCAAGCTCCAGGGGTTTCTGGATAGAATGGATTATCTAGATCCATTTCAATCTGATTTCAGGCCTTGCTTCAGCTGCCTCAGTAGATGACCTACACTGCGATCTAGATGGGAGAGTGTTTCCCTGTTGGTTCTGCTGGACCTCTTGGTGGCTTCTGACACCATCAACCATGAGTCTTCATGCCTCTGATCTCACTTTCCCACCCTGGAACCCAGAGTATCAGTTTGATATAAGCCCTCTCCATCTTACCTTTGAGAGTGTCAGCATCATCATGAAGGCTCCTGACTCGGCTCTGTGATATCCACCTTGCTTACTTGTTAGTAGCATTGAGACAGATGCCATACTACCATCACAAGCATCAGTATCAAGCCTACGTTTGGTACCATCATTCCGAAAGGAGTTGGTATCCATCTTCATCCAAATCCTGTCACTCAGTATCACCTAGAGGTCACTGGTATCAATCTCAGTCTTGCTCACCATACTGGGCTCAGTCTCATTGTATGACTCCTTTGACAAAGGTATCTGCGCCTCCTGATTGTTGGTCTGCTACACCTTCAGCCTTCCAGACCCCTTGAGTGGTCATATATAGCCTCAGCATCTCCAGGTTTAATAGTTTTGTGGCCACTGGACTCAGATGCTTTGGTACCAAAGTATTTCCCATCTGATAGGGACGCTGTGTTGTCTCCATCTCCAACTTCACCTATTTTGCCAACTGCATTGCAATGTCTGGATCCTGGTTCCTTGGAGGATTCTTCAGAAAAAGAGGTGGAGGCTGCAGCTGACACAACACCATCGTTCCCTTCACCTCCGCTCCAACCGATGGGGTGGGTGACTTGACAGTAGTGACTACTCAGCAGGCAGGTGGCCTGGGACAGACTGCAATGCCAAGGTCTGTACAGGCACTGATGGAGTAAGAACCTCCTGCACTGTAGAGGTGGCAGGTGGTGAATGGTAGGTAGTGTGGCTGGTACCGATTGATCAGTGGCCAAAACCAACACCCGTCCTTATCCATCACCTGAGCGTGTTTGGACTTTTTTCTTGTTAGCCTTCAAATAAGGATCTGAAGCTACAGAGGCTTCATGCTTCCATTTCGAGGTCTCCTTCATCTTAACAGCAGGTGAAGTGGACATCCTGCTTGCCAACAGAGGTGTAGCAGAAGCCAGTGTTGAAGGCTGGTCTGTCGCCAGAGGGTGAGATGGTGGAGCAGCTGACAAGCGGTGCAGTCAAAGGTGATGCCTAGTCCATCAGTACTGAGGCTCGTACCAAAGTCAAAATTAGCGACTGTGGAAGTCTTGCAGTGGAAGCTGATGCCATGCACAAAGCGGTATTCTCTGCTACTCCCAACAGAAAGACTTCAAATGTGATGCCTGATTCCTAAGTCTGGGAGCTGAACTGGCAGCATTGTTTACACTTGGACATGTCATGTTCGTCTCCCAAACCGTTCGGGCACTGTTTGTGTGTGTCAGATAGGGAGACTTTCCTATTATAAGAGGAGAACATTCTAAAGTGAGGTGGACGACGTAGAAAAGATAAGGGCCCAGGGAAGGGGGAAAAAGGGAGAGAGGACTGAAGTAAACAGAAAGGGGTGTGCATGTGTGGGTGTGTGTTTAAAAGAGAAGCAATGAGAAAGGACAGAAGCAATTCAGGAGGAAAATATATACAAAAGAGAGAGAGAGAGAAAGGAGGAAAAAGGGCTACTCAGCTGTCTAAAACACACATGTAGGAACGAGTCTTCTGGCAGATGAAAAGAAACTGAAGAGATGGTGGCTTGGCGGCCTTGAGCACACACAGTACCCAGGAGGGGAGTGCCAGGGCTCCACCAAGCTACTCAGCTCTGGAACATCCTGGTGGCGTCTCTGTGCAGGCACAAAACCCTTTGTGTGAGGCACAGAGACCAGAAGAATACTACCGTGTGCTACACAACCCCCCCTCCCCCCATAAAATGGCATCAGGTCCCTCACAATGAATACTCCAGAAATATGCCCACTGGATTGGTGCACGAGTCCGGATGCATACAAATTGTCTCTGTTGGACAGGGCGTTTGCCCTGATCGTGGGGCCTTGGGGTTGTCCTGCCATCAACATGTTCACTTCTGAGCAGAAACAGAAGAGCAAGTTCTACTGCAGCAGGAGGGCCAAGGAACCTGACAGGGAGATGCCTTTCTCCAGTGCCAGAAGGGCCTCTGCTCTCTTCTCACCTTTTCTCACATTCACAAGAGTGATAGTCAAGGTGCGGGAAGACACGGTGGACTGTATTCTGGTTGCCCCCTGGTGGCTGAGGCAATCCTGGTGTGAGACATGCCCGCAGATGTCACGCCGGAGATACCGCCAGCTCCCATATTCGCCAACTGCTGACGCAAGTGAGGGAAAAGCGAGACACCTGGACCTCAAGCATCTTCACCTGACCACCTGGCAACCGCACAGAACCTAGATGACTGCAACCCCTCTGTCTTGCTCACCTTTTGCAAGCCTTCCACATGCCGCTCCAACATGTAGAAGTGACTTTGGTTTTGTGCTTTCACCCAGGCCTTGGTTCTCACATTGATGTCAAAAGATGAAAGGACAGTTATGATCCTTCTGTTGCACTTGCGGGCAAAAGGCCTCTCTCTCTCAACACTATGGGTCTGCCTGGCAGCCACAGGGGCACACCAATTCTCTACTCATCCTACCACGCTGCTCTTCTGGAGTGTCACTGCCAAGAGGTTTCTACAATGCCTTTTGAGCCTCTATCCTCTAGTCTGGTGCTCTGTCCCATCTTGGTCTCTTTCTCTCATCCTCGCTCAACATATTGCAGAAGCCCTTTGAGCTGGTAGCTACTACAGACCGCTGGCTTCTTACACTCAAAACCATCTTTCTGGTGGGCAGGAGAACTTTGCACTCTGCGATCACACCAAGCCTACTTGGTTTTCCACAGGGATAAGCTGGTGTAATGTTTTGACCCAACATTCCTCTCAAAGGTGGTCTCTCCCTTCCATTTTAACCAAGACATTGTGTTAACCAGCTTTTTACTAAGAGCCTCCATCTGATCTAGAGAAAGCCTTGCATTCTCTAGAGGTGTGGCGTGCCCTGGCCTATATTGTTCCTTTGCTGTGTGGGAATCCAGCTTGCCAGTCCCTTCACAGAGAGTGTTGAGGTGGATAGTGAACTTGATCAACTTATCATAGCAAGTGGCTAAGAAACCTTGGGGATCAGTCTCATTCAACTCATGTGGTTTCCACATCTCATGCTTGGCTTCGTGGAGTCTCCTTGCCAGAAGTATGCTGAGCTACAACCTGGACTTTGTCATCTACCGTCATCCAGCACTATAGTGACCGCAGGGCATGTGCAGATGGGGTGTTTGGAATAGCAGTGTTGTCCATCCGTGTTGACCTGCCCGATATCCAATGGTAAGCTAGCTAGCCAACCACTGAACATGAAGCAGGAAAACAGGTTGCTTACCTATAATTGTAGCATTTTGAATGGTCATCTGAGCTCTCACACAGATCCACCCTCCTCTCCTCTTTTTCTGCAAATCTGCTTACACAAGACAGACATTGGAACTGAGAGGAGCAGCTGTTGGCACTATTTATGTTCGTGCTCGAAAGAGCGAGGTTACTGCCAAAAGCTACTTGGCTCTGAAACATTCTGCGGATGGATCTGTGCAGGCCCAAGACCTTTCTTAGCAAATTTTCTCCTGTTTTTCCATTTTGGTGGCAATCATCTGATTTACAAACTATGTGCCAATATCTTTTTGAGGGCTCTTAGTTGGGTCACCTCTGTACTATCAAGAGAAGCATGCTTCTGCCTTTGCAAAACACATCTCTTGCCTCTGTTCAGCTTCTGTGATCACAGACTGCCTGGATGTTTTCATCTGTGAGATTTAAATAACATGTGGCAACAGTTCTCTGTTTGGTGAACACAACCTTTTTTGCCCATGGGCTGGCAGGCAACACCCACTCCAAATCCTGTGGGGTCCTTGAGGGGTGAAAAGCTGACCCTTGGCTCAAGCAGGCAGCCAAGCCTGAGAAAAATCCCCACATCTGGCCAGCCAGGCAGCCTGTCTGGGCTAGATTAGGCTGCTTCACTAGCCTCACCTATGCCATGTCCCATCATCCTCATCCAGCAAGAGCTCCAACCAGGCTGTTCCACCCCTCCAGGGCTCTGAGATGGGGCAAGGGCAGTTCAGGAGAGCCCTGGTGAAAACCCTTCTTCTGACTCCCTCTCCTACTGCCCCCGTTGTGGGATCTCCAGTTGCCAAGGACAGCTGCTAACCATGAGGGTCAGAAGGGCCGCCTAGCAGGGCAGCCAACCTCCAAGAGCCATGCACCATGAACAGAAGAGCTGGGGCTTTCATGTCCATCCATGGCTGCTGCCTGGTCTTGCTACACTAGCAAAAAAACACTGCTTTCTAAGCCCAGCAAGAGGACTCCCCATCCTCAGTCTGTCCAGTTCTCCAAAGCAACAGATGAAGTCTGCTGTCCTGGAGAACAATTCTCCTTGAGGCCAAGAAAGCCTGGCATACCATCTGCCTCCTCACAGCATTTGAGAATGTTCCTGGGGCATCTTCTGAAATATCCTAAGGCAGTATGCCAAAGGGACTGGGAAAGAGGAACGGAAACAACTCTGCTTGCAGCTGGGCCAGTGCATTATACCCACACAGTGCAATGGCTGCAAAGAAGAGCAACCCTGGCCCTTCTAAACCAGGAACAGAGCATCTGCAGCTGAACTCCTCTGCTCTCCAGGAAAAAAACCCACGCACTCCCCTGTCGCACACATTCAAGTTATTCTCAGTGCTCTCAGAAGTATCTTCATAGGATGAATTGCCCAAGGCCAGTCCCCAACAACCCAACTGATGAATTGGGGCATGAACATAACGGGGGGGGGGGGGGGGGTGGCAACTGGCAATGTGCCTAAACTTTCTCCTCAGAGAAGCAGTGAGTCACATCCAAGCAAACGTGAGTCATTATTTTTTATTAAATTCCATTAGCTTTTTTTCTTTATATATTTTTTCCTCTAGGCACAATACAATACAAGGACTCTGTAGGTTTGACACAATGTACAGAAACTTCAATAATCTACAACTGTTCAAGGAAGTTACAAAACCCTCCAATTCACACCAGCCACAGCCTTTATGGTACAAATAAAAAAAGTTTGGAGAAGGGGAGGGGAATTGGGCTCCAGCCTATATACAACATCTCTCAGGGTATGAAATTAACACTCCTTAAGCTTTTAGAAACTGGGAGATGGGAGGGAAATAGACCAGACTAGGGCTGCAATGGAAGGTGGTGGCCCTGCCTGGCACATGAGAAGAGCAGGTGACATGATTTGCTTTGGGGGTTCAGACACAGGCCGTGAGCTGCATCCAAGGTCCTGGGCACACAAGCAACTCCTGTGATGCCAGAGCTGGCAACTAAGGAAGAACCAGGAAATCCGGCGAGCTCCTTTCTCCCAGTCCCCTCCCACAGCAAGCCCCCTACCCAGGCGATGGTCTGCCCTGCCTGCCCCAGATGCATCGAATAGCAACACTGCCCAAGGGGAGCGTCAAACAGCACCACGGCCCACCTGCCCTCCTCTCCTCGTGTCCCAAACCGGAGGCTGTGAACAGAAACCCTGCGGCACCAACAGCTGCGCTGGCCTCCGCCTGCTTGGCTTGCGGACTTCAATACTGCCCACTGGCCCCCCTCCCCGCTCCCCTGGCACCAACAGAGAGGGGTCTCAGTTGGCAGGAACATCTACGGAGGACCCAACATGGAGGCCGCATGCCACGCCGATACCTGGACAAGACAACCATGAGGGGTGCTACTGCCGGCCCTGCCTGGGGCTCTGATATGGAACCTCTTGGCTCCCCAGAGCTTGACTTGCTGCCGTCTCTTTCCTTCAACAAGGCATAACAGACCATGACCTTTCTGGCCATGCCAGGCTGGCAGAGAGCACTGGCAGGCCGGGCGGGGGAGCAATAAAGAATCCGACTGCCCCCTCCCGTGGCACCTCCACCCATCCTGACCCGCCCGACCCAGCAGGCACCACTGAAGCGGCTGCTTCACTCACTGAGGCCTGGAACTGCAGTCCGTGGGAAAGGCAGCCTCAGGCGTCAGACAAGCAGCTCTGGATGCGGTCAATCCACTGCTGGGCCAGATGGACATCCTGAGCGCAGAAATTGTAAACACGCTTTGTTGTCTTCACCTGAGATGAGGGAGAGGGTAGAGCTGCAGGAGCGGTCTTTCAAGGCAGGCAGGAAGGCTGGCCAGCTGGCCCAGGACTGAAGGCTCCTCCGTCCCTTCCATGAGGCTTAAACCCACAAGCCTCCTTCAGACAGTGCACTCCCTGCCCAGCAAGAGGTAACTTACATCAAAGAAGGCCTTTTCATCCACTGTTTTGGGGGCTCCCATGGTGGGGGTGCCTGGAGTAATGGACTCCACTTCAGCCAGGTCGATGACCCCTTTGCACTCCGTGTCCAGCCGGCTATCATAGTACCGCAGCTACAAGGAGGGGTGGCCAAAGGTCAAAGTCCCCTGCAAAACCAGCAGGGCCCTCCCTCTCCCCTCCGCTTTCCTGCTAGCGAGACCCTCCATGCTACCTGGTGCTTCGTTTTATCCAGAACAAACCAGCGTGGCTTCCAGGGCTTCATGAAGGCTCCCTTCTTGTAAAGGGTCCCTTCATAAGATCTGAAGAGAGCAGAATGGGCTTCGTGAGGAGAGAACAGGTGTTGTAGGGAGGATGGGGTGGGTGGGCAGAAGAGCCCCCTTACCTCCCTCCTGGCTGCCCCGCCCTCCCACCCCCAACCAAGGATGCCTCCTCGCACCGGTTCTCGCTTTCTGTGGGCTGGAACTGGCTGTAGAGAGTGCTGGTGGTGCTCCTGCGGCCCCCTGGCTTCCCACTGGAGGGGGTGGAGGTGCTGCTGGCATCGCTGTCCAGGCTGAGGTTGATGGAAGAGCTGCCCACCCCGCTCTCCTGTAGGTAGACGCCCAGCGAGCGCCGCTGGTGGGAGAGACTGGAGGCCATCAGCAGGCTGCTTGGCACCCCCTGGGGGAGAAAGGCCACGGTTACCTCACTTACATCCCGTCTTTCCCCCAAGAGCAGAACCGGGCTGGCTTACAAATTAAGATTTTAAGCATTGGCAAAAACATACCAAAAATCAACACAAAACCAGAATTAAACAATCACCATTTAAAAATAACTGGAATATACAAATAAAAACGATAAAAGCAAACTTAAAAACATTATGGACAAAGGTTCAGAAGCCCCCTAAAACCTCAGAATGCTGCCAGACTAAAAAAACCTCTGCCTGCCTATGGGTGGGGGAGCACTCCAGCCCACCTGGGAAGGGAGTTGCACAGCCTGGGGGCAGCCACTGCGATGGCCCTCTCGTGTATCATTCCCAGGGAGGTTGTGGGACTGAGAAAATGGCCTCTTGTGAGCACTGGGGGCAGGCAGCGGGCTCATACCTGGGGCTCTCTAGGTCAAAGACCAGCACTGTGAATTTATGTGGGAAAGCTCCCTTGCTGGGTCCCCCGAAGGGCAGCCAGGGCCAGAGCCCCCGCCTGGAGACCCTCCCTCCCCCCACAACACCCCTTGAAGCTGCTCCTGCTGCAAACCCCTTGCTGGCCCTTACCTTGCCAGCAGTGCTGTCTTCCTGGGCCTCCGCTCGATGAAAGGCCTTCAATTTGTCCCACGTCTCCTTCCAGCGGCCTGGAATCTGTCCCAGTTCCATTTCCAAGTTTTGCAATTCCTGCAAAAGGAGCAGAACTGCTGTCAGGGTTCTGATGGGTCTGTCTCTCCCGGCTCCCCCTCCCTCAGCCACACTCGGCACAGAGAGCAGCTGGACCTCAATCCAGGATTTGGAGGAGGAAGTGTCCCCCGCCGCTCGCTCCCTGCTCCATTAGCCCAAATTCTTCTCCCTCCCTGACCGTGGCAAGGGGAGGGGGGAGGAGTCCCCTCTGCAGCTGAAGCATGACTTTTAATAACGGAAGCCAGGGAACTGTCCCCTGCTTTGTGTCAGCACGACCTAGAGACAAGCCAAAAGCTGCATGGGGGGGGTACACTCCCTCCCGCCAAAGTCGTCCTTGTGCCTCCTTGGGTCAGTCTGAACCTCCCCGGGCACATCCAGACAGAGGCCAGTAGCTGTTGGCAGAGGGTATTTAGCCCTGCAGGATTCACCTGGGGGGTAGGGTGATCTCCAAAGATGGGAAAGTCTGTGGGCATCTATCCCAAGTCTACCAGGTACATCTCACACGTGTGCCCCTGCAGAAAGCTTGGGCCTCCTCCCACAAACTCAACACCGACCTCCATACGACACAAGGGCCGGGCTCCTCTGCCGGGCCAAACCAGGACCCCTTTTCCAGGGGGAACAGAGACCCCTGCTGACCTCCACAAGCCGAGAGATGGCGTCCGGCTCCACGCGACTGCAGTTGTCGTAGCAGGGCCAGACGATCCTGCGTCGGCTCTGGGGAGGTGCACCCGAGTCTGGGGGCCCAGGCTCCTCAACAGGCTCCGCCCGGCCTTGTGCCAGCTCCCAGTCGTAGGAGGGGCCTTCGGACAGGGTCTCCTCTGTGTAGTAGTCCCAGACCTTCAGGTTGGAGAGGTTGCTGTATGGACGCAGCACCTGGGGAGAAAGAGAGGCACCTGTGGGTCAAGCGATGCCCCCCCCCCATTCTGTCAGGAGGGCCAGTTTTGCCGCCACCTTAAGGTTGACCCTTGCAGTGGGGACGAAGGACCCACTCACCTCGCCATCCTCAGGGGCATACATGTAGTTGAAAAACGCAGGGGTCTTCTTGTTCAGCCGTTCCACGTACTCCCAGACAGACCGGCAAAGCTGGGGCCCCTTCCGCTCGCCCTTCTCTTCGTAAAGGAGACCTGGCAGAAGAAAGCATGTGGTTGGGCTCAGCCAACGCCTCCCCTGGCTCCCCAGGGCACCCCCCTCTGCAACGTTTGCCCCCCACGTGCCTCACCCAGTTCCAGGCGCTCATAATCAGAGTCCAGCAGGAAAGTGCGGAAACGATTGGAGACGGAATGGTAGCTAAGGAACTTCAGGTAGTACTGGCTGAACTCAAATTCCATGGGAAACTGCAAGTGGATCTGCAGAGCAAGCGAGGGGTGAGCATGGCCCGGGGATGGGGCTCTCCCCACTCTCCCCCTTCTCTGCCCCCCCCCGGCAGTTGGGGCTCTGGCCGGGCTCTCACCTGGTGGACACAGTCCAAGAACTGCAGGAAGATGGGGGTGAAGCCGCCACTCTGGCCAGCCAGCGTCTGGGCGCCACGGTGACTGAAACGGTGCCCAAAGGAGAGCCACTCCTTCTCTACCAGTAGCCGGAAACCCTCCAGGGTGCGGTAGTAGGGGTCCGACAGCAACTGCACCAAGGACACCACCTGCAGGGAAGGAAGGACATTACATGCTGGCCTCAGGCTAAGATGGGTGGCGAAAAGGCTTTGGTTGCTTACCTGTGTGGTGATGTCCCAGCCGTCCTCCAGGCTGACCAGCACAGAAGAGCCCGTGTCCAGCAGCTCTACCACCAGCACTGAAATCTGCAGGATCTTATGGATCTGGCGGTCACAGACACACACAGAAAGAGAAAGCACATGGGAGAGCTGGGGTTACAGCGTTTGGCCTGCTCCACAGAGCACCAAGGCCCCAACTCCCCCCGCAACCCAGAATGCAACACGCCACTGGCCACGGGGCCACTTTGCTAGGCGCTTTAAGAGGCAAGGTTGTCATTGCCACTGAAACAGCAGGCACCACGAAAGAGCCACTGAGTCCGCTTCGTCTACCTGCTGCTCAGCTGCTTCAGGCTTAAAACCCCGCCCAATGGGCCTGCACTCAGTTCATTATGAGCAACGCACGGATTTCTGCGTGACTGGCTTACGCACCCAGAGGCAAGAGACCCCATCTGATCTCAGAAGCTAAATAGGGTCAGGCCTGGCCAGGACTTGGATGGGGGCCCTTCTCCTGGCACACACCCCCCCCCGTTTTCCTGTCTGTTCTGGGATCCCATGCACCCCCTCTGACCCTCCTCTTTGAAGCTCTTCCCAGCCTTGCATCCCTCCCCTGCTCTCCCTCTCTTGCCAGGGAGACTGGAGGAGCAATCATCTTGAGCCTTGCTCCTTAACTGGGAAGGCAGGTGTAAGCTGGGAGAAGAGCCTGGTGGTGGAGACCAGAAGGAGGCACCCCACGCAGGGAGCAGGAAGCCCTTGAGCAACTCCAACTCCCTCAAGCAGCCATATGGTCCAGGCAGAGCTCTGGATTGCCTCTCCCCCAAGGAGAAAAAATGGCCATGCAGGAGGTGCCGGGCTGCCTTCCCCAGCCCCAACCACCAAAAGGCCGAGGCTCAAGCACAGCACAACGGCAGGAGCCAAAACTCTGAGAGGCCACACACCTGGGTCAGCCACTCAGACTCCTCCAAGGAGCGCAGGTAGGCCACGCTGGGCTCCGCCGAAGGGTTGCCGGGCACACAGGCCTTCATCAACTTCTTGAAACTGCTCTTGACCTGCCGGGCCTCAAACACCTCAATGGGCACCACCTCCCAGTGCTGCAGAGGGTCTGGCTTCACACCCTGATGAGAGGGATGGAGTGGGGGGAAAAAGAGATTCAGTGGACAAGCAGCCCAGAACACCCCCACCCCACAGCCCACCCGCCCCACTCCCCAGGAAGGCCTGTGGGGCAGGCGGTGGGGTCATCCCCTCTGGCCGGGGAGGACCATACCTTGAGCTGGGACTTGTCTCCGATGATGTAGAGCGAAGCGCGGTGCTGGCGCAGGAAGCTGGCCTCAGAGGGGGACCCATTGGGTGGAGGCGTATTCAGCAGCTCCTTCCCAGCCAAGCGGGAGCCAATCTCCACGTTGAGCGCGTAGCTGCTTGTGCGACCGCTGGCCCGGATGCTGCCCCATTTGCCTGCCGAGGGACCGGGGGTCAGGCGGAGGCGGCTTCACACCAGCCCTGGCCCCGGATCACCCCACTTTCTCCCATCTGGGGCAGGTGGCTCCTGGAAGCTGGAGGAACCCTCCAGCCTGCCAATTCTTATGAGGGGGCTGAGAAGCACCCAGCAGGTGGAGGGGGCATGCGGGTGAGGCTGTAGGTCGGTTAGCCTGAGTGGCGGGTTAGTCAGACTGCCCCCCCTTGCCCACATGCCCACCTGCTGCCTGCTCGCCTGCCGGGGGGGCACCAGAGGGGTGAGTTAGCCGTGTGAATGTCACATCACCCAGTTAGTGCCCCAACACCGCAATACCTCGAGGGGACAGCCGTCCCTTTGTGGCCAGGCTCTTGGGACTGGAGAGGGAAATCACCCTGCCTCTGTGACCCGGGACAGCTGAGAGAGAACAGGACAGTGTGGAGGAGCGGCTCGGTGATGCCGAGGTGGGTGGGGTGGGGTGGGGTGGGGTGGGTGGAAAGACAGACAGAGACAGTGAAAGAGGAAGACGCACCCCAAGGCATAGCAAGCGGTTGTCTGGGGGAGAGGAACGGATGGACGGACAGGCAGACAAGGCGGATGGATGGATGGATTGATAGATGGACGGAGCAGTGGGGGCTGCAGCCATGGGAGGAGGGTGGGCCCTGGGGGAAAACCTTCCCAACTCCCCACACATGGGCGGGCTCTCCCGAGGAAGCAGAGCACCCTGCCTCCGAGCAGCCAGGGCGAAGCAGCTACTCTACAAGCAGCAGCCGCACGCACAGCATCTCCTCACCTCCGCGGCTAACAGGCCCGGGCCCTTCGTCCTTCCCTCCCATCACCTGCTTCATAAGGGATCCCAGCTTGGGTTGCCGCTTCTCGGAGGAATCTGCAGCACCAACAGAAGGTGGACGTTCCAAACCAGCCTCGAGGCTCCAAGGCTGCCCCTCTCCCCCACCCAGCAGGGAGAGGGTGGAGGAGCAGGAGGTCCGTGGGAGAGTTGGGGGCCCAGGACTGCCTCTCTCCTCTTCCTGCTCAGCACAGAAGGGTGGCTCCTTGGCAAGCATTGGCGGCGGGTGCGGGCTGCACTGGCAGAGCAGGAGAAGTACCTGTTCGGCTACTTCCAGAAGGCTCTCCACATTCCAGAGGGGTGCTCCTTTCTCCCACGTGCCCCAAATGACCCAGACAAAGAATGGGGTGGCAAATGAGGTGGCCCGAATGAAGGCGGAGGGGAACTGAAACTGTGTGGGGACGGAGGACAGACACGATGGCCGCCTGTGGCACACCCCTCTTCTTGGGTACTGGCTGCCTCTCAGCCCTCCTTGAAGCCCCCCCTCGTCCTCCGGCCCCTGCAGGAAATCCTACTATACCCATTGCTACCAGCTTGGGGCCCCCATGCTGTCCCACAGCTTCGGCCTGAAGAAGTGCCCTCACCTGAGCTGCTCATGTGGGCAGAGGTGAAGCCGCTGAGGGTGTTACGACCACCGGCGTCCGCATAGTGGGGCATGGAGTTGATGATTGCCTGCAGATACTTCTCTTGCTCCAAGCTGGTGGAATCCGCCTGCGAAGGGCCTGTGAGGAGAGCACGCCCTGAGTGCCAAGGCCAAGGGGGGCGGTGCATGGCAGCCACAGGGGCAGCAAGGGGGAGGGAGGGAGAGGTGGCCGTACCTGGGGCTGGGGCATTGGGAGATTTGAAGAGTCCGGCCACACCCTTCCCATGCAGCCCGCCAGAGCGGAGCAGGACGGCCTTGGTGCGCGAGTTCCTCCAGCAGACGACAGGAAAGCGGTTCTGCCGGTAGCAGCGAGAGATCCGCTGAATGGTGTTGTCTTGGATGCTCTGCGGGACGATCAGGAGCCCCGGGTAACTGCAGGGAGAGGTAGCAGACGCTGCAGTCAAAGCATATGGGGACAGCGGGAACTCAGTGGCTGCCTGCCCAGACACATGTGACCAGGAGGGCAAGCTCCTCCCTGGAGGCCCAGAAACAGCCTTCGCCAGGACATGTTCATTTTGACACTGCATGCCCTGGAAGCCTAAAATGCCTATTTCTCTGCTCTCTGGGCAGAAAGATGTGTTCACCCTGAGAAGAAACAGAAACAAAATGCAGAGCAAAAGCAGCCTGTGAAGAACACGCACCCCGATCGGGAGAGGGAACACTGCTGCCAGCAGCAACTCACTCAACAAGACTGTGAAAAGCCACACTGAGTTCAACGGCACTTAAAATCAGTATGGCAAAGGCCACTTCCGCTGCTGAGCATGTTTCCCATTGGGCTGCCGCCGGAAGGAAGGCCTTGGGCAGGATTGGAAACACTGTGCCTCAGGGACCAAGGCCCTGATGAGAGGCAAGCCTTCAGAAATGGGCACCCTTGGCCACATACCTGGGTGCCAGGGAACAACCTTCACTGATCTGGCAAGGCCAGACATCTGAGCAGCTGCAGTGTCCAGCTCTTCTCCAGTTTCCAACTGCGAGGGAAGTCAAGCAGGAGGAGAATACTCTGTTGCAGGAAAGCAGTCGGCACCCCAACAGTGGCTGAGGATGGCGCTCTCTGCCACACGCTTCCCGTTTGGGCACCCAGAGTTAGGACTCAACTGTGCAAGTGTCTCAACCAGAACTGCAACTTCCTAGTTTAGTCCAACAGCAGTTGAGATGCCCTATTAGCTGTAAGGTGCCAAGGAGTGCACGTGCACACACCCATGCTCTGGAAGCGCAAGGTGGCTCCTGCCCCTTTACAAGCTGAGATGGGAGCAGAAGGGGCCAGCCACTCTCAGCCACTGGCCTCGCAGGACCAGCACCGTCCCCCACCTTCCTCCATCGTGTGGACACCTGCACTGTCCCCTCCAAGTGACCAGTGAAGGAGATGCAAGGAAAGCCTCCACGCTTCTTGAGGGCAACCACAGCCACTCAAAGGTGGCTAGCATTCAGTAACTGGTCGACGAACATGACTGGCATCCCCACCCACCCACAGGGCTCTAAGTGGGCCAGCGGTCCTGTTCTCTCACCTGGGAGGCAGGCAGCCCACAGCCTCAGCCAGTTCCGGGATGCACAGAGCACCCACCAGTTCGGCCACTGGCCAGCCCTGGCCTTTCCTTCTGCCACACCACCCAAACATGAACCCTCCTGTGGGGGCACTTCCCACCCACCAGAGAGTCCTCACAGAGAGTCCACACCGGCTGTGCTCACCTCCTGCAGATGGCGTACATCCGGTTGACAGTGGAGATGCGGAAGGGCTCGTTCTTGGAGCGGGTCAGGCTGTTGCTCAGCGTGCCCAGACCCAGCCGCTGGTAGTCCCGGCAGCAGGCCCTTTCCACCAAATGGCTCATGGTCATCTTGTCTGAGGGTCGGATGGTCAAGGTGGCAGGGGTCAAGGTGCTCCTGTCCACATCTTCAGACACTGTAGATGTCAGAGCGGAGTTTGACCAAGCAGGGAAAGGCTCTGCCCAGCCACCTCACCGGGTGACTGCCCCCAAGCAGCCCCACTCAGGGTGACAGGACACCCAGAGAGCTGTGCATTGCAGCCCCACCTGAGATTTCATCCTCATTGTCCTCTGGGAAGGCTTGCTGGCTGCCACTGCCACGGTGCTCCCAGGGAGGGGGAGTGTACTTCTTGCGTGTGACATACTGACGGCCAATGGTCCTCTTGGCATTCTTCACTAGATTCTTGGAGATGGTCCTAAAGACAGGGAAGGCGGGAGAGCTCAGTCTCCATGCTGCACTCCTGCAGACATGGGGAGAGAAGTAGGCCAGCCCGTCTGCACTGCCTGATCGCCAGCCAGGACAAGAGCAAAGCACCTGCGAAAGGGGCAGCCCTCCCCACCACACCCCCTCACTGAGCAATGAAGGAGAAAACTAGCCTGCAGGGAAGGAGGAGGTGGCCAGCAGGGCACACACCGGGGAGACAGCTGCCGCCACCACCAGAAGAAACAGGCCCAGCTGGCCCATCCCGCAAAAATGAGCTGCCCAGTTCAGGCCCAGTTTTGCAGCTCATAGTCTGGGGAACACCACAGTGGAAGGGGCCCCATGGAACTTTTGTTGCTGTCCCCTGCCTTCAGATACAGGGAGAGGGTCAGCGCCAGACTGGGCCAGTGGGTGGCAGAGGGGGCAAGAGGGCAGGCAGCCTGCCATGGGTTGGTGGATGGGTTGGAGGTGGCAGGCCGCCCAGAGTTGTCCCGCAAGAAGGGAGAAGCCTCAGAGGAGCACAGTCCACGGTCCACAGCGTGAGCTTAGTGCCGCCGCCACCACCACAACTACCACCGCCCCCCCTGCCTGGTGCCCAGTTGCCCTCTTACGTGGTGGAGAGGCTCAGGCGCCCCAAGGAAGTGACACCCACCGCCAGGCCCTGGAACATGTCTGACCCCGGATGGGAGCTGGTCACAAAACAAAGAGCACAACCAAAGGAGGTGTTTAGGTGCCACCATCCGTTGGGCATGCGAGCTCTGGACTGGGCCAGTCCACAACCCAAAGCAGAACAGCAATGCACACTACCTGCGATGCGGGCATTTTAGCCCATGACGCACCTGTGAGCCACAAAATGGAGGCCCTGACCCTTTGCTTCCTGGGAATCATGGGGTCTTCTGCTCCCTCCCAGTCCCTGGTTCCGGACCCCGTATGGGGCACCCACCCTGGGGCTCCGCCCACACCTGAGTGATGCGTTCTTCTCCTTGGCTTTGGGCTGCAGGGCTGGTTTGCTTGACTGGCCCACTGTGAAAGCGAAGGTGTCAGAAACATGCTGTGGGTAGCGCAGCTTGCTGAGGTGCTTCCGGAAGGTCTCCACGCTCTCAGATGCCACCTCCTCGTCGAAGGCAATGCGCAGCAACTGTGGGCATCAAGGGGCAGGCTCCAGTCAGGCCCAGATGCTCATGGGAGTTGCTTGAGAGCGAGCCTGACAGGCCTCCCACGGCCCAGCTTGGAGCACAGCACAGACAGCATTGCCCCCTGCCCCCAGGAGGAACCCCCAAAGTCCTCCCCCTCCCCCTCCCCCTCCCCCCCCACACAGGCAGAGGCTCACCTGGAACGTACAGGAGCGGAGCTGCAGCTGGGCACACCCCTCTGGGATGAACTGATCCACAGGCGCCTGGGTCGTGATCTTCTCCTCCTTCGTCAGGGAAGCGACAGGGAAGGAACGGACCACCACCTGTTCACCAACTGGAGAGGCAGGGAAGGACAGTTAGACAGTCCTGTTCAGACCAGACACAGCCAAGGCTGCGCTGAGCTCTCCAGCCCTTCCTACAGGAAAGGAATCATCAAAGAAGCCAACCCCCTGTTCTGTGGCATAGTCCCACTTGCTTGCTCACTCATCCAGAAAGTGTATCCACAGGTGCTGGAGCTGGGGCAGAACTAACTTTCCCTCTGATTCCACAGCGGTCAGACAGGGGCCTCTATATTTGTCCCCCATGGGCGTACTGGGCATGAGCTAGCTCTCCTCCCCCTCCTCCTCCTCCGCAGCACGTACGGCACTGAGAGGCAGGCCTGGCCTCTGACTGAGGGTAACAAATATCCAGCATTTGAAATCATACAAACCAGACCTTAAACCCTTCAGAAGGGGTTTCGGGGAAGTGAATCTGCCATTTGTGTAGCAGAGCTAAATGGTTAGCAGAGCTGATCGCTCGAAAATAAAACTTGGCACTGAAAATGATGGTGATGATGATGGCAGCACCAACTGGATCTGATCGGCATGTCTGCAGAGAAGGCTCTTGAAAAGGGGCGTCTTTTGCAGGAAAAGAGGCCTTTCTTCCAGGCCCCTTCCCCCTCAACAGGCACCATCTTACACATCTTCCCAGTGCACCTCCATGGCCAACGCACTTTCATTCTGGGCAGAAGAGCCCCAAACATTGCCACCCCCCAGCAGCTTTCTGGGTGCTCCTACCTAGCGGATCCACTGGGGTGCCCTTGAAGATGATGCGATAGGTGGTGAGGAAGACAGCGCCTTCAGCTGGAAGCAGAGGGGGCCCCCCGATGCTCCCCCCTGAACCTTCTTCTCTGCCATCTGGCATAAGGTATACTCGCAGGCCGTCCATCACGCTCTCCTCCCCTATCAGCAAACTGGGCCGGAGGAGTTTCGGCTGCAACAAGCAAACGAGCCGCTGGTCTGGCCTGATGACGCTCCAGCTTTCCCACAACTTTTGACCCCCCTTCTGCCACCCCACTTATGGATGGCTCCCCCAAACAGCAACAGCAACAGCAGCAGCAGCTCCAGCGACAGGCATCCCCTCCCAAGGGAGAAGCCCTCTCTGAGCAAGTGTGTGTGCCAGGGAGATGCAGAAAGGGTGGCACTCTCCCTCCCCCCTTCCCTCCCTCACCTTCTGTATGGGGGGGAGCCTCTTGCTCTCCCGGTGCACGGCATCCAGGGTCTCAATGTGCATCTGGACGATGTCTGAACAGCAGAGAGGGACAGAGAGTCACCCGCAGGCCCCCAAACAACACCCCCCAGCAGCTCTTCCCCTACCCCACTGTCCTCGCACACCTGGGATCATGACATGCAAGGCCTTGAGATGCTCATTGGTGACGCCGCTCTCTGTGCAGACCTTGTCCACAAAGCGGTTGATGAACCGGACCACATAGTTGGCCACGTCGGACGTTTCTGCATCCTCAAAGCCGCTCTCTGTGTCGTAGCTGTCGGCCACGCTCCCGGCGATGCTGGCCAGGAAGGAAGAGGCGTAAGAGAGACCCTGGCTGTGAAGTGGGGCCCCCGTCCTCCCTCTCTCTCTCCCAGCCACGCTAAGCCACCAAACAGGCTGCCGCCGCTGCCCACCTGCTCGGAGGGTCCCGTCTGGCTACCTGTTTGTGATGAAGCTGTTGCTGACGCTCTCAGCGTCCCCCAGGCCAGAGCTGCGGGGAAGCCGGTTCTTGCTGGTGTCCAAGGGCAGGAGGAGATAACTCATCCGGTTGGCATAGTGGATGGCCTGGCTGAAGACGGTGCTCTCCTCCTTCTGGATCAGCTCCCGCTGCTTCTCTGGGCTCATGGTGGGCCAGAGGCGGCACTGCTGGGCTGCAATCTCCAGGGCGGACCCTTCCTCTTGACATCCATCCTCATCCGACTGAGTGACCTGAGAGAACGATCAGCCTCTGGCTCCTGGATTCTGCCTAGGGTCCCCGCTACCGAGGCAGCTGCCAGCCTGGCCCCTTTTCCTACCTGCTCCAGGTGGTTCTCCTCACTGCCCTCCAGATACAGGGCCCGGATGTGGTTCTGCACGTCGCTATAGAACATGGCCTCCCAGAACTGGAGGTTGGTCCAGACCAAGTGCTCCTGCACACAGCTGTAGGCGAACTGTGTGATCCCTGGGCTGAGTTTCTGACAGCAGGAGGGAAGGAGGAAACACCCTGAGTGGCCCGCCTTGCCTCCTCGCTGGGCACTCAGGCCCACCAGACAGGCTCCCTCCCTCCCTCCCTCCCTCCCTCCCTCCCTCTCATACACAAGCATAACCCTCTCCCACTACTTACACGGCAAAACGCTGTCACCAGGGGCAGAAGAGCGGCTGCCACTCCGTGTTCGTCTGCAGTACTGCAGTCCTGGGGGGGAGAGAAGACGTCAGATGGGAGAAGGAAGCCTTCTAAGCTCCCCATTAGAAATGCAGGCACCCTCCCCTCCCCCCCACGCACCTGCAAGCAGCAGTTCATCATGCGGACCACGAAGTCGAACTGCAGGTGGTCTAGCACAGCTCTGTTCTGTTGGACGTGGAGGTTCAGCTCCTGCGTCAGGCACTGCCGGGCTGGCCGGCTCTTCATGGCCCGCAGCACCGCTGGGAGAAGCTGCAAGACATCAGCATGGTATGCTGCTGGGCATGTGGCACAGCTGAACACCTTACCCAACCCCTGACGGCCACATGTGTGAGGGTTAAAGAGGGTCCTTCCTTCAGAAGTCAAGGAAAAACCACAGGAAACCCTCCAGTTCGCGGGCAACGGTCTCTCCAGGAGGCGGCAGCAGCAGCAGCAGCAGAGGTGGCAACAGGAGGCCCAAGATAGCCCAGCCCTCTGGCCATGTGCAGAAGGCCCTTGGGCTGCCAATACCAGTGGGGCTGCGAGGTTCCACTCAAAGAGTGCTCACCTGTGAAGCCCTCCTCTCTGAGCGACGCCAAGTCTGAATCACACACTTTGGGGATCTGAGCAGTGGCCATCTATGGCTCGGTTCTGACATGGACCCCTGCCTGCCTTCCTCCTCTGCCTGCCCATCTCTGGCCCTCCACAGAGGTGCTCCTGGGCTTTCCATCCCACTGGCAGAGAGGCATCCTTGTAACGATCTCCTGGGAGTTTTACTAGTTTAATTCTGTTTTATGTGTTATTTACTGAATGCTGCTTTCAGGGCTGGAAAAATATCTAACTCATAGTTTTTAACTGCCAAATAAAAAACAAAGGGCACTCAAACTGAAACTTGGCAGGGGTAAATAAGCACTGCTCTTTTATCTATCATGGAGAACACGTGAAAGATGAGCGTACTGGTAATTTTACCTTATTGAACACTTTCAAAATGAACACATTTTCACAACTAGGTGTCTCGCAAAAGATCAAAGCCAACACAGGCTTTTCTTTCAGCAAAGGCTTTTCCCAAACAGCTCAGGGAAGGAAGGGGGTGCACTTCGTCCACTACCTTTGGAAGATCATAGGAACACTCTTGGGGGCCAGGCACCACAGCAGCCATGCATGGCACATCCTCCTCCAAAAACAAGGGACCCTTCCAGACCTGCCCCTCACAACGAAACCCATGTATTCTGCACACCCAGAGTGAGATCTTGCTGGTGCCCCTGCTCAGAAACGCAGCTGAAGGCTCCTTCCCCACTGGGTTCCTACCCTTTTGGCCTCCAGCATCTTGCTCTCAAAGACGTAGGAGATGCAGTTCCGGACGACCTCAAGCCGGCGGGCGCTGTTGGCCAACACGAGGCCACTGCGCTCCGAAAGAGTGCCTAGAGGGGGGCGGGGGAGGGAACAGAGAAAAAGCACACAGGTTCCCATGGGTCACCCCTTCATCTCTGGTCCACCCTGGGCACAGAGCCTGGGAAGGAGAAGCCTCAATCTCTCCTACCCCTGACTCAGCACAGGCCATCCAGGCAGGGATGTGATGTGCTGGGCCCCAGCTCAAACTGACTGCTTCCCATGGAGAAGAAAAGGGGGAAGGCTCCCTCTTGGGCTGCTCACTGTCCTGCAGTATGCCTCTGAAAGGCTACAACAGGACAAAGGACAGAAGGTAGGCAAGGGGGGGGCGCACCCCTTGCCTGAGCCCCTCCCTCAAGGACGGCGCGCTCCACGCAGACCTGGTGCACGCAAGAGGGTTCTCTGGGGGCAGACACTCGGAAGAGCCCCACCACTGAACGCCACTGGGGAGGGAAATGCTGGAAATGCTGCGGAAATGGCGGGTTCACCCCAAGCAGGAGTTGCGCTGACTGCAGGAACGAGCAACAGTGCCATTCTGGGACCAACACAGCCTCCAGCAAAGGGACCCACGAGAGCAACCTCACCAAGGTGGGGTGCGCACACTAACCCGCACTACGTACCCAGGGGAGGCCCAGATGGCACCATGCACTTCTTCTCTGCCTTGACCACAGGGGGGGCTGTTTGCAGCTTGGCCGTGGCCTGGTCCACAATCCACTGGATGGTTCCCTCATCCAGGCGGGGGAAAGGCCTCTGGTGGAGGCGCAAGTGGGAGCCTTCTGTGGGCTTCTGCACCTTGTGCATCGTTACAGCCGGGTAAGGGTTCTCCTGGAGCAGCAAAGCAGAACCAGAGAGCTGGGAGGGGGCAGGCCCAGGAAATGTGGCACCCCCGAGAGATGGCTGCTGGCCCCACTGAAGCGCCTCCCACTGAGAAGAGGCCACTGTCTCTACCACTTCACCTCCAGGCAGCCTTTCCCCACATCCAACTAGGGTTGACTTCTCTGTGGTTTCCACCTCCTGGTTCTGGCCTGGCTGTCCACAGAGCCACCGAGAGCGAGCTTGCTCATTTTTCCCCACAAAAGCCCTTCAACAGCAACAGTATGTTCGTTTCTGTACTGCTTAGCAGTGCGAGCACTCTTTAAGCAGTTTACAATGTGTAAGGTAATTGCTCCCAACAGCTGGGTACTCATTTCACCAACCTACGGAAGGAAGGAAGGCTGACTCAACCTGGAGCCCTGCAGGATCGAACCCACAATGCTGTGGCTGCAGTTCCGGCATTTAACCTCTGTGCCACCGGGGCTCTTCAGGAATTTGAAGAGCATGGTCAGGCCCCCTCAGTCCTTCCTTCAGGCGGCTGTTGTGGCTGCTACCATCACAGTTGTTATTAATCCTATTTACATCCTGCCTTTTCCCGAAGTTTGGGGTGCAAGGGGGGGCGACGTGAAAATGATTGCAATGCCTCTGGCTAAACATTCTCTGCTCTTTCAACCACTTGCCACGCACCCTCTTATCATTCTGGTCACCATCCTCTGGACACGCTCCGGCCAGCCAACGCCCTTCTTACAACATGCCTCCAGCTGCTTTGCCAGCACAGAGCAGAAGAAATCCTCCTTCTGGCACTGATCCCACCCAGAACTGCATCGTGCCACCGGCTCAGGTTCATTCGCTGGCCTGCATTTTCATATGATGGCTGCCGAGCCAAGGCCTTTTTTATCTTCTGCTTGTGCCAATGGGGGTTTAGTACTTACAAACACAAGGCTCCACACCAAGACAAAGTTACAACAATGTTGGTAACTCATCTGCACCACTGCCTTTCCTCCTTTCACTGTCCTCCCAGACCCCTTTTCTCTGACTGCCAGAAACAGCGAATGCAGCTCACAAGGTCAATGTGACCCCATCCCTGTGTTGCCCTGAGGCAGGGCTGGAGGCAGGACATGCAGCTGGGGAGAGGGGCTGGGGAGTTGAGAGGGAAGTGGGAGTCTGGCACACACGCACACATGCACGCACGTACATTCTTGTACAGCTGCTCAGCCAGTTCTTTGATGTGACGCAGAACGCGGATCTTGCTGCCTTCATCGGTCTGCATCCGCTGGGCTTCATTGGCCACCAGCTAGGACAGGCGAGAGAACGAGAGAGAAACGGTGAAGGGGTGAGCCCAGCTTCCATGCCACACCCAGGCGGCACCCATAATAGCCCTGACCACCTCTCACCTCGTCAAATAAGTCTGTGTCTCGGTACGGCGGCCCCCGCTCTGTCACAAAGCCCGCAAACGCCATGCCCTCCAGCACTTTGGGAAGGAAGTCATCTTCCACCAGACCTCGCTGTCCCAGGAAGGCGGCCTGGAGCCAAAAAGAGGAGACCCCCGTCAAGCCCACCCCCCAACTGCAGGAGGCAGGCCTGTGAGTGGACTCAAGCACCACCTGAGCTGAGGGCTCAGGGAGGGAGGGAGGGAAGGCAAGGAGCCACCACAGCCTGGCTGCTGACAAGAGACAGACAGACCACCCTGCTTTACCGCTTTCAAGTACAACTACTGTGTTTCCACATCAGTTTACAAATGTATTTTGAAGATCCCATAAAAGTCCATAGTCATTTTTCTTCACCCTTACCCCTGACACATATTTTAGCAACACTTTCTTCTAATGTATAGATTTTTGTATGTTTCTGTGCACATTAATTTGACTAGAGAACTATAGCACAAGAATTGGGCCTAACGCAAAAAATGAAGGATCACTCAGTTCCAATTCCCATATTCATCTGAGGCTTGAGAAATTAATACCGTCTTGTTTTACCTGGGGCCCCAATGGATCCCACCTCCTCCCTACTGGAGACAGACAAGAGCTTGGAAATAAGTTGCCAATTAACATGTTCTCCTAACTCATTAGATCTCCCCCTTAATACTGAAATTTTAAATATGCTTTAGTGCCTTGAAGACAATTTCATTGTCCAAAAGGTGGAAGATGCAACAAGAGGATCAGCTATTTTGGACCTGATCGTAACCAACAGTGATGACTCGGTTAACGGGATGGAAGTGGCCGGATCCTTAGGTGGGAGCGACCATGTTCTCCTGGAATTTGTTACACAGTGGAAAGGGGAAGCCAAGCATAGTCAGGATCACCTTCTTGCCTTTAAAAAGGTAGATTTCAGTAAACTTAGGGAAATATTAGGTGCCATCCCATGGTCATGCATACTAAAAGAGAAAGAAGCTTATGATTTTTCTTAAAAGTGAGATACTGAAGATACAGTTTCAAACAATTCCACTGAGGAGGAAGAATGGGAAATGTCTAAAGAAACCAGGATGGATGTCTAAAGAACTTTCGAATTGGTTGACTGACCAAAGGGTGCTCCTCACCAATGGCTGCTTTTCATCCTGGAGAGAAGTGACTAGTGGGGTGCCACAGGGTTCTGTCTTGGGCCCAGTGCTATTCAGCATCTTCATCAATGACTTGCATGATGGAGTAGAGGTATGCTCATCAAATTTGCAGATGACACCAAATTGGGAGGGGCTGCTAATATGCCAGAGGACAGGATCAAATTTCAAAATGACCTTGACAGATTGGAAAGCTGGGCCAAAGCTAACAAAATGAATTTCAACAGAGAGAAATGTAAGGTCCTGTACTTAGGCAGAAAAAATGGACTGCACATAAACAGGATGGGTGATACCTGGCTTAGGATGTGTGAAAGGATTCTAGGAATCTTAGCGAACCACAAGCTGAACATGAGTCAACAGTGTGACGCAGCAGCTAAAAAGGCCAGTGTGATTCTGGACCACATCAACAGGAGTACAGTGTCGAGATCAAGGGAAGTAATAATACCACTTTATTCTGCTTTGGTTAGGCCTCATCTGGTACACTGTGTCCAGTTCTGGACACCACAGTTCAAGAAGTATACGGACAAGCTGGACCTTGTCCAGAGGAGGGCAACCAAGATGGTGAAGAGTCTGGAAGCCATGAAGCCCTATGAAAGCTTAGGGAGCCAGGTATGTTTAGCCTGACAAAAAGAAGATTAAAAGGAGACATGGTAGCCATGGTTAAATATTTGAAGGGATGTCACGCTGAAGATGGAGCAAGCTTGTTTTCTGCTGCTCCCGAAACTAGGACGTGGAGCAGTGGATTCAAACTACAGGAAAAGAGATTTCATCTTAATATCAGGAAGAACTTCCTGACAGTAAGGGCTGTTCAACAGCCCAATACGCTGCCTTGGAGTGTGGTGGAGTCACCTTCTTTGGAGGCATTTAAAGAGAGGCTGGATGGCCATATGCCAAAGGTGCTTTGAGTGTGTTCCTGCATGGCAGAAGGAGGTGGGACTCGATGGACATTGTGGTCTCTTCACGCTGTATGTTTCTATGATTCTAGTGAATGAAATCGTTAGAACAGAGAACAGTGAGATGAGAAAAGACTGGAGACAAATGAACATTGTTCCCCTCTTCAAAAAGGAACAAAAAAGAAGATGCAGGAAACCACCGGCCAGTCAGCCGAACCTCAATACCAGGAAAAATATTAGAAGTGATTATGCAGTAGACTGGTTGCAAGTATCCTGATGACAACACGCTGATTAGTAGGAGCCAGCATGGGTGGGATCGGCTCCCTAGTTCAGCAGATGGTGGGAATGCTGTGGATTTTATCTGGATTTCAGCAAGACATCTGATTAGGTTTCCCATGGTATTTTGATTAGCAAAATGATTAAATATGGTACTGTTGGAAAACTACCAAAAGTGGCTGTGCTTCAGATTGGAAGGACGTCTTAAGTGGAGTGCTGCAGGGTTCTGTCCTGGGGCTGATGCTCTTCAATATTTACATCAATGATTTAGAGGATGGGGTGGATGGAATCCTTACTGAATTTACAAATGGTACAAAACTGGGAGGGACAGCTAACACATTGGAAAACAGGAACAAAATTCAAAAGGAGCCTGAAAAACGATAAAACTGGGGTTAAATTAATACAATTCAACAGAAAGAAATGCACAATTTTACATTTAGGGTACGAAAAAAAATTCACAGGTATAAGATGGGGGATCCTTGGCTCAGCAGTACTACATGTGAAAAGGGCCTTGGGATTCTTGCTGATGCTAAGTAGAACACGAGCCAGTAGTGTGATGTTGCAGCAAGGAAGGCAAGTGCTATCATAGCCTGCATTAATAGAAGCATAATTTCCAAGTTGAGGGATGTAACTGACGGTCTAGGGACTCCCTTCTAACTTTATGTTTCTATGAATTTGTTAGAATTCATTAAGGGTTTCCACTTTCTGGTCATGTCAATGGAGGATGCAATCTAAAGAGCTCCGCTAGATCACAAGCCCCCGAAGCATCATGCCTGATGGGGAGGCTTTCCAAATCAAGTTAGTGGACTCCCCAATACACGGGTAGCCCAAAGACTCCGATTCAGCTGAGACCGGGACCAGCTAGGTGTCCGCTTGGGAACAAATGGCCGGTGGGCCCGAGGCTGAGGAGAGTCATGCACTTGGTGAAGCTGGGGTGTGTGTGTGTGAGAACCTTCCACCCCCCATATGGACATTTACAAACATTTATAATGTATGTATATGATTTGATCTTTTCAGTAACACTGTTTACGGAAAACAAGAAGCCTTTTGTCTGCAGCAGCCAAAAGGACTTTCTAATCGTTAGGAGCCTTCCTGTGCTATGGAAGATTTAAAGTGACAATATTTCTTTTTGATTGTTTTTGGGACAATAATTAAGCTAAAGAACTCAAACCTTTTTTCTTCCTTTTCCTTTGTTTTAGGATTTACTTTAGGACGCTTAAAAGGACATGTTTATTAGCTTGTTTTTTTTTATAACTGGACTTTGACTTAGACTTTAGACTTTCAGAGATTTTTTTTTCTCTCTTCTTGACTGAACCGTTTTATTTGGTTTATCAATTGGACTTTCTGACTTGGATCATATCGTATTTGGCCTATATAAACAACTGAATGAAATTTTGTTTTTATTTCTAAGACATTCATGCTTCATATTATAAAGGGTTTTTTTTTAAAGCAACTTTGTCTGTCTGCTGGCTGGTTGGTACTGTGCCAGTTTTTACGTCTCTGAGAAAGTTTATGTAAAACTTGCTTTTATCTAATGTTTGAGAACACAAGCAGCTCTGTTTGAGAATATATTAAAATACTGGATGGAAGTAATGACTGTATTTGCCGGCGGACTGGGTATGAGACACACCCTATTTTTATGTTGCATTCTTTAGGAGAAAATTTTTTAGTACCCCTGTCCTCCATTCCATTCTCTGTGCCTGCTCGCCCTCCCCCCCGGCACCTCTCCGTGCCCAGCTGCGACCCCTACATCTCTCTGCACTCAATCGTCCCCCTGCACCTCTCCACGCCTGCTCACCACCTCCCTGGCACCCCTCCGTGCCCAATCGCCATCCCCACGGGCGCGGAGAGGGGCAGCTGAGGCAGAAAGAACGGGGGGGGCTCCTTTCTCCCGTTCCTGTTGTTGCTGCCTGGGTGGGGAGAATTCCCTGCGGAGGCAAAAAGGAACAGAAAGGGGCCTTTCCCTTCCTTTTTGCCCCAGCGGCAGGAGTTACCCATATCTGCTATGTATAAGACACACCCCATTTTCAGAAGGCATTTTTTGGGGGAAAAATTGCATCTTATATGCCGGCAAATATGGTATGGCTCCAATTTTGGAACATGACAAATTAGAAAAGACTCAGTGGAGGGCAAGGATGTACATGAGTACTCTGTGAGTTTTTTGGAGAGCCAATATAGCTGCTGTTAGAAGGATGAAGATTTCAAGTGATGTCATAACTCAGCCTTCAATCAAAAATGGAAAGACCAATCTTTAGAGTGTGATCAGAAACCATTATGGAGCGTACACGAGAACATGTTTGTACTTTTAGATGAAATTTCTCTCATGAAAATGGAGAATTACAATTTCTTGGTGGACAAAATTAGCAGAAAAACTATTCTTTCCAGCTGGGACTGATTTGAAAAGTTGATTTTTACTTGTAAGAATAAAAAACACAGATTGAGCATGACTTAGCTGACAAAAGGCTTTTAGGAATACTTAAATATGATCCTGTTTTTGGGTAAAAAAAAAGATAGAGGAAAGAAAGAAAAAGAATGATTCTGGTGAGAAAGAGGTCTATAACAACCAGAAGGGAATGAGGGTGATCTGATGATAATGATGATAACAGGTTGTTTTTAAATGAACTTTAATTTTAAACTTGGTATTTTCATTATCGCAAGAGAAGTGCAATGGGACTTGATAGTGTTACCTTAAAAAATTACTTTCTATATAAAGATCTATTAATCCTAATATAGAACAGACAATAAGAACAAATTAGGAATAATTTATTTAGAATCACACAGTTGGAAGAGACCCTAGGGCCATCCAGTTCATCCCCCTGCTATGCAGGAACTCACATCACAGTACTCCTTTTGACAGACGGCCCTCCAGCCTCTGCTGAAAAACCTCCAAAGAAGGAGACTCCACCACACTCCACTGCGGCAGCAGAATATTCCACTGCCAGACAGCCCTGACTGCCAGGAAGTTCTTCCTGAGGTTCAGGTGGAATCTCCTTTCCTGCAGCTTGAATCCATTGCTCCTTGTCCTAGTTTCTGGCGCAGCAGAAAACACACATGTTCCTCCTCGACATGACATCCCTTCAAATATTTAAACATGGCTATCATGCCCCTCTTAACCTTCTCTTCTGCAGACTCAACATCCCCAGGTCCCTAAGCCCTCCTCATAGGGCTTCATGGCTTCCAGACCCTTCACCATTTTGGTTGCCCTCCTCTGGACATGCTCCAGCTTGTCAATATTCTTCTTGAAATGAGGAGCCAAGAACTGGACCCAGTATTCAAGACGAAGTCTAACCAAAGCAGAACAGAGCGGTACCATTACTAACTACAAATCTACCTAACAGTAGCCCTGTCCAGTCCGCATTTTACTAGCATCTTTGCAAGAATGTCATGGGGAACTTTGTCAAAGGTCTTACTGAAATCAAGATATGTGACGTCCACAGATAAGATTAGTCTGGCACATTTCTGAGAAATCCATGTTGACTTTTAGTGATTACAGCATTGCTTTCTTAGTAATTACAAACTGACTGTTTAATGATCTGCTCTAGGATCTTTCCTGGTATTGATGTTAGGCTGACTGGACAATAATTATTCAGGTCCTCTTTTTTCCCCTTCTTGAAGATGAGGACGGCATTTGCCCTCCCCCAGTCTGCTGGGACTCCTCCTGTTCTCCAAGAGTTCTCAAAGATTATTGCGAGTGGTTCAGAAATGACTCCTGCCAGTTCTTTTAATACTCTGGGATGTCATTCATCTGGTCCTGGAGACCTGAATTCATCTAGTTTAGCCAGGTATTCCTGTACTACTTCTCTACTTATTCTATGCTGCATTTCCCCCCCTTCCTTACCTGCTCCCCACCTCCCAGGTTGAGTACTTCTATCCTTTTGGGAGACAACAGAGGCAAAGAAGGTGTTGAGTAGTTCTGCCTTCTCTCTTCCCCCTGTTAATAATTGCCCATCTTCTCTGCATAGTGACCCTATCATTTCCTGGTTTGGCTGCAAACATATCTAAAAAGCCCTTTTTATTGCTTCCAATGTCTCTGGCCAGCCTGAGTTCATTCTGCGCTTTAGCTTTTCTCCCTACATCTCCTGGCTGTTTGCTTGAATTCCTCTTTGGTGGTTTCACCATTCTTCCATTTCCTGTACATGTTTCTTTTAACACTTAGCTCAGCTGAGAGTTCTTCAGTCAACCATTCTGGTTTCTTGAGACACTGGCCATTTTTCCTCCTTATTGGCACAGTTTTCAATTGTGCCTTCAGTATCTCACTTTTAAGAAACTCCCATCCGTCATGAACTCCTTTCTCTTTCAGTATTCTTGACCATGGGATTTCAGCAAGTAACTCCCTAAGTTTAGAGAAATCAGCTTTCTTAAAGTTTAGGATGCGTGTCTGGCTACACTTGGCTTCTCCTTCCCACTGAATGACAAACTCCAAAAGAGCATGGTCACTCCTTTCTAAGGATCCCATCACCTCCACCTCATCAACTAGGTCATTCCTGTTGGTCAGCATCAGATCTAAAATAGCCGATCCCCTTGTTGTCTCTTCCACCTTCTGGACCATGAAATTGTCTGCAAGACAAGTGAGTAACCTGCTGGACCTTGTGGTCTTGGCAGAGTTTGACTGCCAATAAATGTCAAGATAATTGAAATCTCCCATTAACATGGCATCTCTCCTTTCTGAATGTGTGGTCATCTGCTCCAGGAAGGCTTCATCCAAGTCCTCAGGCTGGCCCGGAGGCCTTTAGCAAACCCCCACAATCACATCCCTGTTGTTTCTCACTCTCTTAATTGTTACCCAGATGCTCTCAGACTTGGCTTCCCGGATTTAAGTCACGGATCTCTTCACACGTGAAAACACCCTTGACATATAAGCCTACTCCTCCTCCTTTCTTGTTTGGTCTATTTTTGTGAGATAGGTTATACCCTCCATTCCTACATTCCAGTCACGAGACTCACCCCATCAGATTTCAGTGATGCCCATTAAATCGTATTTATTTTGTTGTACTAAGAGTTCCAGTTCGTCTTGCTTGTTTCCCATGCTCTGCGCATTAGCGTAGAGAGACACTTGAGACCATGTGCCCTTCCTGCAAGTCCTGTACCAAAGTTGCTTCTTCTCCCTCTGTTGGTCTCTAGTAGTACTTGGCCTGCCCTATCTATATCATTTGGGCTTCTTTGCCCAGCACTCACTTGATCCTTACCCTGAATAATACTGTCTCCCTCCCTAGCTGAACTGAAGAATAAGTTAAAGATTTACATGTTTGTGTTAAGTTAGTATCTTTACTGGTGAATGATTCTATGTGATTCATAAGTTATTATAAATGATTACTACTAAGTGATTGAAAGTGATTAAGCTACAATTATTAATACTAGTTTACTTAGAATGATTAGCATTTATTACTGTTATTATTTTCTGGTGATTGATTATTAGTTTATACGAACATAAAATACAGAAGAAGTTGATAAATGATCATATTTGATTATAAGGGATTTTTATTAATTAACTAATCTTGGAGACACACATTTAGTATGAAAAGAATGATCAGCAACAGGTATTAACCTCGATATAAATTTATGGATTTAATAGTAGTTTGCAACTGTTTAATTAATACTTCCTGCTTGCAACAAGGGCAGGAACCATTTTCAGTTATTTGTAGTCCTTTTAGTGTGTTGGAGGTTAGTTTAATACTTGTAATTTTGTTATCACAGAATCATAGAAATGTAGAGTTGGAAGAGACCCCAGGGGCCATCCAGTCCAACCCCCTGCCATGCAGGAACACTCTCAAAGCACTCCCGACAGATGGCCATCCAGCCTCTGCTTAAAAATCTCCAAGGAAGGAGACTCCACTACACTCTGAGGCAGCAGATTCCACTGCCGGACAGCCCTGACTGTCAGGAAGTTCTTCCTGAGGTTCAGGTGGAATCTCCTTTCCTGCAGCTTGAATCCATTGCTCCTTGTCCTGGTCTCTGGGGCAGCACAAAACAAGCCCTCTCCCTCCTCTACATGGTATCCCTTCAAATATTTAAACATAGCTATCATCTCCCCTCTTAACCTTCTCTTCTGCAGACTAAACATACCCAGCTCTCTAAGTCTGTCCTCGTAGGGCCTGGCTTCCAGGCCCCTCACCATTTTGGTCGCCCTCCTCTGGACTTGCTCCAGCTTGACCATGTCCTTCTTGAATTGGGGTGCCCAGAACTGGACACAGGATTCAAGATGAGGTCTAACCAAAGCAGAGTAGAGCGGTACCAGTACCTCCCTCGATCTAGACACCATACTCCTATTGATGCAGCCGAGAATTGCATTGGCTTTCTTGGCTGCCGCATTACACTGCTGACTCATGTTCAGCTTGTGGTCTATTAAGACTCCTAGATCCCTTTCACACGTACTGCCATCCAGCCACGTGTCCCCCATCCTATATTCCTGTATTCCATTTTTTCTAACTAAGTGTAGGACCTTACATTTCTCTCTGTTGAATTTCATTTTGTTAGCCTTGGCCCGGCTCTCCAATCTGTCCAGGTCATTTTGAAATTTGATCCTGTCCTCCGGCGTATTAGCAACCCCTCCCAATTTGGTGTCATCTGCAAATTTGATGAGCATGCCCTCTATTCCTTCATCCAAGTCGTTGAAGAAGATATTGAACAGCACTGGGCCCAGGACAGAACCCTGTGGCACCCCGCTAGTCACTTCTCTCCAGGATGAAAAGCAGCCATTCGTGAGCACCCTTTGGGTTCAGTCAGTCAACCAATTACAAATCCAACTAACAGTAGCCCTGTCCAGTCCGCATTTTACTAGCTTCTTTGCAAGAATGTCATGGAGAACTTTGTCAAAGGCCTTACTGAAATCGAGATATGCTACATCCATAGCATTCCCCTCATCTATCAAGCTTGTAACTCTATCATAAAAAGAGATAAGAGTAGTCTGGCATGACTTATTTTTGAGAAATCCATGTTGACTTCTCGTGATTACCGCGTTGCTTTCTAAGTGATTAGAAACTGACTGCTTAATTATCTGCTCCAGAATCTTTCTGGGTAATGATGTCAGGCTGACTGGGCGATAATTATTTGGGTCCTCTTTTTTTCCCTTCTTGAAGATGGGGACAACATTTGCCCTCTTCCAGTCTGCTGGAACTCTCCTGTCCTCCAAGATTTCTCAAAGATTATAGCAAGCGGTTCTGAAATGACCTCTGCCAGTTCTTTTAATATCCTAGGGTGCAATTCATCTGGCCCTGGAGACTTGAATTCATCCAGTGTGGCCAGGTATTCCTGTACCACCTCTCTACCTATTATGTGCCACACTTCCCCTGCTTCCTCCCCTGCTCCCCAACCGCCAGGTTGAGCGCTTGTATCCTTCTGGGAAAAAACTGAGGCAAAGAAGGTGTTAAGTAGTTCTGCGTTTTCTCTTCCCCCTGTTAGTAATTCGCCATCTTTTCTGCGCAGCGACCCTATCGCCTCTTTCTTTTTCCTTTTGCTACGGACATATTTTAAAAAGCCCTTTTTACTGTTTTTAATGTCTCTGGCCAGCCTAAGTTTGTTCTGTGCTTTAGCCTTTCTGACTCCTCCCTACATCTCCTAGCTACTTGCTTAAATTTTTCTTTGGTGGTTTCCCCCTTCTTCCATTTCCTGTACATGTTTCTCTTAACATTTAATATATAATAAATAATAAATAAATAAATAAATAAATAAATAATAATAAATAATAATAAATAATATATATTGTTTTCCTTTTGTAGCGTATTATTGTGTATTTTCTTCTTTGTATTACTTTTTTTGTTATATTTTTATTGGCAAAGACATATATACAAATCAACATAGGACACTGGAATAAAACTTATAACACATAAATTGCAACAATATGGGGTGAAAGCAGTATAGGGAAAAAGGGAAATGGGAAGGGTGAGTAGGGATTATTTTTATTATTTATTATTATTGTAGTGTTATTATTGTAGTGTTGTTATTTGTTTCTATTTAAAAATTTTAAAAAAAGAAAAGAATTCATTAGGGTGAATACCCTTCCCTCTGTCATTTTCAGAAAAACAGGAAGGCCTGCTGTTTCAAAAGAAGAAATATTAAAATTGAGAAAATGCAGCAAATGATCCTGCTATTAGGCAGGCTCATCTGTGCAATTTCTGTGGGAAAACAGCGGTGGGGGTCGCAGAAAGAGAGGAGTCCAGATAAGTGCAGAAGAATACAACTGAACTAAAATAAATAACTCCTTTTAACCTTTTCAAAGCAGGCAACTGAAGAGTGAAGTGTCCATGTCAGTGGGGATGTACATGAGCGACCAACTGAACAAGATCTTGTGCGTAACTTGACAACCCCCAGACATGCTGGACTCCTACCATTTCCCAAGTAACAGTTCTATGATGGGCTCTACAGTCCATGTGGGGAAAAATTCCAGGTGGGAGGCAGGCAACTTTAAAAGGACAAAGAAGGCCCCTCTGAAGGGCCAGTAACAAAATGTGTCCTCTCAAGGTCAGCCAGGGAAACTCTTGTGTCTACCTCTGTTCGTCTCATGGCTAATACTGAAGCTTTAATCAATGGTCCAACTGTAACTTAACTAACTACAAAACTTTTCAGTTATTACTGCTTATGGCAGTGAATTGAAGATTTCACATGGTTAACATGATCAAATCCATTTTCAAGGCTAATGATCTATGTTCCAAGACAGACAGAGAGATGGGGTTTGTTTCACAACTTTCATGGTCCATGCCACAAGGAAATCCACGGCACTATCTGGGCTCCAAAAAGGCACAAACCCAGCCACCTCCAGGTATGGTACCAGGAGGACAGCACATGATGTGTATTCAGAGGCCCAAAGAGGGGTGTCTGGTGGCCACATCATCATACCCCCACCCCCAGCAGGCCCTCCTGGTGGCCAGTTCTCCAGAGACAAAGGAGAGCCTGCTGAAGGGCCGCAGGCCCTTCCTCCACCTCCCACATCAGCCTGCCTGCGCCCTTAGAGCTGGGAGGGAGGGAAGGAGAGGAGGAGAGGTGGGGATGCTCCGGTTGTGCTTGGCTAAGAGAAGGGAAAAGGCTCCTTCTATGCAACCGAGCCAGGAGGCGCAAAGCCCTCCTCCAGGAGGCATGCTGCACAACCTCCACCCCCACCTCCAAATTCTGCTGCTGCTCCTCCTCCCCTACATGTCCTGACACCCAAACTCTCCTAGCAAGCTTATTTCCTACGCAGGATGCCTCCTGGGATGAAGCAGTGTACTCAACTTTGATCTCTCATGCCTACTTCTCTTTTACATCTCATTTATTTTACAAGTGTTTGTGATGGAATGTTGGTACCAGCTGACATGAGCTACTTGCAAGGATGCAACCGCACAGATTTGTAAAATGTACAGAGCGTGACCAGTTACCAAAACGCAGGACACCCTCCTGCCTCTGTGGGGCTGCCCACTGGGAAGAGGACTTGGAAGTCCCTCTCACTGCTCTGGTCGCCAGGCTTCCCCCACTCCCCATTGCCTCTGCCTGCCTGCCTGCCTGCCTGCCTGCCTGCCTGCCAGCTTCTCCCATCTTCAGCGTCTTACCTTATGGAAGCGGATGACGGGCTCTGGGTGAATGCGAATGATGTGGAGACACCAGCGGTAGCCCCGGAGCAGCTGGGCAAACAAGCGGAGGAAGACCGCTCGGATCTCCTTGTCCTGCAAGCAGGAGAAGCAGGGTCAGGGTCAGGCACTGGGTGCTCCCAAACAGGCTGGGGTCCTGGGAGACAGGCTCTGTGGCAAAACGCCAGCCCCTCCTGTGTTCTCAGATCCATGCCAGCCCGTTGGCTCTGCCTGTGGCACCCAGATGGGAGGAGGAGGAGCAGCTCCCTGGGTCCGCCATCTCCCAAGGAGGGAACCCTTCCCTTCTTGCCTCAACAGAACTGGCTCCCCGCACATCAGGGCTTCTCAGCCAGACCCACAATTTCCATGGGACCAACTGAACCAGCCTGCAAACAGTAGCGTGGGTTGTCTTAACTTGATAAGTCTTGCAGAGTGTAAGAAAATTCTCTATTTGCTCCTTCCATACTAGGCTCTTCCCTAACCAGCCACTACGCTGCCTTCCTCTGCCATTCTCAGGCTCAGGCAGGACTGGAAGGGGAGGCTACTGTGAACAGCTAGGTGCTCCCTGCCAGCTTCTCTCCTGTTCTAGCCTTTGGCATGCAGAACACTGATGACGCCACAAGGGAGGGCATGAGCCAGAATGGATGCCCTGCCTCCCACCCAGCCTACCTGCATCTTGAGCGAAGAAGCGGAGATGGTGGACGGGGGGAAGGCCAGGTCTGCAATCTCCAGTCCTGGATCCAGGACCTGCAAAAGGAGAGAGGAAGCCAGAAGGCAAGTCAGTGTCTCCTCCCCTGAGCAGACCCCCGGCATGCCCCAGGGCAAGTGGCGTCCCCTGAAGGAAGGGTGTCAGGGCTGGAAAGGGGTTTGCAGAAGCAAAGTGGAAGTAAGTAAGGAGGGGGTGCTCAGGGGCCTAAGAGCGGCCCATAGGGTTGGGGGAGCACCAAACATGGGTCCTCCCTCCCTCCCTCGCTCCACAGCAACCCCTCTCCTCAGGAGCAAAAAGGGAGAACCATCTCTCACAGTAAGAAAGGGAGAGAGTGGCATGCCAAAGTGTAAGTCCCAGAGGAAGAGCCTGCAAACTGGGCTGCTCTCTGGGGCTTCTTTCTCAACCATTCTGTCCCAGATGCCCTGCTGGCAGACACAGCTGGGGAGCCGGCTGAGCCCTGTGCTGCGTGCTAGTCGGCCCAGCTTCACACTCCTTGTTGGAGATTTCTGGTCTTGTGGGAGCTGGGATCAGCAGCATAGTCGCCACGGGCAAAGCCCACTGCCCAGAAGCACCCAGGAGTCTCTCTTCTCCTGTGTGTCTCTCTAAGGAACAAAACAAGATACTTTTTGGAATTTCTCCTATTTCCCCACAAATGTCAAGAGGAGATTAAACGGGGGGGGGGGGGGGCAGAGCGTTTGAACTGAGTCTCTTTTACCTGTCATGTGCTTTCATGTGAATTTGTTCACCTTCCCATCCAGCAAGATTAACAAGACTCACAGCTTAACAATACAACTATAAACACAATAAAAGTGGCAGCAATAAAAGCCACACCAAAGCTAAACAAAGCCGAGGAACACCTGGTCGAGCAACCCCCAACACCTTCCAACAGAAGAGAGTTACAGCCTCTTGCCTGGACCCCGCGAACAGGAAGAGCCAGGCTGGTTTGGCAGGGGAGTTCCCACAATACAGCAGTCATCACTGAAAAGCCCCCCAATGCCCTGCCAGGCAGAAGGAAATGGGACACACCAGGTAGAGGCGAGGAGGACACTTGAGCGAATGGGAAATCCACATGGGAGGAGGTAGCTTTAAAAGATCACGGCAGCACAGTGAAAGGCATTTAGAATCTCCTGGGCACAGAAGAGGATCAGTCAAGCTATAAGACAGCCAGGGGGAGGGGATGGACCGCATGGGCAAGGCTGGCCCATTTTCCTGTTTTTAGAAATTAAACAACCAAGAGTTTTGGAAGGTCCAGATCTGTGTCCAGTGCCAGCCGCTCCCCCTGGCCCCGTGTGGATGCACGCAGAGAGCCCTGGGGCAGAAGCTGCCTTTGAAAAAAGCCTCTGCTAACAGGCCCACCCCAAAGGAGCCCCCACTCAGATGCCACCCCTTGGCACACACGGGGCGGGGGAACATGGGCGGCTCCTTCCTGTTCCAGGCACCTTTGGCTCACGCTTCTGAGTCTGTCCACTGTGCCTGCGCTGGGGGGGCACAATCCCCACACCCCACTGGCTCTTTTCCTCCTCCTTCTTTCCTTCCTTCTTTCTGGGTCACTCACAAAGGCCCAAGGCTGAGGAGGAGGAGCAGGAAGGGGGAATGGCCATGCCCTTCACTCACCCACTGCCCACCTGCGGCCCCCTTCCAGCTACGGCAGCCTGGCTGCCCTTTTTCGTAAAGGAACCATGAATGCTCCTCATCTAAAAGGTTCTCGCTAGCAGAGGAACACCTCCAGCACAGAAAATGCACAAGGCATGGACTTACCATGGAGAGGGCTTCACGCGTCTGATGAAGAAGCGGGTCAGGCAGCAAAGAAATGTGGATGCACTCAGGGACAGTGACCGTCCCACCATCCAGATCCGCTACGATCACATCCAGCTAGAAAGACCAAAGCAGCCATTGCAGACCCCCCAGAGTGGAAGAACATCAGCTCACCACTCACCAGTTGGTCCACTCAAGCGCCGTGAGCTGGGTCCAGCCCACGCAGGGCCCCCTCTAGCCAGGTTCTGTGGCTAAGCAGGTGCCTCTGCCAGGCATGAGGTTCCCAGCTGCAACCTATGTGGGGAGGGATCTGATCTCTGACATGGGAAGAAACATGGAGCCCTCACGTGCACTGCATCTGCCCAAGCTCTTTGAAAGCCACCCACGATGGTGCCCCGCTCCACTTGTTGTGGTGGCCATTTTCTCAGCTGAGCTATGGATGGTGAGGAGAAATGCTTCTCTTTTCCTAACCCAAATTCCCCACCATGCAGCTTCACTGGCTGATACCACTGAGTTCTAGCACGATCAGAGAAGAAAAAACAACCACCTTACACACTTCTTCCACATCATCTAGCAAAAGGGGACATGCGACTGCGTGTTAGAGCCTCAGCACAAGGACCATGAAACCTGAAGCCTTGTATGCAGGTACCACAGCGAGAGCGTCCTTACTGTGTAAGATTCGATGGTTATCTGGTTTCGGACAATGCATTAATGCGTTTAATTAATGAAAATCTCACTGCATGTTTGAAGCCTGAAGTGCCACCTTCAATCAGCAGGTGGCTACTCCCCTTAGTACATCAGTCTGCAATCAATACAGTTCAAAGCTGAAGAAAGCAGTCTGAAGGAAAGTGTTACTGGCCTGCTCCCTCCTCTCAGGGCAGTTCCCTCAAATGGGGATAGAGCGGGCAGACTCGCACCCCTAACAGCTGTAGGTGGGGATGCAGCTTCACTCAAACAGTGGGTGGAAGGCAGCACACTCCAAGAGCTACACAACCACTCAAAGCCTCAAGGGCATTAGATTAAGAACTATTCCACCCCAGATGAAGATGAATACTTTCACTAATAATTTTTACGTCACTCCCATATTTTGCAAAGACGTTAAAAAAAAAAGCTCCAACCATTGCAGCCTTTCTTCACAAGGGAGTTCCCCCAGCCCCTTGGTCAGTCCAACTGCCCCCTTACGCAATCAAAGGCAAGGGGCTCCTCATCTGGGAGGAGACAAACTCATGCGACGGCTCAGTGAGAGAAAAGCCCCTCCCTGCTCCTAAATGCAGGGCAGCCCATGCAGCCATCTCAAGAGAAAAGGTAGCAACCTGGTCGTCACGAGCATTATTCCAGCACCAAAGTTCACCTCACAACGTGAGCAGGGAAAAGAGGCAGGCCAGGGGGCAGAGAAGGCCCTCCTCCACAGCCACCCTGCCCCCGTTCCCAGTCAAAGGCCCCGCGAGTCCGCCCACCCTCTCTCTCCCCCCATGCCCCTGGACTCACCAGCTCCTGTGTCTCCGACTGGAAGGCAGAACTGACACCGATGATGAAAGGGGTTGGTGTGCTGAGAACCTCCAAAAGCTGGGCTGGGAGGATGGGCACGTAGGTGAAGCTGAAACCAAGAAATCAGCCATGCAGACCTCCTGAGACCCTTTCCCAACAATCCCCAGAAAGCACCCGAGACCCCTTTCCTCCACCCTTCTCAGGGCCTGGAAGCAATGTGGTAAAAGGCGGCAGGCAACTTGTAATTAGGTCCTTTCCATAGCAATGACCACCCAGGGATGTTTCTTTTGCAGATGTTCCCTCTTCCCATAACAGTAATGTGAACTTTGGGTGTTCACTTGTGGTGGGCAGCCACCTCCTGCTGAAAACTGACCAGTTTCATTTGTCTTTCTTCAACCAAGATCTCCTCTTCACCTTTCTTTCTTTACTGGAGCAATGCAGGACTACAGTCCTTAGCTCTAGGATGCCCCAGAAGTTGCACCCTAAGTGCCCATGGAACATTGTAGCCTTTCAGAAAGACAGATGTGTCTGTCTCACAAAGGTTTGATTTGGCGGAAGGAAGAAAGGAAGAAATCTTGGTTTAGGAAACAGGAAGAAGGAATCCAGGTCAGTTTTCCAGCTGGGGGATGGTTGCAGACACACACCCCCCGGGGTTTGGAGGAAACTCTTCAAGGGGGACCCCTTCTAACCCTGGAAAAAAGCAAGGTGAGGAAGCCATTGGCCTCAAAGGCTGACTAGAAGGAACTCCACCCAAAGGACAAGTAGCGCTGCTGATAACAACCTGCCAGACATCTGGATCACAGGCCAAGTAATAAGCTCCTGTTCCTTAGTCATGCTCCAAGCGCTGCTCTTCCTGAGGAGACTCAACCAGACCCCTTCTTGGTGCAAGCAGCAGCGCAAGGCCCAAGCAGAGCCAACTCTGCTGCAGGCAGAAGCAGCAGCAAGCAAGCAGCCAGTCCTGCGGCCCTGGGGCTCCCGCTCCTCACCTGTACTTCAAGGGGAACATGAGGGCAAGCAAGGCCCGGCAGGCATCCGTCAGCCTCTGGTAGCTGTTGGACAGAAAGAGGATCTTGTGCTCCGTGAGGGCCGCACAGAAGAGGCACAGCACGTTGGTGATCCCTGGGCAAAGGGCAAGAGGGAGGGGAGAGTCACAGCTGAACTGCCCCAACCGCACACCCAACCCAGGATGGTCTCCATTTCTCTGTGCCTGGGAGCTGCAAGAATCTTGGCTCAGGACCCCCGGCACTCTGATAGCTTCTCCTTCCTGTTCTAGACCCGGGCTGCCTCAGAGCTGCTAGCCTTCCAGGCACTTCCAGGGCCGGGCAAAAGACACCAGGCAAGGAATGATAACCATCCCACCCCACGTGGCTTGACCCCTGGGGTCTCACCAAGCTGTCGGAAGAGGAGGGCCACACTGCAGTTGCTGACAGGAAGAGAGTCGCTGACGGGTGTCTGGATCACCTGCCTGTCGCCAGCCCCCAGAGAGATTGTCCTCTGCAAGAGAGAAGCCACAAGCCCCACGGCCAGGACTCAGTAGCGGAAGTCAGGGACGTGCTCCGGAGCTGCTTTCCAGGAAGCAAGGCCCGCCTCCCTCGCCTTGTCAACTGGGGCTCAGGCACGGAAGGGAGGGACGCACCCCCTCACTCACCCAGCTGTACAGAGGGAAGGTGCCCTGCCTTGCCTGCCTGCAGCAGGTCTTCTTGCCTGCTCAACAGAGCACTTCCATGGAACGGGGAGGGAGAAGAGAGTCCCAAGACTGATGGACACACACACACACACACGTGTCCAGCTGAGTTCCAAGAACAACAAACCTTATATCTGAAGCAACCTCTGTCACTGGGACCACCTGGACTGGGAGCAGCAGGCGCTGGGCTGCCAGAGTGACAGAGTGATACTCCCCCCATCCTGAGACACAGGGGAATAACCCCTGCTCCCCTTCCCTCCCCCTCTCTTACTGACCCACAAAACACACACACACACACACACACACACACACACAGCCACATCAAGGAGGAACAGGGTCCTGCACAAAGATCACTCCTGAGAGGGACAGACAGATGGAAGCCTCCTGAGCCCCCCAGAGCCTCTTCCTCCGCCTCGCTGCCCCCCAGAAAGGAGGCACCCCCAGGAGAGAAAAGGTGTGCATACCGCTCCTCCTTCGTCCTCCGTGTCAGGCTGAGATAGAGACAGACAGAAACAGCACAGTCGATTAGAAATGCAGCGCAGCACAGGCAGAGGGCTGAGCAAGAGGGAGAGGCAAGTGCACGGAGCAGGACCCAGCAAGCCAGGAGGAGGAGGGGGGAGGGGGAGGGGGAGGAAGAGGAGGAGTGCAGAGTCTTGACACAGCAGAGAAGAACAAGGACAGAGGGACAGACAGACGGACGGACTGCCAGCCAGTCGCTAGACACGCATCCCACAGAGCCAGAGCAGTTCTTCCCTGGCACGCCTGTGCCATCTCCCTCCCCCGCCCATAAGGTGTGCATGGGTCCAGGCATACATACACGCATGAGCACAGACACAAAAAGGCGCAGAGGTACAATCAGAAAAGGATCTTCTGGATTCCTCCAGGCTAAGAAGAGGGAAAGTGTTGTTGCCAGCCAGCCGGCCGGCCAGCCAGCCAACACGGCCACTGGTCTCTGACACTGTCCAGCAAAGGAAGGTATGAGAAAGACCGTCCCTTCCTCCACTCGCCAACCCACACAATCACACACCCAAATCCCATCACCAGGTGCCCTTGGGTGAGGTCTGCCTTCAACCTGAGGGAGAGGCCTAAGCAGAGAGAGGGGCTTGCTGCAGTGGGCAGGGCCAGCCCACAACAACGACCGCTGCTGAGGACCCAGCGGGCAAGTCAGCCTGCCGGACACCTTCCCCCAGCCCCCGCTCACACCCCTGCAAGAGTCTAAGCGGTTGCCAGCAGCTAGGGCGCCTCGGAGAGGGAACGGGGGAGGTCGCCTGTGCCTGCGCCCCGGCTCCCTTTGGCCTGGAGATCCAGCTGCTGGGACCCCAGATGGAAGCAGGGACCCACCTGGGCACCCCCTGTGATGGGGATGGTGCAGGTCAGGAGGTTCCCAACGACTGTCTCCAAGGAGGTGCTCAGTCCATCCACGTAGATGGTGTAAATCAGGCCGAGGCAGTTCTGCGGTGGGGGAGAAATGGGAGAGGCTGTCACTCTCTGCAGGGCCGGGAGGGGGCGTGTGGGGCAGCCGGTGCCACTGCTCCAACACCACGAGCCATCTGGCAGGCATTTTGGCTGCCAGGTAGCAGGAGGCCTGAGCCACTGCTGGGGTGGGGGGGGGAGCTGGGCCCCAGAGAGGGACCCCAGAGCTCCCCCGGTGACTACTACTGCCAAGGACAGTTGTCTGTGGGCCATGGGGAGAAAAAGATGGCCCCACCTCCGTTTGCCTCAGCTGCGTGACTGGACTGTGGCTTTGACACCCTGTGGTGGGGGGAATACGACAACCACAACACACAAAGGTTGGCAAAGAGAGACAGTACGGCAGGGAATAGGACCATCCCTAAATATTTTGAAAGCTGAGCCCCTAAAAGCTACAGACTGCTATAGTTCAAGCAGCTCTGTTCTGAAGGGGCCCCACCCGACTCACAGGAGCCCCAGGGCCCCCTCTTCAAAGGCAAAGGCAGCCCCTACTCCCTGACTGGGATTGAGAGGATGGCCCAGGCAGTGCCCCATGCTCTTCCCAAGCCCCCTAAAACCACCACTCAGGGTACAAGGAGGGCATCTCACGTGCTTCCTCCTGCCACGACCTTTTCTTTGTTGGGGCCACCACACCGGCCCCTCCCCAATAGGTCCTGTTCCTCCAGTCGCCATTCCAGGACAGGCACTCCATAAACCTTGTTTTGTAAACCTCAAGTGGATCAGGACAATCTGCACCCCTGTGCCTTTCACAGCACAGCTATAAAGATAGCCAAGATAAGTGCACTCTGAAGGGCAAAGACTTCTTTGCACTGGCTCTGCCTCCCCGACACTTCTCCCCGAGCCACCCCTCCAATGCCACACCTTACCCGGAAAACCTCTGCGTGGTCCAGTCGGGACACAAGCACTAAACTCTTGGGGGCAAAGAGCTGTGCCGGCTGGACTGGGGTGGCCACTTCCTCCTCCTCCTCTTCCTCCCCCTCCTCTTCCTCCTTCCGCAAGCGATTCTGAAGCTGCTGGAAGAGAAAAGGCTCAGCTGTTCGGCTGGCCACCCAGAGCTGCCCACGCACGGCCTCTGCTTCAGCTGGGAGGGGAGCGTCTACCCCTTCTCAGAGGAGGCGGCGGCCACAGTGGGGCTCGCTTGGGGTTTTTGTACAGCTTCCCCTAGGAAACTGCAGCCCTGCTCCCAGGGTCCTTGTGCCCGTGCCAGGGTGGGAGGCCCCCACCCCTCTCCCACCCTCCCACAACCCATTACCTGGGACCTCTCAACGGCTTCCCAGAAGGTAAAGCAGGCACAGTAATGTCGCTCCGAGTTGATGTCCGTCAGGACGGCGATGAAGAAGGTGGGGGGATTTCTTTCGTGGAAGAGCTGCCACCCGCTCGGCTGGCAAAACTGCAAGAGAACGAGCGTGGTTGGCATCAAGCTGAGCGGGGGGCTGTTCCCACAGCGGCCGTGTCGTCACGATGGGCACCCTGGCCCACTCCAAGGCACGTTCCTTCTGCCTCCCCTCCATTCCCCTCAGGGATGCCCCGGAGGGCCACCCACGCCTCCTTGCCAGGGGCACAGCACTGGGGAGGGACGAGGCAACTGTCCTCCACCACCCACCACCAGGGGGCAGGCGTGCCTTAGGGTGACCGCTTGAAGGCCGACAGGAAGAAGAAGAACGGCAACAACAAAGGGGGAGGGGGGAGGAAGCTCAGCAGGGGCAAGGGAGAGCCCCCCACCAGCTGCACCTCATGCTGCCTTATGGGAAGGCCCTCTTCTCCCAGAAAGGGGCCCAGGGCCATTCCTTCAACCCCAGCTTCTCCTTCCTGCCACGCTCCCTCTCTTTCCCCAGCCAGGCAAAGGCACCCCAGACTTCGAGGGCACCGGGTGGGTGCTGGGGATGGAAAAGGGCCCCACAGCCAGACCCCCTCTGGATAGCATGTACCACGCAGTGAAAGATGGGGAATTGCCATCTGCCCACAGGTGGCCCAAGCCCACTCTCTGGGTGCCATCCCGGCCTTGTCATGACCTCATCCGGCCCCACCAGCTCTGGGAAGCAGTGCCCAGCTCTTCTAGGGGGAGACGGGCACGAGAGGGAGAAAGAGGCTGAAAGGCTGCCCTTGATAGGTGAGATGGTCAGCAAGGGGTCAAGCAGAATGGACTCTGGCCAAGGCCCTCCCTCCCTCTCCATGGCCCATACTGCCATTTTCCCTATCTTCCCACTGCCCCCCCGCTCCAGCTCACAGCCCAGACAAATGGGGTTTCTCAGGGCCCTTGGTTGCTGTTCTTCTTCCTCTTTTGCTCAAAATATCTTTAGGTTGCTCTTGTCTCTTTCTAGATTTCAGGTGGGGCACAATCAGCCATCATAACCAAAACGCAGGGATAGCTCACACGGCACTGAGTCAAGCCCACCAGACTTAAGAACCAGCAGAATGAAATGCACAGAAGTGGTCTCTCCCATCAAGGTGCACAAGAGAAGGAGTAGGTACTGGTGCATGTATTTGGGGGCCAGGTTGGACCCTAAACTTCAGGAAGCCAGACCCATGGCACTGGTTCTGTAAGAAGCCCCCAGGAAAAAATCTCTCCATTCTCTTTCTCATTGCCACTGTTCCCAGAACCGGAGGTTTGGCCTTAACTGCATGCTTTGAGGGAAACCCCTAACAAAAGCAGCTAATGAAGGGTCCTCCGGCCCGTCTTGCCAAGGTCCTGTGGCAAACGGGCAAGAGTCCTGAGGCCACGCATCTTCCAAAGGGATCCTGATGCATGGTGAAAGCCTAGAGCAGCAAGCAGGCTCGAGGCCTTGCAAGCTCATAGGAGGAGACAGACAACGGCTGATGCCAGAAAGAGACCCCACCACCACTCATGTGGCATCTCCTGCGGAATTCAGCTACTCCCAGGGGAACGGGAAGAAGGCTCAGCTGTCAACCCAAGAATTGCAGCTGTTTATTTCTGTTCTTGTACTGCCTGCTATCTGGGCATCTGTCAGCATAAGGAAGCCTTCTGGAGCAGCCCACCCCAGCCACTCAGCGCATTTGCTAAAGCACACCAGCACCTGCAAAGAGACGAGAGCAGCAGAAACAAAGAAAAGAAAACAGCGGTTGGGTGAGGGAGACCTTTCCCTGCCTGGTGGAGGCTGTCCCCCCACTCCAGAGGACTTGGAACCTTGGTCCAGCTGCCCTGACACTGAGCCCGTCTCTCACACAGAGGCAGCAGTGGTGACAGCAGGAGCGAATGGGCACTCCCTGGGGCTTGGGAGGGAGGGTGGCACTTACCTGGGAACCTGACCTAGGAATCCCAGCAAGAGAGTCCCAGCTGACATCCTCACCAGCAGTGCCATGGCCTTAGCTGAGCATCTCCAAGGAGGCAGAAGAGCCCCTCTGACAGAAACACTACTACAAGCCCACCCAAGGAACCAACCAACTGGCAGCGCTGGGCCAAGGCAGCCACTGTCTGGATTTGCAGGTCAGGAGCTGCCCACAGAGGCTTTTGCTGGGGGCAGGCCCCCTGTCCAACCTGATGCTGCTGCACCTGCTCCCGCCCTGGGGCCAGCTGAACACGCAGCTGCTTGCCAGCCTTTCCAGAGCTCCACGTCCTTTACAGGCCCAGGGTCTGCGGCACTTCCGGGTTTCTTGCATGACTGGTACTACGTGCTGGTGCCTGAAGGTCACACCTTTCAGAGCAGCAGCCCAGCTGGCCACAGGCTCGCCAGATCCTTCCAACATGCCCAGACAGGAGTGGCAACCTGATTCATTTGGGACAGGAGGGGCTGACTCTTGCTGGATGGCCCAAGCTCTCTGTCCAGCATCCCACAACCCAAACGGGCAACGCTGGTGGTACATGGGGCAACTTCACAACTGTTTTGGCATTCTGACACACTTAACGTTAATATTAGCTAAGTAACGTTTTGGGTGCTCTCTCATGTTCATATTATTTCTTTCTTAGTGCCACGTCTAACAGAGCCAGAAAGCTGCTGTGGCCAGGCCTTCTGTAGCCCACCTTTGACTCAGCACCAGCTGTGCCCTCTCCCAGGGAAAGCAGCCAGGCCTACACTGTGCTGCCCTTGCAGACCACTGGAAACAACTGCAGGAGTGCAAAATATTAGCGCCAGGCTGTTGCCTGTAGAGCTCTCTGCAGCCCACACCCCATCTATTTTCAGCCAACCCGGCCGACTGTCCATTTGCCCCTGAGTCCAATTCAAGGGGCTGGGGGGATAAAGAAAGCCCTTGACAGCTGAGACGCACTTCCCTCTTCCCTCCCCCTTTCATCTGAGGTCTCCCATGGAGGCCCTGCTCTGTGTCCTTCCCAGCACCCTAAGAGGCCGGGCTGGCAAGCACAGGACACTGGAAGCTTCCTCGTTGGAGCACAGGGTCCCTTGATAGTGGTACCTCCTCCAACAGGAAGGAAGCCAGCCTGGATCCAGGTGTTTGGCATTACCCTCTCTTAACAGCTTTTGGTCTTTACAAATTGTTTTTAAATATTCTTTAAATATATATATATTGTTTTATGTCATTTTAGTGGGCAGTGATTGATAAGGACTAACAACAGCACATTGCCAGTGGTTTTCAGGCACGCCTCACTTGCTTTATGACGGAGTGCAAACCATAAGGCAAGCAATGGAGCAGAAACTGTGGAAGATACCAAGAGTGGGGGGGGGCAACCACATGCTGCCAGAGGCCCCTGAGCAGTAGTGAGAAGGGGGGTGAAGGGGGGAGTCTGGACTCCTACTCTGGGCTGAGGCTCCTCATGCTACCAGACATTGAAAGAACTTTCAGTGGAGCTAAGATTTAAAAGGGACATGTACAAGAAATGAAAAAAGGTGGAAATTACCAAAGAGGAATTTAAACAAATAGTCAGCAAGTGTAGGGAGAAAAAAAAAGCTAAAGTGCAGACTGAGCTCAGGCTTGCTAGAGAGCTTAAAAACTGTAAGAAGGGCTTTTTTGGTTATGTCTGTAGGAAGAACAAGGAAACGGTAGGGCCTCTGCATGGAGAGGATAGTGAAATGTTAACAGGGCACAGAAAAAAAACAGAACTGTTGAACACCTTCTTTGTCTCGGTCTTCTCCCAAAAGGAAAATAGTGCTCTACCTGGGGGAAATGGAGCAGATGATGTGGCGGGGGAAATGCAGCACAGAAGAGGTAAAGAAGGAATACAGGAATATCTGGCCACTCTAAATGAATTCAGGTCTCCTGGGCCAGATGGACTCCACCCAAGGGTATTTAAAGAACTTGCAGAAGTAATCTCAGGGGCACTGGCAATAACCCTGGGGAATTCCTGGAGAATGGGAGAAGTCCCAGCAGACTAGAAGAAGGAAAATACTGTCCCCATCTTCACAAAGGGGGGAAATAGAGGACCCAAACAATTATCGCCCAGTCAGCCTGACACCAATACTAGGAAAGATTCTAGAGCAGATCATTAAACAGATAATCTGTAGGAACTTGGAAAGAAATGCTGTGATCACTAAAAGTCAACACTGGTTTCTCAAAAACAAGTCATACCAGACTAATCTTTCTTCTTTTTTTGATAAAATTACTAGCTTGGTAGATGAAGGGAATGCTGTGGACACAGCCTATCTTGACTTCAGTTAACTCCTTTCACAAGGTCCCCCATGATATTCTTGCAAACCATCTAGTAAAATGTGGGCTACACAATGCTATTGTTAGGTTGATTTGTGACTGGGTGACCAACCAAACCCAAAAGGTGCTCCTTATCAATCGCTCCTCTTCCCCCGGAGAGCAGTGACTAGTAGGATGCCACAGGGTTTTGTCCAGTGAAATTCAACATCTTTATCAACAATTTGGATGAGGAAAGAGGGCATTCTTGTCAAATGTGCAGATGACACCAAATGAGGAGGGGTAGCTAACAAGCTAACACCCTACAGGACAGGATCAGAATTCAAAATGAATCAAAGAATCATAGAAATGTAGAGTTGGAAGAGACCACACGGTCCAACCCCCTACCATGCAGGAATACTCCTGACAGATGGCCATCCAGCCTCTGCTTAAAAACCTCCAAGGAAGGAGACTCCACTACACTCCGAGGCAGCAGATTCCACTGCCGGACAGCCCTGACCGTCAGGAAGTTCTTCCTGAGGTTCAGGTGGAATCTCCTTTCCTGCAGCATGAATCCATTGCTCCTTGTCCTGGTCTCTGGAGCAGCAGAAAACAAGCCCTCTCCCTCCTCTACATGGCATCCCTTCAAATATTTAAACATAACTATCATGTTCCCTCTTAACCTTCTCTTCTGCAGACTAAACATACCCAGCTCTCTAAGTCTATCCTCATAGGGCTTGGCTTCCAGGTCCCTCACCATTTTGGTTGCCCTCCTCTGGACTTGCTCCAGCTTGACCACGTCCTTCTTGAATTGGGGTGCCCAGAACTGGACATAGGATTCTAGATGAGGTCTAACCAAAGCAAAGTAGAGTGGTACTAGTACCTCCCTCGATCTAGACACCATACTCCTATTGATGCAGCCCAGAATTGCGTTGGCTTTCTTGGTTGCCGCATCACACTGCTGACTCATGTTCTGCTTGTGGTCTATTAAAACTCCTAGATCCCTTTCACACGTACTACTATCCAGCCATGCGTCCCCCATCATTTCTGTATTCCATTTTTTCTAACTAAGTGTAGGACCTTACATCTCTCTCTGTTGAATTTCATTTCGTTAGCCTTGGCCCAGCTCTCCAATCTGACCAGGTCATTTTGAATTTTGATTCTGTCCTCTGGCGTATTAGCAACCCCTCCCAATTTGGTGTCATCTGCAAATTTGATGAGCATGCCCTCTATTCCTTCATCAAAGTTGTTGATGAAGATATTGAACAGCACTGGGCCCAGGACAGAACCCTGTGGCACCCCGCTAGTCACTTCTCTCCGGGATGAAAAGCAGCCATGGGTGAGCACCCTTTGGGAACGGTCAGGCAACCAGTTACAGATCCACATGACAGTAGCCCTGTCCAGTCCGCATTTTACTAGCTTCTTTGCAAGAATGTCATGGAGAACTTTGTCAAAGGCCTTACTGAAATCGAGATATGCTACATCCATAGCATTCCCCTCATCTATCAAGCTTGTAACTCTATCATAAAAAGAGATAAGAGTAGTCTGGCATGACTTATTTTTGAGAAATCCATGTTGACTTCTCGTGATTACCGCATTGCTTTCTAAGTGATTAGAAACTGACTGCTTAATGATCTGTTCCAGGATCTTTCCAGGTACTGATGTCAGGCTGACTGTGCGATAATTATTTGGGTCCTCTTTTTTTCCCTTCTTGAAGATGGGGACAACATTTGCCCTCTTCCAGTCTGCTGGAACTTCTCCTGTCCTCCAAGATTTCTCAAAGATTATAGCAAGCAGTTCCGAAACGATCTTATTGGAGAGCTGAGTCAAAGCTAACAAAATGAATTTCAACATGGAGAAGTGCAAGGGACTATATTTGGGACAGAAAAAAATGAAATGCACAGATATAGAATGAGTGACACCTAGTTTGATTGCAATACATGTGAAAGAGATCTAGGAGTCTTAGTAGAGGACAAACTAAACATGATTCGGCAGTGAGGTGTGGGAGCTAAAAAAGCTAATGGGATTCTAGCCTGCATCAAAAAAGAGTACAGTGCCTAGATCAAGGAAGTAATAGTACCACTCTATTCTGCTTTGATCAGACTCCACATGGAATATTGTGTCCAGTTTTGGGCACCACAATTCAGGAAGAAGGATATTGACAAGCTGGAAAATGTCCAGAAGAAGGCAACCAAAATGGTAGAACGCCTGGGAACCATGAAGCCCTCTGAGCAGCAGCTTAGGAACCTGGGAATGTTTAGCCTAGAGAAGTGAAGGTTGAGAAGTGACATGATAGCTATATTTAAATACTTGAAGGGATGTCAAATGAAGGGTAGAACAAGCCTATTTTCTGCTGTTCCAGAGACTCAGACACAATGGAGCAATGGTTTCAAACTTCAGGAAAACAGATTCCATCTCCACATTAGGAAGAACTTCCTGATGGTAAGAGCAGTTTGACAGTGGAATATGCTGCCCTGGAGTGTGGTGAAGTCTCCTCATTTGGAGGTTTTCAAGCAGAGACTGGATGGCCATCTGTCAGGAATGCTTTGATGGTGTCCTTCCTGCATGGCAGAAGGGGGTTGGACTTAATGGCCCTTGTGGTCTCTGCCAGCTCCATGAATCTATGATTCGAAGAAGTGCCACGCAGCCATTTCTTGCTTTCCCTTAGCAGGTGAAGGAAAAAAAATCTGCCTAGTGCTAAGATAAAAGACAAGGGAAGAAATGATGCCCCACCAATGGAAGATGTTGTCATCTTGAGATGCCCCCTTCCCCACAATAAAGTTTCACAAATGTGGCAGGGGGCTGCACACTCAAAACCTTCCCCAGAAGCACAGGCATGCACACATGCACACACATCCAGGTGTTTTGCCGCCCAATGGAGCCTCATCTGCACAGCTGCTTCTCCCGATTCTCCTGTGCTCATGAGGGGTTGAGGGAGCCACGAAGGCCAGATGGAGGCTACCATGCTCCACTCACACTGACACACTCTCACGCACGCTGCAGCTGACTCACCAGTTCAATGCCTTGGGGAAAAGGGTTGTCCTCCCAGTCCTTCTCTGGAAAGCGCTGGAGGATCTGTCCCTGGCCATCGCCGTTCCCTACAGGGAAAGAGGCAAGCAAGGTGAGTCATGCTCCACCCCAGCCCCTCCAGGGCTCCCCTCAGTGATGCAGGGACCCAGTATGGTGCACAATGCCTACCCCTCTGTATCTTGCCCCCGATGGGGGAGCCTGAGGGAACAGGGGAAGCCCTGACAAAAAGGTTGTTAACAAAAAGCCATTTTCTAAGCAATTAATCCTCCACCTAGATTTGCTACTGTTGCCAAGGAAGCTTTGAAAAATAACTTTACCTGGTACACAAAGAGAAAATAAACAATGCACTGGTTTCCAGAAGTGCCCCCCCATGCAAATGGCATGTTCCCCGCTCGCAGAACCTTCCTCTTTAACTGGCTGATTGGGCTTCTCAGAATCTGCCCATCAGCAATGTAATGCCTCAGCCAGGCTTTCTCTTCCAGACACCCTGCCAGTTCTATCAAACAGGTCTCAATTCACGGACGCCTGAGCCAATCCCCAATTCAACCACCCTCAGCCTACTTGCCTGCTGGCTGTTGGCTGCCTCAATCCATCGGGAGGCCCTCAGCCAGGCAGAGCTGCACAGACCAGGTCAAGGGACACCTCAGGGGATGCCTTTTTGGTCCAGCACGGCCCAGGAATAGCTGGGCTACAGCGTATAATTCCCAGTTTGGCTCAGGACGGTTCAAGCTCCCTATAATTATGCACCAGGCACAGAGTCTTGGCCATGGATGAAAACAAATCCATCCACCAGGTCCGGCAGCAACTTCACTTGCAGACGCACCAAAGGGAGAATGCACGCAGCCCTGAGCTTCAGAGAAGAGAGCCAATGGCCTCCATGTGCCAAGAGCAGCAAGAGATTGCCCACTGAGCTGGGAGCCACATAGTCAGGAATGGTGTGTTGTTGCCTGTGAGAATATTTTGGACAGCTAAGCTGGCTCTCACCAGGCCTCTTCACCCCAGATAACCAAAGCTCTATTTTGAGGAGTAAGCAAGCCAGCTGATGCTAGTTATGGCCCTCCAGGCCTGCCAACAAAGCCCACAGGCCGCCTCTCCTGGTTCCCTGCCACCAACCTGGTCCTGTGTGCCTTCCCAGCTGACCCTCAAGAGGTACAGAAGAACAGCCGCTGTGGGAAGAGCAGCCTGCCCGCCTCCAGCAGGGCGGGGGGAGTGCTGCATCAGAACAAAGATGCTGCTCTCTATGGCCCAACACCCTCTTCCACAGCCCAATGCTAAGCTCTCGCTCATCCCATCCAGCAGGTGGAGCCAACGTGGCTCACGGGGGCCAGCCACACTTCTTTGTTGAAACGCATCGTTTTAGACCCTTCGGCAACAGCACACCTTTTCAACAATGTGCATCCGCGTGATGGCTCAAACCCTGGAAGAGACGGTGGCAGCAGCAGCACCCGCTGACAGGGCTGCAGGCAGGTTGTGAGGAAGACACCATCAAGCCCTGCCCAGAACTTGGAGAGCCACTGCTCCAGCTCAGGAAGGGCACCACGGAGCTAAGTGGGCCAGTAGCCTGATTTTTGGCCAAAAGCTTACCCTCCAAGAAGGAAAAATAAGGGAGGCAGGGTCCCATTACTTACAGGTACAGAAATCATGCCAGTGCGGCTCATGGGAGGGGCAGGGGTGAGACAAATGCCCCAGTAACAACTGCCCACCCTGGTTTAGCATTCAGCCACAGGACTGGAGATTTGAAGGCCCAGGGAGAAAAAGGGGGAGGCTGTGAGAGTATTTTGGGGGAGGGCAGCTTTTTCCCTCAGGAGGAAAAAATCAGCTAAATTATTTTCTCTTTCTGAATGAGCAAAATGTGTTTTGAAAGAAGGTTTTTAAAATCCCAGGAGATGTGCCATATGAAGATCTGGACTGTCTATGCGCCCACAGAATGATCGTTCCTGTGTGCGTCCCACACAGATGCTTGGTGCTGCCATCTCCATAAGAAGGAAGTACTGGAGGTGGGTGAATGTGGGGGCTTCGGTGTCTGTGATACCAATGGACTACTGAAAAGTTCAACTATTTTCCATGTGGAGTTAAACATTTTATCCCGATACATTACTAGCCTAGTTCTCAAACCCCTAAATGGATGACACTGCTCCCATCAAAATAATACACGTTATTTGGCTCACTAGGAATAAATGCAGGCTTATACTTTAACTCCTCTGACTTCTTAGATGACAAAACAAAGAGAAATGAGATGCCTGAACTTGCACAAGATGTATTCACAAGCTTCCTTCTGCAAAATTCAGTCTTTGATATTTTTAAGTATCAAATATACCACTGCTAGCTTGTTTATGAAACATTTTATTTTGCCCAAGCAATTAAATAAATTTAGATGTAATATGAAAATAAAAAATGCATATATTCCTGTTTTTTCCCAAGTTTCCTTCTCGCCATCAATAAAATCCCTGCCCCCATATGCTGCTCCCCATGGCTTCAGGATTCCAGGAAACTTTTCATATCTCCCTTCCTCTCCCCATGGCCCAGAACAAAGCATCAGGAGAAATCAAAGTCCCTCAGAGGAGTGGTGGGAGTTCTTCTCTGATCCCTGGGCATTACAACTTTTCTGGGGAAAAAGTACCAGCTGCTGGACAGACCATTTCATAACCTGAGCTCACAGTCAGCCACAGTGAAAACAGCACATGCTTCATACAGACAGAGAGGTCCTGCACTGGTTCCTGACTCCTGCCACTCAGAGCGGAGGACGGGGCAACTGGCGAGAGGGAGAGAGGCGTTACTCACAACCTCACTGCTAGTAAGCTGGCAGAATGTGGGACAATCTGTCCCTGGTGTGGAACTGACAGGTGAGAGGGGTGCCACAAGGTCCCACTCTGAGCCCAGTAGGGCCCAACATCTTTACAAATCAGGTGGACAAAGGAGTAAAGGGAGTGTTCATCGAATGCACAGATGATATCTTTACAAGGCAGCTGGGATACTTTAGGAAACAAACAGAAATCTGGATGAACCAGTCAGGATAAAAAACTGCCCAAACCGGACATGAACTTCAACAGAAATAGATAGAAAATTCTGCAGAAAGGAAAGGAAAATCAAATGCACAAATACAGGATGGATGGGCCGCACATGTGAAAAGGACTCCGGGGTTCTAGCATATGGGAAGCAGGCTTAGACCCGGAGGAAGAAGCCTGAAAATCTGAAGAAGGGACATCAAGAAGTAAAGGATTCAGGTGACTCCATACCACTAGCCGAAAACAGCAAAGACTTGGAACAATTACTGAAGAAAGTCACGGCAGAAAGTGCAAAGGCAAGTTTGCAGCTGAACATTAAGAAAACAAAAATAATGACCACAGATGATTTGCATAACCCTAAAGCAGACAATGAGAATACTGAAACAGTTCAGGATTTTTCATACCTGGGCTGAGTTATTAATCAGAATGGAGACTGCGGTCAAGAAATTGGAAGAAAGCCAGGACTTGGAAGGGTAGCTATGAAGGAACTAAACAAGATCCTTATGTGTAAAGATATATCACTGAATACTAAAGTTAGCATTGCCCATGCCATGCTATTTCCCATTTCTATGTCTGGCTGTGAAAGCTGGAGAGCGAAGGAAGGAAGATGATAGGAAGGAAACCAACTCACTTGAAATGTGGTGCTGGAGAAAATGTTCTACAGATAATACCCTGGACTGTTAAAACGGACAAACGAATGGGTCCCGGAGCAAATCAAGCCTGAACTTTCCCCAGAAGCCCAGATGGCTAAACTGAGGCTGTCGTACTTTGGGTAGATCACGAGAAGGCACGACTTGCTAGGAAAGACAATAACGCTTGGTAAGGTGGAAGGCAGAAGGAGCAGAGGGAGACCACGTTACAGACAGATCAATTCAACCAAGGAAGACACAATGCCTGCCCTGAATCGGCAAGACGTGAGCAGGGTGTCTGAAGATAAGGCGACTGAGGTCTCTCATCCACAGGGTCACCATAAGTTGAACTCAACTTGATGCCAGTTAACAACAAGCTTGCTAAAGGCCACACATCCCAGCTTACTTGCAGGATTGGAACATGAGGCAACTCTTTAGAAGAGCAAAACAGGTACACATACAAACCACAGACAAAAAGCCATAATGCTAAAAAAAACACCATTAGACAAACAACAGTATTAAAAAACAGTCGAGTTAGAAAGCAATTTAGATGCTTATTAAAAAGTACACGAGGCAACCGGAAACCAGACCTCCTAGCCTGCATGTGGTTGGATTGGATAATCTCTGAGGTCCATTCCAGCGATTTGGGTGCTCAACAATAAGGCGACTGTGGTCTCTTCCAACTCTACATTTCTACGATTCTGTGATTCTATGACAGGAAAGACTCTGCAGAGCTGCTAGCCTAGCAGAATGCAGGGCAATGCATGAGACAGACCAATGCCAGGCTGCTTCCTGGATTCCTCTGTACTTCTGAGACCCTAAAATGGCAAGGAAACAGTGCCTCCATGGGAAGCTCCTTGGAGGATTCATTTACCCTGAAAAGAAGAGAGAGCCCACGCATTATGACTGCTGAGAAAGAGAGGCAGAAACGCTCATACTGAAGTCTAAGAGAAGAGTACCATCCCACAAGCTTGAAGCCAACATGAAGCAGGAAGGATATGTTCTCTCACTGATTACTAGAAGCGGCCCTTCCTGTCCCCTTTGTCAGTCAAAGTCACTGGGTGTCAGAGCCCACAAAAAGATAATTTAGCTCACTTTCTCCCCCAGCTTTCCTTCTTCAGATGGAGTATCAAACCCAGACCTCCAGCTAAAATATTCCAGTTCACTTTTGACAGGAGTTTCTGACATGGGCCTACCCATACCAGCCAAATAAGCCAGGAAATGCCCCAGAACCTTCTCCAGCTGTCCTTCTAAATCCAAGGGAGCATCTGAAGCAGAGAGCTGAATCTCTACGGAGGATGGATGCAGCCAATGGTGGGGGTGGGGGTGGGGGTGCCTCTCCCTTTTCGGGCTGTCTTTCGCCCAGGGGATGTCTGACCTGTGAACCAAAACAAGTGTCCATAGCACCCCCCTCCCGAATGCTCATCCGTCCCAGTGGCACAAGGCCAAGCACAGAAGGCAACACTGTCCCCCTGCAGGCTGGACCACCTGCCCATTGCAGGAACCACGGGGCTGTCCCTCTGCAGGCTGCCCTGGCTGGGCAGAGAAAGGGTTGCCCTGGCCGTTCTGAGATGGAGGCACCCTTCCAGACATTTTGACACAGATGCCTCTGCTGTGCCGGTTCACAAGCAGGAAACCAAAAAAGGAGGACCCAATTGCGTGCGTGCGGCACACACACACAAAGAAGGGTGCTTCATGCTCCTTTGCCCTGGAACATGAAGTCCCATGTCCAGAAAGGGTGGGCTAGGGAAATCTGTCCCATGAGGGCTCCACCTAACATGCCCAGCCACCTGACGGAATAGTCTCTGCTCCCATCCCTGACCCCCAGCTTGCAGCGGCCTTCCTACCATGAAGTCACCCAGCCCCAGGGACACCACCACTGCCCAGTATGCAAATGCACATCTGAGGAGGCCTCCAGTGCTGCCGCCAGTCCAGAGCAACTCGTGTCAGCAACTGAGACAATGTTTGCCCTGTTCTCCCCATCTGGCAATGGGGGAGTGGACCTCAAAAGAATGCCCTGCTCCTGGGAGAACAACAAGGGCGCTGTGTGCCCGGGGTTCTGGACTACCGGATCCTGGCCGTTCCTCCTCTCTGGATGAGCCCGTGTAAGCCAGGGGTGTCATCATGGCAAAGAGCTCCAAACAGCCAGGACAGGCACAGTGCGGTTCTCCTGGGGCTGCGGAGGCTGGTCTTGCCCCCAACCAAGTGGGGTGAGGGGGGCCAATATTGTAACCATCTCCTTCAGAAATGTCTAATGGCACCTCTCAAGCCTTGGGAGCGGAACACGCCTAAAATGTCTATAAACACAGCAAAATGAGCAGTACCACCCACCTCTTTTTATAGTTCCGAATTCTTCTGTGGGTAACCACATTTCCCTTCTACAGCCTCCCTTGAAAAAGAAGGCCTACGACCATGTTGCTGGTGGGCAGGGATGCTGACGGAGCAGCCCCTCAGCAGCCTCCCTGAACAGCTGGCCTTCAGTGGAGGGGCTGGGACAACCCCAAGGGCATTCCTGCTGGCCCCATGTCAGATCATCTGCGCTGATCAGAAGCAGGACTGGCTCACTGGGATTCAGCCAGGAGTCTCTTTCCTGAAATCTCCCTGGAGAGTCCCAGGGAAAAGACATGGGATGGGATCAATGCCACCCTTCCCCATGGCCTTTTTGGAGGGAGGGGCACTGTTTGATGGTAGTTGGTTGGAGAGCAGAACCCTAGTAGCAAGGGAAGAAAAGAGAAATGCATACAGACCCACAGACCAGTAGGGGCCCCAGGGGCCACCAAGTCCTCAAGGAAGGTGAATGCTACCTTAGCCTGCTTTAACAGAACCACAGTTTCCAAGTCAGGGGAAGCAATAGGACCATTCTATTCTCCACTGGTCAGCCCTCATCTGGAGCTCTACCTTCAGTTCTGGGCACCTTATTCCAAGAAGGATATAGACAAGTTGGAGCAGGTACAGAGAAGGGCAACAAGAATGGTAAGAGAGATGGAGAACAAAACCTATGAGGAGAGGTTGAAGGAGCCGGGTATGTTCAGCTTGGTATAGAAAAGACTGAGCAGGGACATGACTGTAGTCTTCAAATACAGAGAGAAGGGAACAGGTTTTTTTCTCTGCTGTTCCACAGGATAGGACCACGTCTCATGGTTTGAAGTCCCAAGAAGATAGATTTCAGTTGAACTTTAAAAGGCATTTCTTAACGCAAAGAGCTGTTTGACAATGAAACCAACTGCCTTTTCTGGACAGCTACCTGATGAGAGTGCATTAGCGAGAGATCCTGCACTCAGCAGGGGGTTGGATTTGGGGGCTGATGAGACACCTTCCATTTCTGTGATTCTTCGGCAGCTTTGGGCTGCTGAGTGCAACTCTAGGCTCTGTTTTCCCAACAAACAGGTAAGGGTTACTGCTCATCTTGTTTTGTGGCCATTTTGGGTGAGTCAGTCAAATGCCCTTCATGCGGACAGACAATTGTATGTTCCCCTCGCCACAAAGACTCACAAAGGAAGCACAGCGCAGGTGCTTGGGCAAGTCTGCTACTCTTGCATGAAAGCACCATTTTAAGAAAATCTCCAGTCATGAATTTGACAGCTTGAGCCAACAGTTTCAACTGGGAATTACAGCCCCGCCAACCTGAGGCTGGGAGCTTCCCTGTAAAGATGGAGTCATCTCAGCCTCACTGGCAACAAGGACACAAAGACCAACAAGTATTCCCATTCTTTATGATTCATTGATTAGACACCTCCTAAATCCACTGCTGGCTGTCACATACAAGACAATTGGTGGCCTCCTTAAGCTATCCTTGGAAAGGTTCACCCACTGGGTTTTAGCAGCCAAGGGTGAAATGAGATAAAGAAGGCTGAGTGGCCGAGGAAGAGACCACGGCCCACTGAGCATCTGGTCCACATCATCATGGTCACAGCTTCTGCAACTCATCCAATGGAGCAAGGCCAAAGGGGAAGTGTCCTGGACAGACCCCCCTGACTGAACCACAGGAACCCCCTCTTGCAGGTCTTAATCCAACCAGCCACTCAGGGAGCCTGGAAGACAGTATGTGTTCAAGTGCCAACGACTCAGTGTGGATGCTCTTACCGGGCTAACAGTTGGCCTTCGGATAGTAAGAACTGCTCAGGCAGGGAGCAGGCTGTCCTGGACAGCAATGGAGGTAAAGCAGTGCCAGATGGCTGGGCTTCAGTCTTTCTGAAGCACCAGTACCAGCATCCCTCCCAGGACTGTGTTTGAGTTTCAAGTTCTTCAACAGAAGCCCTTCACAAGCAAATCTGGGGGAAACAGGAGAGGGCCTGCCCTCCAGGCTCCAAACCTCCCTTCCAAGGAATGCCAGGCTGGCCCCCTCACATGTCCTACCTCCATCAAGCAAAGGCTTTTTCATTCAAGCAGGCTTTGGGACCTGCCTCCCCCCTCCGCTGGCCCATTTTGCTTGGGAAACTGGGTCTTGTTCACAGAAAAATGATCTTTCATGCTAAACAAACTGCTGAATGGGTGGGAGGGGGGGCAATTTTCAAGAAAGCAGCTGAGGAGGAAAGGGATGACCCATATTCCTCCACGTGCTGTCACCTCCAAACACCTATCACTGTATTAGGGTTAAACTGTAGGAAGTGGGCTCTATTTGTGCAGAAAAAAACTGATGCCCCTGAGGGAAAGGATTGCCAAAAGGACATGAAAGGGAAAATGAGTGGCTCAAGGCCAGCTGTTTCTTTGCTTCTCACTGCTATGGCTGCAGCTCTGGCCAAAAAAGTGCTCTGCCTTTATGGCCTACTCAGGAGTGGGCAAAGTGTACCCTCAAAGACTTCCTTTCCATATCACTCTTTTCTTGGGGGGGAAAAAAAAAAGAATCCCATCTTCCAGAAAACTGGAGGAGTACCAATTCATCTTCTAAACAGGTTGCGGGCACCTGCTCCCCCTGTACTGTTTGCAATAATGAGAGAAACTGTTTTTAAGAAATGGAAGTGACCTTCCTTGGTTGGTTTGTTGCGGTGATTGTTTTCTGCCACCTTTAGCCGGAGGTGCCTCTTCCTGAGCTACATGGACACCGCAGGCCTAAACAGGCTCCCTTAAGAGTAAGGCCCAACACACAAAAGGAGATTTAATTCTGGATCAGCACTGTCCATTTCTTAAGGATTGAGCCCACAGTCTTTCATGAAAAATATGGATGAGAATTCTGCTCTTGTACACAAAGGAACGAACAGGAGCAAAACCAAACAACCTTTGAAAAGTGTTACAAACAGCTGGTCTAGCATGGCCACCTTTATAGCACAAACCAACACTGTCTATCCAGCAGGACTGATACTTTCCACATTACCTCAGGAGAAGCACTCTGCTGCCCAACAACTCTCAAGGGTTGCTTCTGGACAGCCTTCAGGTCCAGAGTCTGGAAGCATCACGTCCTTGTGCAAACACAGAGACTTGAACCAGACAGAAAGTCCAAGTTCATCATTGTTCTGTTTTCTTGAAACATGAGAGCTAAAACACAGCAAAAGGCTCACGGCATGCAAAGAACAAGATTCCTTGGCGTCATAAAGCCTTCCTGGGCTTGCAAAGCCAAGTTTTAACTGTTACAGAACCAAAAGGCAGCATGAACTGCAGAAGTGGGAGCTTGTTTTATCATCTCCTTCACGGGGAGGGGAAGCCAGGAGGAGGAGCTGGTAGGATTTAGCCTCCACGTCTAACTTTCTGTGAGCATCTTCGACAGGACTTGAACCTGCCTAACCCAACTACAAAAACAGCTAGAACAAGACAGCCCTTCCAGAGGCTCTGAGGAGAGGCAAGGACACGATGCTCAGCATCATCGCCCTCCATGAAAAGCTGGGCTGAAGCACGGGCAGAGGCTGGCTTCTCTGTGTCTTGGCCAGGGGTGGGAGAGAAGAGTCCTACTTCATGACTCAGGAGGCAGCCAAGGCAAGGCTTGGGGCCAGCCACTTCACTGCTGAGGTGGCCCCGCCGGAGCAGAAGGAGGCTTGGCCTGGCAGTCCCAAGACTGCATCTCCTTCCCACTCCCTCCCCTCCCCTCCCGTCCCCTCCTCTGCTGCTGCTGCAGCTTGGTGGTTAGGCTGCCGCTCCACCCACTTCCCACCCGCAGGCCTTCCTCTCCTTCCTTCCTAGGCAGCAGCTTGTCAAAATCTGCATCACGCTGTTGTACAGAGAAGCTCTGAGTGTCACATGTGGGAAAGATCCCGTATGATCCTTACAGCCCACCTGTGAAGGGGGTCCAGCAGGGATGGGTAGGAGATCAGCCAGGGTTTCCCACTCAGCCGCTCAACAGGGCAGGACAACCTGAAGATTTAAGATAATCCCAAGCGCCTGTCAAGCTGTCTGTTGCACCATCTGAGCCTCTATCATTCTGGTTTCCTCTGCTTAACGTTCAACTGTCCTAAAGACATGCTGCATCGCGTATTTCCTCATTAGAGTTTCATTTCCCACGTGGTACACCCAAGAAAAACAACTTAAAGCCACCGAAACCTTTTGACAAGATGGAGAAAAAGGATTACCAAATTATCTATGGCAAATCTGAGTGAGAAGTGTTGCAGAGGCAGACATGTTGACACGGGTAGCCAAGAACGGGTGCGTGGGTGTGTGCAAGAGGACCTGCCAAAAACATCTCAGCCAAAGAAATACAGCCACAGATCCCCTGGAAGAAACCCTGACAGCTCCTCTTAAGCAGCTGAATGCCAGCCCCTAACACCCCCCCACTCCTCCTCCATGATTCTGACAAAACTCCATACTGTGGACTGTCACCACGCGTGTTCCATGTTTGGAAAATCAGCAGCTGACACGCTGCAAGCCACAACAGCAGAAAAAAACTCATTTTTCTCTTCGTGCTTCCCTGATGTCATCCATTCCTCTGTGACAGCTCTGCCGCAGAACACAGCCTATGAGTCAGGAGACTCAAAAGCCAAAAGGCCACAAAAGATGCTGAGAAAAAAACAAGGCCACGAAGCACCAAAGGGGCCCAATCTCGCGCGCGCGTGTGTGTGCGTGCGAGCTGGCCTCCCTTGTGGGGAATGCTTGGGGATCACAGCAGCGTGCTTTAAGAATCCTGCAATGACCCATGACACCCCTGGACGACCGACCAATCTTTGTGAAGGGTGTACCCGCTGAGCACCTGCCCTTGGATTTCAACCCCTCCAGCGGCTCTCAGAGGCAAGACCAGAAAAAGCCCAGCCACAAAAGGGACCCGGCTCTCGTTCTTCCTCCCATCCGCCCCGGCCTCTGTCGAAGGCCCCTTTGCCACCGACCCCTTTCCCCAGGAGGCCAGGCTGAAAGGGCTGTTGCCGCATCTGCCTCCTCATTTCTGGCCCATGGCTCCCCACAGCACTGGAGGCCGGGCACACCCACCAGCCAAAGACAGCTTCCCCCTTGCCCGCAAAGACAGCCACAAGCACTCTGCACAACACTAGCCAGAACAGAGACGTCTGGCAGGAGGGGCCCCCACATCCTCTATGGGGGAAGGACACAGCCCATCATCCACCCACCCACCCTCCCTCCCTCTTTCCCCTCCTCGTACAAGCCAAAAGAGGGGGGGGGTTGCAATCCCTTGGGAGAAGCCCAGCAGTTATTAGAGAGAGAAGCACCATCTATGGAGGCCAGGCTCCAATCCCCCCAAACCAGTACTTTGATTTGGGAAAGAAAACAAACCAGCGGCCGGGGAAGCCATCTACCCGAAGGCACCCCGGGTCCGGCCTGGGGCGCCCCCCCGCCCTCCAGGCGCTGTGAAGCCGCTGTACGCCCGCCCTTCCCCTCGCGCAGCCCCTGCCTCCGCCACCGAAGCGGGGAGACCCCTGCCCTCCCGACCCCCGCCTCAACAGAGGCCGCGGAGCAAAAGGAAGACCCTCGCCCCACGCTCCCCGGAGAAAATGCAGCCCCCTCCCCCGTCCGGGCTGCATCCGAAACCCCCGATGGACGCCCGGGCTGCCGAAAGGACCGCCAACATCCGGCCCGAACTCCCCGGTTTGCTGGTCGCCGCCGCCAAGCGGACTCCGCCCTACGGCGACCCCGCGGAGGAGAGACCCCCGGCCAAAGGCCCACCCCGGACAGGCCACGAGGCGGCGTGCCTCATCGCCCGGGGCGGCGGGGAGGGCGGCCGCGGCTGCCGCGCTGACTCCGCCGGGCCTGAGCGGGGCTGAGGAGGAGGAGGACGCCGCCGCGCCCACCTTCTCGCTCGGGGATCCCCTCTCGCTCGGGGTGGCCGGCCGGCCGGCCGCCGAGCACAACCGCAACACCGCCGGCCCCGCCCGCTCCCCGCCCGGCTCCCTCCCGAGGGCCGCCTCGGCCAAAGGCCGCGGGGAGGGGCCGGGAGACCGGGCGGGAGGGCGGAGGCGTCCCTCCCGCCGGGGCCTCTCCCCGGGACGGAGCCCGCCCGGACTCACCGCGCTTGCCTGGGGCGAAGGCCACCACCACGAAGTAGTCGGCCAGCCGGGCCATGGCGGGGGCGAGGGCGCTGCGGGGGCTTCTTCTCCGTCTCCTCCGCTTCCCCGGCGGCGCTCCGCCTCATGGCCGCCCGGCCTCCGCCGGCGCCCCCCGCTCCGTCTTCGCCGCCGCGGCCGTCAGCGCTGCCTCTCCGAGCCCCGCCGCTCCCGCCGCCGCCGCCTCCTCAGGCCACGCCGACGCCATCTTGCCTGGGCGGCGAGACCCAGCCCCGGCCCGCCCGGCCCGGGGCGCAGGGGCGCAGGCGCGCCGCCGCCGCGGCAGCCAATGAGCGGCGGGGCCCGGGCCGGGGAGCATCGCCATTGGCCCCTACGGGGCCGAAGGGCCGCCTCCGCCGGCGCTGCCGCTTCCTTCCTTCCCTCCCTCCGGCGGCGGCGGCGGCGGCGGCGGCCTCCGGAAGCCGGGGGCGGGGCCTCCTCTCCCGCCTGGCCGGGGGGGGCCCTTCGCGGAGCCGTTCCGCCTCCCCTCCCGCTCCCGGCGAGAGCAGCGAGGCGCGGCCCGGCTCCCTCCGCGGCTGCAGGGCCGGCCGGCGGGCGGGCGGGGAGGCCTGCGGGCGTCCTCTGGGGCCGCGGCTGCTGCGGGGCTTCGCACCGGCGGGCCCTCGGCGCCCGGGAGGGTCGGGAGAGGGCGGGCGGCCGGCCGTCAGGGGGATGAGCGGGGCGAGGCGAGGCCGTGCGGGAGAGCCGCCGTCCGACGCGCCCGCCCCGCGGCCCCTCTGGCTCGGGGAGATCCCCGCGCCGCCGCCGGCGGGTGGTCCGGCGAGCGAAGCCCCCCGGGGGGGCGGCCCCGCCAGTGGGGCTGGCCTGAGGCGGGGGCGCGCGCGCTCTCCCGCCCCCCGGGCCCCCGGCTGCCCCGGGTTGGCCCGCTTGGGATCCCGCTCCTTTTCTCCCACTCGGTCCGCCTTTCTTCGCCTGCCCCCGCCAATCCTTTTCGGGAAGCGGAAGGGGGCGCGAAAGAAGGGTCTGTCCCGGGAAAGGGATGTGTTCGGGGGCTTTCATGGGGGCCTTTCTGGTCGCTCCTCGTGGAAGGTAGCGCGAAGGCCTCGTGGTCGCTCCCGGTGCCCTGGCGTGCAGAGCGAGGCCGGGGGAGCGCGCGGGCTTTCCGTGTACTCGGTGGCAGCGGGACACGCGAGGGGGCGACGAAGCGCGGCTCCGGCAGGAGGCCCGGAAGCGGCGCGGCGCGCTCGGGGGTGTCGGGAACAAGGCGCGGCGCCTAACGGAAGCGCTCCGGGGAGCTGCCCGTGCCCGGCGAGGGTCTCTGGCGGGGGCTGCTAGCGCTCCGGCGGCGACGGGAGCGCTCCGCTCGTCCTCCGCGCTGGCCGCGGTTCCTTCAGCTCCCTAAGCACCGCTGCTGCTGTCCGTACTGCTGAGTGAGAGGTCCCTGCCCCGAGGGGCTTCCCGTCTATCGGCCGCACCCCGGGTCCTCAGGCTGTCTCCCAAGAAGGGCCGCCGGGCGTTTCGAGGAGGGAGGGGCTCAAGGCAGCCGCCCCCAGAGACAGGTGGCTGGGCGGTTTGGAGAACGGGAGACGCGCGCCGCGAACGGGGGCCAGGCGGACCTGGTGGCACCTTGAGACTCGCTGGAAGAAGTCGGTCCCCGAGGTTTGCGGAGAGCGAACTCCCCATCGCCTCCTGTGTCTCGGTCTCGAAGATGCTGCAGGACCCCCGGCGTCCCGGTCCAGGCTGACGCCGCTGGCTCTGGAGCCGCAGCGAGGGCTGCGGAGAAACCGGAGCGGGGGGGGGGGCGAGCGGTCCAGGAGGCATCTCGTCGGCAGAGTCCCCCCGAGTCCCAGCCGAGCGACGCCAAGTTAAGGGGCCACCACCGATCCAGGCCCCTCTCGAGCGCCGGCCTGCAAGACTGCACCCGGAGGGGGCGGGGGCGGCACTGGGGGGCACCAGAGGACTGGGGCGGCGGGACGGCAGCCCCCGCCCGGCCCTCGCTGAGTTCGGCGCCTGTGCGGGTCCTCGCCCGCCCCCGGTCCGCCAGGGAGGAGAGCTGGGGCAGCGGCTGCCTTCCCCCGCCCGGGCGCCAGCAACTCCTCCGCGAGGGACGGCTGCGGCGATGTCTTCGGATCTTCCATTAGCCGGTTTTGGAGGCCCGCCTGGGCCGCCGAGGGGCCGGCGCCTCGGACAGCCCGCGGGGCGTCTTGTAGCGCGGGTTTCTTCCGCGGTCGGCCTCCTCAACGCACCCGCGGATTCACGGGCGAAAGGGACGCGGCACAGAAGCACGCCCCGGGCAGCCGCTTCCCCCGTGTATTTGAAACGGCAGTGGCGGGAGGGGGGACACAACGGCCGCCCCCGCCCCACGTGCATTCTGAACGTGCCCCTCCGGGAACGCCCGGAGCCGCGGGGGACGAAGGTCCCGGCAGACGCCCCGAAAGCACCGAGAAGCCCAGCGCGGGCTCGCGCCCACGCCGCACGGGGCCCGGAGAGGGGCGCGTCCGCCGCGGCCAAAAACCCCAGGAGGGCCGATGGACGGGCTGGACTGGCGGCGACCCATTAGACGGAGGAGACCCCACTCCCCGCGGGCACGCACGCTCAGAGAGGCAGGGGGTCCGTGGCGGGGCCCGCGGTCTCCCAGGCCTCCGGCCCCCGCCGCTCGGCGCCCTGGCCGCAGCCACGCCTACCCGTGGCCTTCCGAGGCCCGCACTCTTGGGTCCCGGGGCTAGGCGATCAGCGGGCGAGGCGAGGCAGCCAGACGGCGGAGCCCCGCGTCCTGGGGGGCGGCCGCGAGAAGCCAGAGCGCCTGGGTGCCACCTGTGGGAAAGAACTGCGAGGCCGGAGTCCGAGGCTGGCCACTCCGACGCGCCTTCCGGGCCGCTCCGCCCAGAGGAGAATTCAGCGAGCCCGGCCTCCAGGAGCGGCTGGAGCCCCAGAAGGTGCTCGGCGACACGGGGGGCGCCTTTGCCCTCACCGGGGCGGCGAGGGGGCCCAGACGCCGCGCGACGCCTCCTCGGCTGCGAGGGCTCTCCCCACAGACGGGGTCCCTCCCCTCCGTCCCTCCTTCGCGGGGAGGCGCCCGGCCGTTCCTCTCGCTCCTGCGGTGCCCGGTGCCCGGGCCAGCTTGGCGCCGCCAAACTCGGAGGCGCGCCCCGACTGACGGAGGGGCTGTTCCCCACGGCTCAGCGACCGGGCCGCCCGGGGTCTCGGCGGTGCGCAGGCAGCCCCTACCGACAGGCGCGGCTGCTTCGGGCGGCAGAGGTGCCTCCCAGGGGACGCCTCGGAGGGGGACCGCAGAGGCGGCCGGGGTGCTGGAACGGTGCTGCCGTCTGGCGGACAATGCGAGCACTGCAGGTGAAAGGAAGCCTCGGAGCCCCCGGGCGCTGGACCGGGCAGGCACCCCTTTTGCCGATCCTCTGTGGCCACGCGGGCAGGCAGGCAGGCGCGCGCGCGCACCGGCCGCCCCCCCTCCACTCAGAACCCCGGGACCGGCGGCCCCCATCCCAGCAGGCTTCAAGCCTGCCGACGACCGACTCTCCAGCAGACCCTGCCCGTAGGGGGGCGGAGGCGCCAGTGGGACCCCGGAGCGCCCCGCCCCGCCCCGCCCCGTCGGCCAGAGAAGAAGGAGCCGGGAGGGGCTGCCGGGCTGGGCGGGCGGGCGGGCGGGGGAAGAGGGTATTTAGTCCGCCGGACGGGCGCGCCGCGGCACAAGCCGGCAGAGAGAAAGCGAGAGGGGCTCTCTGGTGGTGGCGCCAGCGACGAAGAGGAGGAAAGCAGAAGGGGAAGGTGCGCCGTCCGGGGGAGGAGAAGGAGAGCTGCGATCACCGCGCAACGCCGCTCGCTCCCTCCCGCGGGGTCCCCGCCGCCGCCCAGCCCTCATGGAGCCGCCGCCGCCCGGCCCGGGTTGCATCAGCCGCCGCCTCGCCCTTCTGCTCTTGCTGCTGCCGCTCCTCCACCTGCCGGGCGCCCAGCCCTCCTCCTCCTCCTCTTCCTCCTCCCGGCCGGCCGCTCTGTCGGGGTCCATCCCCACGCTGCCCCCGGTGTCCGCGCCTCCCCCCAGGTGAGCGCTCTCGCCCCACGACCCCCCCACATAAAGAGCACAGGGAGCGTCGCCCTCCGGGGGAACAGAGCTGCTGTTTTTCCGGGAGGGACCTCTCCCCCTTTTCATTTGGGAGGCCGCGGCGCCGAGAACCCCCCCCCCGCTGCTCCCCTGGCTGCGCCCCATCTGTCCTCCTACCGGCGGTACGGGGGGCAGGAAAGATTTCTTTCGTGACCCTTGACATGGGGAGCCCCCACTCCCTAGCCAGGGGGCAGGAAGGGGCTGGCTGCCTCCCCGCGTCCCTTGCCAGTGCCCTTCTCCCCGAAGCACTCGGCGCCCCCTCGCAGAATGCCTGCTTGGATGCAGCGGGACCCTCGTCTTGCCCCGCGGCGAGACGTCCGGTGGCAGGGAGTTGCCCAGGCTGCGCCAGCCTTCCCTGACTTCTCTCCCAGCAGACCGAGGAAACAGAACAAGCCTAAGGTGGGGGGTGGTCCTCTGTGCCAGGGCTCTTTTATGGTGAGAGGGAAATGGTGCTGTTTGCATTGAGGGGGAGGGCTACGGTAACCCAAGGTCGGGGGGAGGGGCATGGAGACGGGTGGGAGAAGGCAACAGAAACCCTCCTTGCCGTGACTGGTCTCCCCGCTTTTGAAGGAAGGCTTTTAGTGCCCCCCGCTCCCCCCTCATTCCCCGTCCTTTGCACCGCATCCAGGGACGGGGGCGGGAGGAACTTCCTTCCGTCCAGGATCCACAGTCCAGTCTGTCTATCTGCTGTCCCGATGGAATCTGTGGGGGGGGCGGTGCCGGGACCCTCCTCCCATCATTCTCCGGGGATGGGGCGGCCACGTCCTGGGTCTAAGTATACTGAAGTCCCTTGCGGACGCCTCCGCATCAAAGAGCAAAGGCAGTACTCTCATCCCACCTACAGCGCGGTGTGTGCCTCCCCGCAAGTAAGCCCCGCTGCATGCCCAGGACTTTATCTCTGGGAAGCAAAGGCTGCCCAGTCCCCCCTGCGCCCGGGCCAGATGCCAATGCCAACCGCTGCTCCAGATGGGGAGAAGGTCTAATTTCAGCCAGGCATTCTTGTCCTCCGTGAGTCACTTTGGCACAGCTTTAGTCGTAGAATTTCTTAGGCCACTAATGAGGCGCTAAGAAAATAGCCCGTGCAAAGAGCGCAGATAATTGCTGGCATCAGGAACCAGACCACACTGCTAGAAATGAAAATGAGGAGGAGACCTCTGGTTGCAGGTGATGCAACAAGGTGTTGGCAACTGGAAGGAGCTCCTGACAGCAGTACCGAGGGCGAGGGGTATTGCTGGTGCCACGCCTGTAACAGCCCGATTTACCGTTGTGCTTTGTGCACTGAAGACGTGGCACGGGGAAATGCTAGCTTAATGGAGAGAGGCAGGTAAAGCCATGTACTGCTTATTTTATTCATTTCTATCCCACTTTTCCCCAATAATGGGATTCAAAGTGGCTTACAACTTGTCAAAGCCAGTCTGTCCCATCATTATCTGCCCATCAGATAAAAGCCCTCTTTGCCATCAGGGGTGGGGGAAGGAAGCCCAGCAGCGGCATTGAGCTGTAGGAGTCCTGAACGGGGTTAGGCACTGCATTCCTGCTCAGAACAGGCAGGCAGTGGAGCAGGGAGTCCGTGGAGATCCACCGTGTGGATCTGGTTCAGCTCCTTGGAACGATGGTTGTCTTCTGCTGCCTGGGAGAGGGGCATGCGAGTGAGCGGGGCATCCATCCCACTGCAGCCCCTTTGTCAGTTACTTTCTCCTCCCTGACCCCCCCCGACAGCTCTCCCCCCCCCCATCTCCAGCTCTTCAGAGTGTTTGCAGTTTTGCTGCCTGGGACACCTGAAGTCAAGCAGGTTATGCTTGGCAGGGACGGTGCAATAGACTTCAATCTCTCTCTCTCATTGGTTACTGGCACAGTCTTCTGGAAGCACGGAGACAATCCAAAGGAGTGAGGGTCTTGCCCCTTGCTGGAGTCTCTGCTTTTCTCTTCCTCCACCCCATGGTCTCCACTTAATGCCTGAGGTCTGTCCAGAGGCTCCCTGTTGCCCACCATCACTTGCCTTAGGGCCTCGTGTGGCTTGTGGCCCTGCCTTTTTTGGTGTGGGGCAGAAATCCCCCTGCAGGAGAAGAGAAGGAGGACACACATTGGGGTCTGCGCAGCAGAGTGCCGCATGGGCCACAGAAGCCAGGGGCTGCTGCTGGAGGAAAGTGTGGCAAGCAATATGGTTTGAACAAGCCAGGGAGCCACAGTGGACAGGGGGGTGGTAATTGCCATCTAACAATCCCCAAGATTTGATGGCAGGGTGCCCTGACACCACACCAAACATGCTGGGCTCTTGGTTGCTCAGCAATGGCTTTTTCACTGTGCCTCAGTTCCCACACAGGCATCCACATACAGAAGGTGTTTCTGGAGCCTCTATGGTTGTTGGTGGGCACAGACCCCTTGCCTGGAGAACTTGGGGGAGAAGTCGCTCAGGTCCCCCAGGCCACAAAGACTGGGTGGTGCTCCTTGCCAGGAGCCAATGTGACAGAGATGGCCATTCCTCCAAAGGGAGGGTCAGTAGAGATTTTCAGGTGGACAGTTGCTGACCCTCCCCTGCCTGACTGGAAGATGTGCAGAAACCTGTGTATAGGGAGGGGGGTGTGGATGGGTGGGGCTGTTCCTAGAGCAGAAGAGGCCAATGGGTAGGGGGAGGACGCTGTGGGTCGAATCTGGTCGCAGCTGCAGTCTCCAGAAGTAACTCGTGGCTGGGAAGGTCAGCTGAAAGAGCTGCAGAGGTGCTTCTCTGCAGGTGCGCACATGCATGTGTGTGCGCAGGCACAGTGGTCACAGCCTTGGGATGGCAGCCACACTGCAGATGGCAAGAGCAGCACTGGGAGTGCTGCCTGCAAGGACTGGGTGAGGGTCCGAGTCATGGCTTCTCACGAGTCCCAAATGGCTGGCAGGAAGTGAACCTGAACGGCAGTCCTTGAGCTAGGGGTGGGGGCAGGGAGCACAAGGCTGGCTGACTGGCCAGGGCTGAGTGGGCACCATCCAGACCCAGCGGCAGCACTTGGGTGGGTGGGACCAGAAGTTCTGGCTCTTTGTCTGAGCAGGAGAGTGAGGAGAGGCCACCTCTCTAACAAGGGGTAGAGCCTTCCACTTGGCAGCTCCCAAAGTGGAAGGGCTGCCAAAGCACGAAAGCTCAGAAAGCCTGTCACACAACCACGAGGGCGAGAGAGAACGCATACCCATTAGGAGCCCCCCTCCCTCTGCCTGCCCGCCCGTCTGTCTGCCCCATCTTCTCTGGGCCTGCTGCTTCTGCTCCAGGGATGGAAGGGGAGTGCCTGCTCCTGAGTGGACTGGGAAGTGTCTACTCTTTGCCCATGGCCATCTGAGGGCTGCCTTCCAGATCCCGTCCTGGCATTACTTATATAGGAAGCAGGGGAGTTTCACAGCCAGGAGAAAAGACATCCAGTTTTCTCCTGCAACTGGGAGCAAACCTTGACTGGCCCCTCTGCCCTCCCTGGGCTGCTGACTGGCCACAGGCAGGCACTGGAGAAGGCCCATCCTGTTCTGCTGGGGGGTGCCTCCCTCCACAATAACAAAAGCAGAACAAGGTTTTGCCACTCATGTCACCCAAGAGGCTCCAGACTGCTCCCCATGTCTCTGATTGGCTTCCCATTTTCTTGCCCACTCTTCCATTGGCCAAGGGCATTCAAGGCAGCCCTGAGCAGGGTGGAGCCTATGCAGGTCTGGCACGGATGGTGCCTGGAGGGGAGATGCCCCTCCCAGGGAGCCCCATTCAGATGGCCCCTCATGGGTCTGCAATGGAGGACATGCAATAGCATCTCCCCCCGCAGCTGATTCATACAACACCCAGAGAAAGAGAGGAGAGAAGTCTATAAGTAGACAGGCCATCTCTTTTGGAGGGTCTGTCTGCCCCCTCCACGCAGGCTCTTAGAAAAGGGAAGAGGTGAGCAAGTGGCCAAACAGGATGGATGGAAGGATGGACGGTCACCCAGGGGGGCCACTGGGAGGCTGGTGAGCTGTTCCCATTCAGTGTGTCAGGAGAGGAACAGAGGCTGTCTCCATCCTTTGCCAAGGGGACCCTCACAACCAACTACAGTCCTGCTAGTCTGTGTGCACACATATGCATGTGGGAAGACTGGAATTGCCTCCCACTCACCCCTACCTGAAACTGGCTCTCTTTACCCTGGCTTCTGCCTTTTTGTGCTAAGAAGCAGCCTTTGAAGCAGCTGCCCGCATGTGCGTGCGCAGCGTTCATGCTCCCTCCCTTGCTCTCTGGCTGGCTGCAGCACGACTTCTTCGGCAGGGCGGGCAGCAGCGTACGTGTCCTACCTCAGGTAGCTCCTTCCCGGCCCTGCACGTGCTCCTGCCTGCCCGCCGGCCTGCTCATCCCCTCTGGCCGTTTCCCAGCCTCCGCGCCCTGCCGCTCTCCACTCAGCGGTTTGCTTGCCTGCCCGCCTACAGCCCAGACTCCTTCCCAGCCACCCATCTCTTCCCCAACCTTCTCTGCCCACTGATGGGAGAATTTCCCTCCGCTCCTGGTCTGGCATCTTCTGCTGTTTCTCTGCCCCCCTTCTTGCTTTTCAAACCAGGGAAGGTGGCTCAGCTGATGGTGTCACTGCCAGGCCTCAAAGAATCTCTCTGTGGTCTGGAAAAGATGACTGCAGCCACCAAACTAGCTGCCGTGCCGCTTCTCTCTTCCGTTGGTGCTTGATGGTAGCCATGGAGGCAACATACCTATCCTGTGGAGCCAAGCGGGCCACCCCAAGGCCAGTTATGGGTATTTGGTCATAGATGGGGAGGCATGTTTTATCTCCAACATGCCAAAGGCCATTAGCTCACTTGACAGAAGGGGGGCTGGATCTCAGCAACTCCTCACCTTGTACCTCGGAGGGCCCAGTGCTCTGACTTTTGCTGTCAGTTCAGACTTTACCCAGGCTGTCTGGCTGCTCAGCAAAATGGGAATGAAGGAGCAGGCTGTAATGGCTGCATTGTCCTCAAGCTGTGGTCCCCCTCCCTGTGTCAAAAAACAAACTGCCACCCTCCCCAGCACTGCTCGCTAAAACTAGGGAAGCCAGTGTTTACAGAGCAGCATGTATCCTTTTGCTGCCCCGCTCTGCCCACGCAGCCCATCTTCCTTCAGCTCTTCACTTTCAGACTCATCCCTCCAGGCAGCAGCTGCTGCATTGCTGCACAACAGAGGCTGGCAGGGTGGGAGGCAGAAAACTCCCCAGCGCACCTTGGCTCCCTAATGCTGAAAGGCCAAAAAGGAGAAGAACCAGCGGGCTTGTGTGAGATGCCAGCTGCCCTGGCGCTCACAATCAGGATGGCAAAAGCTGAAGCCACCCGCTACCACCGCTCCCCTCCTCAAAAGCCAGGGACCACAGATGTCCTTGTTCCCCTCCAGGACCCTAATTCTAGTCTCCAGTCTAACCATTGTTCTGTCCATTTCAGGCTGAGTGCAGGTGATGTTACATTTCAGCCACACTGTCAGCTTGATTCTCTTGTCAGTCGTGTCAAGTGAAGGGAAGAGGTTTTGAACATGACTAGTGTGGCTGGCCCTCTCTCAAGCAATTTTTCTGTGCTACCCAGCAGGAATAGTGATATGATGATGGTGGTGGTGGTCTAAGAAAATACAGAAGCAATAGTTAATACTCATGATCAGCTATGAACTGTGAAGTCCTAGAGATCCAATTTGCCTTATACCCAGAACATAAGCAAGGGTGGCGGTGAGCTCCAGGCCAGATGTCTCTGTGGTGGAAATCCCACCGACAAAGTACCACAGTCACTGCTTAGCCCACAAACCACCTTTTCTGGGATAGCGGGGAACTCAAGGAGGCATTTCTTCATTATCACAACAGGTGGGCAGTTTAGCGGGGGGGGTTGTCTCCAGGGCACCTTGGAAACCTCTGGTTTTCTAACAAAATATGTGGGGTGTCCCCATGGCTGGACTCTATGCCATGGGCTGGGAGAAGAGTGGCAGCGGCTGAGCTCATGCTAACTGAGAGAATGAGGATCTAGAGGGGATCTGAGGCAAACTTAATGTCCTTAGTGGGAAAACAGATGGATTATTTTCTAGCATGAAACAAGCAGAGGCACAAATCCTGTCCTCCACTGTCATCCCTGTGCCACTCTGAACTTGATGGATGCCTCCTGTGCCCCCTGTCAGAAGGTTGCCCATGTCTCTTCCACCATACCCTTCTTTCATGGTGCCCTCCTGCTCCACCTGTCTTCCACTCCTTCTATTTTCTTGTTACAGGAATCCCTCAGGCAGAAACCACAGGGAACCTGGGACCCAGAGAAGACTGAAGACAGAAACACTTCCCAACCACATTGCCAAAACACAGCAGCCTCCTGTGCCAGCACAGAGCCACCCCCATTTCTGGGACCCAGAAAGGCGCCGCTTCAATTCCTGGCAGCACGGCCACGGCCCCCTGCACCAGCTGTGGTGGGTGATGGCCCGGCGCCAAAAACGCCACGCAGCCGCCCGCCTCCATCACACACAGCTTATGCGCGTCGGTTGTGCCTTGGGCACCTGCCAAGTGCAGAATCTCAGTCACCGGCTTTGGCAGCTGATGGGGCAGTCTGGACGTCACGACACCTCCCCCATGAACCCCAACAGCCCCCACAGCTATGGATGAAGGGGGAGAAAGACCCCAGGACCAGAGAGCTGTATCGCCTGGGGCAAGGACTGGCTACACCCCCAAACACCCTCAAAAAGGCCAGAGCCCTGCCTCGGGACGTGGGGCGGGGTGCACGGAATGTCCAGAGCATCTGCCCAGTCTTCCAGACCCAGATGCACCAGAGAAATGCCTTGGCTGGGCTGAGGTGGGGGTGTGAACATGCCTCACCTTTTGTATAGAGAAGGAACCAGGAAGGATTGCCGGGGTAGACAGTTCCAAGTTCCAAACTGTGGAACCTGTTCTCTGTGCTCCTTGTGGACACTAATAAATCTCTCAGCAACATCTGGCCTTCTGCACAAAACAGATCCATGCTCATTGCAGGGCTTTGGGAGAAGCTTTGGAGGGGGAAGCTGAGTTCTGTGCATCTATAAAACCCAGAATGCCAGAAAATATGCTGTACCACAGGTGGGTTTATGTTGCAGAATTGCTTCTACTAATTTATTCAGAGCCCAGTAGAGCAAAGAAGCCCTATCCTCCCCTCAGTCATTTTAAATTGTGAGCAGCTTTGAGTCCCAATTTGAGGGAAAAGGGGGGACACGCACACACACAAATACAATAATAACCACCACCACAACCCTTGAGGGTCCTTAAAGCACCATCAGCAGACAGAAGTGTGGTGCAGCAGAAAGGACAACGCAGCGAACCACAGAGTGAAACAGCACTCTGAGCAAAAGGGATAAACTGTCCAGCCTAAGGCTGTTAGACCCAAATAGCCATCGTTGGTATCCCACATGGGAGGGATACTGCTGCTGGACCAGATGACTGAGGCAGCCCCTTCCTCTGAGGTGGGCAGCAGAGGAAGCTCAGGCAGTGAGGGCCTGTGCGTGCACACACGCATGCAAACAGAGGCACGGGATCCTCCCCTGCCAGTCTCCTGCAGGTGCAGGGAAAGCTCCTTAAATGCCCCAAAACATTGAAGGCCTGGAACAAGAGAACCCATGTCTCTGAAGGACCCTGGAAGTAGCAGGAGCAAACCGGGCGGGCAGGGGGACAGGCAGCTAATGGCGCCCACTCTTCATATCCTTCACGAGCCCCAGCAGTGTCCTGCTCCAGCCACCGTTGTTGACCTGTCACTCAAAGCCACCTTGCACAAAGCACAAGACAAAGGGCTTCCTGGACCCCCCCATGCCACGTTAGAGGTTGGCTCTGGCAGGCTGCTCCATGGGCAGCAGCCAGTACATGTCACTGACATCTTTAGCTGGCTGGCTGGCTTTCCGGATATGACACAGCTGAGGCTTGGAATGGTCCTCTCAAAACCCCACGTGGCCTCCCTGGCTGCTGAATCCTGAGCAGGACAAAGTTCTCACTTGGCAGACAGGTTCAGGGAATGCACTGAAGGCACTCTGGTGCAAAATGAGTCCCATGACCAAGTGGTTGAGGGAGAGAGGCTCTTGCAAAGGGCCAGAATGGCTAGAGGAGGGGGAAGAGAGTCCCCAGCAGAGCAGGCTGGGCCAGGCAGCCACGGAGGTAGGCAGCCCAACTGAATCCAAGGGCTGCTGGTGCTACGCTGGCTCAGGACTTTCTTCAGGTGGACAGGAAAGGGTTCCACTAGTTTCCCTGAATCAGCAGCTCCCAGCTGCCAAACAGAAGGCCTTACGAGCAGCCTTGCTAGTGAAAGGAGGGGGGAACGGGAGCCCCTCCTAACCTCAGGGTGTGTCCCTCCTTGGGTCACTGTCATCGGTGGCTCTCCTCCCTTGCTCTGTGCCATTGCTGGGGGAGTTCCCTGCCCAGGACCTTCCAGGCCACACAGCTTACTGTTGCTGGTACTTGTTGGGAAGAGCTGTGTAACTCCCTTTCCTTGCTGCCCCAGATGGCAGAGACGCGCCCCATTCCTTAGTGACCGAGGATGGCAACTCCCCCCCTCCCCGCACAGAGGAGAAACCTGGGCCCGAACCTCCTTGGGCATCACCGGCAGTTTGGGCAAGCCTCCTTTTGCTGGGAAGCCAGCAGAATCCGGGCGCCGGTCTGTCCCAGGATGGCCAGAGAGGCGGAAGGAAGGGCGCTGTGGCACCTCTGCCCTCCTCGTGGGAGGGGGCCCTTTCCTCCAGCCCAGCCGCCGCTTCGGGCGCCCTGCCTCCTCCTCCTCGCCTCTTCAGCAAACGCTGCTGAAGCCCTGGTTGAAAGGCACCCGGGTGCGAAGGGAGGCCTGGCTGGCGCCAGCCAATCACAGTTTAGGGAATGCTGTGCCGGGGGGGGGGCTGGGGGGAGAAAGAAAAAAACTGGGGAAGGGGAGAGATGTCCCAGAGAGGGGGCCTGTGACAGAGGGAGGACTCTGGGGAGCCGTGAATGATTAAACAGTTCGCTGGTTAATGGGCTACCCAGATGCGTCTTAATAAACTTCTAGCTGTTCCTGTTCTCAAACCGCGTCCGGCTGTTCCTGCTACGCTGGTCACACCCGCCACACAGCCACGCCGTGGCCGCGACACCTGCGCTGGGCCGCCACACCGGGCGGGGGTCTCCCCTGGCGCCCCCCATCGGGGGGGGGGCAGAGCGGGAACGGGCGGGGCGCCTCGAGAGGGGAGCCGGCGCCCTTCCCGGGGCCTCCTCGCAGCCCCGGCGGGGGCGCTGCCGCCGCAGCTTGGCCCGCGCGCCTCGAGCGCCCCTTCGGCCCGGGGCCGGCCATTCCCGAGCAGCCCGAGGCCGCCCTCCCCGCGGCCCCCCCTCGGTCCCGCTCCCGCCAGGAGCCCTCCCCGGCCGAGGCTGCCCGCGGCCCCGGCCCGCCCTGCGCGGCTCCGCCCACCTAAACTGGGGTCGGGCGGGGTACCACGGCCGCCCCTCGGCCGCCGGCCCGCCCGCCCTCTCGGACCTCCATAAGCCTCTCTCGGGGGCCCAGAACGGGCACACTCGGCGACGGGCGGGGGCTTCCCCCGAGACCCTTCCCCCGCTCCGGCAGCCGAGGACCGGAGAGGCGACGGGAGAGACGCCCCTACTTCCGCTTCCGGCCCCCTCGCGCGCGCCGGAAGCGCGTCGCCGCTACCCGCCCTGGCGCCAATTTCGAACGGAGGGGGTGGCGCCGCCGTCGTTCTTCGGCCCGGCGCGTCGGGACAGCGAGGCGCGTGTCCGGGCGAGGCGCGACCGCACCGCCGGCGACCCTTTTCCTTCTCCCGGGCCGATGGCCGAGGGGCGCCCGCCGCGGTGAGCCAGCCGGGCGGGAGGGCGGGCGGGCGGGCGGGTTTCCCGGGGTCCCCCCCAGCCGAGCTCGGCCTCCCGGGGCCCGGCAGGCGACGAGGGCGGGCGGGCGGGCGGGCGGGCGGGGAGACCGTGCCGGGGAGACCCTGGGCTGACGCGGCCCCTCTCGGCTTTCGCAGGGCCGCCTCTTCGGGCAGCGACGAGGAGTTCGAGCGGCGTAAGTAGCCGGCCCCGGAACACGCCGCAGAGCCGGCGCCGCCCCCGCCTCCCGCGCCCCCTTCGCACCCGGCTGTCCCGCGGGCGGGCGGGCGGGCGGGCGGGGGCCGGACGCGCCTTTCTTCGCCCCTCCTCCCCGGCCAGGGCCGGACTGCACCCCCATCATCCCTCGCCGCCGGGGACGGCGCTCCAGGAAGCTCTAGGGGGCCGCAGCGCCCCCACCCGCCCCGTTCCCGCTCGGGGTCCCCGGGCGGAGCGCCGGCCGGGCCGCCTCGGAAAGCGGCGGCGGGAGTGCGCGCTCGTTCGCCTCTGTGGAGCCGCGGTTCCCGGCCGGGCCTCCCCGCCGCCCCCGCTCGCTCCCCTCCCTTCTGGGCGCCTCCTCCGCTGCGACGCCCTCCCCGGCTCGCCCCCCTCCCCTTCGCCCGGCTGGTGCCGGCGTTCGGTGCTGCGCCTCGGTCGGGCCCGCGCTCGGCGCGGGGGCGCAGCGGGGCTCCCCGGTCCCAGCTGCTCCGGACTCCCCAGGCGTCCGCTGCCGGGGCGAGTGCAGGGGCCGAGGGGACCCTTCCGCTGTTTCACATCAAAAAAACCCAGTTTCCAAATCAGGGCTGAATTTCTGGCCCCATGCGGAGAAAAAAAGGGGGGCTGGAACTGGGCGGCCTCTGCGTGTGGGTGGCGCCTCAGCCCCTCAACTGCGATAGCCCCTCCCAGGATTTCCTGTGAACCTGAAAAGCATGGGGTGCGGGTGATATAGAACGGGGGGGGGGGCACAGTACACCTCCCATGGGGGCAGAGCAGGTATTTCCCCCATGCTGCTGCTGGAAGCAGCCATCCAAGTGGGAGCAGGACCGTGGGCAGCCCACCCCCTCTTTCAGCACACGTGCCCCAGCGGAGGCAGCCAGCCCAGAGTGCGGTTGCGGCCAGTGGGCAGGTAACCTGACGGCCCCCTACGGATTTCTCTTCGTGTGGACGTTTCGCTCTCTTCTGCCAGCAAGTCAGTGCTCTGAGTTCCCTGGGCAAGTTGGCAAGCCTTGGTTGCTTTCGGAGTAGGGTGACCGAAATGGTGGAGGGTCTGGAAGCCATGGGAGCTGGGGACGTTTAGTCTGCCGAAGAGAAGGTTAAAAGGGGACGTGATAGCCATGTTTAAGTATTTGAAGGGATGTCATGTCGAGGAGGGAGCAGACTTGTTTTCTGCTGCTCCAGAGACTAGGACAAGGAGCAATGGATTCAAGCTGCAGGAAAGGAGATTCCACCTGAACCTCAGGACGAACTTCCTGAGTGTAAGAGCAGCTGGACAGTGGAATATGATGCTGCGTCCATGGAGTGTGGTGGAGTCTCCTCCTTCTTTGGAGGTTTTCAGGCAGAGTGGACAGGCATCTGCCAAAGGGAGGGCTTTGATGAGTGTTCCTTTATAGCAGAGAGTTGGACTGGATGGCCCTTGGGGTCTCTTCCAGCTCTAGGGTTCTATGAAAATATTGAATTACCTGCCTTTTGGCATTTTGTTGGCATTGGGTGAGTTGCCTTCCAGAAACAAAGTGATGACTGCTGCCCAGTTGACCCTCTTTTTCTGGTCTGGCTCAGTTTTGTCTAGAATGAAGACCCCCAAGCCTGCAGTATGTTTGGCTTCACAGACTCCAAGCAGCAGGTGGGTACTGGACTTCCCTTTATTTTGAAATGAAAAGTGGCTTGCGAGGGAAGTTTGAGGTAGAGATTTTTCCAGTTGTTTTAAAATGGTTAGGCATCTAACTCGGGGATGTTGGTCTCTACCCTTAGCAAACAAAACTCTAAGAACATATACTATTTTAGCCCACATCAGCATTAACTTAAACTACATTAAAAATGTATTAAATTTAGCACATCTGAAGTGCTGGGCCATGTAAGTATCTGTTTCCCAGAGACTGTTAACAACAGAACCTATATTTTTCTTATTTTTCGTGTGGCTAGCCTTTATCCTGTTTGTGTGGTTTCACTTGCCTTGTGCTCGTGTAATAAAATAGCTGCATTTCTGAAAATTGCTAAAAATGAGAAGTTTTATAGCCTGTATCTTGTTAGGTCTTTGTTATCACTTGTAACAGCAGCCAGATGCATTTCAGGTGGCTTGGTGGGAGCACTGAGAAGTAGTGAAGAATGTAGGAATTGTTCCATGGTGGGCAAACCTCTCTCTCTCTCTTCTCATCATCATTCTCATTCTCAATCAGGATGCCCCCAGGGGGTCCTTGGAAGGACTTCATGGGGCCAGATGGGCTCCTGTTCTCTGCAGGAAGAAATAGGCCCCTGGAGGAGGAGAGCCAGCCTCAGACCTCCCTCCTGGCTGCCCCAGGAACCTCTGCAGCCCATTTCTCTGCTGGGGTGGGAAGAGGAGGCAGAGTTGGTAATGCAGGCACAGGGAACAGCAGAAGGTGTGGAGCTGCAGGAACCAAAAAGCAGTGGCAGACCTGCGCCAATCCCCAAAGGTGCATGCAGGCCTCTGCAGGCAAAGCCCTTTTCATGGCATGGCAGGGAGCCTATAGGAGTGAAAGGGTAGCTAAAAGTCCCTCAGGGGAAGTAAGAGCGGAGTCATTGTTCTACCCTGCTGTTAGGAGTTCGTTAGGGATCTGGATCAGGCCATTGCTTTTCACTTGGCTCTCTCTGCATGGCCAATAGGATTGCTCTTAGATGGGTTCAGATTAATGGCAGCTGAGAGTAATGGAGATGAACCAGTCATGCCAACTGTGATTAAAGGGCACAAACCACTCAGATTAATGTCTTTTTCCCACCTTTACAAATGCTCTGAGAGTCTCTTATTTATGTGCTTCTGGGAGAGTAGAATGGTACTGAAGATTTAAAAATGGAGCAGTTTTTTCCCCCTGTTTTAGCAAAGGCGTAGAATCATTGGGTTAATACTGAGAGATCATGGTTTCAGTTTATACAACTTGGTCTGAGGAAATTCTGATTAAACAAAGTTTAAAGAAACTGTAGTGCCAAGCCATGTGGTTCTATAAAGATTGACTAGGCAGAATCTACCCCATGCACAGAGGGGGTGAGGAGAACTTCAAATTTCATTAGGATTGTACAAATCGTTCCCTGTCTGCGCACCTGATGGCAGCCCAGGCAGAGCCTAAACACATTGTGCTAGTCTTGTTCTATTGGGGAAAATTCCCACCTCAAACCACAACAGGTCTGCACCTTCTACACAGGAAAAAGTTGAACACATAGAAATATTGCAAAGTAGTAAGAAGGCTTCCAAGTTCCCCAGAAGTTTCGTTATGCAGGATATTAAACTAATGAGATGGACATGAGCCCTGTGTGTGAGGGAGGGGGGAGAAGCTGGGTGGTGTCTCACGGGTCAGAAGGCTGGGCCATTGCTTTTCTGTACCTGGTTAGGAATGCCTGTGGCACAGAAACTCTCAGCCTCTGATGGCCCCTTGTTTTGCAGCATGAGACGCTCTGTCTCCTGACGGCAGGGCAGGGCAGATGGGGTTGATCAGTTTCTCCTTGAGCACGTGCTCATTTCTTCCCACCCATCTGCCACATGAAGGAATTGGGTGAAAGCTTGTGACAATCCCTTCAAGTGCTGTGGGTGATAACTGCGCCTCTGGTTCAGCTGGTCAAGGAGTCAGAATGCCTCCTGCTGCCTCAAAATGGAGTTTGAACCCTTGCCTGCAAACAGTTGGCAACTCCCTGAAAAGCTGTGCATTTTTGCCTGTGTGACAAGCTCTTAGGCCTCCTTGTTTGTCCTCTGACAACTTCTTACCTGCTGGCTTTGTGTTTTGTCTCTTAGAGTGAAGGATTCCAAGGAAGGTTTCTTAAGTTACCTCACAAGCAAGTATGGATCTGCCAAGAAAGGCAAGTACCTGAAGGGTCCCTGTGGGGTTGGGGAGGTAGATCAGCCTGCGGCAGCACCCCCTCTCCACTTTTCCTCTGGCGAAGTGCTTATGCTCCTATCTGCCCAAGAAGAGGGTGCTGGGCCAGGTGGACCTCTGCCTCACATGCTGGAAGGTAGTCCCCTGCCCTCACCACCTGATGTGGGAAATTCCTGGAAGCTGGAGCATTTGAAAGCAACTTTTTCTTCTTGCTCCTCAGCCCTATTCCGGTTAATGCTGAGCAGCATGGTTCTAGCCCCCCTGGCCCTCATGGAAGCCCAGACCCTCCCTGTGGCCCTGTTATGTGGCCCTGTTGCGTGTCCCGACACCTTGTGAAGTTAGATTGGTGGGTATACATAACAGGGCTTGCTGTGTAGCAGCCCCAGACAGTGGAACTCCCTGCTCAAGGATGTCAGGCTGGCCCCATCTCTTCTAAGGTTCCAGTGGCCAACCAAAACAGTGCTGTCCTTCATGGCATTCAGTGTCTGAAGCTGTTGTTTTAACTGTTTCCACACCATATTCTAAGATTGTTTTTAGACTATTGCTTTTAAGAATTTTTAAAGAGTATTTTTTAAAAATATTTTTATTGAAGTTTTCAAAAAAAATAAAATAAAATGGGAACATTTATTCCAAATGTTCTCCTCTCCCTCCCAGCTCCCATAACAAATGTTCTTCTCCAGTTTTGCCCAGCTGAATCAATCAAGGAATACAATACAATACAATACAATACAATACAAGGCATACAGTCAACTATACAATATAGAATCTCAAGCATAACAATCATCAATTACCATTTAACCAATCAATACATGTTCACCATATTATACCATTGTAATCATTATGTTTACAGTTGAAGCCACTCTTTTATTTCTCTCTATTCTCTATCAAATTGTTGAATAGGTTTATTCTTTAATGCATTTGTGTTTTTAAAGAGTATTTCAATGTGTGTTAATTTAAAAAAAATCCTTATATCATTTTTACTTATTTTTATTTGTTCATCACATCTTGTGGGAGGCAATACAGAAATGCTTTAAATTAACTAAGTAATTTACAGCTGCATGAGGTACAGGATCCATGGCACACCTTTCTTGATCCCATGGTTTTGGGGAGATTTTGTCATGTTCTTGATACTGGTCAGTGCATGGTGCATTGGCTGGTTGTATGCTGAACACAGGCCTGCTTCTGAGGTATTGTCGTGCTCTCTCAGTTTGACCTCTAAGAAAGCAGTTGCAGGAACTTCCTGTTGGAACTTCATCTTGCATTGCAGAACCAAAGCCTTTCCACACGCCAAGCATAGCTGGAACATCCCGGAAGGGAGTCTCTTGGTCCTTGTCACTCCCACCTCCTCTCACCTGCAGTGACACTGACAGTGATGACGATTCGATCTTTGCTGAAAGTACACCAAGGACTCCCCGCCAACCCCAACAGGTGGGCCTTCAGCGGGGGACCTGGAGGAGCAAGCCATCTGTTTCCTCACAGAAGAATCGTGTCCCTCGCAAGGACAGTCCTGACTCTTCCCCAAGTGAGGAGGAGGGGGGCTTCAGGAATGGGAGCAGAGCTCCAGGCACAGTCTGCAGCTGGGAGCAGGCTACATCAGGGTCTGAGAGCTGCGATGAAGAGATCAGCTGCCTGGCCACACGCATCAAGCAAAGGATGCTTTTCGCTTCAGAAAAGAGTGCCCCAAGCACCCCTGGTAAGTGAGAGAGAGCCCCAGGGGGGAGCAGGACTTGGTGGGTTGGGGTGGGGGGAGTTGGGACGTGCTGCTACTGTCACCATTGCCTCTGGACTGGTGCATGCCATTCTCTCTCTTCACAAACTCTTCAGTCACAATTGTGGCTCTGAAAATTTATTTCCCTGAATGAAATGAAGCAAGGAAGCCCTTTGTATAGGAACATCATTGTTGTTGTTGTCACTGCTGTTTTTAAAGGGAGAGCTGCACCTCTGTTGAGGAAAGGCAGATGTCCCTCAGTCTACAGCGGGACTGAGGGCTGAGTGGGGCCTTTGGGTCTCCCCTCCATGCCACCTTGGCGCTTTTTGTTGGAACTGGACATTTGCCAATTAAGGAGGAAAGCTGGACATGTGGGGTTCCATAGCGAAGGCCCTCCGCATGCAAAAGTGGGGGAGAAACCATTTCCAGTGGAATGGTGGGGCGTGCAGGACACTTGCCTCTAGATGTTAGATTGCTTATGGGACGGGAGCTTTCTGTACTTTGGAGTCTTCACCAGCCATCAAGGCCGGAGGTGGCCTCCCAGTACCTTTGGCAATGAATGTATGTCCCCCAGGACCAGGGTTTCCAGTGGAGCGAGGGTTGCTGTTTTCTCTCTCCATCCTGCTGATGAACGCCTCCCCCTAGTTTGGGTGGCCAGCCACTGTGAAAGCAGAATGCCAGAAGAGAGGGGCCTCTGTGGACCTGATCCAGCCTCAGGACTCTTCTTGTCTTTCTGGGATTTCAGAGGGCCCTCCATATAAGCAGCCTCTGGATCTGCAAATTTAAGCTGTTGCAGAGTGTTGTGCCCTGTGCCTAAAATGCGCCATTTAATAAATTGGTATGTGAGCCTTTGTACTTTTTCCCTTTCACTGGCGTATGTGTGTTCTGAAACGGAAGAGTCGTTTCCAGATGTGTGCTGGATAGCTGGTCTCCAACTACAGAGGCTGCCCTCCTATCTGATCTCTTTTTCCATCTCCGAGTAACACTAGGACAATTCTGGATGTGGAGAAAGGCTGGGATGAGGACTCGGCTACTCATAGATGTGCGGATGTTGGGGAGGAAGGTGTTTGAAAGTTTTGCTCAGTGACTGGATCTGGAACAAAGGAGCTTGGCTTAGTGACCCGGGGGAATATTAATTCCATAGTCAGGCTTCCGAAAGCCTGGGTGAAGTGCTGGGCTAGTGAGAGGCTTGGTGTGATCCCGAGGGTTGCACTTTTCTTGCTTTCTCATAAAAGAGTAGAATGGTGTGGACTGGTGAAGTGGTTGGCCTTAGGGACTGCTTTCTTTGTGGCAAAATGATGCCGGGGCACAGGCAGTTCACCTGTTCTGAGGTAGGCCCAGCTAGGCATTTCTGGCCTATGTGGAGCTCAGTTTGCCTGTGCTGAGCACCTGTCTTGGTTTGTACCTAGTAGAAGAGAGGTGCTCCTCGAGAAATCTGTGCCCAGCAGTGGAGAAGGAGCATGCCCAGCCAGCACAGTCCCAGACCCCTGGGCCCAGCCTGTTGACGTCTGCTTGGGTTCCCAAGAGCAAAGTGCTTGCTGATGTCACCCAGTTGCACCAGGCACGGTCCACCAGGTAGGTCTTTCCTCCTGTTTGCCGTCCTTCTGTCCCCTTCACCCCCACCTTCCCCTTCCAAGGGAAGCCCTGAGGAGCGGCATCCTGGCAGTTGCTGCTGCAGCTGCTGCTCCCGGAGCACATTGGAGGTGGGCGTGAGGGCTGCAGTGAGAGCAACTGTGTTCCAGCTGTCTTTTCTCCAAGGAGGGAAGTAAGCGCATGGTTCTCCCCTTTGCATTTGTTTTCACAGCAGCCCAGCAGGGTAGGCAGGAAGAGAGGAGAATACTTAGCTTGGGGTTACTCAGTTCAGTTTGCAGCCTGAATGAGAATTGGCCTCCTCTCTTAGTCCAGCAGCAACCACTACAGGGCATTGTTGCAGGTGAGATGCCAGCCTGCCTCTCCCTAAGTTCTCTGGCTCCTGTGTCTGGTTCATGGGCAGGCTGGGGGAGAAGGAAAGGAGCAGAAACAGACACCCCTGTTTCAGAGGGCCTTTGCGCTGTGTCTGAGCTGCCCTGGCTCAAGGGGGAAGGTCCTCTCGGGGACTGGCAGCTGGTCAAAGTAGCAACCAGAGAGGAGGAACCCGTGGTCAGTTCTACCAGTGGAGGGACAGGAGCTGTGGGATTCTCCTGGGGGAGAGGACTGGGGTTTTAAACTTTCGTAAAGTTTATGGACTGCGGTGGGGGTGGGCTGCGAGGTGGCAGAGTTTGCTAATGGCACAATATTACTGAGGGCTTTGAGACCAAACAGGGGTTTCAAGGACCCCCAAAGGGATCTGTCCAGCCACAGACATGAAGGGCTAATGAGAACCAGAGGAAGGGGGTCTCAAGTTGTGCGTGTTTGCACTCCCATGGATGGAATCAGAACAAGAGTTAGTGGGCTTGTGGTGTGGATGGCTTGATGGAAATGTTGTCCCCATGTGAGGCTGCTGTGAAGCAGGCAAATCCTGCGCTGGGCATCCTTAGAAGACAAATGGGGAATGTAATTGCCCGCAAGTCATACCTTTGTGCAGCTCTGTGAAGCAACCACCCATGGAATCTTGGACAGGGTCCTGGGTGCTGCGTCTAAAAATGATATTGTAGAGCCGAGAAGGTGCAGAAAAGGGCAACCAGAATGATTTAGGGCCTCAGGGGACTTCTAGGGAAAAGGTTGCAATGTTTGAGGCCGTTTTACTTAGAGCAAAAGGAGACATGGTGGAGGTGTGAAAAACTGTGTGTGGTGTGGGGTTAAGAGGGGAGGGAGGTGCTTCTTCCTCTCTGTCCCTCCCCTCTTTCTCCTACTGAGATGAGAATCCAGTGGGGTCAGCCAGTGAAACTGATTGGAGGGAGATGGGGCACGCAGGAACATAGGAAAGGAAGCCCTTCAGACAGGACACAGCTAGAAGAAGCTGCTGCTGCTGCTCCTGTGAGGTAATGGTGGCCACCAGACACATGCTGGAAGGGACATTGTTGCCACTAGCATGTTTTACCCACCCACTCCTGAAAAGCAACATCAAAAAGGACACCATTTAGTAATGCATCACTTTGCCATCCTTCCTGGATTCAGAGGAAGCGGGAACCTGTGGCATCTTCCAAGAGAGGGCCATTGTGAATTCCAGGCGCCCACAGGCCAAGTGCTGCTCTCCCAATCCCCCTTCTATGCCACTTGAAGCTTCCTTCAAGGCCAGCCTCACAGGGTCAAAAGGGAACATGAGGGGAGCCTGGCCAGGCCAAGTGCCACTGTCCCAATTCCATTGTTCCCAGACTCCCAGAGTTATGCCCATCTGTGATCTAGGCAGGGTATGGCCTGCTGGTACAGCCTGAGATTGTGCTGACTTTTTAGCAGGGCTTCCCTTCGCAGAAGCTACATGCAGAGTGTGGGTGCTAATCAAGGTGAGAGAGTGCTAGGCCATGCAGTGTGGGATGGATGAGGGATGAGAGCCTAGAAGCAGCGGTGAATCCAAGAGTACGCTCATGCTGAAAATGGACCCTTCCACTAGAGGTTGGCCATGTCTCAAATGGGCGTGCCATCAGCCTGTAACCCATGGGCTGTGTGTCCTCCAGGCTCCCCAGGCCACTTTTTCTGTTTGTCAGGAGCTGAGGATTTGAACCTGCAGGTGGGCCTTGGATGCAGCGGGAGGCGGGGGGGCTCAGTGTCCTTCTCAAGACCACCTCTGCTCCACAGAGCACTCTGACATGTACAGAAGTTTGTTCGGTGGAAATTTGGGAGTATTGTTTGCTCATTTCTGCAGGAGTTGCCAGAACTAACACGAAGGGAAATTATATTTTCTTGTAAGCAGTCCTCAAAAAGTTGTGGGCACTAAGCCTTCACTGGGTAGTAAATCAAAGCATTTTGTTTCCTGGGCTGGTTCCCTTCCCGGACCTTGGACAGTTGTTATTTCCCTCCTGGCCCATTCCATATGTCAAAACTCACATATTTCCATAACATGGTTCATGTCTTCTCAAGTACACCCATTTCCTCTCTTTTCCTCTCCAGCCCAGTACTGTACCTTGGGCATGTTATACATTATGATGCATTATAACAAAGCAGTGCATAGAGGGACAATACATAGGTGGATTGTAGATAGGTTCTCATATATGGCAGCTAGCATACAGCAGGTTACATGAAACTCAAATCAGTGCCCATGAAACTAGACTCTCCTATATGACCCTCTACAATGATGTGTCAGGGAAGCAAAGTGACCTGAGACTCAGGGCTGCTCCGCGGTGAAGGAGGGACTGTGGCTGGAGAGCTTCCAGAGGCACCTCCCTTTTCAAGTCCTGCTGATGTGCCAGCATGGCAGCTGCTTTCTGGGCTTCTTCCCTTCTCTTGCCCTTTTGGCATTTCTCTCTGCAGGGGGGGTTCCTGCCAGGTCCAGGACTGCTTCCTGCAGGCGCTGTCAGACCCGGAATCCCAGCAATCCAAGAGGTTCCGGAGCCAGAAGGCGGGGCTGGCACAGGACCTCTATGCCTTCTATAACAGATCAGTCTTCGAGCAAAAGGTAGCATGGTCCAAATGGTTTGTTTCTGTACTAGCCAGCACTGGGTTTTTTGGTTGCCAACAGTCCTTCCCTTAATCCAATAGCCCATGCAGAGAACTTGGGAAAGCAGAGCTGCCCTTTCTCAAAAGGCTCATGCCACCCAGCCTGGCCCCTGCAAAAGCCTGGTGGGGCTTGAGAAGGGCCCTCCCCACCTATGCACACACCCGTGTTCCTCCATGTGGAATACGGGGGCAGAGAGGAAACGAGGATGGGCTTCTTTCTCCTGGGTGGTCCTTTGTCAACAGAGTGGGGAATGCTATGGGCTGGGTTTCTTGGCCACAGCTGAGTGGACTTAGGGAGCCCTGATCCTGGGCAGCTGATGTCTGTCCTGAGGTGGTGGTTGCATTTCTGTCTTGTCCTGGGAGAAGGTTATTTTCTGCCCATGCATGGTCACAGCCAGTGGGAAGGACCTTCTCTTGCCTGGTCTAGGTTTCCTGGTTGTCTCTCATTCCTGTTCTTGCATCAGATAAGCTTTCCCTACCTCTAGCAAACTGCAGCTGTGGGCCTGCTATGCTGGAATCCTAGGGCTGCTTCTGCCTGCCTCTGTTTTGACTGGAAGGGAACCGAGCTTTTGGTTACACCACACTCTGCCTTTTCTCTCAGTTGCCAGAGAGAATGGAGATCCTCTGGAACAAGAAGATGCGGAAAACAGCTGGGTGCTGCGTCACTGGCCGACTGAAGGAGTCTGGAGGGCAGCGCTATGCACGGATAATGCTGTCAGAGAAAGTCTGTGATTCTGCTGGTAAGTGGGTGGAAGTGGAGAACTGGATACCGGACCCCAGGTGAGTCTCACCAAAGCGGAATAGAGTGGCATTACTGTTTCCCTTGACCTGGGCACCACAGATACATTGCTTCAGAACAGAACGTCACTGGCTTATTTGGCTGCTGTAACGCACTGCCAACTCATAATCAGTGTTACCCTGATTTCTGGGGTCCCTTGGGGGACACCTCAGTGTGCTCCATGTGATGGAGAATGGAAACTAGCCAGAGCCCAAGCTATAGCAACGCAAGAGGTAGGGTAACCTAGCGGGGTCTTTTTACCCAGTTTTTATGGAGTCAGGCCAACCCAAACACCAAACAAGAATATCCAGTAAATGATTTTATTAAATTCAAGTCTCACACACCAACGTAATCACACACACACGCACCCAAGAGCTATTAAGAAACAAAAGAGGGGAAACTGGATAGGGGAATATTGGAGGGGTACAGTTGGGGTAATACTGCACCTTTTCCTGAAGTCCTGGGTCTGAGAAGGCAGTGGAGAAGTCAGGCTCAGCACAGAGAGGGCTGAGGGGATTACTCAATGGACGGAGCAATGGTCTGCTGGGACGACCGGGAGTGATCCAAAGAACCACTCAAAAACTGGGACTATTTGTAGGGGGAAAAGTACCTGGAGGACTAATCCTTTCCCGGGGAGAACAATGGGTATTGGAGCGATAACGAAGCTCCACCATGGTAATTTCCTTTGTGTGATGGGATTGCAAGGTGTTGCCAAAGTCTCAGGATCTTCGGGTGTGTTAGGTTGTGGTGTGACTTCATGTAAATGGTCCTCGCCTGATGGAATATTTGCTGAACTTGGGGCAGACACGCTAATCCCCTCAAGTTGGTGTCTCGGGGCTGAGGATCCTTTGTTTATTGTGGGTTTACACATCTTGAGGTCTCCTGGGACTATGTGACTGGGGATTTTACTGGCCTGAACTGCTTTTCGATCTTTGACCATTGCTGCATACGTGCCCATCCGGGTGACCTCTCAGGCACATTGAATCATATTTTAATATCAAAATTGTATACCCTGGGATAGGGTTTTTTGAGTGAGATAACATCAGCTTGTGATCTACTAAGGCTCCTAGATCTTTTTCGCATGTGCTCCTTTCAACCCAAGTGTCTTCCATCCTGTATTTGTACCTTTTATTTTTCCTGCCTAGATGTAGTACCTTATTTTTTCCATGTTGAAATTCATTTTTATTTTGTCCAACCAAACTGTTAATGTTATTTGGAATCCTAATCTTCTCTACCAGATTATTAGCTACCCTTCCTTAATTGGTTTCACTCGCAAATTTCATAAGCTTGCTCTCTTTACCACTATCCAAATTGTTTATAAGGATGCTGAAGAACACCCGCCACAGGACAGAGCCCTGGCAGCACTAGTCCTTTCCCTTCAAGATGAAAGGCAACTACTGAGCACTCTTGGGGTTTGTTCAGTCAGCCAGTTATAAATCGACCAAACAACAGCACTGTCTCATCCACAGTTCAACTTGCCAGCGAGAATATCATGGAAGACTTTATCAAAAGCCTTACTGAAATCAAGATATACAGTCAACCCTCCACACTTGCTGGGGTGCAGAACCCCTGCAAAAGTGGTAAAATCGCAAATATCAAAATATGTATTTGTGTCTGTAGGAAGCTGGTCAAGGCATGGTTGGGAAAACAGACACCCAGAATCTAAACCAGATTAGAAAATGGAGATGGAAAGGGGATGGGTCAGCGTGGTGCCCCCATACTTCCTCTCTCTGGCCCACTTCCTTCCTTGGGTGTGGAAGTGCATCGGGAGAGGGTTTGTGGTGCTGGGAAATTGGTCTGCAAGTTGTCCTTACTTGGCCAGGCAGCAACTGGTGGAGGAGGAGGAAGAAGAAGACCAGAGGTCGGTTTTTAAAGGGGTGTATGGCCTGATCAGAGGCACCCAAAGGGGAAAGGTTGCTCCAGAAAAGAAGCACCTGAGCTGGGGGGCAGGGATTGGGGAAACTCTCAAATAATCAGATCTGTGAAAGTCAAACCCACAAATGTGGAGGGCCTGCTGTACTACAACACTTCCATGACCTACCAAGCATGTGACTCTCTCTCTCTCTCTCTCTCTCCCCCCCTCTCCCCCCCCCCAAAAAAAAGAGAGAGATGACATTAGTTTGGCATGATTCATTCTTAAGGAACTCATGGTGGCTCTTAATAATCACGTTCCTTAGTGATCTGCTTTCCTTTCTGACTGTGCACAGACTGCCTGTTTAGTGGTCTGTTCTAGAATCTTTCCTGGTATTGACATCAAGCTGACTGTTTGATAGTTGCTCGAGTCTGCTTTCATCTGCTTAAATATGGGGACATTTGCCCTCCCCCAATCTGCTGGGATTCTCCTGTACTCCAAGAATTCTCAAAGATGGCTCTAACAGTAGCTCTGAAATTACATCTGAAAGTTCCTCTTGACCTGACCCTGGACTCTGTTCTCTTTGGGCATAATGAACAGAAGAGGTGGCCAGGCTCTCAGGTACGGCTGTCAGGCCTTACATTTCACCTGTAGTGACTCCTAGGGCAATCTAAGGGCTTAGTGGGCTGGGAGAGGCGGCTTAATTCCTGTTGAGATGGGGGGTCCCCTTCAGCAGCCCAGCCCCAAGCTGTTGGTGGCTTGCAGGAAAGTGCCAACCCCCTGCTGATGGGATGAGGTCTTGTCTCCACTTTGAGTTTGCTGCCACTTAAGGTCTGATAACAGTGGGAGCCAGTATGGTTTGGGGACAAGGAAGACCTGAGCACTTCAGAATGTTTCCTCCCTAAACAAGGGATTAATAATGTTGAAGCCAAGTGAGATGGAACCCTTACTAGGAAAGATGTGACATCTTCAAAATGTTTTCAGTTTGAAGAGTGGAGTTGGGAATGGAAGCAAGAGGCTCTGGGTCTCAAACAGATTCAGCCACTCAGGTATTGACTTGTGTGTTTGCTTAACGGGAAGGGTGTGAATAGGCAGAGAAGGCCTTTTACTGTGAGGAGAAAAGGTGGCACAGAGTTGCTCGCTGGCTGTGATACTGTGTAGGTTCAGAAGAGGCAGGAGGTAAGCATCTGCCCCAAGCCTGTTGACATCAGTGGCAGGTTGAGTCTCCTTTAGTGTTCTTCATAAGCCGGCTTCTTTCTGCTCGCCCGCCATGCAGCTTTTGCTTCATTCAGAGCGGCTTTGTGACCTGTTGAGAGAAAGTGGTGCCTGGCATGCTAGAGCAGAACGGCCTGGTTGGCCTGGGAGCCCAACCTGCTGGTTGTTCCCTCTGGGTCAGCTGTCGGGGCACCTGTCCAGGTACCCACGAGTTCTGTGGCTCCTGATTTTTCTCCTGCTTTATCTCTGGCTTAGATCGTCTGCGGGACACTCTGATCCACGAACTCTGCCATGCAGCCACGTGGCTCATCCATGGTGTTCAAGACGGACATGGTCGGTTTTGGAGCTTGTACGCCAAGAAGGCTGCCGTGGTTCACCCAGAGCTCCCTGTGGTGGCACGGTGCCACAACTACGAGATCAAATACAAGTTCACTTACGAGTGCTCTCAGTGCAGGAACACGTAAGTGGGAGGGGAGAGTTCTTTTGGCTACTCATGAGGAGCATCCCCTCTTCCCTTCTTGACAGGTGGAAGATGCTCCCTGACACCAGTCTTTTCTTCCTGCCACATGGGTTCCAGCTGGTGACAGGGAGCTGCTTTCCATGGGGCAGCCTGGAATCCTGCCCTGTCCACTCCTGGGGGTCTCATCCTTGGAAGGTGGGGTGGGAACATGCAGGCGTTCTGGGTATTGTAGTGCTGATGCTCCCAGCATCCCCCTCCTGAGTGTGACACTACCTCAGATGGCAGCAGGTGCAGTTCCATGGCACCTGCTCCTCGAGGAGCTCTGGTCTGATCCTCCTTGCCTGAGTTGTCCTAACCCCATAACTTAGCTGGATGCTCCCCTGCCCAGTTTTTCTAAATGGGTATATTTAAATTGCAGCAGTTGGAGGCTATCCAAATGTGTCAGATTTCACAAGAGGGTCCCTTCCAAAGTTTGAAGGCATCTGGCTGTCAGGTTTCACACCCAAGAAAACTGTGAGGACCAGAATAAGGATCTAATGAGAATCCTCTCACCCACTAGGAGACCACTGGTCTGCTGGCGGCCACAACTTGCTGGGGCAGAATGAATGGGTGTGAATGTGTTTTTTGCTGAAGATGGGAAGGCAGGACGGTGGGGGGGTGCTGGAGGAACCCCTCCCCTGCGCTCCCCTCCCATCTTTCCCCGTTGGCTGCCTGACTGGGATCCTGTCCAGCAGAAGACAGTGGTTACAGGCATGTTGTTGAGGTCCCTCAAGAGGGCTTTGTGTGCTTGGGGCCAGTGTCCTGCAGGTGTTGAGTGTAGCTGTTACTAAAATATGCTTCTTTGTCTGAATTTTTGATATTTGATCCAGGAGGAGTTGCAAAATTCAGAGAAGAGTAAAAAATGAATTTGAAAAAGAAAAGTAGGGGAAGAGGAAACAGCTTCTCTCTTGGGGTGCACTTACTTTTTTTGTTCCACCCTTCACCAAATTTTCTTGCCTCCTGACTGATCTCTCTTCCTTTTAAATAGGTATGAAACTGATTTAAGTGTGTAGTGGAAATAGACCTAGGGAATAACACAGTTCCAGTCTTCTCGCAGGGACTTGTATTGATCTGTGGTGTGAACATATTTTGTCAAGACAACTGCTCTGTTTCTCCCCTCCAGCTGAGCCAGGGCCTAAATCCAACGGTTTGTTCCAATTAGACCCCTGAATCAAGAGAACATTCCCAAACCTTGTCTTATAAAGTTCCCACTGGCTCCATAGGTCTCCAACTTAACAGCATGGGCAACTAGATTTAGCCTAGCCCTCCTTCTGAGCCCAAATTCTGCTCCCCATCCATTCCTGGCTTCTGACACTGACGAGTAGGATGTGGGTAACACAGAAGGGGTGTTGTTGCTCACCTAGCGGTCAGGCTTTGGAAATGATTCACTGGCTTTCTGTTCTTCGTCCTGGCCTCTGCAGAACAGCCTGCTGCTGGTTTAAATCTCTTTTAACAAGGGCTTGCTTTGCTTTGTTTGCTGTGGGTTTGAGGCAGTGTTGCTCTGAAATATCAAGGACATTTCCCTGGGAAGGCCCTATGTTTTGTTGGATTTTTCCTCGCTGTCCTACTCCTGTCATTTCACCTCAAAAACTGCTTCTGGTTCTTGGAGTTTTCTCATGGCTCTCCTAAGGCCATCACCCATCTCACTGGGCATTAGGAGCACTGAGAATTCGGATATTCCTTGTTGCCCATGTTAGGAGGGAGTCACGTAGACCCCTCCTCTGTATGAGATGGGCAGCTGCTCCTCCTCCATCACAGACCCTCTTGTGTTTGTTTTTTCAGGATTGGCCGCCACTCCAAGACCTTGGACACACAGCGCTTTGTTTGTGCTCTTTGCCAGGGTCAGCTCGTGCTGTGCCAACCAACACGGAAGGATGGCACGCCAGTTGCAAAGCCACTTGCTCCATTTGCAAAGTATGTGAAAGAGAACTATGCTTCTGCTAAGCGTTCGCAGCAGGGCCTGAGCCATGCAGCCATCATGAAGAAACTCAGCGTGGACTTTGCATCTCAGGAGCGTGTGCTCAGCTCTTGATTCCTCGCAGGGAAGGGGTAGAGAAGCTGCTGCAGGGGCCAGGTGGCTGTGGGCTTCATTCTCCTTCCCGAGAAGAGAGCAGAACTGGAAAGGCCTGTCTAAGGTGGTGGGAGCTCAGACACACCCAAGTCCCCCCAGTCATTGCATTTTTTAATAGCTCTGAGCTCAGTTTCCCACAGAAGAGTGAACCAGATGGATAAACATGTTAATAAAGTAGAGTAAAGCAAACAACTAATGTTTACCTTGTGTTTTGCTTTGTTCCTTTCTTCCGTGACCATCGTGCCCTGTTACTGCATGGCTGGGCTGCAGGGCCTCACAAATTCATTCTGTAGTTTAGGATGAAATCATGCAAAGTATTGAGAAGAGCAGGGGAGGTGAACTTCAATGTACACAATAAACATGGCTTGACTTTCTGAGCAATGTATAGTTCCAATGGGTCTCAATTGGGAAAATGGCAGCCACTGTGGGAATAGGGGAAATGGGCCCTGTACTACTTGGAACCATGATTTTGATATCTGCAACCAAGTTTTGCCTAAATGGAGAAAACAAAGAAGGTTGTGTGTGAAATTTGGTCACCCAGTGAAAGTTATTTAGTTTCTCTTATTTCTTTGTCACATTGTTCGACCAGGACACATGCCACAGAAGTGGAAAAAGTTCTTCACATCTTAAAGCGGATGGGGGGAATGAGGACCTGGTCCTCTACTGAAGTGTCAGCTTGCTATTAATGCCAGGAAAGGTTCTGCAACAATGAATTCAGCAGTCAATCTGTGAGCATCTGGAAAATAATGTGATTGCTGAACCAGCATGGGCTGTTTCACACACAAAATTTATGCTTGTTTTGCCAGGCTTTCTTCATTGGAGCAGGAGTTCTGCTAACAGGCAGCAAGGCCAGCAGGTGTTTTGCGGGGAGGCCTGGAGTTCTATTTCAGTAGCTATTTAGGACTACTGAATATGGATGGGGAGGGAGCTGCTGTGGGCACCTGGAACAGCTGTGGTGTGTTTGAATTCTTGTTGGAGGATGTCGGCAGGTACCCCTCCAGCAGGTGCAAGTTGGTTACCTGGATAGAAGAGAAGGTCCAGCAACTTGAGGCCTGTGTATCTACTCTTCAGCATATTAGGGAGCATGAGGTTTTCTTGGTCAGAGCAGAGCAAACTGTCCAGGATGGGGAATAGATGGGCTATCTCTGAGGAGGAGGACAGTTCCCAGACGCCAGAGGTAAACATTTAGAAAAATGTGACACATAGAAGGACCAGGGATTGTTCTGTTAGTCTGGAGCTACATAATTGAGTTGAAGTTCCCTTCTGAGTGAGGACGAGGGACAAGAGGAGGGGCAGCAGCATCAGTTTTCAGAGAAAGTATAGGGGAGCTTGGAAGACCCGGGGCATGGACTGGCCTCTACCAACCCCTAAAGGAGGCATGTAGTGACAGAAGGGGACTCTGCTGAGGCAGGGAGAAGCAGTGGTTTGTCAACCTGACAGGATGTTGCTGCTGCTTCTTGCCACTGTCAAAGCCCTCAGAGTATTCAAAACCATTGTGGCAAAGACACCCAGATTGCAACAGGCGATTCTATGGCAATGTGTTACCTATACAAACCGGTATGAATTCCGAAATTCTCATGACACGGTCACTTCTGATTGAGAATGGTGTATAATGAGATGTGTAGAGCCCATTGTCACACATATGGTAGGGACAGATGAAGTCTTGAGAGATACGCTGAGCAATACAGCACCGATGACACATGAACAATCTCTGCCCGCATCTGCTTACAACATTCTGGTGGAAAGATGGGATCATCCTCAAATGGATGGCTTTAAAGAGGTATTAAACAGATCATAACAGAAGACGAGATTATGGAAGGCTACTCACCTTAATTACCTCCATCTCACAAGTCTTTTGTACACACAGAGAAGACCTATATCATAAACCAAGACTTAACAACCCTTTTCTTCATGTGCAGTTTCCATCTTGAAAGGCAGTCTTCCTACAGAGACAGCAGCCAATACATCTAGCCAGATGTTTTGATTTTTTTATGTGATAAGAGACCTGTTAAGCCTGCTGTATTTTACAGTTTGCTGTCGAGCATGCTGGGCTTTACAGTCTTCTCTGTTCTGGGAACTCTGCCATGGGGTTCTTTGGAATGTGGCACAGATACAAGAAGTTGCATCCTGAAGCTCTCTGCAAAACAAGTGTTTTGCAGCTTTGTAGAGCTTATTAAGCAGAACACCAGCAAGGGAGGGGTGAGAAAATGAGGCAGGTATTTCATCCCTTTTGATTCCTGCCTGTATAGCATTTTAGGCCAATCATATCTAGAGAAGGCAAGGTTTCTAAAGTACAAAAGTTTTGTTTGTTACTCAGCACTTACATTCCTTGCTCTTTGGTGCATGCCACAGCTGTTGTTTTAAATAAAACTTTCTTGCTCTCAAGATTTGCTGTCTGTCTGTCTTCCTCATGCCACAACAGTTTCTCTTGTTCCAGCCTCCCAAATTTTGTAGCCGGAATAAAACAAACTCAAAAGCTCACTGTGGTTGTGACATCTTAGTGATCCCACAAAGCCATGACACAAATCAATGTATTTATTAATTAGAGAAGGCTAGAAGCATTAAAAGAAATCAAAAGGAGAGTCACAGACCAGAATACTCACATAGTGACCAGCATCTTGACCAAATGATCACAACCTTTTCCAGTGTGAGGAGGCAGTAGGTAGTGTCATCCTTTTCTTTGTCGGCATGGATACTTCCTTGAAGACCTGTATCCATTACTCAATTTGGGAGCATCAAGCCATATCAGTTGCAAAGATCACTGTGTGGTTGCAATCAACTTATTTGCTTTTTAACACCTAAATAACAGTCACTATTTATGATTGGCATTCAAACTAGAGCAAAGAGGAAAGAGGGTATTTGCCCCTTCTGTTCCCATCGTGAGGCCATTGAGAAGGCAACCTATGTAGACACTATTAGCCCAGGAGGAAATCTTTTCTTGCCAGACTCCTGAAGACATCCCCAGCCCTGAAGCCCCACAACTGTTTTTCAGATTTTTAACATGAAATACATTGATCACAGTCATGCCATTCACACATCTAGATTACTGCTTTAAAAGGAACTGGAGATCACTGGCAGAGAACATGAGCGTAAAGAAAGTTTGGGAACCCCAGCGTGTTGGGTACATGGGTCATTCAGTATGTCTGGACACTTACGGAGAGCAACATCACCAAGAAAGCTGTTGGTAGGTTTGAGTAGTGCTTCTCCTCTATTGTGTGGCAGCTGTACTGTAACCTGACATAGTCTGGAGAAAGAAAGAAAGGCAAGATGTGCTCAGGCCATGCTGACGCCACTGACCACTGATCACCTCCTTGGGGTGAGCCTCTCATGTGGGAATAAACATGGATGTCCATGGGTTCTTCAGCAAGAGCAATGAGGAGGAGACTTGGTTGCCCATCTCTAACTGTGGCCCCTTGAATGCTGATCATGTTGACATTCTTTGTTTGTCCGGTGGCACTGACTCCCACAGGCTGATTCCTGCTGTGATTATATTTTATTGAACTTTGGACCTCCTGTTGCACAGTTTAACTGGGTGACCTCTTTGGGTCGATGCTGAGGTCATGGGAGAGGGAGGAAAGCTTTGCCCTGTCCACAACAAAGTGTCCAGAGAAGGGTGACCAACATGATAAACGGCCTGGAAATAATGAATCTCTATGAGGAGCAGCTTAGGCAGCAGGGTGTGCTTAGGCTGGAAGAGAGAAAATTAAGAGACGTGATAGCCATGATTTTTAAATATTTGAAGGGATGTCATGTGGAGGATGGAGCAAGCCTGTTTTCTGCTGCTCCAGAGACTAGGACACAGTGGAGCAATGGCTTCAAACTCCAGTAAAAGATTCCACCTAAACATGAGGAAGAACTTCCTGATTAGTAAGAGTGGTTCAATACTGGAATCTGCTGCTGCCTCAAATGGAGTGTGCTGGAGTTTCTTTGGGGTTTTTAAAGAGAGGCTGGATGGCCATGAATAAAAGGGAGTGCTTGGATTGTGTCTTCCTGCATGGCAGAAGGGGGCTGGACTGGGTGACCCTTTGGAGTCTCTTCCAGCTCTAGGATTCTAGTATTCTATAATGTATATTTTTATCATGTCTCTCCTTCCCTTTTTTTCCCTACGCGTTCCTGAGAGATGCCCACCCAACCTCTTCTTGAAGACCTCCAGAGACATAGAGTCCATCTATTCCATTGTTGAACAACTCTTACAGTAAAAAAGTCATCCTAATGTTTAGGTGGAATCACTTTATCTTACTGCTTTACTCCCCTGGATCATGTTCTAATCTCTGGAGCAGCAAAACACAACTTTGTTTCATGGTCTACATGACATTCCTTCAGAGATTAAAGGATAGCTATCACGTTCATGCCACCCCTTAGTCTTCACTTCTCCATGCAAAATTATCTAGGTCCCTAAGTCCTTCCTCATTAAATGTGACTTCCAGACCCTTGATCATCTTTGTCGCCATTCTATGGACAACTTTCAGCTTGTCAATATTTTTCCTGAACCGTGGTGCCCAGAACTTGTCACAGTGTTCCTCCAGATGAAGTCAGACCAAAGCAGAAGAGAGTGGCGCTACTACTTCCCTTGATCTGGACACTATACTCCTGTTGATGCAGCCCATAACCGCATTGACTTTTGGGCTGCCACATCACACTGTTGACTCACGTTTAGCCTGTGGTCTAGCAGGACACTTAGATCCTTTACCTATGTACTGCTTTCAAGTCAGGTGTCCTCCATCCTACATTTGTGCATTTGTGCACTACCAGCCTTCGTCCTAGTCCCAGGTCCATTACTTGGTTTGCTTTTTTTCTGCATGTTTTCTAACTACAGCAGTGATGGAGGGAGCTTTGGGGATATGGGGATCTTATGTTCCACCAGGAAACTGTGGAGGGCCACATGCTTGTGTCTCATGAGACTTATGTCTTTTTTGGCGCAGCATGCATTGTCACTTTCTGTTCAGTGTGGCTTTCTGAGGGGTGAGTGGTAGAACTGTTACAATAGAGTTTGGCCAATTGCTGAGCCTCTGCTGACACCCACGGAAGCCAGTTTCTGCCCAGTCTTCATTAGTATATAGGCTACTTTTACACAAAATGTGCTCAAAGTTGCTCTCAATGGGAGAACATATCTTTCAGTCAAACATCCAAATGCCAATTAATTTCCCATCACAATGGGACAAGCCAAACCATGCATTCTGCCAATCTGAAAGGAGGTGGGCAGCTGGGGACAGAGCCTTGTCCGTCAAGTGGCCTTTATTTTATTTGTTTTTGTACAGATTTTCCCCATCCTCCTTCCCCCAGTGATGATGGTAACAAAACCAGCACACTTCGGTTGCCGCAGCCACTGGGAGAAGGGGATCCTGACAGCTGAATTTGCTTTGAATGATGCCAGTAGCCCCTGGTCCCACCGAACTTGGTAATCTTGCCCTCAGGTCTGTCCTCGGCACACCAGTGACCAGACAGCCTTTGCGCTCCTTCTCCCAGAGCCAATCATTCCTGCTGCTCCTCCCTGGCAGAAGGTGTTCTGCTGGGCTTGCTTGGCTCCCTACTGGGAGGCTTTGGGTCCATTCCTGCAAAGACTTTCTCGACTGCCACCTGGGCACTTGTGAACGACGCCGGCTCCTTGTTCACCAGCACTGGGTTGCCTGTGACCAGAGGAGAGCCTGATCCTTTCTTGCCTGGCTGGCTGTTGTGCTCAGACAGGAAGCGCTGTGGGGGCCCTCGCTGCGTCAGCCAGTGGCGCTTGTCTGCCAGGCCCTGGCTGTACTGGAGCTCCCGAAGCAGCTGCTCCTTTTGCTCTCTGAGCTGGTGGAGAATGGCTTTCAGGCCTTGGGATCTCTTGATGAGATTCAGCAGCTCGTTGCGCTGTCGCAGGTTTTCCGCTTTTATCTGCTTGGTGTGCTGGATCAGACTGCGCACAGCTTCCTTCTCAGCCCGTTTGGCCAGAGCCTGTACTTTCTGCTGGGACTCCATCTCGTATTCTGCCTTCTGCTGCAAGAACCGGCTCTTGATCCTGTGCATTTGCTCTGAGTGATGGATTTTCATGGCCAGCAGGTCCCTTTCTAGCTCCCGGATCCGGGCCAGCTGCTCTGACTGCAGTTCTTTGAAGGGTTTAAGCTCCTCAACCTCCTTGTTCATGAGGCAGTACTTGGTCTCCATCTCAATGAGCTGGCTCCTCACTTCCTTCTCTTTGTCTGTGTACTGTGAGGTCAGCTCTTCCTTCTGCTTCAGCACTTGAGTGAGGTCAGAGCGGTTCTGATCATTCAGAGTAATGATGGCGTTCTGGCATCGGAGGGTGCGCTTGGCCAAATAGGTGAGGTAAGCTTTGCTGTTCTCTCGGATCTCCTGGGCTTCCTTGTCCAGACTCTCATTCTCTCCCTGGAAGTGCTCCACACGTTGTGTGTAGGTGTTGACATGCTCTGTTAAGATGTCGTATTCCTTGTTCAGATAGTTTTCCTGCTCACTGACAAATTGCCCACATAGGCTCTGTGTTTTGGGCACAGCTTTCTTATCCTTGGACTTTTTTGGTGCCATCTTTCAGCCAGCACTGCCCTCTTGACCGCTGACAAAAACAGAGAGGGTGGGGTATACCACAGATGAAAAGGCCAGGAGGAAAGGCATATGCCTAACAAATTAACCAATTTATGAAATGTACACCACACCTTTCTGCTTAAAACGGCAAATGTTACACAAAGCCATGACATTCTCTCTTATGAAGAGAAACGGGCAGGATGGTAGAGCTGACAAGGGAGACTGGGTTGCCATTAGATGAGGCAGTGGGCTGCGGGGACGATTTTCTCTCTTCCCTTGGGCCTGTTTTCCCTCTGCTTCTGGTAGATGCCTCCTGCACCGTGTCTGCTGGGAAAGCATGAAAGCACAAACATGGCTGCCGTTGTCATCCACAGCACCCTCACCTATTGATCTCCCAGTGGGTGACTATCTTTGCCTGGACATAGATAACTTTGGTGCTTAAGGCTAACAGTAACATAGTATGAAAACCTGCAATACAAGAAGTTACAGGACAACATCAGAAATCTGAAAGTAAGACTTCCTTTTCTCATACTTCTTGACAACTGTGGTTAAATTTGGCCCAGAAGTAGATGAGTCTTTCTGCTTAGCCTGTTTTATCAGGTTTATGAGCCCAGTAGCACTTTAAGATCAGAGAAGAGGCTCTTCTCTCTGTCCCACCACCCTTTCAGATGCATTTAGTGGGAACAAGGGAGACAGGGCCTTCTTAGCACCTCCTCTCAGACTTTGGAACTCCCTCCCTAGAGAGGCCGGGGGGGCCGTCCCTGCTCTCTTTCCAATGGCAGGTCAAACCAATTTTGTACCATCAGGTTGTTACAAGATGACTAAGTTTGGGCTTTTAGTGCTGTCTGGTTCTGTTTTTAAGGCTGGTATAGTTTTTTAGATGTATTATAATATTTTTAATCTGTAATGTTTAATCTTTATAAATTGTTAAATTGTTTTTAAATGCTATACCTATACTTTTATGAATATCTTAATCTGTACTGTTTTAATGTTGGTAGCCTTCTTGAGTCCCATTGTTGGGAGAGGTGGGATATAAATGAATAAAATAATAATAATGATGACAACAAAGACAGCAACAATATCACTCAGTTCATTCCATTTTACATAGTCATAGAATCACAGAGCTGGAAAGGACCGCAAGGGCCACCCAGTCCAGCCCCATTCTGTTATGTAGGAACACACAACTGCATCTGTCCTGAAAGATGCCCACCCAGGCTCTTTCTAAAGACCCCCAAAGAAGGAGATTGCACCAACCTTGGTGACAGTCTGTTCCGCTGTCAAACAGCTCTTACAAATAGTTAAAGATGGCTATCATGTTACCTCTCATTTTTCTCTTCACCATGCCAAACATTTCCAGGCCCCAAAGTTATTCCTCAGAGAGTTTTATGGTTTCCAGATTATTTTTGCCATCTTCATCAGTCTCCTCTGACACATCCTTATCCCAGGTGAGGTCGACCAAAACAGAATAGAGTGGCACTAATACTTCCCTTGATCCGAACAGTACAGAATTGTTGGTGCAGCCTAGAACTGCACTGACTTTCCTGACTCAGCTCAGAATTCCATGCCACATCAAGTGCTGATCCATGTTTAGCTTGTAGGCTATTGCATGTGTGTGTGCGTGTGTGTGTGTGTGTGTGTGTGTGTGAGAGAGAGAGAGAGAGAGAGAGAGAGAGAGAGAGAGTGATCTGCAGATGAAGACTCCTTTTGCCCTCTTACACTTTTCTTTTCTGATGTTTTTGGAAATTGTCTAAGTTGCCGGGCCTCAAGAGTTTTGTCGGGATGCCCTCCATATTATAGTAATGGGATATATAGTCTAGCATAAGTGGCAGCTTGCTTGCAACCTGAAGCCTAGGAACCAGAGATCTTTAGGTAAACAATAGCTAAGAATGTAGTGATAAACTGTGCCTGGCTCTCACAGCTTCAAGGGCTCTCGGAAAAGGCGGACGGAAAGCAGGGATTCTGAAGTACTGGCTTTTGCTCTTGAACTGCAGTCTCCTCACTGAAGTCTTGTACAATGTATTTTCCTCCAAATAAATAGTGTTTATGCACTGTACAATTTGCGAGTGTGGAACAAGTTTATCTTAAACACTGGAACTGTGGCTGGCCAGGAAAGGTGTGTGTGTGTGTGTGTGTGTGTGTAGCACCAAATGTCAGGAGCCAAATTTGTTTTTAGAGCCCTCTTTATATTGCTTCCGTCTCCCATAAATGATATGCTGTTGCCTTCCCAGATGCAGTTTGTGCCTTCCCTGTAGTACTTGGGAGTGTGGCTCCCTCTTGGGAATGTGTGTGGCTTCATTGCACTTGGGGTCTAGGCAGCACTTGCCTAGGGCCAAAGGAGAGGAGGTTGTGCACCCTGAGCCATGCTTGCCAGGGTATGGCTACTGCTCAGAGATACTGCCATGCATTACCTGCAGAAGAACCCTTGTTTGTCCCCAAACAGGAAAGACCCTTCTCTGTCTGAGTCTTTGGCAAACTGTTTGCAGTCACACTAGCCAATGGTTGGAGATCAGGATTGGGCAACCCATCAGCCTCCCAGTGCTGGCTGACAATTGCTGTTAGCTCTCACTAGCCCAGCCAATGGTAAGAGATGATGGGAGCTGCAGTATAACATCTGGAGGGGCTTACGCCTAGGTGGGCATTCCCATGCCTGATGTTAAAGAAAAAAGTTGGTGACTCCCCTGACCAGCACCACCCTCTTCCCTAAGCCTGAGCAGCCCATTCAGACCCTGGCCTCATAGTCCTTCATTTTAACCACCAGAACCTGAGAAACAAACAAACAAAAACAAACAAACAAACAAACAAATAAATAAATATTGTGTGGAACTAGCCTGAAAAGAAGTCTCCATAAACACACTATTGTTCGTCTTACTTTGGAAGGGGAAAATGTGAGGATCCCCACTGCCTAAGTGTGAAAAACTTGTGGAAGAGTGTTAGCCAAAACACTGTCTGGGATGGTGGAGAAGAACACAGAGTGGATGAGCTCCTTTTTCCAACCAAGGAGAGGGTGGAACTGAGCACTGGTGGGGGGAGGGCCAGGGTTTTTTTGGTTTTTGGTTGCTTGACACTGGAACAGACTGTGCCAGGAGTGCTATAGCTGTAAATTCCTGAAAGTCAGAGGGGGGTTGGATGAGAGGGTCCTTGTGGCCTGTTCTTGTCCTTAGATTTGATGATTCTGCGTAGGGACTCTGTGGCTGACATCCTGTCAGTGACTTAGGTGTAGCTGAAAGCTATGCCTGCCCACATCTCTTGTTGGTTGTGTTGGATGGGGAAGGTCCCCTGAAGGCCCACAGGCTGCCTGTGGGAACAGAGCCCTCTGGCCGCTCTTCATCCCGCTCTCGCCCCATGGTCCTCTCCTGAGGCACTTGAACTGGCGTGATGAGTGAGCCACCACTCCTCACATCTAAGCAGGGATTTGAACTGCTGCATGAATTTGCTAGGAGACAGAGAGTTGCATGAATTTTCTAGGAGACAGACAGATCCTGTCAGGATCTTTTAGCTCATCTAGCTGTTCTGCACATTTCCTGCGTGCTTGCATTTGCACCATTGTGACATCATTCTTCAAGCAATTTGTCATCCCTATCTGATTTCCATCAGACATCTTAGCACGTTTAAGAATTGCATCTTCCCAATTTGCTGCTGCATCGTGACAATGACCATACTATATCTTTTCAACTGATACAGTCCCAGTATTTGCAAATTAAATTTCCAATGTGTTTGTTAACATTGTCCTAAATATTAATTTTAGTCCTGACTAGAACTGAGTCAATGAGATTTGCCTACGTGTTGACTCACCATTCAACAATTGACTGAACAGGTCTATGCCAGTTGGGACTCACCAAATAACAGTCCAGCCATAAGTTACTAATTAGTATCAACACATTTCTGCAGTCCTTCTGAGGGTTATTAGGAGCCATCACGGCCTGCCAAGCCCCCAGTGTTTCACTCTTTTGCAGATAGGGTTGCTCACTGGAAGTGCCTAACAAATACCACAGAAAGTTTTGAGTGCTGAAAAGGGAAGTTTTGAGTGGGAGTGATGATTCCTCTGTGAATACTACTCTTGAGCAATGATTCCATCAGAGTTTGTCACTCCTGGTTGGAGCTACATAGAAGGTGGTGGAAGGTGGAAACAAAAGTAATGAGGTCTCAGATTTTTTTCCTTTCATGAGCTTCAATAGCTGCTACCTCGTGATGGGGTTTAGCCACTTTGAGAAGGTGCTCAGGATCCTGGTAGATGGATGGACAGGATGGAATCTGATGATCTCCAAGAGCTGAGCAGCAAACCTCAAACCAAGAAATTGCCCAGGTTGACAGTGTGTACAGGATTAGACTGACTGAGATCAATAAGTAAAGACAGCCATCCACATGGAGGATTATGGAGAGGAAGATTGTTCAAGCAGAGAGAGGAAGTGCCCATGTTCTTCCCCAAGAACTGCAGGGGCCTCACCAACCTGGATTTTAATGTTGCCTTGCTCCCTCCTTAGCTGCTAGCTACTTTCCAGCAGGTGACTGTGAGAAGTGAAGACCATGCGTGGGAAGAAGATAAGGAATGCTCCTCCCAAGTGATCTGGTATTGTGGAAAGTTGTGTGCATCCATGGTGATGGAATGCCCTGACATCACAGGCTGCTGCCTAGTCTCATTATGTAGCATGTTCAATACTCTCATGACACTGTTCTCTCTCTCTCTCTGTTTGCTCAGCAGGCTTATTTTAAAAGACAGAGGAATGAATGGTTTGTCCTGTTTTCATCTTTAACCTCACCGGTCTTGTGGTCTTCCTTTCCCTTGTGGGTTCTTCCCTTTCTTCCCTCTATGAAGTTCCATTCAGCACTTCTCATTTGGTTCTCTGCCCATTGCTGTCCTCCTTTCAATGCAGGCCCTGGACCACTGATTGCTCCCTTCCCCAGTTTCCCCACATTTCTGTGGGTTCCCCCACATTTCTAAGAGCCCTCATCAACCTGAGCTTTTTCTTTTCTAGTTCTGGCTACTTTTTGGGCCTTCTTAAATATTTTGACATCTTGGTAATTATAATATGTCTGAGGGCACCAAGGGTGTGTTCAGCTCCCAGTAAAGGTTACACTCTATACAACTGTGACAGGGTGTGATTGGATGGCCTTGAGTGCCACACTGTGAGCATGAGGCAGGGAAGCCTAACTCAGAACTCTGCAATTGCTCTTCTGGGCTGCTCCAGCACTTCCTTACTTTATGGTAGACTGTGCTTTATCTGATAGTGACACATTAAAAATTTCTGGATTGTGGTTTGATAACAGTGAAGGTTCCTTCTGTTAACTGTGTACTCTTATTTTCTAGCTCTCTCTCACCAAGGAGACAATTCCCCTGGTACAGATCCCCCATGGTCAATGTATTGCCCAAAATCGCTGCTCCTTCTTCTTTACAACTGCCATAGGTGATTGTGGTCTGGCGAAGTCTCCACCAGTTTTCTCTTGGGATAGACCTCAAGACCTCACCTAAAGTAAATTCTGTGTTCACCGTGACCAAATCCAACCACGGAGTAACAATCAGTTGACACCACACACTGGTTAGTGCAGCAGGAGCCCCAATTCTGTCCAATCTGCTTGCTCAATGTTTATGTGCTTGATGAAAAGTAAATCTCACTTCTTCAAAGTCCACAAAAGCTTCTGCACAGGGAATGGGGAAGAGATAGGTATGTTTCTGACCCTTGTGGCCGCCACAAAAAACCACCACATCATGTAGGAGCTAGTGAACAGTGGAACAACCTTTTTCCTTCTGTCAGTCAGGTAGTAATTTTTAAAATCCCCATATTTAATTCTTTTTTGGGAACACTTGGATTTAATTCTCCAGCACAATTTAATGAAACTGACCAACCTGAATAATAACCACCAACTAAATAACACGATTAAGAGCCAGAATGGTATAGTGGTTTGAGTGCTGAGCTACAACTCTGGAGACCGGGGTTTGGTTCCCCACTCAGCCATGGAAACCTCCTTGGTGACCTTGGGCACCTTAGGGTCACTGTGAGTCAGAAACATCAGCCTGTTGTTGCCCACAACAACAACAACATGATTATGGAGCACTAGGGGACCCCACTTGGTCATGGAAACCTGCTGGGGGCCTTGGGCAATTCACACACTCTCAGCCTCAGAAGCAGCCAAGGGCAACCCCCCTCTGAACAAATTTTGCCAAGAAAAACTCATGATGCCTTAAATCAGAAATGGCTTGAAGGGAAACAACAATAACAAACATCATAGCTAAAATTTTCTAACACATCAAATTCATTACTAGCCTAGTTGAACTGATTATTGAATTTATGGCTGCCACCTGCAGTTATCTTATCTGAAATTTCAGATAGTGCCTAAGATCCAGTTTTTAGTACAAATGCTGATAACCACCATGAAGGGGAAACTAACATGGCTTAACAAAGGCTGACTCAGAAAAACTTGTGTCCCTTTTAAATTGTATTTCTTGATCTAGGAAATTTCCTCAGACTAAGCTGACGCTGTGAAGGTTACATGGTATATCTCGTTCCCTGTGATGCCAAAGGACCAGGCAATGGGTTACTTAGCAAGGAATAAAGGCTTGTTTCCTTAGAGGTGGCTGTATGTGGCCGATTGATGCATAGCCTACAGTCAAAACCCCTCTTGAGTTTGATAGCATGGCGGAATTTTCCAAAACAACCGCTTTGCATTAGTGACTTGGCAACTTTGCAAACCAGATTAGAATGGGGATGAGGGCTCCCATTCTGTTCAGATTCTGGCTTATAAGCATGGGATACAGAAATGAATTTCTTTCTCTAAATAAAGCTGGATCCCTGATTCACCAGGCCTGGTCTTCTAATTTTTCCTAGAGTTATGGGGAAAGGAAAGTCCCCTTCACTCAGCTATTACATTATTTCAAGTCCTAGAAAGCCATGCGTGGTGTATCCTCTGCTTGCATTTCTAGATCAAACAAGTTTTCCAGAGTTACATTAGCAGTCATCTTTACTTCTCCTTCCCTTTCCCTTTCATCATCTTCTTACAGAATCATAGAATCACAGAGTTGGAAGGGGACCCTCAGAGGTCTTTGGGTTCAACCTCCTGCTCAATGCAGCATCTCCAGCTAGATTATGTCCAGCCTCATTCTGAAGACATCCAGAGAAGGAGCCTCCCCCACCTGTCTAGGCAATTGATTCCATTGCCCAACCACTTTCACTGTCAAGAATTTTTAAAAAATTTTTTTAGCATTTAATATTTATTAGACACTCACTATCTTACTTACGTTCCATGGGGGAGAAAAAATTCCAGTGTAAATAATGAACTGAAGCAGTACTTAACTTGCATGGCTACTGTGCTTTAACTAGACCATATCCAAAAACTAACACAACATCAATAGCAACACAGTTTTATATATAAACATTGGTAATGTTTTTCAGCTCTGCATGGAGATATAATTAAACAATATAAATCACTCAAGGAAAATCAATTTGTGTTTTGAATGCACTACATTGAGAGCACATCCTGTAGGTGTATGGAGTTTGTGTGCCTTTATATACAGACAGACAGAGCGACTGACTGACAGACAATTTTTTTAAAAGAAACAAATATCAGCATCCATTTATACTTTGGCATTCAGGTTTCCCTCCCTCCTCCCACCCCACAAAAGTATTCTAGAAACCATAGTGATCAAATAAGGTTTAAAATTTATAAAATATATAATTGTTTTATAAACTGTTTGATACTCATGTTAGGCTTGCCTCCCTGACTTTTTTTAATCAAGTGGTAGGCACACAATTTGTTTCAAGTGAAATTTTTACAATTTCATTAAAAACATGAAGACTAAGACATACATGGATATGATCTTCCCAAGTTAGTTAGTTCATAGGTAAGTGTGTCAAACAACAAAGTTTCTAAAGTGTGCTATAATTCTAGGTAAAATTAAGAAACTTTTTAAAATAAAAATTTATAGTGTCATTCAAAACAATGCAATGAAAATGAAAATTTATCACTGTTTGAAAAGCAATGGTTATGATTTAGACACTACAGTGGTTTGTGACAACTGTAGCACTCTAAAACACTTAGGTCACATTGATTAGGAAGCATTTGATTTTCTCTGGTGCTTTCAAGGTCTTGGTCCAGCCAAGTTTTTTTAGGCAGCGGTGTCTAGTATTTGTCCCAAAGTGTTTGAGCTAGCTGGTTTGCGGAGAGGGTCATTTTCCATTTCTTGCTTCAGGCATACAGACATCGGTCTATTTCCTGTTCTTGGCATCTCTGTACTTTGTTAGTCCAATTCAGACATCATTTTAAGATATTTGCCATATCATGGCAAGATTCAACATCTTTTCTAATTCCATGGCTGATCAGGGGTGGCTGAGAGGAATAATTTATAAGAGACACAAATTCATTCTTACTGTTTCTGGAAAAATCTTTGTATTCAACTTGGATTCCTTGAACACTGGAAAGGTAGCTTAGCTGTCTGGAGGGTATAGTGAAAGGTCCATGGGGCACATGGCCCGAGGAGCTGTTTTTCGTCTCAGCGGTAGGAGAAGTGCCACCATACAACAGCTCTCTAGCAATCACAGCCATGACTATAGCCTTGACAGGCCAGGGGACTGCTCTGTTGAATGCTTTGGTGTGGTGTCTTTGATTAACTCCAACAACCGGTGCAACCTCATGGACCATGGGAAGAATGCTAGCAGGAAGCTGTTGATAGCTAAGATAAAGGTTCAGTTGAACTCTACCCTCCCATAACTTTAAACCATTAGACCTAGTTCTACCCTCTGAGAGCAGAAAACAAGCCTGCCCCTCCTCTCATGGCAGCCCTTGAGATATTTACAGAGTGTAATAACATCACCTCTTAATCTTCTCTTGACCAGGCAGAACATGCCCAGTTCCTTCAGTTTTTCCTTATATTTTTCAATTCTTTTCATGAGCTCCTTCAGAAAAAGACCCTTTTTGTTCTTGGACCTTTTCTGCTTGTGCATGCACAGCCTTAGCTTTTTCCACTGGAACTGTAATCTTCCTTACGAAATCTTTGTAAGCACTCTTGCTCCTCTCCTCAGATGGTGCATTCAAATAAGCCTTGTCTATTTTCTCCAGATCTTGGATCAATTGGGAAAAAATGTCTGTATTAATCAACAAAATGTTTCCTTTCTGTATGTAAATCCAAAACTTGGGTTTTTTCATTAGACTCTATTTCACCCACTCTTAAATTGGGATACAGTTTTTCTAGATCTATGCTGAAAAAGAGAAAGACCTTGTTAACAATGATTTGCTTAAGTTAGATTTCAAGTAGATTAATAATGATTTTGATATGTATGCCTAGCAAATTTCTGTTAATTTGGGGAGTTCTTCATAGCTAGCATCTTAATAATAATTTTTTGGCTACATCAAACAATGACCTCATTAAAAATAACCATGTGGAATGCCTGTGGCTTATGAACTGAAGAATGCTGCAATGAGATTCTGCCCTCCCTTGCTGGGCTGCGTTATGACATCCTTGTGTTGCGGAAAACTCACTTCTGTACTGAACAACAGCATAGCTGATGACAGAAGCTGTGGATGGAAGGATCCTCCTTTTGGCCTTATGGGGAGCATGCTGGTTGGGGAGTAGGGGGTTTTGTTTAGAGTCCAGAAGAATTTGACAATTGATTTTGTGCTAAAAGTAGTTTTGGGAAGGCTCTTGGTGGTGGATTTCAACATGGAGGAAATGCAGAAGGACAGAAGAGTGGAAAAGAAGGCTTATAGGCTGTGTGGGCTTTACACTTCCATGAAATATGCTGAACAGGGATTTTTAAAGAATCAGTGTAACACTTATTGGCGGCTTATTGTTGTAGAGGATTTCAATAACAAGGCGAGGATGACTGACAGGAGGAGTGCTTACCCAGACTAGGAACAGAGGACTGAGTTGTCCTTCCCCAAGTTGTCCTTCCTCATGTCGAGGAAGGAGAGGGGTTGTTTTCTGCTGCTTCAGAGATTAGGACAAGGAACAATGGATTCAAACTACAGGAAAAGAGATTCCACTTAAACCTCAGGAAGAACCTCCCTGACGGTCGGAGCTGTCTGGCAGTGGAGTCTGCTGCTGCCTCAGTGGAGTGTGATGGAGTCTCCTCCTTCTTTGGAGCACTTTAAGCAGAGGCTGGGTGGCCATCTTTCCAAGGGAGGGCTTTGATGTGGGTTCCTGTATGGCAGAAGAGGGTTGGACAGGATTGCCCCTTTGGTCTCTTCCAACTCTATGATTCTAGGATTCTAAGCCCCTGACTATACAGGAAAGAGAGTTGGAATCTTTTCTAGAAAAATGAAGTCTAAGATCGCAGCCCTTGATGGTGTGAACGATTTAGAATCGCTTCCTGTTTATTGTAGAATGGTTTTTATTTCAGATTTCCCTCCAATGGAAGGAGTTCATTTCACTCACTTCCACAAAACTTCTGTTAGCAGAATAGACCGTGAGAGCACAGTGAGTGAAATGAAGGTGGGAAAGTGTACTGCAGTGGTCACTACCTGGTCAGATCATGGTCTTTTGGTGATAAAGAGTTCAGTATGGGTCCAGTTTATTAAAGGGGGAAACTTCTATGGAGGCTGTTCCCCAAATTTTTGGAAGAAGCGACATTTAAAGCACACATTGCCTCGATGCTTGCTTATGGTCTGACTCTTGCTGACGTGCATGGAGATGATTTGTGCAGGTGGTGGAAACGAGTAAAGTGTGCGGTTTGGGCAAGTGGTTGGGCCTATGAGACCAGTGTTAACAAGAGGAAGATTCAGAAAAATTTGGCCACTTATTAGTTTTTAAAGTGTCACCATAGAGTGACGGCAAGATTTTGCCAAAAGCAAAAGGAAAACAGAAGGAGAAATAGGGTCAGGGTCAGGAGTGACAGTTAGGATTGGGGGTTAGGGCTAGGGGTTAAGGGTTAGAGTTAGGGTAAGCGATTCCACCTAACTCCTGGGAAAAACTTCGACTACAAGAGGTGTTTGAGTGTGGGCAGGACCATCCCAGGCCTCTCAGAATTTTGTTGTAACCGGCACCCTTATGTACATCCTCATCCTTGACTTCCCTTGACATTAAGCTCCTTGTTACTCACCTCTAATCTCCTCAAAACAGGGCAGTCAGAAAGATACAGTAAACTGGGAAAGCAAACTAGGTGTACTCTATGACACGAGCACGTGCTCACGTCCTTAACTGTGTCGGTGATTTCTTCAAATTTCTTCTTAAGGATTTTGGAGGTCTTAACAGTCTCAGACTCGATGGTTTTCTGTATGGGGGGGGGGCAGGGTGGGAGCAGGGTGGGATTCCAGAAGAAATGGTAAGACTTTACACTCTTTGGCAGTTTTAATTTCATGCACACTTAATAATACTACTAACAAAGTGGCAATAATTATGCAACCCACAGCAGCTGGAGTGACACGCCCCTCCTGCCAGATCTGGCCAAGGTTACCCAATGCCACAGAATGACACTTTGCCCCTCATGTATTACAATTTCAATGTTTTCAAACTGCTTTTAATATAACACTTGTTTTTAGCTGTTTCCATGCATCCTGCAAACTGCCTTGAAAGAAAGGCACGATATAAGATAAACAAGTAAATTTCTACATCATTTCCCGTTTTAGGGATGTAGGACTCGGGGTGGTGGTGGTAATAAACAAACAAACAAATAAAAAAAATTGTTTTTGTTGTTTTAAACATTTCTATACCTCATTTGAACATTCAAAGCAGATCAAATAAAGTAACTCCAAACCAATGGAAATCGTGTGGCCCTCAAAGATGCTGACGGACTTTAACACTGAGCATGCCTCACCATGAAGTACGATGGCCAGGGCTCCTGGGACTTGCAATCCAGCAATATCCGGAGGGCCACGCGTTCCCCACCCTGCTCTACATCAATCCTGTGAAGGAAGGCACCATCAGCATCCTGTGTATTTGAGACATGGTCATTAACTGCCGTGAAGTCAGCTTGGACTTAGAGTGGCCTTCACAGCAGAAGACCTCCAAGAGCCCTGGAGCTGTCCAAAGCCCTGCTGAGATCTTGCTCACAGCCTCCCTGATGGAATCTATCCACCTGCAGTGAGGTCTCCTTCTTTTCCTGCCACCTTCCATGTTACCAAGCATTACTGTCTTTTCAAATGTGCCTTCTCTTGATATGTCCAAAGTACAATAGTCTCAGTTGAACAAAGTGGGTCTCCAAAGAGAGTTCAGGCTTGATTTGCTGTAAGACCTGTTTATCTGTCTCTTTTTTAGCAGTTTGCTCTAGCTGTAGAACTCTGTTCTAACACCACACTTCGAATGAGTTGGTTCTCTTTCTATCAGCTTTCTTCACTGTCTGGATTTCACACCCACACACAGGAACCAGAAAAACTATGGCACAGATAATCCTGACGTTGGTACTCAAAGATACACCTCGAACCCTTGCAAAGCTCATCTACTTTCTTCGTACCTGCCCTCCCAAGTCCCGGCCCTCTTCTGATACTATGCGTTCTCTTTTAACTTATGACTGAGCCAAGGTACAGACAATCTTAGTCTCTATATTTTCAGCATCTCCTTTAAAGTCACCATCAAATATAGTAGTAGTATTTATTATATAATGCTTTAGCCACAGGCCATTCGCATGCATATCACCAAAATCAATAATAGAGTTACAAATACAAATAAAATGGATTTAAAACATTGAAATATTACAACAAGTCATATATTAAAAAAACAACAACATATAAGATACAATAGGTGCCTAGTACAATAAAATATGGACATTTAGAATTGTAAGACATATAAAGTATAAAAACTATATATTCATAAGATATATTAGGATAAACATTGGTGCTAAAATTGATAAAATCAATAAAAATCAATAGAGATCGTCCCCGGCACAGTCAACTGCCATATCCTTGATGAGACTAGCCCTGATTTTCATAGCTGCAAGCGCATAAAGAGAGACCTTACGAGTTACCGCAGAATCGATGTCGGACAGCAGATAAAAAATCTTTTCGGATATCGTATTTGCACGTAAGGAAGACAAAATAGCCCCCAAGAACTTTGTTCTTGGTTCGTCATACAGAGAACAAGAAAACAGATAATGCGGCAGGTCCTCTGTTTCTGGGGCCCTGCAAATACACGTACGAAGGGCCGATGGGACGTGCAGATATCTGCCATCAATCATGGCTGTGGGCATTGTTCGAAATCGAAGGGCTGTAAAAGCCTGGCGAAGATTTAGGTATGTAAGCCTCGTCAGGTATATAGCCCTTTGGTGATCAAATTTGAATAGTTTGTACCAATTTGAAAATTTAGAATGGTTGATGTCCTGTCTGTCAAATTGGATACCATAATCAAAAAAATAATTGCGAAGTTTCTCTTTTGAGTTCAGGGTAGATAAATTATCACCAAGGGTAGGGTACATTTTCAATAATCTATCATAACCTGCACTCCAGGTTTTACAATGTGTTAACTGTTCCAGACAAAGCTTGGGGAAGACTCTAACATCGGAGTCTTTTACAGTTCTCCAATAATTAAACAGGGTATAATGCACACGCGATTTGATCGGGGGCAAACCAACCTCAGCTCGAACCAGCGCCGCAGGGCTGCCGGGTGGGAGTCTTAATAATTTTTTAAGAAAAACATTTTGAATGGTTTCCAATTTGGCTAACAAAGAACTATCCCATCCCCAAACTGCAGCACCGTACAACATCTGGGCTATAACTTTATTCTGGAAAATTTTAAGGGCTGGGGAAATCTGATGACCCCCTGTGGTATTATAGAATCTAAGGATTGCTCCAACTGATCTCAGAGCGGATGCTCTGATAGCTTCAATGTGGGACTTCCAGGAAAGATTTTCTGTAAAATGAATTCCTAGGTACTTAAATTCCCGACATTGCTCGATTTGTTGACCATTAATAGACCATTGAAAGGAAGAGTGCCTTTTACCAAATACCATCACCTTTGTTTTACTGTAATTGATATTCAACATTTCATTGGAACAATATACATTAAGCTTAGCCAGCAACCTTTTCAGTCCTATACGGGTCAAAGAAATTAAGACCATATCATCAGCATATAAAAGAATGGAAACCTTCTTTGACCCTAAAGAAGGCGGAAAAAATTCTGGTCCTGATAATGCTGGAATTATATCATTCAGGTATAAATTGAAAAGTGCTGGTGCCAGTAAACAGCCCTGTTTGACTCCCCTATTAGTGGGAATCGGGTCAGTTAGTGAGCCAGAGATGCCCACTCTTATTCTAGCTGATGTATTAGAATAAAGTTCCTTAATAAGCAGCAGTAGGCGATTGTCTATATTGATGTTATTCAGTTTATTCCACAGCAAATTTCTGTCAATTGAATCAAAAGCTGCTGCCAAGTCAACAAAGGCAACAAATAGGTGTTTGGTTGGGCCCAAAATTCCTTGTTGAGCTAAGAAGTAAAGGGTCGAGCAATGGTCGATGGTACACTGTCCCCTCCTAAAGCCAGCCTGCTCAGGATAAATGATGTGATTAGTAGATTCCCACTCCTCTAATTTATTTAACAGGTGTTTGTTGTATAGCTTGGAGTCAATATCCAAAAGACTAACTGGTCGATAGTTACCAGGGTCTTGCTTGTCACCCTTCTTATATATGGGCACAACTATACTCTGTTTCCAACCTTCTGGCATCCTGCCTGTACTGTTAATTTGTGTAAATACTTTGGCCAATATTGGCGCCCACCACTCTGAGAAGTGTATGAATATTTCTGGGGGCATCATGTTTTCTCCCGGAGCCTTGTTCAGGGCGAGGGATGCAATCAATTTCTTTAACTCGGCTGTTGATACCGATGGCCAACATGGTAGTTCGTCGAATTTAATAGCCGGGGTATATTGACGACCTGAAGATGTTACTCCATAAAGCCTATTATAGTGGTTAAACCACTGAGATGATGAAATATGTCCGATGATTACTGGTCTAACTGTACGCATGCCGGAAGAAATGATATCCCAGAACAGCTTCTCGTTCTTTTCCGTTACAGCTTGGGCCAATTGTTTCCATTGTGTTCTAGTATACATATCTTTTTTTTGCTTTAAAAATGCCTTACAAGATCTTCTCATAAAAGCTAGGGTGCCGGGGGCGACAGCCTCCCTATTTCTAGCTACCTGGTGTGAGCAAGTCATTAGTGCTTTCCGGGCGGCTCTACACTCAGAGTCGAACCATCCATTTTGTGCCGTTCTGTTGGGATTAAAATACTTATCACTGACCAAATTAGGTCTAAGATTCGAAATGATATTATGGTAAACAGATAGGCTGTCCGAGTCTGAGTGCAGAATGGCTCGAGAAAGAGATTTAAAAGTGGGACTTGCAAATAAATGGGAAACTGAGGCCCCAAGGTTGGTTGACCATCGTATTCTCCTTTCCCCTATATACGTCCCATTTATGTTCGTATTTTGAGGCGACTGGGGAAAGTGGGATGATTCGAGATGGAAATGCAATAAAAGAGGGAAATGATCACTCTCGACCCTGCAGTCAACTTCAAATCTGTGGATGTTAGGCAACAGATTAGCAGAGACTGCTATATAGTCTATTGTGCTAGCTCCCGTTAGTAATATAGGTATAAGTACCCAGTGTTGTATCGCACTGAGATCCATTAAGACATTGCAAATGATGCAGAGACAAAACTTCTAGAAGTCTCAGGCCTGACTTATTTATACAAGTATCCTGAGATACCCTAATGGGTGGTGTAGCTTGAAAATGCTGTCCATAATTAGAAGACACCACCTGTTTTGGGCCAATCCCAATTCTAGCATTAAAGTCTCCACAGAGCAAAAGCCTTGTGGGGGAATACTTATCCTCTAGAACTGTAAGGGTTTCAGATAGGCTGTCCCAAATACTGCTGGGACTTACATTTTTTGATAAACTAGGTGGAAGATAAACGTTTATACAGATGAAAGAGCCACTATTTTTACCCTTAATGAGAAGTGCCTGAATATAATGCGGACTGGAACTAGCCAGTGGTTCAACTTCCGCTTGCAAGTCCACTGAAACAAGTATGGAAAGGCCGCCACTGCCACGACCTTTATTACTTATTCTAATAGCTGGGACAGAAAATGCTTGGAATCCATAGAGTGTTGGTAAGTTAGCTTCAGTAGCCCATGTTTCCTGAAGACAAATAATTTTAAATTTTTGTAGGTAAGTCGCAAAATCTGCATCATGAAATTTATTTGTCCAGCCTGTAACATTCCATGAGAGTAACTGTAATTGTCAGACTGGTATTGCAGGGTTTGTAACTTCACAAGTATCCAGAGGTTCAATTTGAACAGGGGTTTTTTGTACTGGAAGCTCTTCATATGGGGCAAGTATGTTGTTAGCCCTCTTAGATTCCAAGAGCAGTTGGGATTTCAATTCCGAAGATAGTGGAGATTTAATCTGAGCCGGGGCTTTCTGTATAGAGAGCTCTTTAGACAGATCGGGTGTGTTTTTAATCCTCTTTGATACTGTGGGTTGGAGGGGCATAGTAGTTATCAACACATCCTCGTTCATGGCTAATAATGCATCAATGGAGTCCCCAGCATGATCATTCTCCACTTGGATAGACACGTCTGTAGCTACTAAGTCTACCAATGGTTCAGCTAAATCTTTAATAGTAGATAACGTAGTCTTGAGGTCCTCGAGTCTACTGGCGATATCTTTTTGTTCATCATTAAAGATTAATTCCCTTAGATCTATGTACTGCTTCTTAGCCTCAGATGTTTTGACAGTACCAGGCTGTGGAACCGTATTGCAGGATATTTCTGTGGGGACTGGCAAACCGGAACTCTTTTCCTCCTTAGGCGTTCCACTGTTATGCTTGAAGGTAACTAAGGGGGTGATTACTGTATCTCGAAAGACGCGTATTGGTGTTATTTGAAAACTAGACAAAAAGGACCTCATTTTCAACAACATGGCAGGAATTGTGGGCTGCTCAAATGTTACCATAATTCTCAAGTATGTAGCTGTACTAGGAAGCCATTCCACAGCAGCCAAATCAACGTAATGGGGATATATATGCAGCAGCTGGCTCAAAGAATATTTGGAAGCTTTGAGTGACCCCCATCTACCGTTGTTTATTCTGTTAAAAGCAATCTGTAGCGTGATTTGATTTGCTTGCAGAATCCTGTTGCAGCTACCCTTCCCCGGGACCTCTACAGCTGCTACTGAGCAGCCCCTGTGATTCATTGTAATATTTTCACTGTGTCTCAGATTTTCCTCTTTTTTTGATCTTGTATTAATACCTTGAACTGGTCTCCCCTCCTGTGCTGCAAAACTCGGTATGAAGGTATCGAAGGAATGCTTAACCAAGTGGAGTTCTTTGACAATTAATTCTAGTCGTTCATAGATTGAAATAACAGTGTGAGCTGTTAAAAGACACTGTTTTGTTATAAAATCTGAGGAATAAAGTTGTTGCTCAGTATATTGTTTCTTTCCATTAGTGGACGAATATTTGGGGACTGATTCATCTACCCCATTAGATACTGGAGACACTCCTACTTGGTGCAAGTCCAGACTATTCTCCGGATTTTCCAGGAGCTCAGAAGCAGACTCATTATCTGTATCTAAGGCTGAAAAACAGCTGGCAGTAGAAACTGCAAACGCTATGTTTGTGTTAGAGTTTGAATTACTCACAGTTTCCTCGCAGGTAAGCAGCTCATCACTCTTCAGCTGTTCAGAGGCCTTATTGTGTTTTACTGCCCCAGGACTCGATCTGGCTCGTTTTTTGCTCCCCACTGAAGATGCAGGCCTCCCTTACAAATTTCCAGAGATAGTGAGATTGTAAATCCTCACAACAAGTCCTTGACCTTCATTCATGGAGAAAAGTCAGCTTAGTGTGGTAACCCAAAGTACAACCTTCTTATCGAAAGCAGTACATAAAAACGAAGTCAGTGAGAAGGCAACAGAGGATAAAAAGAACAAACAAAAAGGATAAAAAAAATACTTTCAAAGGAGCTCTTCACAGCAGCTGCTGCCTCGTCGCCATCTTGGCTCCTCCACCATCAAATATAGGATGGGGGACACGTGGCTGGATGGCAGTACGTGTGAAAGGGATCTAGGAGTCTTAATAGACCACAAGCAGAACATGAGTCAGTAGTGTGATGCGGCAGCCAAGAAAGCCAACACAATTCTCGGCCGCTTCAATAGGAGTATGGTGTCTAGATCAAGGGAGGTACTGGTACCACTCTACTCTGCTTTGGTTAGACCTCATCTTGAATACTGTGTCCAGTTCTGGGCACCCCAATTCAAGAAGGACATGGTCAAGTTGGAGCAGGTCCAGAGGAGGGCGACCAAAATGGTGAGGGGCCTGGAAGCCAAGCCCTACGAGGACAGACTTAGAGAGCTGGGTATGTTTAGTCTGCAGAAGAGAAGGTTAAGAGGGGACATGATAGCTATGTTTAAATATTTGAAGGGATGCCATGTAGAGGAGGGAGAGGGCTTGTTTTCTGCCGCTCCAGAGACCAGGACAAGGAGCAATGGATTCAAGCTGCAGGAAAGGAGATTCCACCTGAACCTCAGGAAGAACTTCCTGACAGTCAGGGCTGTCCGGCAGAGGAATCTGCTGCTTCCATGGAGGGTGGTGGAGTCTCCTTCTTTGGAGGTTTTTAAGCAGAGGCTGGATGGCCATCTGTCGGGAGTGCTTTGAGGGCAGGGGGTTGGACTGCATGGCCCGTGTGGTCTCTTCCAACTCTACATTTCTATGATTCTATGATCATATTTTCAGAAGAAACATGTGGACTTACATATTTCCATCTTGCTTCCCGGAGGGCCTCTGACTCTTCTAGCTTCTTAGCTTCATCTCAGAATTTCTTAATACTTTCTTTCTTCTCTTTCTTTTTAGCCAGCTCCTGCTTGATGTCCTCCACAAAGCCCTAAATGAAACCTTTCTGGTCTCCAGATGAATAGCATCTAGACCAAAGAGAAGGCAGCCATTAACGCCTGCGGAAAAACAGAATGTCCGCTTTTCACACTTCCTTCCCAACTACTCCTGACTCAGATGAATCCCAAGTACCGTACCTCTTTTGCCCCAACTAGATAAATTCAGTAAAATCAGTAAGAGGATATATAGGGAACACCCACAGGAGCTGGAGAGCACATAAACCCCAAGCACAGAAAGGCTGGACTATGTCCCTAGACAATTCCCTGGCTGGCCACGGAAACCCCCTGGACGACATTGGGGGCATCACACACTCTCAGCCCCAAAAAACCCCGGGACAGGGTCGCCCGAGGGTTGGAATCAACTGGAAACGACCTGAAGACACACGGCAGCAACAACAGGCTCTTAAGACGAATATCGCACGGACAAAATCTCAGTGTCTCAAACCACCGCTCTATCTTGGCTGTCACAGAATCAGTTGGAAGAGACGCCATCGAGCCCGAACCCCCGGCTACGCAGCAACACGCCCACTCCCGGCTTCCCAACTGGGGTTGGCGGAGGTGGACTTCCTCGGCCGCGCTAGCCGTCCCCAGGGCAGTAGAGCTGAGGAAGTCCGTGACCGCTCTTCCGTCCGGGAACCCGACTCCAGGAGGAAGACCGTTCCGGCAGAGGGAGGCTCCTCCGCCATTTCGTCCGGGGCGCCGCCGGATTTTCAGGGGCCTCCCGGGCGTTTTCCTGCCGCTCCTTCTCGTGTCTCTCCCCACCGCTGCCACAGGGGCCACCCAGGAATCCCGCCACCCTCGACATCTTCCTTTGAGCCCCGCAGCGTTGTCCCCAGCGCCACCCGCCAAAAGAAAGCAGCCCCCCGGGCGAAAAAACAAAACAATGAAAATGAAAATAAAATAAAAATGGAAAGAAAAGGAAGAACTTTGTTCCTTAAGGAGCGAGAGCGGTGGTCCCCACCCTCCGCACCGCAGACAACACACCCACCCCCAAATTTCCCCTCCTTTGCAACTGGAACAGAACTCATACTTTTGCTTTGGGAGGGGAAAAAAGAAGGAAAATGCTTGGTCCTCTCCGTTCAGGTCTTCTGCCTCTTCCTCCCCCCCCCCAACAGCAATGCGGTCGTCTAACCCAACTTGAAGTCATGTGGACTTGGAAGGGGTGGATTTGTTCGGAGGAGATCTTGCCCTTGTACCACCCTCCGAGGCTGAGAGAGAGTGACTTACCCACGGTCAACCAGAGGGTTTTGGTGGCCGGCCGGCCTCTGGAGTTTCCCGGACTTCAACTCCTTCAATTCCCCCGGGGGATTCTGGGAGTTGTAGTCCCCCATCACTCCCAACGTCTCCACCCCACTCCTGGCGGCCTCAAAGGACAGGCGGCGCGGCCTTGGTTCAAGGCGCTGCTCCCCTCCCTTCCCGGGGAAGCCGGTTTCCTTTTGGAGGGGGAGGGAGGGGGAGGGGGAACGAGGCCCTCTGAGGAGCCCCCGGCCGCCTGGCCTAGTGGGCGCAGGGCCTGCGGAAGGGCCGGAAATCCACCCCCCCCCGGGGTCCTTTCGCTTCCTCTTAGCCCAGGACTGACTCTCAGCCGCAAAGCTCCCTGCAGGGAAGGCCAGCCGTTCTTTTGCGGGCAAGTGGTGGAAAAATAACTCGTTCCAGGTGAGAACTACACCAGTAAAGTCGAGCACTAATCAGACTACGGCGCCACGCGGCGGCTTAAAGCAAGGAACGCACGCGCTCCGCCTGGCCACGCCCCCTCCCGGCATCCGAAGGGGCGGGCTCCCCGGACGCAAGACGCGACCGCTCTAGGAGTCAAGAGCGCAAGAGAGCTCCAAAGGGCGTCTAGTCTCTTCCCCCCACGAAGCCCGCTCCGCCACTGGAAGGTCCCCCCGCAGTTTTTGTGGGGCGCCGATGCACTTTCGGGGACCCTGAGAGCGTTTTCCAGGGACCCTCCTCCCCGTCCCGTTTTCAACCTCGCAAAGTTGTCTCCAGAGGCCGACCACCAAAAAAAAGAAAAGCTCCCTGCTGTGCAGGCCTTTCCGGAGAACAAAGAAAATAAAAATACATTGAAAATGAAGGAAGAGTAAAAGTTGAAAAATAGGAAGGACTTTGCTTGTGTCTGACGGAGGCACAAATTGGGTGTGCTCACCCTCCGCCAATTCCTCTTCTTTGCAAATGGAAGCGGAGTCCGATAGAGTTGGAAGGGGCACCTGGTGGTCATCCAGGTCAACCCCAACCTGCCGTATGCAGGAAATCCACAACTAAAGCGCCCCCCAGAGACGCCCATAGCCAACCTCGTGGCAAGATTTGTTCACAGGGGATCTTGTCTTTGTCACCCTCTGCGGCCGAGAGAGTGTGACTTGCCCACGGTCACCCAGTGGGTTTCCATGGCCGAGCAGGGATTCGAACGCTGGGCTCCAGAGCCCTAGCCCAATGCCCAAACCACTCCCCTGCGATCGCTCTCGTAACCTCCGCTGAAAGACCCCCCCCCCAAGGACGGCTACCCCCCAAACCCTGCAAGGGTCCACATTATGCTCTTAACAGCTCTTGCCGTTGTGATCACGAGCACCGTCCCTCATTTTGTGCCGCTTCTCAATTTCACTTCTGCACCAAACCCTATTCTTCAGGCCAGCTTCCCCAGGTAGACTGCTCCTGTTGATGGAGCATTTACCTCGCTGGAAAAGGGTGAGGGAAGGCCAGCTGTACACGGGGTTCTTGTGTGGGACTTGGAGCCTCGGGACCCCCCCCTTGCCTTCGCCCTACTTCTTTTCCACCCTCCAAATGCTGCCCGTTTTTCCAGGCAAACTTCTCTGGCTGCTGGAGGGTCCACCGAGGGAAGAGAGGGGGTGGATGAATTCCGCCCCCAGCTGTTGAAATTCACCATCGTCTCCTGCTTCTTGTTATTTTCACTTCCACACCAAGTGTGATTTATACCCTAGTAGCCCCAGGTAGACTGCTCCTGTGAAAGGAGGCTCAACCTTACTGGGGTGGCTTCAGGCCATCTTTTCCAGGGGGGTTCTCATGAGGAACCTTGAGCCTTGGGACCCCCACCATGCCTGCCCCTCTTCTTCCTTTGGACCCTCTAGGGACCAAAGAGGAGCACCTAAATGTGCTCTCAATTATATAAGTTGGGGAAATTAGCCAAGAGCACAGCCTAGCAATACGAGAGGCAGGGTAACGTAGCGAGATCTTGAACCCTATGTTTACGGGGTCAGGCCGAGTCAAGGAGCACACAGAAGTTGAAATACTAAATGTGGTTTTATTAAAAACAATCAAACAGTGCATGCGGCACATTCACACAGATAACTAAGGAAATAAAGGTTGGAGTGGGATAGAGGGATTTTTCGAGGAGTTGTTGGTTTGGGTGATACTTCACCTGTCCTGAAGCTTGGTTAGAAGCAGAGAAGCTGAGGAGCGTGGATCTCAGCACGTGGAGCTGAGGGGAAGGCTCGCTGGACAAAGCGACAGCAAGGCGGGGTGGAAGCCAAGAGCCATCCGAAGAAGCGCTCGAAATCGGGGGTTTTTATAAGGAGAATTGTGACCGCAGGCTAGTTCGGACTTGGGGAAAACAATGAGTTTGGGGCTGGAGGCAAAGCCTCCGAAAGGTCAGAATTTGAATGACTGAATTATAGCCAAATTGTCAATAGGATAGCCAGAATGCAAATGCGGAGTGCTTGAGCATTGTATAGTTCGATCATCAAGCTGCCAGCACGGGGCAGAGGATCTTTTGAAAGTTGCGTGCGTACATAATTGAGTACTTGCCTTGAGGTCTCCTGAAGCTGCGAGTCGGCTATTTCTGGCCTGCCTGTATTGTGTTGTAATATTACAGCGATTATCGGCCGAGCCTGCGTGCGTGCTTGTCCGGGGGCCTCACAAGCACGTGGAGGGAACAGAAGGCCAAATTATTGATATCAAAAGATATCTTTCAATATCCCCCAAGCTCGGGCTAGCAATGGCGGTAACAAAGGGCTGTCTGTAATTCCAGGTAGACTTCTCCTACTGCTGAAGGCTCCACCAAGGGAAGGGGACAGGGTGGGTGAATTGCCTCCAAGCCTGTGGAAATTCTCCACCGGCTCCCACTGCTTCTTAATTTCACTTTTGCACTAAATCTAATTTGTTTTTGCAAGCAGCCCGAGGCAGACTGCTCCTGTTAATAAAGGATCCATCTGACAGGAAATGGGAAGGTCAGGGCCACCTATACAGGCCAACCCCACCCTTGTCCTCCTCCTCCCCCCACCCTCCACACTATGCAAAACAAACCCACCCAAAATTTTCTTTCTCTGCAAGTGGAAATGGAATCCAATAGAGTTGGAAGGGCCACCCAATGGTCACCCAATCCAACCCCAATCCGCCATGCAGGAAACGCACAAGCAAAGCATCCCCCAGAGAGGCCCATAGCCCACTTATCCTTGGGGGTTTTCATGGAGATTTGTTCACAAGGGAAAATCCTTCACGCCATCGTCTGAGACTGGGAGAGTGTGATATGCCCAAAGTTACCCAGTGGACTTCCATGGCCAAACAGGGATTTGAACTTGGCCTTGAGAGTCTTAGTCCAACGCTCAAACCGCTACCTGACACTGGCGCTCACAACCTCCCCTTAAAGAACCCCCTAGGACGGGGAGCCCACAACCCTGCGAGGGAGTCTGTGTGACGCTCTCCAATGGCTCTTGCGGCTGGTATTAAGCCCCCTCCCTCGTTCTGTGCTGCTCCTCTATCTCACCTCTGCACCAAACCGTTTCTATGCCTGCAGCTACAGGTGGGCTGCTCCTGTTCGTGGAGGATCGCCCTTACTGGAGAAGGCCGGGAGAGGGCCACGCAGACATAGGGTTCTCTGGTGGACTTTGAATCTTGGAATCCCCCCTCACCTCCCCCCCAATTCTTCCTTTGCACGCTCAAAAGTACGGCCTGTTATTCCCGGTGGGCTTCTCTGGCTGTTGGAGGTCCCACCGAAGGAAATGAGCAAAGTGGATGAATTCCCTCCCAGCCTGTGGAAGTACTGCATGCCCCCCCCCCACTTCTTAATCCCTCTTCCGCACCAAACCTGATTTGCACACTACCAGCCCCAGGTAGACTGCTCCTCTTTAGTGGAGACCCACCTTGCAGGAAATGAGGGGGGTCAGGCTTATCTGTGACTCTGACTTCTGGGGGTCCTGTGGAGGACATCCTAAGTTGCTCCAAAATACAAAGGTTGGGGAAATTAGCGGAGCACTCGATTTTAGCAATGCAGAGGGCAGGGCAATGCTAGCAGGACGTTTTACCCAGCTTTACAGGGTCAAGCCAAACAAAGAAGCCAGACAAACATATCAAATTAATGTTTTTTATTGAATTCAAAATATGCTCATTCACTCTCGCATTCACACACACATGCACACAAGACCCTGTTGAGAAAGGAAAGAGGGGAAACTGGATAGGGGATATAGCAAGGGATTGTGAAGGCAGTGATATGGCACCAGTCCTGAAGTCTCTGATCTGGAAAACGGAGAAATGAGCAGGAATCAGCAAAGAAGCAGCTGAGGGAAAACTTAACTAACAGAATGACGGTCTGCTAGGGTGTCGGGGAGTTCTCCGGAGAAAGCCTCAAAAACTAGAACTACTTGTAGGACAGAACATACCCTGAGGGCAAATCCTCTCCCAGGGAGAATAATAGTCACATCAAAGGAAGGAACCTCGATCAAAGACATCACGGTTTGCATAATGGCGTCATAATGTGTTAAAATCTTGTTTCAGGATTTTGGTTGCAATGCATCATACTGTAAATTTATGCAGACAGACCTCGTTTTGTATGATTTTTCCCGAGTCGCAGGTACTCAACCTGGGAAAACATTCTAATCCCTTTAGGTTGGCTCCTCTCTGGCTGAGGACCCTTTGTTGTTGAAAGTTTGCACAGCTTGAGCTCTCCTTGGGCTACGTGACTGGGGAATCTTCTGGCCTGACCTAGTTCTCGGTGGTTCGACTGTTTGTGTCTACGTGCCCCTCCGGGCAACCTCCCTGGCATGGTGAGAATTTTTGATATCAAAAATTGTAGTCCCCGGGGATAGGTGGTCCCGGCAGGATAACCCATTCATATAGAGGGTCTCATGAGGGACTTTGGGACCCTCCTTTGCCAGTGCCCCTTTTCCCTTCCTCCCCTCCAAAGTGGTGCCAGTTATTCCAGACAGACTTTTCTGGCTGCTGGAGGCTCCACCAAGGGAAGAGCTTGGGCTCTGAGTGCAGGATGACACCCTCTCACAGCTGGAAGCTGAGCCTCAAGCTCCTCCTCCTTCATCTTTGGGCCACATTTTGGGCTGGGGCTTTTGGACCCTCGCAGAAGCACTGTCAGATCCCCACAGCTTGTGTTACGTGGATGAGTGTGCATTTAGACACATACCCATGGGGCTGTGCTTGCTTGCTTGTTTGTCTGTTTGTTTGCTTGTTTTTGTTAGGTCTCCTTGTGCTGGCCATGTGCTCTCCCTGAGCACACGGTCTGGCTAACGAGGGGGAGGAGCCAGCTAGGGGGAGGAGTCTTATTAGGAGCTCCCAACGGCGCTCCAGCTCATTCCCAGAGGAGAGAGCAGGGGGTGAGCCAGGTCTGTGAAGACATCCTTGACCAGGTGTTGTTTACAGGCTTGCGGGGCTGTGCTTGCTTGCTTGTTTGTCTGTCTGTTTGCTTGTTTTTGTTAGGTCTCCTTGTGCTGGCCGTGTGCTCTCCCTGAGCACACGGTCTGACTAACGAGGGGGAGGAGCCAGCTAGGGGGAGGAGTCTTATTAGGAGCTCCCAATGGCGCGCCCCAAAGGCGCGCGCAGTTGAAGTCCTCTTCTTCAACCCTTCCAATTCATCCCTTGGCGATCAACAGAGGAGACATACTTGATTCAGTGGAATTTTAGAAAGAAAGCCCTGTTATTCTTTCTAGACCTACTCCCTGTACTACTGTCTGTAGTATCAAGGATGGCAGGTGAGGGAGCTGCCGCGGTCACCTGTAGCACTTGCGGGATGTTCCTTTTCTTGCCACAAGATGTTGTCGGGTACACCTGCACCAAGTGCAAGCTGGTGACCTTCTTGGAGGAGAAGGTTCGCCAGCTGGAGGCATGAGTTTCTAATCTTCGTCTTATTAGGGAAGGTGAGGGGTTTTTGGATAGGGCAGAGAAGACCTTCCTGAAGACCGAATGTGCGGGGGAGCTGCCAGATCAGGAAGTCAGCACACTGGGCCAAGAAACGGATGCTTGGAGGAATGTCACACGGAGTAGGAGGAGGACCAGGAAGGATACAGAGACTCTCAACCTACACAATCGCTTCAATGTTCTTGGCCTTATAAACGATGAGGAGCACCAGGAGGAGGGAACAGAATGTCAACAAGAAGGAATCCAACTTCGGCAACAGGAACCAGATCAACACTCCCAGCCTCAACAGAGTGCCCAGGCAGTCCTAGAGGAATCTGCTCGTCGAGGAGCCCCGGACAAGCGTCAGAGGAGGCGAGTTCTGGTTGTTGGGGACTCCTTGCTCAGAGGAACCGAACCGGCAATTTGCAAACCCGACAAGTTCAATCGAGAAGTCTGCTGTCTTCCTGGGGCCAAGATCAACCACATAATGGAGGGGCTAACCAGGCTGGTCAAGCCCACTGACCATAAGCCCCTCATTGTGGTTCATGTCGGAACCAATGACACTGCGAGGAGCAGCTTTTACCACATCGCAAAGGACTACGAGCTTATGGGGACAAAGCTTAAGGACCTTGGTGCGCAGGTGGTCATTTCATCTCTCCTCCCTGTTCAAGGATATGGCGCACAAAGTGAAAGGGCAATAGCAGAGGTCAACAACTGGCGCCGCACATGGTGCCGCCGGCAACGGTTTGGGTTTTTGGAACACGGCCTGAATTTCCATGAACGGGGGCTTCTGCCAAAGGATGGACTGCACCTCACGAAACTTGGCAGGAATGTTTTTGCAAACAGTCTTGCACGGAGGATTAAGAGGTCTTTAAACTAAGTTCTGCTGGGGAGGGAGACAATATTATTCAGGGCAAAGACTCGGGGAGTGCAGGGGAAAAAGGCCCAAATGATATTGACCAAGTAGTACAAGCGTCCAATGGTGGGAGGAGTAGAAACTATAGTAGAGGACTTGCAGGAAGGGCCCAGGGATTTAAGTGTCTCTACACTAACGCGCAGAGTATGGGAAACAAGCAAGATGAACTTGAACTCCTAGTACAACAAAATAAATACCATTTGATAGGCATCACTGAGACCTGGTGGGATGAGTCTCAGGATTGGAATGTAGGAATAGAGGGGTATAGCCTATTTTGTAGAAATAGACCAAACAAGAAAGGAGGAGGAGTAGCCTTGTATGTCAAGGATGTTTTCACCTGTGAAGAGATCCATGACTTAAACCCAGAAAGCCAGGTCGAGAGCATCTGGGTAAGAATTAAGGGAGCGAGAAACAATAGGGATATTCTGGTGGGGGTTTACTACAGACCTCCAACCCAGACTGAGGACCTTGATGACGCCTTCCTCAACCAAATGACCGCACATTCAAAAAGGAGAGATACAGTAATAATAGGAGATTTCAATTACCCGGATACATGCTGGCAGTCAAACTCTGCCAAGACAGCAAGGTCCAGCAAGTTTCTTGCTTGTCTTGCAGACAATTTCATGGTCCAGAAGGTGGAAGAGACCACAAGGGGATCAAATATTCTAGATCTGATCCTGACCAACAGGGATGACCTTGTTAATGAGATAGAAGTGGTTGGATCTTTAGTGGGGAGTGACCATGCCCTATTGGAACCTGGCATTCAGTGGGAAGGAGAAGATAAGTGTAGACAGACACTCACCTTAGATTTTAAAAAAGCGGACTTCTGTAAACTTAGGGAGCTGCTGGCTGGAACTCAGTGGTCAAGAACAGTGAAAGGGAAAGAAGTTCAGGAGGCATGGGAGTTCCTTAAAAGGGAGATACTGAAGGCACAGTCTAAAACTGTGCCAATAAGGAGGAAAAATGGAAGGCATCTGAAGAAACCAGAATGGTTGACTAACGAACTCTCAGTTGAGCTAAGCGTTAAGAGAAACATGTACAGGAAATGGAAGAAGGGGGAAACCACCAAAGAAGAATTTAAGCAAGTAGCTAGGAGATGTAGGGAGGAGGTCAGAAATGCTAAAGCACAGAACAGAACTGGCCAGAGACATCAAAAACACTAAAAAGGGCTTTTTTAAATATGTCCGCAGCAAAAGGAAAAAGAAAGAGGCGACAGGGTCACTGCGCAGAGAAGATGGCGAATTACTAACAGGGGGAAGAGAAACGGCAGAACTACTTAACACCTTCTTTGCCTCAGTTTTTTCCCAGAAGGATACAAGCGCTCAACCTGGCGGTTGGGGAGCAGGTGAGGAAGCAGGGGAAATGCAGCACATAATAGGTAGAGAGGTGGTACAGGAATACCTGGCCACACTGGATGAATTCAGGTGTCCAGGGCCAGATGAATCGCATCCTAGGATATTAAAAGAACTGGTAGAGCTCATTTCGGAACCGCTTGCTATAATCTTTGAGAAAGCTTGGAGGACAGGAGAAGTTCCAGCAGACTGGAAGAGGGCAAATATTGTCCCCATCTTCAAGAAGAGAAAAAAAGAGGACGCAAATAATTATCGCCCAGTCAGCCTGACATCAGTACCCGGAAAGATCCTGGAGCAGATCATTAAGAAGTCAGTTTCTAATCACTTAGAAAGCAAAGCGGTACTCACAAGAAGTCAACATGGATTTCTCAAAAATAAGTCATGCCAGACTAATCTTATCTCTTTCTATGATAGAGTTACTAGCTTGATAGATGAAGGGAATGCTGTGGATGTAGCATATCTCGATTTCAGGAAGGCCTTTGACAAAGCTCCCCATGACATTCTTGCAAAGAAGCTAGTAAAATGTGGGCTGGACAGAGCTACTGTCAGGTGGATCTGTAACTGGTTGACTGACCGTCCCCAAAGGGTGCTCACCCATGGCTGCTTTTCATCCTGGAGAGAAGTGACTAGCAGGGTGCCACAGGGTTCTGTCCTGGGCCCAGTGCTGTTCAATATTTTCATCAACGACTTGGATGAAGGAGTAGAGGGCATGCTCATCAAATTTGCAGATGACACCAAATTGGGAGGGATTGCTAATACGCCAGAGGACAGGATCAAAATTCAAAATGACCTGGTCAAACTGGAGAGCTGGGCCAAGGCTAACAAAATGAAATTCAACAGAGAGAAGTGTAAGGTCCTACACTTAGGTAGAAAAAATGGAATGCAGAAATATAGGATGGGGGACACGTGGCTGGATGGCAGTACGTGTGAAAGGGATCTAGGAGCCCTAATAGACCATAAGCTGAACATGAGTCAGCAGTGTGATGCGGCAGCCAAGAAAGCCAATGCAATTCTCGGCTGCATCAATAGGAGTATGGTGTCTAGATCAAGGGAGGTACTGGTACCACTCTACTCTGCTTTGGTTAGACCTCATCTTGAATACTGTGTCCAGTTCTGGGCACCCCAGTTCAAGAAGGACTGGTCAAGCTGGAGCAGGTCCAGAGGAGGGCGACCAAAATGGTGAAGGGCCTGGAAGCCATGCCCTATGAGGATAGACTTAGAAAGCTGGGTATGTTCAGTCTGCAGAAGAGAAGGTTAAGAGGGGACATGATAGCCATGTTTAAATATTTGAAGGGATGCCACGTAGAGGAGGGAGAGGGCTTGTTTTCTGCCGCTCCAGAGACCAGGACAAGGAGCAATGGATTCAAGCTACAGGAAAGGAGATTCCACCTGAACCTCAGGAAGAACTTCCTGACGGTCAGGGCTGTCCGGCAGTGGAATATGCTGCCTCGGAGTGTAGTGGAGTCTCCTTCCTTGGAGGTTTTTAAGCAGAGGCTGGATGGCCATCTGTCGGGAGTGCTTTGAGGGTGTTCCTGCATGGCAGGGGGTTGGACTGGATGGCCCGTGTGGTCTCTTCCAACTCTACATTTCTATGATTCTATACCCGATGCTGAAAAGGCTGGCACTGGGTTTGCTTGTCATGGGCCTATGCAGCAACTCTCGCTGGCTGATTCATGCAAACCGTTTCCCCCCAAATCTCTCTTGGGTGGGCTGTCGAACCCCCTCCCACCACGTGGCCGCCTTCTGCTCCCTCCCCAGAAAGCAAAGACCTTCTCCTTGAAACAGAACTTTGTAACATCCCAAAGCAAGACTGTCTTGTGAAACAGGACAGTTTTCTTTAAGTTTTAGGTGTATTTTCAATTATTTTTAATCACTAGATCAGGGACGTCAAACTCAATTCCATCTTGGGCCACATCAGCATTATGGCTGCCCTCAAAGGGCCAGTCGTATCTGTAAGACTATATAAATGTATCTACTCTTTTATCATATTAAATAATTGCTTCTGCATTCGATTATTACTGGTTTTTAAACTGTCTTCCCTCTGCATAAACTTTATTTATCTTGGACATTTGGGGACTATTTCATCATAGTTTATGGTCCCTGTACCTCTGTAAAGTAACACAGAATTGGTCAGTATATCCAAAGTGTGCCTCTTTCTGCCCCCAGGCTCGCCAGGCGAGGGGAGTGCCACTGCTGCAGCAAAGGTGCAAGGGCCACATGAAATGGCCTGGTGGGCCAGATTTGGCCTGCGGGCCTTGTGTTTGACACCTGTGCACTAGATTGTGGAATGGAAATGCTTCCTTTTCAAACTTTTTTAGAATCTCATTTTTGTTTCAGATTATTTGGAAGCCGTGTGTGCCACATACCAATGGAAAGGGGGAACATGAATTAAACCAGTGAAGGAAAAATAAGGGTAGAAATTGTGGCTGATCTTCCTCCTTCTCTCTCTTGCCTCCCAAATCGAACTTTCCAGGCTGCTTAAAGAGAGGCCATCTTTTGGGAGCCCAGAGGAAATCTCTGGAACCGCCAGGTCTGTCTGTAGGAAACCCTGCAGGCATATCAGGATTTGGAACAAGCAGGAGACGGGCAGAGGAAGAGCCAGAGGGCATCCAGCACCAGTTATCAGGATACAGAGATGTGATTTTTAAGTTTTTGGAAAAGGTACAGGTTTAAATGGATGAAGGAAGCGTTTCCCAGAGCAATTAAACAAATGTTTTTTTTCCTCTTCAAAATGTGTAATGCAAAAGCCTTGCGGATGGATGCACGTGCAAGAACTCTCTACGCTAACACGTTGCAACCAGGAAAGAAAGTCTTTCTGGAGATGTTCTATGCCACTGACGCAACTCCAAAAACACAAAGGTGCTTCTTCCCTTCGAACTAATCTCTCTACTGCAGAATAAACACAGGAAAGCCTCAATTAAAATGGCCCCAATTTCCAACACAGTTCAGCTTAAAAGACATTTCCCCAGAAATGAATGACTGTATGGCTGAGACCCCCCTCTGTGCAACTGAGCCAGGAGGGAGAGCAAGGAGGGCATGAGGAGGGGGAGGGGAAGGGAGGCTCCCTGGAGCTTGGGGGCAAAAAAAGCCCACGGGACGAGCGGGCAGTGTGTTGTGTCTCTTTCTTATTGCATTTCAACTGTGCTTTAAAAACATTTTTAATTTTGTTTTGAAGCATAACTGTTGCATGTTCTTGACTTTTCCATTAATAGACTGTAAATCATCTTGTGTTTTAATTTGTAAACTGGCTTCAACCATCTGCTGGGAGGAAGGCAGAATAAAAACAAAATATTGAGGCACTGGTTTCTACTGGCCTCTACAGACCTTGAGAACACACATGGGGTGAGGGTGCAACATAACCTGCTCTCTATGCTTTTCCTAAACCTGCTTTTATGGCGCCGAAACTCCACAGGATTGGAAATATTTTCCCACGTTTAATAATTCACGTCTTTTACTAAGCGGAAGAACAGGTTGGAAACTGTAATTTTAAAAAGTGCTGATAATAATTGGAAGTGAGAACATGATAAAGCATCCAATGGTGGAGAACAAGTATGTCTTTGCAAAGTTTGGAAAAGGCCCCTGAGATAAGTGGAACCATTTTCCGTTCTACTTTTCAAACCCCAAAAGCCATACCTGTATATTGCTGAAGCAACGCTCTGCACGCAGGAAGAACCGCACTCACTTCCCAACCCCTCCAGGCAAAGGGTTCTCTCTCTGCAAGCAGAGATGTCAGCAGGAGCCTCTCTGGTGTTTCAGGCACAGAAAAAGAGGGAGAAAAGTGAGTCAGAAAGGCGGACAGCCCCCCTAGTTTACACAGAAAGATCCACGCTCAGTGAGTCTAAAATGAATTCTCTTCTTTCCACGTTCAATCCTGGTGTTTCATCAAACCCAACATTACCAGTTTTCTACCACAGAAAGCCAGTCCTTCAAGGAAAACCACCAAAATCCATCCTCTTATCGAAACAGTCAGTTTTGTCCGTTTCTGCCAGTTCTGTCCATTTCAGCCGTTGCTCTTCCACGGCAGGTAATTCTGGGTTCCTCTGTCGCCATGCAGGCAAAAGTCTAACAATAGTAGAAATAAATAACCTTTGGTGGGTCTCCCCCAGTCATGCATCACAGAGTCCCATAAGGAACTACATCGAGTTTGAGATTAAGGTTGATCTTCACAATCAACTGAGATAAATATTTTAATGGAGAGATATCACTGGGGAAGGCATGAAGCCTGCATTACTCCTATATACCGGTGTGTGTGTGTGTACCCCTGGATTTCTATCCCCTCTATTAATGGACAGAGATCTTCAGTGAAGGCATGAAGCCTCCATCACTCCTAGCTACAGGAGAAGGAATGCACCCCTAGATTTCTATCCCCTATATTAAAGAACACAGATCTCTAGGGAGGGCCTGAAGACTCCATCACTCCTAGCTACAGGGAGGGGGCGGCACTCCTAGATTTCTATCCCCTCTGTTAGCGGAATGAGATCTCTAGGGAAGGCATGAAGCTTCCCTTACTTCTAGCTACAGAGAGAGGGTGCACCCCTAGATTTCTTTCCCATCTATAAATGGACAGAGATCTCTAGCAAGGGCCTGAAGCCTTTATCACTACTAGCTACCGGGGGGGGGGACGCCCAAAATTTCTATCCCCCCTCTTAATGGACAGAGATCTCTAGGGAAGGCATGAAGCCTCCATCACTCTGAGCTACAGGGGGAAGAGTGCACCCTAGATTTCTATCCCCTCTATTAACGGACAAAGATCTCTAGAGAAAGCATGAAGCCTTCATGACTCCTAGCTACAGGGGGAGGGGGTGTTTGTACCCCAAATTTCTGTCCCCTCTTTTAACGGACAGAGATCTCTAGGGAAGGTATGAAGCCTCAATCGTCCCTAGCTACAGGGGGAAGAGTGCACCCCTAGATTTCTATCCCCTCTATTAACGGACAGAGATCTCTAGAGAAAGCATGAAGCCTTTATGGCTCCTAGCTACGGGGGGAGGGGGTGTTTGTACCCGAAATTTCTATCCCCTCTTTTAACGGACAGAGATGTCTAGGGAAGGTGTTACTGCCCTGGCTAGCCCGAGCTTGGGGGATATAAAAAGCTATCTTTTGATATCAATAATTCGGCTTCACATATCCATTCCCCTCCACGTGCTTGCAAGGCCCCCAGACAAGCACGCACACAGGCTCGGCCGATAATCGCTGTAATATTACAACACAATACAGGCAGGCCAGAAATAGCCGACTCGCCGCTTCAGGAGACCTCAAGGCAAGCACTCAATTATGTATGCACGCAACTTTCAAAAGATCCTCTGCCCCGAGCTGGCAACTTGATGATCTGACTATACAACGTCCAAGCACTCTGTGTTTGCATACTGGCTACTCATATTGACAATTTGGCGATAATGCAATCATTCAAATTCTGACCTTTCGGAGGCTTTGTCTCCAGCCCCAAATCCATTGCTTTCCCCAAGTCTGAACTAGCCTGCGGTCACAATTCTCCTTATAAAAACCCGATTTCGAGCGCTTCTTCGGATCGCTCTTGGCTTCCATCCCGCCTTGCTGTCACTTGTCCAAGCGAGCCTTCCCCTCAGCTCCACATGCTGAGATCCATGCTCCCCTACTTCTCCGTTTCCGACCGGGCTTCAGGACAGGTGTAGTATTATCCAAACCAACAACTCCTCTAAAAATCCCTCTATCCCACTCCAACCTTTATTTCTATAGTTTCTCTCTGTGTTTGTGTTGCTTACACTGATTGACCGTATTTTTTAATAAAATTCACATTTGTTATTTAACGCCGGTTTTCTTCTTGACTCGGCCTGACCCTGTAGACATTAGGTTCAAGATCTTGCTACGTTACCCTGCCTCTCGCAGTGCTAACTTGTGCCCTTTGACTAATTTCCCAAACGTGTATAATTCTGAGAGCAATTTGGTGTCCCTCATGGGACCCCCAGAAAACAGGGTAACAAAGGTATGAAGCCTCTATCCCTCCAAGCTACAGGAAGAGTGTACCGCAAGATTTCTATCCCCTCCATTAATGGACAAAGATTTCTAGGGAAGGCGTGAAGCCTGCATCACTCCTAGCTACAGGGGGGTGTGCACCCCTGGATTTCTATCCCCTCTATTAACGGAGAGAGATCTCTAGGGAAGGCATGAAGCCTCTCTTACTTCTAGCTACAGGGAGAGAGTGCACCCCTAGTTTTCTATCCCCTCTATTAATGGACAGTGATCTCTAGGGAAGGCCTGAGGCCTCCATCACTCCATGATATGGGGGGGTGTACCCCTTAATGTCTCTCTTCTATTGATAGACAGAAATCTTTAGAGAAGGTATGAAGCCACCATCACTACTAGCTACGGCAGCGGGGTGTGTGTGTGTGTGTGTGTGAACTTTTAGACTTATATTCCCTCTACAAATGGACAGGGATCTCTAGCAAGGGCCTGAAGCCTTTATCAGTACTAGCTACCGGAGGGGAGGGGTGTGTACCCAAAATTTCTATCCCCTCTTTTAATAGACAGAGATCTCTAGGGAAGGCATGAAGCACGTATCGCATCTAGCTGGGGTCGTACCCCGAGATTTCTATCTGCTCTAATAGTGGACAGAAATCTCTAGGAAAGCTCTGAAGTCTCCATCAGTCCTAGCTACGGGATGGGGTTGTACCCTGAGATTCTATCCTCTCTATTAATGGACAGAGATCTCTAGAGAAGACCTGAAGCCTCCATCACTCCTAGATGGAGGGGGTGTACCCAAAGATTTCTATTCCCTCTATTAATGGACAGAGATCAATAGGGAAGGTGTGAGGCCTCCATCACTCCTAGCTAAGGGGGGGGCATATACCCTAAGATTTCTATCTCCCCTATTGACGGTCAGAGATCTCTAGGAAATGTATGAAGCCTCCATCACTCGTAGGCACAGGAGAATCTGTAAGTAAAAGATTTTACTGTATCAACGAATGCAGAGATCTCTTCGGGACGCTTGAAGCCTTTTAAAATCTTAGATATAGAGCAGCTAGTATCTGAAAAATTTTATATACTGAATTATTGGAAAGAGAACTTAGTCCTAACTATAGATATTCTGGAACTCGAGTGTAACTACAATGGAACCCCTGGGAGTAAAGGCAACACCCCAAAAACAGTTATTTTTATTTATTCCTATATTAACAAATATAAGTAGAAAAGAACACAATTAAAATAATCTTAAACAGTTTGAAAACTTGCCTGAAACAATCAAAATAGGACTGAACACTCTTACACCAGCAAAATGCTCATGTACACATGTGGGGAAGGAGGAATTCCTGGCATCAGAGCAGAACTTGAGAAACCCCTCAGGATTTTAGCCCAAATATGGCACAGACTCTGTCTGGAATTGTTCACCCTGTGTTGCATGGTGCCTTTACAACAGATATATAAGACGGAAGTCCCCTCCAGTGGGCCGTGATGGCTGCATATCCCTCTACTCCCCAAAGAGCCCCTGGGTGCCTCTAGGCAAGTCTCCCTCTCTTTCTCTGCCTGGCCTTCCTCACAGAGTCTGAGAGGATCAGGCAGAGTAGAAAAGAGCCTTTCCTTCCTACGCTCTGCCTTACATAAATGAAAACGGGGCAAATCTATTAATAAGCCTACAAGTTAAGGGAGCTTATGCTGTATCTCCCAGCTGCACCATATTACAAGCAATGTGGCAGGTGGGACGCTGGAGCTCCTAAGCCTTGGCTCCTAATATAACGCTCAGAGTGCACCAGCCACGTCTACAAGTGGAGTTCTGGGGGGAGGGTCTATTCCTGGGTGCAAAATGCCTCTGGAGACCCCCCAGGCCCTGTAGGGAGCTCCCCTGAGACAGGGAACCATGCCCGAGGAAAAGACAGCTCCCTTCCTCTGGTTACAGAGCAGAACAACCTTCCAGGTACCCCACGGGTTCAAAGGCCAAGTGCTACCCTCCTCCTAGGTTCCCCACTGGCGCTTTATGGCTTATGACCAGCCAGTGGTCTTGAATTCACCCTAGAAGACAGGCTGGGATTCCCCTCTGGAACCGGTTGGAGCTCCTCGATGCTGCCTTGGTCTGGTCTCAGCCGGGACTACGGGTGGCAACTAGGGCCCTTAGCTTACTCCTAACAGAAATCCTGCAACTCTCACAATCACACCGACCTCGGCCTGGAGCAACCATGCAAACAATCCACGCATTCATTTTAATCTGTTTATTATGATTTTAATTATATGTTCGTATTTAAAGTGTTTTGTTTTTAGTTTATTTTAATGTGTTTTAATCATGTGTTTTAAATGCATTTTAATTTCTTTTGTACCCCACCTCAAGCCTTGAGAAGAGGGAGGATAATAAATTTAGTATTACTATTATTAATAACAATAATAATAATAATAGTATTTTGCTGTTGTTTCGCGGTTATTGTTAATATCATTAAGGAACTTCACATTTGTCACACCACAGCAGACACAAGCAACAAACTTCTAAAAACAACACACTTATCACAAAGCCAGCAATTTCTGCACAGATCTACAAACCTTAACTTTCTGCCTTGGAAAGCCTCCAAAATCCTTGACACTTAAAGCAAACAAGCTAGGGAGCACTCACCATGCATACTTCAAGCTACAATGCTGGCGCAAAGCAGCAAAAATCCACACTGCAAGACTGGCACCACAAACAACCCATCTACATGCAGAACAAAAGCACAAAAGGCCAGACATTGCCACCTGCAGTTCCCGGCTGAGACCAGAACAACACGGCACCAAGGAGCTCCCACTGGATCTGGAGAGCGTTTCCCCTTCCCAGCCACCCATTCCCAAAGCCGGAAGTGGATGCTTTGCAGGAAAAAAAACTGGAAATCTGTACAGCCTGATGAGCGGGGAGATCTTGAAGGCCCCCTGACGCTAGGCTGAGACCCCATAAAAGGAAATGGAAGAGGGGGGAAACCACCAAAGAAGAATTTAAGCAAGTAGCCAGGAAATGTGGGGAGACGGTCAGAAAGGCTAAAGCACAGAACGAACTTAGGCTGGCGAGAGACATTGAACACAATAAAAAGGGCTTTTTTAAATATGTCCGCAGCAAAAGGAAAAAGAAAGAGGCGATAGGGTCGCTGCGCAGAGAAGATGGCGAATTACTAACAGGGGGAAGAGAAAAGGCAGAACTACTTAACACCTTCTTTGCCTCAGTTTTTTCCCAGAAGGATACAAGCACTCAACCTGGTGGTTGGGGAGCAGGAGAGGAAGCAGGGGAAATGCGGCACATCATAGGTAGAGAGGTGGTACAAGAATACCTGGCCACACTGGATGAATTCAAGTCTCCAGGGCCAGATGAATCGCATCCTAGAATATTAAAAGAACTGGCAGAGGTCATTTCGGAACCGCTTGCTATAATCTTTGAGAAAGCTTGGAGGACAGGAGAAGTTCCAGCAGACTGGAAGAGGGCAAATGTTGTCCCCATCTTCAAGAAGGGAAAAAAAGAGGATCCAAATAATTATCGCCCAGTCAGCCTGACGTCTGTACCCGGAAAGATCCTGGAGCAGATCATTAAGCAGTCAGTTTCTAATCACTTAGAAAGCAACGTGGTAATCACGAGAAGTCAACGTGGATTTCTCAAAAATAAGTCATGCCAGACTAATCTTATCTCTTTTTATGATAGAGTTACTAGCTTGATAGATGAAGGGAATGCTGTGGATGTAGCATATCTCGATTTCAGTAAGGCCTTTGACAAAGCTCCCCATGACATTCTTGCAAAGAAGCTAGTAAAATGTGGGCTGGACAGAGCTACTGTCAGGTGGATCTGTAACTGGTTGACTGACCGTCCCCAAAGGGTGCTCACCCATGGCTGCTTTTCATCCTGGAGAGAAGTGACTAGCAGGGTGCCACAGGGTTCTGTCCTGGGCCCAGTGCTGTTCAATATTTTCATCAATGACTTGGATGAAGGAATAGAGGGCATGCTCATCAAATTTGCAGATGACACCAAATTGGGAGGGGTTGCTAATACACCAGAGGACAGGATCAAAATTCAAAATGACCTGGACAGATTGGAGAGCTGGGCCAAGGCTAACAAAATGAAATTCAACAGAGAGAAGTGTAAGGTCCTACACTTAGGTAGAAAAAATGGAATGCTGAAATATAGGATGGGGGACACGTGGCTGGATGGCAGTACGTGTGAAAGGGATCTAGGAGTCTTAATAGACCACAAACTGAACATGAGTCAGCAATGTGATGCGGCAGCCAAGAAAGCCAATGCAATTCTCGGCTGCATCAATAGGAGTACGGTGTCTAGATCGAGGGAGGTACTGGTACCACTCTACTCTGCTTTGGTTAGACCTCATCTTGAATCCTGTGTCCAGTTCTGGGCACCCCAATTCAAGAAGGACATGGTCAAGCTGGAGCAGGTCCAGAGGAGGGTGACCAAAATGGTGAAGGGCCTGGAAGCCAAGCCCTATGAGTATAGACTTAGAGAGCTGGGTATGTTTAGGCTGCAGAAGAGAAGGTTAAGAGGGGACATGATAGCTATGTTTAAATATTTGAAGGGATGCCATGTAGAGGAGGGAGAGGGCTTGTTTTCTGCCGCTCCAGAGACCAGGACAAGAAGCAATGGATTCAAGCTGCAGGAAAGGAGATTCCACCTGAACCTCAGGAAGAACTTCCTGACAGTCAGGGCTGTCCGGCAGTGGAATATGCTGCCTCGGAGTGTGGTGGAGTCTCCTTCTTCGGAGGTTTTTAAGCAGAGGCTGGATGGCCATCTGTCGGGAGTGCTTTGAGAGTGTTCCTGCATGGCAGGGGGTTGGACTGGATGGCCCGTGTGGTCTCTTCCAACTCTACATTTCTATGAAAAGGATTAGCAAGGATTGAATTACCAAAACTCCCATGTAGCTGGGACCCTTCAAGAATTATGCTTTTAAAACATGTTAAATCACAAGATGGCATAATAAAGAGAAATATTGGTAGCTGAATTGGTAAACTCAAACCCTCGAAGGGCATTTCTATGGACTCATCCTCCTTTCCAGAGTCTTCCCAGTTAAGGAAGAATGAATTATAATGGCTGGAAAAAGGATTTGCCCCTTTGGGGTCCCACAATGCCTGTCCTGCTCCCAGTGGATAAAGCAAACTTCTATCCCTTTAACTGGTTCTGCTGGGCCAAAGGAGACTTTACCTCCTGCAGGAAGAAAACTTGGGAGCCTCTCTGGTAGCTGTTTTTATTCTGGGAGCTTCAAAAAAACTAATTAAAATCTATTGTAGCACTATATCTCAGCCATAAAGCATGCTTCTCATATAATATTCATTTTTACTCTGTATTCTCCAGAGCTAGTTTCCCTCAAAATGCTTTAGGTTTTTGGGGTGTTGATGGGTGAGATCCTGGTCACAGAAAATTATCTTACACTGAAGAGGCTGAAACCTTTCATCTGGTTTCCCAGGAAGGTCCTAAAGCCCCATGGCCATTTTGGCTCCCCTTCCCTGCAACCTTCTCACCTCTCCACTTTCCTTTCTAAATACAATGACTACAAATCTACCTGCATTCCAGATGGGGTCGCACCGTGGAGCTATGGAAATACAACATGGAATTGGAGCTTCCATTTTCAATTCCTTTTCCAATTATGCCCTGCTTGGAAATTCCTCCCTCCTTTATTTTACAGAACACAACTGACACACACTATCTTAAGTTTTCCACACAGACACCAACCTTGATCTCCAGGTCCCTCCTCCGCTGGCTGACAGGTCCAGTGGTGACGCTTCTACCCCAAAATCCCCACTTTCCTCTTCCCCTCCCCTGCATTTTCACTCTCCCTCTGAATGCCCATTCCCCCTCTTTAGAGAAGACCTTTGGCAGGGGCATATCCTGTTTAATTCTCACTTCTTGCCAAAAAATATCTTCTTCCAGGGTAAAGTCTACCCCCTCACCAGACACCCTGACATTCAGAGTCTGCCTCAGGTAGCCCCTTTGACCTCAGGCCTCCGAAAGAGACATGTTTTGTTTCCTTTTGGGAGCGTTCTGTCTGCGACCCTGTGTCTCCTCTAATGAACCTCCAAACCTTTGGCTCTTAAAGTACTTTAGTGGAGGAACAGATCGACTGAGAGACCATTTTGCATTTGCTTAACCAGGTCTCTCTTACTTTTGCCGTTTCCTTTGACGTATGCATCTCTCCCTCTCTGTACTAAATTTTGTTCCAGTTTTTTATTAATACGCCATCACTTTCATGAAAATAAGATTCTTACTTAAGTCCTTTCGACAAGTGTCATGCTTGTCATATTTGGCACAAGGCCTTTTGTGCTTTCCTTGCTTGGTAGTAACGTACTTAACGATAGTGGAAATTCGTGATGTCCCAACTGCCGAAGGAGAGACCCTCCCCCCAGTAATCGTAAAAATATTTCTGTACTAAGCAAGAGTGTGAGGAAATCATTTAACACAGTGCTAAGTGATTAGAAAGCTTAAAGCAAACCATGTGTTGTGAATTACAGGTACGTGAGCAACAAATAAAATGAGAACAAAACCATGACATGCACAGGTGTAGGATGAGGAGCAACCAGCCAGAAACTGCGCATGAGAAAAGGATCCCAGGACGGCAGTGAAATGTTACAGAGACCCCATCTGGAAGGCTCCATCCAGTTCTCCCTGCTGCCCTCCAACTACGTATCTCAAAGGGAAGGGATCCCAGGGGGGCGGAGGGTTATCAAGCGCCAGGAAGGCTACTTGCTGCTGCTGAGCCATGAAGACTCACAGGGTGGTCCTGGGCCGGTCACTCTATCTCAGCCTCACCTAACACTGAACGGGGTTCTCTGACTTCTGAGCTAAAGAGAAGGACCCTGAGCTGGCCATGTGTTACAGTCCTTCCTCTGGGATCCTGAGGGCCCCCTGGTCTAACCTGCTGCCTGGACAGGAATCCAGATTATGCCACCCCTGATGGGCGGCCCAGAATAAACTTTGGCCTGCAAATCCCCAATGAAGGAGACTCCGCCACCTGCAAAGAGGGCAGTCTTCCGAGTGAACGGACCGGGTTTAACGTGGGAGGAAGACTGCGTTGCAGGCAAAAGCGTTATGCATCTCCCCTCTGTCTCTTTCGCACATAGAAAACTATATTTTTTAATTCTCTAGCCTTGGTTAGAAACTCATAAATCAACGGAGAAGCTTTGAGTAAGAGGAACGAATTCCTCAGGAGCACACCAGGAGGTGCTGCAGGAAAAGCCCGTGGGGTGCAAAAATTTTATATCAATAAGCAACACGAATAAAAAGCTGCCTTCTTCCTTCTTGATTTTAGGGCAGACAAACCACCAAGCTGTGGGGTTCAGCGGTGGCCACTGAAGGGCCCCTCCTCAAGGAACTGAGCCAGGGCCATTTTAAAGGTACACAACCTGGTAACCTTCCCTAAATCTGGAGGGGGGGGGAGGCTTGGGGTCTTACTGTTATCTCCCACCCTTCACTTTCAGGAATCAATCTCAGGGGGTTCAAGGATCAACCCGTCACCCCTTCGTTCGCTTTCTCCTAACCTCAAAATACCCAGACGGTGGAGTCGTTTTGGTGGCCCTTTCCTCCAGCTTCTCTTTCTCCCCAACATCCTTTTGAAATACAGAAAACTCCACACTGTATTCCAGGTGGGGTCATGATGCGGATCTCTGCAAAGCCAGAAAGAGCTTTGCAGTTTAATTTCTGTCCCCTTTTCCAATTATAGCCAACTCAGAAAAATAGTCCTTTTCGCAGAAGTCCCAGCCACGATCCTCATACCCCTCAGCGGTCCCTCTCAGACCACATCATGCGCTTACATACGAGAACTTCAAAAACGTTTTGTCCTGGTATCATCCCTTCAGAAACACATTCCCCAAATTTCTCTTTTAAAGCCCATTTCAACCCCACCCCAACCTCATTTGGAGCATTTCCCCCCTCCATCTTTTTTTGTTTACATTGCATTCCTTTGCATCACATTTTCTTTACATTACATTGCTACACGTTACATCTGTTCGCATTACACTATTCATTGTCTTCAGAAAACAAGATAACCTAAATCCCGTTCCCCTACATCAAGCTGATAAATCCAGATTCTTTTCATCCCAACTTTGTGGTGTAGGTACATTCTGCAGTTACTTCTCAGAATGTTTGGCCCACAAGCCTGTAGCTTCCTCAATAAACCTCCAGAGTTTTGCCTCTTAATTAATGGCTCCTAAATTTACACAGTGAAACAGTTCCCCTGGGACAAGGTAATTACTTTGAGGGAACTGAGTTCGATTCCTGCATCACCTCAATAATACTGACAGCCCAGCCACTGGAGAAACCTCTATCTTATCGCCCCACCCTGGTGAGGCTTGGGTCCTGAGCCTCAATCTGCATGGCCTGAGGACCCTGAAGGCCCCCCGATGCTAGGCTGAGACCCCATAAAGGGATCAGGGAGGACTGGATTACCAAAACTCCCACGCAGCTGGGACTCCCCAGAAATTACGCGTTTAATAATGAGAACTAGTTGAAGGTGAGGCCTCCCAGGAATGAGGATGCTACGCTATGCTAACCTGCGAGAAAAACTATGTTTCTAAAGCATATTAATTCATAAGATATAACGCTGAGAATTATTAGTATCTGAAGCAAAGCTGAACCCATGAAGGGCCTCCCTGCTTTCCAGTCTTCCCAGTTAAAAAGGACTGAATTATAAGGGCTGGAAAAATGATTTGCCCCCCCCGCAGGCCCTGTAGGGAGCTCCCCAAGACAGGGACCCATGCCTGAGGGAAAGGCAGCTCCCTTCCTCTGGGTACAGAGCGGAGTACCCTCCCGGGTACCCCAGGGGCTCAGAGGCCACGTGCTACCCTCCTCCTGGGTTCACCGCTGAAGCCTTAAGGCTTATGGCTGGCCAGTGGTCTCCAACCCTCCCTGGAACTACGATGGAACCCTGAGGAGCAAATGCAGCCCCCCAGGAAACCCCCATCTCTCTCCATATGTCTGCTCACGGATTCCAATGAGACCTCCCCCCAATCCAGCTGTTTAGCCTTCCCATCTCCCTCCCCATTTCGTTCCTCTAGAACATGTAATTCCAGCTTAGAGAATGACAGACTGGTAAGGGTAAAATGCTCTGCTAACCGTTCTGGGGTGTTGCCCCTTTACAGGGTCCTTCTGGAAGGGACCCCCAAAGGCAGCTGGACTTCCGCCCCTTCTTCCTTCCGTGCGGGAACCGTCCGTGCAGGGGACGGCGTGAGTCACGCTGGAGGGGGAGGTGTGGTGGACGGTGTTCTGGGGACCCGCAGCATCGCTCCCAGTATGAATTAGCAGCATGGTTTCCCTTTGTGGGCACGCGGCCGTTCAGGGTGGGGGGCTCTCTGTGGGAGGAGAAAGGCCGGGTGCCTGGAGCCTGAGAGGGGGCGGGATTCCCCTCCGGAACCAGCTGGAGTCCTCAGTGCCGCCTCGGTCCGGTCTCAGCCGGGAGCTTTGGGCAGCAACCAGGGCCCTGAGCTCACCCCTAACAGAAATCCTACAAGACTCACAATCACACCAACCTCAGCCTAGAACAACCCATACAAACAATCCACACGCATGCACTCTGATGTATTTTTAATTATATTATTTTATTCGTATGTTTGTAATTGAACGGTTTGATGTTTTTGGTGTAATTTAAGCATGTGTTTTAAGCTATCTTGTACCCCACCTCAACCCTTGAAAATAGGGAGGTAACATAGTTTATTATTAACATTATGTGGTTACTTTGTTTTTATTTTTAAAAAAGTTCACATTCTTCACACCACAACAGACACACACAACAGATATCTAAGTACAACAAAACATCACAAAGCCAGCAATTCCTGCACAGACCTACACACCTTAACGCTGCTGCCTTAAACATCCCACCAAATCCCTGACACTTCAAACGACTAAGCAACAGACCACTCAACACACACACCTCAAATGACAACACTCACACGCAAGACCGGTACCGCAACCCTCTCACTGCCGGGCAGAACAACGAGACACGCACACAACCCAACAGTGGTTGCCCCTGCAGATCTCAGCTGAGACCGGGCCAAGGTGGCATCAAGGAGCTCCGACCGGTTCCGGAGGGGAATCCCGCCCCCTCTCAGACTCTGGACCCCTGGCGTTTCCTCATCCACAGAGAGACCCCCGCCTTGAAGGGTTGCGGGCCCCAAACGGAAAGCATGGTCCGGATCGCCATACTGGGGGGAAGAGCCCACCACAAACCCCGACGCCGAGCCTATCCCCAAATTGACACTGGGAGCGAGACCACGGGGCCCCACAACACCGCCCATGACCCCCAAGGGACCATTATCCTGCTCCACTCTTGGTGTGACCCACACCACCCACTGCTGAGAAGGACCCCACGCGTTCTACGTAGGGTAAAGGGGAGAGCCTCTGTGCAGAGAGAGAAAGGGAGGGAAGGGGGCTGAAGGAGAGGCGGCCTCCAAAAGAGGAAACAGAGCATTTCCCCCTTCCTGGTCCCCTTCCCAAAGCTGGAAGTAGATGTTTTGGAGGAAAAAAATGGAGAGGAGAATTGGAAGGAAAAACAGCTAGATTGAGGAACCTTCCCACACTGCAACCCAGTGCCAGACCTATGGAGAGAGATCCAGGTTTCTCGGGGGGGCTGCATTCACCAAGGGACAGCTTCCATGGCAGTGCAACAGTTCCCCTCAGACTATCTCATTACTTTCAGGGAACTGAGTTCTAATCCTGCGTCACCTCAATACTACCATGACCCCAGCTACTGGAGAACCCTCTCTCTGATCACCCCGCCCTGGCGAGGCTTGGGAGACCTTGAAGGCCTCCTGACGCTAGGCTGAGACCCCATAAAGGGATCAGGGAGGACTGGATTACCAAACCTCCCATGCAGTTGGGACCCCCCAGGAATTACATTCTTTAAACAAGGGATTATCAAGTATAATAATGAGAACTATCTGTAGCTAGGGCCTCCCAGGAAGGAGGATGCCACACTACGCCTCCCAGAGAAAATAACTTGGGAGACAGCTAAAGTCAGCCCATGAAGGGCCTTCCTATGGACTCATCCAGTGGCCCCTCCTGAAATATGTTTCTAAAGCGTATGAAAACATAGTAAGATATAATACTGAGAACTACTGGTATTGGAAACTAAGCTGGAACCATGAAGGGCCTCCTCGCTTCTCAGAGTCTTCCCAGTTAAGGAGGACTGAATTATAAGGGTTGAGAAAAGGATTTGCCCCTTTCGGGCCCTACCACGCCTCTCCTGCTCTCAGTGGCTCCAGCAAACCTCTGTCCCCTTAACTGGTCTTGTTGGGCCCAAGGAGGATTTACCTCCCGCAGGAAGAAAAACTGGGAGCCTTCGGAAGCCATTTTTTATTCTGGCTGCAGCAGAAAATCTAAGTTAGAAAGGACGACTGCATCACGACATCTCAGACATAAAACATGCTTTTATCAATTTGCACTCTGCGCATGCTCTAGATCTAGTTTCTCTCCATATAGTTTTAGGTCTTTGGGGTGCTGAGGGCTGAGATCCCAGTCACAGACAATCAAGGATGGAAAGGCACATTAAGGCACCCCTGAAGGGTGGCCGCAGGATTCCTGCTTTGAAAACTCCCACAGAGGAGTCCCTCGTGGCATGTACCACGGGCAGACCGAGACCGTAGAGCACGTAGCACGTTAGGTGTACGCCCCCACCCTCCCTCACACTCAAAATCCCTTTTTGTTTCTCTCCTCATCAGAACTACCCCAAGAAAAAACATGGACACAGATTTTCAAAATTCTTTATTAGAATTTGCATTTTAAACACCTAACCCTTTCTAGTAGTATGTTAAATACACCCTTAGCTGTCAGATAACTGTAGTATGGAAACGTTTCAAGTTAACCTTCTGATATTATTATAAATCTCCTTGAATCCCATCCTTGGGGAAAGGAGGGATCTAAATTTAATCCAGAAGTAAATCAATAAACTGTGTGCAACTCCCCACAAATTCCTGCCAGTGCCAGTAAAGGCCGCAGGAAAAGTCAGGGTGGCAGAGAGGCTTTGCATTAATAAGCTACCCAAATGCACAGCTCCCTTTTTCCTTCCTTCCTTCTTGTCTAAGTCTGCTTTACACATTTTCCTTTCTCCCTATGGTGTTAGGGTCTTTGGGACTTCTCCCAAAATGAAGAGAGAGATCTCCTCCTTGCCACAACCACACAGAGGCCCTGGCTGTTTCCAAAGTTTTGCTTGTGCATGAGCTGTATTTTTAAAGCCTTGATTTCCTTTTTATTTTGTTTTAAGAGTTCTTGAAGAACAGGACAGAAAATCTCCTTGGTTCTTCTGCTTTGGGGCTGATTTAACCAAAGAAGAACCAGCAAACTGAATCAGACTCAGGACCTGCCTCTGGGACTACGCTTCACGGCCAAAGGTTTTAACACCGGGACCTCTGGAGCCATAGGTTGAAATCCACAAAAGCTCACATGTGTGCGTGTGTCTGTGTGGGGGGACACCTTGGAGAAAACCAGGCAGACAACACTTCACTGGTCTCTAATGCGGAGGCCTCATCCCCTTGATTTACTCCGGGAGTGGCACTTCCAAGGATTTTTATACCTGTATTACGCAGGCAAGTCTCGAGGCGGCAATCCAGATCCAGGCACAGGAACAAAAGTAAGGGGGCCGCCTGCTCAGAGGCATCTGCAACCTAACTAAAAAATGGAAGAGATGCAGCTATTTTGGGGCTGGCTGCATGCTGAGTCTTTCCAGGAACCCCCAAACTGCCTGAAGTGTATTTAAGAGGAGATTCCTGGAGGGTGAGCGCCTAATCTATGGATGGGGGCCATTTTGGGTCATCTGCTGCGTGTGCAATGTTGTGTTTGAAGCTGGAAAGAGATTCTTACCCAGTTCTGTTGCTCTTCCGCGTGGCTCCGTCCTTTCCAAGCTGCTTGTCCCTCCAAGGATTGAAGAAACAGCTGTCCCTGAATTAATACAAAATACTGCTGCTTACATGTCTTCAATTCTCCTTTTCACCTTTTTAAAAACTATGTTTTTCTGTATTCAGCCACTCTGACCTTGTGCCCTATTTTCTAGCAAACTCATTTTTTTTCCTAAGTAAGCCTTTTACACAATTAAGATTTTTATTTTATCTTTTGGTGTCTTTCCTTAGTTTTTGTAACTTGCCCTGGAACCTGAATAAGGAGAAAGGCATGAATTCAAGAAACAAATAATAAATCCTCTTTGGTTTCCTCTTTTTCTTGTTCTTTAATCAAATGCCTTCTCCTTTTTTTCTTTTCAATTCTTCTTTACTACATTTAAAATTTGTATTGCATTGCTATGTCTTTGCATTGCTAACAATGCCAAGTTCCTTTAAAAAAAAAAAAAAAACTTTGGTAGAAGTTACCTTCCAAAATGAATCCTGTGCTGTCTTCCTTAAAATGGTTCTATGCTGCCTTGGATCCTGTCTAAAAACAATAAGTAACAATAGTAAAACCCACCTCATCCTCTGAGGAGAACTGCACAGCCTTCATTTTCCCCTCAGATTTTCAAGATTTTTGGCCTTATTTCTTTTTAAGAGAGAAACTTTTAAACAAAAGATTAAACAAAAGAAAACACAATTCCCCTCACACATTATTAGCACTACTTCTCCCCTGAGGTTTGTTTCTTCTTTCTTTCCCAGATTCCCAGTTTCTCTCACCTTTGAAGATCTTCAAGTTTCCCTCCTTATCCTTTCTCCTCTTCCTCGAGTCCTCCACTGGAAATAAGAAAGAGATTTACATGAAATAAATTTAAAAACAAATGAAATACACATTTCTCTCTTTTTGCTCCCTTCGCTGTCCCATAAGCTGCAAACTTCCTTCAGTCCTTCAGATATTTTTTCCCTCCTTTCTTTCAGAAAATGCTCCTTTCCCTGAATGTGCGGCTTCTTCTCCTGTCAGTTCCTCTCTGCTATTCCTTAAATGCCTTCAGTTCTCTTTTCCAATTTCTTTTTAAAACTATGTTTAAATCGTGCATTCAAAATGTTCTGTCCTTGTCCTCTTTTCCAAACCAAACTCACATTTGATTTTTTTCTTAAATTTCTTACACAATTACTGTTTTTATTTTATCCTGTGTACCCCCCAATACTGTTTGCAAGCTGCCCTAAGGACCTGAACAAGAAGAAAGGCATGAATTCAACCAACAAATATATCTCCTTTGGCTTCCTTTTTTTCTTGTTCTTTATTCAAATGCTTTCTTCTTTTATTTTTCTTAACCCTTCTTTACTAAACTTAAACTATGTATTGCACTGCTATGTCTTTGCATCGCCTTTTCAGCAATGCCAAGTTCTTGCTTTTCAAAAAACATTTTTGTAGAACTTACCTTCCAAAATGAACCCTGTGATGTTTTCCTTAAGACGTTTGTAAGCTGCCTTGTATCCTGTATAAAAATAATAAATAACAGTAAGAAAACCCACCTCATCCTCCCAGGAAAAGTGCATGGCCTCCATTTTCCCCTTAGATTTTCAAGATTTTTGGCTGTATTTGTTTTGAAAGTACTTGCTTTTAAAAAAAACAGTTTTGTAGAACTTACCTTTGAAACTTTATCCTATGGTGCCTTTTTAAAAATTTTGTGAAACTGCCTTACTTCCCGTATAAAGAAAAAGAAAGTAGATTAATTCAGTGAATAACAAAAATAAAGTTCACTCCATCACCTGAAGAAAGTTGTGGATTGCCTCCATTTTCCTCACAGACTGCACACTTTCAACGTTTTTGGCTTCATTTCTTTCAAAATGTAATTGATTTTCCACTCCTTGGCATTAACTGTGCTTTTTTAAAAAATGCCTTCATGTTTCCCTTTCTTTTTAGTCTTTATTTTATTTGTATATCATTTTGCTGTCTCTGCTTTTTTCTTCTCTCTTGTTATTACTCTAAAAAAACCCCGTTTTCTACAATCAATCTTTGAAGCTGGCTCCTGTGCTGTCTTTTTAAAAAGCATTTCTACACTGCCACGGGAAGAAAAAGACAGAAAACAAACAGCAAAACTCACCTTTTCCCTCCCGTCCCCTCAGGAAAAATGTGGAGGGACCTCATTTCCCCCCTAAACCGCGCATTTTCAGGCTTTTTGCCCTATTTTCTTTTAAAAACACTTCCTTTCTTCCAATTATGTAACTTCTCCCCCACCCATTTCTTCTGCTTCCCTTAAGGGGCTTTTCTCCTATTTTTTTTTTCATGCACCTCAGCTGTGCTTTGTGGCCTTGACATTTTTCTTCTTCTTCTATATACATATTTTTAATGCGTTTTAAGTAGGCATTAAAGTACCTGTCGCCCTTGGGCTGGGTTTCTTTCCAACCACCCGTTAATTATTTCTTACCTTTTACAGAGCCCGTCCTTTAAACCAGGCTCCGTTTACTCAAAATGCCGGCCAGCCCCCCTCCAGCCCCTCGAGGAACAAACAGGAATAATTAAAATGGAGAAACAAGTGAGGACAAACCCACCCCATTCCCCTCAGCATAGCCGGGGGAGCCCTCACTTGGCCCCCAAGGAAACTCCACTATTATTATTAGTCATGTGCACTTTTTGCTCCAAAGCCAGGAGCCAGAGCGCCTTCAAGTTTTAACGAAGCATTACCCTTAAAAGGCATATTGGAATGAAACCAAGCCATTTTAACAAATGGGCGAGCAACCGGGCAACGGAGGGGCGAGCGAGGGCCCTTACCTGCAGGCCCGCAGCCCCCCCTCCGAGCCGGCTCTCTGTCCCCGCGGAGCGTCTTTGGGAAAATGGCGGGCAAATCGGAGCTGAGAAGGCGCGGTTGACGCATGCGCGCTGCCGTTCGCGGCTTTCCCTCCCGATGTGCGGAGGGGAGGGGGCCGGAGGAAAAGGCGGGAGAGAGCTTCCGAGAAAAAGAGCCGCCGAGGTCGCCGGGCCGCCGATTCTAACTCCTGACGGGCAGCCAGGATGGCCAATAGCATCCCTTGAATGTTGAAGGGGGCCAAAAGCGAGAGAAAGCTAGCTGCTCCGTGAGGGGAAGGTCTATTACGCCTTCTTTTTGGGAACAAAGCCTCTAGCAAGCCCCTGATGTGCAGGAATGGGGACCAAAAGGCGGCCTCCAAACCAGGGGGGGGTTGAGCCAAATAGGGGGAAAGTCAGCTGAGGGAAAGAGAAAAAGCGCGGCGGCGGCGGCATTGCGCATGCGAAGTAGAATCCCCCTCTCCTCCCTTTCGGCGCGATCCCCGAGCGCGTGACGGGCAGCCTCGTTGTCCAACCGGAGGCTCGGAACGAGGGCGGGGCAGGGTTTGAACAATTGGCGGGAGCTCTGTCAATATAAAAGGCTTCGTCAGGCCGGGAGCGAAGAGAGAGCCGGCTCTGAGGAGAGAGAGAGTGTTTGGGGTACGTGGAAGAGGCCTTAGTCTGCCTGAGGGTCGTCTTCTTTGGCCCGTTGGTATTTCCTTTGCGTAAGTAGCCTGACCTCTTAAGTTTAGCGTTTAATTAAACCCATGAGTCGCTTCGGCTCCTAACTTTGGGGGAAGAAGGTGGCTGGTGGTAACAACGATAATAGTAGCAGGAATGATAATAGCGGAGTTTCCTTGGCGGTAAAATGGGGAGCTCCCCCGGCTATGCTGAGGGGAATGGGGTGGGTTTGTCCTCACTTATTTCTCCATTTTAGTTATCCCTGTTGGTTCCTGGTGTGGCTGGAGGGGGGTTGGCCGGCATTTTGAGTAAACGGAGCCTGCTTTAAAAGACGGGCTCTCAAAAAGCTAAGAAATAATTCACGGGTGGTTGGAAAGAAACCCAGCCCAAGGGCGACAGGTACTCTAAGGCCTACTTACAGTGCGGTAAAAAATATGGATATAGAAGAAGCAAAATAATAAAGTTATAAGCCACAGTGAACATGCAGTGGAGAAAAAAAAACTTCTCAGAAGAAAAGGTATTTAAACAAAGCAGGGGAAATGGGAGGCAAGTGGCAAGAGGTGGAGAAGAAGTTACATTTTGGAACAAAAGGAACCTTTTTGAAAGAAAAAGAGGGCAAAAACCCTCAAAATGTGCAGTTTGGGGTGAAAAAATAAAGTCCCCCCACATTTTTCCTGAGGCAATGGGAGAGAGTAGGAGAGTTTTCTATTCATTTAATGCCTTTCTCTTCGTATAGAATCCAAAAAGATCTTTTAAAAAGACATCACAGAAGACAGTTTAAAGCACTAGTTGTAGAAAGGTTTTGTTTTTTGGGAAAGCAATCATACGAGAGGTAAAAATTCAGAGATAAAGCAAAATGACATAGAAATAGAAAATAGTAAAGACTACAAAGAAGCAAAAAAATGAAAGTATTTTATAAAAAAAAAAGCACAATAAATGGGAGCCAAGGACAGTGGAAGAAGTTACATTTTGAAAGTGAGGGGATGTTTTTAGAGAAATGAAGGCAAAAATCTTTACAATATGCAGTCTGAGGGAAAAATGAAGGGAATCCTCAGCATTCTTGAGGGGATGAGATGACTTCTATTTTTCTTACTCACAGAACTTATTTAACGTCTTCTTCATCATACAGGATTCCTGGCAGCTTACCAACGTTTTTAAAAGGCACCATAGGATAAAGTTTGAGAGGTAAGTTCTTCAAAGTGGTTTTTTTAGAAAAGTAAGTTTTTATAAAAGAAATATGGTGAAAAATCTTTAACATCTGAGGGGAAATGAAGGTCATACAGTTCTCCTGAGCTGATCAGCTGGATTTTATTATTGTTTTTTTTTTTTATACAGAAATCCAAGGCAGGATACAACCATTGCAAGGAAAACAGCATAGGATTCATTTTCGAAAGTAAGTTCTACCAAAGTTTTCTTTAAAGAACAAGAACTTGCCATTGCTTAAAAAGCAACGCAAACGTGTAGCAATGTAATATACAATTTAAAAAGGAAGAACTTGGAATTGCTACATTTTTGTATTGCTTTTTCAGCAATGTAATACACAATTTAAACATAGTAAAAAAGAATTAAAAAAAAGAAAAGGAAAGGCAATTTGAATAAAGAACAAGAAAAAAAGAAGACAAAGGGGATTTATTGTTCGTTTATTAAATAAAGGGTTTTCTCCTTGTTCAGGTTCCAGAGCAGTTTACAAAAATTAAGGAAAAACTCGAAAGGAAGAGATAAAAATTCTAATTGTGTAAAAGGGTTTTTTTAAAGGAAAAAAAGTCAGTTTGGTTGAAAATAGGGCATAAAGTCAGATTAGTTGAGTATGGAGAAGCATAGTTTTTAAAAAAGACGGAAAAGGAGAATTGAAGGCATGTGAACAGCAGTATTTTGTATTAACGCAGGGACGGCTGTTTCTTCAATACTTCAAATCCACTGCAACCTAAACGGGGGAACAGGCAGTTTGGAAAGGACGGAGCCACGCGGAAGAGCAACAGAAACAGGTAAGGATCTCGTTTCAGCTTCAAACACAACATTGCACACGCAGCAGATGACCCAAAATGGCCCCCATCCATAGATTAGGCGCTCACCCTCCAGGAATCTCCTCTTAAATACACTTCAGGCAGTTTGGGGGCTCATGGAAGGATTCAGCATGAAGTAAGTATCAAAATGGCTGTGCCTCCGCCATTTTGAATTAGTTTGCAGATGCCTCTGAGCAGGCGGCCCCTTCACTTTTGTTCCTGTGCCTGGATCCAGATTGCCGCCTCGAGGCCTGCCTGCTTAATACGGGTATAAAAATCCTTGGCAGTGCCGCTCCTGGAGTAAATCGAGGGGACGAGGCCTCCGCATTGGAGACCAGTGAAGTGTTGTCTGGCTGGTTTTCTCTAAGGTGTCCCCCCTCACACACCCAGACGCACACATGCGGGCTTTTGTGGGTTTCAACCCTCAGATCCAGAGGTCCCGGTGTTGAAACTTTCAGCCTTTGAAGTGTGGTCCCAGAGGCAGGTCCTCAGCTTGATTCAGCTTGCTGGTTCTTCTTTGATTAAATCAGCCCCAAAGCAGAAGAACCAAGGAGATTTTCCGTCCTGTTCTTCAAGAACTCTTAAAACAAAATCAAGAAATCAAGGCTGTAAAAATACAAGTCATGCACAAGCAAAACTTTAGAAACAGCCAGGGCCTCTGTGTGGTTGTGGCAAGAAGGAGACCTCTCTCTTCATTTTGGGAGAAGTCCCACAGACCCTAACCATAGAGAGAAAGGAGAATGTTTAAAGCTGGAGAAGGAAGGAAAAAGGGAGGTGTGCGTTTGAGTGGCTTATTAATGCGAAGCCTCGATGCCACCCTGACTTTCCCTGCAGTCTTTCCTGGCACTGGCAGGAACTTGTAAGGAGTTGCACACAGTTCATTGGTTTACTCCCTGATTAAATTTAGATCCCTCTTTCCTCTGACGATGGGATTCAAAGAGATTTATAATAATTTTACGAGATTAACTTGAAACATTTGCATACTACAGTTAACTTACATCTAAGGGGTATATTCATCCTACTATTAGAAGAAGATAGGCATTTAAAACGTGATTTCTAATAAAGAATTTTGAAAACCTGTGTCCGTGTTTTTTCTTGGGGTAGTTCTGATGAGGAGAGAAACAAAAAGGGATTTTGAGCGTGAGGGAGGGTGGGGGCGCACGCCGAACGTGCTCCGTGCTGTACGGTCTCGGTCTGCGCGTGGTACACGCGACAAGGGACTCCTCCGTGGGAGTTTTCAAAGCAGGAATCCTGCGGCCACCCTTCAGAGGTGTCTTAATGTGCCTTTCCACCCTATGGGGGTTGGGATAGATGACCGCTGGGGTCCCCTTTAACTTGACAGTCTGTGACTGGGATCTCAGCCCTCAGCACCCCAAAGACCTAAAACCAGATGGAGAGAAGCTAGCTGTAGAGCATGTGCAGAGTGCAAATTAGAAAAGGCATCTTTTATGTCTCAGATGTAACGATGCAGTAGACCTTTCTAACTTAGATTTTCTGCTGTAACCAGAATAAAAAATGGCCACCCAAGGCTCCCAGTTTTAATGCCTGGGGGAGGTAAATCCTCCTTGGGCCCAGCAAGACCAGTTAAGGGGACAGAGGTTTGCTGGAGCCACTGGGAGCAGGAGAGGCGTTGCAGGGCCCGAAAGGGGCAAATCCTTTCCCCAGCCCTTATAATTCAGTCCTCCTCAACTGGGAAGACTCCGAGAAGCGAGGAGGCCCTTCAGGGGTCCAGCTTAGCTTCCAATACCCGTAGTTCTCAGTATTATATCCTGTTATGGCTTTATATGTTTGAAAACAATATGTTAGGAGGGACCACTGGAGGAGTCCATAGGGAGGCCCTTCACGGGCTGACTTCAGCTGTCTCCCAAGTTACTTTCTCTGGGAGGCGTAGCTTAGCATCCTGCTTCCCGGGAGGCCTTAGCTACAGACAGTTCTCATTATTAGACTTGATTGTCCCTTGTTTAAAGAACGTAATCCTTGGGGGATCGCAGCCGCATGGGAGGTTTGGTAATCCAGTCCTCCCTGATCCCTTTATGGGGTCTCAGCCTAGCGTCGGGGGGCCTTCAAGGTTTCCCAAGCCTCGCCAGGGCGGGGCGATCAGATAGAGGTTTCCCCAGCAGCTGGGCTTACAGTAGTATTGAAGTGACACAGGATTAGAACTCAGTTTCCTGAAAGTAATGAGATAGACCGAGGGGAACTGTTTCACTGCCATGGTAGCTCTTTTGGTGAATACAGCCCACCCGAGAAACCTGGATCTCCCTCCATAGGTCTGGCACTGGGCTTCAGTTTGGGAAGGTTCCTCAATCTAGCTGTTTTTCCTTCCAATCCTCCTCTCCATTTTTTTTCCTCCAAAACATCTACTTCCAGCTTTGGGAATGGGGGACCAGGAAGGGGGAAATGCTCTGCTTCCTCTTCTGGGGGCCGCCTCTCCTTCAGCCCCCTTCCCTCCCTCCCTCTCTCTGCACAGAGACCCTCCCCTTTGCCCTACGCTGAACGCGGGGGGTCCTTCTTGGGAGGGGGCGGCGGGGGTCACGCCGAGGGGGGAGCGGGATAATGGTCCCCTGGGGGTGATGGCCGGTGTTGCGGGGCCCCGCGGTCTCGCTCCCAGTGTCGATCGGGGGATGGGCTCGGCGTCGGGGTTTGTGGCGGCCTCTTCCCCCCCGGTACGGCCATCCAGACTACACTTTCCCCTTGGGGGCACGCCACCCTTCCAGGAGGCGGTCTCTCTGGGGGCGAGGGAACGCCGGGGGTCCAGAGTCTGCGGGGGGGCGGGATTCCCCTCCGGAGCCGGTCGGAGCTCCTCGATGCCGCCTCGGCCCTGTCTCAGCCGAAATCTGCAGGGGGCAGCCGCTGTTGGGTTATGTGTGTCTCTTGTCGTTCTGCCTGGCCGCGAGTGGGTTGTGGTGCCGATCTGGCGTGTGAGTGTTGTCATTTGGGGTGTGTGTGTTTAGAGGTCGGTTGCTTAGTCGTTTGCAGCGTCAGGGATCCGGTGGGGCGTTTAAGGGGGTAGCGTTAAGGTGTGTAGGTCTGTGCGGGAATTGCTGGCTTTGTGATGTGTCATACTTAGATATCTGTTGCGTGTGTCTGTTGTGGTGTGAAGAACGTGAACAACTTTAATAACATTGATAATAACAATAAAAACAACGCAACCGCATAGTAGCCCTATTAATAATAAGCTCGGTTACCCCCCTCTCCTCAGGGCTTGAGGTGGGGTACGGGAGAGCTTAAAACACAGTGAAAACACATGCTTGAAATACACTGAAATACACCAAAAACACAAAACTTTTAAAATGCAAACGTATAAATAAAATCATAAAATTAAAAACACATTAAAATGTGTGTGTGTGTGTGTGTGTGTGTGTGTGTGGATTGTTTGCGTGGGTTGTTCCAGGCAGAGGTTGCTGTGTTTGTGAGTCTTGTAGGATTTCTGTTAGGAGTGAGCTCAGGGCCCCGGTTGCTGCCCGCAGCTCCCGGCAGGGACCGGACCTAGGCGGCATCGAGGACCCCCTCTCAGGCTCCGGGCCCCCGGCCTTTCCCCGCCCGCGGAGACCCCCCCGCCCTGAACGGCCGCGTGCCCACAAAGGGAAACCGTGCCCGGCGTGGCGGTGCGGGAGGGAGAGTCCGCCGCAACCCCCCACACCGACCCTGCCCCCTCATCCACCCCGGGAGCGACGCCGCAGGTTCCCGGAACACCATCCATCACGCCAGGGGGGCGTTTACCCGCTCCCCCTCCAGCGTGACCCACGCCGCCCCCCCCCAGGAACGCCCCTCCGCGTCCCGCGTCGGGCAAACGGGCCGGTCCCTGCGCAGAAGGAGGAAGGGACGGAAGTCCGGCTGCGTTTGGGGGTCCCCTCCGGAAGGGCCCCGTAAGGGGGCGGCATCCCAGAACGGTTAGCAGAGCATTTCGCCCTTCCCGGTCCGTCATTCTCTAAACTGGAATGACATGTTCTAGAGGAACGAAATGGAGAGGGAGATGGGAAGGCTAAACAGCTGGTTGGGGGGCGGTCTCTAATTGGAATCCGTGAGCAGAGGTATGGAGAGGGATGGGGAGTTCCTGGGGGGTGCATTCACTCCTGGGGGTCCCATCGTAGTTCCGGCGGGGGGTTTGGAGACCGCTGGCCGGCCGGCCGTAAGCCTGAAGGCTTCAGCGGGGAACCCGGGAGGAGGGTGGCGCTCGGCCTTCAAGCCCCTGGGGTGCCCGAGAGGATGCTCCGCTCCGTAACCGGAGGAAGGGAGCCGTCTTTCCCTCAGGCATGGCTCCCTGTCTCGGGAGAGCTCCCTACAGGGCCTGGGGGGGATCTCTCGAGGCTTTTCGCACTCAGGAATAAATCCACCCCCAGAACCCCACCTGTAGACGTGGCTGGGGCGCTCTGAGCCAGGTAGTAGGAGCCAAGGCTCAGGAGCTCTGGCATCCCCCCGCCCCACATTGCCTGTAACACGGTGCAACCGGACTGTACAGCACAAGCCCCCTTAATTTGTAGGCTGACGAATAGGCTTGCCCCCTTATTACTTATTGAAGGCAGAGTATAGAAAGGCAGGGCTTTTCCGGATACCTTGGGGAAACCAAGCAGACCTCTGGATCTGGGCACAGGAACTCTTTGGACCTGGGGAGGTGGTCCTGGCCCGTGGCAGGGATGTCCCTCGTGGCCCACGCGGGACTTCACGTCTCGCAGAGGTCCCAATGCGGGGGGAGACCCCATTTTTCGTGGGCGGGACGGTGCTTCACGCGCCCTGCGCTTAACGTTCCCCGCGTTTTGAGCCGGAGAGCTTTCCTCCTGTCTCGGGAAGCCTCGTCCTTCAGAAGAGCTTCTCAGTCCTTGGCTGGAAACCCTTTCGGCCCCCAGGTCAGCGTCAGAATCTCCCAGGCTTTTGTAGCTTCTGGACACTGGGAGAGGCCGTCTCGATTCCTCAGGTAATTTTGAGGCTTTGTTTAAAAGTCTGCCCGCCATTTGCTGCCGCGTGGCTCCCCTGCCCTCCATTTTGTCCTTCCAGAATCCCGCTCAGTTTTAGGTCAGGCTGAGAGGAGGGCAGCCCGAGCTCAGCCGTTCCCTGGCTGAGCGGGGCGTAGATGGACCACCAGCCGGGAGACCCCCTCCCCACTGGAGAGCTCTCCTCTAGTTTCGAAATGGAGTTGGAGGGCAGGGGGTAGAAATAGGTCCCGGGATCTCGGGGGCCTCTGCCCGTGTTTCCTTGGCCCCCTCACGTGCCAGGCGCCCCCCATCCCACCCTTGCCCCCCAAGGCTTTTCTCTTGCCGCTGCTCTCAATGCCTTTCCTACTTGTCTTTAATGCTGTCTCCTTTTCAGCTATGCTTTCCGATTGCTTTGAGTGGCCTTCAATGTTTTTCTTTTCTTCCCATGTTTTAACTGTGCGGGGAACTGTTTTTGGGGGGAAGGGGCTCAGTTTCCTTGCAGGGGAGGGGGCGTCATGAATTTTGACTTTTAGGCGTGTGTCATGAGTAACAGCGGCAACAGCGTTCCGGCGAGGCAGGTAAGACTCCGACTGCCATGGAAGCAACGAGAAAGCCGTGCAGGAAATAGTGCAAGGATGAGCAAGACAGTAAAAAATTGCGTAGGAAAATAAATGTGGGAGGGGGGAGGAATGTAGGAGACCCCATAGAGCAAATGCAGAGATGTTATCAGATCCCCCAACGCATCTCCGCTGCCTTAATCGGAGAGCCCAATTTGCCTCCTAAGTTAATGGCTGTGAAATGGAAGAGGATTTCTTGGCCACCCTTCATGGGTGAGTTAGAGGGATTTCTGTCCTGCCGGGGTTGGGCTAGATGACCCCTGGGGTCCCTTTGAACTTAATTGTCTGTGAATGGGATCTCAGCAGCCAGCACCCCAGAAACCTAAAATATTGAGAATAACTAGCTCTACAGAATATGCAGAGTACAAAATAGAAATTGTAAATGTTACAGTATAATGGTAAAAGAATCTTTTATGATTGTCATATAGTGCTGCAGTAGTCCTTTTTAATTTTGATTTTCTGCAGCACCCAGGATGAAAACGGCCGCTGAAGGCTCCCAGGTTCTCTTCCTGCAGGAGGTAAATCCTCCTTGGGCCCAGCAAGACCAGTTAAGGGGACAGAGGTTTGCTGGGCCCACTGGGAGCAGGACAGGCGTTGTCGGGCCCGAAAGGGGGAAGTCCTTTTCCCAGCCCTTATAATCCGGTCCTCCTTAACTGGGAAGACTTTGAGAAGCGAGGACGCCCATTATGGGTCCAGATTTACTTGAAATACCAATGCTTTTCAATGTTATATCTTATTACGAATTAATATGCTTTAAAAACATAGTTTTTCTCCTGGGTTAGCATAGCATGGCATCCTCATTCCTTGGAGGCCTCACCTCCAAATAGTTCTTTTTATTCATCAGCTTAATGTGGGGAAATGGGATTCAGGTAATCATGTTTGCAGAAGGCAAGGGATAATGTAAGGTAAAGAAATGTAATGTGAAGAAAATGTAACTCAAAGGAATGTGATGTAAACAAAAAAAGACAGAGGGGGTAAATACTCCAAATGAGGGTGGGGTGGGGTTCAAATGGGCTTTAAAAGAAAAATTTGGGGAATGGTTTCTGAAGGGATGACACCAGGACAGAATGTTTATGAAGTTCCCATATAAACGCAGGATGTGGGCTGAGAGGGACCGGCTGTGGGGGGGGGGGGCTCGTGGCTGGGACTTCTGCGAAAAGGGCTGCGTTTCTGAGTCGGACGTCATTGGAAAAGGCTAGAAATTAAGCCCCAAAGGTCCTTCTGGCTTTGCATAGACCCACAGGGAGACCCCACCAGGAATACAATGTAGAGTTTTCTGTATTTCAAAAGGATGTTGGGGAGAAGGAGAAGTTGGAGGAAAGGGCCACCAAAGGGACCGCACTGTCCAGGTCCTTTCAGGTTAGGAAAGAGAGGAGGAAGGGGTGACAGGTTAATCCTTGAACCCCTTGAGATTGATCCCTGAAAGTGAAGGGTGGGAGATAACAGTAAGACCCCAGGTCTCCCCCCCACCGGATTTAGGGATGGCTGCCAGATTGTGTGCCTTTAAATGGCCCTGGCCAGTTCCTTGAGGAGGGGCCCAGTTATAGCCACCCCTGAACCCCACGGCTTGGAGGTTTGTCTGTCATAAAATCAGGAAGGAAGCAGCTCTTTATTCGGGTGGCCTATTAAAATCAAACCTTTGTACCCCACGGGCTCTTTCTGCAGCACCTCATGGTGTTCTGAGGAATTCCTCTTTCTCATAGCTTTTCCTTTGATTTATGAGTCTCTAACCATGACGAGAGAATTAAAAAAATATAGTTCCCTATGTTGGAAAGAGAGGGGGGGATGCATAATGCTTTTCCCCACAGCGCAGTCTTCCTCCCACGTTAAGCCCCTTCCATTCCCCCAGAAGACTGCGCTTTGCACGTGGCAGAGTCTCCTTCATTGGGTATTTCCGGGCCAAAGTGTACTCTCGGCCGCCCGTCAGGGGTGGCGTAGTCTGGGTTCCCGTCCAGGCAGCAGGTTGGACCAGGGGCTCCTCGGGATTCCAGAGGAAGGACTGGAACACATGGCTAAGCGGGGGTCCCTCTCTTTAGCTCAGAAGTCAGAGGCCCCCATTCAGTGTTAGGTGAGGCTGAGAGAGAGTGACCGACCCAGGGCCACCCCGTGAGTCTTCATGGCTCAGCAGCAGCAGCAAGAGACTTCTTGCACTTGATAACCCTCGCGCCCCTCTGGGATCCCTTCCCTTTGGGATGCGTAGTTGGAGGGCAGCAGGGAGAACAGAGTGGAGCCTTCCAGTTGGGGTCTCTGTAACGTTTGACTGCCGTCCCAGGATCCTTTTCTCATATGCAGTTTCTGGCCAGTTCCTCCTCACCCCTCCACCTGTGGATGTGACCGTTCTCATTTTATTTTTTGCTCACATTCCTGTAATTCACACCACACAGTTTGCTTTAGGCTTTCTAATCGCTTAGCATTGTCTTAAGTCATTTCTTCATACTTCACACTCTTGCTTAGTACGGAAATGTTTTTAAGATTGCTGGGGGGGGGGTCTCTCCTTTGGCAGGTGGGACATCACGAATTTTCACTACAGTCAGGTACATTACTACCAAACAAGGAAAGCAGAAAAGACCTTGTGCCAAACATGACAAGCGTGACAGTTGTCCAAATGACTTTATTAGGAATTTTATTCTCGTGAAAGTGATGGCACATTAATAAAACACTGGAACAAAATTTAGTACATAGAGGGAATGCATACGTCGAAGGAAAGGGCAAAAGCAAGAGAGACCCGGTTAAGCAAATGCAAAAAGGTCTCTCAGTCGATCCGTTCCTCCGCTAAAGTACTTTAAGAGCCAAAGGCGTGGAGGTTCGTTAGAGAAGACACGGGATCGGAGACAAAACGCTCCCAGAAGGAAACAGAAAACAGGTCTGTTTCGGAGGCCTGGGGTGGAGAGAGGACCGGGAGCAGACCCTGAATGTCGGGGTGTCTTTTGAGGGTGTACACTTTGTCCTGGAAGAAGATATTTTTTACAAGTGAGAATCACACAGGATGTCCCCTTACCAAAGGCTTTCCCCAAAGCGGGGGGATGAGCTTTCAGAGGGTGGGTCAAAATTCAGGGGAGGGGGAGAGGAAAGCGGGGATTTTGGGGCAAAAACATCACTGCCGGACCTGTCAGCCCGCGAAGGAGGGAGCTGGGGATCAAGGTTGGTACCTGTATGAAAAATGTAAGACCTTGTGTGTCAATCGTGTTTTGTAAAATGGAGGGAGGAATTCCCAAGCGGGGCATAATTGGAAAACGGATCGGAAATAGAAGCTCCAATTCCACGTTGTATTTGCAGAGCTCCAGGGCACGACCCTGTCTGGAACGGGGGTAGGTTTGTAGTCACTGCATTTGGAAAGGACAGTGGAGAGGTGGGGAGGTTGCGGAGAAGGGGAGCCTAAATGGCTGTCGTAGGAGGGGCAGATCTTTTTGCCAGCCATTGCAGTCCAGTCTTGCTTAACTGGGAAGACCCTGGAAACGGGATTAGTCCATAGGAAGACCCTTCACGGGTTTAGATACAGCCACCACTATTTCTAGGTCTTTTACTTTCCTGTGGTTTAATGCATTTTTTTTAAAAAAATGCCTACGGGGTCGTAACTGCGTGGGAGTTCTGGTATTTCAGTCCTCTCTGATCCCTTTATGGGGTCTCAGAGCAGCCTCGGGGGGCCTTCGAGGCCTCCCGGGTCCCGAAGCCATGCAGATCGAGGGCAGGGATCCCAGCCTCGCCAGAAGGGGGCAAGACGAGAAGAGGTTTGTCCAGCAGCTGGGCTCTTAGTAGTATTGAGGGAAAGCAGGATTAGAACTCAGGTCCCTGCAGCTAGTAAGCTAGCCTGAGGGGAACTGTTCCACTGCTATGGGAGCTCTCCCTCTCTTGAGGAACGCAGCCCCCCAAGCAACCTTTTCATCAATTTGCCATTGTGTGTGAGTTTGGGAGGGATCCTCAATCTAGCTGTTTTTCCTTCCAGTCCTCCTTTCCCACTTTTTCCTCCTAAACGTCTACTTCAGGTTTGGGAAGGGGCGGCCAGGAGGGGGAAACGCTCTCCAGAACCGGAGGGAGCTCCTCGGTGTCGCGTTGTTCTGGTCTCAGCCGGGAACTGCTAGTGGCAACCAGGGGTCGTGTGTAGTTGTGCTTTTGTTCTGCCAGGGGATGGTGGCCAGTCTTGCCGTGTGGATTTTTGCTGCTTTGCACGAGTGTTGTAATTGGAGGTGTGTGTGGCGAGTGCTGTCTTGCATATTTGCTTGAAGCGTCAGAGATTTTGCAGGCTTTTCAGAGGAGAAGGTGAAGGTGTGTAGGTCTGTGCAGGAAGTGCTGGTTTTGTGATATTGTGTTGTATTTAGAAGTTTGTGCCTGTGTCTGGTGTGGTGTGACGAATGTGAAGCTGGTTAATAATATTTGCAGCAACAACATAATAACAACAACAATACTAAAAACAACAAGCGTTACCCCTCTCTCCTCAAGGCTTGAGGCGGGGTACAACAGAAATCAAAATGCAATTAAATACATGATTAAAACACATTAAAATATATTAAAAACATAAAACACTTTAAAAACAAACATATAATTAAAATCATATTAAAATACACTTTAAAATGAATGCGTGGATTGTTTGAGCGGTCGCTCGAGACCGAGGTCGGTGTGATTGTGAGTCTTGTCGGATTTCTGTTAGGAGCGAGCTCAGGGCCTGTTTGCCACCCACATCTCCCGGCTGAGACCTGACCGAGGCGGCATCGGGGAGATCCAACCGGTTCCGGAGGGGAATCCCACCCTCTCTGCTAGGGTGGGTTCGAGACCACTGGCTGGTTAATGTTTTTAATGTAGTTAATGCATCGTTATTCACCACCACAATCCATGTGGAGAGGCGGGATAGAAATACATGTTATTATTATCATTATTTTTATTATTATTATTATTAGCCATAAAGTGCCAGTGGGAAACCCAGGAGGAGGGTAACACTTGGCCCTGGAACCCCTGGGGTACCCGGGAGGATGCTCCACTTTGTAACCAGAGTTAGGGAGCTGTCTTTCCCTCAGGCGTGGCTCCCTGTCTCAAGGGAGCTCCCTACAGGCTGGAGTGGTTCTCCCGAGGCATTTAGCACGCAGTAATAGACTCCCACCCCCCCGAACTTGTAGACCCGGGTAGGGCATTGCAAGCCAGGTATGAGGAGAAAAGGCTCAGTAGTTCTAGCATCCCCCTCCCCACATTGCTTGTAACACGGTGCAGCTGGGATGTTCAGCAGAAGTCCCCTCAATCTGTAGTCTAATTATTGGATTTACCCCTTTTCATTTGCGTGAGGCAGAGTGTAGGAAAGCATGGCTCTTTTCTACTCTGCCTGATCCTCTCAGACCCCGGGAGGAAGGCTAGGCAGAGAGGGAAGGAGGCACGTGGAGGCCCTTTGGGGAGTAGAGGGACAAGCGGCCATCACGGCCCAACGGAGTGGACTTCCTGCTTATATATCTGCTCCAAGGGCTTCATGCCACATGAGGTTCAGTATTCCAGACAGGGTCCGTACCGCATTTGGGCTCAAATCCCGAGACGTTTCTCACGTTCTGGTCCAAGGCCGGGAATTCCTCCTTCCACACGTGTGTACCTGAGCATTTTGTTGAGGTAAGGGTGCTAAGTTCTATTTTGATTGTTTCAGGAAGGTTTTCAAACTGTGTAAGAGTATTTTTACTGTGCTCCCTTCTACTTCTATTTGGAAACATAGGAATATTTAAAAATGACTGTTTTTAGGGTGTTGCCCTTACTCCCAGGGGTTCCATTGCAGCGAAATATGTGGGTACACCCCACCTCGTAGCTAGTAATGATCGAGGCTTCATGCCTTCCTGGGAGATCTCTGCGCATTAGTAAAACATAAATTTAGGGGTAAGTGTGATAGAGGCTTGATGCCTTTCCTGGAGATCTCTGTGTATTAATAGAATAGAAATCTAGGGGTGCACTCCCCCCATTTCTTGGAGTTAGAAAGGCTTCATGCCTCCCCCAGAGATCTCTGCCCTTAAATAGAGGGGAAAGAAATATAGGGGTACCCTCTCCCTGTAGCTAGGAATGACGGCGGGTTCATGCCTTCCCTGGAGATCTCTGTGCATTAATAGAATAGAAATCTAGGGGTACACTCTCCCCATTTGTAGCAGTTAGAGAGGCTTCATGCCTCCCCCAGAGATCTCTGCCCATTCATGGGGGGAAAGAAACATCGGGGTACCCTTTTCCCGAGCTAGGATTGATAGAGGCTTCATGCCTCCCCCAGAGATCTATCCCCGTGAATAGAGGGGAGAGAAACATAGGGGCACCCTCTCCCTTTATCTAGGAATGATAGTGGCTTCATGCCTTCTCTCGAGATCTCTGTGCATTTATAGAATAGAAATCTAGGGGTACACTCCCCCCCATTTCTTGTAGTGAGAATGGCTTCATGCCTTCTGCAGAGATCTCTGCCCATAAATACAGGGGATAGAAATATATAGGGGTACCCTTTCCCCATTCCTAGGAATCATAGAGGCTTCATGCCTTTTTTCGTGATCTCTGTCCGTTAAGGGAATGGAAATCTAGGGGTACACTCCCCCCATTTTTACGAGTGAGAGAGGCTTCATGCCTCCCCCAGAGATCTCTGCTCATAAATACTGGTGATAGAAATATATAGGGGTACCCTTTCCCCATTCCTAGGAATGATAGAGGCTTCATACCTTTTCTCGTGATCTCTGTGTGTTAATAGAATAGAAATCTAGTGGTACACTATCCCCATTTCTAGTAGTGAGAGAGGCTTCATGCCTCCCCCAGAGATCTCTGTGCTTTAATAGGGGGGAGAGAAACATAGAGGTATCCTCTCCCTGTAGCTAGGAATGATAGAGGCTTCATGTCTCCCCCTGAGATCTCCCCCCATGAATAGAGGGGAGAGGAATATAGGGGTATCCTTTCCCCGTAGCTAGGAATGATGGAGGCTTCATGCCTTCCTTGGAGATCTCTGTGCATGAATATAATAGAAATCTAGGGCTACACTCCCCCCATTTTTAAGAGTGAGAGAGGCTTCATGCCTGCCCCAGAGATCTCTGCCCATTCATAGGGGGGAGAGAAACATAGGGGTACCCTCTCCCCATTTCTAGTAGTGAGAGAGGCTTCATGCCTTTCTCAGAGATCTCTGCCCCTTATTAGAGGGGAGTAAAATATAGGGGTACCCTCTCTCCGTAGGTAGGAATGATAGAGGCTTCATGCCTTCCCTGGAGATCCCTGTGCATTCATAGAATAGAAATCTAGGGGTACACTCCCCCCATTTTGTAGGAGTTAGAGAGGCTTCATGCCTCCCCGAGAGATCTCTGCCTATTAATAGGGGGGAGAGAAACATCGGGGTACCCTCCCCCCAAGCTAGGAATGATAGAGGCTTCATGCCTCTCCCAGAGATCTCTCCCCATGAATAGAGGGGACAAAAATATAGGGGTATCTTTTTCCCGTTGCTAGGAATGATAGAGGCTTCATGCCTTCCCTGGAGATCTCTGTGTATTAATAGAACAGAAATCTAGGGGTACACTCCCCCCATTTTTAGGAGTGAGAGAGGCGTCATGCCTCCCCTAGAGATCTCTGCCCATGAATAGAGGGGAGAGAAATATAGGATTACCCTCTCCCCGTAGCTAGGAATGATAGAGGCTTCATGCCTTTCCTGGAGATCTGTGTTTTAATAGAATAGAAATCTAGGGGTACGCTCCCCCTATTTGTATTAGTTAGAAAGGCTTCAGGGTTCCCCCAGAGATCTCTGCCCTTGAATAGAGGAGAGGGAAACATAGGGGTACCCTCTCCGCTTAGCTGGGAATGATAGAGGCTTCATGCCTTTCGTGGAGATCTCTGTGCATTAATACAACAGAAATCCAGTGGTACACTCCCCCCCATTTCTAGGATTGAGAGTAGCTTCATGCCTTCTGGAGAGATCTCTGCCCATAAAGAGATGGGATAGAAGTATAGGGGTACCCTCTCCCCATTCCTAGGAGTGATAGAGGCTTTATGCCTTCCCTGGAGATCTCTGTGTATTAATAGAACATAAATCTAGAGGTACACTCCCCGCATTTTTAAGAGTCAGAGAGGCTTCATTCCTCCCCCAGAGATCTCTGCCGATTAATAGAGGGGATAGAAATATTGGGGTACCCTCTCCCTGTAGCTAGGAATGATAGAGGCTTCATGCCTTTCCTGGAGATCTCTTTGCATTAATAGAATAGAAATCCAGGGGTACACTCCCCCCCACCTTTTTAGGAGTTCATGCTTTCCCTAGAGATCTGTGTCCATCGATAGATCGGATAGAAATCTTGGGGTAGATTCCCCCTCCTATACCTAGAAGTGATTCAGGCTTCAGGGCTTCGCCACAGATTTCTCTCTTTTAATATATTTATCCCAGTGGATTGTAAAGATGGCCTTTAATCTCAAACCGGACATATTCCTTATCAGACTCTGTGATGCGGGACTGGAGGAGACCCTCCGATGACTATTTATTTCTCTTATTGGGAGACTTTTCCCTGCGTGACGACGGAGGAACCCAGAATTACCTTTCGTGGGAGAGCGATGGCTGAAATGGACGGAACTGGCAGAAAGAGACAAAACTGACTCTTTTGGGAGGAAGACGGACTTTGGCGCCTTTCCTCGAAGGACTCGAGAACCTCACCGATTTTTTGTGGGAGCGGAACTGTTAATGTTGGGTTTGATGTAAAGGCAGGATGGGACATTATTAGAAGGGAATTCGTGTAATACTCGCTCAGTGCGCATCCTGGTGTGTAAACGAGGGGGACCATCTGCATTTCTCACCCGCTTTTCTTTCTTTTTCTGTGCCCAAAACGCTCCTGCCGCCATCTTCTCCGCCTGCCGAGAGGGAATCCTTCGCCTGGAGGGGCCGGGAAGCGAGTGCGGTTCCTCCTGCGTGCAGAGCGTTCCTTCAGCCTTATCCAGGTATTCTGGCTTTGGAGGGTCGAAAAGCAGAAGAGAAAATGTTTCTGGGACCATTTTAACTGAGGCTTTCCTGTGTTTATTCTGCAGTAGAGAGATCAGTTGGGAGGGAAGAAGCCTCTTTGCATTTTCGGGTCACGTCGGTGTCGTTGTCTGCGTCGAACGTCTGCAGGACAACTTTCTTTTCCACTTGGAACGCCGTAGCGAAGAGAGTTTTTGCACGTGCATCTTTCCAGAAGCCTTTTAGAAAAGAAGAAACCATGTGTGTAACTTCTCTGGAAAATGTTTCCTTAGTCCATTTGAAGTTGTGTCCTTTGTAAAAAGATAAAAATCATGTCCTTGCATCCTGATAGCTGGAGTTTAAGGTGCTGGACACCGTCTGGCCTTTCCTCTGCCCCTCTCCCACTCGCTCCGAATCCTGAGAGGCCCACAGGGCTTCCTGCGGAGGGACCAGGACGTTTCCATAGATTTCCTCTGGGATCCCAAAAGACGGCCTCTCTTTGAGCAGCGTCGAAGGTTTGATTAGGGAGGTGGGGGGAGGGGAGAAAGGTCACCCACAATTTCTACACTTATTTTTCCTTCTTTTGTTTAATTCACATTCCACCTTTGCATTGGTATGTGGCCCAAGCGGCTTCCAAATAATCTGAAACAAAAATCAAGGTTTAAAAAAATTTCAACAGCAGGAATGGAAATATTGGACAGTCATGTAGTTTAAAAACCTTGAAAACATATCTAAAATGTGAAACAAACAGCAAAACAATGCTGCCCTTTTTCCCAAGACACTCTTGCATTGGGATGTTTCAAAGTTGTGTTGTAAGGAGAAGGTCTTTGCTTCCTGGTTTGGAGGGAGCAGAAGGGGCCACGTGGTGGGAGGGGGGTTCCACAGCCCGCCGTCGAGAGATTGTTTGGAAATGGTTGCATGAATCGCGGAACCAGAGATGCTGTGGAGGCCCTTGAGGGGCATACCCAGTGCCAGCCTTTCTAACGTTGGGCGTGTGTCCATATGCACACTCATCCACGTAACACAAGCCGTGAGAATCCGGCCGTGCTTCTGTGAGGGTTCAAAAGCCCCCGCCCAGAATGTGACCCAAAGGTGAGGGAGGAGGAGATGCTTAGACCTCAGCTTCCAGCCGTGGGAGGGTGCCAGCCACACTTGGAGGCCACATTGGCACCAGAACTACCTGGTTTTCCCTGGCGGTCGGCTGACAAAACCTCCCACGGGTTTTCCTCAGTTGAAAAAGAAAAAACTTTAAGGAGGGCAAATCTTTAAATTTGCCCCAAGGGAACAGCCCGTTTTCTCTTCCCTTGTGCAAAGTGTATTTGCCTCAAAGTCACTAAGTCACGCTTTATCTTCTGCACATCTTTAGCGGAGAGGGAATAGCTCTGTTGGGAAAGTCCTACCTTGCCAGGTAAGTGGGAACTCCGGGCCGGGCTGGAGGGTTGTGTCTTGTGGAGCTTCCTGCAACTAGAAGAAGGCGTGGGCTTCCTCCCGTCGGAGATCCGGTAAATCAGCTGGAAAGGGAGTATTTTTGCATGGGTGAGGAACATGTTTTAGTGCAGGAGCAGGAAAAGCCAGCTTTCCTAGGATCACAGTGGGCGGTCGTCTCTCCGACGCCCCAAGTCTAAAGGCAGCTTACAGTGGTTCATATGCAGTAATTTTATTCACTACCAAATGATTCTGTTGAGTTTATTTGATAAAGAAAATATATTTGCTTAAGTAAAGGGTGGGCAAAGATGAGTCCATGTGACACATTCTGTCCATCTGGCCATTTTTTTTGGCCCTTAGTGTCCCTGGGAAATTAAGGAAGTGTTTTAGAATGTTAAACTGTTCTCAAATGTTCTCTGGAGCGATGGAGATGTTTTCAGTACATTCCTTGCCCCCCTTATAGGGCCCAGGAACAGCCTTTTAATACTGGAAGTAAACCAGAAGCCCTGTTTATTTAAAAAAACATCTTTCTTGCCCTATGAACCCCCATCTGGGGGAATAAAATAAATTTAAAAATGGCAAGAAAGTCTCCTTCGTCACCCGGAGAGCTTTGGGAGACATTTGGAGCGGGGAAAATACAGATTCTTTTAGGGCAGGAGTTGCACCACCCTAAAGCGTGATGGGGCAAGCCGTGCACAGTTGCTCATACAAAGTTTAAGTTGTCCCTTTTTGCTGAAATTGTTTAATTCTCCACTGGACAGATGGCACTGGGTTGGGCACCTTGCTTTAAAGTTAATTGATTTCAATAGCCCAACAGAAATCAACTCTCCATCAGCTGGCACTGTTGGTGTTCTTTCTCTCTGTTTCACCATTTCTGGACAGGGATGATTTATTCTTTACCATTTGGTGCTTTTGTCTTCCCTTGAGAGCCTGAATCAATTACTGCGTTTCATAACAGCCCTTCAGTACTGTTGTGTTCTGAAAAGAAAGAGAACCCTTAATTTGGGTAGGAAAATTTGATTATTATAGTACACAAAAAGTATCTGAGCAGTGCTGCTTTCCAGAATGAGTAACAGAGCTCTTTGATGGAGAATTTTTTCCCCATAAATGTTGAATTCTGCTGAAGAATCACCAGAATGGAACCTGGCTCAGAAGTTAGCTTTTCCTGCAGGTAAGAGGTCAGCACAGTGGACTTCCTCACAGGGTTGGGTGGTTCAGAGTTTTCTCCGTTGTTGGGGACCTGATATCTTTCCATCTTTTGGGGGTGCCTTTATAAACAGCACTTAGCACTGGGGGCTGCTCCTGGCTGTGGATCGGGGTAAAAGGGAGGGTTTCGATGGAGAATTCCTCCATGGCAGAAGGGGTAGACTGGATGACCCCTTACGATCTCCTCCAACTGTGTGATTTAATGTCCCTTTAGTGCCATCTTCTGGAGAATGAAGTTACTGTGTTTAGAAATTGTGGAAATGATGAAATTAACTTTCCAGGGAGACAATGAAAAGAGATTCAACATGGATCAAAAATTATATGGGTTTGGAAAAAATGAAAATGAATTATACGTACTGATTAAACGGGAGCAGAAAAAAAGAATCTCTAGGTTTTATCAAATATTGTTGGAAAGAGAAATGGAACCAGAGATTGTCGAAGATAATATGGTCAGATGGGCTCAAAATATAGGACACCCAATTCAGCTGGATCTATGAGTGAGGGCAGGGAAAACAGATGTAAAATTTACACTAAGTTTAAATTTAAGGGAGAACTTTTATAAAATGTTACGTAGATGGTATATGACACCTGAAAGGTTCAAAAAGACAACAAAAAATCGGAATTGAAAATGTTGGAAATGCAGTGGAAAGGAGGGGTTCTTTCATATGTAGTGGACCTATAAGGTAGGAAAAAACTTTTGTAAAGAAATACATGATGAAATTCAAAAAATGTACGGTTCAAATTTTAAAATGAAGCCAGAATTCTATTTGTTTAATATGTTAGGGCAACAAAGAGAAATAAGATCTGATCCGAAGACATTGTTATATGTAATAAGTGCTGCAAGCTTTATATATGCTCAATATTGGAAAGAAAAAAACTATATTGATATTAAAGAATGGAAATTATATGACCTGGGTATGGTAGAGATAGAGAAATTTAACTTTTAAACTTAAAAGTAAGCCAGTCCATAACTTTGGAAGAGAATAGCAAGAAGTTTAGAATTGCATAAAAGAATAAGAAGAAGACGGAATAAAGAAAGATTGTGCAAAATGTGTATTATATGAACTAATGATGTAATAGGTAGAGCATAAGTTGTAACAACGTTAAGAGTAATAGTGTAAGATTATTTGTTAAACAGAAACAATGTATGTATGGAACGTTTGTATGGAATTGAAAAAAGACGCATGGAATTTGGGAGTTTTTTTGTTTTATTCTTTATTCAACATTTTAATTAAAATACGTATATATATGTAAAAAAAATTGTGGAAATGTAAAGAAACAATCTCAGCCATCCAGCTGGTGTAGAATTCATTTATTCTGTCCCTTTTAGAAATCTCTGAGCTCCAAAGCCAGATGTCCTATTTTGCAGTCTGGTGGAGAAGTAAATTACTTTGGGCAGAAGAAGCAACTGAATCTTCATGTTGAGAACTGCGGGAGGCTCAGGAAACACAGAAGTCCCAACACTACTTCACGTGGTTGAAGTCCTGTTGAAAAATTCAGTATCATCAGCAATGTCTGTGACACTTCAGAGAACAAGAACCACCAGCACAGAGTGCTTTTTACACCAAGCACGCCCCAAAAAAGAGCACCTGTAGGTTAAAAACAGCCACAACCAAGACTAGATCCATCTAAGGAAAACAACCAGGAAAAGCACTGTGTGCCCTAAGCAGTAACAATAGCCTGTCTCTAACAACTCCCACTGTGTGCTCCAAGAAACAGCCACAAAAAGAAAAGAAAAACATGTCTGCTCTTATACGTTCCTAAAAACCCTCATTTGTCCTTTTTAACACTCCTGGGTGATGAAATTGTTCATTTTTGTCCCCTGAAATGCTAGTTTTCATTTTCAATGCCACCAGGTGGCAAAATTGTTGCTTTCAGGCCCCTAAAACCCACCTTTTTTGTTTTGAGTGCCACCTGATGGTTAACTCTGTCTTTTTCAGCCCCGAAAACTCTCAAGAAGTTCTTAGGCAACCCTTGGTTGTGAAATTGGTCGCTTTCTTGCTGTAAAACTTTTGTTCTTCCGTTCAAGCACCTCCTGGCAGTGAATTTGGCCTGTTTGGACCCCTAAAACCCCAAATTTTTTTGGTTCAGTGCCCTCTGGTGGTGAAATTGTTTTCAGCCCCCAAAATTTCATCCTTTGTTTTGAATGCTCTTTAGCGGGGAAATTGGTTGCTTTAGGCCCGTATAACCCATTTTTTTCATTTTGAGCTCCCCTGCTTTTGAAATTGTGTTCACTTTCAGCTCCTAAAACCCTCAACTCTTCATTTTCAACTCTCCCTGGTGATGGAATCGGTCTTTTTCATCCCCTAAAACACCCTTTCCGTTTTGGGCACTTCCTAGTGGCAAAATAAGTCCTTTCCAGCCCCTTTAACCCTCACTCTTCATTTTTATGGCTCTCAGGTTGTGAAATTGGTTCTTTTGGCACTGTAAAAGCATCATTCTTCATCTTGAGTTCCTCTGGTTGCCAAAATGAGTCCCTTTCGTCCACTAAAACAGTGGTTCTTCCCATTGAGCACCCCCGGTGGCAAAATCTTTCATTTTGGGCCCCTGAAACCACTCATTCTTCATTTTGGGTTCCCCTGATGGTAAAAACGGCCCTCTGTTGCATGTAAAACACAGATTCTTCCTCTTCAAAGCCCCCTGCTAGGATAATCGGTGCCTTTCGGACCATGAAACCTTTCCTCTTCATCTTGAATCGCCCTTAGTGGCAAAATCAGTCCCTTTTGGACTTTAAAACCAGCTAGCTTTATTTTTAGTGCCCTCTGGTGGTAAAATTGCCCGTTTTCTGTCCATAGAACTGATTTTTTTCGTTTTGCGCACCCCCTGTTGATAAAATGGTTCTTTTTCAGGTCCTAAAGCAACCTGCCATTTTTTATTTCGAGCTCCCCTACTGGCAAATTCAGTCCTTTTTGCACCTAAAAGCCTCACATTTTCCTTTGAATGCCTTCTGGTGTCAAAATGCATCCTTTCCAGCCCCTAAAATTATTATTTTTTGTTTTTAGTGCCCTGTGATTGCTAAATCAATCCGTTTTCGTGTCTAAAGCAGTCTTATATTTTAAGCATTCCCTTTTGGGAAAATCGTTTGTTTTTGGCTTACGCCAAACCCTAAAATTTTCATTCTTTGTTTGGAGAGTCCGGTGTTCGCGACACTGGCTCCTATCGGCCCTTAAATGCATGATTCTTCATTTTGATTGCCCCCTGGTGGAGAGATCATTTCTTTCCCACCTCTGCATCCTTCATTCTTTGTTTAGAGGCCCGGGTGGAGAAATCAGTCCTTTTTTGTCCCGAGATAATTAGTTTTTCCTTTTAATCATCCCCTTGGTTTTGAAATCGGTCCTGCTATGCACTTAAAACACTGATTTTTATTCTTGAGTATCCCCTGTTGGCAAAATCAGCAATTGGTCCATTTCAGGCCTTCAAACACTGACTGTAGAGGGTTGGGGTTAGGGTTGGGGCTCCCCCTACCTAGTCAGTTAGGCCATGTGATTAGGGAGAGCACACTACTGGAGAAAGCAGACAAATGAAGAAAACCCCAATCAAACATAGCCCCAGAAGCCTGTTTAATACACCTGGTCAAGATGTATTCTTAGATCGAGCTTACCTTCTGCACTCTCCTTTGGAAATGAGCCTGAAGGCTGCTGCAAGCACAGATAAAGAGTTGGTAGCTCCTC